>CAKXYN010000007.1:45820000-47070000 GCA_935064755.1 Tragelaphus eurycerus | reverse complement strand
CAGTGATGCCATCCAGCCATCTCATCCTCTGTTGTCCCCTTCTCCTCTTGCCCCCAATCCTTCCCAGCATCAGAGTCTTCTCCAATGAGTCAACTCTTCGCATGAGGTGGCCAAAATACTGGAGTTTCAGCTTTAGCATCATTCCTTCCAAAGAAATCCCAGGGCTGTTCTCCTTTAGAATGGACTGGTTGGATCTCCTTGCAGTCCAAGGGACTCTCAAGAGTCTTCTCCAACACCACAGTTCAAAAACATCAATTCTTCGGTGCTCAGCCTTCTTCACAGTCCAGCTCTCACATCCATACATGATCACAGGAAAAACCATAGCTCTGACTAGGCGAACATTTGTTGGCAAAGTAATGTCTCTGCTTTTGAATATGCTATCTAGGTTGGTCATAACTTTCCTTCCAAGGAGTAAGCGTCTTTAATTTCATGGCTGCAGTCACCATCGGTAATGATTTTGGAACCCAGAAAAATAAAGTCTGACCCTGTTTCCACTGTTTCCCCATCTATTTCCCATGAAGTGATGGGACCAGATGCCATGATCTTCGTTTTCTGAATGTTGAGCTTTAAGCCAACTTTTTCACTCTCCACTTTCACCTTCATCAAGAGGCTTTTTAGTTCCTCTTCACTTTCTGCCATAAGGGTGGTGTCATCTAACATATTGAGCATCAAGTCTGAATAAAGATTTGCTGGGACTGGTAGATGCATGTTCATGATCCTAAGAGACATTAATAGCTCATGTGTACCACTTTGTATGCACATACCACTTTGTGTGGGCAAATAACTTTTTATCAATCATAACAGTAAATCCTTAGAGCATCTGTATGAAATAGGTACTATTTGAACCTCCATTTCAGAGACTGTAAAGTTTATACACAGTTATCTGTTCAAGGTCCAGACAAACCTGGCTAAGCCAGAGTCAAGCTACTTGATCTTTATCATAAAGCCAAATTCTTAAGCCTCACATACTCCAGGCAATGGGGAATGACAGGAAATTGAGTCACTGAGCTGAAGGGCATTATAGATTATTTCATCCTATTCATTTTACATATGAAGAAAAGAGAACACAGTGAATTTTGTGCCTCCTCTGTAGTCACAAATTCAAAGGAAAATTCTCATCTCTTTATTTAGAACTGTATATTTGGTATAACTTTCTAAAATAGCCCTGTACCAATTTAGAAAAAAATTTCATCCCTTTTCTTCCTTTAAGTACTTACTCACAACTTATCTACTTAGTGTATTACACAAGATTGTTTTTTTTAGAATGACAACAACAGCAACAACAAAAAATAGCCACAACTCAAGAGTATTTTTCCCTCAAATCTCTAACTCTGATATTTGTGGGACCTTGAATTCATTTATCTCTGTGACAATAAGTTCTTCATGTGTATGAAAATAAAAGTTAAATATGATGAATTACATTATTTTATATCCCTTAAAAATCCATTGCATATACTTCTATTTTTCCTAATTGTACTCTTGGGTATTGTTGAGCCATCACTTACCATTGAAAATACTATTTTACATCTAAACAACTGAAGGATTCTTTCAAATTAACACATTTGTTCCTTATAAGTAATCTGCAGATGTAGTTATTTTTAAATTCCCTGTACAGTGAGAAAGCAGTGATTCAAGAGGCTAAATTCAATACTACTCATCTACTAAGTAGTAAAATGGAAATTCAACCACACTTATTCTGATTCAACACCCAAAAAATTGTCTTCTAAGTTCAGTGGTCTTCTGAATAAAGCACAGTTTTATGACCTATGTATGATGTGACTAAATGAAAAGTCAGAGGCATGAAACACGAACAAAAATTGAAAAGAGCAAAATCTGCAATAAATGTTGGAAGGAAATTAAAAGCAAAATACTGATGAGAGGACTTGAAATTGCTTGGGAAACAAGGAAGTTAACATTTCCTCATGGATTTTGGGATGTTTGAATACAACTTAAAAGGACAAGTGATTGACTTCAGAATTTGGACAGTTATCAGTGAAATGCAGTCACTAGAGTGTTCTAGCATCATTCTATTCAAGGTTATTAATTCATCTTTTAGCATAAATTTAATGCTTTATCTTCATTTGTTAGTTATTATCTTTTGCCCTAGGTTGAATTTTAATTACATTCACCTTGTCATTAGATGTGATGTGCTGGGTCATTATGCCACTTCAAGAATTAGTTGATGAGACAGCTGATATATTTCAGTAAAATTCTGTGATGATTTTGTGTGAAATTATCCTTATATTGTTATTTAAGTACAAAATCTTTTATAATTTCTCTCATCATATCTTCATGTTTAGGATATAAAAATGAACATGTGGATGTGAAAGTAAGAATGTAGCATATATTTTGACTGTCATACTTGCATTCTGATAGGACAGTTTATTTTAATAAGAATATTACTTGCATGTTGATGTATGGCAAAACCAATACACTATTGTAATGTAAAAATAATAATGATAAAATTAAAAAAAGAATATTACTGAAGAAAAAAATATATATATTTGCATTGCTATTAAATGTTATTGAGAAATCCTCTTATCCTAAATAGTTGGGAATACAAAATTTAACCCAAAGACAATATATACTCTCATAATTTTAGTGAAACTTTTAAATATTTATTTAGTTAAGAATTAAGTAATTTCATATGAATGTGCACATTGCATATGGCACCCCACTCCAGTACTCTTGCTTGGAAAATCCCATGGACAGAGGAGCCTGTTAGGCTACAATCCATGGGGTCACTAAGAGTTGGACATGACTGAGCGACTTCACTTTCACTTTTCACTTTCATGCATTGGAGAAGGAAATGGCAACCCACTGCAGTGTTCTTGCCTGGAGAATCTCAGGGACGAGGGAGCCTGTTGGGCTCCCGTCTATGGGGTCGCACAGAGTCCGACATGACTGAAGTGACTTAGCATAGTGTATATATATGTTTTTCCTTTATGATTCTGATGCATTTTATGTATAGAAGCCTGAATGGATGGATGTTTCCAGTATAACACTAATGTGCATGCAAGGTGTGTTGTCAAATATAGGACAATGTAGCATATGAGTTGAAGTGTATTCTCTCATATGACTAACCACATATGGGGAAAAGATGGCACAGCAGTTCTAGAAGACAGTAGTGAGGGTCTTGAACCAGATTATATGAATTCAATGTCATACTCCGGTATTTGAATCAGAATGGGTTGAATTATTTCTCTGTGATTTAGTTTCTTTATCTGCAAAATAGCAATTTCATTGCAGATTAGAGGATATTTTATGGACCAAATACAAACAGTAACTTTCACAAGTAGGTAAATTACTTGCAATAATTGCTGATAAAAAGTAATCACTCCCTGTATGCTGTCTTTGTTATGGTTATTATTACATAGCCATACTTTTCCATAGTTTTCCTGCATTCATAAATAATGTGCTAGCATTGACTCTGATTCTAGAAACATTTTTCCTGATTTTGTCTCTTCCTTCTATCTGTACTGTATTCGGGGATGCTTTGGAACACATATAGAACAACCCTCTTGAGGTCAGTGATACAGGTTCTGGGTCTCATAATCTGTGAGAGGCACCAAAGGGAGTTAGGACCACTAAGATTTGACAATATGCCATTTACAGTTCTTGCTGCTCACCAATTCAATGGATGTGAGTTTGAACAAACTCTGGGAAATAGTGAAGGACAAGGAAGCCTGGTGTGCTGCAGTTCATGGGGTCACAAAGGATAGGACATGACTTAGTGACTGAACAACAACAAGAAGCAGCAAAGAGAAACATGATCTGTGATTGTTATGATTCACTTTAGGCTGCTACGTATTCACAGACACCAAAGAAGACATGGAAAAATGGTTTTAAATTTGTAACTTCCATCTTTCTTTTGGGTGGATGTCTTTCAAAATTAGGAAGGTCTCTTGGTTCTCTTGGGCTTCCCTGGTAGCTCAGCTGGTAAAGAATCCACCTGCAATGCAGGAGACCTGGGTTCTATCCCTGGGTTGAGCTTTATCTCTGGAGGAGGGCACAGCATCCCACTCCAGTATTCTTGTCTGGGAAATCCCATGGACAGAGGAGCCTGTTACGTTATAGTCCATGTAGTTGCAAAGAGTCAGACATGACTGAGCAACTAAACACACATTTGGTTCTCTTAGAGAATGGGTTCGCAGCAAGAGCCAGTCCTCCACATTGTACTTGGATATTGATACTCAAAATGTCATTGGTGAGCATTTTAAGAGTGTCTTTATTCCTTTTTGGCTCTGGATCAGCTCTTCAAATGACCATGAATTTATACTGAGCCAGAAGTGCTGAAGAAAGCTTCATTACTGGCGAATAAAGTGCAATGCCATCATTCATTTTTTAATTTAGGCTGTGCTTCAAGTGTTGGAGGTTGTAATCAATTATATTAACACATGATGCAATTTGACTCATTTGAGCAATTTCAATCAGGGTTTCATCCTCATCATAGTGCTGAGACTGCTGTATTGAAAGTAAATAATGACCTTTTGATTGCAACAGCGGATGCTGTCTTTCATGATTTTGTTGGGCCTTTTGGGAACATTTGATGCAGTTATTCATGACATTTTATTGGCTGGTAAATAGATTTTGGTAAGATTTTCTTAAATAAGAGTAAAACCAATTCAAAGTGTTATCTCTCTGTGATCTATTTAAATGTCTGCTTGGTAAGGTTGTTTGATCTCTAGTGTAAGATCCTACAAGACTGAAAGTGACTTTTTCTCTGCTTTTCTATTTACATTTGGTACAAATTCACTTTTTTTTTTTACAGGCACATGTCTGTTAGTTTTGTGACATGATAGAATGACTTGGACAGTTTTTAACATCTCAGTTTGAAAAATTAAAGAAGTGTGTTTGTTCCTTAAGTACACAATAATGTTGCCCAATTGTTATATTCTATTACTGGTATAATCTTTCACACAGCTATAACTTCTAATTCTGTTATCTACACCCGTGGCAGATTCATATTGATGTATGGCAAAACCAAAACAATATTGTAAAGTAATAAACCTCCAATTAAAATCCATAAATTTATATAAAAAATGAATTACAAAAAAAGAGAAAACATAAGTTTACACAGCATATACACATATTTACATGGATTCAAACAAAATATGTTAATAGACTAATAAATAAAAAACAAGTTTCTTTCTCAAATCGAGCCATTTCCAGAAGAGTCAGAGGCAAAAGGGATCTAGCTAACAGTAAGGTAGTTCTATGGCTTTATCTGAAGAGCCTAACTGTATTGGTGTGCAGAAAGCAACTGGAAACTTGTTATTTACAGTTTAACTGAAAGTCATAGGCAACAATAGGGTTTCCCTGATAGCTCATTGGTAAAGAATCACTGCCATTGCAGGACATGTGGGTTTGACCCCTGGTGTGGAAGATCGTCTGGAGGAGGAAATGGCAACCCACTCCAGTATTCTTGCCTTGGAAATACCCTGGACAGAGGAGCATGATGGGCTACAGTCTATGGGGTCACATACAGTCAGATGTGACTCAGGGACTAAACAACAGCAACAACATACTGTTGCCTCTGCACTTTGTAATTCCCATGATGAGAAGACAGAAATTTAAGTGAATATTGGAAGCTCAAAAGTTGTGAAATATAGAAATATAGTTCTGGAACAACAACAACAACAAAATGTTTATAACTAGGCCTTCAGAGAATTCTGTCATTTTATTGGAGAAATGTCTGCAGGGAAAAAAAAAAGAACATAACTTGGTGAAATTTCCTGGTAAACGGTCTATAAGAAACATCTTGCAAACATTAAGGTATTTATCAGTAGAAGAGCCCTTACCTATGGAGTGCTCTTAGCAGAAAACACCTGTTTGAATTGCTTAATGTAAACACACTTAGCTTGTGTGGCTTTCTAAACATGGTTTCCTTGATGAAAGTCCTGCATGCTATACAAATATCAGAATATAAAATGGAGATTTCTCATGACTGAAACACTTTCTTTACTTTCTTTTTTTTTCCTTTGGTGAAATTGATGTAGCTACAAATATTATTTAGAGACTTCATATGTTACTCTGGACCAGAGTATACTTTTATTCAGAAAAAAAAGATGTGACAGTTGCAATCGTGGACTTCTCTCTGCTTTGCCCATCAGTTCAGTTCAGTCTTGACTCGTGTCAGATTCTTTGCGACCCCATGGACTGCAGCAAGCCAGGCCTCCCTGTCCATCACCAAATCTCAGAGTTTATTCAAAATCATGTCTATTGAGTTGGTGATGCCATCCAACCATTTCAATTTCCCCCTATGTCGTCCCCTCTCTCTTTGCCTTCAATCATCCCCAGCATCAGGGTCTTTTCAAATTAGTCAGTTCTTCATATCAGGTGGCCATAGTATTGGAGTTTCAGGTTCAGCATCAGTCCCTCCAATGAATATTCAGAACTGATTTCCTTTATATATCATGGTTATTTCTATTCTTGAAATTTTTCTGAAAGTTCAGTCTTCGATGGTGTGTCTGATTTGACAATGCAGCTCTATGTTATTGTCAAATTTTCTAAGCAATTATGTTTTTACTTATTTTATACACCTTTTCTAGAAATGAATGGTGTGTATTTCATATGAACATGAAATTAGATATTGAATACAAGCTATAGGGAATTATTTTAATTGGATTTTAAATGAGTTTGGAATTTTAGACTAACAAGAATCTTAAGCAAGTCGGTTCCTTTAGTTAGAGTAACACTAATATAAACAACTATGCTTCTGCTGCTATTAAGTTGCTTCAGTTGTTTCCAACTCTGTGCGACTCCATAGACGGCAGCCCGCCAGGCTCCCCAGTCCCTGGAATTGTCCAGGCAAGAATATTGGAGTGGGTTGTCATTTCCTCCTCCAATGAATGAAAATGAAAAGTGAAAGTGAAGTCGCTCAGTCATGTCTGACTCCTAGCAACAGCACAGACTGCAGCCTAACAGGCTCCTCCATCCATGGGATTTTCCAGTCAAGAGTACTAGAGTGCATTGCCATTGTCTTCTCTGATAAACAACTAGAGATACTAACAAATTACATGCTACACCTAACACTAGGTTATCTTTACATAATTAATTCTGGATATTTACCACGAATAATAATTTTAGAACATATTTTCCATTATATTTATTTAAAAAATCTCTTTCTGACAGTTATTGCTTTGTATTTATTATTTACAATGTTCCTGCCCAAGAGGAAGTACCCCACGTTCAAGGTCAAGGGTGGCAGCCTAGAGGAGCTACCCCACATCCAAGATAAGGAGCAGTGGCTGCGCTTTCCTGGAGCAACTGGAAAGATATACCCCAAGTCCAAGGTAAGAGAAACCAATCTGATAACACAGACTACAGCCTTGTCTAATGCAGTGAAACTAAGCCATTTCATGTGGGGCCACTCAAGATGGACAGGTAATAGTGGAGACATCTGACAGAATGTGGTCCACTGGAGAAGGGAATGGCAAACCATTTCAGTATTCTTGCCTTGAAAACCCCACGAACAGTATGAAAAGGCAAAAAGACAAGACACTGAAAGAGGAACTCCCCAGGTCGGTAGGTGCCGAATATGCTACTGGAGATCAGTGTAGAAATAACTCCAGAAAGAATGAAGGGATGGAGCCAAAGCAAAAACAACATCCAGCTGTGAATGTGACTGGTGATAGAAGCAAGGTTCGATGCTGTACAGAGCAATATTGCATGGGAACCTGGAATGTTAGGTCCATAAATTGAGACAAATTGGAAGTGGTCAAACAGGATATGGCAAGAGTGAACATCCACATTCTAGGAATCCATGAAATAAGATGGACTGAAAAGGGGGAATTAAACTCAGATGACCATTATATTTACCACTGTGGCAAGAATCCCTTAGAAGAAATGAAGTTGTCACCATGGTCAACAAAAGAGTTCGAAATGCAGTACTTGGATGCAATCTCAGAAATGACAGAATCATCTCTATTTGTTTCCAAGGCAAACCATTCAATATCATGGTGATCCAAGCCTATGCTCCAACCAGTAATGCTGAAGAAGCTAAAGTTGAATGGTTCTATGCAGACTTACAAGACCTTTTAGCACTAACACCCCAAAAAGATGTCCTTTTCATTATAGGGGACTGGAATGCAAAAGTAGGAAGTCAAGAAACACCTGAAGCAACAGGCAAATTTGGCCTTGGTGTACAGAATGAAGAAGGGCAAAGGCTAAGAGAGGTCTGCTAAGAGAAAGCACTGGTGATATCAAACACCCTCTTGCAACAACACAAGACACTACACATGGAGATCACCAGATGGTAAACACCAAAATCAGATTGATTATATTCTTTGCAGCCAAATATGGAAAAGCTTTATACAGTCAGCAAAAACAAGATCGGGAGCTGACTATGGCTCAGATCATGAACTCATTATTGGCAAAATCAGACTGAAATTGAAGAAAAGGGGAAAACCACTAGATCATTCAGGTATGACCCAAATCAAATCCCTTACTACTATACAGTTAAAATGAGAAATAGATTTAAGGGACTAGATATGATAGAGTCCCCAATGAACAATGGATGGAGATTCATGACAATGTACAAGACAGAAGGATTAAGATCATCCCCAATAAAAAGAAATGCAAAAAAGCAAAATGGATGTCTCAGCAGGCCTTACAAATAGCAGTGAAAAGAAGAGAAGCAAAAGGCAAAGGAGAAAAGGAAAGATATATTATTTGAAATAGAGGAAAACAATAGAATTGGAAAGACTAGAGATCTCTACAAGAAAATTAGAGATATTGAGAGAACATTTCAGGCAAAGATGGGCTCAATAAAGGACAGAAGTGGTATAGAACTAACAGAAGCAGAAGATATTAAGAACAGGTGGCAAGAATACACAGAAGAACTGTACAAAAAAGATCTTCATGATCCAGATAATCACAATGGTGTGATCACTCACACTCACCTAGAGCCAGACATCCTGGAATGTGAAGTCAAGTGGGCCTTAAGAAACATGACTATGAACAAAGCTAGTGGAGGTGATGGAATTCCAGTTGAGCTATTTCAAATCCTGAAAGATGATGCTGTGAAAATGCTGCACTCAATATGCCAGCAAATTTGGAAAACTCAGCAGTGGCCACAGGACTGGAAAAGGTCAGTTTTCATTCCAATCCCAAAGAAAGGCAATGCCAAAGGATGCTCAAACTACCGTGCAATTGCACTCATCTCACATGCTAGTAAAGTAATGCTTAAAATTCTCCAATCCAGGCTTCAGCAATAAGTGAACCATGAACTTCCTGATGTTCAAGCTGGTTTTAGAAAAGGCAGAGGAACCAGAGATCAAATTGCCAACATCTACTGGATAACTGAAAAAGCAAGAGAGTTCCAGGAAAAAAAAAATCTATTTCTGTTTTATTGACTATGCCAAAGCCTTTGACTGTGTGGATCACAATAAACTGTGGAAAATTCTGAAAGAGATGGGAATACCAGACCACCTGATATGACTCTTGAAAAATCTATATTTAGGTCAGGAAGCAAGAGTTATAACTGGATATGGACAAATAGACTGGTTCCAAATAGGAAAAGGAGTACGTCAAGGCTGTATATTGTTACCCTGCTTATTTAACTTATGTGCAGAGTACATTAGAGAAACGCTGGGCTGGAGGAAGCACAAGCTGGAATCAGGATTGTGAGGAGAAATATCAATAACCTCAGATATGCAGATGACAGCACACTATGTCAGAAAGTGAAGAAAAACTAAAGAGTCTCTTGATGAAAGTTAAAGAGAAGAAAGTGAAAAAGTTAGCTTAAAGCCCAACTTTCAGAAAACTAAGATCATGGCATCTGGTCCCATCACTTCATGGCAAATAGATGGGGAAACAGTGGAAACAGTGACAGACTATTTTGGGGGCTCCAATATCACTGCAGATGGTGATTGCAGCCATTAAATTAAAAGAGCTTACTCCTTGGGAGGAAAGTCATGATCAACCTAGACAGCATATTAAAAAACAGAGATATCACTTTGCCAAAAAGTCCATCTAGTCAACGCTATGGTTTTTCCAGTGGTTATGTATGGATGTGAGAATTGGACCATAAAGAAAGCTGAGTGCTGAACAATTGATGCTTTTGAACTGTCGTGTTGGAGAAGACTCTTGAGCGTCCCTTGGACTGCAAAGAGATCCAACCAGTCCATCCTAAACGAGAACAGTCCTGGGTGTTCATTGGAAGGATATTGAAGCTGAAACTCCAATATTTTGGCCACCTGATGCAAAGAGCTGACTCATTTGAAAAGATCCTGATGCTGGGAAAAATTGAGGGCAGAAGGGGAATGGGATGACAGAGGATGAGATAGTTGGATGGCATCACCGACTCAATGGACATGGGTTAGGGTAGACTCCAGGAGTTGGTGATGGACAGGGAGTCCTGGCATGCTGTGGTTCATGGGGTCACAAAGAGTTGGACACGATTGAGAGATTGAATTGACTTTGTCTAAAGTTCAATCATTTTACTCCCTGGTTTGTGCCACATCAGTTTCCCAAACCAGAATATTGTTTAAGAGAAACTTCTGCATTTCCTAATCTTATTTCTGAATCTAAACAAACAAAATAACATGACCATGCATCCTAAACACTGAAGGGTTCTCAATTTTATACAACAAGCCTTCTGGAATCTTTAGTCATAACTCTCCTTGATTTTCAAATCCCTCTCTCATAGACTTCTTTTCATACAGCAGTCTTGCCCCCTACCTCATAGGTTAAAAGACTGAATGAGATGCATACTCCATCAGCATTTTATGCTTTTGATCCAGAAAATAGTCTGAATTGTAATACCTTCTTCCTCTTAAAATCCCATTTGAAATGATTTTTTTTTAAATTATCCTAGAGAAATATAACTTCCCCATTTTTTGATGTGGAGCTTATATTTTCCTGCCTGCTGCTGCTCAGTTACTTCAGTCGTTTCCAACTCTGTGTGACCCCATAGACAGCAGCCCATCAGGCTCCGCCATCCCTGGGATTCTCCGGTCAAGAACACTGGAGTGGGTTGCCATTGCCTTCTGTAGTGCATGAAAGTGAAAAGTGAAAGTGAAGTCGCTCAGTCTTGTCCGACTCTTAGCGACCCCATGGACTGCAGCCTATCAGGCTCCTCTGTCCATGGGATTTTCCAGGCAAGAATACTGCAGTGGGGTGCCATTGCCTTTTCCATTTTCCTGCCTATTTGGGCCTTATTCCATTAGTTGCTCTTTCTTTAGTTTTATTGACATTTATTTTTTATCCCTCTTACTCTTTTCTGCCTTGTCCATGTCTCTTCATTTTAAACAAAATTTTAAAAAATGAAATGGTTATAAGTAAAAAATTTAATCATAAATCTGCCATCTTATCATAATCTGTCTTGTGTAATCAGTGAAATATTTCACTTCTCTAAACAGTATAAGTTCTTAAAGGGATAACCTACAGTGTTTATCTCCAATTTCATATTTATTCTTTGTCACTTTGTCTACCATTCCACTTACAATGTTCTTCCCAGAGTTTCAAAGACATTTCAGTTCCCAGTTATAATACATAAGCTGTTGAAGTTGCTTTTTACTATCTGATTCCTTTGGAGTAAACTAATACTATTTATCAGTTATCTTTCATCTTGTGAATGTGATAAAACTATTGGTCTTCCCTTTAAATTCTCTAATGCTTATTGTAAATATTCCTTCTTGGCTTTCCATCTTAATCTGGCTCCTTAAACTTCAGTGCTTCCTGCATTCTTTACTAACCTCCCCGCATTATACTCATTTGTATTTTATATAAATTATATTTATTTAGATAAATTTACATTTATTTATTTTAAGAATTCTTGTTTTTGCCAGTCTCTAAAGATCCATAATCTTTAAATCCCTCTTTCCTACTATTGCTTTGCCCTAAAATATTGTTATTGTTCAGTCACTAAGTCATGACTGACTCTTTCTGATCCCATGGACTTCAGTACAGCAGGCTCCTCTGTCTTTCACTATCTCGCAGAATTTACTCAAAGTCAGGTCCAATGAGTCAGTGATGTCATCTAACCATCTCATCTTTCTGCCACCCCCTTCTCCTTTTGCCTTCAATCTTTCCCAAAATCAGAGTATTTTTCAATAAGTCAGCTCTTCGCATCAGGTGGCCAAAGTACTGGAGTTTCAGCTTCAGCATCAGTCCTTCCAATGAATATTCAGGGTTGATTTCCTTTAGGATTGACTGGTTTAATCGCCTTGCAGTCCAAGGGACTCTCAAGAATCTCCTCTAGCAACACAATTAAAAAGCATCAGTTCTTCGATGCTCACATCAGACGTTTGTTGGCAAACTGATGTCTTTGCTTTGTAATATGGGGCCTAGGTTTGTCATAGCTTTCCTTCCAAGTAGAAAATGTCTTTTTATGTCATGGCTGCAGTCACCATCCACAATGATTTTGGAGCCCAGATATACCATCCATTTGGAGCTGAAATACAGATCAACATTTCTAATTACATGTTAATGTCTGTACTTTGATTAATTTAACTTGTCCAAACCTTCACTCATACTGTTGCTGCCCTCAAAACTGGCACTCGGATGTATCATTCACACAGTTATACAAAAAGAAGAGTGGAGTTTCTCATTGTGGTATGCTGGTTATTGTTCATATCTGTCCCTTTTGTCAGATGATTTCCTCTAAGTTGTTTTTTCCCAGCATGCTATAAAATCAAATTTTGGTGTGCTTCATCAAGTGAGAAAAACATATACTTCTTATATATTCTAATTTCTCATAATTTAAGAAATCATTAAATTTGATCAAATCAATATCTGAAATGCTTCTCAAAATTACTTCCTGTTGCCTATCACTCCTTTCCTCATTCTTTTGTTAAGAACCTTTTCATTTCTGCCCTGGATTACAGCCAGAACTATTTAATTAGTCTTTATGAATCAGGTATATTTCCAAACTTGATTCAATCTTCATAGTGCTTCCAGGGAGCTCTTAAAACTCACCATTCTATTTCTTTACTTAAAAATATCCCAAATGCTGTCATCAAATTTTAAAAGACAAAACCATTTGGCCAGATATGAGAAGCTTTTATTTTCTTTCCACCTGCCTATAATAACAGCCTGACCTTAACACCCAAGTGTATTTTATCAGTACTTGGTTCATGACTCTTCTTTTCAAGGAAGTTTTCACTTATTTCCCCAAATTGGGAGGGGTAAAATAATGTTGCTGTATAGTGTATATTACAACAATATTCACTTTGAAATGTTTCTTTATATTTCCCTATGATCTAAATAGATGTGGCCCTCCTTGTAATTTAACCAATATGAATGAATGAGTACAAGAGTATAGAGATGTTTATTGTAAATTATGTAAATATTTAAGTATTTAGGCTGTTTGTTTTAGAGTGCCAGTTTCTTGTCTGCAACTTCACAATATCATCAGCTACATCAGTTCATTCTGCTACCAACCATGGCCAATGCATGTTCCTTTCCCCTAATATCTGTCAACATGCATTCTTTATTTTGTTTGTTTTTGCTTTACAGACCTCTATAAAAACTACCAGATTCCTAAGAAAATAGAAACATAGTCAGAAAAGGAAAATATAAGTATATACTTTGAAACTGAAATATTTTATCAAAAAGCAGTAAAATCTGTAGAGCTCATATTAGATAATTTATCTAGGGAGAAGAAGAACATAGGTGTGGCATGGAAAAGTGAGTTTTTTTGGGGAAAAAGTGAAGGAGAAAGGCATTGCAGTTAGGAGGAACAGAATATATTAAAGAAGAATTAAAATGAGATTCATTTTTAAAAGTAAAATAAGTCAAAATGTAATATAAATTGTCATTTTATTTTTTCTAATAAATCTCATGGTAATTCTTGTGTGTTTCTATGTTCTATTTCTCTTATCTGAAATGCATTTTTTAAAATGTCTGCCCAAATCTACTAATTTCCTATAGCATATTTGATTGTCTATCAAAAAGAAATGAACTTAATATATCTTCATATAACAACTTCTACCACAAAGGGTCCAAATTAGTTTCTTACTGTGAAGCATTAATACACTATCTAGACCTATTTTTCGGAGAAGGCAATGGCACCCCACTCCAGTACTCTTGCCTGGAAAATCCCATGGATGGAGGAGCCTGGTGGGCTGCTGTCTATGGGGTCGCACAGAGTCGGACATGACTGAAGCGACTTAGAAGTAGCAGCAGACCTATTGTTAAAATCCTTTTTTGTTCTAATTGGAATATATCTTAGACTTAAATCCTTCATACTATTTAATTCTAGTTCTGTAAAATAGAATTATTTGTTTATTTGTCACATGATAGAACTTAAATTTAAACTTAGCTGATTTTTTTCTCATTATTAAAATGGTGAATATTCACTATAGGAAGTCAGAAAAGTGTAAATAATAAGAAATGATCATTTATGATTTCTTTGCCTTAACATATTCTCTGCTAGTGATTAAAGGGTTTCTTTGCAGCCTTCCTAAATGAACTTTGAAATCCATAGATTAAATATTTTATAGAAAGTTAAGAGAAAAACTAGGTTTATTTAATTTTATAAACAGTTAATCTCAATGTATAAAACTTAGATGGAAAATGGAGATATCTCTATTGATATTTGTGTGATAAATAAGTGATGTAACTCACCTACTTTGGGAAACTTTCAATAAAAGAAAAAAATATTTTCTCAAGTCTGTAAAAGATTTGCCATTTTAAAATTCTTAGTAATTAAAATGATGTTTACAAAACTTTATTAATATTTTAATGTTTTCTAATTATATTTTAAAAGTTTGAAGTACTTAGACCATACAAAATTAAAATAACTTCAAATAAAATTTGAGTCAACACTTATTTAATGTCACTGCATTTCTTTTTGGATTAAAAATTTATTAAACTTAAAAGAATTCCTAAATTTATGTCTGTTTGAAAGTACCATATTCAAATTATGGTTAGATTAGTATTTGTTATAGAAACAGTTGTTCAGGCTTAAAGATAAGAATTCACCAATAAACTACTTATATCTTGACAACTTAATTCCCTAAATATTTAGTATGTTAATCGAATTATTGTCTACACACATACATAGCACCGGCATTTATTCAGTTCACTGTTTTACTTTGAGTGTTTTGAAAAACTCTGAGTTTGTGTTGCTTTTATCATCTCATGCCATCTTGGGCAAGTTATTTCAACTTTTTGAGATCTAGTTCATTGATCTATAAAATGGGAACATTAATCAATTACAGAATATAAAACTTTCTCACCGGAGTAACACATAGGAAGAATAGAAACATATTAAAGTGAAGAGGAACTAAAAAGCATCTTGATGAAAATGAAAGAGGAGAGTTAAAATGTTGTCTTAAAGCTCAACATTCAGAAAACGAAGATCATGGCATCTGGTCCCATCAGTTCATGGGAAATAGATGGGGATACAGTGGAAACCCTGTCAGACTTTATTTTTCTGGGCTCCAAAATCACTGCAAGTGGTGACTGCAGCCACGAAATTAAGACTCTTACTCCTTGGAAGGAAAGTTATGACCAACGTAGATAGCATATTCAAAAGCAGAGACATTACTTTGCCAACAAAGGTCCATCTACTCAGTCAGTCAGTCAGTCAGTCGCTCAGTCGTGTCTGACTCTTTGCGACCCCGTGAATCACAGCACGCCAGGCCTCCCTGTCCATCACCAACTCCCAGAGTTCACTGAGACTCACATCCATTGAGTCAGTGATGCCATCCATCCATCTCATCCTCTGTCGTCCCCTTCTCCTCTTGCCCCCAATTCCTACCAACATCAGAGTCTTCTCCAATGAGTCAACTCTTCGCATGAGGTGGCCAAAGTACTAGAGTTTCAGTTTTAGCATCATTCCTTCCAAGGAAATCCCAGGGCTGATCTCCTTCAGAATGGACTGTTTGCATCTCCTTGCAGTCTAAGGGACTCTCAAGAGTCTTCTCCAACACCACAGTTCAAAAGCATCAATTCTTCGGCACTCAGCCTTCTTCACAGTCCAACTCTCACATTCATACATGACCACAGGAAAAACCATAGCCTTGACTAGGCGAACCTTTGTTGGCAAAATAATGTCTTTGATTTGAATATGCTATCTAGGTTGGTCATAACTTTCCTTCCAAGGCGTAAGTGTCTTTTAATTTCATGGCTGCAGTCACCATCTGCAGTGTTTTTGGAGCACAAAAAAAATAAAGTCTGACACGGTTTCCACTGTTTCCCCATCTATTTCGCATGAAGTGATGGTTTTTCCAGTAGTCATGTATGGATGTGAGAGTTGGACTGTGAAGAAAGCTGAGCCCTGAAGAATTGATGCTTTTGAACTGTGTTGTTGGAGAAGACTCTTGAGAGTCCCTTGGACTGCAAGGAGATCCAACCAGTCCATTCTAAAGGAGAACAGCCCTGGGATTTCTTTGGAAGGAATGATGCTAAAACTGAAACTCCAGTACTTTGCCCACCTCATGCAAAGAGTTGATTCATTGTAAAAGATTCTGATGCTGGGAAGGATTGAGGGCAGGAGGAAAAGGGGATGACAGAGGATGAGATGGCTTGATGGCATCACCGACTTGATGGACCTGAGTTTGAGTGAACTCCGGGTGTTGATGATGGACAGGGAAGCCTGGTGTGCTGTAATTCATAAGGTCACAAAGAGTTAGACACGACTGAGTGACTGAACTGAACTGAAGTGTAAATCTCTTCTTTCTAAAGCATTCATTACAGTGGCACTTTATCAAACCCTAAAAGAAATAACTAAGAAGTTTTAAAACTCTATTTCAGGTGAAGTCTGTAGGAGCAGATATTGAATGGACTGGAGATAGTAAAACACACGGTGGGTCCAGGTTCATAATGTTACAATAGTGACATTCATATCGATGGTAATGAGTAGGAAAGACCACAAATCTGAAATGACTATAGGAATGGGTCATATTCTGGAAACACATTAAAGCTATGAAGATAAAGGGACATTTTTCATAATTGATTATCTCACTATAAAAGAGCAAGTAGTGTCTGTAACTCCTTTATACTGATGCACTAGCATTGTGTGAAGGTACAATATTAGATAATCCAAGTTACAGGCTCCTGGGAGATAGCAAAATACCCTACTGAAGCTGTTCTCTGAGGGTATTACTGTATTTTCAATACTGTAATTTTGATTTCTTCTTACTTTGTGAACTTTTTTCTATCTTCTTCACTGAGTTCCTTCCTCAAGTTGATTCTAAAGTAAAGAACTTATTTCCCCCTTGCTTTCACTGCTGCTGCTGCTAAGTCACCTCAGTCGTGTCTGACTCTGTGTGACCCCATAGAATGCAGCCCAACAAGCTCCCCCCGTCCCTGGGATTCTCTGGGCAAGAACACTGGAGTGGGTTGCCATTTCCTTCTCCAATGCATGAAAGTGAAAAGTGAAAGTGAAATCTCTCAGATGTGTCTGACTCTTAGCGACCCCATGGACTATAGCCTACCAGGCTCCTCCATCCATGAGATTTTCCAGGCAAGAGTACTGGAGTGGGGTGTTTCTCCAAAGTGATATAAACTTACCTGTCTTCAAGTGAACATTAACATTTCTAAGACTGAATGCCTGATCTTGTTTAATAATACACTTAAAGCATTAGTAAATTCTAATTACTCCAACATAACTACTCAAAAATATAAAACGCTAGTCATTAACATATACATATATATGCATACATATCTATCTGTCAACACTTTTTCTATCCCGTCTTCACCAGGTTTTTTTCTTCCTTTTTCCACATGTGGAGAATATCAGTAAAAATAATAGTTGATATGATAATATTTAAACAAAAGTAGAAAAAAAAAAAAGATGACAACTATTTCCAAAGATTCAACTTTTTTTCAAGAGAAAAAAGAAAAACCAAGCAACAGAGCTTGCTGATAAAATAATCAGCAATTAAGCATAAGCTGTGTTTTTAGTGTAACTTCTGTTTTAGCAGAAATAAAACATTCAGTCTCTTAACTGGCATGGATGAGGAACATACATTTCTTGCCACATCATAATTTCTCTTTATCTTATTGTTTTTTTCCTGAATGCACTCTAAAATAATATCCATTCATGTTTTTCAATTGCAATGTGGGACATTGATTTGGCCTTCCATATGCTGGTTTTCTTTGTTAGTTGTTCTCCTCTCCCTGTCCACTCCCCCACCGCCTCCACCACCAAGCAAGTCTAATGGAGACCTGGCTGCAACAGGGGTTGTAAGAAAAAACAACAGGCTCCCTTCTCTGCTAGATCCCTGAGAGGGGAGTGATATTTTTCCTTGTATGGGGATGAAGGTAAATGTGTGTCCAGAAGTTAGGCCAGAGGGTTGGCTTAGGTGTTTTTCCCACCTTTGAAGTCATGTTCTGTGCAGGGGATATGTCCAGTACCCCTGCTTTTGTTCTGGACCCTCTGCTTTTGCATCAGGCTCTTCAAAAAAAAAAAAAAAAAAAAATTGGCTGGCAGCTGGGTTTTTAGTCTCTGTATCTTTTGTTCAGAATTTGTCCTAACTGTGTATGCATGAAGTTATTATTAGTCCCACATGATTTCTTTGTATTTTGTTGCTGGAGGAGTAGTGTGTTCAGGTACAAGCATTGCAACACTGCAGAAAAGAATCCCAGGTCTGAGCCTGTTTCATTGCCTCCTGAGAGATTCTACACCCTGTTCTTAAGGAGTAAGAGGCTGAGGATTTCTTTCTTTTTTCTTTTTGAAATGTCTTCCTGCTGGATAGGGGGTTTCAGAACCTCATCTATCCTAGGGGTGTGGAAGTCCATTACTGACTGTTCCAAGGACCTGATAGGACTTGGGACCACTTTCCCCTGGAATGGATTAAAGTCCTTGAACCATCATGAGCCTAACTTCAAATTGTTGGAGCATATCTTTTAGGTTATGGAACAATTTCCATTCCAGTGGAAAGTGGCCCCAAGTCCCTATCAGGTCCTTTGAAAAGATATGCTCAGAGGTTAAACCGTCTGCCTGCAATGTGGGAGACCTGGGTTCGATCCCTGGATCGGGAAGATTCCCCTGGAGAAGGAAATGGCAACTCACTCCAGTATTCTTTCCTGGAGAATCCCATGGATGGAGGAGCCTGGTGGGCTATAGTCCACGGGGTTGCAAAGAGTCGGACAAGACTGAGCAACTTCACTTTCACTTTCAAAAGATATAAACTTAACCAAAAGGTAAACAAACATGGGCTAAAAAGGAGAAGGACAATAGCCATTAAAGAGCCTAACAAGGGAAGAAACGGGGGTTAACTTTGGGCTTCCTTAACTGTTGACCAGACAAGGAAGGTGATATTACCTCTGCCAAAATTATGAAGCCTTGTCAGAAGATAGTCAACAGTCAGAAGTTAGTTTTGTTTTAATATACTGTTTAATCCTATTTGTTTATTGATACATTATGTATATGATAACCTTAAACAGAAAATTGGGTTAAAGATTAACTGAGCATGGCCCTGACAATCAGAACAAGACCCAGTTTCCCACACAATCAGTTTCTCCTATCAGGAATATTCCATAAGGCTCTTATCCTTATCCATTAGAGGGCAGACAGAATTAAAATCACAGTCACAGAAAACTAACCAAACTGATTACACAGACCACAGCTTTGTCTAGCTCAATGGAACTATGAGCCATGTCTTGATTGGGCCACCCAGGATGGAAAGTTTTGACAAAATGTAGCCCATTGGAGATGGGAATGGCAAACCACTTCAGTATTCTTACCTTGAGAAATCAAGGAACAGTATGAAAAGGCAAAAAGATATAACACTGTAAGATAAACTCTCCAGGTCATCAGGTAAACTAGAGAAGAGTGGAGAATTAACTCCAGAAAGAATGAAGAGATGGAGCCAAAGCAAAACAATGCCCAGTTGTGGATGTGACGGATGTGGTGATGGAATTAAAGTCCAGTGCTGTAAAAGATAAAACTGCATAGGAACCTGGAATGTTAGGTCCATGATTCAAGGTAAATAGGAAATGGTCAAACAGGAGATGAAAAGATTGAATATTTATATTTTAGGAATCAGTGAACTAAAATAGACTTAAAAGGTCATATTTAATTCAGATGACCATTATATTTATTACTGTGAGAAATAATCCCTTAGAAGAAATGGAGTATCCCTCATAGTCAACAAGAGTCCAAAATGCAGTACTTGGATGCAATCTCCTAAGAGACAGAATGAACTCTGTTCATTTCCAAGGCAAACCATTCAATATCACAGTTCAGTTCAGTTTCAGTCACTCAGTCATGTCCGACTCTTGGCGACACCATGAACTGCAGCATGCCAGGCCTCCCTGTCCATTACCAACTCCCAGAGATTACCCAAATGCATGTCCATTGAGTCGGTGATGCCATCCAACCATCTCATCCTCTGTCGTCCCCTTCTCCTATGGCCTTCAATCTTTCCCAGTAATCCAAGCCTATACCCCAACCACTAATGTTGAAGAAGTTGAAGTTGAATGGTTCTGTCATGAACTACAAGATCTTATAGACCTAACAGCAATACACATATACATACATGTATACATATATGCTGCTGCTACTGCTGCTAAGTTGGTTGAGTTGTGTCCGACTCTGTGTGACCCCATAGACAGCAGCCCAACAGGCTCCCCCATCCCTGGGATTCTCCAGGCAATAATACTGGAGTGGGTTACCATTTCCTCCTCCAATGCATGAAAGTGAAAAGTGAAAGTGAAGTCGCTCAGTCGTGTCTGATTCCTAGTGACCCCATGGACTGCAGCCTACCAGACTCCTCTGTTCATGGGATTTTCCAGGCAAGAGTACTGGAGTGGGTTGCCATTGCTTTCTCCAGTATATATATATATATATATATATATATATATATATATATATATATATATATTTTCATCATAGGGGATTGGAATGCAAAAGTAGGTAGTCAAGAGATACCTGGAGTAACAGGCAAGTTTGGCCTTGGAGTAAAAAATGAAGGAGGGCAAAGGCTAACAGAGTTTTGTAAGAGAATGCACTGGTCATGGCAAAACCCTCCAACAACACAATAGAAGACTCTGTACATGGACATCACCAGATGATCAATACTGAAATCAGATTGATGTATTCTTTCAGGCAAAGATGGAGAAGCTGTATATAGTCAGCAAAACCAAGATCGGGATTGACTATGGCTCAGATCATGGACCCCTTATTGAAATATTCAAACTTAAATTGAAGAAAGTAAGAAAAACCACTAAACCATTTGGGTATGACCTAAATCAAATCCCTTACAATTACACAGTTCAGTTCAGCTCAGTTGTTCAGTCATGTCCAACTCTTTGCAACCCCATGAACCACAGTACACCAGGCCTCCCTGTCCTTCACCAACTGCCATAGTCTCCCCAAATCCATGTCAATTGAGTCGGTGATGGCATCCAACCAACTCATACTCTGTCATCCCCTTCTCCTCCTACCCTCAATCCCAGGGTTGGGAAGATCCCCTGGAGAAGTAAATGGCAACCCACTCCAGTATTCTTGCCTGGAGAATCCCATGGACAGAGGAGCCTGGTAGGTTACAATCCATGGGATCGCAAAGAGTCGGACATGACTGAGCGACTTCACTCACTCACCTGGCTGTATATTTTCACTCAGCTTATTTAGGTTATATGCAGAGTACATTGTGTGAAATGCCAGGCTGGGTGAGGTACAAGCTGGAATCAAGATTGCCAGAAGAAATATCAATAACCACAAATATGCAGATGAAACCAGCCTTACGGCAGAAATTGAAGCAGAACTGAAGAGCCTCTTGATGAAAGTGAAAAAGGAGAGTTAAAAAAGCTGTCTTAAAACTCAACATTCAGAAAACAAAAATCATGGAATCCCGTCATATCCCTTCATGGCAAATAGATGGGGCAACTTGGAAATAGTAATAGACTTCATTTTCTTGGGCTCCAAAATTACTTAGATGGTGACTGCAGGCAATAAATTAAAAGACACTTCCTCTTTTGAAGAAAAGATATGACCAAACTAGATAGCATTTTAAAAAGCAAAGACATTACTTTGCCTACAGAAGTCCGTGTAGTCAAAGCTATGGTTTTCCCAATAGTCATGTATCGATGTAAAAGTTGGACTATGAAGAAAGCTGAGCGCTGAAGAATTGAGGCTTTTGAAATGTGGCATTAGAGAAGACTTTTGGAGTCCCTTGAACTTCAAGGAAATCAAACTAGTCAATCCTAAAGGAAATCAGTCCAGAATATTCATGGGGTGTTGATACTGAAGCTGAAACTCCAATACCTTGGCTACCTGATGTGAAGAACTGACTAATTAGAAAAGACCCTGATCCTGGGAAAGATTGAAGGCAGGAAGAGAAGGGGATAACAGAGGATGAAATGGTTGGATTGTATCACCAACTTGATGGTCATGAGTATGAGCCATCTCCAGGAACTGGTGACGGACACAGAAGACTGGCATGAAGCAGTCCATGGAGTCTCAAAGAATCAGACACAACTAGGCGACTGACCTGAACTGATGGTAACCAGGGGATGCTGATGATTTTCATTTCTTTTTCCAAAAAATTTTAATATCAAGAGAAAGCATTCAGTAGAATATGGAAAAGTTATTTAATACCTATTTTATGAGCTGGATGTAATTTTATCTTATAATAATGCAGTCAATCCTTTTTGTTGACTTCTAGAATATATATGTATATATTATCATTTATTTGTTTTTTTTAGTCACTAATTTGTGACTGGATCTTTGTGACTCCGTGGACTATTGCCCATCAGGCTTCTCTGTCCATGGGGTTTCCTAGGAAAAGATACTGGGAAAATCTCATGGTATCTAGAGTGTGTTGCAATTTCCTTCTCCACTATGAGCTATTACATAAAATCCAATGTTATTTTACCGAGTAACTAGCTACATCAGATCAGATCAGTCTCTCAGTTGTGTCCGATTCTTCACAACCCCATGAATCGCAGCACGCCAGGTCTCCCTGTCCATCACCAGCTCCCAGAGGTCATTCAGACTCACATCCATCAAGTCAGTGATGCCATCCAGCCATCTCATCCTCTGTCGTCCCCTTCTCCTCCTGCCCCCAATTCCTTCCAGCATCAGAGTCTTCTCCAATGAGTCAACTCTGTGCATGAGGTGGCCAAAATATTGGAGTTTCAGCTTTAGCATCATTCCTTCCAAAGAAATCCCAGGGCTGATCTCCTTCAGAATGGACTGGTTGGATCTCCTTGCAGTCCAAGGGACTCTCAAGAGTCTTCTCCAACACCACAGTTCAAAAGCATCAATTCTTCGGCGCTCAGCCTTCTTCACAGTCCAGCTCTCACATCCATACATGACCACAGGAAAGACCATAGCCTTGACTAGGCGAACCTTTGTTGGCAAAGTAATGTCTCTGCTTTTGAATATGCTATCTAGGTTGGTCATAAATTTCCTTAAAGGAGTAAGCGTCTTTTAATTTCATGGCTGCAGTCACTATCTGCAGTGATTTTGGAGCCCAGAAAAATAAAGTCTGACACTGTTTTCCACTGTTTCCCCATCTATTTCCCATGAAGTTATGGGACCAGATGCCATGATCTTCGTTTTCTGAATGTTGAGCTTTAAGCCAACCTTTTCATTCTCCACTTTCACTTTCATCAAGAGGCTTTTTACTTCCTCTTCACTTTCTGCCATAGAGGTGGTGTCATCTGCATATCTGAGGTTATTGACATTTCTCCCAGCAATCTTGATTCCAGCTTGTGTTTCTTCCAGCCCCGCATTTCTCATGATGTACTCTGCATATAAGTTAAATAAACAGGGTGACAATATACAGCCTTGACGTACTCCTTTTCCTATTTGGAACCAGTCTGTTGTTCCATGACCAGTTCTAACTGTTGCTTCCTGACCTGCATACAGATGTCTCAAGAGGCAGATTAGGTGGTCTGGTATTCCCATCTCTTTCAGAATTTTCCACAGTTTATTGTGATCTACACAGTCAAAGGCTTTGGCATAGTCAATAAAGCAGAAATTGATGTTTTTCTGGAACTCTCTTGCTTTTTCCATGATCCAGAGGATGTTGGCAATTTGATCTCTGGTTCCTCTGCCTTTTCTAAATCCAGCTTGAACATTAGGAAATTCACATAGAACATTTATAATGTATTTAACATGTTTATGATACACTGTGTTGGTTTTACAATGACTGATGTTATTGTATCAAATTGTCTTTATATAGTTACTCTGGATTGAAGTTCCAATTTAATTTTAAAGCAAAGAAGTGACTGATTCAGTGACTGATTCAGTCCAGTTAACACCTCAGTTCAGTTCAGTTCAGTCGTTCAGTTGTGTCCAATTCTTTGCAACCCCATGCATCGCAGCACGCCAGGCCTCCCTGTCCATCACCATCTCCCAGAGTTCACTCAAACTCACATCCATTGTGTCGGTGATGCCTTTCAGCTATCTCATCCTCTGTCGTCCCCTTTTCCTCCTGCCCCCAATCCCTCCCAGCAGCAGAGTCTTTTCCAATCAGTCAACTCTTCATATGAGGTTGTCAAAGTACTGGAATTTCAACTTTAGCATCAGTCCTTCCAAAGAAATCCCAGGGCTGATCTCCTTTAGAATGGACTGGTTGGATCTCCTTGCAGTCCAAGGGATTCTCAAGAGTCTTCTCCAACAGCACAGTCCAAAAGCATCAAGTATTTGGTGCTCAACTTTCTTCACAGTCCAACTCTCACATCCATACATGACCACAGGAAAAACCACAGCCTTGACTAGATGAACCTTTGTTGGCAAAGTAATGTCTCTGCTTTTCAATATGCTATCTAGGTTGATCATAACCTTTCTTCCAAAGAGTAAGTATCTTTTAATTAATTTAATTAATTTTAATTAATTTCATGGCTGCAGTCACCATCTGTAGTGATTTTGGAGCCCAAAAAATAAAATCTGACACTGTTTCCAGTTAGACAGGTGAAATAATACTACTGACTATGACCAATAAGCTATCACAGAACCTCCTGTTGTCAGAAGATACTAAAAAAAAAAAAAAAACAGTTAATTTACACTTTGACCCTGAGAAGCACAATTGTTTACTTAAAAAGAAAAAAATAAAAGGATTTTGTCATTAGAAGTAACCTTATGCTTTCCTGAAAAAATTGCATATTTCTCTTTGTCACAGTATCTCATAGCACCATATTTTTATGATATAAAAGGAGAGTTGAAATAAAGGTATAAGCAGTACATATAATCATTCAAATTCAATTTTATTAAATCTTTATACATTTTTATATAATTTCTATTGTTTAGAATTGAACACTGAAGTGATTTCTTTTTTATATCACCATACTTATTTAAATTTAAAGAAATTTAAAAAAATAATTTAAAAAATTAAAAAAAAAACACTTTATGGAAATACATGTAAGTCTTTCAAAAAGATGTTGATTTTAGTCTTTTCATAAAAATAGCTATTTTAGATAGAATATATTATAGTAGGATAAAATTAAAGTTTTTATTGAAATATGTACAGTTAGCTTTACTTTATTTTATGTTACAAATGCAACCTTTTATGTCTTGTTTCACAGACAGAAAACTTAAAATATGTGTCTGCTCATAGAGAGTCAATGCTGTATCACGAAATGCATTATCTTACTTCAAATTATATTTTCAAATAGATAGGCCTTAAGTAAATATGTAGTGATAGTAAAACGTACTGAGTTGATTCTAAAGAAAAGTTGTCCACCTTTATTTTTGTTTTTCATGCATTACAAATTCAGAAGTGCTAAATATCCATTTTAATACATAAATAATTTTTAAAAACAAAAGTACACACAGTTAGAGTCGTAGTGCTAAAATTATTTGGAGGACTTAATTTTAAAGTTAAATAATGACATTGAAATTCCAATTTTCTTTTGAAAAATTATGCTTATGATGAGATCCCAAAATGCAATTTATCCACAAAAGTTTCTCACTCAACACGGGTCAATAAAAGTTCATGCTATTCTTAACCTAAGGAAAATTATATATTATTTATACCTTAGAAACATGTTAAATGATGTTTTAAAGTAAACTAAGAGAAGGCAATAGCACCCCACTCCAGTACTCTTGCCTGGAAAATCCCATGGACGGAGGAGCCTGGTGGGCTGCAGTCCATGGGGTTGTTCAGAGTCGGACACGACTGAGCGACTTCACTTTCTCTTTTCACCTTTATGCATTGGAGAAGGAAATGGCAACCCACTCCAGTATTCTTGCCTGCAGAATCCCAGGGACCGGGGAGGCTGGTGGTCTGCCATCTATGGGGTCACACAGAGTCGGACACGGCTGAAACAACTTAGCAGCAACAGCAGCAGCAAGAGACAATATAAGCATTAGAATATAAGTATGCATCTTTATTATTAATATCTATGGGGCTTTCTGTCATTACAAAATTACCCAAAAGATGTCAGTGCGAGGCTGTAAGAAATGATATTCCAAAAGAAAAGCCAAATTAAATCATGAAAGTCATTTAGGACATCAGAGTACACTTCTGTTCTCAACACCAGAAGGTAACCCCACTGAATGTCTGCAGAGAAACTTTGTGAAGTCAAAACAAACTTCTAAAAGTTAATTTTTAAAAGGTAGTTACATATTAAAAGATAGGTTGGCAAAAATTAACATCAGCGTATAACTGAAAATTACACTGTACACAAAGATGTGTGAAAATAAATCCATAAATAATTCTTCTAAGTAAACCAATGACTTTAAGATGATCAAAATAAGAGAACTGCTGGGAAAATAATTTGAAATGTTGATGACTGAAGATGATTTATATTTCTGAAAAGTAAATATAACACTTTAATTATCTTCTTATATATACACAGACTCACATTTTTTTTCAAAAAACTGAAACTTTCTTTTACAGTTGAGAGAGCCACCGTGGCCCAATCTGACAATTGATACCACCATGTAGTGACCTCACAGGGGCATTTTTATTGGCTTCGGTCTAAGAGAGACTTTATATCTGTTTAATACTTGTTCTTCCTGATCAATTTACCACATCCTAAATTAATTATGAATTTAGTTAGTTAACTAAAGATGCAACTCCAAAATGTTTATTATCTAAAGAAAATCACACTGTAAACTTACTAACTGATGACAAAGCTAGAACTCTAAGATAGCATGAAATATCTGCAGGAGAAAGAAATATTAGAATAATATATATTTGTCTACTTAGAAAATATTTGTTTATCAATTTAGACAAAGCTCCAAATAGGCTTATAAATATCTGAATAAAACAGATAAGTAAAGAATAAAACTGAATAAACTTAAACATAAAATTTTTCAGATTAAAAATACCTGAAAAAATAAAGTATCTGAATAAAAATATATATATTCCTGTTTTATTTTTATTATATGTGTATGTGTGTGTGTTGTTACTATTTAGTTAAATTGTTTCCAACTCTTTCACAGCTCCATGGACTGTAGCCTACCAGGCTCTTCTGTCCATGGGATTACCCAGGCAAAAATACTGGGGTAGGTTGCCATTTCCTTTCCCAGGGGATCTTCCCAACTCAGGGATTAA
Source organism: Tragelaphus eurycerus (assembly GCA_935064755.1). Lineage (NCBI taxonomy): Eukaryota > Metazoa > Chordata > Mammalia > Artiodactyla > Bovidae > Tragelaphus > Tragelaphus eurycerus. The sequence continues at coordinate 47,042,596 of CAKXYN010000007.1, read as the reverse complement.
GCTCACATTTTCTTCATTGGCAGACAGATTCTTTACCACTGAGACAGCAGGGAATCCTATCTATATATAGGAGAATATATAGGATTCTCCTATATATACGTAGGATTCTCCATATGGAAGGCAGCCAATTGTAATAAAGTTTCCCCAATAGAACCTTCTCTGGTGGCTTGACAGTAAAGAATCTGTCTGCAATGCAAGCGACCTGAGTTCAATCCCTTCCCAAATTAGGAAGATCCTCTGTAGAAAGAAATTGCTACCCACTCCAGTATTCTTACCTGAAGAACTCCGTGGACAGTGCAGCCTGGTGGGCCCCAGACCATGGGGTCACAAAAAGCTGGACATGACTGAGTGACTAACACAACAACTACCCAATAGAACTCCAATGTATGCTACATTTGAGAAATAGGGACAGGCAATATGTTAGTTACAATCCTTTGTAAATGGTTTAGTTTACATATTGTGTGTATCAGATCAGATCAGATCAGTCACTCAGTCGTGTACGACTCTTTGCGACCCCATGAACTGCAGCATGCCAGGCCTCCCTGTCCACCATTATGTTTGTATATATAACAAATTTTTAATAAAATGAAATTTTTACTTTGTTAAAATCTAAAATCATATGTAAAATTCTTGGTTAAGTGTGAGATTGAGTTTACACTTTTGAGTCACAGATATCATAGAATTTCCAAGAAGTGTTCACATACTGTAAAGGAAGTGATGAGCATTTGAAAACCCTCTGGGAGCTGGTGATGGACAGGGAGGCCTGGCGTGCTGCGGTTCATGGGGTCGCAAAGAGTCGGACACGACTGAGCAACTGATCTGATCTGATCTGATCTGATCATAGCAGTTTGTACTAAATGCAACTAATTATTGCTGAAACAAAAATCATTAACATAGGAGGACATTTGGTCAATACAGAATGTGTAAATATTTTGATTACTGATTAATATTGTTAATAAAGTTATAAAATCACGAAGTATCACATTTGAAAAATAGTTGTTTATGTCAGTAAAATTTCATCTAAAAACACACATTTTCTAATCTCATTTATTTTAGTGTTAAATAGGATTTTGGTTAATGGTTTAAATCTATGGGGCTACTATCTCTGCTTTGTATTCAGAATTTCAAAGCCATCTGCCATATACTGAACAACAATCATATTTACTAAAGGTAGTAACAAATGACTCCATTCTCATCAATCATTAGATTTGGTTGAGGACTTTAATATTAGATGGTTCTCATCAATTTAAAATAAAAAAATCTGATATCATAATTTATTGATTTCAATGATATATTTGAAATATATCAATATTTTATTTTACAGAAAACACATTTTATTTAAAATTTTGTTTCTACACTTTGAATTCGAAAACACTTACTTTGATAGAAATTTGTTTTTTTTTCCTGAATGTCTATGGATTTGAATTAAGGTTGAACATTTAGAAGCTGAATTTTAGAGTCAAGTGTTCTTTCATCAATATGCATCCATCTCCTAAATTCGGAGGTAATATGATCTTCCAAACTCTTATTTTGAAAAACACCATTTTGGTATTGGATATGTGAAATAAAAACCACACTGAATTAAGGTTTTTGAACACTAGTCAACAAGACCAGATAATGTATGATCAACACACACATTCCACTAAAATTTGGGTTTAATTAAGCATCATTCTCAGTGAATGATATACATTCATAAAAAGCGATATAATGTTCATATATAATAATGTAACTATACATTCTCAAAGCAGTTCACAGTATCTCTTGATATTATTTCAAAAACACACAACTATTTACAACCATATTCTTATCTTTAGAAATTCACTAAATAATTTTTAAAGAATCAAAATTGGTATATATCAAATTTAATGAGAAAAGCAAGGCTAATTAAATAGTAATGCTTTTATAGTAGTTTACTTATGGGAGTGTGTCTTTGTTGTGATGGCCAATTTCCCCCTTTTTCCTTTTCTTCATTTTATTCTTGAGCTGATTTTGGTATCAATCATACATTTATTAATTTATTTATGTACCTACTCCCATAAAATAATTTCAGACAAATTATATTAAAAGCTGATATAACAAAACCAAAGATATTTTTAAAAGATAGTTGATATTTACAGAGGTTTTCCATGTGTTGAATATATATCATTTTATTTAATTACCAAAATAGTAATAAAAAAGAAACCATATTCTTCCATTTTACATAAAAGAAATAGAATCATAATAGGTAAGAAAATTGCTCAGTCATGAAGTCTCAAAGACTGTTTGCATACAAATGCATAGTTCTATAATGTGAAATCCCATACTTCTATCACTGCATCACAGCATATCCAAAAGAATAAAGGTAAAAATCAAATAATAAAGAGTTAAGGAGAGGGGCTCATTAATTAAAAAGTGCAACATTTAAGTCTCAGCATCTGTGAATCTGAAACTAGTAAACTAGTATCTAACAGAATTGGTTACATAGCTATTACTTTTTACAAAAGCATCTTCCTTTTGAATATTCACATTCTTAACTAAATTTTTAATAGAATAGAAGCAGCTTTTACAGTTTTATGATTAAGTTGAAATACTTCACACAAATTTACAAAAGAAATATTTTTTTGATATTGGCTAAATAAAAGTTTATGTCTTCTGAATACCAAGTACATAGATACTATGTGATGTCTTGTTGAAAAGATAAGTGCATTTGAGCTATATTTCTAGTCTTAAAGAAAAGTGCCAGATATCCATATGCTTAGGAATATCAGTAATGTGATTCTGAACTTTTTTATTTTAAAGAGGGCAAATAAATTTCAGTATCCCAGTAAGTAATAGGTTAACATACTCTACCATGAGACTTATCCTGGAATCCTCAAGAGTTGCATAGTGATGATGCTTTAGTATGTTTCCTTTTGCATTTGATGTTAAAGAGATAAGAAATAGAGTTTCAAAGAACTACATGAAAGCAATGTAAGATGTTCAATGTTATGAAAAATGATCTTATGAAGAAAATCAAAGGTGCTCTTTTTGCAACAGAGACTACTTCAGAACTCCTAAAATGTTTCTTTAGAGTCAGAAGAAGGTATATTTGTATAATGAAACATATACATATACATATATTTACCAATTATAGGTATAATCTAATTACATAAAATATCATTGCAATGAAGACTTTTAAAAGATTTAAAACATTATAGATATATAGTGGTTTCCCAGTTTTCAAAGAAAAGTTCCTATATGGAGAAAATTTCCATTGTAAGCACTAATGCAGAAAATAAAATCACTTTTAAGCACTTTATAAACAATAAAATCAGTCAAAGATGGGTGAAAAAACTGTATACCTCTTAGGTTGGTTGATACTTGCTTTAATACCTCCTTACTGATACTATGTCTGAAATTCAGAAAAAAATGATTTATTTAAAATCATAGTGATATTAGTTGTCATTCATTGAATCCTGAATCTCCAGTTCAACCTCTGTAACTGTTGCTAATCACAAAAGAACCAACATTTGTAAGTTAAATATTATTGTGTGTGTGTGTGTGTTTATATATATATATATATATATATATATATATATATATATATATATATATAGGCTTGGGGAAGGCAATGGCACCCCACCCCAATACTCTTGCCTGGAAAATCCCATGGATGGAGGATCCTGGTGGGCTCCAGTCCCTGGGGTCTCTAAGAGTCGGACACGACTGAGCGACTTCACTTTACTTTTCACTTTCATGCATTGGAGAAGGAAATGGCAAGCCACTCCAGTGTTCTTGCCTGGAGAATCCCAGGGACAGGGGAGCCTGGTGAGCTTCTGTCTATGGGGTCACACAGAGTCAGACACGACTGAAGCGACTTAGCAGCAGACTTAGCAGCATATATAGGCATATATAAATATAAATATATATATATATTCACTTATTTAATATTAATAATTTAGATAGTTTTTTACATGATATTATTATCCTCACTTTATGAGAAAGGAAACTGTATCTCAAAGAAATTTAAAACTATGCTCAAAACTATTTAACAGAATCATTTTTGAAATCTAGATATTTTAACTTGAGATAATATGTTAAATCTACTTTGCCAGATTCCTGGACTCTATTCAATAAACAAATTGTTCTGTTAATTCTGGCACAATAAAGCAAGTTGTTGGTTCCTTTAAATTTCTTGTATTACATTCGGTATTAATAGCATCATTGGCTTAATTTTTTTTAAATTACACAAAACTTAGTAATTAAATGTACCTTTAAGTGATCAGAATAAAAGCTTTCTCCACACATTCACAAGATTAGGTCTTCAACGGTTAAACTTCCTTCATTTTCCTCACCTGCATACATTTCACAGACCAGTGTGATCTGCGTTTCCCTCTGCTGCTGCTGCTGCTAAGTCGCTGCAGTCGTGTCCGACTCTTTGCGAACTTATAGATGGCAGCCCACCAGGCTCCCCCGTCCCTGGGATTCTCCGGGCAAGAACACTGGAGTGGGTTGCCATTTCCTTCTCCAATTCATGAAAGTGAAAAGTGAAAGTGAAGTCGCTTAGTCCTGTCTGACCCTCAGTGACCCCATGGACTGCAGCCTTCCAGGCTCCTCCATCCATGGGATTCTCCAGGCAAGAGTACTGGAGTGAGAGGCCATTGCCTTCTCCAGCTTTTCCCTCTGCTAATCCAGTAAAAGTATTCTTGTTTCGATCACTTTATTGTTGTTTTTTAGACATTAAGTCATGCCCAACTCTTTTGTGAACCTATGGACTGTATAGTCTATAGGCTCTTCTGCCCTTTTAATTGCTCAATACAATTATCTACTCTCAGTTTTTATCTATATAACTTCTCTAGAGCATTTTCAATGTTGTTCACAATCTACTTTTTTAAACGTTTTTTTGTTGTTGTTGTCCTTTGTTTTTGAATCAGCCCCTCCTTTCTTCCAATTTTAGAATAGATCTTTTTCAAACTTATTTTATTATTACTCTCATTCTGTGTCCCCAGTCAGCCTTTTGCACTGCCAAATCAAGCTTTCATTTACTCAGTGGGTATTTCTTCTGGATGTTTTACAGGAAACACAAATCTGTACAAAATACAATTCAAAATCTGCCTGAAAATATCAACTTCTGATACTGCAACTGAATTAAAAATAATACCCACTTATTAAAATGTGTTTACCTTTTATGTATCTCTCTGTTCTTGGGCTCCAAAGTCACTGCAGATGGTGACTGCATCCACGAAATCAAAAGACGCTTGCTCCTTGGAAGAAAAGTTATGGCCAATCTAGACAGCATATTAAAAAGCAGAAACGTTACATTGTCAAAAAAGGTCCATCTAATTAAAGCTATGGTGTTTTCCAGTAGTCATGTACGGATGTGAGAGTGGGACTATAAAGAAAGCTGAGCACTGAAGAATTGATGCTTTTGAGCTGTGGTGTTGGAGAAGACTCTTGAGAGTCTCTTGGACTGCAAGGAGACCCAGTCAATCCTAAAGGAAATCAGTCTTGAATATTTATTGAAAGGACTGATGCTGAAACTCCAATACTTTGGGCACCTGATGTGAAGAAGTGACTCATTTGAAAAGACCCTGATGCTGGGAACGATTGAAGGTGGGAGGAGAAAGGGATGATAGAGGATGAAATGATTGGATGGCATCATCAACTCGATGGACATGAGTTTGTGTAAGCTCCAGGAGTTGTTGATGGACAGGGAAGCCTGGTGTGCTGCAGTCCATGAGGTTGCAAAGAGTCAGACACAACTGACCGACTGAACTGACTGATTGACTGTACAGAGATCTTTCTCTTCTGTTCATTCACTCTACTTTATCCAAATTATAACCAATGCCTGGAAAGTTCTTTCTCATAGAGTTTCATGACTTCTTCCCTCAAATCTACATCTCACTAATGCTAATCTTTTAGCATTACTAAAAGAGTAATTGCTATTACTCTTTTGCTCAATCTCCTTTCTCACCTAATTTCCTTCATGAGTACATGTTAAGTCACTTCAATCATGTCTGACTCTGTGAACCTCATGGATTCTATCCTGCCAGGCTCCTTTGCCTGTGGGATTTTCCAGACAAGAATAATGGAATGGATTGCCATGCCCTTCTCCAGGGAATCTTCCTGACCAAAGATCCAACACACATCTCATGTGTCTCCAGCATTGACGGGTAGGTTCTTTATCACTAGTGCCATGTGGGAAGATGAATTTCCTTCAAAGTTCTCACCAATTTTCATTCTACATTTATTTTACATATTTGCTAATTTCTTATCTCCCCTAATAAAAGTTAAACAACATACACATAATAAAGGATTTTTCAGTTTTATCTGTGGCTCTAAACATAGAATATAGCAATTTGCTTGGTACACGAAACTTAGTGTTGAATAAATTAGTGAAATAATATATGACTCTTTTTCACATATTTCCTACACAAAGAACTAAGTGTTATTTATTATGTTATTTTCCAACAATGACCTAATCCAGGCTGATGGCAAAGATGATTTATTCTCAGGCAGTGGCCTCCTCTAAGTGCTGCGATTGACTCTGCTATTTTCCCTTATTTTCAGCATCAGAGTTATAGCAGAGCCAACTCTCTAAAACATACACCTTATACTTTTAATTTCACATAATAAAAGCACTTTCCAGAGGATAAAGTTCAAAGTTGTTTTCATTTTGCATCAAGTTCTTCACAGTCTTAGTTCCATCTTTCTGGAACATACTCATTTCCATCTTTTCACACCCTTCTGAATTTTTTCTGTAGTATAACCATACAAAACAAATTGTTGTTACTTGATCATACTATTCTTTTTCATACATTTCTGTCGGTGATCAGAGTTTTTCCACACAGCAAAGTTAATTACTATTCCCTTATCCAACAAACAAATTTCCTTTCTAGCCCTCAAAAACCATTTCTTTTATGAAATCTTCTCTTACCCCTTAAGGCATAATTATCATACATTATACTCTGCTTAAATTGTACTTCATACTGTCATTATTACCATCATCAAAATGTGCTTGTGCAATTTCCTGACCATGGCATAATGTTAATGGAGGATATTCAGTTGCTTATACCAAGAGCAGGAGAGTTGGAAGGTGCAAAGAACTAAAATTGCATACATTCCTGAGGTGGTGACCATCAGAAAAGATGAAAACGAATGGGAAACAAATATTTGACAGCCTAGTATGCTGTCTAAATACAATAATTATGCAACTGATTTTCAGACAAAGATTACTGGGGCCAGACAAAATAAAGCAATATGATTTTCTAATAGGTTCAGGACATACCAGGAAAGCTATACTTGCAAAGTTCAATCAATGTATTAATAACATTAATTCAAAATTCAACATTTTGCAGGATTTCTGTGGCACAGACAGTAAAGAATCTGCCTACAATGCGGGAGACCTGAGTTCAATCCCTGGTGTGGGAAGTGCTCCTGGAGGAGGGCATGACAATGCACTCCAGTATTCTTGCCTGGAGAATCCCCACAGACAGAGGAGCCAGGCAGACTGCGTCCATGAGGTCACAAAGAGTTAGACATGACTGAATGACTGAACACACACTGTTGCACAAATTAATTCAACAATTTAATATATATAAAACATATACATTTTGCTAGGACCTCTGGTGACTACAGCCATGAAATTAAAAGATGCTTACTCCTTGGAAGAAAAGTTATGACCAACCTAGATAGGGAACACATATATACACATGTATACCTGTGGCGGGTTCACTTTGATGTATGGCAAAATCAATACAATATTGTAAAGTTAAAAAATAAAAGAAAAAAAAAAAAGAAAAGCAGAGACATTACTTTGCCAACAAAGGTCCATCTAGTCAAGGCTATGATTTTTCCAGTGGTCATGTATGGATGTGAGAGTTGGACTGTGAAGAAAGCTGAGTGCCAAAGAATTGATGCTTTTGAACTGTGCTGTTGGAGGAGACCCTTGGCAGTCTCTTGGACTGCAAGGAGATCCAACCATTCCATTCTAAAGGAGATCAGTCCTGAGTGTTCTTTGGAAGGAAGGAATGATGCTAAAGCTGAAACACCAATACTTTGGCCACCTCATGCGAAGAGTTGACTCATTGGAAAAGATTCTGATGCTGGGAGAGATTGGAGGTAGGAGGAGAAGGGGACGACAGAGGATGAAATAACTGTAAGACATCACCGACTCAATGGACGTGAGTTTGAGTGAACTCTGGGAGATGGTGATGGACAGGGAGGCCTGGCATGCTGCAATTCATGGGGTCACAAAGAGTCGGATGCGACTGAGCGACTGAACTGAACTGAACACTCTGTGGGGAGCTATCCAGGCCTCCGGCAATGAATAAAAGGATGAATGGAAATGTCAGGAAGATTTACAAACCTGTCTCCTTCCCCTCTAGGCTGTGACTCTTCCTATGTTAGAAACAATATCTTATGTATTTTTGCATTCTCAGGACTTAGAACAAGTACGTGAACTTCCTGATATTCAAGCTGGTTTTAGAAAAGGCAGAGGAACCAGAGATCAAATTGCCAACATCCGCTGGATCATGGAAAAAGCAAGAGAGTTCCAGAAAAACATCTATTTCTGCTTTATTGACTATGCCAAAGCCTTTGACTGTATAGATCACAATAAACTATGGAAAATTCTGAAAGAGATGGGAATAACAGACCACCTGATCTGCCTCTTGAGAAATCTGTATGCAGGTCAGGAAGCAACAGTTAGAACTGGTCATGGAACAACAGACTGGTTCCAAATAGGAAAAGGAGTACGTCAAGGCTGCATATTGTCACCATGTTTATTTAACTTATATGCAGAGTACATCATGAGAAATGCTGGACTGGAAGAAACACAAGTTGGAATCAAGATTGCTGGGAGAAATATCAATAACCTCAGATATGCAGATGACACCACTCTTATGGCAGAAAGTGAAGAGGGGCTAAAAAGCCTCTTGATGAAAGTGAAAGTGGAGAGTGAAAAGGTTGGCTTAAAGCTCAAAATTCAGAAAATGAAGATCATGGCATCTGGTCCCATCACTGCATGGGAAATAGATGGGGAAACAGTGGAAACAGTGTCAGACTTTGTTTTTCTGGGCTCCAAAATCACTGCAGATGGTGACTGCAGTCATGAAATTAAAAGACGCTTACTCCTTGGAAGGAAAGTTAGGACCAACCTAGATAGCATATTCAAAAGCAGAGACATTACTTTACCAACAAAAGTTCGCCTAGTCAAGGCTATGGTCTTTCCTGTGGTCATGTATGGATGTGAGAGCTGGACTGTGAAGAGGGCTGAGCGCCGAAGAATTGATGCTTTTGAACTGTGGTGTTGGAGAAGACTCTTGAGAGTCCCTTGGACTGCAAGAAGATCCAACCAGTCCATTCTGAAGGAGATCAATCCTGGAATTTCTTTAGAAGGAATGATGCTAAAGCTGAAACTCCAGTATTTTGGCCACCTCATGCGAAGAGTTGACTCATTGGAGAAGACTCTGATGCTGGGAGGGATTGAGGGCAGGAGAAGAAGGGGGCGACAGAGGATGAGATGGCTGGATGGCATCACTGACTTGATGGGTGTGAGTCTGGGTGACCTCTGGGAGCTGGTGATGGACACAGGAGGCCTGGCGTGCTGCGGTTCATGGGGTCGCAAAGAGTCGGACACGACTGAGCGACTGATCTGATCTGATCTGAATAGTACATATTAAGAGCACAATAAATAATTACTTGGTGAAATTATTAAACAGAATCAGACTACAATTACTGTTTTAGTAATTATTTATTAGACCCACTATTGTTTAATTTTACTATAGGGACACATTGGTGGGCTATCAATCAGGATAGTATTAAATGGTATAAATTGAGAATATCTCAAAGTATAAAATGGAAAACTCAGAAAATAAAACACCTAAACCATATTTTTTTCTTAGCCTTTCTCAAACTTAAGTTTCATTCCATAATTTTATAATAAGAAATATTTAAGTCTAGGAGAAAAAAATAGGATGTGCAAATATAAATCAGGAAATAATATTTGCAAAGTAATTGGTTATATATTATAATTACAACATTTATTTTGAAATCTATGTTCTAAATTTATGAAGGGGAAAAGGGAAGAATACTGGCATGGGTTACCATTTCCTTCTCCAGGGGATCTTCCCAACCCAGGGATCGAACCCGGGTCTCCCGCATTGGGGACAGACGCTTTATCCTCTGAGCCACCAGGAAAGCACTTATTTAAGGTAGTGGAGACAAAGAGTAAATAAAGCTTATTATGCATCTATTCTTCTCAACTTAGTTTAGCACATCCCACACACATTACATGTAACCAAAGAGAACTTTTACAGTATGAATAGGAAACAGAAACTCATTCAGAAGAAAGACATGCAGTGTGTCATGATTTTAAAAGACTAGGAGTCACATGGGACTATGTGGTCATGCATTTTTCACAGAGGTTTAGGAATGCGTGTGCATGCTCAGTCACTTCAGTAGTGCATACTCTTTTTGATGCTATAGACTGTAGACCACCATGCTCCTCTGTCCATGGGGATTCTCCAAGCGAGAACACTGGAGTGGGTTGCCATGCCCACCTACAGGGGATCTTTGTGACACAGGGATCAAACCCACATCTGTCTCCTGAATTGGCAGGAGGATTCTTTACCATTAGGACCATCTAGCCCAGAATTCGGGGAAGGCAATGGCACCCCACCCCAGTACTTTTGCCTGGAAAATCCCATGGACGGAGGAGCCTGGTAGGCTCCAGTCCATGGGGTCGCTAAGAGTCGGACACGACTGAGCGACTTCACTTTCACTTTTCACTTTCATGCATTGGAGAAGGAAATGGCAACCCACTCCAGTGTTCTTGCCTGGAGAATCCCAGGGACAGGGGAGCCTGGTGAGCTTCCGTCTATGGGGTCGCACAGAGTCGGACACGACTGAAGCAACGCAGCAGCAGCAGCAGCAGCAGCAGCCGCCGCCGCCCAGAATTAAAAATATGTTTAGTTAATACATTCTGGGCTGTTCTCGCTTTAAAAATAGCATGCCTACATTAATTAAAACAAACAAACAAACAGTGCAATATTCAGTTCAGTTCAGTTGCTCAGTCGTGTCTGACTCATTGTGACTCCATGAACCACAGCATGACAGGCCTCCCTGTCCCTCTCCAACTCCCAGAGTTTACTTAAATTCATGTCCATTGACTCGGTGATGCCATCCAGCCATCTCATCCTCTGTCATCCCCTTCTCCTCCTGTCTTCAATCTTTCCCAGCATCAAGACTTTTTCCAGTGTGTCAGTTCTTCAGATCTGGTGTCCAAAGTATTGGAGTTTCAGCTTCAGCATCAGTCCTTTCAATAAAAATGCAGGACTGATTTACTTTAGATTTGACTAGTTTGATCTTGCTGTCCAAAGGACTCTCAAGAGTCTTCTATCTTTGACAAAGGAGGCAAGAATATACAATGGATTAAAGACAATCTCTTTAACAAGTGGTGGTGGGAAAACTGGTCGAACACTTGTAAAAGAATGAAACTAGAACACTTTCTAACACCATGCTGCTGCTGCTGCTAAGTCGCTTCAGTTGTGTCCGACTCTGTGCGACCCCATAGATGGCAGCCCACCAGGCTCTCCCGTCCGTGGGATTCTCCAGGCAAGAACACTGGAGTGGGTTGCCATTGCCTTCTCCAATGCGTGAAAGTGAAGTCGCTCAGTCGTGTCCGACTCTCAGCGACCCCATGGACTGCAGCCCACCAGGCTCCGCTGTCCATGGGATTTTCCAGGCAAGAGTACTGGAGTGGGGTGTCATCGCCTTCTCGTACAACACCAGAAAAAACCCACCCTCACACATAAAAAGTTTCTGCTGAAACAGACACACTCCAACACTTAAAAATAAAATATCATCTCATCCAAGCTAGGAAACAATAATAAGTCTGGTTTGGAAATGGCTTACCTACAGTTTCCCAAGCATCCAAAAGGCGACTCGGATGCTGCAAGGTGGTGTGTGTGTCAATGTTCTGAGTTTCCTCACCCCTCTTTCTCAATTTCTGACCACAAACTGGTAATTTCATCAGCTGACTGGCCAGCATAAACGCACATGAAGAAATGTGATACTCTACCCTTCTCATAGTCAGCAAGCCGGGCTGCCCAAGTTTAGAAAAGAACCTAACTTTTTTAAAGGTTAACTAATTTTTAAAAAGTTCATCAGTTAGTTCAAACAATTATATTAAAACATCAGTTCCGCAGTGAAAGACATATGGATCAGATTTTATTTTTAACTCTTAGTTTTTCATTATTTTCATTTTAAGTCATTTTGTCTAAACTCTTTAACTCGTTTTACTTTTCATCTCCAAATCAGTCATTGCCTCTTCATTTAAGCAGCAACTGTTTATTTTTAAATGAACGGAGCTATTTATAAAGTATATCCTTGAACACAAGTAGAAAAATATGCAACACACAAATAAAATATGGTTTAAGTGTGATCACTCTGATGGTCGGGTAATAATGAAGTAAAAAACAGCTACACAGTGGAAGGGGAAGGAGAGGAAATAAAAACCACCCAGACATCTCATCCTGCTAAGCTAATGCCTGGAAACACTGACTTAACCATACCAATAATTTCTGTTCCACATAAAAGGCATAAATTTTAGTCGCAAGTCCTGCATAATCAACAAGTGATTTAAAAAACAGCATGAGCTTTCTTCAAAAATAAAGACATGAAAAAAATTTAATAAAATAAAGACATGAAATATAAAATAAGTGAAGCCACTATTCTGCACACTGGCATCTCTCACTTGGGCAGACATCGAGATTTACCCTCAAGATAAGTGCTCCTCCAGGTTTACAACCTTGCCAAAGCTCTTTCAAGAAGTAACCATCTGATTCAGTCATTTCTCCAATGATTCCTTGTGGAGTCAATGGCTTTCATACAGAAAAATTCCCTGGTCTTCAATGATACCAAGAAAGGTAAGCATCTTGCTTGTCTTGAGAACTTGTAAGAATTACAATAAGGTATATCTGTAAAGCGTTTTGTTTCCCAGAAAATACTTTAAATCAACTTTTCAAGAATATTTTTCTTAAACCAAGGACATGTTCAGAGGTTTCCACTGTAAACTGGACCATTAATTCATTAAAACTCTAAGTTATGCCCAGCTACTTTGCAACAGGAGTAAAAAAAAAAAAAAACTAAATATGAAAATGTAACCTATGTAATTTACACATCAAAGTCTGAACGCCTTAAGGAAAATAACTGTATGTATTTCCTACATCTTGTTATATACTCCGTCATCCAGTATAGTAGGGCTTCCCTGGTGGCTCAGCGGTAAAGAATCCACCTGCAATGCAGGAGTCAACGGAGACGCAAGTTCGATCCTTGGGTTGGGCCAATCCCCTGGAGGAGGGCATGACAGCCCACTCCAGTATTTCCTGGAGAATCCCCATGGATAGTGGAGCCCGGTGGGCTACAGTCCGTAGGGTCGCAGAGAGTCAGACACGACTGAAGTGACTTACCACACACGCCAGTACAGTACCTTGCACAAAATTAGATGTTTAAATATCTGAATAAACTATTAATGGAGAAATGACATAATTACACTATTTATACTAAACTTTTTCTCGTGGATATTTAATCACTACCTACCACATGAAAGTACTGATACATAAAATCCAAAAACCAGAACGCCTCTATATACTACAACCTGGCACAGAACTGAGTGTAAAAGTGTAAGGAGAATATCAGTTGACAATTTCTAATAATCTATTTCAACTGCCAGTGGCTTTGAAAAATTTAAAGTTCAGAAAAATAGCCCTTGCCTTGTTGAAGTAGGAAAAAAAAAAAAATCATGACTTACCAAAGACTGACTGTGTGTTAAGAGCTTTCAGGATGACAAAGAGGCCTACAACAACAAAAACTGACAGCTCTGTGTGTGTGTGGTGATGGGGGAAAAGGAGTAACTTCTTAAGAAAGCTATAAGAATGTGGAGCATGGAACAGACCATACACAAAAATAAACTCAAAATGGATTAAAGAGCTAAATGTAAGACCAGAAACCATAAAACTCCTAGAGGAAAACATAGGCAAAACACTCTCTGACATACATCACAGCAGGATGCTCTATGACCCACTTCCCAGAATATCTGAAATAAAATAAAAAATAAACAAATGGGACCTAATCAAACTTAAAAGCTTCTGCACAACAAAGGAAACTATAAGCAAGGTGAAAAGACAGCCTTCAGAATGGGAGAAAATAAGAGCAAATGAAGCAACAGACAAACAACTAATCTCAAAAATATACAAGCAACTCCTACAGCTCAAGTCCAGAAAAATAAATGACCCAATTAAAAAATGGGCCAAAGAACTAAATAGACATTTCTCCAAAGAAGACATACAGATGGCTAACAAACACATGAAAAGATGCTCAACATCACTCATTATCAGAAAAATGCAAATCAAAACCACTATGAGGTACCATTTCATGCTAGTCAGAATGGCTGCGATCCAAAAGTCCACAAGCAATAAATGCTGGAGAGGATGTGGAGAAAAAGGAACCTTCTTACACTGTTGGTGGGAATGCAAACTAGTGCAGCCACTCTGGAGAACAGTATGGAGATTCCTCAAAAAACTGGGAATAGAACTGCCTTATGATCCAGCAATCCCACTGTTGGGCATACACACTAAGAAAACCAGAATTGAAAGAGGCACGAGTACCCCAATGTTCATAGCAGCACTGTTTACAATGGCCAGGACTTGTAGGCAACCTAGATGTCCATCCACAGATGAATGGATAAGAAAGCTGTGGTACATATACACAATGGAGTATTACTCAGCCATTAAAAAGAATACATTTGAATCAGTTCTAATGAGGTGGATGAAACTGGAGCCTATTATACAGAGTGAAGTAAGCCAGAAAGAAAAACACCAATACAGTATACTAACGCATATATATGGAATTTAGAAAGATGGTAAAAATAACCCTGTTTACAAGACAGCAAAAGAGACACTGATGTATAGAACAGACTTTTGGACTCTGGGACCGGGAGAGGGCAGGATGATTTGGGAGAATAGCATTGAAATATGTGTAATATCATATCTGAAATGAGTCGCCAGTCCAGGTACGATGCCCGATAACGGATGCCTGGGGCTGGTGCACTGGGACGACCCAGAGGGATGGTATGGGGAGGGAGGAGGGAGGAGGGTTCAGGATGGGGAGCACATGTATACTGGTGGCGGATCCATCTCGATGTATGGCAAAAGCAATACAATATTGTAAATTTAAGCAAAATAAAATTTAATTTAAAAAAAGCATCAATTCTTCAGTGCTCAGCTTTCTTCATACTCCAAATCTCAAATCCATACATAACTACTGGAAAAACAATAGCTTTGACTAGAGGGACCTTTGTGAGCAAAGTAATGTCTCTGCTTTTTAATATGCTGTCTGTATTGGTCATAACTTATCTTCCAAGGAGCAGCGTCTTTCAATTTCATGGCTGCAGTCACAATTTGAAGTGATTTTAGAGCTCAAGTAAATAAAGTCTGTCACTGGTTCCATTGTATCCCCATGTATTTGCCATGAAGGGATGGGACCAGAATCCATGATCTTAGTTTTATTTATTTATTTTTTTTAATTTGAATTTTAAGCCAGCATTTTCACTCTCCTCTTTCATTTTCATCAAGAGGTTCTTTAGTTTCTCTTCAATTTCTGCAACAAGGTTGGTGTCATCTTCATATCTGAGATCATTGGTATTTCTCCTGGCAAACTTGATTCCAGCTTGTACCTCTCCCAGCCTGGCATTTCACACGATGTACTCTGCATATAACTGAAATAAACAGAGTGACAATATACAGCCAGGGCATACTGCCTATTTGGAACCAGACTGTAATTCCATGCCGGGTTCTAACTTTTGCTTTCTGACCTGCAAACAGATTTCTCAGGAGGCAGGTACAGTGGTTTGATGTCCCCATCTCTTTAAGAATTTTCCATATCTGTCGTGATTCACACAGTCAAAGGCTTTAACATAGTCAATAAAGCAGAAGTAGATGTTTTTCTGGAACTCTCTGGCATTTTCTATGATCCAATGGATGTTGGCAATTTGATCTCAGATTTCTCTGCCTTTTCTAAATCCACCTTAAACATCTGAGAGTTCATGATTCATATACTGTTGAAGACTCACTTGTAGAATTTTGAGCATTATTTTGCTAGTGTGTGGGATGAATGCAATCATGTGGGAGTATGAACATTCTTTGGCATTGCCTTTCTTTGGGATTGGAATGAAAATTGATGTTTTTGAATCCTGTGACCACTGCTGAATTTTCCAAATTTGCTGGCATATTGAGTTCAGCAATTTCACAGAATCATCTTTTAGGATTTGGAATAGCTCAACTGAGAGTCCATCCCCTCCACTAGCTTTGCTCGTAGTGATGCTTCCTAAGGTTCATTTGATTTCACACCACAGGATGTCTGGCTCTAGGTGAATGATCACACCATCACAGTTATCTGGGTCATTAAGATATTTTTTGGATACTTCTGTCATTTATTCTTGCCAACTCTTCTTATTATCTTCTGCTTCTGTTAGGTGCATGCCCTTTCTGTCCTTTATTGCACTCATCTTTACATGAAATATTCCTTTGGTATCTCTAATTTTCTTGAAGAGATCTCTGCTGCTGCTGCATCACTTCAGTCGTGTCCAACTCTGTGCGACCCCATAGATGGCAGCCAACCAGGCTTCCCGTCCCTGGGATTCTCCGGGCAAGAACACTGGAGTGGGTTGCCATTTCCTTCTCCAATGCAAAAGTGAAAAGTGAAAGTGAAGTCGCTCCATCGTTTCCGACTCCAGCGACCCCATGAACTGCAGCCTACCAGGCTCCTCTGTCCTTGGGATTTTCCAGGCATAAGTACTGGAGTGGGGTGCCATTGCCTTCTCCGGAAGAGATCTCTAGTCTTTCCCATTCAATTGTTTTCCTCTATTTCTTTGCACTGATCACTGAGGAAGGCTTTCTCATCTCTCCTTTCTATTTTTTGGAACTCTGCATTCAGATGGTTATATCTTTCCTTTTCTCCTTTGCCTTTCACTTCTCTTCTTTTCTCAGCTCTTTGTAAGGCCTCCTCAGATAACCATTTTGCCTTGATGCATTTCATTTTCTTGGGGATGGTCTTGATCACTGTCTCCTGTACAATGTCACAAACCACCATTCATAGTTCTTCAAGCACTCTGTCTGTCAAATATAATCCCTTGAATCTATTTTTCAAATCCTTTATGAGTATACAGTGGAAGTGAGAAATAGATTTAAAGGAATAGATTTGATAGACAGAGGGCCTGATGAACTATGGATGGAGGTTTGTGACATTGTACAGGAGACAGGAATCACCACCATCCCCCCAAAAAAGGAAATGCAAAAAAAAAAAAAAAAAAAATGGCTGTCTGAGCAAGTCTTAGAAATAGCTGTGAAAAGATGAGAAGTGAAAGGCAATGTAGAAAAGGAAAGATATAGCCATTTGAATTCAGAATTCCAAAGAGTAGCAAGGAGAGATAAGAAAGCCTTGCTCAGGGATCAATGCAAAGAATTAGAGGAAAACAATAGAATGCGAAGGACTAGAGATCTCTTCACGAAAATTAGAGATACCAAGGGAAAACTTCATGCAAAGATGGGCTCAATAAAGGACAGAAATAGTATCAGATCAGATCAGATCAGATCAGTCGCTAAGTCGTGTCCGACTCTTTGCGACCCCATGAATTGCAGCACACCAGGCCTCCCTGTCCATCACCAACTCCTGGAGGTCACTCAGACTCACATCCATCAAGTTAGTGATGCCATCCAGCCATCTCATCCTCTGTCATCCCCTTCTCCTCTTGCCCTCAATCCCTCCCAGCATCAGAGTCTTCTCCAATGAGTCAACTCTTCGCATGAGGTGGCCAAAGTACTGGAGTTTCAGCTTTAGTATCATTCTTTCCAAAGAAATCCCAGGGCTGACCTCCTTCAGAATGAACTGGTTGCATCTCCTTGCAGTCTAAGGGACTCTCAAGAGTCTTCTCCAACACCACAGTTCAAAAGCATCAATTTTTTGGCGCTCAGCCTTCTTCACAGTCCAGCTCTCACATCCATACATGACCACAGGAAAAACCATAGCCTTGACTAGGCGAACCTTTGTTGGCAAAATAATGTCTCTGCTTTTGAATATGTGATCTAGGTTGGTCATCACTTTCCTTCCAAGGAGTAAGTATCTTTTAATTTCATGGCTGCAGTCACCATCTGCAGTGATTTTGGAGCCCAGAAAAATAAAGTCTGACACTATTTTCCACTGTTTCCCCATCTATTTCCCATGAAGTGATGGGACCAGATGCCATTATCTTTTTTTTCTGAATGTTGAGCTTTAAGCCAACTTTTTCACTCTCCACTTTCACTTTCATCAAGAGGCTTTTTAGCCCCTCTTCACTTTCTGCCATAAGGGAGGTGTCATCTGCATATCTGAGGATATTGATATTTCTCCCAGCAATCTTGATTCCAACTTGTGTTTCTTCGATTCCAGCGTTTCTCATGATGTACTCTGCATATAAGTTAAATAAACAGGGTCACAATATACAGCCTTGATGAACTCCTTTTCCTATTTGGAACCAGTCTGTTGTTCCATGTCCAGTTCTAACTGTTGCTTCCTGACCTGCATACAGATTTCTCAAGAGGCAGATCAGGTGGTCTGGTATTCCCATCTCTTTCAGAATTTTCCACAGAAGATATTATATTAAGAAGAGGTATCAAGCATACACAGAAAAACTCTACAAAAGAGATCTTCATGACCCAGATAAGATCATGGCATCTGGTCCCATCACTTCATGGCAAATAGATGGGGAAACAGTGGAAAGAGTGGCTGAGTTTATTTTGGGGGGCTCCAAAATAACTGCAGATTATGTTTGCACCCATGAAATTAAAAGACGCTTACTCCTTTGGAGGAAAGTTATGACCAACCTAGACAGCATATTAAAAAGCAGAGACATATACACATGGAGTATTACTCAGCTATTTAAAAGAATACATTTGAATCAGTTCTAATGAGGTGGATGAAACTGGAGCCTATTATACAGAATGAAGTAAGCCAGAAAGAAAAACACAAATACAGTATACTAACACATATGTATGGAATTTAGAAAGATGATAATGATAACCCTGTATGCTAGACAGCAAAAGAGACACAGATATATAGAACAGTTTGTTGGACTCTGTGGGAGAGGGAGAGGGTGGGATGATTTGGGAGAATGGCATTGAAACATGTATATTATCATATATGAAACGAATCTCCAGTCCAAGTTTGATGCAGCATACAGGATGCTTGGGACTGGTGCACTGGGATGACCCAGAGGGATGGTATGGAGAGGAAGGTGGGAGGGGAGTTCAGGATGAGGAACATATGTACACCCATGGTGGATTCATGTTGTTGTATGGCCAAACCAATACAATATTGTAAAGTAACTAACCTCCAATTAAAATAAATAAATTTATTAAAAAAAAAAAAAAGCAGAAATATCAATTGCCCACAAAGGTCCGTCTAGTCAAGGCTATGGTTTCTCCAGTGGTTATGTATGGATGTGAGGATCGGCCTATAAAAAAGCTGAGCACCAAAGAATTGATGCTTTTGAACTGTGGTATTGGAGAAGATTCTTGAGAGTTCCTTGGTCTGCAAGGAGATCCAACCAGTCCATCCTAAAGATCAGTCCTGGGTGTTCATTGAAAGGACTGATATTGGAGCTGATGTGAAGAGTTGACTCATTTGAAAAGACCCTGATGCTGGGAAAGATTGAGGGCAGGAGGAGAAGGGGACAACAGAGTATGAGATGGTTGGATGGCATGACCAACTCAATGCACATGGGTTTTGATGGACTCTGGGAGTTGGTTATGGACAGGGAGGCCTGACATGCTGTGGTTCATGGGGTCACAAAGAGTCAGACATGACTGTGTGGCTAAACTGAACTGAACTGAACTTTCACATTCCAATCCCCTTTGATGAAAAGGACATCTTTTTTGTGTGTTAGTTCTAGAAAATCTTGTAGGTCTTCATGGAACCCTTCAACTTCAGCTTCTTCAGCATTACTAGTTGTGGCATACACCTGGATTACTATGATATTGAATGGTTTGCCTTGGAAATGAGTAGAGATCATTATGTCATTTTTGAGAGTGCATCCAAGTACTGCATTTCAGACTCTATTGTTGGCTATGATGGCTACTCCATTTCTTCTAAGAGATTCTTGCCCACAGCAGTCCAAATGCTCTCAAGATGGCAGAGTAGCTGGACAAGTACTCATCTTCTCCTACGAGAACACCAAAATGACAAATCACTGCTGAACAATCATTGGCAGGATAATTTTGGATCCCACCAAAAAAAGATACCCCATGCCCAAGGGCAAAGGAGAAACCCCTGAAAGATGGTAGTGGGGGCAAAATCACATTTAGAATCAAACCCCATACCTACCTGCCAGAGACACTTAAAGAGCTCAAACAAACCCATGTTCCCACCAGGACCCATAGAACCCACAGACTGAGCCAGACATGTGTTTGAGTCTCCTGTGGAGGTATGGGTCAGCAGTGGCCTTCCACAGAGACAGGAGCTCTGGGTACAGCTACCTGCATCACAGAGCCTGAGGCATAAGCCCTCTTGAAGGAGGCTGGCATTAATCCTATGAAAGAGCTGACGAACAGACAACCCACAAACTGCAGAACAATTATACCAAAGAAATTCTTGTACTATTATGAAAGTTCTAAGACCCACAACATATTTTCCAACCTTGGGATCTGGCAAAGGGACTGAGAACTCCCAGAGAATTTGACTTTGGAGGCCAGTGGGATTTGATTAGAAAACTCACACCAAACTGATGGAAGACTCTTGGAGAGCACAAACAAAACACTGTGCACACCAGGAGAAAGGAGCAGTGACTCCACAAGAGATTGACCCAGATTTGCTTGTGAGTATCCACAGGCAAATATCCAGGAGTCTCTGGCAGAGGAGTAGGTTGGCAGCAGCCTACTACAGGTTCAGGGGCACTGAGTGTGCCAGTGTGTGCCCAGGACCTTTTTTAAGGATATCACCATTGTCTTCATTACCTCCACTGTAGTTTGGTCTCAGGTCAAACAACAGGGAGGGAACACAGCTCGACCCATCAACAGAAAATTGGATTATAGATTTAGCATGGCCTTGCCCATCAGAATTACACCCAGTTTCCCCCAAAGTCACTCTCTCCTATCAGGAAGCTTCCATAAGCCTCTTATCATTATGCATCAGAGAGAAGACAGAATGAAAACCACAATCACAGTAAATTAACCAAACTGATCACATGGACCACAGCCTTGTCCAGCTCAATGAAACTATGAGCCATGCCATGTAGGGCCACCCAAGATGCACGGGTCATGGTAGAGAGTTCTGACAAAACATGGTCCACTAAAGAAGGGAATGGCAAACCACTTCAGTATTCTTTCCTTGAGAACCCCATGAACAATATGAAAAGGCAAAAAGATAGGACACTAAAAGATGAACTCCCCAGGTTGACAGGTGCCCAGTATGCTACTGGAGATCAGTGGAGAAATAACTCCAGAAGAATGAAGAAACTGAGCCAAAGCAAAACAATGCCTAGTTGTGGATGTGACCTGTGATGGAAATAAAGTCTGATGCTGTAAAGAGCAGTATTGCATAGGAACCTGGAATGCTAGGTCCCTGAACCAAGGTAAATAAGAAGTGGTCACTCAGAATATGCCAAGAGTAAACATCTCTTTTATGAACTTTAGGAATCTCGTTTTAGAAATTAGTGAACTAAAATGGACTGGAATGGACAAATTTAATTCAGATAACCAGGTGATAATCATTTGTAAAATGGTGATGTGATTGAAAAAATGGTGAAGAAAACACAAAATTCGCATATATGAGTATTCCAAATAATTTATGTAAATATTTTGCTCTCATGGAAAAGGAACATAACTCCACACTAACGAAGCGTGGGCCATGAAGAATGTTTTCCTTCCAAAGTGCATAGTATGGACAGGGAGGTAAAAGAGAGTAACTTTACAGTGGAAATACCTGACAACTACTCCCCCAGCCAGGTGATCAAGGTCTGTAAATCATCTAACACTGTTCAAAATAAAGTAGCACCTGTCAAGGGCCACTGTCAACACTCTTTCAGACACCCAAGAGCTGGAAAACTACTGAAGACAAGAATATACAGATTCTCAGGAAAACCACATTCTTTAGAAGCACAGCCAACTCAGATACAACTGTGGATCATAATAGACATGAACCTGCCTTCCTTTTTCCTGAACCTTGTCCTTTAAACTCAATAAATCTCAAACTTTCACCCTTCAGAGTCATTGCCATTCTGTGTGTCTCCACCCCTTTCCTCCCTTGAAAAGTGAATGTGTGTGTGTTTGTGTTAGTCATTCAGTCGTGTCCGACTCTTTTCGACTTCATGGACTATAGCCCATGAGGCTCCTTTCCCATGAAATTCTCCAGGTAGGAATACTGGAGTGGGTTGTTATTTCCTTTTCTAGTGGATCTTCTTAATCCAGGGATCAAACCCAGGTCTCCTGCATTGCAGGTGGATTCTTTACTGTCTGAATCAAAGAAGTGAATAACTCTTTTTGTTAATTACTTCTGTGAATCCTGTAAAGCTCAACTCACCTAACAAGATCAACAATGGTGATTCCATGACAACAGTAACTATTCTTGATATGAGATGAAAATTGATGATTTACCTCTCTGGTCTAGCACTCAAACAACAACAACAACAAAACCCTCAATTTAGTTACCACATAAGCAACAGGGAAACTCCACTTAAGCTATAGTCTACAGAAACCCTGGGTAACGAATGCTTAAAACTGTCAAGGTTATGAAAAAAAAAAAAAGGAAAGTTGAAGAAATGGGCAAAGCTTAGAGGAGCCTGAAGAGCCATGAGAACTAAATGCCACGTGGTATCTCAGATGGAATCATGCAGCAGTTAATTTTTAAGTCAAAAGCAAGAAAATCGGAATGAAATATAGACTTCATTTAATAATAAGGCATCAAAATCGTTGATGAATAGACCATATTAATGTAAGCAGTTAATTTTAGGAAAACCGGGTGTGGAGTATTTGGGAACATTGTGTACTAGCTTTACAACTTTTCCGAAAAGCTAAATCTATTTCAATATTTTAAAGTTTATTTTAAAAGCTTTCAGCTGTGTTTTCTTCCAGTTCTATTTCACTCATTGTCTACCATTTTCCAATTTTTACTTACCATCATATGCTGATAATGTTCAAATATCATTACAGCAAATCATAACATTTTTAGGTTTGCATTTATTTCCATGTTATGGTTGTATCATATGTTATCTATTTACTGATTTATACTGTTTGTCATTCTGATTGCTTCTATAA
Source organism: Tragelaphus eurycerus (assembly GCA_935064755.1). NCBI lineage: Eukaryota > Metazoa > Chordata > Mammalia > Artiodactyla > Bovidae > Tragelaphus > Tragelaphus eurycerus. The sequence continues at coordinate 47,019,293 of CAKXYN010000007.1, read as the reverse complement.
TTTTCTTAAAAAAAAAAGTAGTCCTATGGTGAACACTGTATACATGAATTGTTCTGACTCTGGGTTTTGTGTTTGGATTTTGATTTTAATGTTTGTCTCTCTCTTTTTTAATTCAGTAGGTCTGAATTAGGTTTTTGATTTACATATTATAGTTGATTTTTGAAATTTTATATTTTTGTAATATTGAATTATAAATTTAAGACTTATATAACTGAAGCTTGTGTGTGTGTACTAAGTGGCTTCAGTCGTGTCCAGTTTTTTGCTACGCTATGGACTGTAGCCCATCAGGCCTCTCTATCCATGGAGGATATCCTCTATTCTTCAGGCAAGAATAATGGAGTGGGTTGCCATGCCCTCCTCCAAGAGATCTTTCCAACCCAGGGATTGAACCCAGGTCTCCCACATTGCAGGCAGATCCTTTATCATCTTTGCCACCAGGAAAGCCCATAACTGAAGCTTAAGATAGCTTAAACTAAAAATAGCCCCAGTTAGATTTTTTTTACCTTAACCCACATGATTCACTCAAACACATTTTTAATACCAGAAACTTGCTAAAGAGTTGATTCATTTACAGGGCAGAGCCAGCTACTTACCCTTTTTTCCTCCCACCCTTTCCCTATCCTTCTGGATAGATCCTCTTAGTTCAGATTTTTCCACCTTGTGGTTATTACTAGGCACAGGTTGGTGACACTGACTCCATTTGAATGTTCACACAAGGGAAACAGGTTGAGTCTCAGGATATCATTATCTATTTATGAGATTTATTTCATTCTTTGATCAAGACTTAGACTTCTCTGATGCTCCAGAGAAGTGGCCTATGGCTTATATATTCATTATCTTTGAGAGTTCAACAACATTAAATATTGAAGGCAGGAGGATAAGGGGATGACAGAGGATGAGATGGTTCTATGGCATCACTGACTTAATGGACATGAGTTTGAGTAAGCTCTGGAAGTTGGTGATGGACAGGGAAGCCTGGTATAATTCGGTTAATGGGGTCTCAGAGTTGAATGTGACTTAGTGAACTGAACTGTCTTACTTTTTGCTAAAACTCCCTTTAAAAAATGTAGGGGAAATATTTACACATGTGTCATCCTACTTGGGCTTCCTTGGTACCTCATATGGTAAAGAATTTGCTTGCAATGTAGGAGACCAGGGTTCAATCCCCAGGTCAGGAAAATTCCCTGGAGATGGGAATGGCTGCCTACTCCAGTATTCTTGCCTGGAGAATTCCATGGACAGAGTAGCCTGGCAGTCCATAGGGTCACACAGAGTGGAAACATAACTGAGTGATGAACACCTTCACTTAACATCCTACCTCAGGGTGAAAATGCCTAGTAATATTCCAGATTAAATATATATATATATTTTTTTATGGGCAAGCTATTCTGATCAGTAAAATCATTTTGACATCACTTTACATTGTATGTTAACTATCTAAAATTCAGCATATTTACCATGAATTTAAATTATTTTACTATATAAGCAAATCATGACAAAAGGCTTTATAGGATATAACCATTCAATGATTGAGACCTGTTCTTATTTCCTCCTCTCTCCAGCTAGATAATTATCAACCACTAAGAAAAAATTCATAATGTACTAAAATATTTTTGATCTAGTAAGTCAGGGATCTTGATATAGCTAATAGTAATAGCCCCAAAGAATAATCCTATGAAGGAATATTATTAGAAAAAAATTATCTAAATCATTTGTCAAATATTTATTTCATGTGAAATAGTTTAATGGAATAACAAGTGTATGTGTCCAAACTTCAACAGTAAAATCAACTTAGAATTTTTTTTTAAAAAATAAGCTTTTTAAGGGCTGGATTTTTAAAAATTTATTCTCATTCTTTTCTTTTAGAATTTCTGAATTTAAAAAAGAAAAAAAAAAAAAAAGAATGGTTTTCAGAATGTGTTGGTCATTTTGTATTGTATCACTTGTCAGAGAACAGAATAAAATTACTTCAAATGATTCATTTCTATCAAAGAAAATGAAATGCCTCCAGTGAAAGGCATCTTCAGAATGCTGTCAGGTTTGAGTCCAAAAAAATAGGCAAAGTGAAATAAAAAAGCAGAGCAGAGTGAACACAATAATTTATTCAGGTAATTACAACTAATATTGCATTTAACTGAGTACCATAATTGTTTTGAGGTCAGCAACTAAAATTTATAATTAAACACATTATTTAGTATATGAATAATTGTGCCTTCACTTTTCAATATTTGAGCATCAGAGAAATGTTGAATTAAGTGAAGTTAAAGCAAATTATCAAACAAAAGTTTTTAAGCATGGATGTCAAATTTACTTAAAATTTCTTTAAATAGGGAAAGCTTAAAATTCAGTTCTTATAATATCTCTTCACCAAGTATGCTGCATTGACATATTTAAACTATCTCCTAAAGTAAAGAAAGGCAATTTATCTTATGGAATTTTTTTGCCAATTTAATATCCTTCTTATGTTTTCTATTTATTATATTATTTCTATAATAAAATGTGCTCTATAAGTTTGAACTCTAAACAATTTTTAAAAATGTGAAAAATATGGGAAAATGATTATATTCAATTCACTATATTAATAGTAGTCACCACTATCCTATTGATGTTATAGCAAACTGTCTGACCAATATACACCAATTAATATATATGATTCATTATAGAATCATGGTAAACTTGTAGCCTGGGCTTCCCTGGTAACTCAGTGCAAAAGAATCTGCCTGAAAAGGCAGAACATGGGTTTGATCCCTGGGTCAGAAAGATATGCTGGATAAGGAATGACAACTCACTCCTGTATTCCTGTCTGAGAAATCCGATTTACAAAGGAGCCTGGTGGGCTACAGTCTCTGTTGTCACAAAAGAGTTGGAGATGACTGAGTAACTAAACAGCCCCAAACCTGTAGCCTAATATTTTTCACATCCTTAACTTCCATATGAAAGGATCATCTTTAACCTATACCTTTTCATGCTTAGATAACTCTAAAGCTCCTTTTGTGGGTGTAAAGGTTATCAATCTTAGAAGACCAAATAGAATTCAGGCCACCTCCATATATATGGAAGGTCCTAAGTGGCTCCGTGGTAAAGAACCCTCCTGCAACTTCAGGAGACACAATTTTAATGCCTAGGTCAGGAAGATCCCCTGCAGAAGGAAATGGCAACCCAATCCAGTATTCTTGTCTGGAAAATCCCATGGAGAGAGGAACCTGGTGGGCAACAGTCCATGGGGTCACAAAAGAGTCAGACAAGACTTAGTGGCTAAACAACAACTGATACATCGTTAAAAGTTATTTGAAAAATTTTCAGTTCTCTAATTCTGTAGGATTGGTAATAGATTTCTCCTCTTATAATAAAAGGAAAATATGAAAGAAATTCAAAGTATGATGTATAAAAAAGCAGTACTCTTTACAAGTTGAATGTACAATTTCAAAACTTATCTCACTTATTCATTCTTTCAATAAATATCTATTAAGTAGCAATAAGTATAGCATTGATAATCCTTGTCCTGCTTTCAAAGAGTATAAAGTCTCATGCATAAGACTGATAAGAAAACTAGCAATGAGTCCGAATTAAACATTGCTGGGATCCCAGTTTCTGAACATGATTTTGCACTTTATAGGCATTCGATACATATGTTGAATTAATTCAATATATATTCTTTCACTTACTTGTTCATATATTATATTATCTTCCTCCTAGGTCATGAAATTGGTTCAAATATTAAGAATATGCAATCTCTCTTTTCAAGGCACTTAGAGCACATCAATATCCAGGGATCAGCAAAACAACATCAGAATGGAAGATTTGCAGAGATTTAATAGCAGGTTCCATTTTTATCATTGTTTTGAGCAGTAGGTCTGTGACATGAAGGTAGGTTATATGCTGAAAACAACTTGATACATGAATTTGAAACTCACCATTCAGTGATATAGCTCCAGGCATCCCTTGCATAGAATAGTTAGAATCTTGAGATAGGAAAAGATTTCTCTGAAGAGCATTCAGAGTTGGAAATACATATAGCTCAGGCAAAACACACAAGAAAATATGAGAATCTACAAATGCAGAATTACCAACAGAGTATTTTGTTTGAGGCAACAGAAATTCACAAAAGCAAGAGATTGAGCCACAGTCTAAAAAGCTGTAATAATATACTCATTGTAATGAGCAAAACAAACAAAGTGAAGTCACTGGTGACCTTTTCTAATGTAGTTTTAGTGTAGCAGTGGATGTGCATATTAAACCAGATTGGGGGAATGGGAAAACAACAACAACAACAATGAGATAATGAATGTGAGCTTAGAAGGATGTTCAACAAACACATTTGAATGGAAATATAGAAGACTGCAACTAAATGGTATCTTGGGTCAAAATTAATTTTAAGGCACTATGTGTAGATAAGAACCTGAAGAGGAGGGAAAGATTAATGTGATTCCATGAGCAGTGGATAATTGATGAAGTCCTTGAGGAGAGTGAGAGTGTGAGATGCAGAACAGGTGTGGTGCGTTAATCTTAGCCAAGGAGAGGTACATGTTTTTCACAGAAATTACCTTAAACGGTGAGTGCTTTACTTCCTGAATGATTTTTGTTTGTTTGCTTGCTTGCTTGCTTGTCTTTGGTATAGTGGGTGAGGATATCTGTTGCAATTGAGGGGGAAAGCCAGATATATTATAAGACTATAGGAATGTCATAGTGCTTAGAAGTGAGTGAAGGTCAAACTGTCTTACAGTTAGACACTTCCATGTGAAACAGTGAAAATTGTTTATATTAGACTAAATATGCACATATTGTATCCATGAGGTATAAAGTGGTTTTATTTAAATATTGTCAAAGGTTATCTCTTGATGTACCTGGTCTGTGTCTGGACTCCCAGAATTCTCCAACTTCCTTAGCACCTAGAGAATTCCCCTGTGAGTTTGGGTGTGAGCTGAGGACTGGATGCAAGTGGAAGAAGTCTGTGGCTCAGGAGCACAGGCTCTTCTTGGCTAATCCTGACAGCAGCTAGGGAGAGGTTTCAGGCAAAAAGATGTTGCAGCAGGAGGACTTGGAATCCCTTCTCATCCAGTGTTTGTAGCAGCCTCCTAAGTGCTGATAAATCCCTCCAGTTTTGTTCTTGGCTCCCATCTAAAAACATTGCAACTGATTCTCTCACTAAATTCCTCTCTATATGAAAGCTCTAGAGAAGTTTCTGCAATCCTGATTGATCTGACTGATACAATTGTCAAGAAATAAATTAGAATTTTAAAAATTGTATTGTCTGAAAAGTGTAAACAAAATTTTGCATGTTCAGGATCTTTTGTGTTTACATTTGAACTGTGAAATTTGTTGTTCTATTTCTGTGAAAATGCCATTGGTAATATGGAAACACAAAAGAACCCAGATAGCCAAAGCAGTCTTGAGAAAGAAGAATGGAGCTGGAGGAATCAACCTTCCTGACCTCAGATTATACTAAAAAACTACAGTCATTAAGACAGTATAGTACTGGCAAAAAAAAAAAAAAAAAAACAGAATATAGATAAATGGAACAAGATAGAAAGCCCAGAAATAAACCAATGAGTCTATGGATACTATAATTTTGACAAATGAGGCAAGAATATGCAAAGAGGCAAAGACAGCCTCTTCAACATATGGTGCTGGGAAAACTGGACAGCTACATGTAAAAGAATGAAATTAGAATACTTTCTGACACCATACACAAACATAAAATGGATTAAAGACCTAAATGTAAGACCAGAAACTATAAAACTCTTAGAGAAAAACTTAGAACACTCTATGATATAAATCAAAGCAAGATCCTCTGTGACACATCTCCTAGAGTAATGAAAATAAAAACAAAATTCAACAAGTGGGACATGATTAAACTTAAAAGTTTTGCACAGCAAGGGAAACTATAAGCAAGGTGTAAAGACAGCCCTCAGAATGGGAGAACATAATAACAAATGAAACAACTGACAAAGGATTAATTTCCAAAATATTCAAGCAGCTCATACAGCTCAATGCCAGAAAAACAAACAACCCAATCAAAAAGTGGGAAAAAGACCTAAACAAACCTTTCTCCAAGGAAGACGTACAGATGGATAACAAATACATGAAAAGATGCTCAATATTGCTCATTAACAGATATGTGCAAATCAAAACTACAATGAGATATCACCTAACATGGGTCAGAATGATCATCATCAAAAAGTCTACAAACAGTAAATGCTAGAGAGGGTGTAGAGAAAAGGGAACACTCTTGCACTGTTGGTAGGAATGTAAATTGATCCAGCCACTATGGAAGACAGTTTGGAAATTCCTTAAAAAAACTAGGAATAAAGCCACCATATGACCCAGTAATCCCACTCCTAGGCATATACCCTAAGGAAACCAAAATTGAAAAAGACACATGTATCCCATTGTTCATTGCAGCACTATTTGCAATAGCTAGAACATGGACTTCACTTTCACTTTTCACTTTCATGCATTGGAGAAGGAAACGGCAACCCACTCCAGTATTCTTGCCTGGAGAATCCCAGGGACAGAGGAGCCTGGTGGGCTGACATGAATGGGGTCACACAGAGTCGAACACGACTGAAGCAACTTAGCAGCAGCAGCAGCAGAATATGGAAGCAACCTAGATGTCCATTGACAGATGAATGGATAAAGAATTTGTGGTATGTATACACAATGGAATATTACTCAGCCATAAAAAGGAATGTATTTGAATCAGTTCTGATGAGGTGGATAAACCTAGAAACTGTTATACAGAGTGAAGTGAGTCAGAAAGAGAAAGCTAACCACCATATTCTAACACATATGAATGGAATCTAGAAGAATGGTTCTGAAAAACTTATAGAGCAGCAGTGGAGAAATAGATATGGAGGATAGACTCATGGACATGGGGAGAGGGGAGGAGAGGGTGAGATGTATGGAAAAAGTAATACGGAAACCTACCTTGCTGCATTAAATATAGATAGTCAATGGGAATTTGCTGTATGGCTCAGAAAACTCAAACAGGGGCTCTGTATCAATCTAGAGCTTTGAGATGTGGGGTAGATGGGAGGGAGGTTCAAAAGGGAGGGGATATATGTATCATATCATATCAGATCAGATCAGTCGCTCAGTCGTGTCCAACTTTGTGACCCCATGAATCCCAGCACGCCAGGCCACCCTGTCCATCACCAACTCCCGGAGGTCACTCAGACTCACATCCATCGAGTCAGTGATGCCATCCAGCCATCTCATCCTCTGTCGTCCCCTTCTCCTCCTGCCCCCAATCCCTCCCAGCATCAGAATCTTTTCCAATGAGTGAATCCTTCCCATGAGGTGGCCATAATACTGGAGTTTCAGCTTTAGCATCATTCCTTTCAAAGAAATCCCAGGGCTGATCTCCTTCAGAATGGACGGGTTGCATCTCCTTGCAGTCCAAGGGACTCTCAAGAGTTTTCTCCAACACCACAGTTCAAAAGCATCAATTCTTTGGCGCTCAGCCTTCTTCACAGTTCAGCTCTCACATCCATACATGACCACAGGAAAGACCATAGCCTTGACTAGGCGAACCTTTGTTGGTAAAGTAATGTCTCTGCTTTTGAATATATGATCTAGGTTGGTCATAACTTTCCTTCCAAGGAGTAAGCGTCTTTTTATTTCATGGCTGCAGTCACAATCTGCAGTGATTTTGGAGACCAGAAAAAGAAAGTCTGACACTGTTACCACTGTTTCCCCATTTATTTCCCATGAAGTGATGGGACCAGATGTCATGATCTTCATTTTCTGAATGTTGAGCTTTAAACCAACATTTTCACTTGCCACTTTCACTTTCATCAAGAGGCTTTTTAGTTCCTCTTCAATTTCTGCCATAAGGGTGGTGTCATCTGCATATCTGAAGTTATTGATATTTCTCCTGTCAATCTTGATTCCAGCTTGTGTTTCTTCCAGTCCAGCATTTCTCATGATGTACCTTGCATATAAGTTAAATAAACAGGGTGACAATATACAGCCTTGACATACTCCTTTTCCTATTTGGAACCAGTCTGTTGGTCCATGTCCAGTTCTAACTGTTGCTTCCTGACCTGCATACAAATTTCTCAAGAGGCAGATCAGGTGGTCTGGTATTCCCATCTCTTTCAGAATTTTCCACAGTTTATTGTGATCTACACAGTCAAAGGCTTTGGCATAGTCCATAAAGCAGAAATAGATGTTTTTCTGGAACTCCCTTGCTTTTTCGATGATCCAGTGGATGTTAGCAATTTGATCTCTGATTCCTCTGCCTTTTCTAAAACCAGCTTGAACATCAGGAAGTTCACGGTTCACATATTGCTCCAAACCTGGCTTGGAGAATTTTGAGCATTACTTTACTAGCGTGTGAGATGAGTGCAATTGTGCGGTAGTTTGAGCAATGTATACCTATGGCTGATTCATGTTGAGGACTGACAGAAAACAAGAAACTTCTATAAAGCAATTATCCTTCAATTAAAAAAATAAAGTTTGTATATATGTATACTCAAGTTCCAAATTCTAAGTCAGTTTAACTGAATCGTATATAAATGTGGAGCAGAGATCTCACTTTATGAACTAAGCCATTAGATGGCATTAAAATTGCAGAATTACATTATAAAAAGATTTTTTAAATGCTTAATCAGTTAGGCAAAATGATATATGCTCCATATTTAATAAAAGATCACTTGAATTTTAAACGTAGTATTTTCTCTTAAATTATGGTTCCAGTTAATCTGTTTATCACCTTGTATTTGCATTATTATATAATCTTATCTATTTCCTAAAATGTAATATCAATATTTCTAAGTTTAGCTCATTTAAAATTTTATTTTCTTTGGGTTCAAATTAATGAGCAAATTTTCTTTCTTGTTTTTAAATTTAACACATCACCTTATTCATTTACCTTTTTTGTGTGTATAAGAGAATTCTTAAGTTTTAGTCTCTAGGCAAACTTCTATAATTGTGTTAACAAAAATAGTCTTCACATTATCCATTAGATCATATAGCTTACTCATTTAATAATTGAAAGTTTGTACCCTTTTACCAAAGTCTCCCTGTTTACACTATCCTCAAGCTCCACACAATCATTTTTCTATCCTCTGTTCCTATGAGTTTGATTTATTTTTGTCAATTCCATATGTAACTAACACAATGCAGTATTTATCTATGACTTTTGCATAATGCCCTCAAGATTCATTCATGTTGTCACAAATGACAGGATTTCCTTTTTGGTTCAATTCAGTTCAGTTGCTCAGTCCTGAGCAAAGAGTCCTCAGTCCTCTTTGTCACCCCAAGGACTGCAGCATGCCAGGCCTCCCTGTCCATCAACTCCTAGAATTTATTCAAACTCATGTCCATTGAGTCAGTGATGCCATCCAACCATTCCATCCTGTTTTCCCCTTCTCCTTCCATTTTCAATATTTCTCAGCATCAGGGTCTTTTCCAGTGAGTCATTTATTTGTATCAGGTGGCCAAAATATTGGAGCTTCAGCTTCAACATCAGTCCTTCCAATGAATATTCAAGACTGATTTTCTTTAGGATGGACTGGTTGTATCTCCTTGCAGTCCAAGGGACTCTCAAGAGTCTTCTCCAACACCACAGTTCAAAAGCATCAATTGTTTGGTGCTAAGCTTTCTTTATAGTAAAGCTCTCACATCCACATGTGACTACTGGAGAAACCACAGCTTTGACTAGATGGAACTTTGTTGGCAAAGTAATGTTTCTGCTTTTTAATATACTGTCTAGGTTGTTCATAACTTTTCTTCCAAGGAGAAAGTGTCTTTTAATTTCATGGCTGCAGTCATCATCTGCAATGATTTTGGAGCCCCCCAAAAATAGAGTCCGTCACTGTTTCCATTGTTTCCCCATCTATTTGCCATGAAGTGATGGGACTGCATGCCATGATCTTAGTTTTCTGAATGTTGAGCTTTAAGCCAAATTTTTCACTCTATTCTACTCTTTCACTTTCATCAAAAGGCCCTTTAGTTCTTCTTCATTTTCTGCCATAAGGGTGGTGTCATCTGCATATCAGAGGTTGCTGGTATTTCTCCTGGCAATCTTGATTCCAGCTCGTGCTTCATTTAGGTTTCTCCTGATGTACTGTGCATATAAGTTAAATAAGCAGGGTCACAGTATAGAGCCTTGACATACTCCTTTCCTGATTTGGAACCAGTCTGTTGTTTCATGTCGAGTTCTAACTGTTGCTTCATGACCTAAATACAGATTTCTTAGGAGGCAGGTAAGGTGATCTGTTATGCCCATCTCTTGAAGAATTTTCCAAAGTTTTTGGTGATCCACACAGTCAAAGGCTTTAGCATAGTCAATAAAACAGAAGTATATATATATATATATATATATTTTTTTTTTTTTTTTTTCCTGGAACTTGATTTCTTTATTGATGATCCAAAGGATGGTGGCAATTTGATCTTTGGTTCTTCTGCCTTTTTCCAAATCCAGCTTGAATATCTGGAAGTTCACATTTCACAAACTGTTGAAACCTGGTTTGGAGATATTTGAATATTTATTTGCTAGTGTGTGAGATGAGTGCAATTGTGCTGTATTTTGGCATTCTTTGGCATTGCCTTTCTTTGGGATTGGAATGGCAATTGACTTTTTTCTATTCCCATAGTCCCTGCTAAGGTTTCTAAATTTGCTAGCATATTGAGTGCAGCACTTTCACAGCATCATCTTTTAGGATTTGAAATAGCTCAACTGGATTTCCATCATCTCCATTAACTTTGTTCATAGTGATGCTTTCTAAGGCCCACTTGACTTTGCATTCCAGGATGTCTGGCTCTAGGTGAGTGATCATACCATTGTGATTATCTGGGTCATGAAGATCTTTTTCATATTTTCTTTTCAAAGACCAAATAATGTTCCACTGCATATGCATGTGTTTGCATATAATATACATATATATATATATAACATGTATATAATATAAATATATATAAACATAAATCTATGTATGTATCACATTTTATTTATCCATTTTTCAGTCAATGGACACTTTCCTTCTATACCTTGGCTATTATTAATATTACTGCTATGAGCATGTGAGTAACTATCAGGTATTAATAGATTAGCAAAAAAAATATGTTTGGCTATTTAAAGCACTGGTTCTGAGAATTGTATCACAGGTGTAATTTTACATGTGGGCCTTCTCTTTCCTACAGAGAAAGCTCTATTCTATTGTTTCAACCTGTACTCTTCACCCCAGACAGCTATCTTGTAAAAACATAACTGTATTAATTATCTATTGCTGGATCATAAATTACCCAAAACAAATATTTATTATAATACATAATTTTTAAATTTCAATAATCTAGGAATAGGTTACCTTGGTGGTTCAGGGTCTCTCATGAAGTGTCAGTTATATTGTAAGTGCTTGCTCTTACCATGAATTTGTTCAAGCTGGAGATTTCTCTCCCAAGATAACCCACTTAGCTCTTGGTGAGAAGTTTTAATTCCTTGTCTTTCTATAATCTGTAACCATCTCTATATAGCTTCTCATGACATGGCTTCCTTTTTCCTGAGAGACACAAGAGAGAGTGTGTGTGCTGAACAGGTCATGCTTTTTTTTTTTAATTACAGATTTTCCAAAATGAAAAAGTCTATTTTTTTTTTTTTTTAGTAATTATTGAAGAAAAACAAAAGCTGAAGAGTAGTTAGAGGTACAAGTAGATTTTACTCAGGACCAGTAAAATAGGGAAAAATAAACTTCAGTATTTATTCAGTAAACTAGGGTCAGTTTCAAATACAGCATGGGCAAGTAGGAATTTATAGCCAAGAAAGAGAATGGAGTCATTGAATGAAAAACTGTTAAAAGAAAACATCAGGGGTACAGGTGTTCAGTTCAAACTGACCTAACAGGATTCTTGGTAAAGACATGCCAGGTTAATCAGATATCACTTGGGAGATGGTAGAAGATGAAGATCCTGAATGGACATTGTGTAAGATCAGGTATGGAGGGTAGGGTTCCTGCTAAATCGACAAAGTAGAGCTCTTGCTAGAATTAGATTTTATAAGGGAGTACACACAATAGCCTAAGAGAAGTTTCAGAAGCCTCACTAAAATTTGGTCAAGTGAAGAACCTTATCTTAACCTAATCTTGAACTCACATTTCAATATGGCCACCATATGTTATTGGTCCACATAGACCAACCCTACAATCTGGGAAGCGATTGTAAAAGATGGTAAATATCAGGAATCATCTTTACATTTGGGTGATTTTTCTGTTTGTTTTGGGATTCTTAGAAATAGGATTCAAAAGTTAAACTGAGATACCATTTTTAGTTACTCTTCCTGTAAGAAACACAGTCTTTATTTCTCTAGTACTTATATAAAATATTCATATTTCTTTTTATCTATTTATTCCTATATTACAACTTAAAGTTTTATTCACTTTCTTTAAACCTTCCTTTTTTTAAAATAAATGTCTTTAAGGCTATAAGTTTATATCAAATCCTATTTCACCATCAACACACATTTTTTTTTTTTTGTTCAATTCAATAAATTTTCTTGCGAATACATCTTTTCATAGAGGAGACAGTTAAGATTTTTTTCTTTTATGGTTTATTTCAAAGTTAATATCAGTAATATCTGACTTGCTGGAGAGGAAGGGAAGTACATTTATTTGCATGTGAAGGACAAAATATGATGGAGCATAAGCAACTGAAATCTGAGGGAAAGCTGAAAGTAAAAGTGAAAGCCGCTCAGTGTCTGACTGTCTAACACTATGGACTATATAGTTCATGGAACTATCCAGGCTAGAATACTAGAGTGGGTAGCTTTTCCCTTCTCCAGGGAATCTTCCCAACCCAGCAATCAAATCCAGGTCTTCTGCATTGCAGGCAGATTCTTTATCAACTGAGTCACAGGGGAAACCTGAGGTAAAACTGGGACTTATATTATTCTGTGATCCTCTACGGATCTTCAAAATAACTGTGTCATGGAAGTTGATGCCCTTTTTTACCTAACCCAGGAGCTGGAAAAGGGGCTTATGGACCAATATCTACCATGCAATTGGAAAATGCTGGCCAAGGATTCAGAAACCTGGAGCTGAATTTGCTGAGAACTAGTGAGACAGTAGTAGATTGGTGACAGCATAGGTGCACTGTAAGAACAGCTGATTCTTTGTGCCCAATTCCTAAGCATAGAAAGGATATGTCTGCTTCTTCTTACCTACTTGACTTCTTCCCTGCAAATTGTGTGCAAAATGTTTCCAGTGGGTGAAACTCACTTGCAACTATTGGCTTTTTTGGGAAGTATAGCTGTACCTTAGTTAAATTGATATATCACAATCCGTTGAGGTTTATCTATTATCAACTTGGCATCCATATACACCATTTGCTGCTGCTAAGTCGCTTCAGTCATGTTCGACTCTGTGCGACCCCATAGACCGCAGCCCACCAGGCTCCTCTGCCCCTGGGGTTCTCCAGGCAAGAACACTGGAGTGGGTTGCCATTTCCTTCTCCAATGCATGAAAGTGAAAGTGAAGTCGCGCAGTCATGTCTGACTCTTAGCGACCCCATGGACTGCAGCCCACCAGGCTCCTCCGTCCATGGGATTTTCCAAGCAAGAGTACTGGAGTGAGGTGCCGTTGCCTGTGCTAGAAAGGTTGCATTAAGTTATTGCCTTAATTTTATATACCCCATACTTAAATTCAAATTAAGGCAATAACTTAATGCAGGCTTTCTGCTGCTGCTAAGTCACTTCAGTCATGTCCGACTCTGTGCGACCCCATAGAGGTCAGCCCACCAGGCCTCCCGTCCCTGGGATTCTCCAGGCAAGAACACTGGAGTGAGTTGCCATTTCCTTCTCCAATGCATGAAAGTGAAAAGTGAAAGTGAAGTCGCTCAGTCGTGTCCAACTCTAGTGATCCCATGAACTGCAGCCCAACAGGCTCCTCTGTCCATGGGATTTTCCAGCCAAAAGTACTGGAGTAGGGTGCCATTGCCTTCTCCGGCAGGCTTTCTAGCACAATTGAAAACATACCAATCAGAGGTATACCTTCAAAAAAGGATTTATTTATTTTTATAGAAATTTACTCTTGCTGATTCACATTCCCCTTTTAATAGTCTCAGTAAAGATTTTACTGAAATACACAATTAACTGCTGTTAAGATACATTTATGTCAGATGACATGGGATGGAGAAATGGGAAAAAAATCACAAAATATATTTACAATTAAATTCATATCAAAATAAAAATAGATTACTATTAACAATTCGAGTCTTAGACTCTGTAACTAGTGTGGTCATAACTGGTATTTATGACTGTTTTCTTTCACTACCCATTTCATATTCTCTTTGGTAAAAAAGAAAAAAAAAAGAAAAAAATTATCAAATGCTCATTGTTTTTTACCTGATAGAGTGACTCAGACTTCAAATCTGCAAATATTTCAAGTGCAAATAAAATTAAAGGCTACAGTTTCAGAGTACCTGATTAAGTCAGGCTTGTAAACTCAGGGTGTGTACTACCTTCTGAGAGAACCCAGTAAATTAAGAAAACAATGAGAAGAACAATATGTCTTTTTTTTTTTTTTTTTTTTTTCATCTCAAATGTCATTTTCACATAAAGTGTTGCCTGATTCAGATAAAGTATATTGTTCAGGACTTCCCTGGCTCAGTGGTTAAGAATTCACCTGCCAAAGCAGTGGACACAGGTTTGATTCTGGTCTGGAAAGATACAGCATGCTGCTAACTGCTAAGTCACTTCAGTCGTGTCCAACTCTGTGCGACCCCAGAGACGGCAGCCCACAAGGCTCCGCCGTCCCCAGGATTCTCCAGGCAAGAATAGTGGAGTGGGCTGCCATTTCCTTCTCCAATGCATGAAAGTGAAAAGTGAAAGTGAAGTTGCTCAGTCGTGTCGGAATCTTAGCGACCCCATGGACTGCAGCCTACCAGGCTCCTCCATCCATGGGATTTTCCAGGCAAGAGTACTGGTCTGCTCTTGCCTGGAAAATCCCATGGACGGGGACCCTGGTGGGCCACAGTCCATGGGGTCGCTAGGAGTCGGAGATAACTGAGCGACTTCAATTTCACTTTTCACTTTCATGCTTGGAGAAGGAAATGGCAACCCACTCCAGTGTTCTTGCCTGGAGAATCCCGGGGACGGGGGAGCCTGGTGGGCTGCCGTCTATGGGGTGGCACAGAGTCGGACACGACTGAAGCGACTTAGCAGCAGCAGCAGCAGTGGGGCACTAAACCTGTGTCCCAAAACTAATGAGCCTGCCTTCTAGAGGCTGTGATCCTCAACTACTGAAGTCTGTGCACTCTAAAGCTCTAAAGCTTCGCCACCGTAATGCAAAGCCCAAACATTACAACTAGGGAATAGCCTCTGCTGACTGCAACTGTAGAGAAAGGCCACGTCCTACAACAAGATCCAATGCGGCCAAAAATACATTGAATAAATAAATAAATATATATATATATATAAATTGTATTGTTCATTTGTATGTCCCTTGATATGTAGATGCTTTTCTGGAACTCTTGCTTTTTCCATGATCCAGCGGATGATTGGCAATTTGATCTCTGGTTCCTCTGCCTTTTCTAAAACCAGCTTGAATATCAGAAAGTTCACGGTTCACATATGGCTTGGAGAATTTTTAGCAATACTTTACTAGCGTGTGAGATGAGTGCAATTGTGCGGTAGTTTGAGCATTCTTTAGCATTGTGTTTCTTACTGTGTGGATCACAATAAACTGTGGGAAATTCTGAAAGAGATGGGAATACCAGACCACCTGATCTGCCTCTTGAGAAATTTGTATGCAGGTCAGGAAGCAACAGTTAGAACTGGACATGGAACAACAGACTGGTTCCAAATAGGAAAAGGAGTACGTCAAGGCTGTATATTGTCACCCTGCTTATTTAACTTATATGCAGAGTACATCATGAGAAACGCTGGGCTGGAAGAAGCACAAGCTGGAATCAAGATTGCCGGGAGAAATCTCAATAACCTCAAATATGCAGATGACACCACCCTTATGGCAGAAAGGGAAGAGGAACTAAAAAGCCTCTTGATGAAAGTGAAAGTGGAGAGTGAAAAGGTTGGCTTAAAGCTCAACATTCAGAAAACGAAGATCATGGCATCTGGTCCCATCGCTTCATGGGAAATAGATGGGGAAACAGTGGAAACAGTGTCAGACTTTATTTTTCTGGGCTCCAAAATCACTGCAGATGGTGACTGCAGCCAAGAAATTAAAAGACACTCTCTCCTTGGAAGGAGAGTTATGACCAACCTAGATAGCATATTCAAAAGCAGAGACATTACTTTGCCAACAAAGTTTCACCTAGTCAAGGCTTTGGTTTTACCTGTGGTCATGTATGGATGTGAGAGCTGGACTGTGAGGAAGGCTGAGCGCCGAAGAATTGATGCTTTTGAACTGTGGTGTTGGAGAAGACTCTTGAGAGTCCCTTGGACTGCAAGGAGATGCAACCAGTCCATTCTGAAGATCAGCCCTGGGATTTGGAGGGAATGATGCTGAAGCTGAAACTCCAGTACTTTGGCCACCTCATGCAAAGAGTTGACTCATTGGAGAAGACTCTGATGCTGGGAAGGATTGGGGGCAGGAGGAGAAGGGGACAACAGAGGATGAAATGGCTGGATGGCATCACTGACTCCATGGACGTGAGTCTGAGTGAACTCTGGGAGCTGGTGATGAACAGGGAGGCCTGGCGTGCTGCGATTCATGGGGTCGCAAAGAGTCGGACACGACTGAGCGACTGATCTGATCTGATCTGATCTGACTTGTAGAGGGGTTCCCTGATAGCTCAGTTGGTAAAAAAAAAAAAAAAAAAAAAAATCCATCTGCAATGCAGGAGACCTTAATTCGATTCCTGGGTTGGAAAGATCCCCTGGAGAAGGGATAAGCTACCTACTCCAGTGTTCTGGCCTAGAGAATTCAATTGACTGTATAGTCCATGGAGTCACAAACAGTCAGATATGACTGAGCGAATTTCTCTCACTCTCACTCTGACGTGTAGAAAGTACAGCACAATCTTGGCATTTCTTTTATATTCCTACTGACAGGGGATATAAATCCCCATGCAAGTTGTCTTCTGCCATTAGAGTATAAGAAAGGGCAAAGTAATATCTGTTAACCCACATTTCCAGGTACATGTTACTTGATATCTTAAAATTTCACTTCTAAATAACAGTCTCCTTTCAACAGTCAAATTTATGTCTTAGAAGAATTTTAAATTTAATGTCATAGTTGTTTTCAAATCGTTGAAACTGAATTTTGCATAAACATATTGTTAACCAACAATACTTTACAAACATGAAAATAATTCACCTGTGGTCATAAGCATTACAGTTCCATACACACAAACTCTAGTAAAGTCAAGAGTGTTGCAGGGAAAGGGAAGTCAGGGGCTTATAAAGACAGAGTCAAGAGGTTGTTAAAAAGTTGCCTGACGAGCTTTGATTGACTTTGGCACAGTCAGAAATATTTGTCCTTAAGGAATAAGGAGCTATTTTAAGTTAGGGGTTCAGTAAGTAGATGTGGTATCAGGAGTTTTTGGCAGATGTTCTGAGTGACTTCATCAGATCAGAAGGTTAGATTCCATCCTGGCTGAGACAGGTGTAAGTTACATTTCCTCAATGGCCTCTTGGCTCCATCTTAGAGGGCTCTAAATACTGATTGCATTTTGATTTTCCTTTCGCAAAATCTACGTCCAAAGTGCCAAAGAAGTTAAAGGAGGAAGGAAGTCACAGGGTTGAAGGATTCAGGATTGGCATTTTTCTCCAGCGAATAAATGAACAGCTCCATTATTTCTGGCAAATCTTGCTAGTATTAAAAAGACTGCTCTCTGTCAAAAATTTGCCTTTGTTGCTAATCTGTTTTTCCTCTTCCTGTAGTTCTTAAGATTTTTTCTTTACCCTTGATGTTTCTTAATTATTATGGTATATTGGACATAGATATATTTTACAATTTGTTGTTCTTGGTATTTGGCCTGTGTTGTTTTGTCCTGAGGAATCCTTGGGAAATCTAAGTAATGACTTGTTTGACTCCACCAATGTTTTTTATCATTCCTTTCAAAATTCTTAACTTATGTTGTGATCTGTCAATATAGTTTAAATATCTGTAAACAAAGATGCTTTTTTTGTTTTGGTCCTGGGGACTAGTCTGTTGAACTGGAATATATCTTTTAACTTATAAGAACCAAACCCTGACCATCATCATCAGTCTCAAAACCCAAAGTACAACAGCCTTGGTCACCTTGTTTTCAGTGTTATTTGAATTTCTTTTTAATTTTCTAGTCAAAGGAGACAATTACCTTGTTTTTCAGATATTCTACCACTTCTTTCCACTATTTTTTTTTTTTTAATTGTTGTATGTTGGGAACAGAGAGAATGTACCAGAGAGTGATCTTATGCTGCCATCTGAGCCATGCTATGCTATGCTATGCTATGCTAAGTCACTTCAGTCGTGTCCGACTCTGTGTGACCCCATAGACGGCAGCCCACCAGGCTTCCCCATCCCTGGGCCACCAGGCTTCCCCGTCCCTGGGATAGGTCCATTAAATCATCTTATAATCCTGCATTTATTAGTTTCTTCCCTTTGAAACATGTTTCTTTTTTTTTTCCATTTCCTACTTTTATTTTCCATTTTTCTTTCCTTTAAAAGCCTCTCATTAAAATATAAACCTTCACTGACATATTTTAAGCTTGCATTTATGCATATTTCCCATGCTGATGCATTTTCTATATATTTATGTAACAAAACTCTTACATGTAATTGTTATGATTAATATGCATTACATTTAATGATATGCCTGATGATGCATAGTTCTCCTTGCTTAGAGTAGAAATGTTTGAGAAAAAGTATACAAGTTTTAAATGTTTAGAGTAATAAGCATGCTGTATGAAAAAGAGCACAATGAACAGTGCAAATCATAAATATTAAAAAGAGCACTGGATCCCATGTCAAATCCTAACGATATCCTCTCTGAGGAGTCAAACCCAGAGTAAAAAATAAAAAAACATCAAAGAAAATGCTTTCTTGAACAATTTACTAGCTGATGACAGAATTGTATAAACATAAATGTGAAAAGAATCAAAAATAGAGTGAAGAAGTAGAGCAAACAGAGAAACCTGTGGAAAATTAATTCCCAGGACTAGAATGTTCAAACACGATAATAGTATTAGGCAGGCAAAGAGAAATGTGTGTCATCCTGGACAAGAAAAGAAATATGCAAATTTAATCTTCAGTAAGGAGTCTGCATGTTAACAAGCTCAGCCTAGCAACTAATCAGTCTCTAATATCCCAATATCTTGTCTCCTGCTGTAGTAGAAATGACCTACATCACAATGTTTTACTGAGATATACATATGTAAATAGAAACATTTTAGGCAATTGTTTCAGTACGCTTTTTTTTTTTTTTAAGGTATCAGAACACTAAATAATGGCTAATAAGAGGTTTAGTTTCCAATTCTTTCTGTTTGCCCTTGAGAATTTAACAATTTCTCTTTCTAACCTTCTGCATTCTTTCTCCCAGATAAATGAGAGAAAAAACAAAACAATAATGTCTTCTCTAGGAGATTTACCTGTCCACAGGGAGAAGTGTAAAAATTAATAAACAAAAACAGTTAAAATAGTTCAGAGACCAGAGTGGGAAGCTCACATGCTCAACAATGAAACCAGAGCTCAATAGGAAGAAGGAAAACATTCTCTTTTTGCCAGACAAGAGCTCAGCCAAGAAGAGATTATCATAACTCAGCCAATGAAAAGCCATTATTCTTCAATCCCTGAATTATTCCAGGAGACCCTTTATTCTCTCTATCCGTCATTACTTCCTTTCCTTCTATAAAAGAGCTCTTTTTCTCTTGCTGTGCAAAGACTTAACTTGTGGCATGCTGTGATTGCTAATCCCAAATTGCAATTCTTTACTGATCTTGAATAAAGCCATTCTTTGCTGGAGAAATAACTAGCATCCTACTTGTTTAAGGTCAACAGAAGTAAAAGCAAACAAACAAAAATCTGTTTAGTCACAAATCACGTCAACTCAGATGGAAGATAAAAATTGTTGTTGGTGTTCAGTTGCTAAGTTGTGGTCAAATCTATGAACCCATGGATGCATCATGCCAGGCTTCCCTGTCTTTCACTGTCTCCTGGAGACTGCTCAAACTCACATCCATTGAATTAATGACACCATCCAAACATCTCATCCTCTGTTGCCCCCTTCTCCTTCTGCTTTCAGTCTTTCCCAGCATCAGAGTATTTTCCAGTGAGTCATGTTTTTGCATCAGGTAGCCGAAGTATTGGAGTGTCAGTTTTAGCATCAGTCCTTCTAATGAATATTCAGGGTTGATTTCCTTTAGGATTGCCAGGTTGGGTCTCTCAGTTCAAGAGACCCTCAAGAGTCTTCTCCAGAACCACAGTTTTAAAAGCATCAATTTGTTGTTACTCAGCTTTCTTTATTCTCCAACTCTCACGTCCATACAGGACTACTGGAAAAATCTTAGCTTTGACTATGAGGATCTTTTTTGGAAAAGTTACATCTCTGCTTTTTAATATGCTATTTAGATTTTTTCATAGCTTTTCTTACAAGGGACAAGATCTTTAATTTTATGGCTAGTCACCCATCCACAGTAATTTTGGAGCCCAAGGAAATAAAGTCTGTCATTGTTTGTACTTTTTCCCCATCTATTTGGCATGAAGTGATGGGACCAGATTTCATGATCTTAGTTTTTTATTTAATTTTGAGTATCATCTCAGCTTTTTCACTCTCCTCTTTCACCCTCATCAAAAGACTCTGATGGAAGATAAAAATTAGCGTCTTTTTTTAATATAAAAATGTACTCCAAATTTTCATGAAAATATGTAATTGATGTGAAGATTAAATTATTTAACTTGACAAGGATATATTGAGTACGTAGTTTGTGCCATATATTTGGGATAAAAGAGTGTGCAAAACACGCATAGATGACTCTCACTGGGGAGTTCACATTTTGATAAAAAACAATTTAACAATACCAAAATTACTATATGTTAGGTTTATGGTCGGAGAAGGCAATGGCAACCCATTCCAGTATTCTTGCCTGAAAAATCCCATGGACGGAGGAGCCTAGTGGGCTGCTGTCTATGGGGTCACATAGAGTCAGACACGACTGAAGCGACTTAGCAGCAGCAGGTTCATGGTATGTTAAAAGATGGTAAGGGATAGGAAAAAATAATTAAATAGAACAGTGAAGACGTATTGGCAACACTTTACTGAGAAGATGGCATTTGAAATATTTGAAATGTTTCAAATTTCAAAAATTTGAAACCCAAATATTTGAAAAGATGAAGGAGTTGGATACAAGAATACTTGAGAGGTAAGGGTTCTAGGGAGACAAAAACTCTTTTAAAGACCTGAATTCAATCTTAAGTTGAATAGTATTCAACTTAAAAGAAATAGAAATTATATGATTTCTACAAAAAAAGAAATAGTAATTATATGATGTGATGAAGGTATTAATCTTAAAATGGCAATTATTTTGCAATTTATATATGTATGAAGTCAATATGTGCTTTTTAGACTTAAATGGCATTATGCTACTTATGGGCTTCCCAGGTGATGCTGGTGGTAAAGAAACAATATAGGTAGATGCAAGAGATGCAGATTCGATCTGTGGGTCAGGAAGATCCCCTGGAGTATGAAATAGCAACTCACTCCAGTATTCTTGCCTGGAAAACCCCTTTGACAGAAGAGCCTGGTCAGCTACATTCCAGGCTCCTCTGTCCAAGGTGTTACACAGAGCCAGACATGACTGACTACACATACACATACATGCCAATTATATCTTAAGAAAGCTGGGAAAAACTTCAATTCAATAATATAGTGAGGAAAATAAAAGGTCAGTGAGAAATGAAATCTGAAATATGATGTTTTCTCCATTTCCACACTGTTGGACTGGATAATCCCTCATTGCAAGGAGGTTGTCTTGTACATTCTAAGGTATTTAGAATATTACTGGTCTCTACCTACAAGTGCCAGCAGAATATAGGTTGAAAGTAAATTATAGGACAGTAAGAGAAATGTGAGGATACCAATTAAGAGGTTAGTGCAATGCTCCATCCAGGCAGGGTATGAGGGCAGAGACCAAAAAGTTCTAAGCAGTGGAGTGGTGAAGATGGATGGAGCTAACATGGTTTCCTGGTAGTTTGGATGTAGGTTATAGATAAATAAATTAAGAAGTCAAGACTGATGCCAATATTTTTGACCTAGTAACTAGAAGGGTAGAAACAACATCAACTATGATGGGCAAAGGGTACAAATAACATCAAGTATGATGCCATCCAATTCCATCAATTCATAGCAAATAGATGGAGAAACAATAGAAACAGTGAAAGACTTCATTTTCTTGGGCTCCAAAATCACTGCAGATGGTGACTACAGCCTTGAAATTAAAAGACGGTCACTCCTTGGGGAAAAAAGCTGTGACAAACCAAGACAGCATATTAAAAAGCAGAGACATTACTTTTCTGACAAAGGTCCGTCTAGTCAAAACTGGTTTTTCCAGTTGTCATCTATGGATGTGAGAATTGGATCATAAAGAAAACTGAGCACCAAATAATTGATGCTTTTGAACTATGGTGTTGGAGAAGACTCCTGAGAATCCCTTGGTCTTCAAGGAGGTCAAACCAGTCAATCATAAAGGAAATCAGTCCAGAATATTCATTTGAAGGACTAATGCCAAAGCTGAAGCTACAATATTTTGGCCACCTGATGCAAAGAACTGACTCATTAGAAAAGACCCTGATTCTGGGGAAGACCAAAAGCAGAAGAAAAAGAGTATTACAGAGGATAATATGGTTTAATGGCATCAAACCATGGGCATGAGTTTGAGCAAGCTCCGGGAGTTGCTGATGGACACAGAACCCTGGCATGCTCCAGTCCATGGGGTTACAGAGTCAGACACGACTGATTGATTGAACTGATTGATTGACTGATGATGAGCAAATAATAAAATAAAAAGGACCATTGAGGCTTTTTAATAATTCAACTATTTTTTCATAAACTCTAGTCAGCACCATATATATCTAAGGTTAGATCTCCTGCAGTTTTAAGATTTTGCAAATATGTTAAGTCATTTGAAATTACAATAAATATCCCTTTTTAACTTTTTTGTTCACTTGAAGCTCACATCTTCATTGTTCTGTATTATGAAAATAATATATGCCCAGTATCCTTAACAAAATGAATGTAATCTCCCTTTACATAATTTTCTTCATGTTAACTTCTTTATTTCAACTCTTCATAATAAACAGTTCACTAATAAAAATAGCATTTCTTTTAAATCTAAAAGTAATCATTCAGTAAATTGGACATATGTAGAAAATCAGCCAAGCAAACCTCTTAGTGGAACCAGAAAATCTGTAAATATCCTTTAACCAAGCTTTGCCATTTATGATACTTACAGAAAAATACTTCTTGTGAAGTCCACATTACATAGTTTCTCTTTCTAGTAAAAAAATTCTCTCTCAAATACTAATTTTCTATTATTTATCTGCATTTCACTCTCACATATTATAAAAAGGGTATTTTGGTTAGAATCTTGTTTCTTCACTGGTTATTTATTCACTAACTCAGCAGTTTGTGAAAAATTATTAGGTTATATGTAAAAGAAAAAATAACCTGTTATCAGATCAATTTTAAAACACTGTATTGAAAGGCAAATTCCATAAGACTTCTGTATCTCAGAGCTTCTCAAAGCCTTATACATGTCCTTGTATGTGTTGTTGCATATAAGGAATCACCTGGTAAGTTATGTAGATTATAACTTTTGCCTTGTACATATCCTTGTATGTGTTGATGCATATAAGGAATCACCTAGTAAGTTATGTATATTATAACTTTTCCCAAACCAGTTTGAATTTTTTTTCCTTTTAACATATGTGTAATATTTTATGGTTCTTTCCAAAGAATACACTTTGAAAATACTATTTTCATAACCAACAAATATACTGTAAATGGCAACTTAGAAAATAAAAATATTCATGTTTTCATACTATTTGTCCTTTTGAGAAAAATATTTTGCTTCTTAAAATCCTTACTCTTTGCTCCTGAGTTCTCTACTTCTGTTTTTCCTCATTTAATCATAGCCTCAACAGTCAGTCTTCTGTACAGTTGAAACTGAAATATAGAAATTTTTGTAAAATTCAATTTCCAACACCTTTTTAAAAAGCTCTACATTTCCTTCTCACCAGCACACTTATTTTCTCTATATGTCTTGCCTCTAAGTCTACAGTTTTATTCCAATTTCTTGATTTTTTGACTTTCATGAATTTTGGCCTATTTATCTAGTATCTCCCATCTCTATAAGCAAATTGCAAAGTCCCAAATTGTGTTGTTTTCTAATCCTTCTCCACATCTTCCCTTCTACTGTCTCTACCATTAATCATCAAAATACTTTGTCTCTCAAGCTAAAAATAGTAGAAATAGTTTTAGTTTCTCTTTTTGTTTATACATAATATTGAACTGGACTCAAATTTTGCTGGTTTTAACTTTAGTGTCCCTTGAAATGTTTATTTCTAGTGCAATCTTATTGCTGCCCTACTTCCTCTAAATATCCTTTCATGACTGTTAACAGACTTTTAGCTAGATTTTCTGCTTCAAGCTTTTTCTGAATAAATCATTCTGGTGATGTCATGTCAAGTGCATTCCCCACTGTTACCTGCTGAATTTTGCACACTTTTCTCTAAATCTCTACTTACTGAAAGTGATCTAAGAATTTCAAAATCATTGCTTCCTTTCATGAATTCTCTTTTATGTTTCCATTCAAAATAAAACACTTTCTTTTTAAGCCATCCAAATTACTTTGTATTTCTAAGAAGAAATTTCGACTGCTGTGCTCATCATTCTACTCACTGTAGGAAAACTAGCTGTTCACATTTCTGTCTATCCTTTTAGACTGTAAGCAATTTGGTGCTATGAAAATACTTGGATTTCAGGATAACACACATATTCTCTTTGTGTGACTTTTGAAATTAAAAAAAAAAAAATTTGGACCTTTGTTTCTTTATTTTTAAAGGGATAGTTTTTCCCTTAATTTAAATGACATAATATAGAAAATAATTAATAAGAGTGCTATAGTCCACTATATTAAATTTCATGAACATCTCCAGGCTCCTTTACACATATTCTTCAGAATCCTTACAAATATCAGCCACATGATAGATCCTTAACAAGTACTGTTGAACAAAATAATATAACTACATTTCCTTTATATTTTATTTCCTTGAGAATGGAGATCAATATTTATTCCATATGACTGTCAGTGTTCTTTTTAGCATAATGTCCTATGATGAACAGACACTAATTGTCAGTTAAGCCATAAATAAAAATTTTGACAACAAAAGTAACACATTCATTTTACTTTTCTAATCACTTCTTTCAATATAACTTTCCTATTTTATATAAAATCATTTTTAAGAAGTCCGTTCATAGCTCTAAGTCCAGATAACAATCATTAGCATTTATTGACCTTTTGCAGTAGTAATTTAATCTTTGGGGGAACAAAGTTGATCAATCACAGCTTGACATATTGAAATTTGACATAATTCTTTCCCAAATGTGCTTATAGGGCAGCAAGTTCGAGGACATTCAGTGTGATAACTAAGGCACATATTGCAAATAAAATGTACTCAGAAACTCTTCCACAAATTTAAGGTTTACCCATTTAAATAAAGTCTGTAAATCTTGGAATGCTCTTGCAGGTGTATAAGGAATTGAGCACATGCTTTACTCTTACACATTTATCCAGAAAATCCACAAAAAAATATGGTTAATAATTTAAAAGAAAGAAGAAAGATGAACATATGATAATAATGAAAATCCAAAAGACATTATCATTGAGAGATTTTTAAATATAGCCAACACTGAGGGCATTCTAATATACCAAATTTTCAATATCATCTCCTAACACAGAGACTATGAAACACTAAAAACTGTATATTTCTGATTCCATTAGAGAATCTGTAAAATTATATCAATAAGATGTACTCATGATGAACTTCAATTTGGAATTGAGATAAATGGGGAAAAAAAGACAGTACTGGAGGTAGAAGATTGTGCCGAAAGTGGCGGGTTTCTTAGAGCTTTCCAAATCAGCAGAAAACTCTTGTCATTTTAGCAGAAAGGTCAAAGATCTGAAACTGGTATTTGTAGTAGGACTCTCCTAATTTGGTAGGCTGACTCTTAATTCCATAGTTTCTGAATGTGACAGGGGAGTTTCTAAAGAAAGCCCATTTCAGTATGGCAACTTTAGAAATCAGAAGTTCAGTCTAGAGCAAGTTTCTTCAAGAACTCGAATAAGTCACTAAATTATTTAACATTATATTAGAAATCTCCTTTCTTATGCTAACTGAAGTAGATTTTGTTCTCACCTTTATTATGACCAATAGAAAATTGTGTCAGGGATATCTTTAACAGCATTCAGCATGAGGGAATTCTAGGTTTCATAATTTAAACTGCTAGGTTGAAGACATTCAAGCATGCATTCACTGGGATATAGAATATTGTCTATTCCTATTATACAGTGATAAACCAATTTAGTCATTAACTTTAGCAGTGATAATGAAATTCCTATTGCAAGGGCTTGGCAGATATGGAAACTGCTGTGACAAAACCTTAGGGTGAAAATAAAGCTTGTCCCACAGGTTGTAGAATTATTTTTCTTGTTCAGTTTGACTTGGCCACTCATTTGAAAGTTAATTGATAAAAGTTGGATTACCTCATGATGTGCAGCAATAAATTCAGAGGAATCAAATAATACTAAATATCACAATCCTTTCAAAGCCTTTGGGCCTGCTTTGTCAGTGTAAAATGCCTCTCTGTCTTTGTTTTTAAAGGCTGTCCTTGATTTTCTCAATAACTTCACTTAAGGACAAAGCTTCCAATATACTCCAAGGGATACCAATTGTCCTTATTTCCCAGTTCATCATTTCTTACTGCTGCCAAACTTCAAACTTCAACTTGGTGAGCAGGAAAATATCTGAAGAGAAAGGTTTAGCATAGTGACTAATGCAAGATTATAAATGAATGGTACTGATGTGAAATAAAAATAAAACCTTTGATGTTAGAGATTCCTTATAGAAATGAGTTTGCTGATATTATGATGTTTGCAATTCTTTATTGTGAAAAAATAAAAGGGAACTCCAAAACTTAAGAAGATATAAATGTTACAAAAATTAATTTTATGTGACTGTCTAATTCTCAAAAGACATACAGGAATATGTGTGTATATATGTATGTATGTATATATATATATATATAATCAGTATCACTTTTAAACACCACAATAGTTGTTCCTTATGACAGGAATAAATATGGGAAATGCCTGAAATTAGTTAATTGATTTCCATGGAGATGATGGAATACTAAAATGTAAGAGGCAAGGCAACCTGACATAACAGCTATAGGAAAGGCAGACATGCTTATCCTAAGAGGCAAGATTATAACTAGAATGGTTGTCATGTAACTGAGCAAGACACTATTAGGCCTTTCCCTCACCTCATGTCCTCCACTTGCCTCTTGTCCATAGAAAAACTTTGGCCTCTTAGACTTTCCCCAGTTCCAAAGACTTAATTCAATCAGAGAAGTGAGCAAATACAGAAAGAAAGGAGACAGTCAACCTAAACAAAATAATAATGGCTTAACTATTAAAATCAAGGAGTTCCTCCTCAAGAACTATAGATAATATTCCAAGCTATGCCCTTTGAGTTGTTTTGCAGAGACTAAATCCTCACCAGGTGGGGATAGTTAACTGTTTGCACCCACAAGCATGTAGACTCCAGACCAGTGGGAATCACAAGCTGGATGAAGTTGACTCACAATTACCCTACCCTACCAACAAATTTCAAGACTATTGTGAGCTGATCACACATGCCACAACCTACGAACCTCACTCTGTCTTTAAAATCCTTTCTCTGAAAGTCTTTGGGGAGACCTTTCAAGCACTAGCTCCCCGGTCTCCTTGCTTGGCGCTCTACAATAAATGTTACACTTTCCTTCACCACAACGTGACATCAGTAGATTAGCTTTACAGCACAGTGGTGAGGGGACCCAAGTTTGGTTCAGTAACAGCCTCACTGGTGGTGACTAATTGCTGTTTCAAGGGCAGAAATAAACGACCAGCTATCTAAGATCATACTTTTTCAGTTCAGTTCAGTCACTCGGTTGTGTCTGACTCTTTGCAACCCTATGAACTGCAGCACGCCAGGCCTCCCTGTCCATCACCAACTCCCGGAGGTCAGCCAAACTCATGTCCATCAAGTTGGTGATGCCATCCAGCCATCTCATCCTCTGTCGGCCCCTTTTCTTCCTGCTCCCAGTCCCTCCTGGCATCAGAGTTTTTTCCAATGAGTCAATTCTTTGCATGAGGTGGCCAAAGTACTGGAGTTTTGGCTTTAGCATCTTTCCTTCCAAAGAACATCCAGGGCTGATCTCCTTTAGAATAGACTGGTTGGATCTCCTTGCACACCAAGGGACTCTCAAGAGTCTTCTCCAATACCACAGTTCAAAAGCATCAATTCTTTGGTGCTCAACTTTCTTCACAGTCCAACTCTCACATCCATACATGACCACAGGAAAAACCATAGCCTTGACTAGACGAACCTTTGTTGGCAAAGTAATGTCTCTGCTTTTTAATATGCTATCTAGGTTGATCATAACCTTTCTTCCAAGGAGTAAGTGTCTTTTAATTTCATGGCAGCAATCACCATCTGCAGTGATTTTGGAGCCCCCCAAAATAAAGTCTGACACTGTTTCCACTGTTTCTCCATCTATTTCCCATGAAGTGATGGGACCAGATGCCATCATCTTTATACTTTTTATCATAGTAAAAATATGAATCTAAGTCTATTTTAAAGTGGAACAGACATTAATCATCACAATCGAGAGTTATAAATTTTCAGCCAATTCCCAGACCCAGTTAAGTTCAGAAAAGCAGTATCATTTGCTCGAAGAAAAGGGAAGCTGGCAGGATTTAAACTTAAAGGAAAAATTTTGTGTTAATGTCTTAATTACATACTGAAAACCTTTCTCTTAGCCTTTTACCCAAAACAGTCTTAGCCCTTTACCTGTGTAAATATTCATTTAGGAGATAAACATTTCCAGTTATTTCATTGATTACTTGAGACTGTTCCTGAGTTATTAGGCATCCCACATGGTCCAGAAGTAATCTATTAGTCAATGAGGATTTTGGAACTGAATCAATCCCATCATGGATTTTCCATATACATCAACCCAGCCAATGAGTATATTTCTAGATTCTGAATATACAAAAATAGATATACTTAGCAGTTAGCAGATATATCACTTTGGCTTGTGCTTAGTCTCTCAGTCATATCTGACTCTTTGCAATCCACTGGATTGTATTCTGTCAGGTTCCTCTGTCCTTGGAATTTTTCAGGCAAGTTGTCATTTCCTTCTCCAGGAGATGCTCCCAACCCAAGGCTCAGATCCATGTCTCCTATGTCTCCCTCACTATAGGAAGATTCTTTATCTGCTGATCCATCAGGGAAGCAAACATCACCTTGGCTTCTTGACCTTAAAAGTAAGAGTAATTATTGTATGATGAGAGAAGCGTAACCTTTGGAACAAAATTTCCTTAAGAAAATAGCAAAATGACAGCAATACCACATTACAGATGACATGCATAAATAAGCATTGCCATTAAATTCTTAAATGGTATAGATAACATATTCACATTTAACTTATCTGATTGGTCTGTACAGGCGACAGATGTATCTTTCAAAATGATAGTGGAGAAAATTAATGCATCCTCTGGCAAGAAACCTTCCATCTGCTAAAGCTCTCTCTAATGCTCTAAGAAACAGCAGATGCAATTTGATTCAATCTATCAGAAAACAGAAATATACATTCATTTTCTTCTAATTTATGTAATCTCTCCTGTTAAATGTTCTAATTAACCCACAGGTCCCCTGATCATTTCACTACCCCACACCACAACATATTGGTCTATGACATTTATAACACTGAGTCTGGTGGAAAGAAAGATGACGAAACCCTGAGTGACTTGATGAGATACATGTCTCCTGGAAGCTTAGAGATAAGCCTCATAAAAATGCAGGAGTCTGTCTTCTGAGTAGTTTCTAGGACTCACGGCACGAATGGGTCGTGATGACAGGATAGTCCTTCCAAAAGGAAATGCAGATTATAGTTCCACTCATCCACTTATGCTAAAAGTTAGACACAATACTGTTGGGATTATGGGATCATTTTTCTTTTTTTTACTTTGGAAATAAGATGTACCATAGATGGTATAATGTTCTGATCCATTTTAATGAGTAAATTGAAGGACTACCAACTTTTATAAGAACCCAAAGCAAGAAGAGGCAACCCATCTTGTCAAAGATTTATTTTAACAGTCATATTAAGAATGGTACAAGTAAAGTTAGAAGACAAGCTGTAAGCATAATTAGTAGTGGTTAGACTGCAAGTAAACGTACAAAAAGCACTCAAAATATAACTTAAATACTCTATATTTGTCTTGGAAAATAAATTATAATTTTATTTTTACAAATTTAGAAAAGTGTATACCAAGAAAAGTAATGCTCAAAATTCTCCAAGCCAGGCTTCAACAATATGTGAACCGTGAACTTCTTGATGTTCAGGCTGGTTTTAGAAAAGGCAGAGGACCTAGAGATCAAATTGCCAACATCCGCTGGATCATGGAAAAAGCAAGAGAGTTCCAGAAAAACATCTATTTCTGCTTTATTGACTATGCCAAAGCCTTTGACTTCATAGATCACAATAAACTGTGGAAAATTCTGAAAGAGATAGGAATAACAGACCACCTGATCTGCCTCTTGAGAAATCTGTATGCCTATCAGAAAGCAACAGTTAGAACTCGTCGTGGAACAACAGACTGGTTCCAAATAGGAAAAGGAGTACGTCAAGGCTGCATATTGTCACCATGTTTATTTAACTTATATGCAGAGTACATCATGAGAAATGCTGGACTGGAAGAAACACAAGTTGGAATCAAGATTGCCGGGAGAAATATCAATAACCTCAGATATGCAGATGACACCACCCTTATGGCAGAAAGTAAAGAGGAACTAAAAGCCTCTTGATGAAAGTGAAA
The DNA here is from genome assembly GCA_935064755.1 of Tragelaphus eurycerus. NCBI lineage: Eukaryota > Metazoa > Chordata > Mammalia > Artiodactyla > Bovidae > Tragelaphus > Tragelaphus eurycerus. Next base: position 46,988,221 of record CAKXYN010000007.1, on the reverse strand, counting down.
GTGGAGAGTGAAAATGTTGGCTTAAAGCTCAACATTCAGTAAACGAAGATCATGGCATCTGGTCCCATCACTACATGGGAAATAGATGGGGAAACAGTGGAAACAGTGTCAGACTTTATCTTTCTGGGCTTCAAAATCACTGCAGATGGTGACTGCAGCCATGAAATTAAAAGACGCTTACTCCTTGGAAGGAAAGTTATGACCAACCTAGATAGCATATTCAAAAGCAGAGACATTACTTTGCCAACAAAGTTCCATCTAGTCAAGGCTATGGTTTTTCCTGTGGTCATGTATGGATGTGAGAGCTGGACTGTGAAAAAGGCTGAGCGCCGAAGAATTGATGCTTTTGAACTGTGGTGTTGGAGAAGACTCTTGAGAGTCCCTTGGACTGCAAGGAGATCCAACCAGTCCATTCTGAAGGAGATCAGCCCTGGGATTTCTTTGGAAGGAGTGATGCTAAAGCTGAAACTCCAGTATTTTGGCCACCTCATGTGAACAGTTGACTCATTGGAGAAGACTCTGATGCTGGGAGGGATTGGGGGCAGGAGGAGAAGGGGACGACAGAGGATGAGATGGCTGGATGGCATCACTGACTCAATGGATGTGAGTCTGAGTGACTTCCAGGAGTTGGGATGGACAGGGAGGCCTGGCATGCTGCGATTCATGGGGTCACAAAGAGTCGGACATGACTGAGTGACTGATCTGGTCTGATCTGATACCAAGAAAATAAAATAGAAAAGTTATGCCTAATGTTTATCGATGTAAACTTCATAGATTTTGAACTAATAAACATTGGTAAAAATTGAGAAATTAAAAAAAAAGCTTAAATAAAGAGAGAAATATAGTAGATCAAAATATAGTAGAAAAATATCCACAAAACTTTAAAATCCTTCCTTAAGTATTAGTATCAGTTCAGTTCAGTCGCTCAGTCTTGTCTGACTCTTTGCGACCCCATGAACTGCAGCACACCAGGCCTCCCCGTCCATCACCACCTCCCGCAGTTCACTCAAACTCATGTCCATCGAGTCAGTGATGCCATCCAGCTATCTCATTCTCCTTCCCCCAATCCCTCCAAGCATCAGAGTCTTTTCCAATGAGTCAACTCTTTGCATGAGGTGGCCAAAATACTGGACTTTCAGCTTTAGCATCAGTCCTTCCAAACACCCAGGACTAATTTACTTTAGGATGGACTGGTTGCATCTCCTTAAGGGACTCTCAAGAGTCTTCTCCAACACCACAGTTCAAAAGCATCAATTCTTCGACATTCAGCTTTCTTCACAGTCCAACTCTCACATCCATACATGACCACTGGAAAAACAATAGCCTTGAATAGATGGACCTTTGTTGGCAAAGTAACGTCTCTGCTTTTGAATATGCTGTCTAGGTTGGTCATAACTTTCCTTCCAAGGAGTAAGCACCTTTTAATTTCAGGGCTGCAGTCACCATCTGCAGTGATTTTGGAGCACACACACACACACACACACACACACACACACACACACACACACACACACAAATAAAGTCTGACACTGTTTCCACTGTTTCCTCATCTATTTCCCATGAAGTGATGGGACCAGATGCCATGATCTTCGTTTTCTGAATGCTGAGCTTTAAGCCAACTTTTTCACTCTCCTCTTTCACTTTCATCAAGAGCATTTTTAGTTCCTCTTCACTTTCTATCATAAGGGTGGTATCATCTGCATATCTGAGGTTATTGATATTTCTCCTGGAAATCTTAATTCCAGCTTGTGTTTCTTCTAGCCCAGCATTTCTCACGATGTACTCTGCATGTAAGTTAAATAAGCAGGGTGACAATATACAGTCTCGACGTACTCTATTTCTATCTGGAACCAGTCTGTTGTTCCATGTCCAGTTTTAACTGTTGCTTTCTGATAGGCATACAAAGAGGCAGGTCAGGTGGTCAGGTATTCCCATCTCTTTCAGAATTTTCCACAGTTTATTGTGATCCACACAGTCAAAGGCTTTGGCATAGTCAATAAAGCAGAAATAGATGTTTTTCTGGAACTCTCTTGCTTTTTTGATGATCCAGCGGATGTTGGTAATTTAATCTCTGGGTCCTCTGCCTTTTCTAAAACCAGCCTGAACATTTGGAAGTTCATGGTTCTCATATTGCTGAAACCTGGCTTGGAGAATTTTGAGCATTACTTTACTAGCATGTTAGATGAGTGCAATTGTGCGGTAGTCTGAGCATTCTTTGGCATTGCCTTTCTTTGGAATTGGAATGAAAACTGACCTTTTCCAGTCCTTTGGCCACTGCTGAGTTTTCCAAATTTGCTGGCATATTGAGTGCAGCACTTTCACAGCATCATCTTCCAGGAGTTGAAATAGCTTAACTGGAATTCCATCACCTCCACTAGCTTTGTTCATAGTGATGCTTTCTAAGGCTCACTTGACTTCACATTCCAGTACATCTGGCTCTAAGTGAGTGATCACACCATCTTGATTATCTGGGTCGTGAAGATCTCTTTTGTACAGTTCTTCTGTGTATTCTTGCCACCTGTTTTTAATATCTTCTGCTTTTATTAGGTCCATACCATTTCTGTCCTTTATTGAGCCCATGTTTGCATTAAATGTTCCCTTGTTATCTCTAATTTTCTTGAAGAGATCTCTAGTCTTTCCCATTCTGTTGTTTTCTTCTATTTCTTTGCATTGATTGCTGAGGAAGGCTTTCTTATCTCTCCTTGCTATTCTTTGGAACTCTGAATTCATATGCTTATATCTTTCCTTTTCTCCTTTGCCTTTCACTTCTATTCTTTTCACAGCTATTTGCAAGGCCTCCCCATACAGCCATTTTGCTTTTTTGCATGTCTTTTCCATGGCGATGTTCTTGATCCCTGTCTCCTGTACAATGTCACGAACCTCAGTTCATAGTTCATCAGGTACTCTATCTATCAGGTCTAGTTCCTTAAATCTATTTTTCACTTTCACCGTATAATCATAAGGGATTTGATTTAGATCATACCTGAATGATCTAGTGCTTTTCCTGACTTTCTTCAATTTAAGTCTGAATTTGGCAATCAGGAGTTCATGATATGAGCCACAGTCAGCTCCTGGTTTTGTTTTTGCTGACTGTATAGAGCTTCTTCATCTTTGGCTGCAAAGAGTATAATCAAGAATGGTATACAATGCCTATTTCTATATGTCAATTGATTTGGAACACTTATTGGTATTTTTATATGTAGACAACTTTTTTAAGTTTTACTCTTCCTTCATTTTGTGTCTCTGCTTTATTCAGCCCATCTTCATATGGAAGAAGTACCTGTCACTCTGGGGAAGGTTTTCTTTTGATTTTCTATTGTCTTTGACAGATAATTTAGAGCTTGGTTTGTACATAACATGCAAATTAGTGATGAACCATAAATTGTATCATGTACTAGTGAATGATTTTTTTTTTTTCCTTTAACATTAGGGAAATTTACTATACAAGACTTGGGCAGAAGAGTTTTTTTTTTTTTTTAAATCAGGTAGGGAATAATCATCTAGTTATCCAGATTCTGAGTCATCACAACCCTGACTTTTGAAATGGGCCCCTTCTGCCAGATTGCTCAACATATCTTTCAAAGAATACTTTCTCTAGATCATTCTTTCATCTTTGAGTTTCACTATACTCTATTCACACCTACTACTATCCTGCCGTATAAATCTTTTCCACTTTAGTTATTCACAATAATTTGTGATACAGCCCCCAAAGAATGGATTTCTCAGTTTCACTGAAGGCATATCATTAAGGAAAATAATTCTGCCTTACACAAAGGTAGTAAGGTTTCAGTCTTCCTGAGGAAAATGGCCTTGGCAGCAATTCTTGAAGACAAAGCAAGGAAAATATTTCCTTCCATGCAAGGCATTCAGTTCTTTCTGTGATAGATACCCAACTTATTACTTCTGATGTAACAAAGCAAAGAAATATAATTTTCTTTCCTTCAACAATTTAAATATCCATTTCCTCCTACAAAAATATTTTGGTGTTGTTTTAGAAAATCTGAACAGAATTTTCCTAAAACCTTATGGAAAACATTTCTTTAGAAACTAAATTGATATAGATTTTTTTGTTATAACGTGGTAGTAATTTGAGAAGTGTTTTGAAGGTTGAAATGTCTGTTTTTCTAACTGACTTTATGTACATTAACTGAAATGTTTTTCTTTTCTTTCTTTTTTTTTTAAACTGAGAGCATAAATCAGTGGTATAACTGTTGAATTTTTTTTTATCAGATAAATGGCAAGCGAGAGAGGGACAAGAGACTTTATCCAGATAGTTCTTGTGACAGCCACTAAGTGTTTTCATACAAAAATGAAGACCAAGTGGTTATAACAGTGGAAAGCAATTTGAAACAGTGCTAGTACACAACATGCTACATATTGTTAGAATAGAGCGCTTCTTGCTGCTGCTGCTAAGTCACTTCAGTCATGGCAGGCTCTTTGCGACCCCATAGACGGTATCCCACCAGGCTCCTCTGTCCCTGGGATTCTCTAGGCAAGAATACTGGAATGGGTTGCCATTACCTTCTCCAATGCATGCATGCTAAGTCGCTGCAGTTGTGTCTGACTCTGTGCAACCCTATGGACAGCAGCCTTCCAGGCTCCTCTGTTCATAGGATCCTCCAGGCAAGAATATTGGAGTGGGTTGACATTTCCTCTCCCAGAATGCTTCTTAAGAAATCACAAATACTTGTTAAAGCTACTAAAATTAATGGGAAATAAAGGAACATAGATGACATAAAACTTTTTATAAAACACAGATAGTAGATTATATTTTATAAAATGAAATCACAGTATTGAAATACATTCTTTCTATTTGTGATATAAAGCAAAACTAAGCCATAACCAAAACTATGAAGGAATTATGATGCCTTAACTCAGACATCTCAGATTATCAAATGTATCTAAATATATGTGTATACATATGTGTCTGCAACCTTATATGTATGCACATGAACACATATGTATTTATACATACACACATACATAGACACACACACACATACAAGTTCTTGATCATTTTATTTTACTATACTGACTGTGTGGCTGCTTAGACTTTAGAATTTTGATAAATTAATTGCTTACACAGTTTTCTTGGCATAATTTCCGGTATTGATACTTTGAAGAAGTTATTTTTTTTTCCCCTCATCGTGAGGTTTTTTTGTATCTTGCTTTTAAATAGTTAATGGGTTAAAAAAAAAAAACTAAAATAATTAGTGCTGGATTGTACAATTTTATTTCAGACAATGCACTAATCAAATCCTTTTGGAGCAAAGTGCCAATTAGTCTTTAACTTTGAGCAGAGAATGAAATATCATATACCCATAAAGGAATTGTTAACAGATCTTTGAGACACAAAATTTTTGTAGTAATATGCAGATTGCTTACTGATAGCTCTCTTTTCGTTTTGATGACTGAGCTATCTCTTTACACTTATTTAAATGTGTCTTTGAAATTTTTAAAAATTTCTTCCTTATGTTTTTCTCAATTGATGCCTCCTTCATGACATTTACCATTGAGCATTGGTAATAAGTAACTTTTTCATTTATTTTTGTGTACTTGAGGTAGTAAATATAGAGTTTCTTAATATTTGCATCATTATCACTTCTAAATCACTTTTCTATAATTGTAATCAGTGTGCCTCAATTTATTATTAATAAAGTTCCATAAGATATGATAAAATTGTCTAACATATAGTCTGTTTTATATATTAACACATGTTCTTTAATATTTGTAAGTAAATATTATGCTTCCATTTTTACAAAAGAAAAAAATATGCTTCCATTTTCTTCTTTCTCTACCATTTCTTACAGACTTAGGGGATGATAAAAATAATTAAAAATCCTGCTATGGATTTCCCCAGTGGTCCAGTGGTCAAGAATCTACCTTGCAATGCAAGAGACACCAGTTTGATCCCTGGTCTGGAAAGATCCCACATGCCATGGAGCAACTAAACCTGTGTCCCACAGCTACTGACCCTGTGCTCTGGAGACTATGAGCCACAACTACTGAGCCCATGTGCTACAATTACTGAAGCCATGCAGCTAGAGTCCAGGGTCTGTCAGGAAGACACTGGCCACTGTAAGGAGAAGCTCATTCGATGAGAAACCCACACATGTACCTAGAAAGCAGCCCCTACTTCCCACAACTAGAGAAAGCCCATGTGGAGCAACAAAGACAACAGCCAAAAAAGTATAAATAAATAAATCTTTAAAAAAAAAAAAAAAAAATCCTATGCTGTTAATACCACAAGAGGGCATCCACTGTGAAAGAGAACTAGACAACCAGACATAATAAAGTGTTCAGCTGATGGTAGCCAACTCCTGTTTTTGGATATCTGAGCATAGAAAGCACAAGAATTAAATAATTGGAGGCGGGGCAGGAAAGGAGACTATGCAATGACATGCGTATGTATAGGCATAATAGCATAAATTCCCATTTACCAAACTTTGTAAAGCTATCACCTCTTTTGATATTCAGTCTGTAGGCAACAGGGGCTTTACTGATAGCTCGTTTGGTAAAGAATCTGCCTGCAATGCAAGAGATGTGGGTTCAGTTCCTGGGTTGGGAAGATGCCCTGGAGAAGGGAAAGACTACCCACTCCAGTATTCTGGGTCGCAAAGAGTCGGACACAACTGAGTGACTTTCATTTCCACTGTAAGCAACAAGAACTAACAGTGAGCCCCCAATCTTTGAGAAGAGAGTTTGGAGACTTGACAGATCATTGACTATTTGTGATCACTTCTACCCTAGACAGGAATAGAAGTTCATTTTTGATAAAGATGGATGTATATTCCAAATGTAAATTACTTTCTTGCATCCAGAGAAAGGAAGCATTACTCTCTAAAGAGTTACAGAATGTTTATATTGCCTGTACAGGATTTTATGTCACATGTCAGACTGATGACTACACTTTATACAGGAAAGTTGCAAGAATGAGTCCAAGACCATGGTAAACATAGATTCTTTCAAATGATATTATACAGAATCTAGACAATGGCAGAGCAATGGAATGACCAACCAAATGAACACCCAAAGCACCAGCTCAATGATAATGTTTTATGACAGTGGGATGCCATTTTCCAGCATATATCATATTTAAAACCTTTATATGGTGATGTGTGCCAGTAGGAGGAGAACATGGTTCAAAATCCAAGAGCTGGTAACAGAAGTATCCCACTTACCGTCCTCCTAGGGAGTGCTCTTGGGATCAACATTGATGAAAGCAACAGTAAGGAAGCATGATTTGGCAGAGGGAAAAATTGAGTTGTGTAACATATTTAGCAATAGTTTTGGCTGTCCCAGTGGAAAGATCCTTTTAGAGTTTCCACTTTGGGGGTGGAGAGAACCACTGGCTATCAAGAATAAGGCTTATTCTCAAGCTGGACAATTCAGTGACTCATATGGGAAATGCATTCTTCCTTCATGTTGTAGCAACTCTTTATTTTGTAGGTTTGCAGCCAGACATCCTGGACTGTGAAGTCAAGTGGGCCTTACAAAGCATCACTATAAACAAAGCTAGTGGAGGTGATGGAATTCCAGTTAAGCTATTTCAACTCCTGGAAGATGATGGTGTGAAAGTGCTGCACTGAATACGGCAGCAAATTTGGAAAACTCAGCAGTGGCCAAAGGACTGGAAATGGTCAGTTTTCATTCCAATCCCAAAGAAAAGCAATGCCAAAGAATGCTCAGACTACCACACAATTGCACTCATCTCACATGCTAGTAAAGTAATGCTCAAAATTCTCCAAGCCAGGTTTCAGCAATACGTGAACTGTGAAATTCCAGATGTTCAAGCTGGTTTTAGAAAAGGCAGAGGAACCACAGATTAAATTGCCAACATCCACTGGATCATCGAAAAAGCAACAGAGTTCCGGAAAAAATATGTATATCTGCTTTATTGACTATGCCAAAGCCTTTGACTGTGTGGATCACAATAAACTGGAAAATTCTGAAAGAGATGGGAATACCAGACAACCTGATGTTGGGAACTATGTTAGGTATTACTGACAAAATGGAGGCAAGGCCCCAGTCCCCTCTCCTCATTTCACAGGCATGGTCCCGGGATCCAGGAGTTAGGCCTGTCAACGCTGTCTTGTCTTTTTCTCTCCTCGGCTGAGTTGACTGAAAGGAATATTAAGGTGCTTATTGTTCTTGAGAGGAGCATGAGAAGGCACAAAGCCTTCTGCAGCTGTGCTCAAAAAATAATTCATAAAGTTAATCATTGACATTTGTTTAAGGACATTTACAAAAGAGTGTTCCAGGATGAGCACATACGACGCAGCTCGAGACATGGGAGAGATTGGTATCTGAAGCTTATTTGAAAGGAGAATGTTTATGGCAAAGGGGTGTACTGAATTTAGAGCTTATAAATAATTAAAATAGTTAGAAGTTAAACATTTAAGGAACGTTGTAAAGTTAGCATATTTTACTATAGCTTAATAGAAGTTAGGAATTTTTAGAGACACTATAGCTAGAAGCCTTTTTAAGAGATAGAGAGCTCAGGATGTTAGGGGCAAACACCATTTAGGAAGATAAGTAGCAAACTGAGGTATGTAGCATGAGTTACAATGTAATCACAAGTTAACTATAGGACACATTAGAGGAGGTAGATAATAGATGATAAGGCTGAATCAGAGAGAATCACTGAAGCAAGAACTCTGTTTGAAGAGCAACAATGATTTATGGAGATAATAAATCTGGGAGAGGGGGAACTGAAAATGTCAAACCTCTGGCCTAATGTCTTTGTAAAAGTATAAAAGAGAATCTTAAACTTGAAATAAATAGGCAGTCCAAAAGAAAACTGATAGGCTATCTCATTCGCCAACACCGTCCATCTCTTCAGGTTGATTCCCTGGCTGCTGAAGTTGGACTCCTGCAACCCGACCTGCCTCTTGAGAAATCTATATGCAAGTCAGGAAGCAACAGTTAGAACTGGACATGGAACAACAGACTGGCTCCAGATAGGAAAAGGAGTACGTCAAGGCTGTATATTATCACCCTGCTTATTTAACTTACATGCAGTATACATTGTGAGAAACGCTGGGCTGGCAGAAGCACAAGCTGGAATCAAGATTGCCGGGAGAAATCTCAATAACCTCAAATATGCAGATGACACCACCCTTATGGCAGAAAGTGAAGAGGAACTAAAAAGCCTCTTGATGAAAATGAAAGAAGAGAGTGAAAAAGTTGGCTTAAAGCTCAGCATTCAGAAAACGAAGATTATGGCATCTGGTCCCATCACTATATGGTAAATAGATGGGGAAACAGTGGAAACAGTGTCAAACTATTTTTTGTGTGTGTGTGTGTGCTCCAAAATCACTGCAGATGGTGACTGCAGCCATGAAATTAAAAGGTGCTTACTCCTTGGAAGGAAAGTTATGACCAATCTAGAGAGCATATTCAAAAGCAGAGATATGACTTTGACAACAAAGTTCCTCTAGTCAAGACTATGGTTCCAGTGGTCATGTATGGATGTGAGAGTTGAACTGTGAAGGAAGCTGAGCGCCAAAGAATTGATGCTTTTGAATTGTGGTGTTGGAGAAGACTCTTGAGAGTCCCTCAAGGAGATGCAACCAGTCCATCCTAAAGGAAATCAGTCCTGGGTATCCATTGGAAGGACTGATGCTAAAGCTGAAACTCCAATACTTTGGCCACCTCATGTGAAGAGTTGACTCATTGGAGAAAACTCTGATGCTGGGAGGGATTAGGGGCAGGAAGAGAAGGGAACGACAGAGGATGAGATGGCTGGATGGCATCACCGACTTGATGGACTTGAGTTTGAGTGAACTCCAGGAGTTGGTGTTGGACAGGGAGGCCTGGTGTGCTGTGATTCATGGGGTCACAAAGAGTCAGACAAGACTGAGTGACTGAACTGAACTGAGGTTTTATATTCCAGAGAACAAAAGTTTCTTTCATGAGACATCTATCAATAGCCACATTTAATAAGTGGTAGTGCTGTTTCCTAGGCATTTTGAATGATCCAGGAGGCAGATGATCATGTTACTCCCATGAGTAAAAAATTTTAAACTGTTGGTAAGAAAACTACCCTATAAAACATGACTCTAGGCAATCTATTTCCAAAGTTATTGTGAATATTCACTATTATACACTTTAGTAATAATCATGTGACATAGTGAACATATTTTTTACTCTTTTGTCAGGAATTCAGTTTTGTGGCCCTTAAATATGTATATGAAATGTAAAATAATCTTATTTTGTCAGTACATAAAATACTTATTGTGTGTGTGTAGGCTCTATTGTCATCATCCAGTCGCGCTAGTGGTAATGAACCTGCCTGCCAATGCAGGAGACAGAAGAAACACCGGTTCTTTTCCTGGATGTGGAAGATCCCCTGGAGGAGAGCATAGCAACTCACTCCAGTAGTTTTGCCTGGAGAATTTCATGGACAGGGGAACCTTGTTGGCTACAGTCCATAGGGTTGGAAAAGTCGGACCAAATGAAGCAACTTAGTTCATATGCATGTGATAAAAATAGAAAAATAAATAAAACCAAGGTACGAAGTAATATATTCTAAAGATTCACCAGACTGTTCCATTATTTGCTCTTAATTATAGTTGCTAATGCTCACTCCTCAATTTCCATCAAGGGAAACATTGTTTTAAATAAATGAATACTTTTTAATGAAGTGTTAATTTATACTAACATGAAAGTGAAAATAAGCTATGACAGAAACTCATTAAGGATTCTTCTAAGGGGATAAAGAAACTGTAGAAACTAACACAGTTTTATTTTAAAATTAAATGCACTCAATTTACAAAGAGTTTAGAAAAATAACTTTGTTTCAGTAGCAAGTTTCTCAGAATAAAGTGTTCCAATTTACAATTTTCTTTTGTTATGACAGCAACTAGGGGAAACTGTCATGGTTAATAAAATGCATAAGCCTTAGATAAAGATCACTGTTTTGCTATTTAACCTTTTCTTCCCTCTCCAAGGTGATGTAGAATGATTAGTTTTACTTAGGAAATTGTAAGCAAAAATAGATTTTGCCTATAAAAAATATATGATTGCTACAATTTTTATTCCTTTGGCTTTAAAATAAATTTTATTTTATATATTTTTTATTTCAAAATAAATTAATTGTAAAAATTTCTTGTAAAAATTTATCCCAAAATAAAAAGTAATAGTGCAGAGTTAGGCAGATGATTTAACAGGCTTAAATGAATGATATAATTCATTAATCAGATAGCAACATCAGGAGGTTCTCTTATCCATTTGCTTGAATTTTTATTAATAAAAGTATTCTGAAGAGGAACTAAAAAGCCTCTTGATGAAAGTGAAAGTGGAGAGTGAAAAAGTTGGCTTAAAGCTCAACATTCAGAAAACGAAGATCATGGCATCCGGTCCCATCACTACATGGGAAATAGATGGAGAAACAGTGGAAACAGTGTCAGACTTTATTTTTCTGGGCTCCAAAATCACTGTAGATGGTGACTGCAGCCATGAAATTAAAAGACGCTTACTCCTTGGAAGGAAAGTTATGAGCAACCTAGATAGCATATTCAAAAGCAGAAACATTACTTTGCCAACAAAGGTCCATCTAGTCAAGGCTATGGTTTTTCCTGTGGGCATGTATGGATGTGAGAGTTGGACTGTGAAAAAGGCTGAGCGCCGAAGAATTGATGCTTTTGAACTGTGGTGTTGAAGAAGACTCTTGAGAGTCCTTTAGACTGCAAGGAGATCCAACCAGTCTATTCTGAAGGAGATCAGCCCTGGGATTTCTTTGGAAGGAATGATGCTAAAGCTGAAACTCCAGTATTTTGGCCACCTCATGGGAAGAGTTGACTCATTGGAGAAGACTCTGATGCTGGGAGGGATTGGGGGCAGGAGGAGAAGGGGACGACAGAGGATGCGATGGCTGGATGGCATCACTGACTCGATGGACATGAGTCTGAGTGAACTCCGGGAGTTGGTGATGGACAGGGAGGCCTGGCGTGCTGCGATTCATGGGGTCGCAAAGAGTCGGACACGACTGAGCGACTGAACTGAACTGAACCTATTTATTTCGTCATATTTTGTAGATAGCACTATGTATGTGTGTTACCCACTCAGTCGTATCTGACTCTATGACTCCATGGGCTGTAGGCCATCTGATTGCTCTGTCCATGGAATTCTCCAGGCAAGAATACTGGAGTTGATTGCCATTATCTTCTCCAGGAGATCTTTCCAATCCAGAGATTGAACCTGCTTTTCCTGCATTACAGGCAAATTCTTCACTCTCTGAGCTACCAGGGAAGCCCAGAAAGCACTATATCATTTTCAAAGCTAAAAAGCTGGAGAAAAAATGGAATAAATTATGATTTCTTGTTTTAAACATATGAGAAAATGCAAGTCATATATTACTGATAATATTAAATAAAAATGTCAGATTTTTTACATCTATTTTACAAGAGTAAATGACTAGAATGGATTTTATCAGTTTGAATGGCAATGATCCAGGTACTCTGAGGTTTTAGGAGACTGCATGTATTTAAATGAGCTATTTGGGCTATGTAGAACATAAGTCCTAAGTGTTTACTACTTGCTAGGAGTCATTTATTGTCTTGATGATAATTTGTATTGTCTCATAGAGCAGCACATTCAATGGTTATTTTTATTATTCCATAGAGCAATATCTTAAATGGATGGGTAGTGGGCTAAGAATAGCAGACCATGAAATGGACATTATCAATCAAGAAAGGAGAAAATATCAACAGATAACATGGGCTGACATAAACCAATATGAAATGAAATACCGCATCTGGGAATACAGTTGAAAAAATGTTCTTAGCCTAATTATGGAGGACCCTGGATATCAAAAGAAGTATACTTATAATAGTAGCTGTTTTAAGTAGTTACTGTGTATTTTAATATTTATCTTTGCAAAAACTGAATTCAGTAAAGCCTAGAATGACCTTTACATTATAAGCAATAAAATTAAGATGAAATTAAAAGAATTAACTTAATCCAGGTCACATAGCTACCAAGTGCTGTAAATAAAACTATGCCCAAGAAGTCTGATATGTGTGTGTGCTCAGTTGTGTCCAACTCTTTGTGACCCAGTGGACTGTAGTCCATCAGATTTCTGTCTGTGGGATTTCCCAGGCAAGAATACATTTCCTTCTTCAGGGGATCTTCCAGACCCAGGGATTGAAGCCAAGTCTCCTGTATTAACAGGCAGATTCTTGACCACTACACCACCTGGAAAGCCCATGAAGTCTGATGACAGAGCTTCTATTCTTAATCACACAGTACATGGCCATTGCAACAAATTAACTTACCTTGATTCTTTGTTTTTTGTTAATTTTAGACACAATGTCTCTAGCTATTCTATGGGCAAATTATCTTGGGAATTTGTTTTAAATATGTATTATCTATAATTTACAAAAATCCATCTATTCTTGGTTTGTGTTATAGTTCACAATAAATTCTAAATTTAAAAGAGACTTAGAATCTATTATTATAATATTTACATTATATCCCAGGGACGGGAGAGCCTGGTGGGCTGCCGTCTATGGGGTCACACAGTCAGACACGACTGAAGTGACTTAGCAGCAGCAGCAGCAGCATAATATTGGCATTTCTGTCAGTAATTAATAGTATATAATTTTTCTATTTGATGTTACATTAATTATATCATGCAAGGTATAGACCTATATATTTAAAGTTTGTTTCATTAAAGTAATATTTATTATATAAAATATACATATTATTTAATGAATCAAATACTTCACCAGTTATATTTTATAGTATTCAGTTTTCTATATAGAACTTAGTCAAATTAAGTGATTTCTATTTACTTATATTCTCATTTTTAATTAATTTCTAGATTAAGGATTTATATTAGTTGTAAAAACTATTTACTTTAGAAATCCTAGAGTGAAAAGAGAAAGTTCATTTTCAACTTAAGTCAATCTCAGAAGTCAGGAATCTATTTCCTTCCCAGACATAATTCTGTCACTCACTTTGGTATGCATCTTTCTAGAAATATTTGTGTGCATCTATAAGTATTCACACATTTAGTTTTTTTGGTTGTTCAGTTGCTATGTATCCAACTATTTGCAACCCCATGGACTGAAGCAGGACTGGCTCCCCTGTCCTTCACTATCATCTGGAATTTACTCAAACTCATGTCCATTGCATCCCTGATGGTATCAAAAATCTCATTTATTGCCATCCTCTTATCCTTTCAGCTTTCAGTATTTTCCAGCATCAAGGTCTCTTACAATGAATTGGTCTTCACATCGGGTGGCAAAGTATTGGAGCTTCAGCATTGGTCCTTCAAATGAATATTCAGGGTTGATTTCCTTTAGGACTGACTGATTTGATTTCCTTGATGTCCAAGGGGCAGACTCTCAAGAGTCTTCTTCAACAACACAATTCAAAAGCATCAATTCTTAGATGTTTAGCCTTCTTTATTGTTCCAATTCTCATATTCATACCTGACTACTGAAAAAAAAAACAAAAACAAAAACATAGCTTTGTCTATACAGAGCTTTGTTAGTGAAGTGATGTCTCTGCTTTTTAATACACTGCCTAGATTGATCATAGATTTCCTTCCAAGGAGAGAGTCTTAATTTCATGGGTGCGTCACTGTCCTCAGTGATTTTGGAGCTCAAGAAAATAAAATCTGTCACTGCCTCTACTTTTCCCCCTTCTATTTGCCATAAAGTAATGGGACCAGATGCTGTAATCTTAGTTTTCTGAATGTTGAGTTTTAAACCAACTTTTTCACTCTCCTCTTTTACTCTCATCAAGACTGTCTAGATCCTCTTCACTTTCTGCCATTAGAGTGATATCTTCTGTATATCTGAAGTTGTTGATATTTTGTCTCACAATATAGATTCCAGTTGTGATTCATCCAGCCCAATATTTCACATGTAGTACTCTACACATAAATTAAACAAGTAAGATGAAAATATACAGATTTTCCATACTCCTTTCCCAATTTCAAACCAGTCATTTGCTCCATGACCAGTTGTTAAGTTGCTTCTTGACCTGCATAGAGGTTTCTTAGGAAGCAGATAAGGTGGTCTGTTATTCCTATCTCTTTAAGGATTTTCTGCAGTTTATTGTGACCCCCACAATCAAAGACTTTAGCATAGGTAATGAAGCAGAAGTGGTATGTTTTTCTAGAATTCTTTTGTTTTCCCTACGATCCAACAGATATTGGCAATTGGATCTCTGGTTCCTCTGCCTCTTCAAAACCCAGCATGTAATCTGGAAGTTCTCAGTTCACATACTGCTGAAGCCAAACAAAGGATTTTGAGCATAACCTTTCTAGCATGGGAAATGAGAGCAATTGTATGGTAGGTGAACATTCTTTGGCAGTGTCCTTTGGGACTGGAATAAAAAGTAAACTATTCCAGTCTTGTGACCACTGATGAGCTTTCCAAATTTACTGACATATTGAGTGCAGAACTTTAACAGCATTATCTTTTGGAATTTGAAATAGCTCAGCTGGAATTCCTTCACTTCCATTAACTTTGTTTGTAGTAATGCTTTCTAAGCCCCATTTAACCTCACACTATAGGATGTCCAGCTCTAGGTGAGTGACCATACCATCCTAGTTACCTGTGTCATTAAGATATTCTTGTAAAATTCTTCTGTGTTCTTGCCACCTCTTCTTAATCTCTTCTGCTACTGTTAGATCATTAAAGTTTCTGTCATTTTTTGTGCCCATCCTTCCATGAAAAGTCCCCTTGATATCTCCAATTTTCTGCAAGAGGTCTCTAGTTTTTCCCATTCTATTGTTTTCCTCTGTGTCTTTGCATTGTTCATTTGAGAAGGCCTTCTTATCTCTCTTTGTTTTTCTATGGAACTCTGTATTCAGCTAGGCATACTTTCCCCTTTCTCCCTTGCCTTCACGTCTCTTCTTTCCTTAACTATTTGTAAAGCCTCCTCAGACAACCACTTTGCCTTTTTGCATTTCTCATTGTTTGGATGGTTTTGGTCACTGCCTGCTGTACAATGTTACAAACTTCTATACATAGTATTTCAGACAATCTATCAGGTCTAATCTCTAATCTATTTATCACCTCTACTGTGTAATCATAAGTGATTTGATTTAGGTCATACCTGAATGGTCTAGTGGTTTTCAATACTTTTTTTCAATTTAAGCCTGAAATTTGCAATTAAGAGCTCATGATCTGAGCCACAGTCCACTCCAGGTCTTGTTTTTGCTGACTGTACAAACCTTCTCTGTCTTCAACTGCAAAGAATATAATCAATATGATACTGATATTGACCATTTGGTAATGTGTATGTGTAGAGTCTTCTCTTTTGTTGTTGGAAGAAGGTGTTTGCCATGACCAGCATGCTCTCTTGGTAAGATTCTGTTAGTCTTTGATGTGATTCATTTTGTACTCCAAGGTCAAATTTGCCTGTTCCTCTAAGTATCTCTTGACTTCTTACTTTTGTATTCCAATTCCCTATGATGAAAAGAGTATCTTTTGGTGTTAGAAACTGTTGTAGGTCTTCATAGAGTGAGTCAACTTCAGCTTCTGTGACCTCAGTGATTGGGACATAGACTTGGATTATTATAATGTTGAATACACACACACACACACACACACACACACACATATGCATATATATACACAAGGAGATAATTTATGTAATTAGGGATGTATTAGATAGACTTTTCAATTTTATTTCCTTTCAACTAATTTATTATAAATAGACATGCAAAAATATTTTAAAGAATGTTTCTATATTTTACATTAAAATGTTATTTAACTATTTATTATTGAGAATTTAGGTTGTAACAATATGTATAAAATATTTTCATATGTGACATTAAACATATAAGCATCATTTGGTGAATGTATATACAATTTAACTTCTAGTAGATATTGTAATCAAATGAACCTCAGGTAAATGAATTACACTGCCATCAGTCACCATGGTATATCTGTGTGTCATCAAATATCAAAATTGTACCACTGTGATCTCTCATTATTTAAAAAAGTAAACAAATAAGAAAAACAAGCAATAAGAAAGGCCTGTAATGATTTTAGAAGACATTGTAATACAAACAACTGACTTCAGAATAATATCAAAAGTATATAAATATCTTGAATCAGCTAAGAACACTCAAATCAGATCAGATCAGATCAGATCAGTCGCTCAGTCGTGTCTGACTCTTTGCGACCCCATGAACCGCAGCACGCCAGGCCTCCCTGTCCATCACCAGCTCCCGGAGGTCACCCAGACTCACACCCATCAAGTCAGTGATGTCATCCAGCCATCTCATCCTCTGTCGTCCTCTTCTCCTCCTGCCCTCAATCCCTCCCAGCATCAGAGTCTTCTCCAATGAGTCAACTCTTCGCATGAGGTGGCCAAAATACTGGAGTTTCAGCTTTAGCATCATTCCCTCCAAAGAAATTCCAGGATTGATCTCCTTCAGAATGGACTGGTTGGATCTTTTTGCAGTCCAAGGGACTCTCAAGAGTCTTCTCCAACACCACAGTTCAAAAGCATCAATTCTTCGGTGCTCAGCCTTCTTCACAGTCCAGCTCTCACATCCATACATGGCCACAGGAAAGACCATAGCCTTGACTAGGCTAACCTTACCTAGTTTAAAAGAGACTGATTACATGACAATGCAATTCTGAAAAGAATAAATACAAATACCAATGAATATATGAAAAAAATTTATATTGTAAGAAACTGGAGAAAATTGTAAATGTGTGTATGTGTGTCTGTATTTTAACTTGTTCTGTGTGCTTTTCCTGTTTACTAAACAAAAGATTTGTAGTCTCAGTTATAGTGTCTTCTCCCATCATTTAATGACTTGTTAACCAGTTTTTAACAAAAACAGCATAAAATACTGATTGAAATACTGATTCAAGAAATAGTCTAGAAAGCCTTCAAAAATTCATGAAAGTGGGCTATTACACATAAACTTTAGGGTAGCTTGATTGTATTTCCAAGGAATGAGTGAGGGGATGAGAAACTATTGTGTATACTTGTATCCTTAGAAGTTTGTCCAGAAATTGTGGAAACAAAGTCAAGAATAAATCATGACTATATTCTTACCAATCAGGAAAAATAAAGAGATTCAAAAGTGATGCTAACTGAAATGTACCTTTAGAAAAGTTATGAACATTTTTTATATGCTTTTTGAGGAGTACAGTGCACCTGGTGGCATGTGGGATCTTAATTCCTTGACTTTTTTTCATGCTAGTTTGTAATATCATTGTTGAGTCACAGCAAAAGCAATGAATAGAATAGAAAAAAAATATAACTAGAATAGTTATGTTCATCTGGTGCTGTATTTTTAAGTTTGCCTCTGATTTTAAATTTAACATGTACCTATAATACATACTTATAATTTATTTATTTTTTTTCTTTATTTTTTGCAGGGGAAAATGGACAAAGGAAAGGATCAATGTGGGTGGGAGGGAAATGGGAAGAAAGAAGGGGAGTGATGGTGGGGAGGAGTATATGTAATCTCTTAACCAATGGCTTTCTGTTTTTAATCACAAAGAACACTTAAAAAAAATCATGTTGAATTCATCCTATATTAGGAGGTTTGTTCTAGAAATGAAACGTTCAGGAAACAAAAAGTCCAGTTTGGGTGTCCTCATCTTTAGGCACATCTTGGTATTTTGTATTGGTAGGTCTATCTTTACCACAATATATTATTTAGGACAGGATCACATTTGTCACCTCTTCTTCCCTACTACCCAAAGTGGCACCAAACCCATAAAATAGTCAATAAACCTTTACAGAGTGAACAAATAAGTCTTTTTTTTTTTTTTTTTTTAACTCTCCTGAATGAACTTAATTTTTTGAGGCTCATAAGTAAACATGTTTTGCTCTTTACTTGGTCTATTACAGCCAGATTATATGAGTGGGGTATTAAAGTCTCCCACTATTATTGTATTGCTGCATATTTCTTCTATCATATTAATTAATGTTTGTCTTAGATATATCAATGCTCCAATGTTGGGTGCATATATATTTATAATTGTTATAACTTCTTTTTGGATTGTTCCTTTAAGTCGTTATGTGTAACCTTCATTGTCTCCTTTTCAGGATCTTTAAAGTCAATTTTATCTGATATAAGTATTGCTACTCCTGTTTTCTTATAGTCCATATTTGCATAGAAAATCTTTTTCCAGCCCTTCATTTTCAGTCAGTATATTACCCGTATTTTAAGGTGGTTCTCTTGTAGACAACATATATAGGGGTCTAGTTTTTGTATCCATTTGACCCATTTTAGTCTTTTGGTTGTCTCTTGTAGACAAGATATGTAGGGGTCTTGTTTTTGTATCCATTCGGCCAGTCTTCATACTTATAATTTAAATACATACCCATATATCTATTTTATCAAATAAAATTCTGCCATTTATGAATAATCCATTTTTTCTATTGATGTTAATATGTTGAAATATATAGATTTTCTATGACTGAATTATAAAATAAAGCCCTATTTGCTCTGCTGTGTATCTTTGAAAATTCTCCTGTCTTCTACTTTATAATATTTTATTTAAGATATTTGCTTCAGTATTCACAAGTGAGATTGTTCTGTACTTTTCAGCTTTGGCATCAATATCATACTGACTGTTAAAGGAATTTCAAAGTGCCTGTTTTCTTGCTGGACTCTGAAAGAGTTTAAGTAATATTTGGCATTATTTATTCCTTGAAGTTTTCAAAGAACTGACTTTGGAGTTTGATGCTTTTTGGGAAAAGTCATTCTTTGACAACATTTCCAATTATCTACAGAGTAATTGGTCTGTTTGGATTTTTCATCTCTTTCTGCTTACCAATATAGGTGATTAGTAAATAAAACAATTCAGTAATTCAGATTCACTTTATAATACCTTACTATTTATTTAGAAAAAAATAAAAATCCTACTCACAAAAATAAAATTGAATAAAACCTAAGAATAAATGTAAGAAAGACTGTGTAATATCTATCTATATCTATATATAAAACTACAAAATATTAATAAGAAAGAACTATATACTCAGACATGAAGCTATACAGTTTATTTTCTGGATGAAAATGTTCAAAGATATCAATTATTCCAAAAATAGCTCAATTCAACCCTAAAGGAATTTGAAATATTAAGAATATGTGCAGGATAGCCAATGCAGCATTAAAAAAGAGGAATGGGAAGGACTTGGCCTATACAATATCAAAATGAAACTGGGCCTTCCTAAAACTGAGTTCCTTTACTGAGTTTATGATTAACTTCTCTGTCCAGAACATTATTCCCTTTCTTGTCCAACATACCTGTTTCCCTCAAGATTGAGGAGTCTCAAAGAAAAGCAAGGACTGGAACCACATACAACCTCCTTTGTCCCTGTCTTTTGAAGTCTCCTAGGCTCCCCTGCATCTCAAAAGGCTAGTCCAAGTACAAACCAAGGTTACCTGTTGGGCAGGGAGATGGGTAACTACACACCAGGAAAACAACAGAAGCACCAAAACTCCCAGTTTCCTGAAACATACAGATAAAAATAAAGGTCTGACACACATTCCTAAGTTGTTTTTATAAGAAGTAGATTCCCATCTGATGAAAACTGCTGACCTCAAGCATGTAGTCGCCAAACCTGTGGTGAGGAGAAAATTGTTGATGCTGAAACTTCACCTAGATGTCAAACCAACAAAGAATCTTGCAAGATCCGCTCAGGTATCCTGCAGCCCCCACAGTCACACTGCGTTTAAAAATCCTGTATCTGAACCAAAAGGTTAAGATAGTTTTTAAGAACTATTTGACCATATTCTAGGTTAGCTGACTTTCTCAAATAAAGTCACTATCTTTTGACTGGACTTACTGTCCTGTCATGCAGTGAATAGCTGAAATTGAGTTTGGTAACAAAAATATATTCTATGGCAATATTAACTAAAATAATATTAGATTAACAGATGAATAATCTCATAGGGCAGTGACACAGAATGATATTTAGAAACAGTCATATTTTATGAATAAGACAATAATTTTAACTAGTGGACTTAACAGAAGCAGAAGATATTAAGAAGATGTGGTAAGAATACACAGAAGAACAATACAAAAAAGATCTTAATGACCAAGATAACCACAGTGGAGTGATCACTCACCTAGAACCAGACATCTTGGAGTGCAAAGTCAACTGTGGCCTTAGGAAGCATCATTACAAACAAATTTAATAGAGGTGATGAAATTCCAGCTGAACTATTTCAAATTCTAAAAGATGGTGCTGTTAAAGCATTGCAATCAATACGCCAGCAAATTTGGAAAAAGTCAGCAGTGGCCACAGGACTGGAAAAGGTCAGTTTTAATCCCAATCCAAAAGAAAGGCAATGCCAAAGAATATTCAAACTATTGCACACTTATACACATTTCACATGCTAGCAAAGTAATGCTAAAAATTCTCCAAGCTAGGCTTCAACAGAACATGAACCTAGAACTTCCAGATGTTCAAGCTGGATTTAGAAAAGGAAGATGAGCCAGAGATCAAATTGCCAACATTCATTCAGATCAGATCAGATCAGTCGCTCAGTCGTGTCCAACTCTTTGCGACCCCATGAACTGCAGCACGCCAGGCCTCCCTGTCCA
This sequence comes from Tragelaphus eurycerus, assembly GCA_935064755.1. Lineage (NCBI taxonomy): Eukaryota > Metazoa > Chordata > Mammalia > Artiodactyla > Bovidae > Tragelaphus > Tragelaphus eurycerus. The sequence goes on along the minus strand of CAKXYN010000007.1, from coordinate 46,966,676 downwards.
TCACCAACTCCCAGAGGTCACTCAGACTCACATCCATCGAGTCAGTGATGCCATCCAGCCATCTCATCCTCCGTCGTCCCCTTCTCCTCCTGCACCCAATCCCTCCCAGCATCAGAGTCTTCTCCAATGAGTCAACTCTTCGCATGAGGTGGCCAAAATACTGGAGTTTCAGCTTTAGCATCATTCCTTCCAAAGAAATCCCAGGGCTGATCTCCTTCAGAATGGACTGGTTGGATCTTCTTGCAGTCCAAGGGACTCTCAAGAGTCTTCTCCAACACCACAGTTCAAAAGCATCAATTCTTCAGTGCTCAGCCTTCTTCACAGTCCAGCTCTCACATCCATACATGACCACAGGGAAAACCATAGCCTTGACTAGGCGAACCTTTGTTGGCAAAGTGATGTCTCTGCTTTTGAATATGCTGTCTAGGTTGGTCATAACTTTCCTTCCAAGGAGTAAGCGTCTTTTAATTTCATGGCTGCAGTCACCATCTGCAGTGATTTTGGAGCCCATAAAAATAAAGTCTGACACTGTTTCCACTGTTTCCCCATCGATTTCCCATGTAGTGATGGGACCAGATGCCATGATCTTCGTTTTCTGAACGTTGAGCTTTAAGCCAACCTTTTCACTCTCCACTTTCACTTTCATCAAGAGGCTTTTAGTTCCTCTTCCCTTTCTGCCCTAAGGGTGGTGTCATCTGCATATCTGAGATTATTGATATTTCTCCCAGCAATCTTGATTCCAGCTTGTGTTTCTTCCAGTCCAGCATTTCTCATGATGTACACTGCATATAAGTTAAATAAACATGGTGACAATATACAGCCTTGACGTACGCCTTTTCCTATTTGGAACCAGTCTGTTGTTCCATGACCAGTTCTAACTGTTGCTTCCTGACCTGCATACAGATTTCTCAAGAGGCAGATCAGGTGGTCTGGGATTCCCATCTCTTTCAGAATTTTCCACAGTTTATTGTGATCTACACAGTCAAAGGCTTTGGCATAGTCAATAAAGCAGAAATAGATGTTTTTCTGGAACTCTCTTGCTTTTTCCATGATCCAGCGGATGTTGGCAATTTGATCTCTCGTTCCTCTGCCTTTTCTAAAACCAGCTTGAACATCAGGAAGTTCACGGTTCACATATTGTTGAAGCCTGGCTTGGAGAATTTTGAGCATTACTTTACTAGCGTTTGAGATGAGTGCAATTGTGCAGTAGTTTGAGCACTCTTTGGCACTGCCTTTCTTTGTGATTGGGATGAAAACTGACCTTTTCCAATCTTGTGGCCACTGCTCAGTTTTCCAAATTTGCTGGCATATTGAGTGCAGCACTTTCACAGCATCATCTTTCAGGATTTGGAATAGCTCCACTGGAATTCCATCACCTCCACTAGCTTTGTTCATAGTGATGCTTTCTAAGGCCCACTTGACTTCACATTCCAGGATGTCTGGCTGTAGGTCAGTGATCACACCATCATGATTATCTGGGTCTTGAAGCTCTTTTTTGTATAGTTCTTCTGTGTATTCTTGCTACCTCTTCTTAATATCTTCTGCTTCCGTTAGGTCCATACCATTTCTGTCGTTTATCAAGCCCATTTTTGCATGAAATGTTCTTGTGGTATCTCTGATTTTCTTGAATAGATCCTTAGTCTTTCCCATTCTGTTGTTTTCCTCTATTTCTTTGCATTGATCGTTGAAGAAGGCTTTCTTATCTCTTCTTGCTGTTCTTTGGAACTCTGCATTCAGATGTTTATATCTTTCCTTTTCTCCTTTGCTTTTCACTTCTCTTCTTTTCACAGCTATTTGCAAGGCCTCCCCAGACAGCCATTTTGCTTTTTTGCATTTCTTTTCCATGGGGATGGTCTTGATCCCTGTCTCCTGTACAATGTCACAAACCTCATTCCATAGTTCATCAGGCACTCTATCTATCAGATCTAGGCCCTTAAATCTATTTATCACTTCCACTGTATAATCATAAGGGATTTGATTTAGGTCATACCTGAGTGGTCTAGTGGTTTTCCCTACTTTCTTCAATTTCAGTCTGAATTTGGCAATAAGGATTTCATGGTCTGAGCCACAGTCAGCTCCTGGTCTTGTTTTTGCTGATTGTATAGAGCTTCTCCATCTTTGGCTGCAAAGAATATAATCGATCTGATTTCGGTGTTGATCATCTGGTGATGTACATGTATAGAGTCTTCTCTTGTGTTGTTGGAAGAGGGTATTTACTATGACCAGTGCATTTTCTTGGCAAAACTCTGTTAGTCTTTGCCCTGCTTCATTCCGTATTCCAAGGCCATATTTGCCTGTTACTCCAGGTGTTTCTTGACTTCCTACTTTTGCATTCCAGTCCCCTATAATGAAAAGGACATCTTTTTTGGGTGTTAGTTCTAAAAGGTCTTGTAGGTATTCATAGAACCGTTCACCTTCATCTTCTTCAGTGTTACTGGTTGGGGCATAGACATTCATTAGGTCATAGCAAAAGGAAGAGAATTCCAGGAACACATCTACTTCTGCTTCATTGACTATGTCAAAGCCTTTGACTGTGTGGATCACAACAAACTGTGAAAAATTCATAAAAAGATAAAAATACCAGGCCACCTTACCTTCTTCCTGAGAAACCTATATGCATGTCAAGAAGCAATAGTTATAACTGGACATGGAACATGGACTGGTTCAAAATTGGGAAAGGAGTACACCAAAACTGTACATTGTCAGCCTGTTTATTTAACTTATGTGCAGAATACATCATGACAAATGCCAGGCTGGATGAATCACAAGCTGAAATAAAGATTGCCAAGAGAAATATCAATAACCTCAGAAATGCATACAACATCACACGAATGGCTTAAAGTGAAGAGGAATGAAACAATATCTTGATGAAAGAGATAGAGGAGAGTGAAAAAGCTGGCTTAAAACTCAACATTTAAAAAACTAACGTAATGGCATCTGGTCCCATCACTTCATAGCAAATAGATGGAGAAATAATGGAAACAGTGACAGACTTTGTTTTCTTGGGCTCCAAAATCACTGCAGATGGTGACTGCAGCCATGAAATTAAAAGACGCTTACTCCTTGGAAGAAAAGTTATGACTAACCTAGACAGCATATTAAGAAGCAGAGACATCACTTTGCCAACAAAGGTTCATCTAGTCAAGGCTATGGTTTTTCCAGTAGTCATGTGTGGAAGTGAGAGTTGGAATATAAAGAAACCTGAGTGCCAAAGAATTGAAGCTTTTGAACTCTGGTGTTGGAGAAGACTCTTGAGAGTCCCTTGGACTGAAAGGAGATTCAACCAGTCCAACTCGATAGACCTGAGTTTGAGGAAGCTCCAGGAGACGGTGAAGGACAGGGAAGGCTGGGGTGCTGCAGTCCATGGGGTTGCAAAGATATGGACATAACTGAGTGACTAAAAATAACAACTAGTGGGTGCTAGATATTAAACTCATTAAAGATATTTGCTTAAATATGTGTATATTAGAATTAGATAATATCTCTTTCAAAAATGTATAACCATATTGCTTGAAAAGCGGGGTCAGATCAGATCAGATCAGTCGCTCAATCGTGTCTGACTCTTTGCGACCCCATGAACTGCAGCACGCCAGGCCTCCCTGTCCATCACCAACTCCCAGAGGTCACTCAGACTCACATCCATCGAGTCAGTGATGCCATCCAGCCATCTCATCCTCTGTCGTCCTCTTCTCCTCCTGCCCTCAATCCCTCCCAGCATCAGAGTCTTCTCCAATGAGTCAACTCTTCCCATGAGGTGGCCAAAATACTGGAGTTTCAGCTTTAGCATCATTCCTTCCAAAGAAATCCCAGGGCTGATCTCCTTCAGAATGGACTGGTTGGATCTCCTTGCAGTCCAAGGGACTCTCAAGAGTCTTTTCCAACACCACAGTTCAAAAGCATCAATTCTTCAGTGCTCAGCCTTCTTCACAGTTCAGCTCTCACATCCATACATGACCACAGGAAAGACCATAGCCTTGACTAGACAGACCTTTGTTGGCAAAGTAATGTCTCTGCTTTTGAATATATGATCTAGGTTGGTCATAACTTTCCTTCCAAGGAGTAAGTGTCTTTTAATTTCATGGCTGCAGTCACCATCTGCAGTGATTTTGGAGCCCAGAAAAATAAAGTCTGACACTGTTTCCACTGTTTCTCCACCTATTTCCCATGTAGTGATGGGACCAGATGCCATGATCTTCGTTTTCTGAATGTTGAGCTTTAAGCCAACCTTTTCACTCTCCACTTTCACTTTCATCAAGAGGCTTTTTAGTTCCTCTTCCCTTTCTGCCATAGGGTGGTATCATCTGCATATCTGAGGTTATTGATATTTCTCCCGGCAATCTTGATTCCAGCTTGTGTTTCTTCCAGTCCAGCATTTCTCATGATGTACTCTGCATATAAGTTAAATAAACATGGTGACAATATACAGCCTTGACGTACTCCTTTTCCTATTTGGAACCAGTCTGTTGTTCCATGACCAGTTCTAACTGTTGCTTCCTGACCTGCATACAGATTTCTCAAGAGACAGATCAGGTGGTCTGGTATTCCCATCTCTTTCAGAATTTTCCACAGTTTATTGTGATCTACACAGTCAAAGGCTTTGGCATAGTCAATAAAGCAGAAATAAATGTTTTTCTGGAACTCTCTTGTTATTTCCATGATCCAGCGACCAGAAAAATATATTATTTAGTTTTTAAATTCATTGTACCCACTATAGAATATGCATCAGCCAACAAATCTTTGACACTTACCAGTCAGAGAGAGGGAATCGAGAATCAGATACAGTCACAACCACTAGAGAAGATACATAGTACGGAAGAACAAATCTGACTGTATACTGAATCTGTTTCATTTACCTTAATCTTTATATTCTATTTTTGCTGAAAGTTAATCACTAGAGAGATATTCCATAAAACTAAAACTTATATGACTCATCTGGAACCCTGTCTCTCATGTCTGAGTATGAGCTAAAATATCTTGTTTAGCTCAAAGGAAACATCCTGAGCAATTGATTTGTGAAGAGTGACAAGAAAGAATTTACCACATCCCCTTTGAATCTGGCCAGAACCAGGGAATATTTGCAGCAACTTGTCTCCTTTTATCTCCTTCACAGGTCGTAACCTTTTCATGGCGAAGGGGCTTGTGTAACTCAGTGAAACTCTGAGCAATGCCATGTAGGGCCACCCAGGATGGATGACTCATGGTGAAGAGTTATGAAAAAACATGGTCCTTTAGAGGAGGAAATGGAAATCCACTGCAGTATTTTTACTTGGAGAACCTCATGGGCATTAAGAAAAGGCAAAAAAGATGACACTAGAAGATGACCCCCTCAAGGTTGGAAGGTGTACAATATGTTACTGTGGAACTGCTGCTGCTGCTGCTGCTAAGTCGCTTCAGTCGTGTCCGACTCTGTGCGACCCCATAGACGGCAGCCCACCAGGCTCCACTGTCCCTGGGATTCTCCAGGCAAGAATACTGGAGTGGGTTGCCATTTCCTTCTCCAATGCATGAAAGTGAAAAGTGAAAGTGACGTCGCTTAATCATGTCTGACCCTCAGCGACCCCATGGACTGGAGCCTATCCAATCCTCCATCCATGGGATTCTCCAGGCAAAAGTACTGGGGTGGGGTGCCATTGTCTTCCCCGTACTGAGGAACAGTGGATGGCAAATACTAATAGCTCCAGAAAGAATGAGGTGGCTGAGCCAAAGCAGAAATGATGTTCAGTTGTAGATGTGCCTGGTGGTGAAAGTAAAATGATGCTGTAAAGAAAAATATTGCATAGAAACCTGGAATTTTAAAGTCCATGAATCAAGATAAATTGAGTGTGATTAACAGGAGAGGGCAAGATTGAACATTGACATCTTAGGAATCAGTGAACTAAAATGGGCAGGAATAGTAAATGACCATTATATCTAATACTATGGGCAAGAATCCCTTAGAAGAAAAATAATAGGCCTCATAGTCAACCAAAGACTGCAAAATGTAGTACTTAGATGCAAACTCAAAAATGACAGAATGGTTTCAGTTTATTTTCAAGGCAAACCATTCAACATCACAGTAATCCAAATCTATGCCCCAAGCACTTATGGTGAAGAAGCTTAAATTGACCAATTCTTTGGAGACCTACAACAACTTCTAGAACTATCAATGTAAAAAAGTGTCCTTTTCATCATAAGAGATTAGAGTGCAAAAGTAGGAAGTTAAGACATACCTTGAGAAACAGCAAGTTTGGCCTTAGAGTACAAAATAAAATAGGACAAATGCTAATAGGGTTTTGAAAAGAGAACATGTTGGTCATAGCAAACACCCTTTTCCAAACACCCATGAGAAAGCTTTACACATGGACATTACCAGGTGGTCAATACTGAAATCAGATTGACTATATTTTTGCAGCTGAAGATAGAGAAGCTCTATACAGTTAACAAAACAAGACCTGGAGCTGACTGTGCTTCAGATCATGAGCTCCTTATTGCAAAATTCAGGCTTAAATTGAAGAAAGGTGGGAAAACCACAAGGCCATTCAGTTATGACCTAAATCAAATCCTTATTATTATACAGTGGAAGTGACAAATAGATTCAAGATTTTAGATCTTGCAGATGGAGTACCTGAAGAACTATGGACACAAGTTTGTTAAATTGTACATAAGGCAATAAACAAAACCATCCCAAAGAATAAGAAATGCAAGAAGGCAAAATGGCAATCTGAAGAGGCTTTGCAAATATTTAAGAAAGAAGGGAAGCAAAACACAAGCTGAAAAAGTAAGACATGCACAACTGATCTTCTCCAATGGCTCAGCAGATAACAAATCCACCTTCAGTGTAGGAGATACAGGAGATGCAGCTTTGAGCTGTATACCCTGGAGAAGGAAATGACAACCCATCCCACTATTCTTACCTGAAAAATACCTTGGACAGATGATCCTGGCAGGTGACATTCCAAAGGGTAGCAAAAAGTCAGACATGACTAAACCACTAGACATAGCATAAAACAGACGACCCAGAAGGATGGTACAGGGAGGGAGGAGGGAGGGAGGCTTCAGGATGGGAAACACGTGTATACCTGTGGCAGAATCATTTTGATATATGGCAAAACCAATACAATATTGTAAAGTTAAAAAATAAAATAAAATAATAATAATAAAAACCCATATCCAACTGAATTCAGAGTTCCAGAGAAAAGCAAGGGAAGATTAGAAGGTTTTCATTTTTTAAAAAAGTAATGTATATATTTTTGCCAGTGTTGGATCTTCATTGCTTCATGGGCTTTTCTCCAACTGCAGCAAGCAGGGTCTATTCTTGAGTTGCAGTGCATGGGCGTCTCACTGCAGTGGCTTCTTTGTTCTCTTGTTGCAGAGCATGAGCTCTAGGGCACGCAGCTTTAGTAGCTGTGGGACATCAGCAGTGTAGTTAAAACTCCTGGATTGTAGAGCACAGGAGTTGTGCTCTACAATAGTTGTGGTGTCCAAGCTTAGTTGCTCCATGGCATGTGAAATCTTCATTGATTAGGGATGGCAGTTCTGCTCTACTGTATTAGCAGGCAGATTCCTTACCACTTAGCCACCAGGGAAGCCCCAAAAAGGTCTTCTTAAATGAACAATGCAAAGAAGTAGAAGAAAAAAACAGAATGGGAAAGACTAGAAATCTCCTCAGGAAAACTGGAGAAGTAAGGGACACTTAATGCAAGGAGAGGCATGATAAAGGACAGAAAGAGAAAGGCCCTAACAGAAATAAAAGAGGTTAAGAAGAGGTAGCAAGAGCACACAGAACTATACTAAAAGGGGGGGGGGGGAAGGGTAATGACAATGGTATGGTTACTCACCTAGAGCCAAACATCCTAGAGTGTGAAGTTAAAGTGGGCCTTAAGAACCACTACCACTAACAAAGCTAGTGGAGGTCACAGAATTCCAGCTCAGCTATTTCAAATCCTAAAAGATGATGCTGTGAAAGGGCTGCACTCAATATTCCAGCCAATCTGGAAAACTCAGCAGTGGTCACAGGACTGGAAAAGGTCAGTTTTCATTCCAATAGCAAAGAAAGGCAATACAAAAGAATGTTCAAAGTACCACACAATTGCACTTGTCTCACACGCTAGCAAAGTAATGCTCAAAATTCTCCAACCCAGGCTTTAACAGTACATGAATCGTAAACCTTATACTCCAGATGTTTAAGCTGGATGGAGAAAAGGCAGAGGAACTAGAGATCAAATTGCTAACATCCTCTGGATCATTGAAAATGTGAGAGATTTCCAGAAAAACATTTACTTTTGCTTTATTGACTACACCAAAGCCTTTGACTGTGTTTATCACAACAAACTGTGGAAAATTCTGAAAGAGATGGCAATACCAGACCACCTGACCTGCCTCCTGAGAAATGGTTTTTCCAGTAATCACGTATGGATGTGAGAGTTGGACTGTGAAGAAAGCTGAGCACCTAACAGTTGATGGTTTTGAACTGTGGTGTTGGAGAAGACTCTTGAGAGTCCCTTGGACTGCAAGGAGATCCAACTAGTAAATCCTACTGGAATCAATATTCATTCAATACTCATTGGAGGGACTGATTTTGAAGCTGAAGCTCCAATACTTTGAATATCTCATGTGAAAAGCCAACTCACTAGAAAAGACCCTGATGCTGGGAAAGATTGAAGGCAGGGGGAGAAGGGGACAACAGAGGATGAGATGGTTGGATGACTTCATCAGTGCGATGGACATGAGTTTGAATAGGATCTGGAAATTGGTGACGGTCAGAGAAGCCTGGGGGAAGGCAATGGCACCCCACCCCAGTACTTTTGCCTGGAAAATCCCATGGACGGAGGAGCCTGGTAGGCTCCAGTCCGTGGGGTCGCTAAGAGTCGGACACGACTGAGCGACTTCATTTTCACTTTTCACTTTCATGCATTGGAGAAGGAAATGGCAACCCACTCCAGTGTTCTTGCCTGGAGAATCCCAGGGACAGGGGAGCCTGGTGAGCTTCCGTCTATGGGGTCGCACAGAGTCGGACACAACTGAAGCGACTTAGCAGCAGCAGAGAAGCCTGGAGTGCTGCAGTCCATGGGGTCACAAAGAGTCGGACACGAGTGAGCAACTGAACTGAACTAACAAACAGATGAAAATATTTTGATCTACATTTCATTATTTTTCTAATCTTCAGAAAGAATATTTCATATCTAAGCTTCATTTAAATGTTGTTATATGTTGCAGATTACATTTCAAATAATTCAAAGATCAGTAGATAAATTTTGTTAAGTTAGGATCCATAAACATAAAGTATACATTTTATTATTACTTTCAAGATATGTTTAAAATTTATAGTCATGAAAGGCAATATAAAAAACTATGTATATTCTGAATTTCTTGGAGAATCTAAAACTAGAAAGACAACATTTTTGAATTTAATTTTAAATATTACTCTGTGTGATATATTAAGCATCATTCCTTATTAAGATAAAGATATCAATTAAATTCAAGTGAGTTTTCTGATGGGATGCATGATAAAAGTCAATATTATTTGAAACCCATTTTCTTTTTTTTTAACTTTACAATATTGTATTGATTTTGCCATATATCAACATTTTCAATTACTTGATTACCATATGTTCAGTGGTTTTTGTTCATCATTTTAAAGATATGGTAATGATTTTTTTTTTCTTGTTTTTAAAAAGATTTTTAATATGATTTTTGAAGGCAGAAATAAAGCTAAGAATTACTTTATTCTATGACAAAAATAAGTATGTAGGGAGACAATATCAAAAGTACTTTTAATATTTGAAAATAATCTTTCCTTGTTTATATTTTATTTTTTAATGGATATCTTTTTTGGGTACTCAGAACCTGAAAATTCTTCTAATCATTGGACCCATCTCATTGAATATTTTCATCCCTGTCCTCTTCCTGGTTTATTTCTATAATGATTCATTTTAAGCTTGATTTTCCACTCCTATTTATTTTATTCACATGGACAATTATTGTAATATATTCATAAGGATAGTTTTGCTAATGTGTCCTTTTAAAATATGCATTTTTATTTATGTAAAATTGTGTTTATGCTTATGTCTTTTACATGACTTCTAACCAATACAGAAACTATATGGTACTGTCAAAGATAAAATTTTTTCTCTACCCTTCTGGGTTCTTCTGACTGGTCTAAGAATTAAATTGACGTTAGACAGATTAGCAGGAGAAAATCAAACATTTAATTACATGGGAGAGGACTTCGCAGGTGGTTCGGTGTATTGTTCACAGAGAATCTTCCTGTAATACAGGAGATGTGGGTCAATTTCTGGTTTAGGAAGATCCCCGGAGGGGGCATGACAACTCACTCCAGTATTCTTGCCTGGACAATCCCATGGACAGAAGAGCCTGGCAGGCTACTGTACATAGACTCCAAAGAGTTAGACACGACTGAAGTGACTGAGCTTGCATGCATGCATTACATGGAAGAGACAAAGGAAAACTAAATAAATTGAAAAAATGGCCAAAACACGCATTATAAATACCATTTTAGCCAAAGGCAAAAGAACTGAGGATAGTGGTTTAGGACTCCCAGGTGCAATATGTGCTTAATCGCTCAGTCATGTTCAATTATTTTTGTCCCTTTGGACTGTAACAAATCACCTCTGTTCACAAGATTTCCCTGGCAAGAATATTGGAGTGGGTTGCCATTTCCTCCTCCAGTGGATCTTCCCAACCCAGGGATCAAACCAGAATTTCCTGTCTCCTGCATTGCAGGAGACAATGGGAAAATCCAGAACTTCCAGGGGAGGAAGGCAATTCACATGGAAATGGAAAAGTAAATGTTTGATATATGAATGTTAATTTGACCTTACAGAGACAATGGACCACAGACTGGACTCTGATTTCTAGGCTGCCACCAGATTTAGTCAACGTTCTTTGCAAATTTTTCTGGTGATAGTTCTATTCTGGGAGCAAGTCCTCTGTCTGAAATCTTTTAGGCATTTAAGGAGATGATCAAAGTTTTTTCCTGAGTCTTTTGGGTCTTGATAGTTTTCAGCTTGAAAAAAAAAAAAAACAACAACAACAACAACTGAATGCCACAGACATATTTGGAGGTGACAAATTTACTTCCTTACTTTATATATCTATATATGGTGTTCTCACTGATGGCTACTCAGTTTTGTTGGTATTATATTTAGTTTGGATTTAATAGATGCATTTATGTGGATCATGGTTATTTCTGGAGTCAGATACACTATTGTTGTTTGGGAAGGTACTAGTTATTTTTTGTGATGTATCATTCAGATTTTGCTGGTCATTTTCCTGTAGAAATGTCTTCCCACTGTGCAGTCTCATCTGGCATCATGACAGGAATTAGTGGGAGGTAATGAAAGATATCTATGACCTGCGTCACCCAGCTCTGCATGAACGGAAAAGTACAGAGCCAGAAAATTATGGACAGATTTTTTTCTCTAGTTATTAGGTGTATAAAATCCTAGGAGGAGTGTATGGTTTTAGTGATTATGATTTAAAATGAAAATTTTCTTTTGCCAGAAACATAGTTGGTAATACAGTGCATTTCACCAAATTTTATTTAATAATATGAATCCTAGGAAACAGACTATTTTTTTAATTTGGAGAAAACAAGGAATATATTAAATGGTATGCCTATATGTGAAATCTCATGCTTATGCATCTCAGTGTATCAAAAACAATTTAGCACAGCTAGCACAACTTGTTCTGACAAAGTCACCAGTTCCAAATTAAGTGCTGTGTGAAATTGTTATTGACACAGAAAAACCGTCCAAAGATAAAATTATTCAGTGATGAAATGTCTACTCATACACATTAATAAATAAACTCATGCTATGAAAGAGTAATATTATTTTACAAATGCTGGAAATGCACAGGCAGATGCAGTATAGGGAGATTTTAAAACACATTTGATGTGTATGTATTTTTTAAAGAATATCTGTGAATTTTTAAATAAACTAATTGTCATGCTGAAGTAAAAACATGATGGAAAATGTCTTAAGGGAAGTAAAAATGTAAACTGAAATAAAGTGGTATTTTTCAGCATTCTAAAATTTGTGATTATTTTGATTTTTGGGCTCAGTGAAAATGATTTATTTTTAATGTATTTTTTTCTTAAAAAAGGACCCAAAAGTTTCATATGCATCATAAATCTGTCTCTGCCTCAAAATACCAGTACATTTCTTAAAAAGATTGTACTGTTTAATTACTCCAGTATATCATTTAGAAATTGATCATCTTACTCTTAAATACTAATATGTTCTCTCATTTGTTATATACACATCTAATTGAGTAAAATAGAAATTAGTCTAGCCTCCAAAAGCCAAAGAGCCATTTGTTTTTTTGTTGTTGTTGTGGTCGTGGTGGTGGTATCTAGTCAGGAACAGCTAAAGCTAAGAATAATATATTGCTCAAAATTTGATACTATTCCCTGGTTAAACAATTTCAGCTTATTATTATTATTAAAAGGCCGTTTACTATCATTTAGTTTTTAAAGTTATTTTCAATTTCTCTATTTCTTCTTATTCTGATTTTGATAGTTTGCATGTCTCTAGGGGTTTAAACTTTAACTTTAGGGGTTTAACATACATTTTCAAAAATATTAGTGAAATGATTGAAGACATTTTAACACATATAGTTTTACATTTCATCACATAAATTTTATATTTTTATTTCTGTACTTTTACATAGGTAATATCCATATAATATATAAAAGGTATAATGTGATAATATCATTAGTGTTGTCAGAGTACTATTTTGCTTTATATCAAAATCTCATTTATTATTTTTTGCTTCTGTTTATTGTTCTTATGATTATTGATTCTGTCTTTTATATTAACATTTTTTTTTCTTTCTATGTGTTATTCTACTACTTTATTTTTTAGTTTAATTCTGAATATTTTTCAAAGCCTTGACATTGAACAGGAGGCAGTGATCAAGGCTACATCCAAGAAAAAAAAATGCAAAAAGCAAAATGGTTGTCTAAGGAGGCCTTATAAAAAGCTGAGAAAAGAAGAGAAGCTAAAGACAAAGGAGAAAAGGAAAGGTATATCCATTTGAATGCATAGTTCAGAAGAATAGCAAGAAGAGATAAGAAAGCCTTCCCTAAGGGTCAAAGCAAAGAGAGAGGAAAACAATAGAATGAAAAAGACTAGAGTTTTTTCAAGAAAATTACTGATAACAAGGGAATATTTCATGTAAATATGGGAAAAAAGAAGGACAGAAATGGTATGGACCCAACAGAAGCAGAAGATATTAAGAAGAGATGGTAAGAATACACAGAAGAAATATACAAAAAAGATTTTCATAACCCAGATAACCATGATGGTGTGATCACTCACCTAGAGTTAGACATCCTGGCATGCAAAGTCAAGTGGGCCTTAGGAAGCATCACTACAAAGTTAGCAAAAGAGATGGAATTTCAGTTGAGCTATTTCAAGTCTTAAAAGATGATGCTGTGACTGTACTGCACTCTATATGACAGCAAATTTGGAAAATACAGCAGTGGCCACAGACTGGAAAGGTCAGTTTTCATTCCAGTACCAAAGAAACACAATGCCAAAGAATGTCCAAACTACCGCACAATTGCACTCATCTCACATGCTAGCAAAGTAATGCTCAAAATTTTCCATGTGAGGCTTCAGCAGTACATGAACTGTGAACTTCCAGATGTTCAAGCTGGATTGAGAAAAGGCAGAGGAACCAGAGATCAAATTGCCAATATCCTCTGGATCATCAAAAAAGCAAGAGTTCCAGAGAAATATCTCCTTCTGCTTACTGACTATGTCAAAGCTTTTGACTATGCGGATAAAACAAACTGTGGAGAATTCTTAGAGACGGGAATACCAGACCACCTGACCTGCCTTCTGAGAAATCTATATGCAGATCAAGATGAAACAGTTAGAACCAGGCATGGAAAAACAGACAGGTTCCAAATCAAGACTGTATATTGTCATCCTGCTTATTTAAATTCTATGCAATATATATCATGTGAAATGCCAGGCTGAATTAAGCACAAGCTGGGACTAAGACTGCAGGGAGAAATACCAATAACCTCAGATATACAGATGACTCCACCCTCATGGCAGAAAGCAAAGAGGAACTGAAGAGCCTCTTGATAAAAGTGAAAGAGGACAGTGAAAAAGCTGGCTTAAATTCAACATTCAAAAAATGAAGATCATGGCATATGGTCCCATCACTGAATGGCAAGTAGACAGGATAACAGTGGAAACAGTGACAGATTTCATTATCTTGGGCTGCAAAATCACTGCAGATGATAACTGCAGCCATGAAATTAAAAAACACTTATTCTTTGGAAGAAAAGCTATGATCAACTTAGAGAACATTTTAAAAAGCAGAGATATTACTTTGCCAACAAAGGTCCATCTAGTCAAAGCTATGGTTTTTTCAGTGGTCATGTATAAATGAGAGAGTTAACTGTAAAGAAAGCTGAGTTCCAAAGAATTGATAGTTTTGAACTGTGGTGGAAAAGACTCTTGAGGACCCCTTGGACTGCAAGGAGATCTAACCTGTCATTTGTAAAGGAAATCAGTCCTAAATATTCATTGGAAGAACTGATGCTGAAGCTGAAACCGCAATACTTTGGCCATCTGATGCAAAGAACTGACTCATTGGAAAAGACCCTGATGTTGGGAAAGATTGAAGACAAGAGGAGAAAAGGATGACAGAGGGTGAGATGGTTGGATTGCATCACCAACTCGATTTACATGTGATTGAGGAAGTTCCGGGAGTTTGTGATAGACAGTGAGTCCTGGTGTGCTGCAATCCATGAGGTCACAAAGAGTCAGACATGACTGAGTGACTGAACTTGACTGAACTGAATCAAATGATAGATATTATTTGAAATTTTTTGAGATTACTTTCATACCCTTATATATATTTAATATTTTATATTTATATAAAAATAATCTATATTCTATAAGGAAAGATGGATATTAAAAATTGAAATTTTATTCTTCCCATGCAAAATAGGAGGAATTACTCTCCTTCCCTCCTTTTTAATTAGAGCACTTATTTAGAAAAATTGTAATTCAAAGTACTTTCTCCTCTCCTGGAAATGTGTATAAATAGTTTGGAAAACTAGATAGGCTTTTTATCAGCTTTCAGACCCAGGGATGCTTTTTTCTGGAACTCAGGAAGCATCTCTTTGAAATGTAAATATCCAGGGACAGAGCACCCAGATTCTTCCCTCCTATTGGAAGCTTCTATAGGAGCATTGTAAAAATACCTCCTTTCAATGAGATGTTTGTTTCTTCTCTGGATAGAGTCAATTAACTAATACAAGTGGCCACCCAAGTTACCAGGTGAATTTTGGATAAACTACATGTGAGAAATGGAACTATCAAGTTCTCATACTTGAGAATTAGTTCTTACTTACTAGGAAAAAATTGCTTCCCTGGTGGTCAGACAATAAAGCATCTGCCTACAATGCAGGAGACCAGGGTTCAATCCCTGAATCTCGGAAAAATCTCCTAGAGAAGGAAATGGCAACCCACTCCAGTATTCATGTCTGGAAAATCCCACGGATGGAGGAACCTGGTAGGCTACAGTACATGGGGTCACAAAGAGTCAGACACGACTGAGCAACCTCATTTACTCACTATTGGGAAACATGTCTATGATGGGTTGTATGTGCTTGGCTATATGAAAGGATACAATTTCTTTCTGCCTTTGCGAAGTCTGAGAAGATTTCCTGTGACATGTATCATATTTTATTTTAATGCTTATTTAATAATAAGTCTTTTCTTTCTTTCCTATTTTGTGAAGAGGATTTCTGGTTTAGGAGGAGATTTTGCTTTTGGTTATATTTTTCCACAATGCTTAAGAAAAAAGTCTTCTCTGTCAGATATATATATATATATATATATATATATATATATATATATATATATATATATTAATTTATGATGTTATCTGCTGTTACTGCTGCTAAGTCGCTTCAGTCATGTCCAACTCTGTGCAGCCCCATAGACGGCAGCCCACCAGGCTGCTCCATCCCTGGGGTTCTCCAGGCAAGAACACTGGAGTGGGTTGCCATTTCCTTCTCCAATGCATGAAAGAGAAAAGTGAAAGTGAAGTCACTCAGTTGTGTCGAACTCTTAGCGACCCCATGGACTGCAGCCTACCAGGCTCCTCCGCCCATGGGATTTTCCAGGCAAGAGTACTGGAGTGGGTTGCCATTGCCTTCTCCGATTATGTTATCTACCTAACTTTGAAATTTGTATTTGCATTGTTTAGGTTTTTAATATCACTACTTATTTTTCATCAGTGGATCTTAGTTTCTGAATTGGATAAACCAAAATATTCTGCTATAAATGTTGATATATGTATTGTAGGGAAGGAAAACTTAGGTTCTTTTGGCTTGTCTATTAATTAAATTGATGAGACAGAATAGCAAGATGGGGGCCGGCTGGAAGCAAATTTAATTACATACATATAGGAATCCCATAAGAATATGAAATCCAAGGGCAATTCGGGCAGTTAAGGCTTCCATACCATCCTGAACTGAGACATGGTATAGCAGCCTAGGGCTTCAAAGGGTAGAAGGGTAATTTAGAGGAAAATAAGAAGAACAGATGCTTCATAATTAAATGTGTGCCCTGTCATACATATAGGTCATTCAAATAAAAATTGTTTCTGGTAATAACTCTCTCTTAGACAGGGCTCCTATCTAAATTCTTTCAGACAGTTGAAGGAAAGTTGAAAAGCTCTTACTGAGTATTTTGGGCCTCCATTACATTCAGCTCAGAAAAATCTACACATCAAAGTGGCACATCTTTGGGAGGCTCATTCTGAACCCTACAATATTTCTTCAATTTTTTAAGTTGTTGCATTTATGTTTTGATACTATATTTTTAGTTATATACATATGTATAATGGTTAGTTATATACATATGTATAATGATAGTCTTTTTCTATTCTTTATTTTACCATACATAACTATCTTTTTCCCTTAAATCATATATATATATTTACATATATATATACACACATATGATGCTGATATTGATTCCCAAGAATATTTTTAGTTCACAAATATCTCATATTTTCATTAAATTTATTTTAACTATTACAGTTTATTTTTGGTTTGTTCATTGCTTTAAACTTATTTGTTTACAGAACATAATTTGAAAGTCATATAGTACTATATGAGATTAAGCTAAGTCACTTCAGTCGTGTCCGATTCTGTGTGACCCCTCAGATGGCAGCCCACCAGGCTCCCCCGTCCCTGGGATTCTCCAGGCAAGAACACTGGAGTGGGTTGCCATTGCCTTCTCCAATGCATGAAAGTGAAAAGTGAAAGTAAAGTTGTTCAGTTGTGTCCGACTCTTAGCAACCCCATGGACTGCAGCCTACCAGGCTCCTCCATCCATGGGATTTTCCAGGCAAGAGTACTGGAGTGGGGTACCATTGTCTTCTCTGATATGAGATTAAGAGTGATAAATTAAACTCATGTATATTAATTGAATGTCTATTTAATTAGGATTATAATTTTAATTTTATCATTCTTATTTTTGTTCTACTATATCATTTTTCTTTGATATTTCAATTGTTCACCTTTCCAACTTTTTGCCATAATGTTATCTTATGCATGCTTAAAATACATTCATAATAAATTTGTTATAAAATAAAACTCTTAAGTGAAGATCCAAGTCATTATTTGTAACTGGTATTCATGTTACCAAACTCAGGTTTGGCTGCATACCACTTGAAACCCAATGCTAGAAAGGCACATGTTGGTAGAAAAGAAATGTTGCTTTATTTAGGGTGCCACTAACCTGGGGAGGAGGTGGACTTGTGTTTCAGACCAACTCCAAAGATTCTGCCTGGACATGACAATTTTTAAAATGAAAAAGGGAAAAGAATTTCCATGAATCATCAAGGCAAGAGGTCAAGCTCTACATCAATTTCCATTGGGTACAGACTGGTTGACTCCTCATGATCTTTCTTCCTGTTATCTCATCCACAGGGTATGCCTGCAAGATTGCTGAGGGGACTGGTGGTAGTGGTGGTTGTAGTTGTTGTTGTTTGGTCACTAAGTCACGTCCAACTCTTTGCAACCCCATGGACTATAGCTCGTAAGGCTCCTCTGCCCATGGGATTTCCCAGTCAAGAATACTGGAGTGGGTTGCCATTTCCTTCTCCAGGGGATCCTTCTAAGAGCTAGTCATTCTTCACTTAATTTTTCATTCCTACTTCTTTTAATCAGAAAAGAATCCACAGATTAGGCAAGGCATTGTGAGCATTCCGGAGAGCACAAGTTAGGTTACATGTCAACTAGTGATCTCATTAGCAGAATGAAGGTTTAGGAGAATGGAAACAAACAGGAAAGGGGCATAGAGCTGCTTATATTCATATCTCATTTGTAATCATATATATCTGCTACAGAAGAAAATTCTATCAGACTCTTATTTCTTACTCTCTTTTTTTACTTTCTAGCAAACTTATTTTAACTTAAAGTGTATTTTCTTTGGTTTTATATGATGTAGTAATTTTAAAGTTATTTTTTTTTTCATTTTTTTCTTTCAATGTGGCACTTTGTATAGCACAATGATGTTAAATATAGCTTAACACACACACGCATATATATATATATATATATATATATATATATATATATATATATATTACTTCAATAAAATATGGCAGGATATATAATTCTAATTTTTATTTTCTTTTAGATACAAATTATTATACCTTTTTATTATATTCTATTTCAATTATAAAAGCTCAATCTACTTAGACATTTTCTTTTTTTGCATGACCATTTCTTTTTCTCTGGATGATAAAGAAGTTTTCATTGTTATGCCTATTTTTAAATTTTAGTTTAACATTTCTGGAGCATATCTTTCTTTATCATTCATTTTAAACTTTATGCATAAGGAAATTATGGAACATTATATATGTTGTGTGTGTCATTCACTCAGTTG
This sequence comes from Tragelaphus eurycerus, assembly GCA_935064755.1. Classification (NCBI taxonomy): domain Eukaryota; kingdom Metazoa; phylum Chordata; class Mammalia; order Artiodactyla; family Bovidae; genus Tragelaphus; species Tragelaphus eurycerus. The sequence continues at coordinate 46,947,744 of CAKXYN010000007.1, read as the reverse complement.
TGTCCCACTCTTTGTGATCCCATGGACCACAGCCCACCAGGCTCCTCTGTCCATGAAATTCTCCAGGCAAGAACTCTGGAGTGTATTGCCATTTCCTTCTCCAATTATATATATGTACATGCTACTGTTTTCTTAAATACATTCACCATCTTTCTTTTTAGTATATCTGCTCCAACAAAATCAGTTTGGAGAGCATATGCTATTTTGATTATTTGCATGTTTTTTATTTGAAAGCTTATTTTTTATTTTATTATTTTGGCTCTTAAGTGCATATTCTATTAATAGTTGAGGCATTTTATAGCAGAGTTCTTTTGGTGAAGGATATTGGAGAAGAGCAAAAAAGGCAGGCCCTAGTCTGATTCACTTTATATTCAGAAGAGCAAAGAGATGAGACCCAAAAGAGAACACAAGTACTAAATAATCTTAGTTTTGCTGCATTGAAGCTAACCGTTTAGCCCATAGTTGAACTTTTATTTCTTCATGAAAAGCTGCATTTGAAAAAGATATTGTGCCAGGTAGTCATCCGTCTGCTCTATAAATGTTGAGAGCTAGATATCAAAGGAGTGAAATCTGAAGATAAATTCATTTACTGTCATTTATTTGTGTTGGCCCTCAGTGATGGAGTAAAACTTCTGTGACCCAATATCACTGTGAAGTCTAGCATGATGTGTGCCAACATGTTGGCATGGAAAGAGAATATTTTTTTTTACATTAGAAATCCTTTCATTGTTTTCTCTGGAAGCCATCTGCTTGAAACATTCAAGCCGATTCACCAACACCCAGATTTATTACACTACAGAGATCAGAACAAGATTCACATTCCACTTGCAGTTTCTAACATATGTTGCTGTGATTTTGTTGTCATTGTTGTTATTGATATTGTTAGTTACCCAAAGTGAAACTTACCTCAATTTAACTCAAACCCATGTTGTTTATTTTCCTGATTTAAAAAAATATATATATTTTATACTCACATTGTAAACTGCCCCCAAGTTTGTTTGTGAAACTTTTTTTTTTTTCTATTGTAAAATGTGGGCCTGGAAAGGAAAGCCAGAAGGAAAATGACCTAATGCTAGAGATAATAGGTCAAATAACAGTAGAACAACCTAATTTCTAATTTTAGCTTTCCACCATCATCTGACAATCCCTTAATAATTTAAGATACTTATAACTTTATCTCTTCTTTTGTAATTTGACTTATCTGTTATATTTTATGAAACTAAACCTCAGTGGCACATAATTTATGACTCATGAAATTTACACTTGTAAATTAAATGGAAAATAAGTTAACTTTAACATGAATTTTGGAGGATATTTTGTAGTTGCTACTGTAAAAAAAAAAAAAAAACATAGCTGTCCAAATTGTAAAATAATCAAGTCAAATTTAAATTGGTCATACTAAGAAGAGAAAGATTATTATAGCCCTTGAATAATCACACTCACAATGATACATGAAAAGTAAGTATAATGTTTATACTAATGTAATATAAATTAATATATTGAATAACTTGCAAAATTTTGAAAATTGAACATTTTAATTATTAAAACTATGAGATATGGAAATTATTTGTAAGTATCATATATATAAAATGAAATATATATTAAGAAAAAATATTGGCAACTTAGTAAATTGTGGACTTAGCTCAGGTTTAGAATCAACCCTTCTGTTGTTATTTCATGGGAAGAATATTTGAGGAAAAGGTCAGTTTTCATCCCAATCCTAAAGAAAGGCAATGCCAAAGAATGCTCAAACTACCGCACAATTGCACTCATCTCACACGCTAGTAAAGTAATGCTCAAAATTCTCCAAGCCAGGCTTCAGCAATATGGGAACCATGAAATTCCTGATGTTCAAGCTGGTTTTAGAAAAGGCAGAGGAACCAGAGATCAAATTGCCAACATCCGCTGGATCATGGAAAAAGCGAGAGAGTTCCAGAAAAACATCTATTACTGCTTTATTGACTATGCCAAATCCTTTGGCTGTGTAGATCACAATAAACTGTGGAAAATTCTGAAAGAGATGGAAATACCTGACCACCTCATCTGCCTCTTGAGAAATTTGTATGCAGGTCAGGAAGCAACAGTTAGAACTGGACATGGACCAACAAACTGGTTCCAAATAGGAAAAGGAGTATGTCAAGGCTGTACATTGTCACCGTGTTTATTTAACTTATAGGCAGAGTACATCATGAGAAATGCTGGACTGGAAGAAACACAAGTTGGAATCAAGATTGCCGGGAGAAATATCAATAACCTCAGATATGCAGATGACACCACCCTTATGGCAGAAAGTGAAGAGGAACTAAAAAGCGTCTTGATGAAAGTGAAAGTGGAGAGTGAAAAGGTTGGCTTAAAGCTGAACATTCAGAAAACGAAGATCATGGCATCTGGTCCCATCACTTAATGGGAAATAGATGGGGAAACAGTGGAAACAGTGTCAGACTTTATTTTTCTGGGCTCCAAAATCACTGCAGATGGTGACTGCAGCCATGAAATTAAAAGACGCTTACTCCTTAGAAGGAAAGTTATGACCAACTTAGATCATGTATTCAAAAGCAGAGACATTACTTTGCCAACAAAGGTTTGCCTAGTCAAGGCTATGGTTTTTCCAGTGGTCATGTATGGATGTGAGAGCTGGACTGTGAAGAACGCTGAGCGCTGAAGAATTGATGCTTTTGAACTGTGGTGTTGGAGAAGACTCTTGAGAGTCCCTTGGACTGCAAGGAGATCCAACCAGTCCATTCTAAAGGAGACCAGCCCTGGGATTTCTTTGGAAGGAATGATGCTAAAGCTGAAACTCCAGTATTTTGGCCACCTCATGCGAAGAGTTGACTCATTGGAGAAGACTCTGCTGCTGGGAGGGATTGGGGGCAGGAGGAGAAGGGGACGACAGAGGATGAGATGGCTGGATGGCATCACTGACTCGATGGATGTGAGTCTGAGTGACCTCTGGGAGTTGGTGATCGACAGGGAGGCCTGGCGTGCTGCTATTCATGGGGTCGCAAAGAGTCGGACACGACTGAGCGACTGATCTGATCTGATAATTCAAAAAATAAATAAATGCACTTACCATGATAATAAAATCATTTTGGCTGGTTAGGTTAATTGAAAAATAATTATAATTAAGCATTATAGTATGCAGAATAATTCCACTCTACCACTAAAATGCCTACATATTCATCCCTGAAAGCATGATTTTTTTTGTTTGGGAAAAGGGACATTTCAGATGAGAAGATAATCTAGATTTTCTTTTTCTTTTTTTTTAATTTATTTATTTTCATTGTAGGCTAATTACTTTACAATATTGTAGTGGTTTTGTCATTTATTGACATGAATCAGCCATGGATGTACATGTGTTCCCCATCCTGAACCCCCTCTCACCTCCCTCTGGGTCATCCCAGTACACCAGCCCTGAGTACCTTGTCTCATGCATCAAACCTGGACTGGTGATCTGTTTCACATATGATAATACATATATGTTTCAATGCTATTCTCTCAAATCATCCCATTATTGCCTTCTCCCACAGAGTCCAAAAGACTGTTCTATACTTCTGTGTCTCTTTTACTGTATAGCATATAGGGTTATTGTTACCATCTTTTTAAATCCATATATATGTATTAGTATATTGTATTGGTGTTTTTCTTTCTGGCTTATTTCACTCTGTATAATAGGTTCCAGTGTCATCCACCTCATTAGAACTGATTCAAATGTATTATTTTTAATAGCTGAGTAATATTCCATTGTGTATATGTGCCACAGCTTTCTTATCCATTCGTCTGCTGATGGATATCTAGGTTGCTTCCATTCTTATCCATTCATCTGCTGATGGACATCTGGGTTGCTTCCATGTCCTGGCTATTGTAAACAGTGCTGCAATGAACATTGGGGTACATGTGTTTCTTTCAATTCTGGTTTCCTCAGTGTATATGCCCAGCAGTGGGATTGCTGGGTCATATGACAGTTCTATTTCCAGTTTTTTAAGGAATCTCCACACTGTTCTCCACAGTGGCTGTACTAGTTTGATTCCCACCAACAGTGTAAGGGGGCTCCCTTTTCATTTCTGTTGTACTTCTATCCTACAGAACTGTAAGTTTATCAATGTGTTTTGATTTGAGCTACTAAGTTTGTGGTCATTTGTTAAAGCAGAAATAGAAAACATACAAAGTTGTGCATTGTTTTCATTCTTTGATTATTAAGAAAACCTGCTATAAAAGACAAGCAAGCAAAGAAGAGAAAAAAAAATTCCTAGAACCCAGGATTTCTAAAATTTTATTTCATAAACAACTAATTTTCTCAAGATTCATTTAAAAATATGCCCATATGAAATAATTTTACTTAATTGAGTACACATGTTTTGGAGATTCAAAATAAATTTTATTATTGCATAGCTTCCTTTTTGGCTCACCTAGTAAAGAATCCATCTACAATGTGGGAGATCTGGGTTTGATCCCTGGGTTGGGAAGATCCCCTGGAGAAGGGAAAGGCTACCCACTCCAGTATTCTGGCTTGGAGAATTCCATGGACTGTATAGTCCATGGGGTCGCAAAGAGTTGGACATGACTAAGCAATTTTCACTCCACACTTAAGAAACATTTGACCTGTTATTATATAATTTGTTATGTGAAAATGTCTATTATTGCTGTATTGAACATAATGACTTGATCATTATAAAATTGAAAAGATAAATTGCAAATTAAGGGGAAAAAAAAAAAAAAAAAAAAGACTACCCTTGTAACTTAGTCAGTAAAGAATTTACTTTCAATGCAGGGGACCCAGCTTCAATTCCTGGGTTGGAAATGTCTCCTGGAAAGGGAAATGACAACCTACTCCAGTATTCTTGCCTGGAGAATCCCATGGACAGAGGTGCCTTGCAGGCTACAGTCCATGGGGTCGCAAGGGTCAGACACAACTTAGCAACTAAACCACCACTACCAAAGAGGGGGAAAAAAAAAAAAAAAAAAAACAAACAGAAAACTCAGTAGTTTTATCATTGAAGAGCACTAATATATGAATATATAAAGAATATATAAAGTCAAGAGAAAACAGTAACAGTTGAAAAACTTTTGATATTTATAAATTACTAGTTATCAGATGAATCAATGCAAGTGACTATGATTAGGAGAAAAATACTCAATATCCCTCGTATATTGTGAGTATCCCAGTATACTCACAATTCATTATAATAGAACTTCATATGTGTCAAAAATTTTAAAGTTTGGTAATATAGCCACTGGATATGTTGACTTAAGTAATATTAAGATGTTTTCACAGGAATATTTGGCAATACATAGTGAAATTATATGTACATTTCCCTGTAATCTAGGAAATCTTAGTTTTGGAACACTATAGTTATACACATATAAAGTTATTCCGGGTAGCACTACTGACCTAAATAATGACTAAAAGTAGCTCACAAAACACTCAGGAAAAAAGAAATTATGATAGTATTGATCAACACATAGTATAGCCACAAAATAGGATGCTGTACAAGTGTAAAACAAGGAAGAGAAAATGCCTAAATATTAATAAGAATGATATAGGTACCAATATCTAATTACCAATAAGACAAAACTGTAGGATGTTAAACAATATTTACAATATGATAGTTTAATGAGAATTTCCTTTTCATTGTTCAGTCACTCAGTCATGTCTGACTCTTTGCAACCCATGGACTGCAGGAACCAGGCTTCCCTGTCCTTCACCATCTCCTGAGGCTTGCTCAAACCCATGTCCATTGAATTGGTGATGCCATCCAACTATCTCATCCTCTGTCGTTGCCTTCTCTTACTGCCTTCAATCTTTCCCAGCATCAAGGTCTTTTCTAGTGAGTTGGCTCTTCACATCAGATGTTCAAAGTATTGGAGCTTCAGCTTCAGAATCATTCCCTCCAATGAGTATTGAATGAATATTGATTCCAATAGGATTGATTGGTTGTATCTCCAATAGGATTGACTGGTTGGATCTCTCAAGAGTCTTCTCTAGCACCACAGTTTCAAAGCATCATTTCTTTGGTGCTCACTTTCTTTATGGCCTAACTCTCACATCCATACATAACAACAGGAAAAACTGTAGCTTTGACTATGCTATGCTATGCTATGCTAAGTTGCTTCAGTCGTGTCCGACTTTGTGTGACCCCATAGACGGCAGCCCAACAGGCTCCCCCGTCCCTGGGATTCTCCAGGCAAGAACACTGGAGTGGGTTGCCATATCCTTCTCCAATGCATGAAAGTGAAAAGTGAAAGTGAAGTCGCTCAGTTGTGTCTGACCCTCAGCGACCCCATGGACTGCAGCCTTCCAGGGTCCTCCATCCATGGGATTTTCCAGGCAAGAGTACTGGAGTGGGGTGCCATTATCTGCAAAGTAATGTCTCTGCTTTTTAATATGCTGTCTAGGGTAGCCTTTCCCTTCTCCAGGGGATGTTCTCAACCCAGGGATGGAACCCAGGTCTCCTGGGAGAAGATCCCCTGGGGAAGCGAAAGCTACTCACTCCAGTATTCTAGCCTGGAGAATTCCACGGACTGTATAGTCCATTGGGTAGCAAAGAGTCAGACACGACTGAGCGACTTTCATCATGATCATCTAGGTTTGTCATTACTTTTCTTCCAAGAAGCAAGCTTCTTTTAATTGCATTGGTGCAGTCACCATCTGCATCCCACAAAAAATAAAGTCTGTTTCCAGTCACTGTTTCCCCATGTATTTGCCACGAACTGATGGGACTGGATGCCATGATCTTAATTTTTTGAATGCCTAGTTTCAAGCCAGCTTTTTCACTCTCTTCTTTCACTTTCATCAAGAGGCTCTTTTGTTCTTCTTTACTTTCTGCCATAGGGTGGTATGATCTGCATATCTGAGGTTATTGATATTTTCCCCAGCAATCTTGAGTCCAGCTTATGCTTCACTCAGCCTAGCACTTAGCATGATGTACTATGCATATAAGTTAAATATGCAGGATGATGATATACAGTCTTGATGTGCTCCTTTCCCATTTTGAATCCAGTCCATTATCCCACATCCAGTTTGAATTTTTGCTTCTTGACCTGCCTACAGGTTTCTCAGGAGGCAGGTAAGGTGGTCCGGTACTCCCATGTATTTAAGAATTTTCTACAGTTTGTTGTGATTCACACAGTCAAAGGCTTTAGCGTAGCTGATAAAGCAGAAGTTGATGTTTTTCTGGAATTCTCTTGTTTTTCTATGATCCAATCAGATCAGATGAGATCAGTCGCTCAGTTGTGTCTGACTCTTTGCGACCCCATGAATCCCAGCACGCCAGGCCTCCCTGTCCATCACCAACTCCCAGAGGTCACTCAGACTCACATCCATCGAGTCAGTGATGCCATCCAGCCATCTCATCCTCTGTCATCCCCTTCTCCTCCTGCCCCCAATCCCTCCCAGCATCAGAGTCTTCTCCAATGAGTTAACTCTTCGCATGAGGTGGCCAAAATACTGGAGTTTCAGCTTTAGCATCATTCCTTCCAATGGATGTTGGCAATTTGATCTCTAGTTCTTCAGCCTTTTGTAAATACAGCTTGCATATCTGGAAGCTGCTGGTTCACATACCATTGAAACTTAGCTTGGAGAATGTTGAGTATTACTTTGCTAGTGTGTGAAATCAGTGCAATTGTGCAGTACTTTGAACTTTTTTTTTTTTTTTTTTTGATATTTCCTTTCTTTGGGATTGGAATGAAAACTGACCTTTTCTAGTCCTGTGACCACTGGTGAGTTTTTTTCAAATTTGCTGGCATATTAAGTGCAGCACTTTAGCAGCATCATCTTTTAGGATTTGGTTAGCGAGAGATGAGTAAATATAAAAAGGTACTTACAAGAATAGAGAGATGAATAAACATACATAGTTACTTGCATGTATATAAGCACTGCTCATGTAATTAATGGAGAAGGCGATGGCACCCCACTCCAGTACTCTTGCCTGGAAAATCCCATGGACGGAGGAGCCTGGTAGGCTGCAGTCCATGGGGTCGCTAAAAATTGGACACGATTGAGCGACTTCGCTTTCACTTTTCTCTTTCATGCACTGGAGAAGGAAATGGCAACCCACTCCTGTGTTCTTGCCTGGAGAATCCCAGGGACAGGGGAGCCTGCTGGCTGCCGTCTATGGGGTCACACAGTGTCGGACACGACCGAAGTGACTTAGCATAGCATAGCATAGCATGTAATTAAAAAATGAATAAAAAGTAATTCACTAGATATGAAGGAAGCAAACATAGTAGATCAGATCAGATCAGATCAGTCGCTCAGTCGTGTCCGACTCTTTGCGACCCCATGAATTGCAGCACGCCAGGCCTCCCTATCCATCACCAGCTCTTGGAGGTCACTCAGACTCACATCCATCGATTCAGTGATGCCTTAGAAGGGTTCAGCATTTAAATGAGATGTCTGCAAATGAAATTTGCCTATACCTTTGATATTTGAACCATTTAAATATTTTTGAACCATTAAATAATTAAAAGGAATGGGATAAAATTAAAACAGAAACACACAGAGCAACCCCTAAATAATAAAACCAGTTCACCTAATTTATATCAAGTTGATGACAAAATTGTATAAGAAAAATAATTACTTCCTGGAGTATGAAAACACAGTATTTTGAATGTACATCTTTAGTGATTTATTTTTCTAATGAAAAAGACTGCAAAAAACCTTAAATTTATTTCAATATCTTATTATTAAAAATATATATAATGAATAATTAATTTTATTTTGATTAGAAGTTATCTTGACAAGTTCAAATAAACTATTAGAAGTTTATTGTAGAATAAATTCAACATATGTTAATGTCAATAGGGATTACATTATTCAGTATTAAATGAAAGAGATTAATGTATAATAACAGAATATAAATTCAATTTAGTAAGCTTACAGTTGAAAGGGAAACATAGATATTAATTTGTATTCTGTGGTGAGATTTATGTATGTGTGTATTCATATACAGAAACACATATGTATGCACATTTTCTGGGAAATGCCTAGAACCAATAACAATTCAATGGCAATAAATACCAGAAGCATCAAAATTGTGATATTTGACACCTATTTCCTATGAAAAAGAAAATATATAAAAACAGATTATTCTAAGTCAAGGGCAAAGCAAACAAAATATACAAGGAAATTTTAGACATCTTATTTTGCCCAAGAGCTGGGACATTCTTGAACATTCTTGGGAATATATCAAAAGGACATAAGAACCATCTTGAAAGAGCTGCCTCTTCCCAAAGATGAAAGTATTTAATCATCAAGAAGAATAACTGGAACTTTTATTTTTCTTATGCACACAGAAACACAAGCAACATCTAACCAGCTAGCTATCATTCATCTAACTACTTATTTCTCTATTGCTCACCCAAATGCACAACACTGGAGGCTGTAACAGAATAAGCACATTACTATTGTACATTGAAAAATAAAAGTAAAGAATATATAATTTGAATGATGTTGCAAACTCCTTGTCAAGATAACTAAAGAATACCAGACATTTTCCCTGACGCTCACCCTAGGACCAGATACCAAAGCACCTTCCCCACCCGTGAAGACTGGGCTGGTGAGAAGGGATCTGGGTGGGAAGTGGTTACCAGGTTTTCCAAAGTCACTTTTACTCCACTGTCAAACATACACAGCTTTCTAATAAATAACTGTGAGAATAGAGAAGTGGAGTATCTCTAGTTTTTATTCCTGCAATATAAGTTCCAGCTCTTGCAAAAGTGTGTGTGGTTTATCTTGCAGAGGGGAGGAGCTTTGGTGGGGAAAAGAGCTTTGACGAAGGGAGGAGGACTTTAGAGAAAGAGGACAATGAGCCCTGGAAAGGTGGAATGGAGGAGGAGGGGTGGCTGTGTGTTTTCTACCTTCCCACAAAGGGAGGGTGAGGCAGTTGGCAGAGAGGAAGTCCTTTGCTATTCAGCCCCAGAATAAAGACACTATTCACTGGCTCAGTCACCTGCTGCATAGTTTTATGAGAATTTGTTGTTCTGCATACAGACATCTTCTGTTGGGAATCTTCCCTTCCTCCTGGGGACCACAGACTATTCCAACAAAGAGAGTAATATTTACTTGGGTGATACTCCCTTAAGCCAAATAGAAGCTCCCAAATCTGTCCTAGGGACTCAGGTAAACTAGAAAGTGTGACAGCAGAGAACACATCGGGCAATATAAGAGGGGAGTCCCTAGTTTGGGGCTCAGGTTTTTGGATAACACTTACTCACCCTTGAAAACCTGTATATGGACTGAACTTAGATGGGTTAGGCAGGAGGCCTAGTTAGGGGACACTCATCTTCACGAACAGCAAAATAGTGGAAGGCAATCTGAGAAGACATGGTCACATCCTTCTCCCCAACAGGGACTAGGGAGAAAGGCAGTTTGCATGGCAAGCCTCCCACTTGCTCTTTACTCCCCTTCACTTTCCTGTTACCACTTTCCTGGTCTCTTCACATCCATCCTTGTCTGTCCCAATTCCTTCAGCTTTATTGGTTGTACATATAAACTCCAGTGAAAAAATCTAAGGATGAAAGTTATTTATATAAAATTCTTGCTGTATTAGTTTCCTAGGGCTACTATAACAAATTACCACATACTACCTACCCCACACTTGAAACTAGGGTTGGCGGCTGAAAGGAGCAACCCCACATCTAAAGAGTGGTGGCTGCATGGGCGCAGGAGGGCCAAGAGGAGCTACTCCACGTTTAAGGTCAGGAGAGGCGGTGATGAGGAGATACCCCTCCTTCAAGGTAAAGAGCAGTGGCTACACTTTGCTGGAGCATCTGTGAAGAGATACCTCATGTCCAAGGTAAGAGAAACCCAAGTAAGATGGCAGGTGTTGTGAGAGGGCATCAGAAGGCACATACACTGAAACCATAACCACAGAAAACTAGTCAATCTGATTACATGGACCACAGCCTTGTCTAACTCAATGAAACTAAGCCATGCCGTGTGGGGCCACCCAAGATGGGCAGGTCATGGTGAAGAGGTCTGACAGAATGTGGTCCGCTAGAGAAGGGAATGGCAAACCACTTCAGTATTCTTGCCTTGAGAACCCCAAGAACAGTATGAAAAGGCAAAATGATAGGATACTGAAAGAGGAACTCCCCAGGTTGGTGGGTGCCCAAAATGCTACTGGAGATCAGTGGAGAAATAACTCCAGAAAGAATGAAGGGATGGAGCCAAAGCAAAAACAATACCCAGTGGTGGATGTGACTGGTGATAGAAGCAAGGTCCGATGCTGTAAAGAGCAATATGGCATAGGAACCTGGAATGTTAGGTCCATGAATCAAGGCAAATTGGAAGTGGTCAAACAGGAGATGGCAAGAGTGAACATCAACATTCTAGAAATCAATGGACTAAAATGGACTGGAATGGGTGAATTTAACTCAGATGACCATTATATCTACTACTGTGGGCAGGAATCCCTCAGAAGAAATGGAGTAGCCATCATGGTCAGGAATAGAGTCCAAAATGCAGTACATGGATGCAATCTCAAAAACGACAGAATGATCTCTGTTCGTTTCCAAAGCAAATCATTCAATATCACAGTAATCGAAGTCTATGCCCCAACTAGTAACACTGAAGAAGCTGAAGGTCATCACCAAAAAATCCGACTGATTATATTATTTGCAGCCAAACATAAAGAAGCTCTATAAAGTCAGCAAAAACAAGACTGGGAGCTAACTGTGGCTCAGATCATGAAATCTGTATTGCCAAATTCAGACGTAAATTGAAGAAAGTAGGGAAAACAACTAGACCATTCAGGTATGACCTAAATCAAATCCATTATGATTAAACAGTGGAAGTGAGAAACAGACTTAAGGAACTAGATGTGATGCATAGAGTGCCTGGTGAACTATGGACGGAGATTCATTACATTGTACAGGAGACAGGGATCAAGATCATCCCCATGGAAAAGAAATGCAAAAAAGCAAAATGGCTCTCTGGGGAGGCCTTACAAATAGCTGTGAAATGAAGAGAAGTGAAAAGCAAAGGAGAAAAGGAAAGATATAATAATCTGAATGCAAAGTTCCAAAGAATAGAAAGGAAAGATAATAAAGTCCTCCTCAACGATCAATGCAAAGAAATAGAGCAAAACAACAGAATGGGAAAGACTAGAGATCTCTTCAAGAAAATTAGAGATACCAAGGAAACATTTCAAGCAATGATAGGCTCCATAAAGGAAATAAATGGTATGGACCTAACAGAAGCAGAAGATATTAAGAAGAGGTGGCAAGAATACACAGAAGAACTGTACAAAAAAGAGCTTCATGCCCAAGATAATCACGATGGTGTGATCACTCATTTAGAGCCAGACATCCTGGAATGTGAAGTCAAGTGGGCCTTAGAAAGTATCACTAGGAACAAAGCTAGTGGATGTGATGGCATTCCAGTTGAGCTATTTCAAATCCTGAAAGATGATGCTGTGAAAGTGCTGCACTCAATATGTCAGCAAATTTGGAAAACTCAGCAGTAGCCACAGAACTGGAAAAGGTCAGTTTTGATTCCAATCCCAAAGAAAGGCAATGGCAAAGAATGCTCAAACTACCGCACAATTGCACTCATCTCACACGCTAGTAAAGTAATGCTCAAAAGTCTCCAAGCCAGGCCTCAGTAGTAGGTGAACTGTGAACTACCAGATGATCAAGCTGGTTTTAGAAAAGGCTGAGGAACCAGAGATCAAATTACCAACATGCGCTGGATCATTGAAAATCAAGAGAGTTCCAGAAAAACATCTATTTCTCTTTATTGACTATGCCAAAGCCTTTGACTGTGTGGATTACAATAAATTGTGGGAAATTCTTCAAGAGATGGGAATACCAGACAACCTGACCTGTCTCTTGAGAAACCTATATGCAGGTCAGGAAGCAACAGCTAGAACTGGACATGGAACAACAGACTGGTTTCAGATAGGAAAAGGAGTATGTCAAGGCTGTATATTGTCACCCTGTTTATTATACTTATATGCAGAGTACATCGGAGAAGGCAATGGCACCCCAGTCCAGTACTCTTGCCTGGAAAATCCCATGGACGGAGGAGCCTGGTGGGCTGCAGTCCATGGGGTCGCTGAGAGTTGGACACGACTGTGCAACTTCACTTTCACTTTTCACTTTCCAGCGTTGGAGAAGGAAATGGCAACCCACTCCAGTGTTTTTGCCTGGAGAATCCCAGGGACGGCGGAGCCTGGTGGGCTTCCATCTATGGGGTCACACAGAGTCGGACACGACTGAAGCGACTCAGCAGCAGCAGCAGCAGAGTACATCATGAGAAACGCTGGGCTGGAAGAAGCACAAACTGGAAACATGATTGCTGGGAGAAATCTCAATAACATCAGATATGCAGATGACATCACCCTTATGGCAGAAAGTGAAGAGGACCTAAAAAACTTCTTGAGGAAAGTGAAAAGGTTGGCTTAAAGCTCAACATTCAGAAAACGAAGATCATGGCATCTGGTCCCATCACTTCATGGGAAATAGATGGGGAAACAGTGGAAGCAGTGTCAGACTTTATTTTTTTGGGCTCCAAAATCACTGAAGATGGTGATTGCAGCCATGAAATTAAAAGATGCTTACTCCTTGGAAGGAAGGTTATGACCAACCTGGATAGGATATTCAAAAGTGGAGACATTACTTTGCCAAAAAGGTCCATCTAGTCAAGGCTATGGTTTTTCCAGTGGTCATGTATGGATGTGAGAGTTGGACTGTGAAGAAATCTCAGCGCTGAAGAATTGATGCTTTTGAACTATGGTGTTGAAGAAGACTCTTGAGAGTTCCTTGGACTGAAAGGAGATCCTACCAGTATACCCTAAAGAGATCATTCCTGGTGGTTCTTTGAAAGAAATGATGCTAAAGCTGAATCCCCAGTACTTTGGCCACCTCATGCAAAAAGTTGACTCATTGGAAAGACTCTGATGCTGGGAGGGTTTGGGAGCAGGAGGATAAGGGGACAACAGAGGATGAGTTGGCTGAATGGCATCACCAACTCGATGGACGTGAGTTAGAATGAACTCCGGGAGTTGGTGATGGATAGGGAGGCCTGGCGTGCTTCCATTTATGGGGTCCCAAATTTGGAAAACTTAGCAGTGGCCGCAAGATTGGAAAAGGTCAGTTTTCATCCCAATCCCAAACAAAGGCAATGCCAAAGAGTGCTCAAACTACCGCACAATTGCACTCATCTCACACGCTAGTAAAGTAATGCTCAAAATTCTCCAAGCCAGGCTTCAGCAATATGTGAACCGTGAACTTCCTGATGTTCAAGCTGGATTTAGAAAAGGCAGAGGAACCAGAGATCAAATTGCCAACATCCGCTGGATCATGGAAAAAGCAAGAGAGTTCCAGAAAAACATCTATTTCTGCTTTATTGACTATGCCAAGGCCTTTGACTGTGTAGATCACAATAAACTGTGGAAAATTCTGAGAGAGATGGGAATCCCAGACCACCTGATCTGCCTCTTGAGAAATCTGTATGCAGGTCAGGAAGCAACAGTTAGAACTGGTCATGGAACAACAGATTGGTTCCAAGTAGGAAAAGGAGTACGTCAAGGCTGTATATTGTCACCATGTTTATTTAACTTATATGCAGTGTACATCATGAGAAATGCTGGACTGGAGGAAACACAAGCTGGAATCAAGATTGCTGGGAGAAATATCAATAACCTCAGATATGCAGATGACACCACCCTTATGGCAGAAAGTGAAGAGGAACTCAAAAGCCTCTTGATGAAAGTGAAAGTGGAGAGTGAAAAGGTTGGCTTAAAGCTCAACATTCAGAAAACGAAGATCATGGAATCTGGTCCCATCACTGCATGGGAAATAGATGGAGAAACAGTGGAAACAGTGTCAGACTTTATTTTTCTGGGCTCCAAAATCACTGCAGATGGTTACTGCAGCCATGAAATTAAAAGGTGCTTACTCCTTGGAAGGAAGGTTATGGCCAACCTAGATAGCATATTCAAAAGCAGAGACATCACTTTGCCAACAAAGGTTCGCCTAGTCAAGGCTATGGTCTTTCCTGTGGTCATGTATGGATGTGAGAGCTGGACTGTGAAGAAGGCTGAGCGCCGAAGAATTGATGCTTTTGAACTGTGGTGTTGGAGAAGACTCTTGAGAGTCCCTTGGACTGCAAGGAGATCCAACCAGTCCATTCTGAAGGAGATCAGCCCTGGGATTTCTTTGGAAGGAATGATGCTAAAGCTGAAACTCCAGTATTTTGGCCACCTCATGCGAAGAGTTGACTCATTGGAGAAGACTCTGATGCTGGGAGGGATTGAGGGCAGGAGGAGAAGGGGACGACAGAGGATGAGATGGCTGGATGGCATCACTGACTCAATGAATGTGAGTGTGGGTGACCTCCGAGAGCTGGTGATGGATAGGGAGGCCTGGCGTGCTGCAGTTCATGGGGTCGCAAAGAGTCGGACACGACTGAGCGACTGATCTGATCTGATCTGAAAGAGTCCAACACAACTGAGCGACTGAACTGAAGTGATCTGAGGTAATTTAAAATACCACAACTTTATTTCCTCATAACTCTAGAGAGCATAAGTCTAAAATTGAGGGATCAGTTGGGCCATGTTCTCTCTAAAGGCTACAGAGGAAGATCCTTCTTTTCTTCTTCCTAGTTACTAGTGGTTACAGGCAATTTTGTGATTTCTTTATTTGCAAATGCACGATTATTCTCATCTTCCCTTACATTATGACATGTCTTTCTTTCCCCATGTCTTTCTCTGTGTCTCTATTTTCTCCTCTTTTAAGGACAACACTTACAGGGCCCACTATAATCCAATGTAACCTCATCTTAACTTCATTACATTTGCAAACACTCTAGTTCCAAGAAGTATCAGGAAGATAAGTGTGTGCCATATGAATACTTATTAAAGGGTGACCTCAGCAAAGGGGGATTTAATAATCAACTTAGTAGAATGGCTTTGGAATTTTGCATTCAAATGTATATATCTTTTCTTGTCTCTCTTGCTTTTTGATTCTCTTCTTTTCACAGCTATTTGTAAGGAATCCTCAGAGAGCCATTTTGCTTTTTTGCATTTCTTTTTCTTCGGGATATTCTTGATCCCTGTCTCTTGTACAATGTCACGAACCTCCATCGATAGTTCATCAGGCAATCTGTCTATCAGATCTAGTCCCTTAAATCTATTTCTCATTTCCACTGTGTAATCATAAGGGATTTGATTTAGATCATGTCTTAGTGGTCTAGTGTTTTTCCCTACTTTCTTCAATTTCAGCCTTAATTTGTCAATAAGTAGTTCATGATCTGAGCCACATTCAGCTCCCGGTCTTCTTTATGTTGAACGTATAGATCTTCTCCATCTTTGGCTCCAAAGAATGTAATCAATCTGATTTTGGTGTTAACCATCGGGTGATGTCCATGTGTATAGTCTTCTCTTGTGTTCTTTGAAGAGGGCATTTGCTATGATGAGTGCGTTCTCTTGGCACAACTCTATTAGCCTTTGCCTGCTTCATTCCATACTCCAAGGCCAAATTAGCCTGATACTCCATCCGTTTCTTGACTTCCTACTTTTGCATTCCAGTCACATATAATGAAAAGGATATCTTTTTTTTTGGGTGTTAGTTCTAAAAGATCTTGTAGATCTTCATAGAACTATTTAATGTCAGCTTCTTCAGCATTACTGGTCAGGGCATAGACTTGGATGACCATGATACTGAATGGTTTGCATTGGAAATGAACAGAGATCATTCATTTTTGAGAACGCATCCAATTACTACATTTTGGACTCTTTTGTTGACTATGATGGCTACTCCATTTCTTCTGAGGGATTTTGACCCACAGTAGTAGATATAATGGTCTTCTGAGTTAAACTCACCCATTCCAGTCCATTTTAATTTGCTGATTCCTAAAATGTTGACATTTACTCTTGCCATCTCCTGTTTGACTACTTTGAATTTGCCTTGATTCATGGACCTAACATTCCAGGTTCCTATGCATATTGCTCTTTACAGCATCAGACCTTGCTTCCATCAACAGTCATATCCAAAGATGGGTGTTGTTTTTGCCTTGAATCCATCTCTTCATTCTTTCTGGGGTTATATCTCCACTGATTTCCAGTAGCATACTGGACACCCTCTGACCTGGGGAGTTCATCTTTCAGTGTCCTATCTTTTTGCCTTTTCATACTGTTCATGGGGTTCTCAAGGCAAGAATACTGAAGTGGATTGCCATTTCTTTCTCAAGTGGACCACGTTTTTTTCAGAACTCTCCACCATGACCTGTCCATCTTGGGTGACCCTAAATGGATGGCATGGCTCATAGCTTCATTGAGGTGAACAAGGCTGTGGTCCATGTGATTGGATTGGTTAGTTTTCTCATTGTGGTTTTCAGTCTGTTTGCCCTCTGATGGAGAAGGATAAGAGGCTTATGGAAGCTTGCTGATGGGAGAGACTGACTGAGGGGGAAACTGGGTCTTGTTCTGATGGGCAGAGCCATGCTCAGTAAATCTTTAACCCAATTTTCTGTTGATGGGAGAGATAAGGAAATGATCAGTGATCACTTCCTCAGTTATCAGAGCAAAGAAATAGAGAAAACAATAGAATGGGAGATAGTAGAGATCTCTTCAAGAAAATTAGAGATACCAAGTGAATATTTCATGTAAAGATGGGCTCAGTAAGAGACAGAAATGGTATGGACCTAACAGAAGCAGAAGATTATTAAAAAGAGGTGGGAAGAATATACAGAAGAACTGTACAAAAAAGATCTTCATGACCCAGATAATCACGATTATATAATCACTCACCTAGACCCAGACATACTGGAATGTGAAGTCAAATGGACCTAAGGAAGCCTCACTATGAACAAAACTAGTGGAGGTGATGGAATTCCAGCTGAGCTATTTCAAATCTTAAAGGATGATGCTGTGAAAGTGCTGCATTCAATATGTCAGCAAATTTGGAAAACTCAGCAGTGGCCACAGGACTGGAAAAGGTCAGTTTCCATTCCAATCCCAAAGACAGGCAATGCCAAATAATGCTCAATTGCACATTTGCACTCATCTCACACAATGGTAAAGTAATGTTCATAATTCTTCAAGCCAGGTTTCAGCAATACATGAACCGTGAACTTCCAGATGTTCAAGCTGCTTTTAGAAAAAACAGAAGAATCAGAGATCAAATTGCCACCATCTGCTGGATCATTGAAAAAGGTGGAGAGTTCCAGAAAAGCATCTATTTATGCTCTATTGACTATGTCAAATTGTTTGACTGTATGGATCACAATAAACTGTGGAAAATTGTGAAAGAGATGGGAATGCTAGACCACCTGACCTGCCTCTTGAGAAATCTATATGCAGGTCAGGAAGCAACAGTTAGAACTGAACATAGAAAAACAGGCTGGTTCCAAATAGCAAAAGGAGTACATCAAGGGTATATATTGTCACCCTGCTTATTTAACTTATATGCAGAGTACATCATGAGAAATGCTAGATGGGATGAAGCACAAGCTGGAATCAAGATTACCTGGAGAAATATCAATAACCTCAGATATGCAGATGGTACCACCCTAATTGCAGAAAGTGAAGAAGAAATAAAGAACCTCTTGATGAAAGTGAAAGAGGAGAGTGAAAAAAATTGACTTAAAGCTCAACATTCAGAAAACTAAGATCATGGCATCTGGTCCCATTATTTCTTGGCAAATAGATGGGGAAACAGCAACAGACTTTATTTTTGGGGGCTCCAAAATCACTACAGATGGTGATTGCAGCCATGAAATTAAAAGATGCTTACTCTTTGGAAGGAAAGTTATGACCAACCTAGATAGCATATTAAAAAGCAGAGACATTACTTTTCCAACAAAGGTCCATCTAGTCAAGGCTATGATTTTTCCAGTAGTCATGTATGAATGTGAGAGCTGGACTATAAATAAAGCTGAGTGCTGAAGAATTGATGCTTTTGAACTATGATGCTGGAGAAGATTCTTGAGAGTCCCTTGGACTGCAAAGAGACCCAAATAGTTCATCCTATAGGAAATCAGTCCTGAATATTCACTGAAGGACTGATGCTGAAGCTGAAACTCTGGCCACCTGATGCAAAGAACGGACTCATTTGAAAAGACCCTTATGCTGGGAAAGATTGAAGGCAGGAGGAGAAGGGAACGGCAGAGGATGAGATGGTTGAATGTCACTTGAGATCAATAGACATGAGCTTGAGTAACTCCAGGTGTTGGTGATGGACATGGAGTCTTGGTGTGCTCCAGTCCATGGAATCGCAGAGTTGGACACGACTGAGCAACTGAACTGAACTGAATAGAATAGCTTATTCTGTGCAAATGGTTAGTCTCTTTCTTCAGTCACTCCTGTTATTGCCCAAAGTGTTCATAAACAAAATGGCCCTAGTAGCAAAGATGAAGCAACATGGACTCTTCCTTACCAAGGATGACCTGGAAAGCCACCACTGTGTGTTCCATTTACCAGCAGTCAAGACCAAAAAGCACATGCATGCTAACTTGCTTTAGTTGTGTTTGACTCTTGAGACCTCATGGACCATCGCTAGCCAGGTCCCTCTATCCCTAGGATTCTCCAGGCAAGAATATAGAATGTGTTGCCATGCCCTGCTCCAGGGATTCTTCCCAACCTAGATATTGAACTTACATCTCCTGTTGCTCCTGCTTTGACAATCTGGTTCTTCACCACTAGCTTGGGATGATCAGTCAGCCACCTGGTGGTAGTTTGACTTTATTGAACCACTTTCATCATAAAAGTTTGAGTGTTTTGCTTTTGGCTCAAAAAATTCTTACTCTGTATATAAATTTACCTTCCATTTGACCAAATTCACTAAGTATGGCTTTACATAATTCCTTCTCAACCATCATGGTATTCCATATAGCATTGCTTCTTATTGAGAAACTCAGTTCAGTTAAGTCGCTCAGTCGTGTCTTACTCTTTACAACCCCATGGACTGTAGCACACCAGGCTTCCCTGTCCATCACAAACTCCTGGAACTTGCTCAAACTGATGTCCATTAAGTCAGTTATGCCATTAAACCATCTCATCCTCTGTCGTCCCCTTCTCCTCCTGCCTTCAATCTTTCCTAGTATGAGGGTTATTTCCAAAGAATCAGTTCTTTGCATTACTTGGTCAAAGTATTGGATCTTCAGTCCTTTCAATCAATATTTAGGGCTGATTTCTTTTAGGATTAACTGGTTTGGTCTCCTTGTAGTCCAAGAGACACCCAAGAGTCTTCTCCAACACCACAGTTAAAAACCATCAATTATTTGGTGCTCATCTTTCTTTATAGTCAACTCTCAAGTCAATACATGACTACTGGAAAAACCATAGCTTTGACTAGACTGACCTTTGTCAGTATAGTAATGTCTCTGATTTCTAATATGCTATCTAGCTTGGTTTTAGCTTCTCTTACAATGAGCAAGAGTCATTTAAGTTCTTGGCTTCAGTCACCATCTGCAGTGATTTTGAAGCCCCACAAAATAGAGTATGTCACTATTTCCATTCTTTCCCCATCTATTTGCCACGAAGTTCTGGGACAAGATGTGATGATCTCAGTTTATTGAATGTTGAGTTTTAAGCCAGCTTTTTCACTCTTCTTTTTTACTTTCATCAAGAGGCTCTTTTGTCTCTTCAGTTTCTACTATAAGGGTGGTGTCATCTGTATATCTGAGGTTATCGGTATTTCTCCTGACAATCTTGATTCCAGCTTGTGCTTCATCCAGCCTAGCATGTCACATGATGTACTCTGCATATGTTACAAAAGCAGGGTGACAATGTACAGCCTTGATGTACTCTTTGTCTAAGTTGGAACCAGTCCTTTGTTCCATGTTTGTTTGTAACTGTTACTTCTTGACCTGCATACAGATTTCTCAGGAGGCAGGTAAGGTGGTCTGGTATTCCCATCTTTTAAAAATTGTCCACAGTTTGTTGTGATTCACACAGTCAAAGGCTTTGGCGTAGTCAATAAAGCAGAAGTAGATTTCCAGAGTTTTGGAGCTTTCTTCCTTTTTCTGTGATCCAACAGATGTGGGTAATTTGATCTTTAGTTTCTCTGCCTTTTCTAAATCCAGCTAGAGCATTGAAAGTTCTCTGTTCACGTACTGTTAAAGCTATACTGTTGAAGCCTCAGTTGGAGAATTTTACACGTTACTTTGCTAGTGTGCGAGATGAGTGCAATTGTGCAGTAGTTTGAACATTATTTGTCTTTCTTTTGGATTGGAATGAAAATTGACCTTTGCATTCTTGTGGCCACTGCTGAGTTTTCCAAATTTGCTGTCATATTGAGTGCAGCACTTTCACAGCATCATCTTTTAGGATTTGAAATAGCTCAGCTGCAATTCCACCACCTCCACTAGCTTTGTTCGTACTGGTGTTTCCGAAGGCCTACTTGACTTCACATTCCAGGATGTCTGGTTCTAGGTGAGTGATCACAGCATTGTGGTTATCTGGGTCATCAAAATCTTTTTTGTATAGTTCTTCTGTGTATTCTTGCCATCTTTTCTTAATATCTTATCCTTCTGTTAGGTCCATACGATTTCTGTCTTTTATTGTGCCCATCTTTGCATGAAATATTCCCTTTGTATCTTTAATTTTCTTGAAGAGTTCTCTAGTCTTTCCCATTTATTTCCCCTCCATTTCTTTTCATTGATCACTGATTTAGTCTTTCTTGTATCTCCTTGCTATTCTTTGGAACTCTGCATTCACATGGGTGTATCTTCTTTTTGACTTTGTCTTTCATGTCTCTTCTTTTCTCAGGTATTTGTAAGGCCTCCTCAGGCAACGAGTTTGTCTTGTTTGCATTTCTTTTTCTTGGGGATGGTCTTGATCACTGCCTGCTCTTCAATATCACAAACCTCCATCCATAGTTATTCAGGCACTCTGTCTGTCAGATCTAATTCCTTGAACCTACCTGTCAATTCTACCGCACAATTGTAAGGAATTTGATTTAGGTCATGCCTGAATGGTCTAGTGATTTCCCCTACTTTCTTCAATTGAATTCTGAATTTTGCAATAAAGAGTTCGTGATCTGAGCCAGTCAGCTCCTGCTCTTGATTTTGTGACTGTACAGAGCTTATCTATCTTCAGTTGCTAATAATATAACTAATCTGATTTCAGTATTTACCATCTATTAATGTCCAATTGTAGAGTCATCTCCTGTGCTGTTGGAAGAAGATGTTTGTTATGACGAGCGTTCTCTTCAGAAAATTCTGTGAGCCTTTGTCCTGCTTCATTTTGTACTCCAAGACTAAACTTGCCTGTTACTCCAGGCATCTCTTGACTTCCTACTTTGCATTCCAGTCTCCTATGATGAAAATGATATCTTTTTCTGGTGTTAATTTTAGAAGTTCTTGTAGGTCATGATAGAACCGTTCACCTTCAGCTTATTCAGTGTTAGTAGTTAGGTCATAGGCTTGGATTACTGTGATATTGAATGGTTTGCCTTGGAAACGAACAGACATCATTTTGTCATTTTTGAGATTGCACCCAAGTACTGTACTTTGGACTCTTTTGTTTGAATAACTCACTTCATAGCAAATGAAGAGAGGCAATAGGCCCGTGATCCTGGAATTCACTGGTCTTACTGTATTCCCCACAAATTGAAACAGCTAGGTTGAGAGAATGGTGGAGTGGCCTTTTAAAGACTCAGTTATAGTCAGTGCTAGATGGCAATACCTTGTATTGCTGGACAATGTTCTCTAGGAGATTATGCTAAAATCAGCTTCCAATATAATGTGCTATTTTCCCCAACACTAGGATTTACCAGCACAGGAATCAAAGAAGGAAATTGTAGAAGCTTTATGTACTCTTATCCATAGTCATTTATCAGCAAAATTCTGTATCCTGTCCCCAGAATCTATGTTATGATGATCTACAGTTCTTACTTTCAGAAGGAGGAATGCTTCCACCAGAAAGTAAAACAAAGAACATTTTATGATTGTCATCTACCTACTTTGAGCTAGTAGTCCTAAATTTACAGGAAAACAAATAATTATTGTACTGACTGGGGTGAATGGTCTTAATTATCAACAGGAAACTGAGCTAACTCTACACAATAGAGGTGAAGGAGGTTATGTCTGGATATTGGAAATGCCTTAGGTTGTCATTATATGCTACTATGACCTGTTATTAAAGTCATTTAAAAACTACAACCTGATTTAGCAAGATGATTAACATTTCAGACCTTTCAGGATTCAAGTTTGAGTGACCCTACTGTTACTGAAAGCTCAGATTCTCTGTATATCAGTGCCAAATTAAATACTGGAGACAGAGTTTTGATGAAGTAAAAAAGGACAACTTTGCCAGGCAACGGGAGACACACT
Organism: Tragelaphus eurycerus; assembly: GCA_935064755.1. Classification (NCBI taxonomy): domain Eukaryota; kingdom Metazoa; phylum Chordata; class Mammalia; order Artiodactyla; family Bovidae; genus Tragelaphus; species Tragelaphus eurycerus. The sequence goes on along the minus strand of CAKXYN010000007.1, from coordinate 46,924,469 downwards.
GGGCTTCTGCTTTAAAAAAAAAAAAATAAGACAACAACAACAAAAAACTTTGTGTCTCAACCTCCGAAAACTTGATGTGGGGTTTTAAAACTGTGATTCAAAGGTAGGGTCTCTGACAAGACCAGGGTGTAAGCAGGGCTTGTACTCCCTAAATATCATCCCTAAAGATTGTCTCCTAATCTTGATGAGATTTCTGGTCCCTCTAATCTTGCCTCGGGTGATTTCTTTTCTGTTCCTCCTTTGATTAGATCAGATCAGATCAGTCGCTCAGTTGTGTCCGACTCTTTGCGACCCCATGAACCGCAGCACGCCAGGCCTCCCTGTCCATTACCAGCTCCCGGAGGTCACTCAGACTCGCATCCATCGAGTCAGTGATGCCATCCAGCCATCTCATCCTCTGTCATCCCCTTCTTCTCCTGCCCCCAATCCCTCCCAGCATCAGAGTCTTCTCCAATGAGTCAACTCTTCGCATGAGGTGGCCAAAATACTGGAGTTTCAGCTTTAGCATCATTCCTTCCAAAGAAATCCCAGGGCTGATCTCCTTCAGAATGGACTGGTTGGATTTCCTTGCAGTCCAAGTAACTCTCAAGAGTCTTCTCCAACACCACAGTTCAAAAGCATCAATACTTCGGAGCTCAGGTCTTTCCCCCAATTTTTTATTAGGTTGTTTGTTTTTCTGTATTGAATCATATGAGCTGCTTGTATATTTTGGAAATTAATCCTTTGTCAGTTGTTTTATTTGCTATTATTTTCTCCCATTCCGAGGGCTGTCTTTTCACCTTCCTTATAGTTTCCTTTGCTTTGCAAAAGCTTTTAAGTTTAATCAGGTCCCACTTGCTTACTTTTGTTTTCATTTCCATTACTCTAGGACATGGGTTATAGAGGATCTTGCTTTGGTTTATGTCATTGAGTGTTCTATGTTTTCCTCTGAGTTTTATAGTTTCTGGTCTTACATTTAGGCCCTTAATCCATTTTGAGTTTATCTTTGTTAATGGTGTGTTAGGAAGTGTTCTAATTTTATTCTTTAACATGTAGCTGTTCAGTTTTATAGGCACCATTTATTGAAGAAGCTGTCTTCACTCTATTGTATATTCTTGCCTCCTTTGTCAAAAATAAGGTACCCATAGGTGCATGCATTTATTTTTGGAGCTTCTATCTTTTTCCATTGGTCTATATTTCTGTTTTTGTGCCAGTACTATTCTGTGTTGATGTCTGCACCTTTGTAGTACAGTCTGAAGTCACCAAGGTTTATTCCTCCAGATCCATTCTTCTTTTTCAAGACTGCTTTGGCTATTTGGGGTCTTTCGAGTTTCCATATGAATTGTGAATGTTTTTGTTCTAGTTCTGTGAAAAATGTCATTAGTAATTTGATATGGATCACATTGAATCTGTAGATTGCATTTGGTAGTATTGTCATTTTCACAATATTGATTCTTCCTACCCAGGAACATGGACTATCTCTCCATCTGTTTACATTGTCTTTGATTTTTTCATTAGTGTCTTGTAATTTTCTGTGTATAGTTCTTTTGTCTCCTTAGGCAATTTATTCCTAGATATTCTATTCTTTTTGTTGCAATGGTGAATGGGATTGACTCCTTAATTTCTCTTTCTGATTTTTCATTGTTAGTACATAGAAAGGCAAGTGATTTTTGTGTATTGATTTTGCATACTTCAACTTTGCTAAATTCAGTAATTAGCTCTAGTAATTTTCTGATACTATCTTTAGGGTTTTTTATGTACAGTATCATATCATCTGCAAACAGTGAGAGTTTAACTTCTTTTCTTATCTGGATTCCTTTTATTTCTTTTTATTCTATGATTGCTATAGCTAGGAATTCCAAATCTATGCTGAATAATAGTGGTGTAAGTGGACACCCTTGTCTTGTTCCTGATCTTAGGGGGTATGCTTTCAGGTTTTCACCATTGAGAATAATGTTTGTCTTAGGCTTATCATATATGGCCTTGACTATGTTGAGGTAGGTTCCTTCTATGCCCATTTTTTGAAGAGTTTTAATCATAAATGGATGCTGAATTTTGTCAAAGGCTTTTTCTGCATCTATTGAGATCATCATATGGTTTTTATCTTTCAATTTGTTAATATGGTATATCACATTAATTTATTGTCATATATTGAAGAATCCTGGCATCCCTGGAATAAACCCAACTTGATCATGGAATATGAGCTTTTTGATGCATTGTTGAATTCTGTTTGCTAAAATTTTTTTGAGAATTTTTGCATCTATGTTCATCAGTGATATTGGCCTGTAGTTTTCTTTTTTATGTTGTCTTTGTCTGGCTTTGGTATCAGGGTGATGTCATCTCATAGAATGGGTTTGGAAGTGTTTCTTCCTCTGCAATTTTTTGAAAGAGTTTTAGAAGGATAGGCATTAGCTCTTCTCTAAATGTTTGATAGAATTCTCCTGTGAAGCCATCTGGTCCTGGGATTTGTTTTTTGTGAGATTTTTAATCACAGCTTCAGTTTCAGTGCTTTTAATTGGGTTGTTCATAATTTGTATTTCTTCCTGATTCAGGCTTAAAAGAGTGAACTTTTCTAATAATCTGTCCATTTCTTCTAGTTTATCTATTGTATTGCCATGTAGTTGTTCATAATATTCTCTTATAATCCTTTGTATTTCTGCATTGTCTGTTGTAATCTTTATTTTTTCATTTCTATTTGTTTTTTATTCTCTCTTTTTTTCTTGATGAGTCTGGCTAAATGTCTGTCAATTTTGTTTATCTTCTCAAAGAACAAGTTTTTAATTTTATTACTCTTTACTATTGTTTCTTTCATTTCTTTTGTATTTATTTTTGCTAGAATTTTTATGATTTCATCTTTTCTTCAAATTTTGTGGGGTTTTTTGTTCTTTTTTTTCCTGTTGTTTTAGGTGTAAAGTTAGGTTTACACCTAACTTTAGGTGTAAGTTAGGTTGTCTATTTGATGTTTTACTTGTTTCTTGTGGTAGGACTGTAATGCTGTAAGTGTCCCTCTTAGAACTTCTTTTATTGCATCCCATAGGTTTTGAGTCGTCGTGTTTTCATTGTTATTAGTTTCCAGAAATTTTTTGATGTCCTTTTTGATTTTTTCAGTAATCTGTTGGTTATTTAGAAGCATATTGTTTGATCTCTATGTGTTTGTGTGTTTTTTTTTTTTTTTTCTTGTAATTGATATCTAGACTTATAGTGTTATGGTCAGACAAGATGCTTGATACAATTCAATTTTCTCAAATTTACTGAGGTTTGAGATGTGACCCAAGATGTGGTCCATCCTGGAGAATGTTCCTTGTGCACTTGAGAATAAGGTATATTCTTCTGTATTTGGATAGAATGTCCTGAAGATATCTATGAGATCCATCTCCTCTAATGTATCATTTAAATCTTGTGTTTCCTTATTAATTTCTATTTTGATCATCTGTCCATTGGTGTGAGTGGGGTGTTAAAGTATCCTACTATTATTGTGTTACTGTCAATTTCTCCTTTTATGTCTGTTAGAGTTTGTCTTATGTACTGAGGTGCTCCTATGTTGGGTGCATAGATATTTACAATTGCTATGTCTTCCTCTTGGATTGATCCCTTGTTCATTATATAGTGCCCTTCCTTATCTCTTATTCTGTATTTTAAGGTCTATATTGTCTGATATGAGGATTGCTGTTCCAATGTTCTTTCACTTCCCATTTGCTCAGAATATATTTTTCTATACTCTCACTTTCAGTCTATGTGTCTTTTAGGTTTTGTAGCCAGCATATATATGGGTCTTGATTTTGTATCCATTCAGCCAGTTTGTATCTTTTAGTTGGAACATTTAATCCATTTACATTTAAAATAATTATTAATGTATATGTTTCAGTTTCCATTTTGTTAATTGTCTGTGGTTGATTTTGTAGATCTTTTTCTTCTCTTGCATTTCTTGTCTGTATAAGCCCCTTTAATATTTGTTGTAAAGTTTGTTTGGTGGTACAGAATTCTCTTAACTTTTGCTTGTCTGAAAAGCTTTTTATTTCTCCACCAATTTTGAATGAGATCTTTGCTGGGTATAGTAATCTTTGTTGTAGATTCTTCCCTTTCAGTACTTTAAATAAATCCTGCCATTTAATGGCCTGCAGAGTTTCTGCTAAAAGATCAGTTGTTAGCTGTATTTTATTTCCCTTGTATGTTACTTGCTGCTTTTCCCTTGTTACTTTTAACATTCTTTCTTTTTGTTTAGTCTTTGTTAGTTTGATATTTATGTGTCTTGGCATGTTTCTCCTTGGATTTATCCTGTATAGGACTCTTTGTACCTCTTGGACTTGATTGACTATGTACTTTTCCGTGTTGGGGAAATTTTCAACAGTCTCTTCAAAAATTTCCTCAAACTCTTTCTCTCTTCTTTCTCTGGAACCCCTATAATTCGAATGTTGGTGTGTTTGATATTGTCCCAGAGGAGGACTATCCTCAGTTTATTTATTTTTATTTATTTTTTTTTTTTACTTTATTCTGCTCTTCAGAAGTTATTTCCACTATTTTACCTTCCAGCTCACTGATTCTTTCTTCTGCTTCAGATATCCTGCTATTAATTCCTTCTAGAGTATGTTTAATATCAGTAATTGTGTTGTTTGTCTCAGTATGTTTATTCTTTTATTCTTCTAGGTCTTTGTTAGTTGCTTCTTGCATTTTCTCCATTTTGTTTTCAAGGTTTCTGATCATGTTTACTATCATTATTATGAATTCTTTTTCAGATAGTTTGCATATTTCCTCTTCATTCATTTGGACTTCTGTGTTTCTAATTTGTTCCTTCATTTCTATTGTATTTCTCTGTCTTTATATACATATAAACATATATATATATTTATATATATTTACATATTATAAATATATAATATATTTATATTGTATATTAATATATGATCTATATTATATAATAATTTATATATTTATAAATTCATATAAATATATAATATATTATATAAATTTTATATACATTAAAGATTAAATGCAAGGGGGAAAGAACTGTATGAAAGACAAAGGAATAAATGTAGAAAAAATAATAGGTTTAAGAAACGGTGAAAAATAAAAGAGGAAGAAGAAAGAAAAAAAAGTAAAAGGAAAACTCCACAAAACTGCAAAAGATCAATGTAGAAGTATAGGCTTATCAGTTCAGTTCAGTTTCCCAGTTGTGTCTGACTATTTGTGACCCAATGAACCACAGCATGCCAGGCCTCCCTTGCCAAACACCAACTCCCGGAGTCCACCCAAACCCATGTCTATTGAATCGGTGATGCCATCCAACCATCTCATCCTCTGTCGTCCCCTTCTCCTCCTTCCCTCAATCTTTCTCAGCATCAGGGTCTTTTCAAATGAGTCAGCTCTTCACATTAGGTGGCCAAAGTATTGGAGTTTCAGCTTCAGCATTAGTCCTTCCAATGAACACCCAAGAGTGATCTCCTTTAGGATGGACTGATTGGATCTCCTTGCAGACAAAGGACTCTCAAGAGTCTTCTCCAACGCCTCAGTTCAAAAGCATCAATTCTTCAGTTTATAACAACAGTAAAAAATGTGACTGAGAAAAAAAAAAAAAAAAAAGCTCAAAAGCTTAATTACATTTAATAGTGCAAATAAAATTGAAAACTGCAACAGATAGAGGGGGAAAAAGAAAGAAAAGAAAAAAAAATATCCAAAATTAGCTAAAGAGCAAGTTAAAACATAAGGAAAATAAACATTTTTTTGAATCACTGCTGTCAGAATCCTTTCCCTCTCTGAGAGTCACAGTCCACCTCACCTCCCTAGGATGCCCATCAACACTGTTCTGCTCTCTGGATCTGCTGTGGGGAAAGATCAGATTCTAATTTGGTCGTACTCCTGTGTGTTCTTGTCTCCAATGTGTGTTTACTTATGTGGGAGCTCGCTATGTCCTTTCATATATTCCATAGACACAGAGTCTGCCTAGTTGATCCTTTGGATTTAATCTGCCAATTGTACAGCTTGCGGGAAGATTTTGGGTCTTCCCCCTCAGCCACACTGCCCCTGGGTTTCAACTGTGGTTTTATTTTCATCTGCGCATGCGTTTTGTCCATTGGGGTTTAGAATTGGACATGGAACAACAGACTGGTTCCAAATAGGAAAAGGAGTACATCAAGGCTGTATATTGTCACCCTGCTTATTTAACTTATATGCAGAGTACATCATAAGAAACACTGGGCTGGAAGAAGAACAAGCTGGAATCAAGATTGCCAGGAGAAATCTCAATAACCTCAGATATGCAGATGACACCACCCTTACAGCAGAAAGTGAAGAGGAACTAAAAGGCCTCTTGATAAAGGTGAAAGTGGAGAGTGAAAAAGTTGGCTTAAAATTCAACATTCAGAAAACAAAGATCATGACATCTGGTCCCATCACTTCATGGGAAATAGATGGGGAAACAGTGGAAACAGTGTCAGACTTTATTTTTCTGGGCTCCAAAATCACTGCAGATGGTGACTGCAGCCATGAAATTAAAAGACGCTTATTCCTTGGAAGAAAAGTTATGACCAATCTAGATAGCATATTGAAAAGCAGAGACAAGACATTACTTTGCCAACAAAGGTCTGTCTAGTCAAGGCTATGGTTTTTCCAGTGGTCATGTATGGATGTGAGAGTTGGACTGTGAAGAGAGGTGAGTGCCGAAGAATTGATGCTGTTGAACTGCGGTGTTGGAGAAGACTCTTGAGAGTCCCTTGGACTGCAAGGAGATCCAACCAGTCCATTCTGAAGGAGATCAGCCCTGGGATTTCTTTGGAAGGAATGATGCTAAAGCTGAAACTCCAGTACTTTGTCCACCTCATGTGAAGAGTTGACTCATTGGAAAAGACTCTGATGCTGGGAGGGACTGGGGACAGGAGGAGAAGGGGATGACAGAGGATGAAATGGCTTGGTGGCATCACTGACTCGATGGACGTGAGTTTGAGTGAACTCCGGGAGTTGGTGATGGACAGGGAGGCCTGGTGTGATGCGATTCATGGGGTTGCAAAGAGTCAGACACGAATGAGCGACTGAACTGATCTGAACTGATGTGTTTTGTCCATTGGCATTTGCTCCTGTGGCTGCACTGGAAGACTTGATTCTAACCTAGTGAGGGGCAGGTGTGGAGGTGGTGCAGCTGCTTGGGTCACAAGGGTTCTGGCAGCACCAGGTACTCAGGGGAGTTGGTGGCTAGAGTGGTACTAATATAGTGCTCTAGAAGAGTATGGCAAACAGTATTGGCCAATACACTCCAGTATTCTTGCCTAGACTCCTTGACAGAGAAGCCTGGCAGGTTACAGTCCTAGGGTCACAAAGAGTTGCACACGACCAAAGAGACCCTACGTACATACACGCAAGACTTTTTTTACTGTTACAGCTCTGCCCCATTGAGGGTTGAGCATGAAGGTGATGCAGCTGCTTGGCTTGTGAGGACCCTGATGGCTCCAAGTGTGTAGCATACAGGGATTGCCTCCACTGCAGGAGTTAGGCCCTGCTGCTACTGCTAAGTCGCTTCAGTTGTGTCCGACTCTTCGAGACCCCACGGACTGCAGCCCACCAGCCTCCTCCGTCCATGGGTTTTTCCAGGCAAGAGTGCTGGAGTGGGGTGCCATTGCCTTCTCCAGTTATGGCCCTATCAGAGTCTTATTTTGAGCCTCCTGTAGATGGTGATCAGAAGGCTTTTTGAATCAGTCTTTCTTCCTAGCTCTGCCAGTTCAGCTACTTAGAAGGCTCTCTTACCTGGGGTCCTTCTCTGTTGTTTGGGCCATCAGATACATAGAGCATCCTCCCCACCTCCACCCCGGATGGGGTCCTACTCTGGAGATCGGAACATCAGGCACTTAAATGTGCACCCTGGGTGGGGTCCAACTCTGTAGTTCAGTATATCAGGCACTTGATGGGTCAGCGTCTATTGTTCCACTGCTGATGCTGACCTGTGGGAGAGAGAGAGGCTATGGTGATGGCATCACCCCCTACATGTGAGTCAGCAGTAGGGCCTTGCTTCCATGGCTGTCTGGTATTTTTCTAAGGCATTTCCCACCCCACCCCAATCACCTCCCTACATCCCCTTGATCCATTTTTCTGCAGTCAACAGAAGCCCTCACCCTGGGATTGCTCCATAATCCCTAAACTCCAGCTCATAACCGCTGCACCTTGCAGGGGACCTGCCTCCCTGTCTGGGTATGTATGGGTGAGGTAAGGAATGTCTGATTCTCATTCCATTTAGGCTGCCACACATTAGCTGTTTCATTCACAGCCTTAATTGTTTCTTCTCTGACTCAGGCAATTGCCCCAGTGTGGGAATCGGACCCCTGCTTCAGTCATCGGACCCCCTGTCCCACCAGGGGCAGGTCCAGTCCTACAAACACTCTGGTTTTACCCCTAGTTCCTTCAGCCTACTGAGTTTTGCGTGATTCTATATATCCTTTTCCAGTCGTCAGTTACTCCTGATCACTCTCAGTTGGTGTCCTGCATGCACTTCTGTATCTGACGGTGTATTCCTGATGTATCCATGGAGAGAGATGTACTCTATGTCCAGCTACTCCTCTGCCATCTTGTTTTCTCCTATATTCCTTTATAAGGTAAATATTAACATTCCAGGTCAAAACAAGTATTATCTTAATTGTTTTAATATGATTCTTGGGGAAAATTTTAAAAAACAAATTTAAGATAAGTATGTAACTTACAAGGAAATTTCCTAATCAAAAAGCTGATTGTAGGTCTAAGAGAAAAAAATCCTAGGAAGTCAAATATATATGTCTTTTATTTAAATTGGTTAAGATACTATAGAGTCTTAACCAAAATTTTAAGATTAGAATATTTTTCAATGACGAAAATAAATCTCCAATGTTTTATTCTTCTAATCAACAAATGTTGGTTTTATTTAGTTATATAGCAGACGGAAAAATCTAATGAAATGATTTGTGCATACCTATAATGAATCTTCACGTATCATGAAAATACATATCTATAAGAACATTTAAACCCAACCAACTACTCATGACCTTCCTTATCCTGTTGCATTAACTCTCCAAATAATTTTCCATTGAAAAAGGATTAATATGACAGCAAAACAGAGTGCTGTTGAGTTTCACTGTGTTAGGGAGATTCTGGAAAGCAGGAGAGATGTGAGAGGAGAATGGTTAAAGTAACATTGAATAAATTATTTGACCTGTTGCCCAAGTTTTAGAATTTTTGGTTTTAAAATGTTGGAAGATTTATGGGTATGCTTGCCATTAAATTTACATATATTTGACACTTTTGTAGAAAAAAATAATTTTTCAAAAATCTGAGTGCAGTTATGGATACATCATGTAAGCAATAGAGTTTTTGTTTTGTTTTGTTTTCTTCCTAGTAATCACAGCTGCTAGAGAAAAAGGTGGCAGGCAGAAGCAGCAGGACAGGCAGCAGGAAAGCCATCTGCTTTGCAGACAGCAATATGTAGTTCTTTGGGACTGTTGATTAAACAAGTCAATTTAACTTTTTTTTTTCCTTGAGAAAAATATTTTGAGATCATCTATTCAGTGAATAGGTCACTTGTTATCAAGAAAATGAAATCTCCATTTTAGTATTACATTTCTTTCTGTGTTAAGCTGCTCTGTCTGTGATACCCTCTAACATTATCAGACCTAGAAAGTGCTATCTTATTTTCAGGGCTATTTTCATATGAACTATGCAATCAATTATGGACAATTCAGGTCATAATTTCATCATCTCACTTAGAAATTTATGAGTTAGATATAAGTTGTTAGATGCTGTTAAAACATACAAACTAACCATAGAAATACCTGGAGTTAGTTATCAATATTTGCACTACAAATATTTGTTTTCTTTTTTATTACATCACATTATCACTTTCTCAAGAAGGGAAGTGGAAATCAATTAAGCCCACAATGTTCAGCTTTGGTAGAAAATAGCTTACAGTCCTAAATAAAGCCTTTGAGGAGGTTTTCCTGAAATTTCCTTCCTTATATATAACCAATAAAAATTGCAGTTTGGGCCCTTACCAACCACTTTTTAAAAAATGACTTAAACTTGACTGCTTATAAAAATTGAGTAAAGAATCATATACATAACTGAGACATACTTGCAAAACTGAGTCTAACCACTCATTTTCTTCTCTCAAATAAGTTTACAAGAATAACAAGCAATTAAATTGACTGGAATTTTATTAATTCTTCTTTCAGTTACTTCAGTTCTCTTTATTTTGCCCAAAGCAGAGGTAATTAATTAAGATAAAAATAATATGAGATCAGAAGCAATTAAACTGGTATAAATTTCCCTTAATTAAGTCTCTTAACTTGGCAGTTTATAATTTTGGCACTTTTTTTTTTTCAGATATAACTGAACAAATTGTCAGATATCTCAGGGAAGATGGATATTTAGCATATTTGGATATGTATTATAGAAATACACCTTTCTTAATACAGATAATTTAATTTCCTTTAAAAATGTTTACTAAGTTAACTAATTATAAAGGAAAACAAGAAGAAATAGAAACATTTTCAAAAATAAGACAAATGTGAATTCAGTTTTGCCTAGAGAGTTGAAGCCCCCAATGTTTATGATTACTTGCATCCTCATCCAAACAGATGGCATGCTTAAATTCTCCAAACACTATCACCTCTTTGCCTTTCTCAGTTCTCTATCAAAGCAATCCACAACTCTTGAGAGAGAGAGAAAAAAAAAAAAGGATAATGAAGTACATAGTAACTGATAAACTGAACTTATTATGTTTGTGTCAAAGACATTCATTAGCAAATTAAACTATTAAAATATTAAATTAATGATTTCACCAAATTAAGCTATAAACTACATAAACTAGTAATACAAAAACAATAGGATAACTGAATTTGGCCCAAAGATTTGACTTTTTTTTTTTTTTTTTTGTCTCTCACTTCATTTTGGAAAATACTGGTTAGAAATATTTTATTATGATTGCAACTCTTAAACTGAATTGTACCTAGGATCTCATTGAGAATTGGATGAAAATAGGTACAGAAACACCACAATGTCAATTTATACACACAGAAGTCTTGCACTCTGACTTGCTTTTTCCTTTACTCTCTCCATCACTTTCCCCTCCTCTCACTCTTCTTCCCTCTCTCTCTTTCTCACACAGCTCCATGTGTCAAACATACACACACACAAAGAGCTGTTTAAAATTTGTAAGTGTTGTAAACCTCCTAAATTTTGTGCCAGAATATTGATTTTAGAAATAAAATGTATATTAAAGATTATTTTTTAAAATGCTACTCTTTTAGCTACCTTTCCTCCTACATATCACATCCTACCCTAGAGTCTGTAACATTGCATGGTTTAATCCATTTCATCATTCACATCTCATCATCAATTCCCTAGAGTTGACCTAAATAGAAGAGCCTATTTTGTCACTCTACACTCTCAACCCCATTATCGCTTTTATTTGGTTCATGGTATTAATCACATTTGAGATTGTGTTTCTCATTTATTAGACTACTTATTTCTTTTTTATCTACCCTTGCTGCTGCTGCTGCTAAGTTGCTTCAGTTGTGCCTGACTCTGTGCGACCCCATAGATGGCAGACACCAGGCTCCGTGGTCCCTGGGATTTTCCAGGCAAGAACACTGGAGTGGATTGCCATTTTTATCTACCCTTACCAGCTTATAAATTACATGAAAGAATGAACAAAGATGTTTTAATAATTGCTATAATAAAAGGACTGATAGCAATGGCAGTGCCTTTGCCTTTGACTGTGTGGATCACAACAAACTGTGAAAAATTCTTCAAGAAATGCAAATACCAGACAACCTTACCTGCCTCCCAAGAAACATGTATGCTGGTCAAGGAGCAACAGTTAAAAACAAACAAGAAAAAAAGACTGATTAAAAAATGGGGAAGGAGTGTATAAAGGCTGTGTATTGTCACCACGCTTATTAAACTTTTAACCGTTCATCATGCTAAAATGCCAGCCTGGATGAATCACAAGTTGGAATTAAGATTTCCGGTGGAAATATCAATAAACTCAGTTCAGTTTAGTTCAGTCGCTCAGTTGTGTTCGACTCTTTGCGACCCCATGAATGGCAGCCAGGCATCTCTGTCCATCACCAACTCCCGGAGTTCACTCAAACTCATGTCCATTGAGTCAGTGATGCGATCCATTCATTTCATCCTCTGTTATCCCCTTCTCCTCCTGCCCTTAAAACCTCCCAGAATCAGAGTCTTTTCCAATGAATCAGCTCTTCGCATGAGGTGGCCAAGTATTGGAGTTTCAGCTTTAGCATCAGTCCTTCCAATGAACACCCAGGCAGGATGGATCTCCTTTAGGATATACTGGTTGGGTGTCCTTGCAGTCCAAGGGATACTCAAGAGTCTTCGCCAACACCACAGTTCAAAAGCATTCATTCTTCGGCGCTCACCTTTCTTCACAGTCCAACTCTCACATCCATACATGACCACTGGAAAAATCATAGCCTTGACTAGATGGACCTTTATTGGCAAAGTCATGTCTCTGCTTTTCAATATGCTATCTAGGTTGGTCATAACTTTCCTTCCAAGGAGTAAGCATCTTTTCATTTCATGGGTTCAATCACCTTCTGCAGTGATTTTGGAGCCTCCAAAATAAAGTCTGACACTGCTTCCACTATTTTGCCATCTATTTCCCATGAAATGATGGGACCAGATGCCATGATCTTAGTTTTCTGAATGCTGAACTTTAAGCCACACTTTTCTCTCTCCTCTTTCACTTTCATCAAGAGGCTCTTTAGTTCCTCTTTACTTTCTTCCATGAGAGTGGTGTCATCTGCATATCCGAGGTTATCGAAATTTCTCCTGGCAATCTTGATTCCAGCTTGTGCTTCTTCCACCCCAGTGTTTTTCATGACATACTCTGCATATAAGTTAAATAAGCAGGGTGACAATATACAGCCTTGATATACTCTTTTCCGATCTGGAACCAGTCTGTTGTTCCATGTCTAGTTCTAACTGTTGCTTCTTGATCTGCATATAAGTTTTCTCAAGAGTCAGATCAGGTGGTCTGGTAATCTCATTTCTTTCAAAATTTTCCATAGTTTATTGTGATCCACACAGTCAAAGTTTTTGGCATAGTCAATAAAGCAGAAATAGATGTTTTTCCAGAACTCTCTTGCTTTTTCGGTGATGTAGTGAATGTTGGCAATTTGATCTCTGGTTCCTCTGACTTTTCTAAAACCAATTTGAACATCTGGAAGTTCATGGCTCACATATTGCTGAAGCCTGGCTTGGAGAATTTTGAGCATTACTTTACTAGCGTGTGAGATGAGTGCAATTGTGCGGTAGTTTGAGGATTCTTTGCCATTGCCTTTCTTTGGGATTGGAATGGAAACTGACCTTTTCCTGCCCTGTGGCCACTGCTGAGTTTTCCAAATTTGCTGGCATATTGAGTGCAGCACTTTCACAGCATCATCTTTCAGGATTTGAAATAGCTCAACTGGAATTTCATCACCTCCACTAGCTTTGTTCATAGTGATGCTTTCTAAGGCCCACTAGACTACACATTCCAAGATGTCTTCCTCTAGGTCTGTGATCACACCATCGTGATTGTCTTGGTCGTGAAGATCTTTTTTGTACAGTTCTTTTGTGTATTCTTGCCACCTCTTCTTAGTATCTTCTGCTTCTGTTAGATCCATACCATTTCTGTCCTTTATTGAGCCCATCTTTGCACGAAATGTTCCCTTGGTATCTCTAATTTTCTTGAAGAGATCTCTAGTCTTTCCCATTCTGTTGTTTTCCTCTATCACTTTGCATTGATCACCTAGGAAGGCTTTCTTATCTCTCCTTTCTATTCTTTGAAACTGCATTCAGATGCTTATATCTTTCCTTTTCTCCTTTGCCTTTTGCTCCTCTTCTCTTCACAGCTATTTGTAAGGCCTCCCCAGACAGCCATTTTGCTTTTTTTTGCATTTCTTTTCCATGGGGATGATCTTGATCTCTGTCTCCTGTACAATGTAACAAACCTCCATCCATAGTTCATCAGTCAGTCTATGTATCACATCTAGTCCCTTAAGTCTGTTTCTCACTTCCACTGTATAATCATAAGGGATTTCATTTAGGTCATACTTGAATGGTCTAGTGGTTTTCCCTACTTTCTTCAATTTAAGTCAGAATTTGGCAATAAGGAGTTCATGATCTGAGCCACAGTCAGCTCCCTGTCTTGTTTTTGCTGACTGTATAGAGCTTCTCCATCTATAGCTGCAAAGAACATAATCAGTCTGATCGGTGTTGACCATCTGGTGATGTCCATGTGTAGAGTTTTCTCTTGTGTTATTGGAACAGGGTGTGTGCTATGACCAGTGCATTCTCTTAGCAAAACTCTATTTGCCTTTACCCTGATTCATTCTGTATTCCATGGCCAAATTTGCCTGTTACTCCAGGTGTTTCTTGAGTTCCTACTTTGGTATTCCAGTCCCCTATAATGAAAAGGACATCTTTTTTGGGTGTTAGTTCTAAAAGGTCTGTAAGTCTTCATAGAACCATTCAACTTCAGCTTCTTCAGCATTACTTGTTGGGGCATAGACTTGGATTACTGTGATATTGAATGGCTTGTCTTGGGAAAAAACAGAGATCATTTTTATCATTTTTGAGATTGCATCCAAGTACTGCATTTCAGACTCTATTGTTGACCATGATGGCTACTCCATTCCTTCTGAGGGATTCTTGCCACAGTAGTAAATATAATGGTCATCTGAGTTAAATTCACCCATTCCAGTCCATTTTAGTTTGCTGATTCCTAGAATGTTGACGTTCACTCTTGCCATGTCCTGTTTAACCACTTCCAATTTGCCTTGATTCATGGACCTAACATTCTAGGTTCCTATGCCATATTGCTTTTTACAGCATCGGACTTTGCTTCTATCACCAGTCACGTCCACAACTGGGTATTGGTTTTGCTTTGGCTTCATCCCTTCATTCTTTCTGGAGTAATTTCTCCACTGATCTCCAGTAGCATCTCCAGTTCCTCTTTCAGTATCCTATCATTTTGCCTTTTTATACTGTTCATGGGGTTCTCAAGGCATGAATATTGAAGTGGTTTGCCATTCCCTTCTCTAGTGTACCACATTCTGTCAGACCTCTCCACTGTGACCCGCATGTCTTGGGTGGCCCCACATAGCATGGCT
Source organism: Tragelaphus eurycerus (assembly GCA_935064755.1). Classification (NCBI taxonomy): domain Eukaryota; kingdom Metazoa; phylum Chordata; class Mammalia; order Artiodactyla; family Bovidae; genus Tragelaphus; species Tragelaphus eurycerus. The sequence goes on along the minus strand of CAKXYN010000007.1, from coordinate 46,909,365 downwards.
TAGTTTCAGTGAGTTAGACAGGCTTTGGTTCATGTGATCAGATTGACTAGTTTTCTGTGATTATGGTTTCAGTGTGTCTGCCCTCTGATGCCTCTCGCAACACCTGCCATCTTACTTGGATTTCTCTTACCTTGGACGTGGGGTATCTCTTCATGGCTGCTCCAGCAAAGCACAGCTGCTGCCCTTACCTTGGACAAGGGGTATCTCCTCACAGCCGCCCCTCCTGATCTTGAACGTGGAGTAGCTCTTTTCAGCCCTCCTGCCCTCGTGTAGTCGCCTCTGCCTGGACATGGCATTGTTCCTCCCGGCCACCGCCCCTGACCTCAAGGGCAGGGTAGCTCCTCTCAGCCATGCTTTTGCGTGGTCCATCTCACCCATCATCGATAACCTCAGATACATAGATAACACCACCCTTACGGCAGAAAGGAAGAGGAATTTAAGAGCCTTTTGATGAAGGTGAAAGAGAAGTGTTAAAAAGCTGGCTTAAAACTCAACATTAAAGAAATTAAGATCATGGCATCCAGTCCCATCACTTCATGATATATAGATAGGGAAAGAATGAAAACAGTGAGAGACTTAATTTTTTTGGGTCTCCAAAATCACTGCAGATGGTGACTGCAGCCATGAAATTAAAAGATGATCACTCCTTGGAAGAAAAGCTATGACAAATCTAGACAACATATTAAAAAACAGAGACATTACTCTGCTGACAAAGGTCCATCTACTCAAAGCTATGTTTTTTCCAGTAGTCATGTATGGATTTGAAAGTTGGACCATAAAGAAGGCTGAGCACTGAAAAATTTCTGCTTTTGAACTGTGGTATTGAAGAACACTCTTGAGAGTCCCTTGGAATGCAAGGGGATCAAACCAGTCAATCCTAAAGAAAATCAACCCTGAATATTAATTGGAATGGTTGATACTGAAACGCCAATGCTTTGACTACCTGATGTGAAAAGCAGACTCATTGGAAAAGACCATGATACTGGGAAGGATTAAAGGCAGGAGGAGAAGGGGAGGAAATAGGATGATATAGTTGGTTGACATCACTGACTCAATGAACATGAATTTGAGCAAACTCCAGGAGATGGTGAAAGACAGGGAGGCCTGGCATGCTGCATTCCAAGGGGTCACTAAGATTTGGACTCCACTGAGCAACTGAACAGCAATAATGCCAAACTCAAGGAAATAGTCACTAAATTATTTTTGGAAGAAAATGAAAAGTGAGTGAATATTATATCTCTAAAAATATTAATGAAAGTTCCTAATCATTTGCATTTTAATTTCATTTATAACTTTCTTAAAAAATACAATTGATTTAATACATGAATCTGTCATTTCTATCTTGTTCATGTAGATAAGACCATAGCCTCCTCTTAATTAAGCAAAGAGCCAAATACATTTTTAAAAGCAACATTAATGATATAATTTCAATATTTCATATTACTTTATTTATTGTAATGGAGTAATAGCCCCTTTAAAACTCAATGTCCATTGATGGTCAGGAAACAAGTATTACAATGAATGTAAAATATTTGAATGTTACAAATGAAAAATTAAATACACAACTTTTTTCTCAATAAGAATGGCTTTTTGTTATCTTAGAACTTTGCACCTGTTTTTTAATTAATTATACGGAACTGTAACAACAATTTTTACTTGCTTTTACAATGAAAATAAGACATGTCTTCCCCCTCCCCCACCACCACCCCTTCTTTTCATATAATACAATTGTGGGAATTAGTAATATTTCAAGTCCTGTATGTGAGGAAGAGTGTATATACTATTATTCTACGCTAAAATTTCTTAGGCTCAGAATAGAGCAGAATGAGAAATAAAGTTCATAAAATAAATTAATGAAACTGGAAATGACAATAGCAGACATATTTTCAGTTTTACAAATATATATAGGAAAGTATGTTTCCTTACTTACATATCAAAACATTCCACAGAAAAGTTGCTATTACTAAACTTTAGTCCTCAGAGCATTTTTTCATTTGATATTTATATGTGGCAAGTAACATGCTTGCTTAAAATGCACAGATCATACATTCTTTGGTAGTTGATTTCAATATGCATTAAACAATTGAAAAAGTGCTATGGTCTAATTTATAAGGCTTAACTGATTAAATCTTTTGGGGAAAAAATCACAAAAAATGTTTATGTGACATGTATTTTCCGTCTACAGTCATCATTGTAAATGTTATGAAATCAAGAGATTTTAAATAAAGTTTTAACTATTCATTATGTACTGCAATGATTTTTGCTATCAAAAAGAAATATATAGCAAAATTAACTTGAATTAAAAAGAAGATACTTTTATTTCTTGGAGACAGTTCAAAGTTTTCAGATTTAGCTTAGTCCTTAAAGTTACAATGTGGCACATTTGGAGATCAAACAATTGCAATCACATCCTGGATGCTATTTGAGGCAAGCAGAATTGTCACTATATACTAACATGCATTTTTGAACAGATATGAAAATGTTCATCAAAATCTATTTTCATAAATGTTAAGATTATTTTTTGCTTATATTTTTTAAAACAGTGTGGGAATCTGATTCTAAATGAAATGAGAATTTTGCACTTACTCTTGCCTAGAAAATCCCATGAATGGAGGAGCCTGGTGCAGGCTACTGTTCATGGGGTCGCAAAGAGTTAGACACGACTGAACAACTTTACTTTCACTTATAAAGCATTTTAGGGAGATAAAGCTATTAATAAGCAAAAAATATAAAAAAAATAGAACCAAAGTAACTATGGCCATACACACTCTTCTACTGGTGCCATTACTGCTATTTACTATTATTACTAATTGTCAGTAACTATTATTACTACTTGTCAATAACAAACCATAATTATTGAACAGTTTCTGCTGCTGCTGCTGCTAAGTCACTTCAGTCATGTCCGACTCTGTGCGACCCCATAGACGGCAGCCCACCAGGCTCCCCCGTCCCTGGGATTCTCCAGGCAAGAACACTGGAGTGGGTTGCCATTTCCTTCTGTGTACAAGGAAATACCTCATTCACCCCTCACAATAAACCTATAAGCTAACATTTATTCCTTTCTTATATTATAAAAAAAAAACCTAGTTCAGAAAAATTAAATAATGGAGACAAGGTCATAAATTAAAAAGTTATTAATAAAAGTTCAGTCTAGGAATTCTAGTATGCTAAATTCTTATCACTCTCTAAAAACAAATATTTTATTTACATGATTATATTAACAAATTTCTCAGCAGAGATGGTTACTTATTTTATTATTGTTTTAACTTTTCCATAAATCAAGGTAAATTGAAAGTGGTCAACAGGATATGGCCAGAGTGAACATCAACATTTTAGGAATCAGAGAACTGAAAAGGACTGGAATGGTGGAATTTAATTCAGATGACTATTATATCTACTACCATGGGCAAGAAACCGTAAGAGGAAGTGGAGTAGCTCTCATAGTCAATAAAAGACTAAGAAATGCAGTAGTTGGGTGCAATCTTTGAAAACGACAGAATGATCTCTGTTCATTTCCAAAGCAAACCATTCAATATCACAGTAAACCATGCCTATGCCACAGCCACTAATGCAGAAGAAGCTGAATAGTTCCATGATAAACTACAAGACTTTATAGAACTGTCACAAAAAAAAAAAAAAAAAAAAAAAAGTCCTTTTCATCATACGGGCCTGGAATGAAAAAGTAGGAAGTCAAGAGATCCCTAGAGTAACACAAAAGTGTGGCCTTGGAGTACAAAATGAATCAGGGCGAAGGTGAACAGAGTTTTGCCAAGAGAATGCATTGGTCATAGCAGACATCCTCTTCCAACAATACCAGATGACTCTACACATGAATATTATCAAATAGTCAATAAAGAAATCAAATTGATTATCTTTTTTTTGTAGCCAAAGATGGAGAAGTTCTATACAGTCAGCAAAAATAAGACCAGGAACTCCCTGCAGCTCAGATCATGAACTCCTTATTGCCAAATTTAGACTTAAATTGAAGAAAGTAGGGAAAACCACTAGACCACTCAGATATGACCTAAATCTTATCCCTTATGAGAACACAGTGGAAGTGACAAATAGATTCAAAAGATTAGATCTGATAGAGTACCTGAAGAACTATGGATGAAGGTTCATAATATTGTACTGGAGGCGGTGATCAAAACAATCCCCATGAAAAAAAGAAATTAAGAAAGTCAAAAAGGTTGTCTGAGAAGGCCTTACAAATAGCTGAGAAAAGAAGAGACATGAAGGCAAATGAGAAAAGGAAAGATATATCAATCTGAGTGCAAAGTTACAAAGAATAGCAAGGAGAGATAAGTCTTCATTAGTGATCATGCAAAGAAATTGAGGAAACCAATAGAATGGGAAAGACTAGAGATCTCTTCAAGAAAATTAGAGATACCAAGGGAACATTCTATGCAAAATGGGTACAATAAAGGCCAGAAACGGTATGGACCTAACAGAAGCAGAAGATACCAAAAAGAGGTGGAAAGAATGCACAGAATAACTATACAAAAAAATTCTCAATGACCCAGGTAGCTATGATGGTGTGAGCACTCACCTGGAGGTGGACATCCTGGAGTGTGAGGTCATGTGGTCCTTGGGAAGCATCACTACAAACAAAGCTAGTGGAGGTGATAGAATTCCAACTGAGCTATTTCATATCCTAAAGATGATGCTATTAAAGTGCTGCACTCAATATGCCAGCAAATTTGGAAAACTCAGAAGGGGCCACAGGATTGGAAAATGTCAGTCTTCATTCCAATCCCAAGGAAAGGCAATGCCAAAGAATGTTCGAACTAGTGCACAATTACACTCATCTCACATGCTAACAAAGTAATGTTCAAAATTCTCCAAGCTAGGCTTCAACAGTACATGAATCAAGAACTTCCAGATGTTCAAGCTGAATTTAGAAAAGGCAGATGAACCAGAGAACAAATTGCCAACATGCACTGGATCATTGCAAAAACAAGAGAATTTCCGACAAATATCTACTTTTGCTTCATTGACTAAGCTAAAGTCTTTGACTGTGTGGATCACAACAATCTGTGGACAATTCTTAGAGATGGAATGAACCTGAGAAATCTGTATACAGATCAAGAAAAAACAGTTAGGACCGGACATGGAACAATGGACTTGTTCCAAACTGGAAAAGGAGTGCATCAAGTCTGTATATTGTCACCATGCTGATTAATTTATATTCAGAGTGAAAGTGAAGTCACTCAGTCATGTCCAACTCTTTGCGACCCCATAAACTGTAGACCACGAAGCTCCTCAGTCCTTGGGATTTTCCAGGCATGAATCGAGTGGGTTGCCATTTCCTTCTCCAGGGGATCTTCCTGACCCAGGAATCGAACCCAGGTCTCCTGCATTGTAGGGAGACGTTTTACCGACTGGGCTACCAGGGAAGTACCAATATAATCAAAGTAAAACTATCAGTCAATCTGATATATATGATGACAATATATGATATTCAGAATACATCGTGTGAAATGCTGGCCTGGTTGAGCCACAAGCTGGAATCAAAATTTCTCTGAAAGATATCAATAACCTCAGATATGCAGATGACACCACCATTATGGCAGAAAGTGAAGAGGAACAAAGGAGCCTCTTGGAGGTGAAAGAGGAGAGTGAAAAAGTTGGCTTAAAACTCAACATTCAATAAACTAAGATCATGGCACCTGGTCTCATCACTTCATGGTGAGTAGATTTGGAACAGGGACATACTTTATTTTCTTGTGCTCCAAAATCACTCCAGATGGTGACTGCAGCCATGGAATTAAAAAATGCTTACTCCTTGGAAGAAAAACTATGATCAACCTAGATAGCATATTAAAAAGCAGAGACTTTATTTTGCCAACAGAAGTCTGTCCAGTCAAAGCTGTGGTTTTTCCTATAGTCATGTATGGATGTGAGAGTTGGACTATAAAGAAAGCTGAGAGCCAAATAAATGATGCTTTTGAACTGTGGTGTTGGAGAAGACTCTTGAGAGTCCCTTGGACTGAAAGTCCCTTGGTCCAACCAGTCCATTCTAAAGATCAGTCCTGGATGTTCATTGGAAGGATTAATGCTAAAGCTGAAGCTCCAATACTTTGGCTACCTGATGCAAAGAACTGACTCATTGGAAAAGATCTTGATGCCAGGCAAGATTGAAGGCAGGAGGAGAAGGGGGCGACAGATGATGAGATGGTTAGATGACATTGTTGATTCAACAGACATTTGTTTTAGGAAGCTCTGGGAGTTGATGATGGACAGGGAAGTCTGGCGTGCTGCAGTCCATGGGGTTGCAAAGTGTCAGACAACTGTGAGACTGAACCGACTGACTGATAGTTTTATTTTTATTATATATAAGCAAATATATATATATGTTTAAGTTTAAGGAACTTAAGATATCCCTGGTATCTCCAACAATAAAGAATATGCCTACAGTGCAGTCGATCAGGTTCAGTCCCTGGGTTGTGAATATCCATTGAGAACCAAATGGCTACCTACTCCAGTAGTCTAGCCTGGAAGTTTCCACGGACAGAGAACATTGTGTCCTACAATACATGGTGTCACATAGAGTCAAACACAGTTGAATGACTAACACATATGCACACACACGCACACACACATGCATATATATATATTCAGTTTTTGTAAATTATATCTTTCACTTCAGGGAAAAAGTCTTCCAGGATCCCTTCACACCCATGCATGAGGAGTCTGCAGACCCAGCTACTCAAGAACTAAGAAAATGTTTGTACATGTAGACTATATATCAATTAAAAGGAAACACACTGCATATAAGCTACTGTCTCTTATGGGTGAGTAGGCTTTAGGTATCTTATATATAAGAAATTTTGTATTTTCTGGATTAAAAAAGGAATATAAGCTTAAAATGGTATTAAAATATATCTTTCTGGATTTATGGGTTTTATGATCATAAGTAGAAGACACAGAATATTTATTAAAAATTGACTGCAAGTTTATACTTATGTGTTTATGTATTGTGGTTTTCTTCATTATGTTTCTTCCACTCTGACCTGTCACATATTGAATATGATTTTGTTATGCTAAAGGGGAGGGGAAAGTGAGTAAAAAGTGAAACACTACTTTGAAGGAAGGGGCTTTTCATTAATGATATGTCATTAAATTGGAGAGATTAAACCAAACCAAACTTTAGCATTTCCAATATCTTCTAAGGCATATTTATTGTATGAGAATAAAATATGAGATGGACTATGATATTCTTTTTAAGTTAGTGTTTATCAGCAATCAATTTAAAAGAAGGCAGGATGTCAACAATATAGCAAAGTGAAGAAAAATATTTTTCTATCCCCTTCAAATTATAATCAGTAAAATATCCACAACTCAGTAAAAGTTCTTCTTCCCAACACAAGCAAAGCTGGAGAATTCCACACATCTGCTTCCCAAGTGGCTCTAGTGATAAGGAATCTGCGTGTCAATGCAAGATTTTGATGTCTGTGTTGAGAAGATCCCCTGGAGAATGGCAGGGCAACACACTCCAGTGTTCTTGCCTGGAAAATTCCATGGACAGAAGAGCCTAGTTGGTTACAGGCCATAGGGTTATAAACAGTCATACCTGACTCAAACTACCTAACATACATGCACATGCAGATACATATAAAGGTGGGTGGGCTGGAATACACAGAGGAGACAGAGCCTGAGGAATAATGGAATTGGTTCCTGCAATCCCCACCCTCTGACTGCAGCAGCTGAGCCCAAGGCTTCAGAAAATACAGTGGCAACAGGGAAGGTGGCATACAGGACACCAGCCTCCTGACAGAAGTGGTGCCAAAGGTAGCTGAGTAACTGTGACAATGTGGACGGGGACACTGTCTCTCCAGTCACTGAGGTGTCCATTGCCCCAGGCCTCATGTTACTCATCCACAGTATAGAAGCAGCAAACCTTACAGTACCAGGCAGGGTAGAAGCACTTCATGACTCCAACTCCCCTTCTACTGTCTCCCTTTCTCCCTGGTGGCAGAGCCTGTGACTCAGGAGATGTTGGATGCAAGGGAAGAGCCCATGATCCCAGGGACTACAGTGACACTGACAGAAATAGACATCAAAACCCTCGGAGGCACAAAAAGCCATAAAGAAAGCAGGGAGCCCCAAATCTTCAGAAGTGGTAGAAGCTAGAAAGCACCAACTCTCAAATATAACCAGAGGCAGCTCAGGTAAAAGAATGTAAAAACTTGTGCTTTAGTGCCACCTAAAAGAAAACAAGACTCTAAGCTCTAATTTGTCATTTAATTTCAAATGCATCAGCAGAGGAATTCATCAAGCACTACAAAGGGTCACAGAAGCACCACTCAAGCAAACTAAAGTGACAATTTAAAAATAAATAAATAAAGTCACAGAGTATTTCAATCTGATAGAGAACTCAAAATGATTGTTATGTGTAAACTATAAAGAACTATAACTATAAAGAGCTACAACCCATGGATCAAACCCAGATCTCCCACATTGCAGGAGGATTCTTTACCAGCTGAGCTACCAGGGAAGCCCATAAAAGAACACATAAAGGCAATTTAATGAAATGAGATGAAGAATACATAAGAAAATATTGTAGAAAATATTGCAGAAGGAGTAGACCATATGGAGGAGAGAATAAGGGATCAGATCAGATTAGTCGCTCAGTCGTATCCGACTCTTTGCGACCCCATGAACTGCAGTACGCCAGGCCTCCCTATCCATCACCAGCTCTCGGAGGTCACTTAGACTCACATCCATCGAGTCAGTGATGCCATCCAGCCATCTCATCCTCTGTCGTCCCCTTCTCCTCCTGCCCCCAATCCCTCCCAGCATCAGAGTCTTCTCCAATGAGTCAACTCTTCGCATGAGGTGGCCAAAGTACTGGAGTTTCAGCTTTAGCATCATTCCTTCCAAAGAAATGCCAGTGAACTTGATGATAAATATCTAAAAATGATACACTTAAAAAATGAAAGGGAAGTAATATATAAAAATAAAGAAATTCTACAAAAAGTATCCAATATTTTTAGGAAAGGTGATATTGGGGTAATGAGTATCCCATAAAGAAAAAAGCAGGAAAAGGACGGAGAGAGATTATCTCAAGAAATAGCTGAGAGCTTCCCAAATATGGGGTTGTTGTTCTTGTTTAGTTGCTAAGTCATGTCTAGCTATTTATCAGTCCCATGGACTATAGCCAGCCAGACTCCTCTGTCTACAGGATTATCCTGGCAAGAATACTGGAGTGGGTTGCCATTTCATTCTCCAGTGAAAGCAACGAGATATACAAGTCCATGAAACTAAGAGAACATCTAAATATCACAATATAAAAATACCTTCTTCAAGACAAATATGTGTTAAAATTGTTAAAAGTAAATGACAAAGAAAGAATTTTAAAGGCTGCCAAGAAAAAAATGAAAGTAAATGACAAAGAAAGAATTTTAAAGGCTGCCAAGAAAAAAATGAATGGCACCCTCATAAGGCAATCACCAGATTTGTCAGCAAAAATCCTATAGTCCAGGAATAGAATGACATTATCAAAATACTGAAGATAAAAGCAGCCACCCAACAATGCTCTATCTAGAAAAGTTATCATTCCTATATGAAGGATATATAATTTCCCATATAAACAAAAACTGAGGAAGTTATCAACACTAGACATGCCTGGCAAGAAATGTTGAAAGGAGTTCTTACATCAGATTTCCCTCATATGTGAAATACAAATAAACTAATAAAGAAACAAATAAAGAAAAATCAATTAACACACAAAACCAAATCAAAACACATAGATACAGAGAACAGAGTTGTGGTTACAAGAGGAGGAGCTTAGGGAGAGGGCAAGATGGGCAAACTGTATGGTAACAGATGGAAACTAAATTTTTGGTGGTAAGCAAGAAATTTGGAGAAGAAATATAATGTACACATTAAACATTATAAATCAATGTTGCCTCAATAAAATAAATTTTAAAAATACTAATGATCTAGGGTAACAAAATATTGTCAATTTTTGTATTGGTTAAACTGTTTGTCTTAAATTATAATTCTTATCCAAGCAAATTCACAGGAAAAATAAACATGAAATGCTATTCTTCAGTTCCCTGTCATCTAATACTATCTGGAAACAAGGTATTAATGTTGTGTTATCTGCTACAATAAACTAACACCTACATTTCTGTGAAAGTGTTAGTCACTCAGTTGTGTCCGACTCTGAGGTCCCATGGTCTGTAACCTGAGATATTCCTCTGTCCATGGCATTTTCAAGGCACGAATAGTGGAGTAGTTAGCCATTCCTTTCTCCAGGGTATTATCTAAACCTGCGGATCAAACCCAGGTCTCCTGCATGGCAGGTGAATTCTTTACCTTTCTGAGCCACCAGGAAATCCCAGCAACATTTCTGTGGTTTAATACAAATAGACTTTTATTTCTAAATCTTGGGATAAACCAATACTTGTTTTCCTACTCAAGTGTTGAGATAGTTTGGTTTGGCAAGTCATGAATGCAACAAAGCTGCCCATGGAAGAGGTGTGTAATCATCAGAAGGAAAGGAAACAGAAGAAGATTGTGAGTGGTATCCACAGGGTAAGATGGAAGTGGCCTGCTGCATCTCTTCTCAAATGTCAAGGCAAAGGTACAGTCGTAAGGCCAAAACTAAACTCAAGATTGGAGGGGAATAAAAGCCCATGGGGTGGGGGGTGTGGTGAGGAACAGGCATTTTGTTAAGCAGCTAGCATTCTCTCCCCAAATCTTCAGTTACACATTTTTAAAATTTTCATTTGTACGTATATATATCAAATTGGTAAGCTTATTTTTTGATTCAAACTTTCTTTCATTAAAAAAGAGAATAATCAACAAAATATTGCCTTTTTAGAGTTTAATAGTATTAGAAAAGTATGCACTTAATATACTGCAGATTTATTGTCACAAAATTGTATTTTTCCTAAAATTAGTTATATTTCAAATATGATTAAATTTATTTGCATTGATTATTTCATTTTATTTTAGTTTGGTTTGTGAGTTATGATGTGAGATTACTTGCTTCCAAATCAGTAATTTTAATTATATGTGTTTTAACTATATACAAAAATTATTGTGAATGCAAGCGTTTCTAAAACATATTTTGTGTTATAAGTAATAAAGAGAAAAAAATAGAGTCAAGAGTATTTGAATAAAAGGTGACAAAGTCTAAAATGAATAAAATGTAAAAGAAGTTTTGATATTCAAGAACTCCAGAGAAAGATTTGATTAACAGAATAGTGAGGAACAAAGCTTCCTACTGCTCTATTAACAGATGGAACCCTTTCTTTAAGCTGCAAGAATAAGGGCTTGAATAATCCTCAAACGTGAGTCAGAGCAAGAAAATAAAGGATCAAAGAAAAGAAATACTTTTACTAAACTTCTAAATGAATTTCTTAAGAGTTTTCAATTTTCTTTCCAGCAGACTTACAATAGAAGAGAAAAGATTTTGCTGATTGTTGTATGCAAAGTGGTTCAAGTTAAAATTTGCTCAGAAATTATGGTAACTCATAGCTACAGGGAACTAAAAAATCTATAAAAATAGTTATTTCCTAATAGGAACATATGCAGAATCATTGTAAGATCAAGAAAAGTTCTTCCCAAAGGGGGATATAAATGAGCTGATTATCAGAACAATGTCATTACCCACTTAAAAAAAAAAATGTTATTAACTATGTCAAGCTGTTATACATCTAATTTTACTCTTGGGAAGTATTTGTTTCATAAGCTATTTGCATCAATGTACTACTTAATTGGTTTCAGCATATATGTCGACCATCAATTTTAAGTAAAACAAAAGATAAATTATCTTGTTTAATAGCCTAAAAAAAGATAACCTAAGTAATAATTGTAAATTTTTGAGCAAGTGACATACTTCTGGGAGGAGTCCCACTTCTTGGAGGACAGCAAAGAGCATAATAAGACCTGCCACCAGGCCCAGCAGTCCCAGGATGTCAACCACCATATGGCTTTCAGGTATTAGAGTGGCCAAGACTCAGTGACACAATTTTACACAGGCATTGGATGGAATAAGACTTTCCTCATAAACAAGAGACAGAGTGAGATCAGCTTCAATGGTGAGTGATGGTCCCTAAGGCCAGGTGGACTTGGCCACCTCCCTCCCCCACTGAATTTGACATAGTGAGAGATGGTGGTGTGCATCACCTCATGCTACAGGTGTAGGACCCCATTTGTTCTCTGGCAGGAAGAGGTAGAGCAGTAGTATTGGCCAGGTGCTATATGATGTACACTCCTAAGCAGAACAAAGTACATATCAAATCCAGAATGAAGAGGAAGATATTACCAGACAAGGCAATATGCTCAGCACAGGTTCCCTGGATTTCTTATCTCCACGTAAGAAAATGTTGTAAGTCCAAGGGTCAAAAGGCTGCACATGATTGCCTTTCTCAACATCCATGCCCCTAATCCTTGCTCTGCCACTTAAAATAGCAGATAAAGTAAATAAAATCTGGGAAGGATGATACAGTTTGTAGCAATATCGATCTACACCGTGGGTAGCTTACATTTCAAGTCTTATTTTACATTCAGCCAGTTGATTTTTTTGCACTTTATTTCTATTAAATTAGTAAATACTAATTTAGGTTGTTAAGTTTAGCAATTCATAGTTTGCTCAAATATTGTTCTATAATTTTAACAAAGTATGGAGTGACTTCTCTCTGAATAACACTTTCATCTCTCTGTCAGTTAAAATATACTATACAAAACTAATATGGAGAGGTAGAAGAAAATGGATTCAAGATCTATACTTTGAAGCATTTAGCATGTTAAAGTATTAGAGTTTGTTGAACTATTTGAGTATGATTTAATAAAATAACTACTAATAAATGATGACTCATTCTTTCCTCAATTCAAAAATTGAGAAAAATACAGCTATAGGTCTGAAAGTGTTTCTCCAAAATTCATATGTTGAAAAACTAATGCTGAAGTTGTTGGTATTAGGAAATGGGGCTTTTCAGAGGTGATTAAGTTATGAATGGGGTTCATAACCTAATATTCATCCTTCCTACCCTGTGAGGACACAGCAAGAAGTTGGCAGTCAGCAACCTAGAAGAGGGCCCTCACCAGCTATGTTGGTACCCAGCCTCCATAACTGTGAGAAATGCATTTATGTTGTTAAGAAACCATACAATCTGGAATGCATTAGAGCATTTCAAGCAAACTAAGACAAATCCCAATTTTGGGGAAGCTGTAAGTAAGCAGATTTCACCAGAATTACTTCAATATTCTTATATAATCTCTCTGATAATGCTTTAAAAGCAGAAAGTAATTATTAACAAACCTGCCCCCCTTCTAAAACTAACAAACAACAACAAAAAAGGAAAAATCTAAAAGATATAATGTCCTTATAATTTAAATATTTGATATCTTTGCACACAAAGATGCCTGAGTCTACTGTTAGATGATCATACAAGCTTAGAAACTTTCCTTTCCCTGGTGGCTGGAGGTTAATTGAAGAGATTTTCCACAGTTTACAACCAAAGTCTTAAGAAACAAGTTAATCTTTCTTACAAAAGTGAGTGATTATTTCAGTCTGTCTAACTGCTTTCTTCAATGCTGAATGTGTGCTTCTTTGTTGAAATGTAATTCCAACTTCCTCTTGCTCTGTTAGAGACTTACTAGGACAAAGTTTCTCTTTAAATTATGAAGATGAGACATAGCTATCAAAACTAGCAAGTAAAAATAATTCACAAACCACAGAACTTAAGCATGGAGTTACAAATGGGTCACATCTGCTCTCAGTGTTTCAAACCCAGTTAAGGATGTGATGAACTGATGTAGATATTGTGTTACCAATCCCAGGTTTGGATGCTCCCTACTTGAAAAGCCAATACTACTCAAGAGACAAGTGTTGGTTGGAAAAGGAAAGGTTGCTTTGTTCAAGAGACTGGCAATCTGGGGAGAAGGTGAACTCATGTGCAATAACCCATTCCCAAGATTCTGCTCAGCCATCACAGTTTTTAAAGGGAAGAAGGAGAAAAAATCTCAATGAATCACCAAGGCAGGAGATGAGATTCTGTGTCATTTTCAACTGTGTGCAGACTGGCTGACCTCTCCTGATTTTTTTTAGACATTATTGATCTCAGGTGGTTTGGCCTTCAGTGGTTTGAAGCAGGGCTTGCTTTCCCAGATAGAGATTGAAGTCATTTTGTGGCAATGAGAGCACCAAATCCTAGCCACTGGACCAGTGGTCAGTGACAAGGGCCCTGGCCCTATGGTTTTACAGAAGAGAATCACCACAAAATGAAAATAGTACAGTACATGTGGATAGACACATGGACAGACTCAGAAGGAAAATTCCTCAGTCATGCCCTTGTGGAGCTTGAATTACTTTTATGCAACATTTCTTCTGTGTTTCCTTTGTCTAGTAATTTTGATTTGCCACAGTCCATACTTGGTGTATCTCAGGATCCTCCCATGTGTGCACATGCATCTCTTTGCCAAGATGAATTATACTGTAAAGTCCTATGGATAGCCTGGCATAAGTTAGTATCACTCCCCTTTGACCTCTAAAGAGCATTTCTATGCATGTGTGATTGCAGAGGCCACCTGAATTTGAGACTGAGAAATATATGGTCTGGGCAGAGCTCAGACTCTTCTCTTAATTGTCCTGATGTTCTCTTGTAGTTTTGGCCACAGAGAATGAATCTCCAATTGCTTTATCCTGAAGAGGGAGGGAGAAATCTACCTCCTGCCTCATTATGCTGCCCATCAGTCTGCCTGCAGAATGCTAAGGGGAGAGGCGGGAGTTGGGAATAGAGAGTTAGTCATCCTTCAACTACTTATTCTTCATTCTTATTTCTTTCAATCTACAGAAAGAAGAAACAGATTAGGCAAGGCATTGTGTACATCCAGTGGAGCATAACTCAGGAGTTAGGTTAAACGTTGCCTAGTGATTTCACTTTTTTAATTAAGTTTTTAAGACTTGGGTGTAAAACAAATAGACAAATAAAAATGGGACAAAGGAGATGCTTACAACTGTTCAGAGAAAAAAGAATGATTGTAATGTGAATTCTCTTTGAAATACTACAATATTTCAGTGGGTTGTAATCACTGGAATTATAACAGGTGCACCCTAAATATGAAGTGGCCAAACTCAGCTTCTTCTTTTTTTTAATTTAAATTTATTTATTTTAATTGAAGGCTAATTACTTTACAATACTGTATTGGTTTTCCCATGCATCAACATAAAACTCAGCTTCTAATAATGGGGAAATTCTCAGCATCAACTCACTTACCTAACTATGCCACTTGAATAAGTGAATGAGCTACTTCATACAGATTGTCTCTACTGACTTTATTTGATATGAATGATTTAAAAATTTATTCCACATTTCATTCATATGCTTATTTCTCCTACATATCCAATGTATTATGAAGAAAGTATCTAATAATTGTCATCCAATTTTTGCACTTAAAATGGCAAAAACTGCAGTTGGTAGATAACATGTATTATAGGCACTATTTTTATTATTTACTTTTTTCACTGATTGAAATCAACAGATAGGACAAGCCTATGGAAGCTAGGGCAACAACTTCAGCTCTTATTGATGTATAACCAGACAAGAATTCTGAAGTGAGTAGACATTCCAGGGAATCTTCCTGACCCAGAGGTCAAACATGGGTCTCCTGCATTGCAGAAAGATTCTTTACAATCTGAGGCACCAGGGAAGGCCCTGATGCACAACTAATATCTTAAATAACTACAAGAAATCACCTTCAGATCATCCCTGCTTCAAGCAGACATTCACATTACCATGCAATTCTGGCAAGACCAAACACCTCACAGAAGCCATCACAAGACCACACACTTGAGTTATCACATCCACTAAACTAATGACTAGGAGAAAACAGGAAACAGAACACCACCATCCATCGCTTCCAGCAGAGTTAAAGAGGGTATGGCTATTAGTGGAGATGGTGCACTTGGCAAACTGGTTTTCAGTTAACCAGCAATATTAACACTCAGGAATCTGGAATTTTCTCTGGCTACTTGTGACATGGGAGTCATATAGGCATTTGTTGTTACTCAGTAGCTAAGTCCTGTCCAACTTGGACACCCCATGGAGCGTAGCATGCAGGCTTCCCTCCCCTTCACTATTTACCAGCGTTTGCTCAAATTCATGTTCATTGAATCAGTGATGCTATCTAACCACCGCGTCCTCTGCCACCTTCTTCTCCTTTTGCCGTCAATCTTTTCCGGCATCAGAGTCTTTTCCAATGAGTCATCTTTCACATTAGCTGGCCAAAGTACTGGGGCTTCAGCTTCAACATCAGTCCTTCCAATGAATATTCAGGACTGATTTCCTTTAGGATTGACAGGTTGGTCTCCTTGGTGTCCAAGGGACTCTGAAGAGTCTTCTCCAGCATCACATTTGAAAAGCGTCAAGTATGTAGACATAATTTCCCCCAAAGACAAGAAGGTCTAGGAAGGTATATCAAAATACAGTGAAACTGCAAAATAAAGTTTTTAAAGGACCTAAAAAATTTCTCATCACTGTCAAATGGTAATAAGTAGTGGGTCCTTATTTTGGAGATTTGTGGGCCAGGTAGTCTAGAAATAAAAATTACAGTATATCTTATGTTTAGAAGGGCCTTCTGCATAGTTAATCTCTTGTATCATTTGCTAAAATTAAACAAATATATAATCCTTACATGTATAAATCTGTGCCTGAAAACAAAGTCTGTAAAAAGAAGTTGGGAATAGCTAGGTTATTTGGAGGTGATCTGAGGAAGCAAAAATAAAAGCAAGGTGGACCAGACAGTGAAAACAGGACAGCCATGGAAAGATGCTTTGTTTTTGAAATTGCTGCTGTAGGCTACTAAGACTCAACTCACCAGAGCCTTCTGAGGCTGGAGCCCACTATCTGAAGGATTAGAGACTTTGTCATTCATTTCCGCAGCACTAATGCACCCCCTCCCACTCACTGGTTGAAGGTTGTTGCTAGAGGTATTAATTGCCCTGCACATCAGGGAAAGACCTATGGAAGAAAAGCAGAAAGATTAATGAAGGATATCTAAGGTTAGATTCTGTTTCCATACACAAGATAGTCCATCATAGTTATTGTTGGTGTCAGAGGTGAGCTGAGAGAAGATGGCATAAGGAGCAGAAATTGACTGCTCCACTCACTACCTTCCCATTAATTGCTGTCATGCTTTTGCAACTGTGCACATATCAAGTATACTGAACAGTATGGATGTTTGTGTTGTTACTTATTTACATGGCTTTTACTTTTAAGAAGAGCAATTTTGTTTCAGTTCTTTCCAATAAATTATACCACAAGCTCTCTCATGTCATTTCTAACATCTTCCCAAGTCCTAAATACTATTTTCCAATCACAGACCAATTTAATATATAGCAATTGTCCTCTTTTCTATCTCTACTTCTGTTATTGTTATTACTTTTGTAGTAGCTTTATCTCTTCAATGGCATACACTTTGTGAATGACACAAAAATTGTATAATCTTCAATATGCTAATTTCAGAAATCTCTCGCTCAGGTGACGTGACTTACATCACCAGTTCATGTCCTGTAATTAATCCATTTCAGTAATTCTTTAAGATATTGATTCATCCAATCTATTAATTCCATCATCATTTCTTGGTCCATCACCCCCTTTATATACTCAATTTTTTTATGGTCTATTCTAATTATTCACTTGATCTCAATTTTAAATATCTTCATTTGCTACACTTAGTTCTTTCTTCATTATACTCACCTAGTTATAATAAATCTACATTAAGCCCTCAAATATCCACGTCTTGTCTGCCTAAACCTAAGGGATTAAATGTCAATTTGGGAGGATAGTACAGCAGTCCTGATATTTCACCTTTTATAATCAGGATGCTGAAACATATTTTTCATTTTAATTTAGCTTGCCCATTTTCCTGATTAGCTATCTGATCTTTTCTTTTCTCTGGAAACCTCTAAAAGACTCTTTTCTTCCCCATAATCTCAGCTGATGTCCTTATCTTTTCATTTAGAGAAAATATAGAGTAAATTAAATGGACATTTACTCAGCTTCTGAGGATCAATGTATAAACTTCCCCATGTCTGCACTCTTATTTTCTGGATTTTTTCATATGAATGGGAGATATATCACTCTACCTTTCAAATAAAAATCAATTTATTAGTGTCCGGATTTCAACTGCTTTTGCCTTATTTTTGAATTATGAATCTCTATCTCCCACATAAATCGTTTTCAGCAATATTCAACATAATCTAAAATGTCTTTTCCTGATGGAAAGAAAAAGAATTAAATCCAATAGTTTCCCTTGATGCTATAACTACTTCTAATTCTTATTTTCTTTCTTTTTTATCATTGACAGAAATACCATTCAAAAATATTCTTTAATTATTGATTTCTTTATTTTAACTTTTACTGATTTTAACATTCAATAGATATGTTTTTTTCCCCTCCTAGGAAACAACTTCTCTCAAGGTCAACTAAAGCTTGAATGCTTTAGGCCCACTGGTTAGAAAATTTACTAGTTATGGTCAAATAACTATAAAATAGAATCTAAAGATAAATATTTTAAACTCCAAGCTTTAATTGCAACATTGCCAGAATAGATGATTCTTTTGAGGAACAACAATTATATAAATATTAAAATTCAAAATTTATATACTTTAAAAATATTAAATCATAACACATTTTGATTAAAAAAAATATTGTATTACTCCACTGACTCATCATGCAATCATGAGGAATTTACATCATTAAAACTTTTGCTTTTAAAGCATAATGCAAATTGACAAGTATACAACAATTTTAACTATTATCTTAAAATTAAAATGATAGCCATTATCTTATCAATACTCCCCAAATACCAAATACACTTCTCAGTTATTTTGGAAATGTATCATAAATATATTAAAAAGAGAACACATTTTTTCTATACCTTCTAATGTGAGATATCTATAGTATATTTATGTTATCTTCTAAGATTTGAATTTGTTCTTCAATACCTGGAAGAAAATAGTCTAGTTTTTCTTGTTCAGAAAAACTTATGTTAGTCTATATATTTCATGTTTTTTATTTTTTGTAGACACATATAGATAATTTTCTTGAAATGAGATACAGTACACCTTTCAAAAAGCATCATAAAAGAAATTAGTAACACGTGATACTAACACTTCAATGTCATAAATAATGCATTTTCTTTAATAAGTGATGTATCTGTTGTTGACCTTTTAAAAAGATGTGTGATTAGAGATTTCACAGAAATAAAATATTACTACATGGATTTTTTCATGTTCTTAAAAATTATTGGACATGTACAATATATTAAATTGACTAATGTGTCCTTGTCCTTGGATCACCAAATGGAAATTTAATTAATTGCTTAAAATATACATTATGACTAAATGGAATAGAAATCATAAAGACATAAAGAAGGCTATACAACTTTATAATCTGAGTAGAAACTATGCTGCATTTTAGAAAACTGAATGTGGGATAGTAAAGAGACATTTTTTGGAACAGCTTGTAAAATCCTATATTTTAAAATTATTTTCACAGAATGTGTTCATATTTTTAATTTCATATATTGACAAAGCTGACATATACAACATTTCTATTCATTTTGTTTACAGTGTGAGAATAACATGAGTTTCAAATAATCTTTCATATAAGGATACGAAGTTAAATGATCTAGCTGCCATCAGACTGAGAAAAGAAGCCAACATGTGAACATGCTGATAGTGACTTTCCAGTGTCTGATCCTTTGTGGATGAGCCAGTTGTTTTCCAGACTGATTACACTGTCCTTCACTGGAGCCTATCTTGTCTGGCTGTCATGCTTGGTCTCTGACATTAGCAATAAGATTAGGACCAGCACTGACTGTCACAACACCAACTGAAGCCTAACAGATAGTATGGAGTGCATTCTGATACGTTTAAAAGAAAACTAGTAAATCTCTATTCGCAATCATTCTCCAGCTATACCCAGGGAAAGGAGACTGCTGAATTTTTACAAAACTGTAGTTCACAGTGAAGAAGATGCAAACAATGTAGCCTGATAATTATAAGATTATTTGTTGATATAGGTAAGGGAGTTATGTTCTAGTGAAGAAAATCTCTGTAGAATAACTTGCATAATCTATAATAAGTAAAGAGGAATTTGAGTGGGCTTAAATCATCCTTTTGTGCACTTTTGTTGTTGTTTAGTCACTAATTCATGTCTGATTCTTTGCAACCCCATGAAGTGCAGCATGCCAGGCTCCCCTGTCCTTCACTATCTCCCAGAGTTTGCTCAAACTCATATCATTGACTCAATTATGCCATCCAAACATCCCATTTTCTGTTTTCCTCTTCTCCTCCTCAATCAGGGTATTTTCTAATAAGCTGGTTCTTTGCATCAGGTGATTGAAGTATTGAAGCTTCAGCTTTAGCATCAGTTCTTCCAATAAATATTTAGGGTTGATTTCCTTTAGGATTGACTGGTTTGATCTTGTAGCTGTCCAAGGAACTCAACAGTTTTCTCAACACCACAGCTCAAAAGCATCAATTATTTGGTGCTCAGTCTTCTTTATGGTCCAACTCTCTCATCCATACATGACTACTGGAAAAATCACAGCTTTGTCAAAAGTGATGTCTCTGTTTTTTAATATGTTGTCTAGGTTTGTCTTAGATTTTCTTCCAAGGAGCAAATGTCTTTGAATTCCTTTACTGAAGTCATCATCTGTAGTGATGTTGGAATCCAAAAAAATAAAACCTACCACTGTTTCCACTTAAGTGATGGGACCAGATGCCATCTTAATTTTGAATGTTGAGCTTTAAGCCAGCTCTTTCACTCTCCTCTTTTATCCTTATCAAGAGGTTCTTGAGCTCCTCTTCACTTTCTGCGAAGGCTTCCCTCATAACTCAGTTGGTAAAGAATCAGTCTGCAATGCAGGAGACCCTGGGTTGATTCCTGGGGCAGGAAGATCTGCTGGAGAAGGGAAAGGCTACCAATTCCAGTATTCTTGGGCTTCCCTTGAAGATCAGCTAGTAAAGAATCTGCCCACAGTGAAGGAAACCTGGGTTCTATCGTTGGGTTTGGAAGATCCTCTGAAGAAGGGAAAGGCTATCCACTCTAGTATGCTTGTCTAGAGAATTCCATGGACTGTATAGTCCATGGGGTTGCAAAGAGTCAGACATGACTAAGCGACTTCAATCACTATTCACTTTCTGCCATTAGGTGATATCATGTGCATATCTGATACTGTTGTTATTCCTCCTGGTAATCTTAATTACAGCTTGTGCTTCATCCATCCCAGCATTTTGCATGATTGTATGCAATGATATTTTGTGAATCAATAGTGAATAATTTTTGAACATAAAGAAGGTTAATTTTTTTTTTTTTTTTTTTTTTTGCTACTCTTCTTCATTCTCTTACCCATTTGACAAGTATCTATATAAGTAAAGGATTATCTTCAAAAAAGAAACAATATGAAAGGCCTTATTTTAAGTAAATATATTTCTCTTTTTTTTTCTCAAATTCTATATAAACTATAGGATAATTTTTATACTTTATATCCATAATTTATACTTTTAGAAAATAAACGTTTCCCCTAGTGCATTTGTTAATGTGAAAAAAATGGTATTGTTTAAGTTGGGATTTTTCTGATAAAAGATAATGAATTATAGGAAACATGGTATGAAGGTAATGAAAGACTTGTGAACATATAAGAAAAGCTGAGATCTTTGAAAAAAATAATATTTAAAAATAGTATTACAAAAAGTAATATCAGTTTCCTCTTCTCTTAGCAAATCACCACCTCCTTATAGGCTTGAAACGGCACATATTTATTGTCTCTCAGTATTATTAGCAGAAGACATTAAGCATAAGCAGAGATATTAAGAAGAGGTGGCAAGAATACAAAGAACTGTACAAAAAAAGATCTTCACAACCAAGATAATCATGATGGTGTGATCACTCACCTAGAGACAGACATCCTGGAATGTGAAATCAAGTGGGCCTTAGGAAGCATCACTACAAACAAAGCTAGTGGACATGATGGAATTCTAGTTGAGCTATTTCAAATCTCAAAAGTTGATGCTGTGAAAGTGCTGCACACAATATGCCATCAAATCTGGAAAACTCAGCAGTGGCCACAGGACTGAAAAAGTTCAGTATTCATTCCCATATCAAAGAAAGGCAATGCCAAAGAATGTTCAAAATAATTTACAATTGCACTCCTCTTACACACTAGCAAAGTAATGCTCAAAATTTTCCAAGCTGGGCTTCAACAGTCTGTGAACCACGAACTTCCAGATGTTCACACTGGATTTACAAAAAGGAGAGGAACCAAAAATCAAGTTGCCAAAATCTGCTGGATCATCAAAAAAGCAAGAGAGTTCCAGAAAAAAGAAAACATCGATTTTGCTTTATTGACGACTCCAACACCTTTCACTGTTTGGATCACAACAAACTGTGGAAAATTCTTAAACAGATGGGAATACCAGATCACATTTCCTGCCTCCTGAGAAATCTGTATGCAGGTCAAAGAGCAACAGTTAGAACTGTATATGGAAAAACAGACTAGTTCCAAATCAAGAAAGGAGTATACCAA
The DNA here is from genome assembly GCA_935064755.1 of Tragelaphus eurycerus. Classification (NCBI taxonomy): domain Eukaryota; kingdom Metazoa; phylum Chordata; class Mammalia; order Artiodactyla; family Bovidae; genus Tragelaphus; species Tragelaphus eurycerus. The sequence continues at coordinate 46,886,814 of CAKXYN010000007.1, read as the reverse complement.
GGCTGTATATCGTCACCCTGCTTATTTAAATTATATGAAAAATACATCATGCGACATGCTGGGCTTGATAAAGCTCAAGTTGTGATCACGACTGCCAGGAGAAATATCAATAATCTCAGATATGCAGATGACACCAACCTTATGGCAGAAAGCAAAGAAGAACTAAAGAACCTCTAATGAAAGTGAAAGAGGAGAGTGAAAAAAGTGGCTTAAATCTCAACATTCAGAAAACGAAGATCATGGCATCCAGTCACATCACTTCATGACAAATAGATGGGGAAACAATGGAAACAGTGACAGACTTTATTCCTTTTTTTTTTTTTTTTTTTTTTTTGGGGGGTCGGGGGAGGAGTGGCTCCAGAATCACTGAAAATGGTGACTGCAGCCATACAATTAAAAGACACTTGCTAGATAAGGTGTCCATAGGTGCGTGGGTTTATCTCTGGGCTTTCTATTTTGTTTCATTGATCTATATTTCTGTCTTTGTGCCAGTACCATACTGTCTTGATGACTGTGGCTTTGTAGTAGAGCCTAAAGTCAGGTAGGTTGATTCCTCTAGTTCCATTCTTCTTTCTCAAGATTGCTTTGGCTATTCGAGGTTTTTTGTATTTCCATACAAATTGTGAAATTATTTGTTCTAGCTCTGTGAAAAATACCGTTGGTAGCTTGATAGGGATTGCATTGAATCTACAGATTGCTTTGGGTAGTATATTCATTTTCACTATATTGATTCTTCAGATCCATGAACATGGTATATTTCTCCATCTATTAGTGTCCTTTTTGATTTCTTTCAGCAGTGTTTTATAGTTTTCTATATATAGGTCTTTAGTTTCTTTAGGAAGATATAGTCCTAAGTATTTTATTATTTTCGTTGCAATGGTGAATGGAATTGTTTCCTTAATTTCTCTTTCTTTTTCTTATTATTAGTCTATAGGAATGCAAGGGATTTCTGTGTGTTGATTTTATATCCTGCAACTTTACTATATTCATTGATTAGCTCTAGTAATTTTCTGGTGGAGTTTTTAGGCTTTGCTATGTACAGGATCATGTCATCTGCAAACAGTGAGAGTTTTACTTCTTCTTTTCCAATTTGGATTCCTTTTATTTCTTTTTCTGCTCTGTGGCCAAAGGAGGCAAGAATATACAGTGGAGAAAAGACAATCTCTTTAACAAGTGTTGCTGGGAAAACTGGTCAACCACTTGTAAAAGAATGAAACTAGAACACTTTATAACACCATACACAAAAATAAACTCAAAATGGATTAAAGATGTAAACGTAAAACCAGAAATTATAAAAATCTTAGAGGAGAACATAGGCAAAACACTCTCTGACATACATCACAGCAGGATCCTCTATGACTCACCTCCCAGAATATTGGAAATAAAATCAAAATAAACAAATGGAATATAATTAAAATTAAAAGCTGCACAATAAAATAAACTATAAGCAAGGTGAAAAGACAGCCTTCGGAATGGGAAAAAATAATAGCAAATGAAGCAACAGACAAACAATTAACCTCAAAAATATACAAGCAACTCCTGCAGCTCAATTCCAGAAAAATAAATGACCCAATCAAAAAATGGGCCAAAGAACTAAACAGATATTTCTCCAAAGAAGACATACAGATGGCTAACAAACACATGAAAAGATGCTCAACATCACTCATTATCAGAGAAATGCAAATCAAAACCACTATGAGGTACCATTTCACACCAGTCAGAATGGCTGCGATCCAAAAATCTACAAGCAATAAATGCTGGAGAGGGTGTGGAGAAAAGGGAACCCTCTTACACTGTTTGTGGGAATGCAAACTAGTACAGCCACTATGGAGAACAGTGTGGAGATACCTTAAAAAACTGGAAGTAGAACTGCCATATGACCCAGCAATCCCACTGCTGGGCATACACACTGAGGAAACCAGAAATGAAAGAGACACGTCTACCCCAATGTTCATCGCAGCACTGTTTATAATAGTCAGGACATGAAAGCAACCTAGATGTCCATCAGCAGATGAATGGATAAGAAAACTGTGGTACATATACACAATGGTCTGAGTTTTACTCAGCCATTAAAAATAATATATTTGAATCAGTTCTAATGAGATGGATGAAACTGGAGCCTAAGATACAGAGTGAAGTAAGCCAGAAAGAAAAACACCAATACAGTATACTAACACATATACATGGAATTTAGAAAGATGGTAACGACGACCCTGTATGCGAGACACCAAAAGAGACACTGATGTATAGAACAGTCTTTTGGACTCTGTGGGAGAGGGAGGGGGGATGATTTGGGAGAATGACATTAAAACATGTATAATATCATATAAGAAATGAATCGCCAGTCCAGGTTCGATGCAGGGTATGGGAAGCTTGGGGCTGGTTCACTGGGATGACCCAGAGGGATGGTATGGGCAGGGGGTTCAGAACGGGGAACACGTGTACACCTGTGGTAGATGCATGTTGATATATGGCAAACCAATACAATATTGTAAAGTAAAAAATAAATAATAATAATAAATTTTTAAAAAAGAAAAAAAAAAAGACACTTGCTCCTTGGAAGAAAATCTATGACCAACCTAGGCAGCATATTAAAAAACAGAGACATTACTTTGCCAGCAAAGGTCGATCTAGTCAAAGCTATGGTTTTTCCAGTAGTCATGTATGGATGTGAGAGTTGGACTATAAATAAAGCTGAACACAGAAGAACTGATGCTGCTGAACTATGGCTCTAGAGAAGACTCTTGAGAGTTCTCGGACTACAAGGAGATCCAACCAGTCAATCCTAAAGGAAATCAGTCCTGTATATTCATTGGAAGGACTGATGCTGAAGCTAAAACTCCAACATTTTGGCCACCTAATGCGAAGAACCAACTCATTTGAAAAGACCCTGATGCTGGGAAAGATTGAAGGCAAGAGGAGAAGAGGATGAAAGAGGATGAGATGGTTGGATAACATCACCGACATGGTGGACGTGAGTTTAATTAGGCTCTGGGAGTTGGTGATGGACAGGGAAACCTGGTTTGCTGCAGTCCAAAGGGTCACACAAAGTTGGACACAACTGAGCAAGTGAACGGAATTAAACTGATTTTTAGGTTGGGAATCTAGCCATAGTTTAATTGGGTTCTCTGCTCAAGGCCTCACAAGGCTTCAATCAAGAAATGGCTAGGTACTTTTGGACTCTGGGAGAGGGAGAGGGTGGGATGATTTGGGAGAATGGCATTGAAATATGTATAATATCATATATGAAATGAGTAGTCCAGGTTCGATGCACGATACTGGATGCTTGGGGTTGGTGCACTGGAACGACCCAGAGGGATGGTATGGGGAGGGAGGAGGGAGGAGGGTTCAGGATGGGGAACACATGTATACCTGTGGCAGATTCATCTTGATATATGGCAAAACCAATACAATATTGTAAAGTTTAATGAAATAAAATTAAAAAAAAAATAAAAGAAATGGCTAGGTTCATTCTTATAGGGAGGATTGACCGTCAATAATCTAGTTCCAGTATTATTCAAGCAGTTGAGAGAATTCCTCCACTTGCAGTTATAAGGGATTTTCTTGCTAGTTATAGGAGTCACTTCTTAAAGGCCCGATCATGTCTCCTTGTCATATCATTGTCTCACAACTTATTTCACAATTTGGCAGCAAGGGCCACTTTTTCATTCCCATCTGCACGTACTGAGCCTTATATAATGTAACCTGATCAATAAAGTAATATCCATGTTCTACTCATTAGAAGTAATGCACAACCTCTATCTTAACCTAACCCAAGTGTGTGACACATTGAGGATAACACTAGGGCATGTACTCAAAATAATTATGAAAGATTTTGTTAAGAGAGATTATGGCTTTAAAATAATGAGGGAGATAAGTTAACAGATAGCTATGACAGTTCAGTGGTACATGGGATATGATGAGTTTTCAGAACAGAAGAATGTTTAGTTCATGGAATTTCAGATGGTAAAATGTAGCCATATTTCATAGTTAGAAGTTTGTATGTACAATAAAACTGTGTTTTAAACATAAAATATGATATTTTTAAGTGCTGAAACTGAGTTTTAGTTGATTTGCTCTTCCAGATTAGCTCCTCCTCTATCTACCCATGTTCTGTGCCTCAGGAAAGGAAGCTAATCTTTATGAACTGCATCAGAAAATTCTTTTGGGGTCAGGCTTCGAATTATATTTCATCAAAGGGAAGATATGAAAAAGATTACTGTAAAGAAAATAAGTAAAAATAGTGATGCATTTATGCTAAGTCACTTCAGTTGTGTCCAACTCTTTGTGACCCTACAGACCCTCTTCCAGGGGATCTTCCTAACCCAGTGATCAGTGATAAAAACAAGTGTCTCTGTCTCCTGCATTGGCAGGTAGGTTCTTTACTACTGAGCCACCTGTGAAGCCCCAAAATAGCGATGTACTTTTAAATCCCCAACCTTCTAATTTTCAGCCACCACTCTTTTGATTTTGCAATGACCATGCCCTTTGTCTGCTTCTATAGGCCAAGGAATATTTTCTTGTGGCTGTTAATGATACCCTAGGGTATCATTCCTACCCTTGGCCTATAGAATGTTCCTTGGCCTATAGAAGCCTATAGAAGCAGACAAAGGGCATGGTCATGGGGAAGGCAATGTCACCCCACCCCAGTACTTTTGCCTGGAGAATCCCATGGACGGAGCATCTCAGTTCATGGGGTCGCTGAGAGTTGGACACGACTGAGCGACTTCACTTTCATTTTTCACTTTCATACATTGGAGAAGGAAATGGCAACCCACTCCAGTGTTCTTGCCTGGAGAATCCCAGGGATGGGGGAGCCTGGTGGGCTGACGTCTATGGGGTCGCACAGAGTCGGACACGACTGAAGCGACTTAGCAGCAGCAGCAGCAAAGCCCTATTAAGTTCTTGCATTTTTATACATAGCTTGACCAGAAAAATGAAACCTCTGGATCATATAGCTTATCACTCGTAGAACCCTTAGATTAAGTTCTCCATTCCCCAGTTTTCCATGGGAAGACATGATAAGATTCAAATATTCCCCTGTTCATACAATGGGATTGTGTAACAAGAGAGGGATCCTGAAATTATGATATTCAGAGATTGTACACATTGGCTCATTCCTCCTTCAGATGAGAAATTTTTATTCTGTAATAAAAACAAATAATTTCAGAGGAGAGGTGAAATTGTCCCTTAAGTGTAAGCAAAATGGTTTTCAGGGAGTTAAGTATACACATATCTAATAGAACTGTAATTTCTAAGGCATGTTTGCCATTTAATCATTCTTCAACAACATTTTATAAAATAATATTCTTGACTTTTTTTGTAACTCCTTTTAATCAATTTTTAGCATTTACCCCATTTCTATTTCTTACTGGGACCTTGTCTGATATAGCCAATAACTAGTGGAACTGATACTTTGACCTATACAATTTGGCTCTGAAGACTGAGTTATCAATCACTGTGGTATGTGTCTTGAATCCATAAGCATTATTCTGTTATGAGCAACAAAAGAATAATCCAATTAAAAATCTGCTACACTAGCAGGATTCTGTAATTGAACTAATATTTTCAACATCTTCACAACAAAATAGTTAAGAAAATATCAACATAAAATAAAAAATATGAATAGAAACAGTAGTACCATTCTTCATTTAAAATGATATTCAATGATTCCAGCATTCCTTTACTATTCTAAAAATTGCATGTTAACTAGGCATAAAGACATATTATGGCTTCACTTAGAGTCTGGTAAAAAGTTTTTTCTCAAATAAAAATATTTTGATATTTATCTATTTATAGGTATTAGATATGAAAATATACATGAAGGGAAATAAAACTATCATTATCCATTTCTCTGCCTTTTGGAAAATCCTGGTTATATTGCTTATCCTATGTCTTCTTTTCAAGTGCATGAAGAGTTTTCACAGCCTCACTCGCATTTATGTTAGGTCCTTGTAACATTCTGTTCAATATAATGTGGTTGTAATTAATGTGCTCCACCTCTGAATTTGGTCCATAAAAACACCTTGTTCTATACAAATTTTCTTCAGCCATCACTTTAATGTTGTAGTTTAAAAAGTTAGATGGAGAATGAATCCCTAGTACAACACTTGGAAAATATCTGCCAAACTAGTTTCTCAATAACATTGAATTATGATGTGAGTGAAAAAAAATGTATATAATTTTGATCCACTGAGATATGGAAATGGCTTTTTAAAATGTGTTTCTTCTTTTAAATTAATTTTTACTATAGCATAGTTGAGTTACAATTTTGTGTTAGTTTCTTCTTCACAGCACAGTGAATCAGCTACATATATCGACTCTTTTTAAGATTCTTTTCCTAAATACATTGTTTACAGAGTATTGAATAGAGTTCTCTGTTCTGTAAATGTAGGTTCTTTCTAATTATCCATCAAATAGTGGCATATGTCATTCCCAATCTCCCAAGTTACACCCCACCCTCACCCCAAGTGACTTTATATAGCAACAAAAGACTAGATTACTCTAATGACCTAACCCCACTACTTTCTACTTAATAAGATGAAAACATATTTGTGAAAATTATAAATTAATTGTAGATTTTGACAAACTAGAGCTGGTCTTCTTTCACTTTCAAAAGATCTCTAAATTTGCATCCTCCTGCTCAATCACTATCATAGTCATCATATCCCATCTCCCAAATCGCCAAATACTCTACCTAATGAAACCATGCATCCTCTGAATTAATTGAAAAGATGAGAAAATCCATTGGTATGGCTTGTATCATTTTAGAAAAGTTTATTGAACTCTCTTAAGATAAATAGTCCAAACTGAATGTAATGATTCCATCTGAGTCACAGATTTAAACCACCATTTTCAAAATGGGCCACATTTAATTCTTCCTCATCAATATATTTCTTTTAATATCCCTTCAAAAGTTGTTTCGTTTGAGGTTTCTCTTATTTTACAGCAATAAAATCAAGCCATCAGAAACATACCAGTAAATACAAATTATCTTCTCATTTCATAAGAAAAATAACATTTCCAGTCACATATGAACAATTAAACAGAATACTCTGAAATTTTCTGAACAATGGAAATAATTACATTTTTCCCTGGGATAGTTAGGTGTCTGGTGGTGGTGGTAGTTTAGTCACTAAGTAGTGTACAACTCTTGCAAGCCCATGGACTATAACCTGCCAGGTACCTCTATCTATGGGATTCTACAGTCAAGAATACTACAGTGCATTGCCATTTCCTTTTCCAGGGGATTCTCCCAACTCAGGAATTGGACCTGGATCTCCTGTATTGGAGGTAGATTCTTTACTGACTGAGCTACAAAGGAAGCCCAGTTAAATATTTATGAATCATCAAATATGTTAAACGATAGCTTTCCAATCAGTGGTTATTATTTATGAAGCGAGCTCTGCCCATAGCAAGGGTCATGAGGAAGGCGGCTTGGCATACGCAAAGGCAGGATTAAGCCTCAGGAGGCCCCCTGGCCATTCTCGAGCATCTACCCCCAAAACCAGAGTCTGCCTACTTTCTGCTTTGTGCTCTCACCTACACCTCTGACTTTACTGGGGGCTGTCCCCCACTACCTCTCTCTGAAAAAAGAGTTAACTTACAGCTCCAGTTAATAAAGTTCCTGGCTGTGATAGTGTTTCAACCTACAAACTCCTTTGGAAGTCCTCTAGCCTGCCTGAATAGGTTTTTCCAGCCACATGTGATTGCTCAGAGCCTCCCAACTGTGATAGGCATGAGATGTTCTAAACTGTCTGTATTAAATACAGATTCCTTTGAGTAGTTAAGATTGATTAGAAATTGTATTGGTGAAGGGTTTTTCACTTGTTGGGCCAATGTTTCCTGCTAAGTCTCCATATTCCTTACCTGCTGTGTCCCTGGCAGTGTATTGATTAAAATAACTGGTGTAAGTAGTAGCTTTAGTGTTTGTAACCTTGGACACTTGAGTTAATTCTTTTTTTTTTGTTATAGCCCACCACACCTTTGCTCTGTAAGAATGCAACTTTATCTAATGCTTTTGGAGGGTGGTGCCTGACTAATCACCTTTAGAGAAAAATAAGTTTTCTGAAGAAAGGGTCTTAAAATGTTAACAGCCTCTGGGCCAGAAGATGATGCAAATCACCTAAATTTTTGCATATGATAAATTTGCAGGAAGAAAGCCTGGCTTACTGCACGATTCTACCCCCTTCCCCCATTATCCTCTATGCATAACTTAAGGTATAAAAACTACTTTGGAAAATAAAGTGTGGGCCTTGTTCACTGAAGCTTGGTCTCCTCATGTCGTCTTTCTCTCACCTTCTGGCTGAATTATTCAGCCTCTTTTCTCCACTAAATTTTCTCACTGAGCTATCCTTATTTAACCACTCTTTATATCCTTAATTAACGTTTAATTAAGCAGTTTTTTCCTGATCTTCGCCGATGCCGTCCCTGCTTCGAATTCCCTGGATCCACCAGGGCTGGACCCCGGCAGTTATTATTTATGAATGAAGATATTACGTATGTTAAAGAACCTATGGTGATTTTTGCTTGCATATTTTTGTGCTTGATATAATTTTTGATAGAAAAGAGAATGACCTCAGGAAATGGTAAAGTCCTAAATACAAACAAGCAATTACAACAATTTAGTGAACTGCATGTTCCAATTATACCAGAAAGAAGTGGATGTGGAAATTTTAGTAGATGTGCAAGACATCTTCAAAACTAAAATATTCAATGTTTATTGATGAAGATAAAACAAGTTGACTGAATTAATGAGGAAGGATTTTACATAAACTAGTGAATTTCGAGTCAAAGAAAATTTAAAAGGTTTTATAGGAAAACTATTGGAAGCCAAGATGCTTTATTAGACTACAGAGGGATTTTCTGAAAAATATGTAGCCTCATTATTTAAATCCTTTGAAGAAAGATAAGAAAAAAAAAAAAAACTTTTCCAAATGGTTCTGTAAAGAAAACCCTACCAAATTGCTATTGACAACAGCATTATTCTGAGTAATGCTCTGACAGAAGGCTCTGAATATCCTTTCTCCCTTCCTTTAGCAATATAATTTACATTTCACCCACTTTGTAGACATAATTACCGTCCAAAATAAATGGGGATAGTGTGTTTTTATTTTGATGATTACTTTTAATCTCTTTATATATATGTCTGATATATAAATCACAATAAACTGTGGAAAATTCTGAAGGAGATGGGAATGCCAGACCACCTGATCTGCCTCTTGAGAAATCTGTATGCAGGTCAGGAAGAAACAGTTAGAACTGGACATGGAACAACAGACTGGTTCCTAATAGGAAAAGGAGTACATCAAGGCTGTATATTGTCACCATGTTTATTTAACTTATATGCAGAGTACATCATGAGAAACGCTGGACTGGAAGAAACACAAGTTGGAATCAAGATTGCTGGGAGAAACATCAATAACCTCGGATATGCAGATGACACCACCCTTATGGCAGAAACTGAAGAGGGGCTAAAAAGCCTCTTGATGAGAGTGAAAGTGGAGAGTGAAAAGGTTGGTTTAAAGCTCAACATTCAGAAAACGAAGATCATGGCATCTGGTCGCATCACTACATGGGAAATAGATGGAGAAACAGTGGAAACAGTGTCAGACTTTCTTTTTCTGGGCTCCAAAATCACTGCAGATGGTGACTGCAGCCATGAAATTAAAAGACGCTTGCTCCTTGGAAGGAAAGTTATGACCAACCTAGATAGCATATTCAAAAGCAGAGACATCACTTTGCCAACAAAGGTTCGCCTAGTCAAGGCTATGGTCTTTCCTGTGGTCATGTATGTATGTGAGAGCTGGACTGTGAAGAAAGCTGAGTGCCGAAGAAGTGATGCTTTTGAACTGTGGTGTTGGAGAAGACTCTTGAGAGTCCCTTGGACTGCAAGGAGACCCAACCAATCCATTCTTAAGGAGATCAACCCTGGGATTTCTTTGGAAGGAATGATGCTAAAGCTGAAACTCCAGTATTTTGGCCACCTCATGTGAAGAGTTGACTCATTGGAGAAGACTCTGATGCTGAGAGGGATTGAGGGCAGGAGGAGAAGGGGACGACAGAGAATGAGATGTCTGGATGGCATCACTGACTCGATGGATGCGAGTCTGAGTGACCTCCGGGAGCTGGTGAAGGACAGGGAGGCCTGGCGTGTTGGGGTTCATGGGGTCGCAAGGAGTCGGACACGACTGAAAGAATGATCTGATCTGATATATATATACACTGAGCTTCATAATATTTAGACATATATATATATATATATATATAGACATTATATTTAGACATATATATATTAACGAGGAAGGATTATATATATTTAGACATATATATATATGTCTAAATATTATGAGGCTCAGTGTATTACTCTACACTTCAAATATTTTTAGGTGCTATCTCCTAGAATTTCTGATAAAATAAAGTGTATCTGAGCCAATGTCAGAGTAAGCGTTTGTGTCAAGTAGATATCTGGGATCAGAACATTTCACAAGATGTAACAGGGAGTTGAAGTCTCTAAGCAGGTAGGTGCCTCTTTGATCTTCCCCAGGAAGTGAGGGCAGGGAAGATTAGTTTAAATAAAATAAATAAGTGGGTGATTCAGAAGATAAATAGAGTTAGCACAGGTATCCATTTCCTAATCAGGGTAAGGATACTGCATTTTATTCTGAAATGGAAACATTAGGAAGATTTGAGAAGATATACACTTAAAAGATTATTATGGTTCTGTTTGATACCAGATCAGATAAGTTGCTCAGTCGTGTCCGACTCTTTGCGACCCCATGAATCACAGCACGCCAGGCCTCCCTGTCCATCACCAACACCCGGAGGTCACTCAGACTCACACCCATCGAGTCAGTGATGCCATCCAGCCATCTCATCCTCTGTCGTCCCCTTCTCCTCCTGCCCCCAATCCCTCCCAGCATCAGAGTCTTCTCCAATGAGTTAACTCTTCACATGAGGTGGCCAAAATACTGGAGTTTCAGCTTTAGCATCATTTCTTCCAAAGAAATCCCAGGGCTGATCTCCTTCAGAATGGACTGGTTGGATCTCCTTGCAGTCCAAGGGACTCTCAAGAGTCTTCTCCAACACCACAGTTCAAAAGCATCACTTCTTCGGCACTCAGCTTTCTTCACAGTCCAGCTCTCACATACATACATGACCACAGGAAAGACCATAGCCTTGACTAGGCGAACCTTTGTTGGCAAAGTGATGTCTCTGCTTTTGAATATGCTATCTAGGTTGGTCATAACTTTCCTTCCAAGGAGTAAGCGTCTTTTAATTTCATGGCTGCAGTCACCATGTGCAGTGATTTTGGAGCCCAGAAAAACAAAGTCTGACACTGTTTCCACTGTTTCTCCATCTATTTCCCATGAAGTGATGGGACCAGATGCCATGATCTTCGTTTTCTGAATGTTGAGCTTTAAGCCAACTTTTTCACTCTCCACTTTCACTTTCATCAAGAGGCTTTTTAGTTCCTCTTAACTTTCTGCCATTAGGGTGGTGTCATCTGCATATCTGAGGTTACTGATAATTCTCCCAGCAATCTTGATTCCAACTTGTGTTTCTTCCAGTCCAGCGTTCCTCATGATGTACTCTGCATATAAGTTAAATAAACATGGTGACAATATACAGCCTTGACGTACTCCTTTTCTTATTTGGAACCAGTCTGTTGTTCCATGTCCAGTTCTAACTGTTGCTTCCTGACCTGCATACAGATTTCTCAAGAGGCAGATCAGGTGGTCTGGTATTCCCATCTCTTTCAGAATTTTCCACAGTTTATTGTGATTATATAAAGGGAAAATTAAAACAGATAAAATGCCATCATCCAGAGGAGATGATAGTTCTTGGAATTAACTGGGCTATGTTGAAGATAAGATGAGAAATGATCAGATTCTGGACATATATCAGAAGAAGAGGGAATACGGTTCCCTAGTGGACTAAACACAGATGTGAGAGAAACAAATAAAATAATAATTACATGATTTGGGGGCTGAAATTTGACTGAAAGGAATTGAAAGCAACAAATATGGAGAACAGTATAAAAAATATGAAAAGGCAAAAAGACAGGACACTGCAAGATGAACTTCCCAGGATGGTAGATGCCTAATATGCTACTAGAAAACACTGGAGAAATAACTCCAAAAAGAATGAAGAGATGGAGCCAAGCAAAAATAACACCCAATTGTGGATGAGACCGGTGATGGAAGTAAAGTCTGATGCTGTAAAGAGCAATATTACATAGGAACCTGGAATGTTAGGTCCATATATCAAGGTAAATTGGAAGTTGTCAAACAGAAGATGACAACAGTGAACATTGACAATTTAGGAATCAGTGAACTAAAAGGACTGGAATGGGCAAATTTAACTCAGATGATCAAGCACGGATCAAACTGAATACCTTTCGCATTGCAGGTGGATTCTTTACCACTGAGCCACCCAGGTAGCCCAGTCCTCATGATATACTTGCTTTTTAGGGGCTTGAATACATGTGATATCTATTAGAAAATGATAAGGACAGAGTAGAGAAGTCTGAAGACTAAGTTATCACTTTGAAATGTGAAAATGAAAAGGAATATCCAGTAGTTTAGGAGTAACTGTAAGAAAATATTCATTCTCTTATAATTGCTTCTATTTCATTAGTAAATTGAGAAGCAAGCAGTTGAAAGTGTGTTCCAGGGAAAGGTACTAAAGATTTAGTAGAGAGTAACATTTCTGAAATATTGGAGTGTAAGAGAGTATAATGACTGAGAAAATAATTGGCAATCAGCATTGAGATTCCATTGGAGGTTTGTGAAATGAATCTGCATGGTTGTGTGTTTTACCAAACTTGTCCAAATACTTGGAACAGATTTAAAAAAAGGTGGAAATTTGAATTGTTATCCTCACTTGTGCTTTGCCCAAATTGTTTCCCAGACAGCAAGGGATAAGATATTTGTTTATGTAATTAAATCACTATCTAGAATAGTGCTGCTGAGGGAAGTAAGAGCATAAGAAGAGTTGAGGGCAGGGTAGAGGGTGAAGGGTGGCAGGGGAAAGGGAATGGGAAGAGATGGTACAGACAATGCATTTGAAGTCCTGGTAGAATTCAACATTTTTCAGTTGTAATTGTTTAGACAGTGAGTCGGAAGGTTAAGATGTGATATTTGGAGTTTCAGATGCTTGAAACTTAAATTTTGAAGAGTTTGCACATATTAAGTTCTCCTACTGCTTGATTATGGGACCGAATCACTGAATGGATTGAAAGACAAAGCATTTAAGGAAAAATAGAAATTATGATATTAAATGAAAACATTGACAGAGACTGAATATTTCAATAATAATGGTAGTATAAATGGTAGGGAAGGAAAAGTGATTCAGGTGTTAAAATTTCCAATAAAAGCAATGGTATATGGCTGAAACAATGGGAACTAATGGGTAGAATAGTTTGGTACCAAGAAGATGAGAAGTTTTGAAATCAGAAGAAACAAACACTCAAATGTTAACAAGTAAGGAGGACTTTTAGTCCATCTCCATGCTCTATCATTGTGAGGAAGGGTAGATGAAGGAAAACAACAGCAACAGAGTTCACTTACAAAATTTGCACAGGACACACTAACTTTAAATGACCAGCTTTTGTGTAGAGAAGTAAAATGTCAAGAGCATAGGAAAACATATTGGGAATTTGGGAAATTTTTCTGCTGGCAAGAGTTCAGACAAATAATGGAAGGTTTGGTGTTAATTTTGTAGGATGTAACTTGGGTTAAATTAAGAATTATACAAAACTATATAGAGATGAGAATGGCTCAAATATTGAATTTCTAATGGGAGTTGAAATAGAGAGATATATAAAGCATGATAAAATTAATCTTGATGGTCTTCAAAAGGGTTATGAATAATCAGTTAATATTGAAACTTCTTTCTTGGCATTAATCTCTTAGACATCTTTAGTTGAGGTGGATGAGTTATGGGAAAGGGAGAAGAGTATTGCTAAGAGAAAGTTGAGCACTGGGAGCCCACTCTTCAATCCTCAAGAACATAATAGAAAGGTTGACAGTCCAGGTTAGATGCCTGATACCAGGTGCCTGGGGCTGGTGCACTGGGAAGCCCCAGAGGGATGGCATGGGGACGGAGGAGGGAGGAGGGTTCAGGATGGGGAACACATGTATACCTGTGGCAGATTAATTTTGATACATGGCAAAACCAATACAATATTGTAAAGTTAAATAACATAAAAATAAAATTTAAAATAAAAAAATGAAAGGTTGAAGTTGTCATTCAAAATGAAAAATGATGAAAAATGAAAAAAAGAGAAGGAATTAGGATTTGAATAATATTAAAATATTTAATTTGAGGTAACCAGTGAAAAGTTTACAAGATAACGTTAATTACATGTATTAAATATCCAAAGTTAATATAAAATTAATTTTTATCTCATTTTGCTTTATTGTTAGTCTTATAATTTTTCTCTTTTTTTCCCCTCTCTGGACACTTTTTTTTTTTTTTAACTTATTTTCTTTCATTAGCTTTTAAACTCCAATTATATAACATATACATACATTACAAGGCCAGTAAGTAAACAAGTTTCCACATTTTTGAAAACATAATGCTCCCGGAGAGGAGTTAGTTATGTAAACCAAAAGAAGAGTACAGTACTTGATGGCTTATAAACCTGTGAATCAATGCTGTGTTACTTTCAGAAGAGGATTTGGTGTTTCTGTGTGAATTTATTGGGAGAATCAGGTAAACTTTTATCTGGCTGGACAATAGAACATAGGGTGTATCTAAATAGATTTATGTTGGATGTTTAGAACTGAAAATGGTAAGGTGAAACAATTGAAAAGGGGAAAAGTAAATTGCCCAAATTTGCTTCAAGAAACATTTTCTTTGGTAAAGAAAATTTTGTAAAGCTTGGTCTTTGGGAAATAAACTTACCACAATTATAATATAGCATTTTTCCTGTGATGATTTTGCTTTCTACAAAAGTTGGTATGAAAATTGTAGAAGTTAACATTTATTTGAAAGTTACAACATTCCAGTCACTAGGCTCAACATAGTAACTACCATTTAGATGTTCCATGTATCTTCCAATGATGCTACACTAACAAGCAACATGCATTTATGTACGTATGATTTAATACAATAAAATTTTAATAAATAGCATGATTCAGAAGAAATTTTAAAATAGAATATTAAAAAAGAACAAGAATTTTCTTATCCTTTAATGTAATATAATGATCATCAAAGCAATTTATATTAGAGGTTTGATGTAGAATTTTGCAGAAAAGTTTGAAAAGTCAACTAGAAAGCCATTAAACTTATATCTTAAATGAAATTTACTTTATAATTTCATTGATCATTATTAATATGAGGGATACTATATAATTCCTGTAAAACTCCATTTTCCACAATTCCAAATTAATTTGGAGAAGAAAAGAAAATTTAAACCAAGTCTTCAGTGTTACAATACTTCTTGAAAAATTATTTTTACCTTCCAAAAACTGAAACCAAATTGGATTCTTAACTTATCTTTGTTAAATTCCTTTAATTCCAATTGTATCTATTTTGCATATATTTTATCTTTTCTAAACAGTAGCCAGATAACACTGCTGAAGTCAATGCAAGTTCTCTTTATTGTATTATAGTTTAGCTTCTAAGTTAGTCTCTTTGCTAAATCACATATCTACACAAAATATTAACTTTCAATTATATTCTCAACTAGCTCAAAGTTCTAAAGTCAGTTAATCTAAGAAAAGGAAAATAGGAAATATTTTCTCTAAGAGAGTTTTAGTATTCTTGATACAGAGTCTAGGCTTGTACTCTTTTCTGCATCACAGGTTAATAAATCAAGAGAGGAGTTTTTGGTACAAGGAATAGCAACTTTATTTAGAAAGCCAGGAGACTGAAAAGATGGTGGACTACTGTCCCAAAGAACCATGTTATTAGAGTTAGAATTCAGGCTCCTTCTATGCCAAAAGTGTTGGGAGTGTGGTTCATTGTTGCAAACTTCTTGGTGTTGGAATCCTTTGTTCTTGCAGTCATCCACTTGGAGTCAGGTCACAATATTCCTGTAAACCTCTAATAAGACTTCTTTTTGCTGTTGTTCTGCAACTTTTTATTTGTATATAAATGGAAAAGTATTATACCTTTAAAGGTCAGAGCCTTCAGAATGTGCTATCCTATATTTTTCAGATTATAGATATATTTCATTTGTAGCAAAAGTAATGGAATACAAAAGTTAAAGGAACAGATCCAATATGGAGTTAGATTTGTTCTTTCCTGTTATATTTTCTTCACAAAGTGCTAATAAACACTAAGAATGAATTCAAAGACAGTTGGCACAGCATTAAAATAGACCAAGTGTTGCTAAAACTTCATATCTATAGCATAAATATGTAAAAAAGATATAACCATATAAATTCCCCTCAGTCCTGCATAACCAATAACTTGGGAATTGACTAGTTTTAATAAGGAAATGGCAATACGATCCAGTATTCTTGCTTGGAAAATCCCATGGATGGAGAAGCCTGGCAGGTTCATGTGGTCGTAAAGAGTCGGATATGACTGAGCGACTTCATTTCACTTCACTTCAGTAAGGAATTTGGAGATTTTCTTTTTTTCTTTTAAATGGCATAGAACAATTGTAGTCAAAGATGTAGATTAAGGAAGCAAAAAGTCTGAAGAAAATGTGGCCATAGTAGAGGATTTTTAATCTCATTTAACTTAATTTTTTAATTGGCTCGGGATCATTTAGACTATTAATTTTCTCTTGCTTCAATTTTACCACCTTATAACTTTTCATAGAAATGCACCATTTTATAGTTTTCCAAAAATATTTTGCATATGATCATATTGTCTATTTTAATGTCTAATTTAATCATATTTGATTTAAAAAATGCCTGCTCTATTCCAAGTTGTCTTTCCCCTCTTATTAGTAGATTTGTTTTTTTACTTTTTAAATTTATTAATTTCATGTTTAGTAATCATTTATTTATTATTTCCTTGTCAAGAATCAGATTTTTGTTTTATTAAATTACATCACATTACCCTGTTCACCTCTACAAAGTTTTGTATTCTTATTTTTATCATTTCCTCCTTTTATCTTACTTACTTGGCCTTACCCTATTTCTCAATCTCCTGAAGTTTAATATTTGGCCTATTTTTTAAAATTTGCTCTTAATTTCTGATAAACATAACTGAAGTTTTAAAGAGGTGAAATTTTGTCTGACAGAATGTTTCAATTTCCTTTACATTTTAGTTATTTTGTAATTTCCTTATGTTTTCTAATTTGAAATACAGGATTTTCTCATTGTGCTATCAGTTTTAGGATATATACATTAAATAATTATTGACTTATAATTTGATCAGATTTACTCTGAAATATATAACCTATAGATTTTTTGAGGCTTCTCTCAACACCTTATACATGTTGGATTTTAAATATATTCTATTTGCAATCTAAATCTTGTGGGTTTTGTTGTTCAGTATATATTTCATTTCTGCAGCCATGAAATTAAAAGATGCTTACTCCTTGGAAGGAAAGTTATGACCAACCTAGATAGCATATTCAAAAGCAGAGACATTACTTTACCAACAAAGGTTCGCCTAGTCAAGGCTATGGTCTTTCCTGTGGTCATGTATGGATGTGAGAGCTGGACTGTGAAGAAGGCTGAGCGCCGAAGAATTGATGCTTTTGAACTGTGGTGTTGGAGAAGACTCTTGAGAGTCCCTTGGACTGCAAGAAGATCCAACCAGTCCATTCTGAAGGAGATCAATCCTGGAATTTCTTTAGAAGGAATGATGCTAAAGCTGAAACTCCAGTATTTTGGCCACCTCATGCGAAGAGTTGACTCATTGGAGAAGACTCTGATGCTGGGAGGGATTGAGGGCAGGAGGAGAAGGGGACGACAGAGGATGAGATGGCTGGATGGCATCACTGACTTGATGGGTGTGAGTCTGGGTGACCTCTGGGAGCTGGTGATGGACAGGGAGGCCTGGTGTGCTGCGGTTCATGGGGTCGCAAAGAGTCGGACACGACTGAGTGACTGATCTGATCTGATCTGATCTGATATATTTCATTATATGTTTGGTTAGAGTTACATACTGCAATACAGGTACATCTTAAAAAACACTGGGTAAATCATTTATGAAATACAATAGTTTATAAAAATACTTTTATAAATATAAACACATTTATAAAACTCCACAGTAAATATTATATATGCATATGCATTATATATAAATATATTTAAGAATTTATACCATAAATGTGCCCATAACTAGGCCATGATTCCTACATGCATGTGTTTATACTGATACAGAACCACAGAACCATTTATAGGAATGGATATCTCTCTCTCTTCCTCTCTCTCTTTCTGCCTCTTCCTCTAACCCTACCTCTCTCTCTCACTCTAGTCCCTTCTCATTTTCCCTATCCTCTGTCTTGAGACAAACACACATAAAGAGTCTATATTATAAATACAAAAGGATTAGACTAGCAAACAGATATGAAAACAATAAAAAACAACATACGAATAGGTCATTTGATGGAATGTTACAGTCTCCTAAGAGCTTAGCCATTATTATTCACAAATGAAGAATGGTAAATTCAAAGTTGTAGATTTGAATTGTAATTTGTAATTTGAAAGATTTGTAAAACCAAATTCAAGGCTATGTAGTCAACAGGTATCTAAAGCAGGATTCCAATGTCTATTATTCTTATTTTACATAGTATTTCAGATGTACTAATATTTTAAGAATGGTCTATATTTTGGCTTTACATAGGTTAGTGGCCCCATATTCATTTGCACATGCATCTGTATAAATCACTTTATATAAAATACCCATGTGCTTAGCCACTCAGTCATGTCTCTTTGCAACCTCATGGATTGCAGATTTCTCTGTCCATGAGGATTCTCCAGGTAAGAATACTAGATTGGGTTGCCATGCACTCCTCCAGGGGATCTTCCCAACCCATGTATCAAGCACAGGTCTCCCACATTGCAGGAGGATTCTTTATGTCTGAGCCACCAGGGAAGCCCAAAAATACTGAAGTGGGTAACCAGAGGATCTTCCCAACCCAAGAACTGAGCCAGGATCTCCTGCATTGCAGTCAGATTCTTTACCAGCTGAGCTACCAGGGAAGCCCTATATAAAATATTCTTTATGTTTTAAATACCCTGTAAAGCATAAAAAATATTTTATATATAGTTATACCTTAGCGAGGATTCATTCACTTTTCTACTAACAACTTGTTTAGCATTAAACACTCTTAAGGGAAAGAACTCTTTAGATACTGTGAGCTTAGACCAGAGGGACCAAACTGACAACTGTTGTCAAGATATATTTTCCCAAAATGTATAGTGACTAAGTTCTTGGAAATAATGTCAAAACAAGATTAAAAAAAAAAAAAAAAATCAGTATCAGGACCTTAGAATGATGAGACAACATTTTAGATTTCTATAACTGAATATTTCCCTTGAAAATAATATAACTGTTTATTGCTTGCATAAGTATGTTGAAAACAAGAATTTATGAACTGGATGGTATTTGATAGTGTACTCACTTAGCTCCACATTAACTACAAGAAGTGTCTGAAGACTGGTAAAGTTAACTTCACTCCCTAATATTTCAAAACTAGTTAGTGACTGAGAAGTTATTAATATATATTTGTATGGCACCCAGGCCCATGTATATAGACTATTTTTGGTAATCTTAAGCCATACCAACAAAAACACTTTTGCAAGTATTAGAACTCTTTCTTACACAAAACTGTCACTAACTCTTAATATATAATGTCCAATGGCCATGTGAATTTATGCCCAATGTTTCCAGCATGCACTGGTCATTCTCATTTGTATTTGTTGTCAGAAAAATTTCTCAATAAATTGCTGCTCCATTTGCCTTCCCTTTTATTTGTGATTTTTGGAAACAGAAATTAAAACACATTTTTTTAATTAAAAATTTAAACATTTCTGTACAAATTCTAGACCCTAAAATGTTTTGAAAAAAAATTCATACAGTTTAATCACTTTGCTCACTATAGATATTTTAGTTATAGAAATAAAATTTATTTACAGAAATATAAATAAATTATTTAATTTTAGCCATAACAATTTTATGATATGTACTATATCAATGTGGCATAAGTTATTAGTTAAAAATAATTATGGAAAAGTTTGACAGCACGATAACTCCAAAATATGTTAGTTAAATATAAGATTATATACATTTATATAGATAGCCAGTATTGACATTTGTCTTTTAAAGTATAGATATATAATAGTACTAAACTGATAAATAGTTTAAAAATGTGATTTATTGTGGTAATTATATCACCAAATTTAAACTCATAAATTATGAACCATATATTTATCTTCTAATATTGCTTGTAGTAGAAATATTCAAACCTTATTGAAATGTACTGTTGAGCATTATACATTTTACTATGTTTTCAAGAGAGACTATTCAGAAAAAAAATAAAACTGTAATTATCATCTTGGATGAACTCGTATCAACATGTACTTTATTCTGATGAATTTTAAGTGCACAGTTAACTGGAAATTGAAATAGGAAAGATAAGTTATTTTGTAAACCTCATTTGGGATTCCTCTACAATCATAAGCTACAATTGCACCAGGTATTTAGAACTCAAATTCTTTAATTTATAATATTTCATTTATATTTCATTTCTTCCACCTAAATGATATTGCACGTGTTTATTTGAGATGAAGTGCCCTCATAATATCTCATCACTAGTCTATCATTCTCTGATAAGAACAACTGAATTTTTCCTGCCTTAAGTAAACTTTAATGCAAAAGCAGTTTTTAGGCAATTCCTAAAGCATCCCTCTTTTTATTTGCATTTCTGAACTATTCGCCAATTTTAAACTTCCCTTCTGCAGAAATCTGCACCTGAAAGAGAGGCATTAGGTTTCTAGGGGGTCAGTTTGAAATCATAAATCTGCTACCTGATTTTTCAGCAAGGTTTATTCTAATCAAGGTTTATTATAATTAAGTAAATTTTATTATCATGTTACATCATGCCTTTTGCTCAAATGCTTTCACTAAATTTCCCTACATGCTGCTGCTGCTGCTAAGTCGCTTCAGTCGTGTCCGACTCTGTGCGACCCCATAGACGGCAGCCCACCAGGCTCCACTGTCCCTGGGATTCTCCAGGCAAGAATACTGGAGTGCGTTGCCATTTCCTTCTCCAACGCACGAAAGCGCAAAGTGAAAGTGACGTCGCCCAGTCGTGTCCGACTCTCAGCGACCCCATGGACTGGAGCCTACCAGGATCCTCTGTCCATGGGATTCTCCATGCAAAAGTACTGGGGTGGGGTGCCATTGCCTTGCCCTACATGCTACTGACTTAATCTACTATTTCTTCAGATCAGATCAGATCAGTCGCTCAGTCGTGTCCGACTCTTTGCGACCCCATGAACTGCAGCACGCCAGGCCTCCCTATACATCACCAGCTCTCGGAGGTCACTCAGACTCACATTCATCGAGTCAGTGATGCCATCAAGCCATCTCATCCTCTGTCGGCCCCTTCTCCTCCTGCCCTCAATCCCTCCCAGCATCAGAGTCTTCTCCAATGAGTCAACTCTTCGCATGAGGTGGCCAAAATACTGGAGTTTCAGCTTTAGCATCATTCCTTCCAAAGAAATTCCAGGCATGCTCTCCTTCAGAATGGACCGGTTGGATCTTCTTGCAGTCCAAGGGACTCTCAAGAGTCTTCTCCAACACCAGAGTTCAAAAGCATCAATTCTTCGGCGCTCAGGCTTCTTCACAGTCCAGCTCTCACATCCATACATGACCACAGGAAAGACCATAGCCTTGACTAGGCGAACCTTTGTTGGCAAAGTGATGTCTCTGCTTTTGAATATGCTATCTAGATTGGTCATAACTTTCCTTCCAAGGAGTAAGCGTCTTTTAATTTCATGGCTGCAGTCACCATCTGCAGTGATTTTGGAGCCCAGAAAAAGAAAGTCTGACACTGTTTCCACTGTTTCTCCATCTATTTCCCATGTAGTGATGGGGCCAGATGCCATGATCTTCGTTTTCTGAATGTTGAGCTTTAAGCCAACCTTTTCACTCTCCACTTTCACTTTCATCAAGAGGCTTTTTAGCCCCTCTTCACTTTCTGCCATAAGAGTGGTGTCATCTGCATATCTGAGGTTATTGATATTTCTCCCGGCAATCTTGATTCCAGCTTGTGTTTCTTCCAGTCCAGCATTTCTCATGATGTACTCTGCATATAAGTTAAATAAACAGGGTGACAATATGCAGCCTTGACGTACTCCTTTTCCTATTTGGAACCAGTCTGTTGTTCCATGACCAGTTCTAACTGTTGCTTCCTGACCTGCTTATAGATTTCTCAAGAGGCAGATCAGGTGGTCTGGTATTCCCATCTCTTTCAGAATTTTCCACAGTTTATTGTGATCTACACAGTCAAAGGCTTTGGCGTAGTCAATAAAGCAGAAATAGATGTTTTTCTGGAACTCTCTTGCTTTTTCCATGATCCAGCGGATGTTGGCAATTTGATCTCTGGTTCCTCTGCCTTTTCTAAATCCAGCTATTTCTTAGGATAGTATAAACTAGAGCAGACTTCTCAACAAAAGACAGACTAACACATCTTCCACACTATACTGACAAAAGCAGTTTCAGTGCTAGTCTAGATTAAGGGGAAAAAAAAAAAACATTCAAAATCATCTTCAATTAGTCAAAAGTAAACAATAAGGTGAGTAGAGTTCATTTCAGTCGCTAAGTCCTGTCCAACTCTTTGCGACCCCATGTACTGCAGCTCGCCAGGCCTCCCTGTTCATCACCAACTCCCAGAATTTACTCAAACTAAAATCCCATGGACTGAGGAGCCTGGTAGTCTCCAGTCCATGGGGTCGCTAAGAGTCGGACACGACTGAGAGAATTCACTTTCACTTTTCACTTTCATGCATTGGAGAAGGAAATGGCAACCCACTCCAGTGTTCTTGCCTGGAGAATCCCAGGGACAGGGGAGCCTGGTGAGCTTCCGTCTATGGGGTCGCACAGAGTCGGACAGGACTGAAGCGACTTAGCAGCAGCAGCAGCATGTTCATTGAGTCGGTGATGCAATCCAACCATCTCATCCTCTGTCATCCCCTTCTCCCACCTTCAATCTTTCCCAGCATCAGGGTCTTTTCAAATGAGTAATAAGCTGAGTAACATGTTTGAAATAATACATTGTATGTATTCTATATTTTGATTGAATATAGTTGTTTTCTTGTTTATCAGAAGAATCTGAGCATGTGGATGCATATATAATTATCAAATTACATACCTTTCCTAATTATACTAAAAAGCCTCATTGCATAGAAGAGATACAGTTTTATTTTGTTAGTGTAGGTTGGAATTTCATAGTTACGTGATTTTAAAAATTGTTTTTACTTTAAATTATTATATATTATTTTCCTTTTAAAATATATTATTTAAAATACATTCTTGCACATATATGCATAATAATATATTTTACCTCAATAACAATATTTAACCTTCTATTATTTTGAAAGCCTTCCTAAGATCTTTAGCAAAGTCATTGTAACAGCTTCAAAAATACAGCTCTATCTTTCTTCCTCTAATTTTGTAAAGGAAGGAAATTATTTGGTTATCAAGCTAAAGCAATGGAAGCTTCTATAAATTACTTCAATTTATAGTCATCTTTTGACATTATAAAGCAAAAATATCTGGTGAGAGCAGACCAGAACTTCATTATTCTGAGCAGTAAAATTAACATTCAGACCAGCAAATGGAATTTTTAGTTACAATTCATTAGTATGTTGTTAAGCATTTTTATTATTTTTTTTTTTTACTACTATCCATGTACAAGAGAGTCAGCATCCGCTGCTGACAGCTGTCCCCTATATGCTTTCTGTAAACAGAAAATGAAGCAACATTCCAATCATTCTCTTTGGAAAGATAGCTTTCAGAGCTTTATGCAAATAACATGACCCTCTAGCTGTGGCACATTCTTCAAAAAGACACCTACCTTCAAAAGTGACAGCAAGTAATAATGTGACAAACGAGCATGCAGCCTGCACATGTGCCACATATTTCACCTAAGAATCCTTGGATGTGATAAAATTAATGTGACCTCTATCGCCAAGGACATTATAATCAATGGAACAGAGCCATAGGAGAAGCAGAAATGGCGGGGACTATGTCCTTGATAGTAGGCTTTTACTTGAAGCTTTTGAAAATAAATTTTCCTTTTTATTTTATATTTTGAACAGAGAAACACGCAGTTACAGAATTTCTATTGTCTTCATTACAGAAAGAAAGAACGGTATTTTGCGGATCATCAGAAAGAAAAAGAAAGGTTGTGTATGATATACTCGAGTAATTAGACTGTGGGTAGGCACTATAAAACTTTAATGAATATTGATATGAAATTAAAGATCTTAGCTTATTGTTAGTGTAGTCTTCTGTACATTTTGCTTTGTTTTAAAATTGATTTTTTTTCCTCTTTTCAAGAGAGAAGACAAATGATGCACCTTTTCTTTTTTTCATAATGAGAGAATTATGCAAAATAGAATAAAATATTCCCAATAGACTTTGCAAAATAAGTAATGTACAAATGAATTATTTTCAGTGTACCCCCTCAAATGAAGGCAGCAAGCACACTGTGAAAGCTTGATTGTATCTTAGTTGTATCAATCAAATTCAAGAAAAACAATAAGATACTTTTTTAATCTGCTTTGACAGATTTTGCCAAAAATTTAAAAGTCTTAAGCAAATAACCTTGTGGCATCAAGCTGAGATTGAGGCCACCAACTGATATAGACATAAAAAATGCAACAAAAGTAGATGTAGACATTTGCTTACAATTGTTTTAATACTGGTCCTGAACAGAATTTTATTCAGAATTCATACCAACTGAAGTTATGTGGAAAATGAAAAGAACTAACGTGCATTTCTACTAAAAGAGTTGTGAAAGATTAAATTGAATTCATTATGATGAACTTTTATAATGAATTTGATAAAATAAAAATGCACTCAAATCACAAAAAATCATATTTCTAATATATGTTGAATATATATCTAATTTTTAATGGAAAAAAGCCTGAGTTTTAACTGTTACTCAAACATGACATCACTTGTTTGACTATGTTATCTATAAACTCCAAGGCAACAAAAACAAGTTAGTAGATTATGAATAAATTTTTAATATTCTAAGTCTAAATGGCCTTCAAAACTATAAATTTGAAAAAAGGAAATGTTAAGCTGTCTCATGTTTTACCAGGAAGCCAGTCTGTTTGTGTATCTCTATTTACATGTAGAAAAGAATGGACATAAGAGATTGGTTCACTTTATAAAAACTTATTATAAAAGTATGATTTTTTTGCAAATGCTAAGAATAATACAAACATAACAATTTTTACTACTAAATTTGACACTGAGTCTGATATTATTTTTATTTTTATCCAAATAGCTATTACAAAATTAATAATTAAGGACAAATAATTTCGACCATCCTTTCTATCATCCAGAGGCAAGCACTTTTGATTATTTTATGTGTCTACATCAATTTTGGCCTTCATATATCTAACTAATATGATTCTATTTTATTTCTTATTATCATTTTGAGACAATTTCCAATCATTTGCAGTTGGAGGATAAGATTTTGGATTTCCTCATATTAGTCCTGAAGCACACACTTATAGCTCTGCCCCTATCTTTCCAATAAAATTTCATTATAAATTCTGTGGAATTGATATTTAGATTTGAAACTATGATGGATATTTAGACACTATATTTGCTATGTATGGCTCACTCTGATTCATTGTGGTAACTCTATAGCTTGTTTTTCATTTTGGAATATATTTTTACATTCATTGACATAATTTTTATTTTAATGCTACTTAGGTTTCTGCATACTTATTTTTAATATAGTAGTTTTTTTTTTCCTTTTTACAATCACAGTATTCCCTCATGTCACAAATATTCTCATTTATTTATTTTTTAATATATTTTTATTTATTGAAGAATAATTGCTTTATAGAATTTTGTTGTTTTCTGTCAAACCTCAATATGAATCAGCCATAGATATACATATATCCCCTCTCTTTTGAACCTGCCTCCCATCTCCCTCCCCATCCCACTCCTCTAGAGCACCTATTTGAGTTTCCTGAGCCATACAGCAAGTTCCCATTGACATTTTATTTTACATATGGTAATATAAGTTTCCATGTTACTCTTTCCATACATCTCACCGTCTCCATCCCTCTCCCCATGTCCATAAGTCTATTTTATTCTTTCTTGAACTTCCTTAGTTAATATTTCCTGTGTCAAATACCAGTTTCTCATACATAAAAGAGACATTTTCTTGACTTCTGACTGTTTTATTTACATTTTAACCTTTTTTATTCTATAAACAATATTGTTCTACCTTTAATGTTTATGGATTGTGAATACTAATTAAATTAGCTTTTAAAAAAATAAATTGTGTAACAGTATATTTTTTGATCATATAATTTTTATGTAAATGCATATATTAAGGAAAAGCTTATACCTTACAAGTTTTATATCTAATATTTCCTTTGATCTTTATCAATGAGGAGATACATGGAGATAATTCAGTTTTATTAATAACTGTATTATGAGATATAAATCACAAATTATAAAATCCACTCATTTAAAATGCACAATGCAATGTTTTTAGTATGTTCGTAGATTTGCCAACCACTGCCATGGTCTATATTTAGAGCATTTTCACCTCTTTAAAGAGAAATTTGATTCTCATTAGCAGTCACTCTCATTCTTCTTTTGCCCTAACTTCTGAGATAATTAAACTAATGTCTATAGATTTGCTTAATGCAAGACAGCGTAAAACAAATTTATTGGGGGCTGACATTTCAATGAGCTAATGTTTTCAAGTCTCATCATATTGAAAAACATAAATGTCAATTCCTTTATATTTCTGTATTCAGTTCAGTTCAGTCACTCAGTCATGTCCAACTCTTTGCGACCCCATGGACTGCAGCATGCCAGGTTTCCCTGTCCATCATCAACTCCCAGAGCTTACTCAAACTCATGTCTATCGAGTTGGTGATGCCATCCAACCATCTCATCCTTTATCATCCCCTTCCCCTCCTGCCTTCAGTCTTCCCCAGCATTTTTTCAAATGAGTCAGTTATTCACATCAGGTGACCAAAGTACTGGAGTTTCAGTTTCAACATCAATCCTTCCAATGAATACCCAGGACTGATTTCCTTTAGGATTGACTGGTTTGATCTTACAGTCCAAGGGACTCAAGAGTCTTCTCCAACACCACAGTTCAAAAGCATCATTTCTTATGTGCTGAGCTTTCTTTATATTTCTGAATAATATACTATTTAACAGATCTTCTGTAGTTCAGTTATCTATCCATCAGCTGATTGACATTTGCCTCTACTTTTTGGCTATTATGGATAATGCTGCTATGAACATTATTGCATAAGATTCTGTATGGATATCAGTTTATAGGTCTCTTGTGTATTTAGTTAGCAGTATAGTTGACAGGTCATATAATAACTAGATTTAATATTATGAAACTAATAAATTATTTTCTGAAATCCCTGTGCCATTTCACATTCCCACTTGAAATGTTATAGGATTTTAATTTCTTTCTATTCTACTACTTGTTATTGCCTGTCTTTTTGTGTGTGTTTTTTTTTTTTTTTCATTTTAATATGCTTCAAGTTATATCTCAGTTGAGTTTTGGTTTGTATTTATTCAATTATTAAAAAATTAGCATATATTCATCGACTTAGCATTTGTATTTCCTCTTTGGAGAAATCACTTCAAAATCTTTTCTTGTTTTAAATTTGGTTCTCTTTATTATTCTCTAAATTGCTGCATTTGTCTTGGTAGTACATTTTTGAGGAATTTTTTCTCTATATTCATAAGGTGTATGTCAGTAGTTTTATCTTTTTCGTGTTATCTGTGTCTAATTTTAGCATCAGGCTCAAACCTACCTCTTTGATCACTTGGATAGTGTAGTCTCCTCTTCTGTTTTTTGAAAAAGTTTAAAAGATTGGTATTAACTCTTACTTGTTAATTCTTAGGGTTTCCTTTGTGGCTCAGCTGGTAAAGAATCTACCTGCAATGTGGGTGACTTAGGTTAAATCAATTTGGCAGTGCTAAAGAAATGCTCAAACTACCAAACAATTGTGCTCATTTCACATGCTAGCAAGGTTATGCTCAAAATATTTCAATAAGCTTCAGTAAGACTATAACTAAGGACTTCCAGATGTACAAGTTGGATTTATCAAAGTCAGAGGAACCAGAGATCAAATTGTCAACATTCATTGGATCATGGAGAAAGCAAGGGGATTCCAGAAAAACATCTACTTCTGCTTTATTGACTATGTTAAAACCTGTGACTGTGTGGATCACAACAAACTGTGGAAAATTCTTCAAGAGATGGGAATACCAGACCACCCTCCCTGCCTTCTGAGAAATCTGTATGCAGGTCAAGAAGCAACATTTAGAAACAAACATGGAACAAAGGACTGGTTCCAAATTAGGAAAGGAGTACATCAGGGCTATATGCTATCACCCTGCTTATTTAACTTATACGCAGTGTATATCATGTGACATGCCAGGCTGGATGAAGCACAAGCTGGAATCAAGATTGTTTGGTGAAATATCAATGATATCAGATTCACGGATGACACCACCCTTATGGCAGAAATCAAAGTACCTAATTTTACATGCTGGGCTAGATGATGCACAAGCTGGAATCTATATTGAAAGGAGAAATATCAACAACCTGATAGCACTCTAATGGCAGAAAGTAAAGAGGAACTAAAGAGACTCTTTTTTTTTTTCCTTCAGAACTTCTTGATGAACGTGAAAGAGGAGAGTGAAAAATATGGGTTGAAACTCAACATCCAAGAAACTAAGATCTTGGTATCTGGCCATATGTCTTCAAGGCAAATACAAGGGAAAAAAAGTGGAAGCAGTGACAGAATTTATTTTCTTGGGCTCCAAAATCACTGCAGATGATGACCACAGCTATGAAATTAAAAAGTGCTTGCTAAACAAAATGGAACAAAAATATCTTGGAAAGAAATATATGACAAACATAAACAGTGTATTAAAAAGCAGAAATAACATCTTGGTGACAAAGATCCATATAGTCAAAGCTATGTTTTTTCCAGCAGTCATGTATGGATGTGAAAGTTGAACCATAAAGAAGGCTGAGTGCTGAGGAATTGATGCTTTCAAATTGTGGTGCTGGAGAAGACTCTTGAGAGTTCCTTGGATTGCAGGGAGATAAAACCAGTCAATCCTAAAGGAAATCAACCTTGAATATTCATTGAAAGGATTGATGCTGAAGCTGAAGCTCCAATACTTTGGCCACATGACATGAGGAGACAACTCACTGGAAAAGATCTTGATGCTGGAAAAGATTGAAGGCAAAAGAGAAGGGAGTGGCATAGGATGAGAAGGTTAGATAGCATCACTGACTCAATGGATGGTATTTTGAGCAAACTGAAAGGTAGCAGAGGGCAGAACACCCTGGGGTCTCAAAGACTGGGACAGGACTGAAAATAACAACAGCAACTTTTTGATAGTTTTCCAAGGAAGCCTCTGAGACTATTTTTTGTTTAGTTGACTTGTTTGTTTCATTTGAAGGGAAGTTGTAAAATTAATAATTTAATATTTTTAGTTTTTAAACGTCTATTCAGACCTTCTATTTCTTTTTTACGTTAGGTTTAGGAGAATGCATTTTTCTAGGAATTTATTCTTCTCATCCTAGTTACATAATTATCTCATTTGTTCCCACACAATTGTTTATAGCATTCACATATTCCTTTTCATTTCTCTATGGTAAGTATCAGATGTCTCCACTTTTATCCTGATATTAGTTAATTCTAACATGTCTGGGATTTGTTGCTGTTGTTGTTGCTTGTGTGTGTGTGTGTTTTAATCAGTCTAGCTAAGAATTAGTCCTTCCATTACTCTTTGCCAAGAATCAACTTTTAGTTTGGTTGATTTTCTTTTTAGTTTTCTATTTCATTAATTTTTGCTTTACTAAGTCTAATCTCTGCATTTTTTCTGCTTGTTTTGATTTTAAGTTCTTTTTTTTCTAGTTCATGCAATGTGTGTGCATGTATGCTCAGTCATTTCAATTGTGTCCAATTATTTGGGACGGTGGAAACAGTGTCAGACTTTATTTTTTGGGCTCCAAAATCACTGCAGATGGTGACTGCAGCCATGAAATTAAAAGACGCTTACTCCTTGGAAGGAAAGTTATGACCAACCTAGATAGCATATTCAAAAGCAGAGACATTACTTTGCCAACATAGGTCCATCTAGTCAAGGCTATGGTTTTTCCAGTAGTCATGAATAAATGTGAGAGTTGGACTGTGAAAAAAGCTGAGTGCCGAAGAATGGATGCTTTTACACTGTGATATTGGAGAAGACTCTTGCGAGTCCCTTGGACTGCAAGGAGATCCAACTAGTCCATTCTAAAGGAGATCAGTTCTGGGTGTTCTTTGAAAGGAATGATGCTAAAGCTGAAACTCCAGTACTTTGGCCACCTCATGCGAAGAGTTGACTCATTGGAAAAGACTCTGCTGCTGGGAGGGATTGGGGGCAGGAGGAGAAGGGGATGACAGAGGATGAGACGGCTGGATGGCATCACCTACTCGATGCATGTGAGTTTGAGTGAACTCTGGGAGTTGGTGATGGATAGGGAGGTCTGGCGTACTGCAATTCATGTGGTTGCAGAGAGTCGGACACGATTGAGCAACTGAACTGAATGGAACTGATTTGGGACACTGGATAGTAGCCCACCACGCTACTCTGTCCAGGTTTATTCTCCAGGCAAGAATACTGGAGTGGGCTGCATGCCCTCTTCCACGGGTTCTTCCTGACCTGGTGATCAAATCCGAGTGTCTTATTTCTTCTGCATTAACAAGTGGGTTCTTTACTACTAGGGCCACTATAGGCCAATCTACATGTGATCTAGTTTCCTTTTTGCTATAGAGCTTTGCATCTCTAAATTTTCCTCTAAATAACTGTTTATCTATGTGGGGAGAGCACAGATGAGCCAATATGGAGTGTTCAAGCTCTCTTGTCCCACATTTTGTAATTAGATTATATAGCAGCTGAGATTATTTATAGCACAGTGCATGCATGCCACGAGGTGCTTGCCTGCTCATGAGCTACTTTGTGCTGTAGGGATATATGAGCTCTACCTAAAGTGTGAGGCATTACTGAGGCATCATGGCTGTGTCCATTGGGTTTGCCATGAAAGGGGAGAATACAGTGTGTCTTCTGCTATAGCTGCAGTGTCAGCCAGAAGAAAATAAACGTGCCTGCAATTTCTATGACTCCTTGTGGTTTCTTCCAGCCTGTTAATTCTCACCTTGCCTCCCCTGGGTTCATCAAACAGTGCAGACATTGTGAAGAGCAAGACAATTGCACTGTGAATGGGATCAGTGGTACAATTGGTGTAGTCAGCAGAATACCCATCAGGTAGAAAAGGCTGAGGCGCCACTGGATGGAGGAAGCCAGTGGCCATCAGATAGCATGTGGTACATGTGGCCCCTATCCTCTCGGCATGGGCTCTTGTGTAAGACTGGGAGGTGGTGGATAGGGCACCAGATAACATTGAAAGGCATTATGGGTGGTGGGTTCCTGTTTGCTGAACAAGGTGGCATAGACTGCCGCTGGAACAGTCCGGTGGATTTTTTCTGACTGCCCTGAAGGCGAATACAGCTAGTGCTCTAATAGATGCCATGTCAGTGCATGATGTGCAAAGACACTTGGGAAAACTAGAGCAATGAATATGACGTTAGAGCTAGAACCCCGTGGACTTGAAGAACTCAACATCTCTGATAGTGATGTGTAAGTGACAGTGATGATGAATGTTATGAGACTGAGGGTTCCTGCTTGGCAGTGAGGCTTGTGAAACAGAAAGTGAAACACGAGAACCTTATGACCCAGGGGAGCAAAGGCAAGGGGCTCCCGATGTGACTGAGTTCATGATATATTAACCATATATTCAGGCAGAGTTGATCAATTTGGTTAAGCAGTTTTAGCAAAAGCAAAGAGAAACCTTGGCAGCTTGACTTTTGTGACTCTGGGACACAGAGATGGGCCCAGTGACTGTGGAAGGTTTCTCAGATCCTTACTAAGAGAAGTAGAAGGACAGCACGTAAGATATCATTTTGAAGATGTGAAAACCCTGAAAGGAGGCCAAGATGGCAGAAATCCCATATGGGTTATGTGGATGCAAATGTGAGACATACAGTAAAGACAGTCCAATCATGTAGACAGTGTACTGTAAAGCTGCGTCCTCAGATTTAGAAAAGTGCAATCACATGGATGGGCTGTGAACACTGAAAAGATTCCCTCCTTAAAGGGGTAGACCCAGTGCCTGTGAAGGTTTTGTGGACCCTTAATAAAAATTCCACAAGAGTGGAGTTGCCCCTGTGGAAGCTTTCCTGCAATCTCACAAGGACAGATGATGGACTGGACTTGGTCATGGAGGATAAGGGCCCTCAACATGTGGCAGGTGGCTCTTCTAGCCTCAGAAGGGCAAGAATTGCAATATGATGAGTTCCAAGTGATATCTGGCATTAGGTTTTGCTGTATATTTGGGATGTAATTGTTTGTTGTTGTAGCTACTGCTGCTGCAAGGTATAAATCCAAGGGTCAGTGTTACTTGCCAAGGGAATATTGCAGAAGATTGACTGCATATAGAATGTGAGGTGAAAGACCCTGAAAGGTTGGAGTGTGGGAGAGACCAAATTAACCAAGATGGCATGTTCAGGTTTTCTTGCCCCACATTTTGTAAATAATGACTATTTAACAGCTGAGATTATTTATAGCACTGAGCATGCACATCAAGAGGTACTCACTTGACCATCAAGAGGTACTCACTTGACCATGGACTACTTTGTGTGGTATGTTTGTATAAGCTTCACCTGGAAAAGCCCTGAAGGGTTGTGTGCATTTATTTTATATTATGCAATGGCTGCTGCTATGGCTGCTGCCTCAACCAGGAGAGAAAAAAAATGCCTCTGCATTTCCTAAGGCTCTTTGTGTTTTTTTTTTTTTTTCCAGCCTCTTAGCTCATGCCTTGCCTACCATGGGTTCAGCATACAGTGTGCTCAATAAGATATGGCAAGACAATTAGTGTCACAAACAGGATCAGTGAGACAATCTATATCTCATAAGTTTTGGTCTGTCCTGATATTTTCCCCATTTATTTCAAAGTGTCTTGCAAAACCTCACATGATATCTCCTTGACTCACTTGTTATATGAACATGTGCTGTTTAATGTCTATTTTGTTGTGAATTTCCTATTTTTATTTGGTTATTGATTTTTAATTTAAATCTCTCTGATTTGAGAATATATTTAATATGATGTCATCCTTTGAAAAATGTCCAGTCACCTAACATATTGTCACCCTGCTTAAGTAACTTATATGCAGAGTACATGATCAGAAATGCTGGGCTGAATGAAGCACAAGCTAGAATCAAGATTGCTGGGAGAAGTATCAATAACCTCAAATATGCAGATGATACCACCCTTATGGCAGAAAGTGAAGAGGAACTAAAAAGCCTCTTGATGAAAGTGAAAGAGGAGAGTGAAAAAGTTGGCTTAAAGCTCAGCATTCAGAAAGCTAAGATCATGGCATTAGGTCCCTTCACTTCATGGCAATACATGGGGAGACAGTGGAAACAGTGGCTGATTTTATTTGGGGGGGGTCCAAATTCACTGCAGATGGTGATTGCAGGCATGTAATTAACAGACCCTTACTCCTTGGAAGGAAAGTTATGACCAACATAGACAGCATATTAAAAAGCAGAGACATTACTTTGCCAACTATGGTTTTTCCAGTAGTCATGTATGGATGTGAGAGTTGGACTCTAAAGAAAGCTGATCACCAAGGAATTGATGCTTTTGAACTGTGGTGTTGGAGAAGACTCTTGAGAATCCCTTGGACCGCTAGGAGATCAAACCAGTCCATCCTAAAGCAGATCAGTCCTCGGTGTTCATTGGAAGGACTGATGTTGGAGCTGAAACTCCAGTACTTTGGCCACCTGATGGGAAGAGCTGAATCATTTGAAAAGACCCTGATGCTGGGAAAGATTGAGGGCAGGTGGAGAAGGGGATCACAGAGGATGAGACAGTTGGATGTCATCACTGACTCAATGGACATAAGATTGGGTAGGCTCCAGGATTTGATGATGGACAGGGAGGCCTGGTGTGCTGCAGTTCATGGGATCTCAAAGAATCAGACATGACTGAGCAACTGAACTGAACTGAACATATTTTATATCCTCGACTATGTTCTATGTATGCTTGAGAATGTATGCATTCTCCTACTGTTGAGCCTCCTATTTTATTTATTTATTTTTATTTAACTTTACAATATTGTATTGGTTTTGCCATATATCAAAATGAATCTGCCACAGGTATACATGTGTTCCCCACCTTGAACCCTCCTCCCTCCCCATACCATCCCTCTGGGTCGTCCCAGTGCACCGGCCCCAAGCATCCAGTATCGTACCCTCCTATTTTATAGAAGCATAATAGGATTAGCTCTTTTTATCACATTGCTCTGCGTTTCCCAGGTGTCAATAGTGGTAATAACCCACTTCCCAATGCAGAATATATAACAGACATGGGTTCGATCAAGAAGATCCCCTGGAGGAGGGCATGGAAACCCACTCCAGTATTCTTTGCTGGAGAATCACATGGACAGAGGAGCCTGACAGGCTAAAGTCCATTGTGTTACAAAGAGTAAGACACTGAAGTAATAGGCACTCATGAACATGTTGTTGAAGGATGCTATTTCCTTAGTGATCCTCTGCCTACCCACAATTGAAGATGGGTTATGGAAATCCCATTATTATTGTTGTATATTGCTACCTTAATTTCTTTCAGTTATTTCCTCTTGCAATTTTGGGTGATATTGTTATGATCATATGTGATTATAATTATTAAATTGTTAAACATACAGAGAATTTGCTAATCATTATAAAATACCATTCTTTATCACTTGTAAAATTTCTTGTCTGAAAATCTACTTAGTCTTATACTAATGGAGTCATTTAGCTATCTTTTGCTTACAGTTTGTATTATATATATATAAAGTTTATATTAGAATTATACACATATCATAAAGGAAATCAACCTTGAATATTCATTGGAAGGACTGGTGCTGAAGCTGAAGCTCCAATACTTTGGTCACCTGATGTGAAGAAGCAACACATTTGAAAAGACCCTGAATCTGGGAAAGACTGAGGGTAAGAGGAGAAGAGGGTGACAGAGGATGAAATGGTGGGATGGTGTCATAGACTTAATGAACATGAGCTTAATCATATTCAGAGAGTTGAACATGACTGAGCGACTTTACTTTCTTCCTAATCACTTCAGCATATAATATACAGCATATAGTTGGCTCATAGTGTCCATCCAACTCTTTATGCCTTTTAGAGTATTTATTTAATTTGATGTAATATGATTTGATAGGGTTTGATTGTCATTTAGGTATGTTTTCAATTTGCTATTTGTCTTGTATATTTGCTTCTCTTTTCCTGTATTATTGCCTTCCTTCATGTTAAGTAGATATTTTTGTTGTGTCCTTCTAAACTCATTTTTGTTTCTTTTAATAAATCTTTTGAAATATTTTCTTTGTGGCTGCTAAGGGGCTTATATGATTATATAAAATAATAGAGATAAGATAGATATTACTTTAGTTAACAACATACAGAAAACGTGCTCTAAAGTAGACCATCCTTCATCCTAAATTTGTGATAATTATTATAATATTTTTTACACATGGTTACCTCATCAATATGATTTTCTAAGTATTGCTTTATAATGTATTTTAATAGTAAAGGAGAAGAAAATTGTTACAAAAATAACTTTATACTGTCATCTATATTTACCTATATAATTAACTTTGTAATGTTCTTCACTTCATGGTGCTAATTTGAGTTCAATTGTACTTTAATTTCAGGCTAAACAACTCCATCATGAAAGGCAAGTCTAACAACAACAAAATTTCTCATTTTTTATCTTGGTTTACCTTAATTTCTCCTTCATCTTTGAAACATAGTTTCAAGATAAGCAATGTTTTATGGATGCTGTGCTATGCTATGCTAAGTCATTTCAGTCGTGTCCGACTCTGTGTGACCCCATAGATGGCAGCCCACCAGGCTTACTCGTCCCTGGGATTCTCCAGGCAAGAACACTGGAGTGGGTTGCCATTTCCTTCTCCAGTGCATGAAAGTGAAAAGTGAAAGTGAAGTCGCTAAGTCAGGTCCGACTCCTAGCGACCCCATGGACTGTTTTATTTTTTGACAATATTTTTTCCCCATGCCTTTAAAATGTGGTTATCTATTGATTTCTGGCCTCTATGATTTTTTTGTTTTGTTTTAATATGATGCCTTCTTTTCCCATTGTTTCTTTCAAGATTTTCAGTCTTGTCTTTTAAAGTTTTGTATTTTATCATGGTAGGAGTGAATCTCTTTCATTTAATTTAGAATTTGTTGAGTTTCTTGTGTGTGTGTAGATTAATATTTTTCATCAAACTTTCCATTTTCAGACCTTTTTCCTGCAAATATTTATTCAACTTCACCCTCCACATTTTCTGAAAATCTTATTATGCATATATTGTTGCACTTGATGATATCCCATATGTTCTGTTCATTTTTCTTCATTTTATTTTTACCTTTCTCTGACTCAGACTGGATAATCTCCATTGACCAATTTTGAATTTCACTGCTTGTTTAGTTTCTCAATTCTAATTAGCTTTCAAGTGCTTCTAGTAAATTTTATATTTTGCTTACTGTATAAGCTCCAAGTTTTCTTTGATTCTTTATTTTCTAAGTTCTCTATTTGATGAGATATTGTTACCATCAGATCAGATCAGATCAGTCGCTCAGTTGTGTCCGACTCTTTGCGACCTCATGAACCGCAGTATGCCAGGCCTCCCTGTCCATCACCAACTCCAGGAGGTCACTCAGACTCACATCCATCGAGTCAGTGATGCCATCCAGCCATCTCATCCTCTGTCGTCCCCTTCTCCTCCTGCCCTCAATCCCTCCCAGCATCAGAGTCTTCTCCAATGAGTCAACTCTTCGCATGAGGTGGCCAAAATACTGGAGTTTCAGCTTTAGCATCATTCTTTCTAAAGAAATCCCAGGGCTGATCTCCTTCAGAATGGACTGGTTGGATTTCCTTGCTACCATACTTATCTTTAATTCTTATACATGATTTTCTTTGAAATCTTTGTCTAATTTAACATCTGTCTTTCCTCCTCTGGAAAAATAGTCTCTTGATTTTTTCTATGTTGAATTATAACTTCCTGTTTATTTTCATGGTTTTAATTTTTTGATAAAAACCTAGACACTTAATATAATATGCCAACTCTGCCTATTATACGATCCTCTTCCCCAAGGTTATTGCTATTGCTGGTTTATTCATTGTTGCTGCTATAGCTGCAGTTGTAGTTATGTGTTTGTTTAGTGACTTCTTTGAGCTAATTCTTGTTCTTTTTTTTTTTTTTTTAATATTTACTTACTTATTTGGCTAAGTCTGGTCTTATGCGGCACCTGCACTCTTTCTCATGGTATGCAGGATATTCTTAGTTGTGATATATGGGATCAACTTGCCAACATCTGTTGGATCATTGGAAAAGCAAGAGAGTACCAGTAAAATATTTACTTCCTCTTTACCAAAGCCTTTGACTGTGTGGATCACAACAAACTGGAAAATTCTGAAAGACATGGGAATACCAGATGATCTTAGCCACCTCCTGAGAAATCTGTGTTCAGGTCAAGAAGCAACAGTTAAAACCAGACATGGAACAAAGGGCTGGTTCCAAATAGGGAAAGGAGTATGTCAAGGCTGTATATTGTCACCCTGTTTATTTAACGTATATGCAGAGTACATCATGAGAAATGCTGGGCTGTATGAAGCACAAACTGGAATCAAGATTCCTGGGAGAAATATCAATAACCTCAGATATGGAGATGACATCACCCTTATGGCAGAAAAGGAAGAAGAACTAAAGAATCTCTTGATGAAAGTGAAAGAAGACAGTGAACAAGTTGACTTAAAACTCAACATTCAGAAAATTAAGATCATGTCATCCAGTCCCATCACTTCATGGCAAATAGATGGGGAAATGATGGAAATCATTTTTCTTTGGTTCCAACATCACTGCAGATCTTGACTGTAACCATGAAATTAAAAGAGGCTTGCTCCTTGGAAGGAAAGTTACAACCAACCTAGAGAGATTATTAAAAAGCAAAGGCATTACTTTGCCAACAAAGATCCATCTAGTCAAAGCTATGGTTTTTCCAGCAGTCACGTATGGATGTGAGACCTAGACCATAAAGAAAGCTGAGCACTGAAGAATCAATGCTTTTGAACTGTGGTTTTGGAGAAGACTCTTGAGAGTCTCTTGGATTGCAAGGAGATCAAACCAGTTCATCCTAAAGGATATCAGTCCTGAATATTCACTGGAAGGACTGATGTTGAATCTGAAGTTTCTATGCTTTGACCACCTGATTAGAAGTACTGACTCACTGGAAGACACCACGATGCTGAGAAAGATTGAAGGCAGGAGAAGAAGGGGATGCCAGAGGAAAAGACAGTTGGATGGCATCACCAATGTGATGGATGTGAGTTTAAGCAGGCTCTAGGAGTTGGTGATGGACAGGAAGTCTGGTGTGCTGCAATCCATGGGGTTGCAAAGAGTTGGACACAAATGAGTGACTGAATTGAACAGAACTGTACTGGGATCTAGTTCCCTGACCAAAGGATCAAACCCAGGGCCCTTTCATTGGGAGCACAAAGCCTTAGCCACTGGACCACCAGGGAAGTTCCCCTTGGGCTAATTCTTAAAATTTCCTTGAAAGTGTGTGGCCACTGAAGTCATTGCTTTGTTAGCTATGTGTTCAGTTAGTAGTAGCTAAAGATTTCCTTAAATGCACTGAACCAATAAATCTTCCATTCTCCACTGAAAGACTGTAAGAATTGGAGCAGCCTTCAATTCTTAGGCAATTTATGACTCTTCATTAGCTTTCACTTATATCTTGCGAAAGGCCGTAATGATAACCAAATTGAGAGACTGGAGAGCACTCATGTGTTTTGGGGCAAGCATTTATAGTCCAGCAAATGTGTGGACTTTCTAGATTCCCCAGGAATATATTTTGCACATTCCTGTGTGAGCAATTTATTTCTCAGTTCTTCTTTTTCAGTCTTTTCCATGTTTTTGTTTATAACCCCAAGTGTCACAGTCTCATGGCTCAAGCTATAAAGAATATGCCTAAAATATCTAGGTTCGCCCCCTATATTGGGAAGATCCCCTGGAGAAGAGCATGGAAACCCACACCAATATTCTTTCCTGGAGAATTCCATGGACAGAGGAGCCTGGTGGGCTATAGTTCAAAGGGTTGCAAACAGTTGGACACCACTGAATAACTGACATCACAGCCTCAGTCATCCACAGTGTTAAACAAATGCCACTGATAGGTTCCAACAAATGCTTTGGAATAAGGCACTTCTGACAATGGAGCACAAATCCAGACTGATAACAATGCCCTGGAAATGAGTCATTTTCATTACATTGGAAGTCAAGTCAAGAAGTAGCAGTGCTGGAGAAGTCAAGAAGTGGCAGTGTTGGAGAAATAGGAACCTGAAACTCCATATAAGCCTTCCCTGGTGGTTCAGTGGTAAAGAATCTACCTGCCAAGGAGATGCAAAAGATGGAGGTTTGATGTCTGGATTGGGATATCCCCTGGAGGAGGGAATGGCAACCCTCTCTGGTATTATTGCCTGGAGAATCCCATGGACAGAGGAGCCTAGCAGGCTACAGCCGATTGGGTCCTGAAGAGTCAGAAACATCTGAGTAACTCCATATACTTTTTGTTCCCTCTGGTAATTTTAAGGGTGCTGATTTCACATCAATTGCATTTTTAAAGTAATAGGTTGGTCCTGGGAGATTGATTCACAACATTACAAATCTCATTGTTCTTACTGAGATTCTGCACATTCTTAAATAAAGAATTTGGCTTTTAAAACTTTTGTTATATTTGAAGAATTCTAGGGGGATGATTTGGGAGAATGCCATTAAAACATGTATAATATCATAAAAAATGAATCGCCAGTCCAGGTTCAATGCAGGATACAGGAAGCTTGGGGCTGGTGCACTGGGATGACCCAGAGGGATGATATAGGGAGTGAGGTGGGAGGGGGATTCAGATGGGGATACACCCATGGCGGATGCATGTTGATGTATGGCAAAACCAATACAATATTGTAAAGTAAATAATAATAATAATTAAAAAATGAAGAATTCTGAAAATGTTGATTTTTTTCATTGTTTGCTTTCTCATATGTATAGATTATAGAGGTCTTTATTCCATCATTTCAGCAGTCTCATAAATATTACTCCATTTTAAATCATGACTTTTATTCCATTAACTAACTCTTTCATACTTTTTAAACTACAAAATAAAGGGTAAATTTTATTCTTTGATATTTCTGATACCGTGCAATTATTTTTTTTTTCTACTTCGTTTTTCCTCACTTTGAATACCCTTCAAACTTGATTTTATGAAAGGGGTTTCACAACAAAGGAATAAAGTAAGATTCAGAGTATACATAAGTAGAGTTTTGGGTTTTTTGTTGTTGTTGTTGTTAAGTCTGAAGTGAAGTCCACGGTACTCATGGCTGATGTTTATATTGAACTGATACCCGTACAATTATTTTTTTTCTACTTTGTTTTTCCTCACCTTGAATACCCTTCAAACTTGATTTTATGAAAGGGGTTTCACAACAAAGGAATAAAGTAGGATTCAGAGTATACGTATGTAGAGTTTTGGGTTTTTTTGTTGTTGTTGTTGTTGTTGTTGTTAAGTCTGAAGTGAAGTCCACGGTACTCATGGCTGATGTTTATATTGAAATGATACCCATACAATTATTTTTTTTTTCCTACTTTGTTTTTCCTCACCTTGAATACCCTTCAAACTTGATTTTATGAAAGGGGTTTCACAACAAAGGAATAAAGTAGGATTCAGAGTATACATATGTAGAGTTTTGTTGTTGTTGTTGTTAAGTCTGAAGTTAAGTCCACGGTACTCGTGGCTGGTGTTTATATTGAACTCCTTTTGCATCGGGCTCATCTTTAAGTAGGAATCTCATATCGGACTTGCTGTATGAAAATCAATGCTATTACTGCAAGGTTCACTTGGCTATTAAATTTCAGATCACAACCCTTGAAATTTAATTTTTCTTGAATCTCATTGCAACACCAATTCTGTAAATCATGGCCAGCATTGCTATAGCTTTCTTTCTTTGAGCTTATGAAGTGAAGTGAAAGTCCCTCAGTCATGTCTGACTGTCCGCGACCCCATGGACTATACAGTCCATGGAATTCTCCAGGTCAGAATACTGGAGTGAGTAGCCTTTACCTTCTCCAGGGGTTCTTCCCAACCCAGGGATACAAGCCAGGTATCCTGCATTGCAGGCGGTTTCTTCAATAGCTGAGCCACAAGGCAAGCCCAAGAATACCAGAGTGGGCAGCCTATCCCTTCTTCAGCAGATCTTCCCAACCAAGGAATTGAACCGGGTTCTCATGCATTGTAGGCAGATTCTTTACCAACAAAGCTATCAGGGGAGCCCTTTGAGCTTATAGACATATTGAAATTATTGTTGACATATGTATTTTTGTTCATAACTTGAGTGTGCATGAGAATAACCTTAGCTTTCCAGGTTCCATCATTCTTTTATTGTAAATATAATTTTCATTTTCCTGCCCAAATTCTCTTTAATAACTTTCCATTCTTAATGTATATTTAGTTATGTTTGACTCTAGGAGAATTTGTCAATGGTATAATTCTTGACAACTTCTCTAACTTCGTTTCTTATAAATCACTCTTTATCATATGTACTCTTCAATTCTGTTTTATGGGTCTGGGTTACACATTTTTCATTCCCTTTAAATTCTGAGATTACTTCTTGCTTTTCCAACCTTTCTTCATTTTTCAAAGATTACTCTTTTATGAAGTTTTTGCAAGCTAGACATAATGGATTTTTTTTCCAAATAATTTATGTGTTCTTCTCTCTTGTTGATTACAAGAACCACACTTAATTTATATTTTTTGCTTCCAGTACTCACCACAGTTTCTGATGTATTTTACATACTGAAGAAATACATTTACTAAATAAATCTTTTAATTCATCATATAATGTTCTTGCCTGGACAATCCCAGGGACCGGGGAGCCTGGTGGGCTGCCGTCTATGGGACTGCACAGAGTTGGACACGATTGAAGCGACTTAGCAGCAGCAGCAGCAGCATAGTCCTTGATATAGAAAACTGAATAATATCATAATTGGAGGTTAAATAGTATAAAATATTGTTCACCTATAGTTTGTCTTTTTTATTTATAGGAAAAATTAATTAATTTCATTGAAATTTAATGCTTCTGATTCATTACATTTACAATGAAAGACTCAAACATCTAAGTAGCTACTCATCTCTCATCTAAACTATGTTCAGATTTGATGTGGTCAAATACTTTCTGTACACAAAAGACTAATTTCAGTAAGTATAACTTTCTGGGTAAAAGAAAAAATAATATACATTAAAAATCTTTAACATTATTGCTAAGTTGTTAGAAAAATATATATGTATATAACTTTGATACTAATGTGCAATTTTCATTTCAAACATATTTCATTGTTGTTTCATTGTTCAACCAGGAACAATTTCATGTTATTTATAAGGTGAAGCAGAATGATTAATAAAATTCACATGTTATCACGTAATTCCACCATGCTCATTTGAAATATGTCAGCCAGAATTACTTGACATTGCATTTTGTCTTTCATCAGATAATATGGATTTATGATGATTATACCTATGCAATTATATATTTATGTAATCAAGGCCATGTTCTCACAGTGTTCACTAATATTATCTTTTTATTCTATTATTCAGACAACAAGAAAAGTTATTTGAGGTTTAGAATATAAAGAAAATTTTGAATAAATGGTTATTGAGTATAAAACATTGCATTTATATACTTCAGAGTTAAAAAGGAAATTTGGAACTCTGAAAAATTTTGATATAATTGCTTTATTTATTCAATTGAAATCATATTCATTTCTGTAACTATTTGCCAAGTGTACAACAGTGAAATTTTAATTTTAAAATATGTCATTTCTGCAGATATATTTAATAAGATGTCTGCTTTTAAGAATTCATGATATGCAGAAAAATATCAAGTGATCTATACATCTTTTAGGATATATCTTTGGCCCAGACAGTAAAGAATCCACCTATCAATGCAAAAGACTTGGGTTTAATCACTGGGTCAGGAAGACCTCCTGGAGAAGGGAA
The DNA here is from genome assembly GCA_935064755.1 of Tragelaphus eurycerus. Lineage (NCBI taxonomy): Eukaryota > Metazoa > Chordata > Mammalia > Artiodactyla > Bovidae > Tragelaphus > Tragelaphus eurycerus. The sequence goes on along the minus strand of CAKXYN010000007.1, from coordinate 46,843,437 downwards.
TGGTAACTCACTCTAGTATTCTTGCCTGGAGAATCCCATGGGTGGAGGAGCCTGGAAGGCTACAGTCCATGGAATTGCAAAGAGTCAGACATGACTGAGAGAATAAGCATACACATATTTTTTCTAATATTTTCAAGTTTATAGGTAAAATAACACTTTACACAGTACAAATAATTATTTTTTGGTAGATGCTATAAAATTGTTCCCCAAATATGTTTAATGCTTTCATTGTCACATGGAATTCATGATAATGCCTACTATTTTTCACATTGTTTCTAAAAAATGCAAACTGTAGAAAATTCTTAAAAAAATGGGAATACCAGACCACCTTGCCTGTCTCCTGAGAAACCTGTATGTAGGTCAAGAAGCAACAGTTAGAACCAGACGTAGAACAAAGGATCGGTTCAAAATTGGGAAAGGAGTATGTCAAGGCTGTATACTGTCACTCTGCTTATTAAACTTATATGCAGAGTGAAATGAAGTGAAGTGAAGTCACTCACTTTGGGAGTGTCTGACTCTTTGGGACCCCATGGACTGTAACCCATCAGGTTCCTCCATCCATGGAATTTTCCAGGCAAGAGTCCTGGAGTGGATTGCCATTTTCTTCTTCAATATGCAGAGTACATCATGTGAAATGCTGGGATGGAATACTCAAAAGTTGCAATCAAGATTGCCAGGAGAAATATCAACAACCTCAGATATGAAAATGATACCACTCTCATGGCAGAAAGTGAAGAGGAACTAAAGAGCCTCTTGATGAGGATGAAAGAGCAGAGTGAAAAAACTGGCTTAAAACTCAACATTCCAAAAATGAATATCATGGCATCTGATCATCTGATCTCATCACTCATGGCAAATAGATGGGGTAAAAATGGAAACAGTGACAGATTTCATTTTATTAGACTCCAAAAATCACTGCCGCCACAAAATTAAGATGCTTGCTCCTTGGAAGAAAATATATGACAGACCTAGACAGCATATTAAAAAACAGAGACACTATTTTGTCAACAAAGGTCTGTATAATCAAAGCCATGGTTTTTCCAGTAGATGTGTACAGGTGTGAGAGTTGGGCCATAAAAAAGGCTGAGCACTGAAGAATTGATACTTTCAAATTGTGATACTGGAGAAGCCGCTTGAGAGTTCCTTGGACAGCAAGGAGATTAAACTAGTCAATCCTAATGGAAATCAACTGAATATTCATTGGAAAGACTGATGCTGAAACTCCAATATTTTGGTCAACTAATGTGAAATATTGACTCATTAGAAAAGACCCTGATGATGGGAAAGATTGAAGTCAAAAGGATAATGGGGTGACAAAGGATGAATGGTTGGATGGCATCGCTGACTCAATGAACATGAGCTTGACCAAACTCTGTGAGGTAGTGATGGACAGGGAGGTCTGGTGTGCTGCAATTCATGGGGTCACAAAGAGTCAGACAAGACTTAGTGTCTCAACAGCAACCAATACAATATGTTCTAAACTCTTTTATACATTTTTAAATCAAATATGCAGCATTAAGGTTTTTATAATTTTAATTTGTAATTTAACATTATGAATCAGTTTGAGAATCTTTTGAAATGAATAAAATGTATTTTCTTTATTTTCTACCTAAATATAAATACATAACATATATATTAATATATTTAAATATAAATATATATACTACATAGAATCTAGTAAAATGTTATATTGACAACTAATCATTTTAAGTTTTCTGAATAGATCTATTAGTTATGATTGTTTCTCACAGTTAATTTTATCAAAAATTATTGATCCTTTATTCACAAGCATCTCTTTTAAGATGTATTCTTTGAATTATGCTTAAATCACTTTTGTAAACTTTAACAGTCTACAGTAGCTTTCTGTATGACATTTAATATTAAATACAGAGTATTTAAATGACTAACAGTGAGTTTTATTTAATAGTAATTATCTGAATTCATAATTTAAAGTTACTTTCTCTAGTCACTTATTGATTGAACTGAATTATTAATACCTTCGATTAATCCTGTTTCATTTTATTTTAAATCATCTCAGTTCATCTGGATTTTGCAGGTAAATAAAACATGTGAGATTTGGTGAGGAATTTTTCTACATTGTATTAACTGAATTTATTTGTTTATATAGTGGAGGTATTATCACAGGAGCCAGCCTATGGCTAGTACAGCTAACCACCTAGATATGATAGCATAATTTTACAAATTAATGTGCTCTATCAGGCCATTTTGTTGCATATTTGATCTCTTATTTCACTTAAAAATAAACTATTATTATACTGCCAAATATAGATTTTGCCCAGTTAAAAATAATCTTTGTGACAGCTTAATCCTACCACAATCCATAACAAAATGAATATGACACATTTACTCTAAGTCAGATTCTCAGGAATTTTACTAATGGTCCATTTAATGTTCCACAGAGGCAAACATTCATATTGACAGAAAGCTGGCAGCTGCAATTAACAATACAAGCTGCCAAAGTCAACAGAAGCAACTTTATTTCAAGAAAGTCTTTCAGCAGATTTCATTTATAAACTGAACACAAAAATTTCAGGAAAAAATATAAGCGCACACAGCTAAGAATGAAATTGCCTATTACACCATACGTGGTAAGATTAATGTCATTCCTGTGGTTTTAATGGTACAACTTAATGGAAGGACCTGAAATAGAGATGAAAAGGGATGAGACTATAAACATGTAGTCTCATCATTATTGTCAGCATGATTTTGGATGTAAATAGCATTTTGTTTCCTTTTATATTTCTACCAAAATATTTTTTTATTCAGTCATTTTTTTTTCTTTTTTGCTATAAATTTCAAGAAGTAGTAATAAAAATCAGGAGTGGACAGGGGACTATAAAATGCTTGTTTTCCTACCAGCCTGTTTACTACTTTTTCATTTCAATTTTGTACTCAGAATTTAATAGTTTTGAGGTTTTTGTTGTTGTTAAAACATATGTTGAGTCAACCTCATCATGTCTTTAAATTGCTATTGCCTTTAGTAATCAAATTTACTTAAAGAGATTTTTGAAAAGTTTACATGACTATCCACAAAATACAAATGAAATGATAAAAGCCTTTTAATATAATTAATATTCCAAAGTTCTCCTCCATAATGTTAGTGATCAGTATTTATGGGATGATGAGAATTTGTGTCTTAATATACATGCTAATTTGTATCAAGGTATTGATCTAAGTAAAAATATTACAATTACTTTCCCAGAATTCGGATTACAGATTGATTCATGTATATAAACTCAGTTTGAATTAATATTCAGTTCAATTCAAATTCAATACATGAAAGAGGCTTTCAAAAAGTTTGATGAAACAAAAATATGTTAGCATTTTGAATTTAGAATTTGTCTTCTGAGGGGTGGGGGGGCATCTCTCTTTCTCATTTCTCCAACTCTACTTTCTCATATATTTGTACATATATATATATATATATATATATATTTACATTTCTCACTCTTTGTCTCTTGTTAGATAGGTAGGTAGATAAACATTGATTTATAGATATATTTATAAGGAAAAAAAATTAGATAATCTATGTCTATATCTATATTCACCTATCTTTCCCCAATAAAATAGGACCTCTTACCCACTAGTATGACTGAAATTTTAAAAATAAAGACTATTGACACTAAATATGGGCAAGGGTGTGGAAAAACTGAAATTCTCATAAATTAATAATGAAAATGTAAAATGATACAAAAATTGGGGGGAAATTCTACCATTGCCTTATACATTCCATTTCCTTAACACATATCTACCCTGTAACTAGAAATTCCATCATTATATTTTTCACCCAAAAGCTGGGAAATATATTGTGAAAGTCACTCAGTTGTGTCCAACTCTTTGAAAACCCATGTACCTCTTTGCAAACCCAGTCCATGGTATTCTGCAGGCCAGAATACTGGAGTGGATAGCCTTTCCCTTCTCCAGGGGATCTTCCCATTCCAGGGATAGAAACCAGGTCTCCCACATTGTGGGTGGATTTTCTATCAGCTGAGCCACAAGTGAAGCCCAAGAATACTGGAGTAGGTAGCCTATCCCTTCTCCAGTGGATCTTCCAGAGCCAGGAATCCAATGGGGGTCTCTTGCATTTCAGGTGGATTCTTTACTAACTGAGCTATCAGGGAGTAAGTAATTGTTAGTCATTCAGTTGTGCCCGACCCTTTGCAATCGCATGGACTGAAGCCCATCAGGCTCCTCTGTCCATGAGATTATCCAGGCAAGGATACTGGAGTGGGTTGCCATCTCCTTCTCCAGGTGATCTTCCCAACCCAAGGATGGAATCCAGGTCTCCTGCACTGCAGGCAGATTCTTTACCGACTGAGCTACAAGGGAAGCCCAAGCTATCAGGAAAACCCCATGTATCAGATCAGATCAGTCGCTCAGTCGTGTCCGACTCTTTGCGACCCCATGAACCGCAGCACGCCAGGCCTCCCTGTCCATCACCAGCTCCCGGAGGTCACCCAGACTCACAGCCATCAAGTCAGTGATGCCATCCAGCCATCTCATCCTCTGTCGTCCCCTTCTCCTCCTGCCCTCAATCCCTCCCAGCATCAGAGTCTTCTCCAATGAGTCAACTCTTCGCATGAGGTGGCCAAAATACTGGAGTTTCAGCTTTAGCATCATTCCTTCTAAAGAAATTCCAGGATTGATCTCCTTCAGAATTGACTGGTTGGATCTTCTTGCAGTCCAAGGGACTCTCAAGAGTCTTCTCCAACACCAGAGTTCAAAAGCATCAATTCTTCGGCGCTCAGCCTTCTTCACAGTCCAGCTCTCACATCCATACATGACCACAGGAAAGACCATAGCCTTGACTAGGCGAACCTTTGTTGGTAAAGTAATGTCTCTGCTTTTGAATATGCTATCTAGGTTGGTCATAACTTTCCTTCCAAGGAGTAAGCGTCTTTTAATTTCATGGCTGCAGTCACCATCTGCAGTGATTTTGGAGCCCAGAAAAACAAAGTCTGACACTGTTTCCACTGTTTCCCCATCTATTTCCCATGTAGTGATGGGACCAGATGCCATGATCTTCGTTTTCTGAATGTTGAGCTTTAAGCCAACCTTTTAACTCTCCACTTTCACTTTCATCAAGAGGCTTTTTAGCCCCTCTTCACTTTCTGCCATAAGAGTGGTGTCATCTGCATATCTGAGGTTATTGAGATTTCTCCCGGCAATCTTGATTCCAACTTGTGTTTCTTCCAGTTCAGCATTTCTCATGATGTACTCTGCATATAAGTTAAATAAACATGGTGACAATATGCAGCCTTGACGTACTCCTTTTCCTATTTGGAACCAGTCTGTTGTTCCATGTCCAGTTCTACCTGTTGCTTCCTGACCTGCATACAGATTTCTCAAGAAGCAGATCAGGTGGTCTGGTATTCCCATCTCTTTCAGAATTTTCCATACTTTATTGTGATGGAATTCCAGTGGAGCTATTCCAAGTCCTGAATGATGATGCTGTGAAAGTGCTACACTCAATATGCCAGCAAATTTGGAAAACTCAGCAGTGGCCACAAGATTGGAAAAGGTCAGTTTTCATCCCAATCCCAAAGAAAGGCAATGCCAAGGAGTGCTCAAACTACCGAACAATTGCACTCATCTCACACGCTAGTAAAGAAATGCTCAAAATTCTCCAAGCCAGGCTTCAGCAATATGTGAACCATGAACTTCCTGATGTTCAAGCTGGTTTTAGAAAAGGCAGAGGAACCAGAGATCAAATTGCCAACATCCGCTGGATCATGGAAAAAGCAAGAGAGTTCCAGAAAAACATCTATTTCTGCTTTATTGACTATGCCAAAGCCTTTGACTGTGTGGATCACAATAAACTTTATTAACCCCATGTATATATAAATATATTTTCAAAGGCTTGCTTAACAAATAGCCCTTTATTTATAATAGTAAAAATCTAGATATAATTTTATTTGGAATGCTTTCATAAACTATGAAATATTTTTACAATGAAGTGCTACTAACCATAAAAAATAACACTCTCAATATACAACATGGAAAAAAATCGTGAAAAATAGCATAGAGTGGTATAAGACTTGTACAAAAGAGTAAATTGTACATGATACTTGGAATTGGCCAAAATAACCTGTATTCAAAAAAATAATTGAAATTACTGTTGCTTCTTGAAGAGTAAGGATTAAAGAGGAATCAGGGAAATTTAAGAGATGCTGATAATTCTTTATATGCTGATAAAACTTGAGCTATGAAACTGTATGCATTTGTCAGCAGTCACTGAATAGGTACTCAAGACATGCATTCCAAAGTTTATAAATTTTAAACTCCAGTACTTTGGCCACCTCATGCGAAGAGTTGACTCATTGAAAAATACTCTGATGCTGGGAGAGATTGGGGGCAGGAGGAGAAGGGGATGACAGAGGATGAGATGGCTGGATGGCATCACTGACTCGATGGATGTGTTTCAGTGAACTCCGGGAGTTGGTGATGAACAGGGAGGCATGGCGTACTGCGATTCATGGGGTCACAAAGAGTCGGACAGGATGGAGCGACTGATCTGATCTGTTATGTGTGTGTGTGTATGTGTGTTTTACCATATAATGAACTATCAATATTCATGCTGAAGCATTTTGGGGGCAAATGAATCATAGATACATTTCATGTGATATGGTAATCAGTAAAATTCTACTTGTACAATCTAGATGGAGAATATTCAGATATTCACTACAAAAATTTTTAAATTATTTTATATTAGAAAATTCTAGTAATAAAATATTAACAATAAAAAAGTGAGTATATGAGGTTTTTACTACATTGATGTCAGTTTTGTCATTAGATTAGATTTTACTTATCTTTGATTCAAAATTTTTATAGATTATATTCCAGTTATAGTTATTATAAAACATTGGCTATATTCCCTGTGCTGAAAATATATTCTTGTAGCTTATTTATTTTATTCATAACAGTACATGTGCACCTCTTTATCTCCTACCTCTAACTTGTCCTTCTCCTCAATGGTAACCACTAGCTTGTTCTCTATATCAGTCTTTTCTTTTTTTTTAATTTGCTAGTCTATTTTAACTTTTACATTCCACATATACATGGTAATACATAGCATTTGTCTTTATATGACTTAAACAAAATGTCGTACATGTGTTTCAAATGCAAATTTTCATGCTTTTTCATGGCTGAATAGTATTCCATCATGTTTGTGGAACACACACACTTATATGTCACATCTTTTTTATCCATTAATCTGTTTATAAATATTTAGATTGTTTCTATAGCTTGTAAAAATGTTGCTATGGATATTGGAGTGCATGTATCTTTTCAAGTTTGTGATTTTGTTTCCTTCAGATATATACACAGACTTGGAATTGTTTGATCATATAGTAGTTTTATTTATAATCTTTTGAGGAACCTCCATAGTGTTTTCCACAATGGCTGCACCAACTTCCGTTTCCACCAACAATGTAGAAAAGTTCTCTTTTCTCCACAACAAAAACAGCACTTTTGTTTCTGTTCTTTTGATAATAGCAAGTCTAAGAAGTGTTGAGGTAATATCTTATTATGTTTTGAATAATTTGCAGCAATTGTTTAGCAATAATTTTCATGTTTCTATTGGTTAAGAAGTTTGGAAAGATATCTATTCAGATGTTTGGCCAACTTTTTAATTGAGTTGTTTGTTTTTTCCATATGGAGTTGTATGAGCTTATTACATATGTTGAATATTAACACCTTATTGTTCATTTCATTTGCAAATATTTTTTCCACTTTTCATTTTGTTGATGAGTTCACTTGCTGTACAGCTTTTTTTAAGTTTATTTAGGTTTCATTTGTTTATTTTGTAGTTCGTTTTCATTTCATTAGAAGACAGATCCAAAAAATATTTCTACAGTTTATGTCAAAATGTGTTCTGCCTATGCTTTCTTCCAAGAGTTTTGCTTCCTGGTTTTATATTTGGGTCTTTAACCTATTTTGAGTTTATTTTTGTACATCATATGGAAAAATTTTCTAACAGCATTTCTTTCATATCTATTTTCAGTTATCCCAGCATCACATTGTCTTTCCTCCATTTTATGTTCTTGCTTCCTTATTTGTAGATTAACTGACTTTGAGTGTGTGGGTTTATTTCTGGACTCTCTATTGTGTTCCATTGATCCATACATAGGTCTAATTTTGTGCTAGTACCATATGGTTTTGATACTGTACCTTTCTAGGATAGCCTGAAGTCAGGGAGCATGGAACATTGGGCTTTTCTCTTTCTCAAGATTATTTTGACTATTCGGGGTCTTTTGTGCTGCCATATAAACTTTACAATTATTTGCTTGACTTCTGTGTAAAATGCCATTGGTAGTTAATAGGGATTGCATTGAATGCTTAGATAGCTTTGAATACTTGGTCACTTTAACAATATTAATTCTTCAAATCAAAATGTTGTATCTTTACATTTGTGCTGTCTTCAGTTTATGTCATTGGTGTCTTACAATTTTTGTAGTATATGTCCTTTGCCTCCTTCAGTTCAGTTCAGTTCAGTCACTCAGTCATGTCCAACTCTTCACAACCCCATAAATTGAACCACGCCAGGCCTCCCAGTCAATCACCAACTCCGGAGTTCTCACAAACTCACGTACATTGAGTCAGTGATGCCATCCACCCATCTCATCCTCTGTTGTCCCCTTCTCCTCCCGCCCCCAATCCCTCTCAGCATCAGAGTCTTTTCCAATGAGTCAACTATTCGATGAGGTGGACAAAGTATTGGAGTTTCAGCTTTAGCATTATTCCTTCCAATGAACACCCAGGACTGATCTCCTTTAGAATGGACTGGTTGGATCTCCTTGCAGTCCAAGGGACTCTCAAGAGTCTTCTCCAACACCACAGTTCAAAAAAATCAGTTCTTCAGGGCTCAGCCCTCTTCACAGTCCAACTCTCACATCCATACATGACCACAGGAAAGACCATAGCCTTGACTAGATGGACCTTTGGTGGCAAAATAACATCTCTGCTTTTCAATATGTGATCTAGGTTGGTCATAACTTTCCTTTCAAGGAGTGAGCGTCTTTTAATTTCATGGCTGCAGTCATCATCTGCAGTGATTTTGGAGCCCCAAAAAATAAAGTCTGACACTGCTTCCACTGTTTCCCCATCTATTTCCCATGAAGTGATGGGACCAGATGCCATGATCTTAGTTTTCTGAATGCTGAGCTTTAACCCAACTTTTTCACTCTCCACTTTCACTTTCATCAAGAGGCTTTTGAGTTCCTCTTCACTTTCTACCATAAGGGTGGTGTCATCTGCATATCTGAGGTTATTGGGATTTCTCCCGGCAATGTTGATTCCAGCTTGTCCTTCTTCCAGTCCAGCGTTTGTCATGATGTACTCTGAATATAAGTTAAATAAGAAGAGTGACAATATTCAGCCTTGACATACTCCTTTTCCTATCTCGAACCAGTCTGTTGTTCCATGTCCAGTTCTAACTGTTGCTTCCTGACCTGCATATAGGTTTCTCAAGAGGCAGATCAGGTGGTCTGGTATTCCCATCTCTTTCAGAATTTTCCACATTTTTTTTTTTTTTTTTTTTTTTGTGATCCACACAGTCAAAGGCTTTGGCATAGTCAATAAAGCAGAAATTGATGTTTTTCTAGAATTCTCTTGCTTTTTCCATGATCCAGAAGATGTTGGCAATTTGATCTCTGGTTCCTCTGCCTTTTCTAAAACCAGCTTGAACACCTGGAAGTTCATGGCTCACGCTCTGCTGAAGCCTGGCTTGGAGAATTTTGAGCATCACTTTACTAGCGTGTGTGATGAATGCAATTCTGCGGTAGTTTGAACATTCTTTGGCATTGCCTGTGTTTGGGATTGGAATGAAAACTGACCTTTTCCAGTCCTGTGACCACTGCTGAGTTTTCCAAATTAGCTGGTATATTGAGTGCAGCACTTTCACAGCATCATCTTTCAGGATTTGATATAGGTCAACTGGAATTCCATCACCTCCACTAGCTTTGTTCATAGTGATGCTTTCTAAGTGATGCTAAGTTCTAAGTGATGCTTTCAAGGCCTTAGAAAGCCTTGACTTCACATCCTAGAATGTCTGGCTCTAGGTTAGTGATCACACCATCGTGATTATCTTATTCCTACGTATGTTATTTTTTGTTATGTAATTGTAAATTGGGTTGTTTCTTATAGTTTGCTTGCAGAGTTTGTTTGTTTGTTTTTTTTTTTTTTTTTTCAATTTTGATGCATTTTATTTCTTTTTCTTTTCTGGTTGCTGTGACTGAGACTTCCAATATGATATTGAACAAAAGTGATGAGAGTGAGCATCCTCCTCTTACAATCTTAAAGTAAATGTGTTCTGTTTTATACTACTGAGTATAGTATAATATGTGGCTTTATCATGTATGGCCTTATTATATTATGGTATGTTCCTTCTACACTCATTTTTTACAGAGATTTTTTTTATCGTAAATGGATGTTTAATCTTGTCAAAGATTTTTTCTACATCTGTTTAGATGAAAATATGATTTTTGTTCTTTAATTTGTAAATATGCTCTATCACATTGATTTATTTGTAGATATTGAACTATCATTGTATCTCTGAGATAATACCTCTTGATCATAGCGTATAATCTTTTTCATATATTTTTGGATTTCGTTTTTTTAATATTTTGTTGAGGAACTTTGTGTTTATCTTCATCAGTTTCAGTGAATGATAATTTTTTTCTTTTCTTTTTTTTTTTTTTCTGATGTCAACTTGTGTTCTGAATCAGGCTGATATTAGCCTCATAAAAGGATTTTGAAATCATTTCTTCTTTAATTTTTCAGAATAAGTTGAGAAGAATAGGTGTTAAATATATAAATGTTTGATAGAATTCATCTGCTAAGCCATTTGATCCTGGACTTTTGCAGGTAGTTCTTTCTTCTTGTTATTATGGTTGATTCAGTTTCATTAATGGAAAATGATCTTCCTGTATGTTCTATTTCTTCCTGGTTTCATCCTGAGAGATTGTACATTCTAGGAATTTTCCATTTCTCCTAGATTGTTTATTTTATTTGCATGTAGTACTTTAAAACATGTAGTTTTAAAGCATGCAGTACTTTAAAGTCTCATGACTCTTGTATTTCTGTAATGTTAGTTGTAATTTCTCCATTTTAGTTTTGATTTTTGGGGGATTCTCTGTTTTCTGATATGTCTGTCCAAAGTTTTATCAATCATGTTTATCTTTTTAAAGAATCAGTTCTAATTTTAGTGATATTTTTTATTGATTTATTTTTGTTTGTTTGTTTCCACTTCATTTATTTCCTCTCTAATCATTATAATTTCTTTCTTCTACTAACTTTTATTTTTTCCTACTTCCCATAGATGTAAGTTTAAGTTGTTCATATTTGAGATATTTCCTGTTTCCTCAGGTAAATTTATATTGCTATAAACTTCCCTCTTAGAACTGTTTTTGCTGCATTCCATTGATTATGGATCACTGTGTTTTCATTTTCATTTGTCTCTAAATATTACTTTCATTAATTTCTTCAGTGATCCATTGTTAGTTAAGTAGCACATTGTCTAATTTCCACATTCTTGTGTTTTTGCACTGTTATTCTTATCACTGATATCTAGCCTCATAGTTTTATGGTAAAATAATGATGCTTGATGTGGTTTTAATTTTATTAAATTGACAGAGACTTGTTTTGTGGCCTGACATGTGATCTATCCTAGGAAATGTTTCATGTGCATTTGAAAATGATGCACATTCTTTTGCACTATGATAGATTGTTATACATCTGTTATAATATGTCAATTAATGCTAGTTTTCCTCACTCATTTTCAGTCTGAATGACTTGTCTATTGATATAAATGACATATCAAATCTTCCTGTTATTACTTTGTTACTGTCAATTTCTCCTTTTATTTCTGTTAATGTTTGTTTTATTTGGGTCATCTTATGTTGGATGAATATATATTGACAATCGTTATATCTTCTTTTCTTCTATACTTTTCTTCATTGGTGATATCCTTCTTTGATTTTTGTAGCAATCTTTGCTTTACACTTTATCAGGCTGTTTTGTCTGATATATGTATTGCCATGACAGCTATCTTTTATTTTCCAATTGGATAGAATATCTTTTTCCATTCCTTCACACTTCAATTTGTGTGTGTCTTTAGATCTCATGTGAGTATATTGTAGGCAGCATGTAAAAGGACTTTAGTTTTGTATCTATTCAGGTCTTCTCTATCTATTTATGCATTTAATCCATTTACATTTAAAGTAATTATTGATATGTAGTACTTATTGCCACTAGTGGAAACTTGTACTCTTTTGTAGTTGGATATAACCCAGTATTAACTGTATAAATGTGCCAGTTGCATTTTTCAGAGTACTTGTTGGGTAATCTGAAGCTCTTCTCTTCTCAGGTAGGTCTTTTTTGCATTTTCTGTCCCATCCACACAAATGCTGATACCATTATAGTTTTACTCCACTCTGATTGAATTAATGTATTTTAATATCCACAGTGATAGCTTTTCATGAGCTTTTGTTGCAGACATTATCCTTAAGATTTTGGTTTTGCTATAGTTGGTCTGACGTTCTCATTTTATTGAGGGAGTCAGAAATATATAAAACTATACTGCAAATAGCTCCTTTAGCTTAAATACATTGTACCAAGTATTAATGAAAAATGCATCTTTAACGTCCTAGACTAAAAATTAATTCCAGTAATTTAATATTTACCCTTAATATTTATGCTTAATTATATGCTATTACTATTGACTTATGTCAATATTTATGTATAAATGCATTTAATTTTATAAAAGTTTATTTATATTTATGTAGAAATCATGTATTACTATAATATATTTTTTAAGTAAAATTATATATAACTGAACAGTGAAATCATTAGGTGTCTGCTATTGCTGCAATAACACACATATAATTTACAGAAGCTATAATCTCTCAGGATATTTACTTCTAATCATTGTAAGCTTTATGATTTAATCAGGAACAAATGGAGTAAAGTATCCTGGCTAGATTGATTATCAACATTGATTGACAGGGGAAAACAATAACAAAATATTACCAAGCTTCCAATAAATCTTGTGGCCTAGAAATGAAACAACGATTGATTAGTTTTAATATATGAATTATATCTTCAGCTTCATTTTACCATGACTAAATAATACTTAGTTTATGTGGTTGATAAAATTTATTCATTCATTTATTTAGAAAACATTCACAGAAAAACAACTTTTCTAAATAATACATAATTGTGTGTTTGCATTTATTTTTTTTTATTTTCATACAGTCTATAAAATATATCCCTTAATCAATAAGAAGCAACACGTGCATTTGTTCTGAACAATTCATAAGAACTTAATATAGAAAATCAATATGCATTTGATGTTTTTAATGTTAAGATTAATTCACAAAGTAAAATATAGTTTCTATGTTGATTCACTGGTGCAAGATGCAATGCATTCTTTATCAAATAGAATTTTTTTTTTTCTTTAAGTCAGTAAATGAAAAATTCTGTGCTTCTGGATTATAGTTATGTATATTTTAAAATATCCTTAAAATAAACAGGTTAACTTTATACCTCAAGGAACTAGGGGAAAAAAGAAAATAAGCTCAAAGTTAGTATAAGAAAGGAAATAGCTGAGATGAGAGGGAAAAAATTGACACATAAAAACAAAAGAAATAATTAAACTAAAAGCTGGTTTTATTTAAAAAATAGATAAAAGAGAAGTTTCAAATAGACAAAATTATAAATGAAAGAGAAAACAACTGATACCACACAAATACAAAGGATCACAATGGACTACTATGAACAATTATATATCAATAAATTAGATGGCTTAAAAGAAATAGATATATGTCTCAAAATATGAAATCTAAACAGACTGAATCATGAAGAGCTAGAAAATATAAATAGATCAATTACTAGTAAAGTGGTTTAATCAGTATTTTACATATATATATATATATATATGAAGGAATTTTGCATATTCATATATATGAAAGAAATGGCAACCCACTCTGGTGTTCTTAACTGTCTTTCATGGACAGAGGAGCCTGGTGGCTAAAGTCCATGGGATCACAAACAGTCAGACATGACTGAGGGTCTAACACACACACACACACACACACACACACACACACACACACACACACACACACAATTCGGTTATAAAACAGAGGAAACTGTCATTTGCAACAACATGGATGGACTTTAGAAATTTTAGTGCTAAAATAAAAGAGAGATAGACAGATGCTGTGCAATATGATTATATGTGTAACCCAAAAAACAAAATAAACAACCTAAATTCATAGACACAGAGAATGTATTGGTTGTTGTGAAAGAGATGGGCATACCAGACCACGTGACCTGCTTCTTGAGAAACCTGTAGGCAGGTCAGAAGCAACAGAGTGGTTCCAAATAGGAAAAGGAGTACGTCAAGGCTGTATATTTTCACCATGCTTATTTAACTTATATTCAGAGTACATCATGAAAAACACTGGGCTGGAGGAAGCACAAGCTGGAATCAAGATTGCCGGGAGAAATATTAATAACCTTAGATATGCAGAAGACACCACCCTTATGGCAGAAATTGAAGAAGAACTAAGAGCCTTTTGATGAAAGTGAAAGAGGAAAGCGAAAAACTTGGCTTAAAGCTCAACATTCGGAAAACTAAGATCATGGCATCTGGTCCCATCACTTCTTGGCAGATAGATGGATAAACAGTGAAAACAGTGGCTTACTTTATTTTTATGGGCTCTAAAATCACTGCACATGGCAATTGCAGCCATGAAATTAAAAGATGTTTACTCCTTGGAAGGAAAGTTATAACCAACCTAGACAACATATTAAGGTCCATCTAGTCAAGGCTATGGTTTTTCCAGTGGTCATGTATGGATGTGAGAGTTGGACTATAAAAAAAGCTGAGTGCTGAAGAAATGATGCTTTTGAACTGTGGTGTTGGAGAAGACTCTTGAGAGTCCCTTGGACTGCAAGGAAATCCAACTAGTCCATCCTAAAGGAGAACAGTCCTGGGTGTTCATTGGAAGGACTGATGTTGAGGCTGAAACTCTTAATACTTTGGCCACCTGATGCTAGGAGATGACTCACTGGAAAAGACCCTGATGCTGGGAAAGATTGAGGGCAGGAGGAGAAGGGGACGACAGAGGATGAGATTGATGGATGGCATCATTGACTCAATGGACATGGGTTTGGGTTTACTCCAGGAGTTGGTGATGGACAGGGAGGCCTGGAGTGCTGTGATTCATGGGGTTGCAAAGAGTTGGACATGACTGAGCGACTGAACTGAAAGGTTAGAAGTGTGGGGTAGAGGGAATGGGTAAAGGTGGCCAAAGGGACCAATTTCCAGTTATAGAAGAAATAAATTCTGCAGATGTAATGAACAGCATGGTGACCATAGTCAACAATACTATATTTGAAAGTTTTCAGGAAAGTAAATCTTTAAAAAAGCACTTATTACAAGAAAGGCATTTGTAAATATGTGATATAATGGATATTAACTCACCTTTGTGGTATTCATTTCTTGATGTATACATTTATCAAACCATTACTTGTACATCTTCAACTAATACAATGTTATATGTCAGCTATATCCTAATAAAGCTAGAAAAAGTAAAAATGTCTTTCATTGACATTAATAATATAAATACTATTGATATTCTTCAAAATAAATAGAAAATATTTGAAAATATATAAAATTGATTGTAGAATTAAGGTCATTGATGAATTTCAAAAGATTTTAATTTATTTTTTTAAACATTCTGAATAATTTCTTAAAATTCTAGTGCCCAGCAATAAAAAGGAAATAAAAGAGTCAAAATAGAAATTTGAAATTAGAAAATATCTTATTAACTAAATACCATGACATTTATCATGTCAAATAGTTCATTTAACAGGAAGGATTATTTTATACTGTATAAACTATGCTACTATCACCTCAATTAATTTTTAGGGAATTTCATCAGTTGTGGACCTATTACCCCTTTCAATTGTTTATTGAAACAGAATATTTTTACTATTTTTATAACTATTATTTAAATGAGATATACTGAGAATGTGCAAACACATTGACATTTTAATGTTAAGCACTTTAAAATAGATTCTAACCGTAATGAAAATATATTTTTTTATATTGAGTACTGAGAAATATGGTAAAATAATTAGAAAAAAAACACCTTATATTGTGAATCTTATACTTTAATGTTTGACTACTTTTTAAATATGACAGGATTCTAGAGCAACTCTTGTTTTGTTTCGTAAGTGTCTTCCTCTTCAGATTATGCGTGTGTTTTGTTTAGTGTGTGCATGTGCACTAAGTCATTTCAGTATATCTGACGCTTTGCGACCATATGGACTTTAGCCCGTCAGGGACTCTGCCCATGGGATTCTTCAGGCAAGATGATTGGCGCGGGTTGCCCTGCCTTCTTCAGGGGATCTTCCTGACCAAGCCGTGGAACCTGTCTCTTATGTCTCCTGCATTGCAGGTGGGCTCTTAACCACTAGCACCACCTGGGAAGTCTGTTTTATTTAGTACTCGGTTATAAATTTTTGAAAATTCGTTTCTATGTTTACTAAGTTTGAACATTACAATAAATGAAAGTATGACTTTTGAGTTTCTAACAATATGTGCCCTAACCAAGAAAGAGGTGGTTTTCAAGTTTTCTTTTTGTAAAATATTGTATCAAAGAAAAAATTGTTGCCAATGTCTTTGTCATTTTTATTCTCTCATAGTTTAGAGTATATCTACATAGAAAACAATGCTGTATATGTGCTTGCCATAAAATTTTGATAAGAAATATGTAATATATTAATGATAGTATTATATTATTAGTATAAATGATGTGGATTGGCTTAAACATGTTTTATAAGAGTATGTAAAAGCCACCTGGGCTAGTCTAGGCTCTATTAGTTGATTAGTGAATTCTCAACTGAAGCACTTAAGTGCTTTTTTTAAAACTCATTCCCAGAGCTTTACTTCATGCATTTTGAAACAGAAATCTGAGAAGTTCCTTCTCAGAAGTTTTTATACATTCAAAAATTGAACTTAGCCATACTTTAAAAACAAAACAATATTCTCTCTTTCTCTTTACACACATGCAAACCCACACACAACCTTTGATTTTAATAGAATATAAGTGAAAGTGTTAGTGACTCAGTCATGTCCAATTCTTTGTGACCTTATGCACTGTAGCCCACCAGGCTCTGTGGAATTCTCCAGGCAAGAATACTGGAGTGGGTAATCATTCCCTTCTCCAGGGGATCTTCTTGACCCAGGGATCGAAGCTGGTCTCCTAAACTTCAAGATGATTCTTTACCATATGAAACACCAAGGAAGCCCTATATTGAAAATAAAATCACTGTTGAACCATTCGGATAATCGTCCAGACAATAGAAAAAGTATAAGAGTTGGAATGTAAAGAAGGCCAGTCTTCTTTATGGACCATTGAAGAAATCTATCCTTTCAAACTGTGGTGCTGGAGAACTCTTGAGAACCTCTTGGAGAGCAAGGAGATTAAACCAGTCAATCCTAAAGGAAATCAACTCTGAATATTCATGAAAGAACTGATGCTGAAGCTGAAGATCCAATACTTTGGCCACTTGATGCTAACAGCTGTGTCACTGGAAAATACCCTGATGCTGGGAAAGATTGAAGGCAGAAGGAGGGGATGACAGAAGATGAGATAGTTGGATGGCATCACTGACTTAATGGATGTGAGTTTGAGCAAACTCTGGGAGATGGTGGAGGACAGAAGCCTGGTGTGCCACAGTCCATGGAGTTGCAAAGAATCAGATACAGCTTAGTGACTGGACAACAGGAATAGTGTGTTAAGCTTATATTCCAGGTAGGATGTTAAATCTTAACTTATGAATTCTCACTTAATTTCTATTTATTTGTTGTAAATTTCTTTCATAGAAACTGGGAAGATGATTTGAGAAATCAGTGAGAGAACTCCATGTGGGACTCTCCAAGACCTTTGGCTACAGGGTCTTTTCTCTCCTGCTATGTATATCTCCTGTGGGCTAAGCTACTTGAGTCGTATCCAGCTCTATGAGATCCCATATACCGTAGCCCACCAGGCCCCTTTGTCCATGGCATTATCTGGGCAAGAATACTGGAGTGGGTTGCCACTTCTTCTCCAACAGTAATCTATATTCCTCAATAAAGTCACTGTGTATAGGCAACTGTTGAAGCCATGACCTTGCAGGGATTTTTTTAGTCCTGGGATTGTCCCTCACTCTGTCCCATGCAAGATACTTGACAAGCACTAGTAAAAAACTTTGTCCATCAATTTATCAATTCATTTATCCATCCATTCAAATCCTATTCTAAAATTAGTGTCCAGTTAATGACTGATACTAATTCAATTTCCAAGATAAATATGTTTTCTTCAAGAATACTGTTACATGCATATAAATACTCCAATCCAATACATTGCAATAAATATTATATGCATATAAGTGGACCAAGGTAGATAAAATTTAGATTAAATCTCCTTTTAAGAAAAGGAAAATATTGGTTTAAATGATAATGGAAATAAATACTATCTTCAATTTTATACATTTCCATTTCAAGTGCACTTCTTAATTCCTGTGTGTGTGTGTGTGTGTGTATAAGCATATCTATATATCTATATATATATATATATATATATATTTTTTTTTTTTTTTTTTTATTTTCTTGGGCAAAGTTGTATTAGTTGTTCTTTTATAAAAAAATGTTGGAGAATATTTAATTTATAGTGTTGTGTTAGTTTCAGGTATACAGTAAAATGAATCTATTATACATTTATGATATATCCACTCTTTTTTTTTTTTTTTTTTTTTACAATTCTTCTCCAAACGGTCCTTGTAGAGTATTGACCAGAATGCTCTGTACTGTACAATGGGTCCTTATTACTTTGTTGTTGTTCAGTCGCTGTCATGTTTGATGCTTTGCAACCCCATCGACTTTCCTGTCCTTCACTATCTCCTAGAGTTTGCTCAAATTCATGTCCATTGAGTCTGTGATGCTATCTAATGATCTCATATTCCATTGCCCTCTTCTTTAGTCTGCTTTCTTTCTTAGTATCATTTTCCAATGAGTCAGCTCTTTGCATCAGATGGCCAAATTATTGGAGTTTCAGCTTCAGCATCAGTCCTTCAAATGAATATTCAGGGTTGATTTCCTTTAGGATTGACTGGTTTGAGCTTCTTCAAGTCCAAGGGACTCTTAAGAGTCTTTTCAAGCATCACTATGTGGTCACCAATTTTTTGGCACTCTGCATTCTTTATGATCCAACACTCACATCCATACATGACTACTAGAAAAATCATAACTGTGACTATTTGGATATACAGAATATTGGAGGGACTTGCCGTTCTCTCCTTCAGTGATTTTGTTTTGTCAGAACTCTCCACTATGATCAATCTATCTTGGGTGGCCTTGCATGACATGGATCAAGCTTCATTGAGTTACACAAGTCCCTTTACCACTACAAGGCTGTGATCTATGAAAGGGCATTATTAGTTACCTATTCTATACATAACAGTGTGTATAGGTCAACCAAATCTCCCAATTTATCCCTCCCCTCTGCTTACACCCTAGCAGCCATAAGTTGGTTTTCTACATCTGTGACTCTACTTATTTCTTGTAAATAAGTTCAATTGTAATTATTATTATTTTTTTTACAATTCCACATATAATTGATATCATATGATAGTTATCATTCTCTGACTTACTTCACAAAGTATGATAATCTTTAGGTCTATCCATGCTGCTGCAAATGACATTATTTCATTATTTTTATGGCAGAGTAATACAATATATACATACAATTTATATAAGTACCACATCTTTATCTAGTCCTTGGTTAATTAACATTTAGGGTACTTCTATATCCTGGTTTTCACAAATGCTGCAATGAACATGGTGCTGCATGTATCTATTGAATTATGTTTTTCCCTGGGTATACACCTAGGAGAGGAATTTATGTGTTATATGGTAATTCTATTTTTAGTTTTTTAAGGAACCTTCATACTGTTCTCCATAGCGACTAAATCAATTTACATTCCCATTAACAGTGTAGGAGGATTCCATCCATCCTACATGCTCTTCAGCATTTATTGTATGGGTTTTTTTTTTTTTTTAATTTAAATTTAAGGATAATTGCTTTACAAAATTTTGTAGTTTTCTGTCATACATCAACAAGAGTCAGCCATAGGTACACCCTGTCCCCTTCCTCCCAAATCTTCCTCTCATCTTCCTCCCCATTCCACCTTGCAGGCTGTCACAGCACCCCTGATTGAATTCCCTGGGTCATATGGCAAATTCCCATTGGCTATCTATTTTACATATGGTATTCTAAATTTCTATATTACTCTCTCAATAATCTCCCCTCTCCCTCCTCTCCACTCCCATGTCCAGAGGTCTGTTCTTCTGTGTCTGTTTCTCCACTGCTGCCCTGAAAATAAATTCATCAGTGCCAACCTTTTAAATTCCATATATATATATACACACATATATACATACACACATATATACATACATATATATATGTATATATATATATCAGTATACAATATTTTTATTTCTTTTTCTGTCTTACTTCTCTCTGTGTAATAGACTCTAGGTTTGTCTACATCATTAGAACAGAATCAAATGTGTTCTTTTTTATGGCTGAGTAGTAAGGCAATGGCACCCCACCCCAGTACTTTTGCCTGGAGAATCCCATGGACGGAGAATCTCAGTCCATGGGGTCACTGAGAGTTGGACACGACTGAGCGACTTCACTTTCACTTTTCACTTTCCTACATTGGAGAAGGAAATGGCAACCCACTCCAGTGTTCTTGCCTGGAGAATCCCAGGGACTGGGGAGCCTGGTAGGCTACCGTCTATGGGGTCACACAGAGTTGGACACGACGATTTTGAGCAGAATCTTGCTAGCATGGGAAAAAAGCACAGTTGTAAAGTTATTTGAATATTTGATGGCACTGCCCTTTTTTGCGGAGAAGGTGATGGCACCCACTCCAGTACTCTTGCCTGGAAAATCCCATGGATGGAGGAGCCTGGTAGGCTGCAGTCCATGGGGTCACTAGGAGTCGGACATGACTAAGCGACTTTACTTTCACTCTTCACTTTCATGCATTGGAGAAGGAAATGGCAACCCACTCCAGTGTTCTTGCCTGGAGAATCCCAGGGACAGGGGAGCCTGGTGAGCTTCTGTCTATGGGGTCGCACAGAGTCGGACACAACTGAAGCGACTTAGCAGCAGCAGGAGCAGCAGTATTCCATTGTATATATGTACCACTACTTCTTTATCCATTCATCTGCTGATGGACATCTAGGTTGTTTTCATGTCCTAGCTATTATAAATAGTGCTGCAGTGAACATTGGGATATATGTGTCTTTTTCAATTTTGGTTTCCTCAGGGTATATGCCTAGGAGTGGGATTGCTGGATCATATGGTGGTTTTATTCCTAGCTTTTTACAGACTCTCCATACCATCTTCAATAATGGCTATATCAGTTTACATTCCCACCAGCAATGTAAGAGTGTTCCCTTTTCTTCATATCCTCTCCAACATTTATCTTTTGTAGACATTTTGATGATGGCCATGCTGACTGATGTGAGGTGGTATCTCATTGTATTTTTGATTTGCATTTCTCTAATAATGAGTGATATTGAGCATCTTTTCATCTTATTTGTATATCTTCTTTGGAGAAATGTATGTTTAGCTACTCCACCCATTTTTTGTTTGAGTTGCATGGACTGTTTGTATATTTTGGAGATTAATCCCTTGTTAATTGCTTCATTTGCAAATATTTGTCTCCTTTCTAAGGTTTGTCTTTTTACTTTGCCTAAAACTTTCTTTTGCTGTGCAAAAACGTTTAAGTGTAATTAGATTCCATTGTTTACCTTTGTTTTAATTTTCATTACTCTAGGAAGTAGATCAAAAAAAAATCTTGCTGTGATTTATGTCAAAGTGTTCAGCCTATCATTTCAGCCTAGATTTTTGTAGCATCTGACCTTACATTAATGTCTTTAATTTATTTTGAGTTTATTTTTGTGTATGTTACGGAGTGTTCTAATTTCATTATTTTACTTGTAATCTGTTCAATTTTCCCAGTACCAATTATTCAAGAGGCTGTCTCTTCTCCATTGTATATTTTTATTTGCTTTATCATAGATTAAATGACCATAGGTGCATGGGTGTATCTCTGGACTTTCCAGCTTGTTCCATTGATCTATTTTCTGTTTTTGTGCCAATAACATACTACTTTAATTACTGCAGCTTTGTACTATAATCTGAAGTCTGGGAACCTGATTCCTCCATCCTCATTTTTCTTTTTTAAGGTTCCTTTGGCTATTCATTGTAAAGCCTATGGTCTTTCCTGTGGTCATGTATGGATGTGAGAGCTGGACTGTGAAGAAGGCTGAGCGCTGAAGAATTGATGCTTTTGAACTGTGGTGTTGGAGAAGACTCTTGAGAGTCCCTTGGACTGCAAGGAGATCCAACCAGTCCATTCTGAAGGAGATCAGCCATGGGATTTCTTTAGAAGGAATGATGCTAAAGCTGAAACTCCAGTACTTTGGCCACCTCATGCGAAGAGTTGACTCATTGGAGAAGACTCTGCTGCTGGGAGGGATTGGGGGCAGGAGGAGAAGGGGACGACAGAGGATGAGATGGCTGGATGGCATCACTGACTCAATGAATGTGGGTCTGAGTGACCTCCGGGAGTTGGTGATGGACAGGGAGGCCTGGCGTGCTGCAGTTCATGCGGTCACAAAGAGTCGAACACGCCTGAGCAACTGATCTGATCTGATCTGATCTGATCTTGGCTATTCAGTATCACTTGCATTTCTATAGCCACTGTGAATTTTTTTATTCTAATTCTGTGAAAAATGCCATTGGTAAGGATTGAATTGAATTTTTAGATTGCTTTGGGATACTTCCCCCACCAATACTAAATGAAAGAATGTCAAAAAGGAAACACTTTAAACTTAACCCAAGTATTGTATTTTTCTCGTAGAAATTTAGAGTATTAACTGCATGCATGCTAAGTCACTTCAGTTGTGTCTGACTCTTTGAGACTCTAAGGACTGTGACCTAAAAGGTTCTTCTGTCCATGAGATTCTCCAGGTAAGAATACTGGAGTGGGGTTCCATGTCCTACTCCAGAGAATCTTCCTAATCCAGGGATCAAATCTGCATCTCTTATGTCTTCTGAGTTGACAGGTGGGCTCTTTACCACACACACCACCTGGGAATTCCTTAAAGTGTTAACAAGTAGTGTCAAAAAATAGTTTATAAACATTCAAATTTGGGATTAGCAGAATGATCACTATTTGGGGAATAATTAATTAGCTTCCTTCACCTCTTTATTATAACATTGCAATTTCACTGTGTGTCTGTGGAATTTATGTTAAGGATGGATTTCTTTATAAATACTTTGTGAGAAACTTTGGGTCTAGAATATGCAAAAATAGGGCTTCCCAGTGGCTCAGTGGTACATAATCCACTTGCAATCCAGGAAGGAGACCCAGGTTCAATCCCTGAGTCTAGAAGATCCCCTGGAAGAGGGCATGGCAATCCACTCCTGTATTCTTACTTGGAGAATGCCATAGACAGAGGAACATGGCAGGCTACAGTCCATGGGGTCACAAAGAGTTGGACATGATTGAAGTAACTAAGTACACACATATACATTCAGAAATAATGCATTTTCAAGCTTGAAAATACAATTTTTGATATAACTTAGTAATGTTTTAAAACTTCACAATTAATGGCATATTCTCAGAAGTGCCAATTTAAATTTATATTTAAATTTATACATCTTAATTGCTATACAGGTAAACTCTTGAGTCCTTTGTACAGCAAGGAGATCAAACCAGTCAATACTAAAAGAAATCAACCCTGAATATTCAATGGAAGGA
Source organism: Tragelaphus eurycerus (assembly GCA_935064755.1). Lineage (NCBI taxonomy): Eukaryota > Metazoa > Chordata > Mammalia > Artiodactyla > Bovidae > Tragelaphus > Tragelaphus eurycerus. The sequence goes on along the minus strand of CAKXYN010000007.1, from coordinate 46,819,521 downwards.
CTGATACTGAAGGTGAAGCTCCAATATTTTGGCTACCTGGTGCAAAAAGCTGACTCACTGGAAAAGATCAGAGTCTTTTCCAGTGAGTCACTCTGGGAAAGATTGAGGGCAGGAGGAGAAGGGGATGACAAAGGATGAGGTGGTTGTGTGGGATCAGCAATTCACTGGACATGAGTTTGAGGAAACTGGGAGAGAGTGAAGGATAGGGAAGTCTGGTGGGCTGCAGTCCATGGGATTGCTAAGAGTCGAACATAACTGAGTGACTGATCAACATAAACAATATATGTGTTATTTTTTATTTAGTCACTAAGTCATGTCTGACTCTTTTGGAATCCCATGGACTGTAGGCCAACAGGTGCATCTGTCCATGAGATTTCTCAGGCAAGAATACTGGAGCAGGTTGCCATTCCTTTCTACAGGGGATCTTCCTTACCCAAGGACTGTATCTGCATATCCTGCATTGGCAGGCAGATTCTTTACCTTTGAGCCACCCGGGAAGCCCATGTATGTGTTATATATAATATTATATTAATATATATAATTTGTAAATGTATAATAGGTAATTTGAAATATATTAATAGTTAAAAGTATAATTTCATAATAGTTAACAAAAATTTTCATTCTAGAGAATAAAACAAGCAGTAATACTATAGAAATTTTATGATTAAAAATGATCATGTAGAGAAAGAAATAATATGTAAGGAAGTAAAAATTAAAGCATGCATACACACACACGTGTGATGGATTACATTAACTGAATTTTCCCAAGGCATTTTTTGTATCAAGAATGTGTGATTTTTATTCCTGAGGAGTTACTCATGTGTACATATACCATGGTATAGTTATACCTTCATTTCTTGAAGGGCATCTGGATTATTAGTGCTATGAATGTTTCTGTACAGAGTTTTTCTGTGAAAATAAGTTTAAATTTCTCTATAATTGCAAAAGAATGCAATTCCTAGGTTTTATGGTTGTTGTATATTTAGTTTTGTAACAAATATTTAAACTGTTGTCCAGGGTGTACCATATTCTTTTTCTTTCTTATGCATATTCTGAGAATCACTTGTTATTTTATCTTACAGTAGGTCCTTGTAGGTTATTAATTTTAAATATAGCAGGTTGTACATGTTAATCTCAAACTTCTATCACTCTTTCCCACCCTGATAACCATAAATTCATTCTTTATGAGTCTGTTTCTATTTTATAGATAAGTTCATTTGTGTTTTTTTCAGATTGTACATATAATCAATATCATATAATATCTGTCATTGGTATTCTGACTTACTTCACTTAGTATGATAATCTTCAAGTCCATCCATTTTACTACAAATGACATTATTTCATTATTTTCAATGGCTGAGTAGTATTCCATTGTATATATATACATCTTTATCCATTCATCTGCCAGTGGACATTTACACTTATCCTGTGTGTTGACTATTGTGAACCATATTCCAAGGAACACAAGGGTGCATATATTTTTTCCACTCATGTTTTTCTCTGGATGTATGCCCAGAAGCATGATTGCTCGATTATATGATAGCTCTAATTTTAGTTTCTTAAGGAACCTCCATGCTGCTCTCCATAGTGACTATACCAATTTATATTCACATCAACAGTGTAGGAGAGTTCCATTTCCTCGACACCCTCTCTGGCTTTTATTGTTTGTGAAATTTTGATGACAGTCATTCTGATTGTCATCAGTGTGAAGTGATATCTCATTGCAGTTTTGACTCACATTTGTCTAATAGTGATGTTGAGCATCTTGATATACCTCTTGGCAATCTATAGGTCTTCTTTGGAGCAATGTCTGCTTGGGCCTTCTGCACATATTTTGACTGTGGTTTTATAGCAGATTACACCACCCTTATGGCAGAAAGTGAAGAGGAACTAAAAAGCTTCTTGATGAAAGTGAAAGAGCAGAGTGAAAAAGTTGGCTTAAAACTCAGCATTCAGAAAATTAAGATCATGGCATCTGGTCCCATCCCTTCATGGGAAATAGAAGGGGAAACAGTGGAAACAGTGTCAGACTTTATTTTTGGGGGCTCAAAAATCACTGCAGTTGGTAACTTCAGCCATGAAATTAAAAAATGCTTACTCCTTGGAAGGAAACTTTTGACCAACCTAGATAGAATATTGAAAAGCAGAGACATGACTTTGCCAAAAAGAGCCATCTAGTCAAGGCTATGGTCTTTCCTGTGGTCATGTATGGATGTGAGAGCTGGACTGTGAAGAAGGCTGAGTGCCGAAGAATTGATGCTTTTGAACTGTGGTGTTGGAGAAGGCTCTTGAGAGTCCCTTGGACTGCAAGGATATCCAACCAGTCCATTATAAAGGAGATCGGCCCTGGGATTTCTTTGGAAGAAATGATGCTAAAGCTGTAACTCCAGTATTTTGACCACTTCATGCGAGGAGTTGACTCATTGGAAAAGACTCTGATGCTGGGAGGGATTGGGGGCAGGAGGAGAAGGGGACGACAGAGGATGAGATGGCTGGATGGCATCACTGACTCGATGGACATGAGTCTGACTGAATCCCAGGAGTTGGTGATGGACAGGGAGGCCTGGTGTGCTGCGATTCATGGGGTCACAAAGAGTCAGACACAACTGAGCAACTGAACTGAATTGATATATAGATATAGATATAGATAGATATATAGATATAGATAGATAGATAGATAGATAGATATAGATAAAGATATAGCTAGATATAGATAGATAGATAATTGAGCCACATGAGCTATTCATAAATTATGGAGACTAAAATTTGCCAGTTGCACTGTCTGTGAATATTTTCTACCATTATCTGAATTATCTTTTAACCATTTCAAATTCCTTCCAGCAAAGCATGAGAAAACCAGCTTCTTCACATCTTTACCAGCATTTGTTGTAGCCATTTTTTTTATTGTAACCCTAAGCACCTCAGCGGCTGCGACCGGTGCAATAAGCACACCTCGGCGGCTGCGACCGGCGCACTAAGCGCGGCCGAGAGGAGCTACCCCACGACCGAGGTCAGGAAGGGCGGCAGTGAGGAGATACCCCTCCTCCAAGGTCAGGAAGGGTGGCGGTGAGGAGAGATCCCTCGTCCAAGGTAAGGTGCGATGGCTGTGCTTTGCTGGAGCAGCCGGGAAGAGATACCCCACGCCCAAGGTAAGAGAAACCCAAGTAAGACGGTAGGTGTTGCAAGAGGGCATCAGAGGACAAACACACTGAAACCATACTCACAGAAAACTAGTCAATCTAATCACACTAGGACTACAGCCTTGTCTAACTCAATGAAATTAAGCCATGCCCGTGGGGCAACCCAGGATGGCCGGGTCATGGTGGAGAGATCTGACAAGGTGTGGTCTGCCGGAGAAGGGAATGGCAAACCACTTCAGTATTCTTGTCTTGAGTACACCATGAACAGTATGAAAAGACAAAATGATAGGATACTGAAAGAGAGACTCCCCAGGTCAGTAGGAGCCCAATATGCTACTGGAGATCAGTGGAGAAATAACTCCAGAAAGAATGAAGGGATGGAGTCAAAGCAAAAAGAATACCCAGCTGTGGATGTTTCTGGTGATAGAAGCAAAGTCCGATGCTATAAAGAGCAATATTTGCATAGGAACCTGGAATGTCAGGTCCATGAATCAAGGCAAATTGGAAGTGGTCAAACAAGAGATGGCAAGAGTGAATGTTGACATTCTAGGAAGCAGTGAACTAAAATAGACTGGAATGGGTGAACTTAAGTCAGAGGACCATTATATCTAAAACTGCGGGCAGGGATCCCTCAGAAGAAATGGAGGGGGCCATCATGGTCAACAAAAGAGTCTGAAATGCAGTACTTGGATGCAATCTCAAAAACGACAGAATGATCTCTGTTCATTTCCAAGGCAAACCATTCAATGTCACAGTAATCCAAGTCTATGTCCCAACCAGTAACACTGAAGAAGCTGAAGTTGAACGGTTTTATGAAGCCCTACAAGACCTTTTAGAACTAACACCCCAAAAAGATGTCCTTTTCATTATAGGGGACTGGAATGCAAAAGTAGGAAGTCAAGAAACACCTGGAGTAACAGGCAAATTTGGCCTTGGAAGATGGAATGAAGCAGGGCAAAGACTAATAGAGTTTTGCCAAGAAAATGCACTGGTCATAGCAAATACCCTCTTCCAACAACACAAGAGAAGACTCTATACATGGACATCACCATATGGTCAACACCAAAATCAGATCGATTATATTCTTTGCAGCCAAAGATGGAGAGCTATACAATCAGAAAAAACAAGACCAGAAGCTGACTGTGGCTCAGACCATGAATTCCTTATTGCCAAATTCAGACTGAAATTGAAGAAAGTAGGGAAAACTACTAGACCATTCAGGTATGACCTAAATCAAATCCCCTATGATTATACAGTGGAAGTGAGAAATAGATTTAGTGGCCTAGATCTGATCGATAGAGTGCCTGATGAACTATGGAATGAGGTTCGTGATATTGTACAGGAGACAGGGTTCAAGACCATCCCCATGGAAAAGACATGTAAAAAAGCAAAATTGCTGTCTCCAGAGGCCTTACAAATAGCTGTGAAAAGAAGAGAAGCAAAAAGCAAAGGAGAAAACGAAAGATATAAACATCTGAATGCAGAGTTCCAAAGAATAGCAAGAAGAGATAAGATAGCTTTATTCAGTGATCAATGCAAAGAAATAGAGGAAAACAACAGAATGGGAAAGACTAGGGATCTCTTCAAGAAAATCAGAGATACCAAAGGAACATTTCATGCAAAGATGGGCTCGATAAAGGACAGAAATGGTATGGACCTAAAGGAAGCAGAAGATATTAAGAAGAGGTGGCAAGAATACACAGAAGAACTGTACGAAAAAGAGCTTCATGACCCAGATAATCATGATGGTGTGATCACTGACCTAGAGCCAGACATCCTGGAATGTGAAGTCAAGTGGGCCTTAGAAAGCATAACTACAAACAAAGCTAGTGGAGGTGATGGAATTCCAGTGGAGCTATTCCAAATCCTGAAAGATGATGCTGTGAAAGTGCTGCACTCAATATGCCAGCAAATTTGGAAAACTCAGCAATGGCCACAAGATTGGAAAAGGTGAGTTTTCATTCCAATCCCAAAGAAAGGCAATGCCAAAGAATGCTCAAACTACCGCACAATTGCACTCATCTCACATGCTAGTAAGGTAATGCTCAAAATTCTCCAAGCCACGCTTTAGCAATATGTGAACTTCCTGATGTTCAAGCTGATTTTAGAAAAGGCAGAGGAACCAGAGATCAAATTACCAACATCCACTGGATCACGGAAAAAGCAAGAGAGTTCCAGAAAAACATCTATTTCTGCTTTATTGACTAAACCAAAGCCTTTGTGTAGATCACAATAAACTGTGGAAAATTCTGAAAGAGATGGGAATACCACACCACCTGATCTGCCTCTTGAGAAATTTGTATTCAGGTCAGGAAGCAACAGTTAAAACTGGACATGGACCAACAGACTGGTTCCAAATAGGAAAAGGAGAACATCATGGCTGTATATTGTCACCATGTTTATTTAACTTATATGCAGAGTACATCATGAGAAATGCTGAACTGGAAGAAACACAAGTTGGAATCAAGATTGCTGGGAGAAATCTCAATAACCTCAGATATGCAGATGACACCACCCTTATGGCAGAAAGTGAAGAGGAACTAAAAAGCCTCTTGATGAAAGTGAAAGAGAGAGTGAAAAGGTTGGCTTAAAGCTAAACATTCAAAAAATGAAGATCATGACATCTGGTCCCATCACTACATGGGAAATAGATGGGGAAACATTTGAAACAGTGTCAGACTTTCTTTTAATGGGATCCAAAATCACTGCAGATGGTGACTGCAGCCATGAAATTAAAAGACACTTACTCCTTGGAAGGAAAGTTAAGACCAACCTAGATAGCATATTCAAAAGCAGAGACATTACTTTGCCAACAAAGGTCCGCCTAGTCAAAGCTATGGTCTTTCCTGTGGTCATGTATGGATGTGAGAGCTGGACTGTGAAGAGAGCTGAGCTCCGAAGTATTGATGCTTTTGAACTGTGGTGTTGGAGAAGACTCTTGAGAGTTACTTGGACTGCAAGGAAATCCAACCAGTCCATTCTGAAGGAGATCAGCCCTGGGATTTCTTTGGAAGGAATGATGCTAAAGCTGAAACTCCAGTACTTTGGCCACCTCATGCAAAAAGTTGACTCATTGGAGAAGACTCTAATGCTGGGAGGGATTGGGGGCAGGAGGAGAAGGGGACGACAGAGGATGAGATGGCTGGATGGCATCACTGACTCGATGGATGTGAGTCTGAGTGACCTCCGGGTGTTGGTGATGGACAGGGAGGCCTGGCGTGCTGCGATTCATGGGGTCGCAAAGAGTCAGACACGACTGAGCCACTGATCTGATCTGATTTGATTGTTAACAGATGTGTATTGGAAGATCACTGTGGCTCAATTCATATTTTCTGGTGAGTAATGAGGTTGAATATCTTTTCATATACTTGTTTGCAATCTATAAATCAACTTTGCTGAAATATATGTTCATATAATTTCTTTTTTTCTCTTAATGTATTGCTTGTTGCTTTTACTACTAAGTTTTGAAATTTCTTTTTATAGTCCAGATATTAATCCTTTGTCTGTTGTATGGTTTGCAAATATGTATTACCAATGTATCACTTATCTTTTCCTTCTCTAAGCAGAGTATTTCACAAAGCAAATGTTTTTAGTTTTGATGAGATCATTTTACCTTCATCTTGGTGTCAAGTCTAAGAATACTGCCTGGCCCTAGATACTGAAGACTATTTCTTTCTAAATATTTGACTGTTTTGCATTTTAGACTGTGGTTTATTTTGAGTTAATATTTTTATAATGTGTCAAGTTGCATTTGAGGTATTTGTTTTTTGATGTCCAATTATCACACCATCTTTTTTTGAAATTATTATCCTTCATCCATTTACTTGACATTGCTTCAAATGATTTTAAGTGTTTTCAATGTAGTAACAATCAATTTTAGAAATAAAGACATATATTTCAGCATAAAAATATTTCTTAATTGAAGGACAATTTTTGTACAGAATTTTGTTGCTTTCTGTCAAATATCAACATGAAACAGCAATAGGTATACTTTTGTCTCCTCCTTCTTGAACCTCAATTCTGAAATTACTTTTTTAACTTACTAATTCTTATGCACTAGGCAAAGAATCGCATAACCAGAGTTCTCTTGTAGGATCAGATCAGATCAGATCAGTCGCTCAGTCGTGTCCGACTCTTCACGACCCCATGAACCGCAGCACGCCAGGCCTCCCTGTCCATCACCAGCTCCCGGAGGTCACTCAGACTCACACCCATCAAGTCAGTGATGCCATCCAGCCATCTCATCCTCCGTCGTCCCCTTCTCCTCCTGCCCTCAATCCCTCCCAGCATCAGAGTCTTCTCCAATGAGTCAACTCTTCGCATGAGGTGGCCAAAATACTGGAGTTTCAGCTTTAGCATCATTCCTTCCAAAGAAATTCCAGGATTGATCTCCTTCAGAATGGACTGGTTGGATCTCCTTGCAGTCCAAGGGACTCTCAAGAGTCTTCTCCAACACCACAGTTCAAAAGCATCAATTCTTCGGCGCTCAGCCTTCTTCACAGTCCAGCTCTCACATCCATACATGACCACAGGAAAGACCATAGCCTTGACTAGGCGAACTTTTGTTGGTAAAGTCATGTCTCTGCTTTTGAATATGCTATCTAGGTTGGTCATAACTTTCCTTCCAAGGAGTAAGCGTCTTTTAATTTCATGGCTGCAGTCACCATCTGCAGTGATTTTGGAGCCCAGAAAAATAAAGTCTGACACTGTTTCCACTGTTTCTCCATCTATTTCCCATGTACTGATGGGACCAGATGCCATGATCTTCGTTTTCTGAATGTTGAGCTTTAAGCCAACCTTTTCACTCTCCACTTTCACTTTCATCAAGAGGCTTTTTAGCCCCTCTTCACTTTCTGCCATAAGAGTCGTGTCATCTGCATATCTGAGGTTATTGATATTTCTCCCAGCAATCTTGATTCCAACTTGTCTTTCTTCCAGTCCAGCATTTCTCATGATGTACTCTGCATATAAGTTAAATGAACATGGTGACAATATGCACCTTGTATCTTGTAGGATATGTATCTTGTAGGATAGTGTTTATTAAACATCCCTAAGCTTTTATTTGTATTATAAAAATTTGTAAAAAAAAAATTCAAATTATCTGAGCCATATTCTTTCAATAAAAGCTAAAAAAAGATGATATAAAACATTTATTTTATGTTCTATAAGTATGTAAAATATGTTATATAATTTTGTCTGGTGATGCTCTCCTATTGTACCTTTATATTCATATCTTTAAGCAAACATGTGTTACAAATAAATATTAAAACTGCAAAACAATGTTCTGTTTTGTGCTGTTGCTTCAGTTGTGTCCAACTCTTTGTGACCCAATTGACTGTAGACCACTAGGCTCCTCTCTTTATGGAATTCTTCAGGTAAGAATCCTGGAGTAAGTTGCCATTTCCTTCTACAGGGCATCTTCCCAAAACAGGGATTGAACCCACATCTCTCATGTCCCCTGCATTGTTCTTTACCACTAGCACGACCTGGGAAGATAATGTACAATAATAACAAGACAGAAGGTAAAAATGACATAGTAACATATTTTTAAGAAACTAAAAATATAGAATGAAATAAAAATGAAAAAAAAAATTCTTTTCTAAAGCACACTTCACATACACTGACATTTTGGGAATATAATGTTTTTGCTAATGTAAAATATGTAATACATATATGAATAAGTCATGTGACATAATATATCATGTTATATATTGCTATAATTATGCTTATAGTTTTCTGCTCAATAAAAGATATTTAATCATCTACACTGCTGCTAAGTCGCTTCAGTCGTGTCCGACTCTATGCGATCCCATAGACGGCAGGCCACCAGGCTCCTTCTTCCCCGGGATTCTCCAGGCATGAATACTGGAGTGGGTTGCCATTTCCTCCCCAGTGCATGAAGGTGAAAAGTAAAAGTGAAGTCTCTCAGTTGTGTCTGACTCTTAGCGACCCCATGGACTGGAGCCTACCAGGCTCCTCCGTCCATGGGATTTTCCAGGCAAGAGTACTGGGGTGGGGTGCCATTGCCTTCCCCCATCATCTACACTAAAAGATGATAAAATACAATACAATTTCATAAATAATAAAAGTGAAAAATATTAAATAATTCTGCTTCTGCAAAGCATAAAAGATGGTACAACTTTGCATCATAAATATATGGATCTACAAGTTGTTCTTTCAAGTGCATCACTATGAATTAGGTAAGGGGATTTTGTTACTAATAAAACTTGATATCTCATTAGGTTGACAAAAATTTACTTATCACTTAGGTATAAAAATGATTGATGGTGGCAGAGCAGTGGTGCATTTAGGATAACAGCAATTGTGTCATTCCAAGCTAGTTCTACGTACACATCCCGTGTCATTAACAACTCTCTGGCTTTGGAAAAAAAGAGGTTTTAAATTGTCATTCTGAAATTGGTGGATAAATTCTACCTACAGCCATTGGCTATAGCTCTATGTTATCTCCACCATTAACTGCAAGGAAGACTGAGGAAAGGAGTTCAGCTCAGAGTTCAGAAGGAATGCAATCTGAATTTTGTCAACAGATAACTGGTTTCTGTTATATTTGAATAATCATGACTTTAATGGATGTTAATAAATTGACTCTAAAGCTTTGTGTGTATTTAAATTTATATTAAAAGGAAAATATTTTCTCTCTGTATAACATTTAAAAAATCAAATTACTTTTGGTAATAATAGTAATGAAAAAATAGAAAAATCGAGTCTCTACAAAATGTGAAAGAACACAGCGTATTCTTTTTTGTATGACTGAATTTTCTATTTTAAAAATCTTAAATATACAGAATGTCTTCCTAAATGAAAAAAAAAAAAAAAGATATATATACATCTTTCCTGAAATTTATTCCCATTTTGATGGTATATGATTTTAAAATTTCTCTCCTAGAGATTGTGTGACACAGCCTACTTAAGTTATAGATGAGAAGGCTGAAGTTTAAGTCGTAGTTCAGTCGTGTCCAACTCTGCAACTCCATGAATCGCAGCAGGCCAGGCGTCCCTGTGCATCACCAACTCCCGGAGTTCACTCAGACTCACATCTATTGAGTCGGTGATGCCATCCAGGCAGCTCATCCTCTGTCATCCCCTTCTCCTCCTGCTCCCAATCCCTCCCAGCATCAGAGTCTTTTCCAATGAGTCAACTCTTCACACGAGGTGGTCAAAGTACTGGAGTTTCAGCTTTAGCGTCATTCCTTCCAAAGAACACCCAGGACTGATCTCCTTCAGAATGGACTGGTTGGATCTCCTTGCAGTCCAAGGGACTCTCAAGAGTCTTCTCCAGCACCACAGTTCAAAAGCATCAATTCTTCCGTGCTCAGTTTTCTTCACAGTCCAACTCTCACATCCATACGTGACTACTGGAAAAACCATAGCCTTGACTAGACGGACCTTTGTTGGCAAGTCATAAGCCAACTACAAATTGGCAGAGAAAAAAAGATAACAGTATCTATAACCCTACAGTCTTGTTCTTTTTGCTGCTTTGTATTATCTTGTGACATGTATGTTATCTTGTTCTGAACTATAGTTAATTTCAAAATGACACATTAAGTTGTACATATTTACAACAGCACATAAAATGTAAAAAGGCCCATGAGTGTTAAATTCAAATTATTTCAAACATCAATATGTTTATATCAGTTATTTTTAATCACTTACTTGAAAAATTGAAAAAAAAAAAATTGAAAATATTCCTGCCAGAAAGGGAGTATAAGAGGTATGGTCTATTACACACTGTATAATTGAACATTCCCACATGTGGAACTCACAAATTCAACACTTTATAATTGCCCATGCTCATTGTTTACATGAATGAAATTTCAGTGCATTAAATGAACTTCTATTAAAATTGACTGTTAAATGTAGTTTATGCCAGGATTTATTGGACTTGAAAAGTACTTAATGCATTATTATTTTTCTTCCCTAACCTTACCATAAAAATATAATTGTCTTCTCAGCTTTCTACTTAATAAAACACTATAAAATAAAGTTTTTTAGAGAATTAAATTTCTACAAATTGTCCTAGATTGCAACAAATGGACATTTGGGGAGGGGGAAGAAAGAACTTATCTCTACTGTTTTATATTTGAGATATTAAAGAAAGCAGAAGATGATGTCAAAGGACTTTATACTTGCTACTTGTTTATACAATAATTCATCTGTTAACCATTTCATATTTATGTGCTAGGTCAAGGGGATACAAAAGTTAGTAATAATGATGCTCGGTCTATTGAGAGCTCATAGTCCAGAAGACAAATGTAATTGCAATTTCAAGCAAGCAGTGTTTTATAAGAGGCCTATATATCACGCTGTGGAGAAATAACAGTGAGATACTGTTTGATGAGCTGAAGTTTTCAAAGGACATGACATTTGAAAAAGGTCTTGAAGTAAGAATAGAAGTTCAACGTTATAGGAAAGGGGCGCTGAGATTCAATGCAAAATAAATTACATGAAAAAGGTAGAGCAAAGACAGGAAATAGAATGTTATCTGCTCAAAAACTGATAGACTATTTGATTATAATGTCAGATGAAGCACATGGATTAGGGTTATGGTTATTAGAGTTAGAATGCCCAGGGTTTGAAGTAATGCACACATCACCTTGGCTTATATTCTAAAAATAATTTAAACACAGATGGCCACAAGACTTGCTTCACAATCATATAACCTATTCAGTTGCTTAGGTCCCCATGCTTACAATGGATCATATTTGGTTTAATATCCTGCCCTTTCTATTTTGAAATTATATATATCTTTTGATTAGAGGCTCTTCACATACATTCTTTACGGGCTTCTGCAGATCATGTAGCTGGTTATGCACCTAAAAGCAAAGAAGGATATGTAACACAGTCTAGCCATGTGCCAATAAGAAAAGTATATTCACATTGAATCAATATCTAGCAGGCCTTGCCAAGGTAAATATAACAAAGCAGTTATACAGCCCCAGTTAATCATTGTGCAATTATGGGACATAAATTTTGTAATGAGCTTGGTTTTCTACATTAAACTCATTCATTTTTTTCTTTTTTAAAACTGAATTTGTATGTACGTTCTCCATTAGACATTTAAGTAAGAGTTGAAAATATTTCCATGAAAAAGTGATAACTTTTTGCTTAGTTTTCTTTTGCTTGTATTGTTGTTTTCTCTGTGAAAACTGTACAAAAGTAGTACATCAAACAAAACTTAAAAATAATTCACTCATCTGCAAGCAGTTGTTCTGTGTGTCTTGTTAGCTTTCCAAAAATAGAATAATTTAAAACTTAACATTTGTTTGGAGAGCTAACTAATTCAATAGCATAATATGAAATAAAAATATGGAGTTTATCTTAAATAAGACTTCAGTAAATAAGCAAATTGGAAAAGGACTGTTACTCTGTGTTTACATGAGAGAATATTGGAAAGAAGAGATTATCCCTAATCAGCATGATGAACTAATCAGGAAGTTTAATTGAAAGTCAAATACTGAAGTAAACACTAGTCAACAATAAGTAAAAGAAAGAATAAAAATGTGCTTAAGAAGCCTAAGCAAAAATATAAATATGAGACTTTAAACAGAGTAATTTTGTTTGTTGAAAATTGTTTTATTTTAATATACCCAATGTGAAGCAGTATGGGTGAGAGGATTTGAGAATAGAGTTTGGAATTGAAGTTGGAAGACAGAGAGAGAAAAGAAGGAAGGGAGAAGAGACTGAATGAAAAATGTATGGAAGTGAAAATTCCATCCAGATCTTCTTAGCTTTGCAAAAATTTCATCAGGGTGCCATGCCTAGTTAAAATGTCTTATTTCCATGGAATCATTTTGTGTGATCATCACATACTAGATTTTCACCTACCTGCCAACCCAAAAGAAGAATACAGATCAGACACATAGCAAATATGTGTGATAAATAATGCAGATAAAAACCCTGTACCTAATTGAAGATCATTTATTCTGATTACTGATGGATTACCCGAAGGTAGAAATTCTACAAAAAAAGAAAGAAGGAAACAAAAGCAATTTGTCCTTTGTTTCTTTTTTTCAAGAAAATGAGGGCTTTGTTGATACATCTTTGCATTTATAAACTGAAAAAAAGAGAAAATAAGCATTCATTCCTTATACATAGGCCATAGAAATAATGTTAAAAGATCTTCATTTTGCAAGAAAAAATACTTTTTTTTTTAGATTGACCAGCATACTCAAATGTACACAGCAAGTTAAGAAACAGAGCTAGGAATTCAACTAAGATGTCCTGATTCCTCTCTCTGAATTCAGGCCACTGTTCTAGAGTGGAAGGAACAAGGGTAAAGAGGATGAAGATGAGGTCAGTTATGCAATATTTAAATCCTTTAGAACCAGAATTGGAAATACATGGAGCTTAAATTTTTTTAGGCTTATAAATAGTGATATATTTTATATTTATGTATCAAAAATATTTCTGACTTAGTGTGAGGGAATCTAGTGTGAAAGTAAGAAGACTAGTCAGAGGCTATTTCAGTAGTTCAAGTGAAATTAGTTTCAGAGTTCTTGAGGGTTAATTGGACCAGGACTATATTTGGAGGATCAAGCCAAGAGTTTGTAGAGGGAGTAGATATCAAAAATAAAGAAAGAAGGAATCAAGAATGAATCCTAGTTTTGAACTGAAAACTGACTGATGGTCCATTTTCTAAATGAGGGTGAGACTGTGGATTAGAAAGAGAACAAGAGAAAATCCCAAGTTTGAGGTGTTTATCAAATTTTATTTCAATTTTTCTATATGACAATTTTTATAATAAAGTCATGAAAAAAAACTATTTTGAAAATATAAAAGAATATTATCATAATGTCATAAATGGGTCCAACATTTCAATTACAGGAAATTCCAAATTAACACAATGCATCTGATCTTAAGCCTGTTTCAGAAGCTGGAATTCAATGGTATTATTTTGCATTCACTTTTTAATGGGACATACAATTGAAATTCAGCAATGTTTTAAGGCACCTACGGGAAATCTAAGTGAAGTTATAGAGTAAAAGGTGAATATGTAAATCTTGAGAGCTGGAGTAAAGGGGAGAAATCACAGCCTTGCCATAGAAATGCAAGAGAAAGAAATTGAAGCAGAGATCCAGAGGAACTGATACAGTTACAGAGAGTGGGAGAATAATAAATGTAGAGATAGAGAGCTATGGCATTACTTCCGTCGTGGCTTTGATGAATACATTGATGATGAGAGCACAGGAAGTGCAAAGTACTATGGTGACCATCTTCTAAAATGAAAGTAAAGGTGAGAGACACTATGATTAATATAGCTGTCTGATTTCAATTGCAATGATATGATACTGGGGTAACAGGTCAAGTCACCACTTTTAACTTACAAAGTCGGTTTCTGTAGTTATCACTATAGGAAAGTCAGAATGGTAATCAGAACAACCTGATCTACAGAGATCTTTGGTGATTATAAAAGCATAATCAATCAATCAGAACCATGGAGATGGCAGTCCTGATTAGTAAAGTCTTACTTGATCTATTTCATTATAAAATGTAGTAGATCTGGTAAACTAAAGCTTGATTTGGCTTACCACAACAAAATGTAAGGAGCTTTTACTCAATTCTGAGATATGACTCAGATGCTAGCCCTAAATCCCCTGGAATAAAGCATATCTGGTAAACTTGAGGAAGAATTTTGCAGTAACAATATAGGTCTTTACAGTATCTTCCTCCCAGCATTTGGAATGGGGAAAATGGGAATTGTGTGCCTGGAAACAGAAGCTATTGACCTCTGTTAGGAATTATTGAACACTGACTCTGAAACAATTGCTGGAATATAGGATGTGTCTGTGATCTACCAGTTAGAGTTAAGGCTTATGGAATTTAGGTGGAAAATAGCATTTTAACCTAATTCTATCTTACAATGGGTCCAGTGAGATAAATTCATACTCATGCCATTCCCCAAATTCATGAGTCAGAATTAAAATACAAATGTCTTTTGTCTTATCCTCATAATGGCTCTATGAATCAAAGTATGAGGGTCATTTAGGGAGAAATATAAAACGGAAATTTCTGTATTCCCTACATTCTATCAAATTTGTAAACCAAAACCAAAAACACATCTGTGATAAATACAAAAATGCTAGTAATATAATGAACCTTCAAAAGCATAAGAGTAATAACAGCAGGTGGATTTCATCAATGGCTGCATGGGGAGCAAAACACTCTCTTCCACACAGGTAATGATTTGACAAATGATATGGTAGCAAATGGGCTTTCCAGGTGCCACAAGAGGTACAGAACACATCTGCCAGAGCAGGAGACATAAAAGATGCAGGTTCATTCTCTGGTTCTGGAAGATCTCCTAGAGGAGAACATTGACCCCACTTCAGTATTCTTGTTTGGAGAATCCCATGGACAGATAAATCTGGTGAGCTATAGTCCAAAGGGTCACAGAGTCAGACACCACTGAAGTGACTTAGCAAGGCAGCACATGCTAGCGAATGAAATGCAAGCTGAAGCTGGAAAAGCAATTGAACAATACGACTGGCTCTTTAACCCAATTTGTTCTTCTAACTAATCATGACAATGTGCCCTGGAGCCAGCAGGAGAATAAAATGTGTGGATGAGATGAAGAGCTAAACCGTTCCATCTGGGACCTTCTGATCACAAATGTGTGGATGAGATTAGCAAATAGCAAACAAAACTGGTACGGGTGAATAAAACCCCCCAATGTGATTTAGACTCAAGAGAAACAATAGGTTTGTTGTTTTAGAACAGGTGAAATATTGTATCTGAATATACCCTTTTATTGGATAGTAGTTAACTATTGTAGGGGGTTTGGAGAAGACAATGGCACCCCACTCTAGTACTCTTGCCTGGAAAATCCCATGGACGGAAGAGCCTGGTAAGCTGCAGTCCATGAGGTCGCTAAGAATCGGACACGACTGAGCGACTTCATTTTCACTTTTCACTTTCATGCATTAGAGATGGAAATGGCAACCCACTCCAGTGTTCTTGCCTGGAGAATCCCAGGGACAGGAGCCTCGTATGAGGCCTTCTATGGGGTCGCACAGAGTCGGACACAACTGAAGCGACTTAGCAGCAGCAGCAGCAGCATTGTAGGTGGTTACCATTCCATCTCCTTTATTTCACTTATTAACCTAATGCTCAAGAGAGAGTGACCTTGCTGTACGAAAGCGAATTAAGTTTAAGCATGAAGTGACTTCAGTTTCAGCTGTTCATCTATTGGTTGTCTCCTTAGTTGAGGAAGTCAAACACAGATCAAATTTAAGGCGCTTATTTTACAACTAGTTGTAAAACTTGTTTGTTTTAATCAGCTATCAATGTGGAAATTCTCTTTCCTCGTTTCCTTTCCCCAGACTACACAGAAGTAGTTTGCTTTTGCCTAGCAGCAAAGTACATCTTCATTTTGCCTCTAGGTTTTAACACATTTTAATTTGTGGATATATTGATAATTGTACCTTCTGAAAGAACATCACACTTTCCCACTAAATAATGATCTTATTCCTATAAGAAATTCAGAAAGCAGCATTTCATTACATGACATTTAATGAGATTTAATAAAAATAAATGACTTCTTTACTGAAAGGATATTTTCGGAGATCCAGTGCCATGGATAAACTGAGATATCCCCTCAAAAATAAAAATTAGATTATGTCTTAGATTTCCAACTATTCAGAAAAAAAAATACAGATATGCACAGCCACTTCTGGTTTTATAAATGTTAGGTAGTTAGCATAGGGAAAAGTAGTCCAGAATGGCGGTGGCTAAAAGACAAGGAAGGGAAAAGCCCACGAAAATAGAACAAAGGAAAGTCCGAGGATCAGCGTGAGGACCTCAGGTAGAACAAACAACACTTCTGGCTAGCCCAACTTACATACGGCAGGCCCAGAGGGATGGAAAAAACATAAAAAGAGGAGCCAACAGGCTGGGGGTCTCTCTCTCTTGTGCATGTGCTCTCGCTCTGTTTCTTTTATCTCTCGTTCTCTCTCTCTCTTCTCTTAGAGTCTTTTGGGTTGACATACACTCATGGCTCAAGGATGTATTTTCCTTTATTTTCTAAATAAAACTGAGCTGTAACACTGATCTGTCCAAGAGCTTACACATGGTCTGTCTTGAGGGTTTTAACATAAGCCCCTTCAAATTTTTGTTGTGACGAGACAGAATCAAGGAAATTACACACTCCCCTTGACAGAAACAGACTCATTTATTAACAGATAAGCTGTGCTGATCATTTTCTGTGTTGCTGAGAATGCTTTCAATTTTAATCCAGAAAAGAAGACTTGTCAGACTGTCCTGAAAGGGAAAGAGGAAATTCTGGCACCCAACCTTCAGTAGCAATGGATTTAATGATGAAGGTGTTTATGTCAATCCAGGGTGCTTCAAGGACCTTATGGTGAGCCCAGCAAGGAGAATAAAAAGAGAGATTCCGAAGATACTTCAGTACATATACAAAACCATAACAAATATTAATATATATGAATGATATAAGTATTTAAATTTTTTCGTAACAATTATATTTGATGTACTTTTGGTTACACACACAGTTCAGTCCATAAGTTAAATAAAGTTTATAATATTATTATGAAAAACAAATTTTAAGGAAAGAATGGGCATGATCCAGAGAGAGTGGATTTAGAATTACATATTAGATCAGATCAGTCACTCAGTTGTGTCCGACTCTTTGCGACCCCATGAACCGCAGCACGCCAGGCCTCTCTGTCCATCACCAGCTCCCGGAGGTCAACCAGACTCACACCCATCAAGTCAGTGATGCCATCGAGCCATCTCATCCTCTGTCGTCCCCTTCTCCTCCTGCCCTCAATCCTTCCCAGCATCAGAGTCTTCTCCAATGAGTCAACTCTTCGCATGAGGTGGCCAAAATACTGGAGTTTCAGCTTTAGCATCATTCCTTCCAAAGAAATCCCAGGGCTGATCTCCTTCATAATGGACTGGTTGGATCTTTTTGCAGTCCAAGGGACTCTCAAGAGTCTTTTACAACACCACAGTTCAAAAGCATCAATTCTTTGGCGCTCAGCCTTCTTCACAGTCCAACTCTCACATCCATACATGACCACAGGAAAGACCATAGCCTTGACTAGGCGAACCTTTGTTGGCAAAGTGATATCTCTGCTTTTGAATATGCTATCTAGGTTGGTCATAACTTTCCTACCAAGGAGTAAGCGTCTTTTAATTTCATGGCTGCAGTCACCATCTGCAGTGATTTTGGAGCCCAGAAAAAGAAAGTCTGACACTGTTTCCACTGTTTCTCCATCTATTTCCCATGTAGTGATGGGACCAGATGCCATGATCTTCGTTTTCTGAATGTTGAGCTTTAAGCCAACCTTTTCACTCTCCACTTTCACTTTCATCAAGAGGCTTTTAGCTCCTCTTCACTTTCTGCCATAAGAGTGGTGTCATCTGCATATCTGAGGTTATTCATATTTCTCCCAGCAGTCTTGATTCCAACTTGTGTTTCTTCCAGTCCAGCATTTCTCATGATGTATTCTGCATATAAATTAAATAAACATGGTGACAATATGCAGCCTTGACGTACTCCTTTTCCTATTTGGAACCAGTCTGTTGTTCCATGTCCAGTTCTAACTGTTGCTTCCTGACCTGCATACAGATTTCTCAATAGGAAGATCAGGTGGTCTGGTATTCCCATCTCTTTCAGAATTTTCCACAGTTTATTGTGATCTACACAGTCAAAGGCTTTGGCATAGTCAATATAGCAGAAATAGATGTTTTTCTGGAACTCTCTTGCTTTTTCGATGATCCAGCGGATGTTGGCAATTTGATCTCTGGTTCCTCTGCCTTTTCTGAAACCAGCTTGAACATCAGGAAGTTCATGGTTCACATATTGCTGAAGCCTGGCTTGGAGAATTTTCAGCATTACTTTACTAATTACTAGTGTGTAAGAGGAGTGCAATTGTTCGGTAGTTTGAGCATCCTTTGGCATTGCCTTTCTTTGGGATTGGGATGAAAACTGACCTTTTCCAATCTTGTGGCCACTGCTGAGTTTTCCAAATTTGCTGGCATATTGAGTGCAGCACTTTCACAACATCATCTTTCAGGATTTGGAATAGCTCCACTGGAATTCCATCATCTCCACTAGCTTTGTTCATAGTGATGCTTTCTAAGGCCCACTTGACTTCACATTCCAAGATGTCTGGCTCTAGGTCAGTGATCACACC
The DNA here is from genome assembly GCA_935064755.1 of Tragelaphus eurycerus. Lineage (NCBI taxonomy): Eukaryota > Metazoa > Chordata > Mammalia > Artiodactyla > Bovidae > Tragelaphus > Tragelaphus eurycerus. The sequence goes on along the minus strand of CAKXYN010000007.1, from coordinate 46,800,203 downwards.
ATCATGATTATCTGGGTCGTGAAGCTCTTTTTTGTACAGTTGTTCTGTGTATTCTTGCCACCTCTTCTTAATATCTTCTGCTTCTGTTAGGTCCATATCACTTCTGTCCTTTATCGAGCCCATCTTTGAATGAAATGTTCCTTTGGTATCTCTGATTTTCTTGAAGAGATCCCTAGTCTTTCCCATTCTGTTGTTTTCCTGTATTTATTTGCATTGATCACTGAAGAAGGCTTTCTTACCTCTTCTTGCTATTCTTTGGAACTCTGCATTTAGATGTTTATATCTTTCCTTGTCAGACTCTATTTTTCTGGGCTCCAAAATCACTGCAGATGGTTACTGCAGCCATGAAATTAAAAGACACTTACTCCTTGGAAGGAAAGTTATGACCAACCTAGATAGCATATTCAAAAGCAGAGACATCACTTTGCCAACAAAGGTTCGCCTAGTCAAGGCTATGGTCTTTCCTGTGGTCATGTATGGATGTGAGAGCTGGACTGTGAAGAAGGCTGAGTGCCGAAGAATTGATGCTTTTGAACTGTGGTGTTGGAGAAGACTCTTGAGAGTCCCTTGGACTGCAAGGAGATCTAACCAATCCATTCTTAAGGAGATCAGCCCTGGGATTACTTTGGAAGGAATGATACTAAAGCTGAAACTCCAGTAATTTGGCCACCTCATATGAAGAGTTGACTCATTGGAGAAAACTCTGATGCTGGGAGGGATTGGGGGCAGGAGGAGAAGGGGACGACAGAGGATGAGATGGCTGGATGGCATCACTGACTCAATGAATGTGAGTCTGAGTGACCTCCGAGAGCTGGTGATAGATAGGGAGGCCTGGCGTGCTGCGGTTCATGGGGTCGCAAAGAGTCGGACACGACTGAGCGACTGATCTGATCTGATCTGATCTTTCCTTTTCTCCTTTGCTTTTTGCTTCTCTTCTTTTTGCAGCTATTTGTAAGGCCTCCCCAGACAGCCATTTTGCTTTTTTGCATTTCTTTTCCATGGGGATGGTCTTGATCCCTGTCTCCTGTACAATGTCACGAACCTCATTCCATAGTTCATCAGGCACTCTGTCAGATCTAGGCCCTTAAATCTATTTCTCACTTCCACTGTATAATCATAAGGGATTTGATTTAGGTCATAGCTCAATGGTCTAGTAGTTTTCCCTACTTTCTTCAAATTCAGCCTGAATTTGGCCATAAGGAGTTCATGGTCTGAGCCACAGTCAGCTCCTGGTCTTGTTTTTGCTGATTGTATAGAGCTTCTCCATCTTTGGCTGCAAAGAATATAATCGATCTGATTTCGGTGTTGACCATCTGGTGATGTCCATGTATAGAGTCTTCTCTTGTGTTGTTGGAAGAGGGTATTTGCTATGACCAGTGCATTCTCTTAGCAAAACTCTATTTGCCTTTACCCTGATTCATTCTGTATTCCATGGCCAAATTTGCCTGTTACTCCAGGTGTTTCTTGAGTTCCTACTTTGGTATTCCAGTCCCCTATAATGAAAAGGACATCTTTTTTGGGTGTTAGTTCTAAAAGGTCTTGTAGGTCTTCATAGAACCATTCAACTTCAGCTTCTTCAGCGTTACTGGTTGGGGCATAGATTTGGATTACTGTGACATTGAATGGTTTGCCTTGGATACGAACAGAGATCATTCTGTCATTTTTGAGATTGCATCCAAGTACTGCCTTTCGGACTCTTTTGTTGACCATGATGGCCACTCCATTTCTTCTGAGGGACTCCTGCCCACAGTAGTAAAGAGCGCCTCGCCTTCCCGCGACCGGCGCACAATTACGAGCGCCCCGCCGGCTGCACTGTGCACTAAGAGCGCGGCGGAGAGGAGCTACCCCACGACTGAGAAGAGCTACCCCACGACCGAGGTCAGGAAGGGCGGCAGTGAGGAGAGACCCCTCGTCCAAGGTAAGGTGCGATGGCTGTGCTTCGCTGGCCGGGAGCAGCCGGGAGCAGCCGGGACGATATACCCCACGCCCAAGTTAAGAGAAACCCAAGTAAGACAGTAGGTCTTGAAAGAGGGCATCAGAGGGCAAATACACTGAAACCATTCTCACAGAAATCTAGTCAATCTAATCACACCAGGACCACACCCTTGTCTAACTCAATGAAATTAAGCCATGCCTGAGGGGCTACCCGGGATGGGCGGGTCATGGTGGAGAGATATGACAGGGTGTGGTCCGCTGGAGAAGGGAATGACAAACCACTTCAGTATTCTTGCCTTGAGAACCCCATGAACAGTATGAAAAGACAAAATGATAGGATACTGAAAGAGAAACTCCCCAGGTCAGTAGGGGCCCAATATGCTACTGGAGATCAGTTGAGAAATAACTCCAGAAAGAATGAAGGGATGGAGCCAAAGCAAAAAGAATACCTAGCTGTGGATGTGTCTGGTGATAGAAGCAAAGTCCGATGCTGTAAAGAGCAATATTGCATAGGAACCTGGAATATCAGGTCCATGAATCAAGGCAAATTGGAAATAGTCAAACAAGAGATGGCAAGAGTGAATGTCTACATTCTAGGAATTAGTGAACTAAAATGGACTGGAATGGGTGAATTTAACTCAGAATTACATATAGAAACTGCTATAGTATTAAAAATACACCCTCCCAAACTTCTAGTTTGTTAAGAGTCAATTGTCTATGCTTGTATGATTCAGGTCTGGAATACACTCTCATTGATCAGTGTATCTATTCCTTTTACACCGACTTCATTAAGATGGTGATTGTTTAGAACTTTTAAATGGTTGGAATGTTTTTAAGGTCTTTATCTAAAAACCTAAACTTTTAAACATATTAATGGGAGCAATTTTACACTATTTGATGGAGGTACATACATGGAGGAAAAAAAAAAAAAGCTCATTATGCCATTTTACCACATAACTAATTTTTAAGATATTTAACTGTATACTTAATTTTCTTAGATATAACATTTATTTAAATAACAATAATTTTTACTTTTGAACACTGATTTTGAAAATGTCTCACTTTGCCTCAGGCTGCAGTGGTTATTGTTCATGTTTCAAGTTCACAGATCCACTAAAATATTATGTTACCTATGTGTTCATTCTAGTGTTTTAATTGACAGAGAAGCACACATTCAGGAAAACCTATTTTCACAAAAATGATGGGAATGATTTTTGAGAGAAAACATGTCATGCAGTTTTAAGTCCTTGTTTGTTTAACACTTATTAATGTGTCCATTAGTCAAAACAGATTACATGACTGAGCCCAAAGACAACGTTTAGAGAGTATATTCCACCGAAGGAAGTAGAAAAAAATAAATATTAAAATACTATTCAAATTCTCATGATCTGTCTTCTTCAAGTTTCTCTGGCATACAAAATACAAGAATATCAAATGTTTGTCAAAATCAGGGTATCAAGTTTGAAGTTTGGGTTCTTGAAATATGAACTATTGATGTTATTCTGCTGTTTCTGTAATCATCTAAACCAAAATAAACAACAACAACAAAAAAACAAGTATTACCTTTTTTTAATATTGGAGAGCAGGTAGCCTTGCAAGGCACATAGAAGTCTTTAGTCCTTAAGACAAACGGTACAAAGTATTCCTACTCTGAAATATTCCAAAGGAATATTTCCTCACTAGGCATAGGTTTTTTTTTTTTTAACCACAGCTATTGCCTCTGCCCTCTGGAAAATTCTTTCTGCAAGATAGACCTAAAAAATTCTGGAAAAATGGTTAAAAATAAAATAGCTTTAACAGGGTACCCAGCTTGGCACTCTGTGATGACCTAGACTGGTAGAATGGGGTGGAAGGAGGCTCAAGAGGTAGAGGGTTAGAATCCTTCCACCCACATTCCTCCCTCTAAGTTGTACCAGAGTGCCTGGCTGGATTCTCTGTTAAAGTTATTTTATTTTTAATCAATTTTCCAGAATATGTATGTGTATATATATATATATATACATATTATATGTATATATATGTTTATGTGTGTGTGTATATATATATATGTGTGTGTGTGTGTGTGTGTATTGATGCATGATAGAGACCACCACAATATTGTAAAGCAATTATCCTCCAATTAAAAAAAAAAAAAAAGTAATTTTAAACATTAGAGAATATGCCTTTTGGGAGTTTGAGAGGCTATCTCTTCCTGATTCCCATCTATGGAAATTTGGGGCTGATAGACTAATTGACAGGTAGGGGCTTTCCAGATGATGCTCATGGTAAAGTATCGCCTGTCAATGCACCAGATGTAAGAGATAGGAGAGATAAGAGTTTGATCCCTGGGTTGGGAATATCCCCTAGAGGAGGGTATGGCAATCCACTCCAGTATTCTTGCCCAGAGAACCCCATGAGAGAGGAGCCTGGCCGGCTATAGTCCATGGGGCTGCAAGGAATGACTGAAGTGACTTAGTACGCATGTAACAGGAAGACTTCTTACGGCTTTACAGGTGCTGCAGTGATAAAGAATCCACCTGTCAATGTAGGAGATGCCAGAGATGTGAGTTCAATCTCTGAATCAGAAGGATCCTCTGGAATAGGAAATGGCAACCCACTCCAGTAGTCTTGCTTAGAAAATTCGATAGATGGAGAAGCCTGGTGAACTACAGTCCATGGGGTCAAAAAGAGTCAGACACCACTGAGCACACACCCACCCACCAAACTTGTTATAATTTGAAAAATTTTACTTGCAATCTGGCTGACAGAACTTTTGACTATATAACTTCTATAAATGTTATGGTTGTTTAAGTCTTAAATTCCAGTCAATTCAATGTGTCAAGAGCCTCAGTGTCAATTATTTCTACATCTAGACTAAATTGCAGCTTCTGTGAGCAAATCAGGCTGCAATAAGACCACATTTTCCCTTGAATCCTTTTATACAGCTTAAGAGATATATTTGACACCAATTCTTTTCAGAAATGGAAACTAAAAGTATTTGAGCAACACATCTAATTAGGGTTTGTCTTTAATATATTCAATAGCACTTATATTTTACTTGGTAAAAAATAAAATTTGTTTTCAAAATCTGTGTTATGGTTTTGCCATATATGCTCCAGATTTTGTTTGCAAACTGGCAAATACTTTTTTGTGACTTTATCTCTGCTGCTGCTGCTGTTCCATTTGGTTAGTCGTGTCTGACTCATTTCAACTCTATGGACTGTAGCCCACTAGGCCTCTGTCCATGGGATTCTTCAGGCAAGAATATTGGAGTGGGTTGGCGTGTCCTCCTCCAGGGGATCTTCCTGATCTGCATCTCTTGTGTCTCCTGCATTGTAATCAGATTCTTTACCACTGAATGACTGGGAAAGCTTGACCTTATCTCTATCTTATAATAAATTGGGAGATACAGCTGTAGCAATCAGCTTCTTATTTCAACATTTGACTCAAAGTCTCCAAATCCTGCATTGAAAAAAACATCAGGAGTGTTGTTTATTTCCTTTCTTTTTTTTTTTTTTTTTACATTTTAAAAGATCATAAGAAAATTTCACCAAATAATTTAGCACTAAAGAAAATAAATCTCTATATTTCCTACCTTTAGTATCAAACTAAGAAATATAGTGATTTATTTTCTGACTTCAAGAATTTGGTTCAAAATCCAAGAATTATATATTCTAAGTTATTTTTACACATGCTTAGTCTCCCTAATTCTATTGTCATTTTTTCTATCAATTTTTATTGCATAAGTAAAGTAAAAAATAAAATCTTCTACCTTCTAGAAATAGATATTTGTTTTCTTCATGACTCTATAGTTGAGTTTAGGAGTTTCTGCTTCAAAGGGTTCCTCCTGAATTCCTCCTGATGCCAAGGTTGAAGGATAAGGCCTACTCAGTTACAGGTTTCCTGAAAGTCATAGATGAGTAACACGACACACCCAAGCATGCAAACACATTAAAAGCCCTGTTAGTGTCACATCTACTAATATCTCATTGGCCAAAAATATAACATGCTTGAACCCAATTTCAACTAGTAATGAAAACACTCTTCTCATGTACTTCAGGTAAGAGAAATCACTATTTTTCTTTCAAAACTAACAAGTCTTTATCTGTTCAGGCTGCTATAACAGAAAACCACAGATTGGATGACTTACACACAGCAGAAATTTATTTATCACAGTTCTAGAGACTGGGAAATCCAAGATTAAGGCATCAACAGATTTGGCATCTGATGAGATCTTGATTTCTCATTTATAGACATCCATCTTTTTACTGTATCCTGTCAGGGTTAATGGGAAAAGGAAACTTGTCCATGTTTCTTTCAAAAGGGCCCTAATCCATTTCATCATGATTCTGCCCTCAAACACTTACCAAGAGCTCCACCTCCTAGACCATCACCTTGGGGCTTAGGATTTCAACAAAAGAATCCTGGAAGTGTCACTGACATTCTGTCTACAGCATAATGTAATCTAATACAGTCTTACCAGAAAGAGATTAGGTAAAAAAAAAAAAAAAAAAAAAAAGTCTTCAACAGTAGTTTTTCAAGAGTAAAAAACAAACTGAATACATGTATATATATACTAATAAACCATAATCCATTTGAAATGTCATCCATTTGAAAAGTTATCCATTTCAAGTAATTCTTTTTAGCTGAAATTATAAGAGACAGCAAGAGAGGTAGAAAATTATTCACTTCTATCATCATGATATCCTCACAAGAAATATTATTATAGGCAAATCCTCAAGGAACCACTGGCTGATATATTCTTAATATTTTCTCTTTAGCCCCACTTGTGGTAATGTGAAATTAATTTTTAAGTATTTCACTCGAACATAATTAAGGTTTTTAAAGCTATATTATTTTTACACACTCTTCTTTTGAGGGAGGTTGCGGGACTTGATCCAACAAAATAAGATGATAATTAAGAAAGAGATGTAGTGAACTTATGGTTCAAAACAAAAGTAAGGCAAAGTATTTAGAATCACAGTGAAGGAAAACTCCAAGTTATACATGTGCAGTCAGCTGAAAGTCAAATAAACCCTAATAGGAGAAGGTAGAAAGAATGCTCTAAAGGTGTATCTCTAAGATGAAAAAAAAAAAAAAAAAAGTATGACAGATTATTTAATGTGGTAGTTTTGACAGATATAACTGGTTTGCTTACTTATTTCTGATTATTAAATGTTTTCTATATATCTAGAAACCTAAAATACTTTTATATTTATACTTTTATTATAAGAATTTTGCCAAGGAAAACATGAATATGATTTTTTATGCTTGTTAACCTTGATGCAATATACACTTTCAATCTGAAAATGCAATTTTGCCTATGGATCAGGTAAATAATCTTTAAATAGGAACTATTTATTTAACCCCATTCTATTTTCTTCTTTTAGAATGTCTATTTATTTTCATTATAAGACTGTAGATCAACTTTCTTGTAACTAGTTTTCTCCTAATGATCCTCTTTAGGACAGGATTTTACACCAGAAATTTATACTGGACAAAAAAATAAATAGACAAAATATTTGAAAATGATTTCCCAAATAATCACGTACTGATTTTCAAATAATTTGTGAACAGTTTATTTGATCTTGGACACTCTCATATATTTTGAACGTTTTGAGAGAATGAGTGAGATAATTTTGAGAGGATGGTGTTTTAGGAGAAGTCTACACTGTGCTCCTTCAACCTCCCACAATGGTAACCTAAGGCTAGTCCTCTTATCTCAAATTTAGTGAAGAACAGGGCCTTTACAGGGACTTTAGAAAGCTTAGAGTATTCCTATTAGCTCAGCTGATAAAGTACCTGCCTGAAATCCAGGAGACCCTGGTTCGATTCCTGGGTTGGGAAGATCCCCTGGAGAAGGGATAGGCTAACCACCAGACCACCTGATTTGCCTCTTGAGAAATTTGTATGCAGGTCAGGAAGCAACAGTTAGAACTGTACATGGACCAACAGACTAGTTCCAAATAGGAAAAGGAGTATGTCAAGGCTGTATACTGTCACCTTTCTTATTTAACTTATATGCAGAGTACATCATGAGAAACGCTGGGCTGGAAGAAACACAAGCTGGAATCAAGATTGCTGGGAGAAATATCAGTAAACTCAGATATGCAGATGACACCACACTTATGGCAGAAAGTGAAGAGGAACTAAAAGCCTCTTGATGAAAGTGAAAGTGGAGAGTGAAAAGGTTGGCTTTAAGCTCAACATTCAAAAAACCAAGATCATGGCATCCGGTCCCATCACTTCATGGGAAATAGATGGGGAAACAATGGAAACAGTGTCAGACTTTATTTTTCTGGGCTCCAAAATCACTGCAGATGGTGACTGCAGCCATGAAATTAAAAGATGCTTACTCCTTGGAAGGAAAGTTATGACCGACCTAGATAGCATATTCAAAGGAGAGACATTACTTTGCCAACAAAGGTTCAACTAGTCAAGGCTATGGTCTTTCCTGTGGTCATGTATCGATGTGAGAGTTGGACTGTGAAGAAGGCTGAGTGCCAAAGAATTGATGCTTTTGAACTGTGGTGCTGGAGAAGACTCTTGAGAGTCCCTTGGACTGCAAGGAGATCCAACCAGTCCATTCTGAAGGAGATCAGCCCTGGGATTTCTTTGGAAGGAATGATGCTAAAGCTGAGACTCCAGTACTTTGGCCACCTAATGCGAAGAGTTGACTCATTGGAAAAGACTCTGATGCTGGGAGGGATTGGGGGCAGGAGGAGAAAGGGACGACAGAGGATGAGATGGCTGGATGGCATCACTGACTCAATGGATGTGAGTCTGAGTGACCTCCGTGAGTTGGTGATGGACAGGGAGGCCTGGTGTGCTGTGATTCATGGGGTCGCAAAGAGTTGGATGCGACTGAGAGACTAATCTGATCTGATCTGAACCAGTACAGTATTCTTGGGTTTTATTGGTAGCTCAGTTAGTAAGGAATCCACCTGGAATATGGGAGGCCTGAGTTTCATCCCTGGGTTTGGAAGATCCCCTGAAGGAGGACATGGCAACTCACTCTAGTACTCTTGCTTGGAGTATCCCCATGGACAGAGGATCCTGGAAGGCTGCAGTTCATGATGTTGCAGAGTCAGACACCACTGAGTGACTAAGCACAGCCTAATAGATAACATACTTCACTCTGTATGACAGTCTGTAAGTCAGAAAGAGAAAACAAACAGAAAAGCACCATATATTAATGCATATATGTGGAATCTAGAAAAGTAGTATACTTGTGTTGTGCTAAGTCACTTCGAGGACATACCCCTCATCCAGGGTAAGGAGCAGCAGCTGCGCTTTGATGGAGCAGCCATGAAGAGATACCCCATGTCCAAGGTAAGAGAAACCCAAGTAAGATGGTAGGTATTGCGAGAGGCATCAGAGGGCAGACACACTGAAACCATAACCACAGAAACCAAATCCATCTAATCACATGGACAACAGCCTTGCCTAACTCAATATAACTAAGCCATGTGGTCCACTGGAGAAGGGAATGGCAAGCCACTTTAGTATTCTTGCCTTGAGAACCCCAGGAACAGTATGAAAAGGCACAATGATAAGATACTGAAAGAGGAATTCCTCAGGTCGACAGGTGCCCAATATGCTACTGGAAATCAGTGGAGAAATAACTCCAGAAAGAATGAAGGGATGGAGCCAAAGCAAAAAGAATACCCAGCTGTGGATGTGACTGGTGATCGAAGCAACATCTGATGCTGTAAAGAGTAATATTGCATAGGAACCTAGAATGTCAGGTCCATGAATCAAGACATATCAGAAGTGGTCAAACAGGACATGGCAAGAGTTAACGTTGACATTCTAGGAATCAGTGAACTAAAATGGACTGGAATGGGTGAGTTTAACTCACAGGATCATTATATCTACTACTGTGGGCAGGAATCCCTTAGAAGGAATGGAATAGCCATCATAGTCAACAAAAGAGTCAGAAATGCAGTATCTGGATGCCATCTCAGAAATTACAGAATCAACTCTGTTCGTTTCCAAGGCAAACCATTCAAGATCTGAGTAAGTCAAGTCTATGCTCCAAACATGCTGAAGAAGCTGAAGTTGAACGGTTCTATGAAGACCTACAAGCCTTCTAGGACTAACACCCCCTAAAAGATGTCCTTTTCATTATAAGGGACTGGAATGCAAAAGTAGGAAGTCAAGAAACACCTGGAGTAACAGGCAAATTTGGCCTTGGAGCACAGAATGAAGCAGGGCAAAGGCTAATAGAGTTCTGCCAAGAGAAAGCACTGGTCATAGCAAACACTCTCTTCCAACAACACAAGAGAAGATTCAACACATGGACATCACCAGATGGTCAACACCAAAATCAGATTGATTATATTCTCTGCAGCCAAAGATGGAGAAGCTCTGTACAGTCAGCAAAACCAAGACCAGGGGCTGACTGTGGCTCAGATCATGAACTCCTTATTTCCAAATTCAGACTTAGATTGAAGAAAGTAGGGAAAACTACTAGACCATTCAGGTATGACCTAAATCAAATCCCTTATGATTATACAGTGGAAGTGAGAAATAGATTTAAGGGCCTAGATCTGATAGATAGAGTGCCTGATGAACTATGGAATGAGGTTCATGACATTGACCAGGAGACAGGGACCAAGACCATCCCCATGGAAAAGACATGCAAAAAAGCAAAATGGCTGCCTGCGGAGGCCTTACAAATAGCTGTGAAAAGAAGAGAAGTGAAAAGCAAAGGAGAAAAGGAAAGATAAAAGCATCTGAATGCAGAGTTCCAAAGAATAGCAAGAAGAGATAAGAAAGCCTTCCTCAGTGATCAGTGCAAAGAAATAGAGGAAAACAACAGAATGGGAAAGACTAGAGATCTCTTCAAGAAAATTAGAGATACCAAGGGAACATTTCATGCAAAGATGGGCTCGATAAAAAAAACAGAAATGGTATGGACCTAACAGAAGCAGAAGATATTAAGAAAAGGTGGCAAGAATACACAGAAGAACTGTACAAAAAAGATCTTCACGATCCAGATAATCACGATGGTGTGATCACTCATCTAGAGCCAGACATCCTGGAATGTGAAGTCAAGTGGGCCTTAGAAAACATCACTACGAACAAAGCTAGTGGAGGTGATGGAATTCCAATTGACCTATTCCAAATCCTGAAAGATGATGCTGTGAAAGTGCTGCACTCAATATGCCAGCAAATTTGGAAAACTCAGCAGTGGCCACAGGACTGGAAATGGTCAGTTTTCATTCCAATCCCAAAGAAAGGTAATGCCAAAGAATGATCAAACTACTGCACAATTGCACTCATCTCACGCACTAGTAAAGTAATGCTTAAAATTCTCCAAGCCAGGCTTCAGCAGTATGTGAACCATGAACTTAGAGATGTTCAAGCTGGTTTTAGTAAAGGTAGAGGAACCAGAGGTCAAATTGCCAACATCCGATGGATCATGGAAAAAGCAAGAGAGTTCCAGAAAAACACCTATTTCTGCTTTATTGACTATGTCAAGGCCTTTGACTGTGTGAATCATAATAATCTTTGGAAAATTCTTCAAGAGATGGGAATACCAGACCACCTGACTTGCCTCTTGAAAAGCTTATATGCAGGTCAGGAAGCAACAGTTAGAACTAGGCATGGAACAACAGATTAGTTCCAAATAGGAAAAGGAGTACGTTAAGGCTGTATATTGTCACCCTGCTTATTTAACTTATATGCAGAGTACATCATGAGAAACGCTGGGCCGGAAGAAGCACAAGCTGGAATCAAGTTTGCCAGGAGAAATCTCAATAACCTCAGATATGTAGATGACACCACCCTTATGGCATAAAGTGAAGAGGAACTAAAAAGCCTCTTGATGAATGTGAAAGAGGAGAGTGAAAAAGTTGGCTTAAAGCTCAACATTCAGAAAACTAAGATCATGGTATCTGGTCCCATCACTTCATGGGAAATAAATGGGGAAACAGTGTCAGACTTTATTTTGGGGGGCTTCAAAATCACTGCAGATGGTGATTGCAGCCATGAAATTAAAAGACGCTTACTCATTGGAAGAAAAGTTATGATCAACCTAGATAGCGTATTCAAAAGCAGAGACATTACTTTGCCAACAAAGGCCCATCTAGTCAAGGCTATTATTTTTCCAGTGGTCATGTATGGACGTGAGAGTTGGACTGTGAAGAAAGCTGAGCACCAAAGAATTGATGCTTTTGAACTGTGGTGTTGGAGAAGACTCTTGAGAGTCCCTTGGACTGCAAAGAGATCCAACCAGTCTTTTCTAAAGGAGATCAGTCCTGGATGTTCTTTGGAAGAAATGATGCTAAATCTGAAACTCCAGTACTTTGGCCACCTCATGTAAATAGTTGACTCATTGGAAAAAATTCTGACGCTAGGAGGGATTGGGGGGAGGAGGAGAAGGGAACGAGAGAAGATGAGCTGCCTGGAAGGCATCACCGACTCGATGGACGTGAGTTTGAGTGAACTCTAGAAGTTGGTGATGGACATGGAAGCCTGGCATGCTGTGATTCATGGGGTCACAAAGAACTGGACACGACTGAGTGAGTGAAATGAATGGAACTGAAGTCACTTCAGTTGTGTCTCACTCCTTGCAACTGTATGGACTGCCCCCTGCCAGACTCCTCTGTTCACAAGATTATCCAGGCAATAATATAGAGTGAGTTGCTGTGCCCTCCTCCAGAGAATCTTCCTCACCCAGGGACTGAACCCATGTCTCACATCACTGCTTCACAAGTGGGTTTTTTTCCACTAGTGCCCAACTGCAAAGCCCTGAGCAATGGTTTTCAGTGAATTCAGTTGCTCAGTGGTGTCCACCTCTTTGCAATCCCATGAACTGCAGCCCACCAGGATTCTCTGTACATCACTAACTCCAGGAGCTTACTCAAACTCATGTTCATTGAGTCAGTGATGCCATCCAACCTTCTCATCCTCTGTTGTCCCCTTCTCCTCCCACCTTCAGTCTTTCCCAGCATCACGGTCTTTTCAAATGAGTCATTTCTTCTGATCAGGTGGCCAAAGTACTGGAGTTTTAGCTTCAGCATCAGTCATTCCAATGAGTAGTCAGGACTGATTTCCTTTAGGATGGACTGGCTGGATCTCCTTGCAGTACAAGGAACTCTCAAGAGTCTTCTCCAGCACCACAGTTCAAAAGCATCAGTCCTTAGTGTCCAACTCTTTGAGACCCCGTGGTCTGTAGCCACCAGGCTCCTCTGTGCATGGGATTCTGCAGGCAAGAGTATTGGAATGGATAGACACTTCCTTCTCCAGGGATCTTCTGGAAAAAGGGATCAAACCCAGATCTCCAGCAATGCAGGCGGATTCTTCGCCATCTGAGCTACCAGATCAGATCAGATCAGATCAGTCGCTCAGTCGTGTCCGACTCTTTGCGACCCCATGAACCGCAGCACGCCAGGCCTCCCTGTCCATCACCAGCTCCCGGAGGTCACTCAGACTCGCATCCATCGAGTCAGTGATGCCATCCAGCCATCTCATCCTCTGTCGTCCCCTTCTCCTCCTGCCCTCAATCCCTCCCAGCATCAGAGTCTTCTCCAATGAGTCAACTCTTCGCATGAGGTGGCCAAAATACTGGAGTTTCAGCTTTAGCATCATTCCTTCTAAAGAAATTCCAGGATTGATCTCCTTCAGAATGGACTGGTTGGATCTTCTTGCAGTCCAAGGGACTCTCAAGAGTCTTCTCCAACACCACAGTTCAAAAGCATCAATTCTTCGGCACTCAGCCTTCTTCACAGTCCAGCTCTCACATCCATACATGACCACAGGAAAGACCATAGCCTTGACTAGGCGAACCTTTGTTGGTAAAGTAATGTCTCTGCTTTTGAATATGCTATCTAGGTTGGTCATAACTTTCCTTCCAAGGAGTAAGCGTCTTTTAATTTCATGGCTGCAGTCACCATCTGCAGTGATCTTGGAGCCCAGAAAAACAAAGTCTGACACTGTTTCCACTGTTTCTCCATCTATTTCCCATGCAGTGATGGGACCAGATGCCATGATCTTCGTTTTCTGAATGTTGAGCTTTAAGCCAACCTTTTCACTCTCCACTTTCACTTTCATCAAGAGGCTTTTTAGCCCCTCTTCACTTTCTGCCATAAGGGTGGTGTCATCTGCATATCTGAGGTTATTGATATTTCTCCCGGCAATCTTGATTCCAACTTGTGTTTCTTCCAGTCCAGCATTTCTCATGATGTACTCTGCATATAAGTTAAATAAACATGGTGACAATATACAGCCTTGACATACTCCTTTTCCTATTTGGAACCAGTCTGTTGTTCCATGTCCAGTTCTAACTGTTGCTTCCTGACCTGCATACAGATTTCTTAAGAGGCAGATCAGGTGGTCTGGTATTCCCATCTCTTTCAGAATTTTCCATAGTTTATTGTGATCCACACAGTCAAAGGCTTTGGCATAGTCAATAAAGCAGAAATAGATGTTTTTCTGGAACTCTCTTGCTTTTTCCATGATCGAGCGGATGTTGGCAATTTGATCTCTGGTTCCTCTGCCTTTTCTAAAACCAGCTTGAACGTCAGGAAGTTCACGGTTCACATATTGCTGAAGCCTGGCTTGGAGAATTTTGAGCATTACTTTACTAGCGTGTGAGATGAGTGCAATTGTGCGGTAGTTTGAGCACTCTTTGGCATTGCCTTTCTTTGGGATTGGGATGAAAACTGACCTTTTCCAATCTTGTGGCCACTGCTGAGTTTTCCAAATTTGCTGGCATATTGAGTGTAGCACTTTCACAGCATCATCATTCAGGATTTGGAATAGCTCCACTGGAATTCCATCACCTCCACTAGCTTTGTTTGTAGTGATGCTTTCTAAGGCCCATTTGACTTCACATTCCAAGATGTCTGGCTCTAGGTCAGTGATCACATCATCATGATTATCTTGGTCTTGAAGCTCTTTTTTGTACAGGTCTTCTGTGTATTCTTGCCACCTCTTCTTGATATCTTCTGCTTCTGTTAGATCCACACCATCTCTGAGCTACCAGGGAAACCCCCAAACAGCTATACACCAGTAAAAAATATATATATATATTTTTAAATGATAAGAAAAAGTAAGAGCATTAAAATTGCACATTTCCATTGTATTATATTTTACTGTGTAATAAACTACTCAAAGATTTAAAAAGATAAAAAATAAACTTAATAGGTGACAAACACTGGTGGGTTCAAGGGTGGTCTAGAATTTAACCTCAGTTTGAGAAGTACTGAGAACAAAATTTTCTCTCACAATTTTGGTGCCAGAGATGGAAAGTATCATCACTATGGGATTTGGCAAACTTCTTATGCTTTATTGGACAAAGTTTAAGTGTGTACTTCCAGTATGTGGTCCCAATGAGAAAGATAAGCAACAGGTTCTACAGGGCCACAGAGATGGGCATAAAAAACCCAGTAGCAAGAAACTGGAACTAAATGAACTGAAACTGAGGACTAAGTACCAACCGACTCCCTGGAATACTGTAGAATCTGCAACAGTGAAGAAAAATGGCACTTGCATCCCCCAGAAATGTCTGAATAGCCTCAAAAATCATGTCCCAGGAGAAAAAAAAAAAAAAAAAGTCACCTTTAAATAATGAGGCTCATAATGAATGAATAAACCTTGAGGCAGTACTAATAAAAGTAAAAACTGCCATACTCCTGTGCCTCTCATTTCATGAAAAAAAAAAAAAAAAAAATCAAGGGGACAGATGGAAAGAGATAGGAATAAGAAAAGAAGCAACAGTAGATTATAAAAGTCAATAATGCTCTTTCCCACTTTTGGTGCCCAGTCTGAAGCCACTTGAACTAAGACAAGATTATAAGCTTATCATTGGATCAATTCAGAATTTTTATTATCTTGGTTTTGTATTATAAGGGTTGAATTGAATTTGTGTTTAAAATTGTTGTCAACAGAATGTCCACCTCATAAGATTGACTAGGGAGTCTAAAGAAATTGCCAGAATTCTTGTCTAAGCAATATTTACTTATTTATTTTTTAACATAGGGACAAGAAACACAATTTCACTCAATTAATGGAAAGAATGATAAGAAGTCAATACAGTGTGATCTAAATGCATTGTAAACCCAGCTTATTTGATATCTTTTTTCATCTTTGTTGTAATTTATTCTTGGCCGTGTAATATTTCTTCTATCTGATCAATCAGTTTATCAATCTGTTTATATCTATCTATCTATTTATCTATCACCTATCCACTTAGCTAACTAAAATTACCATTGGGTAGAGTAAATAAAATTCATATGATATTAGAGAAACAAGGAAAGTTAAGATGTGCAAAGACCTGAGATTCTACTCAACCATTTACCCTCATTTTTTACATGCTTTCTCCATTCTTGTGAACTGACAACAGCCCTAGTTTTAAATATTTATACCAATAGAGCAGCATACTCCTGAAGGTAATTGAGGCTTAGGTAAGAAGCCTAATAGGTTCTTCATTATATTTAACTGAATGGATCTTTCATATTTCACCAATTTAGTTTTCTTACCAAATACTGTAGGTTTTTCCTCTGTAACAATATATAAAATCTGTTTAACATGGAAAAAACTTAAGTCAACTGAATTTAGATACCATGTTCTTATGCTATCTCTGGATTTTCCTAGACTTCTCAGTGGTAATGAATCAGCCTGCCAGAGCAGGAGAATCGGGTTTGATCCCTGGGTTTGGAAGATCCCCCTGGAAAGGAAACAGAGAATCACTTCAGTATTCTTGTTTGGGAAATTTCATGTACAGCAGAGCCTGGTGGGCTACAGTCCATGAGGTCACAGAGAGTCAGACATGACTGAATAACTGAGCATATACTATCTCTGTAAGTTTCTTAATCTTCAATTTCTTACACCACAGAGAATTGTGAGTAATTTATTTAAACATATATATTTGAAATATCAATAACCTCAGATATGCAGATGATACCACCCTTATGGCAGAAAGTGAAGAGGAACTAAAAAGCCTCTTGATGAAAGTGAAAGTGGAGAGTGAAAAGGTTGGCTTAAAGCTCAACATTCAGAAAACAAAGATCATGGCATCTGGTCCCATCACTACATGGGAAATAGATGGAGAAACAGTGGAAACAGTGTCAGACTTTATTTTTCTGGGCTCCAAAATCACTGCAGATGGTGACTGCAGCCATGAAATTAAAAGACGCTTACTCCTTGGAAGGAAAGTTATGGCCAACCTAGATAGCATATTCAAAAGCAGAGATATCACTTTGCCAACAAAGGTTCGCCTAGTCAAGGCTATGGTCTTTCCTGTGGTCATGTATGGATGTGAGAGCTGGACTGTGAAGAAGGCTGAGCAGCGAAGAATTGATGCTTTTGAACTGTGGTGTTGGAGAAGACTCTTGAGAGTCCCTTGGACTGCAAGGAGATCCAACCGGTCCATTCTGAAGGAGATCAGCCCTGGGATTTCTTTGGAAAGAATGATGCTAAAGCTGAAACTCCAGTATTTTGGCCACCTCATGCAAAGAGTTGACTCATTGGAGAAGACTCTGATGCTGGGAGGGATTGGAGGCAGGAGGAGAAGAGGACGACAGAGGATGGGATGGCTGGATGGCATCACTGACTCTATGAATATGAGTCTGAGTGACCTCCGAGGGCTGGTGATGGATAGGGAGGCCTGGTGTGTCGCAGTTCATGGGGTCTCAAAGAGTCGGACACGACTGAGCGACTGATCTGATCTGATTTGAAACATTAAGCAATTTCACTTTCATTCTATCCATCAGTGGGATAGTAAGAGCTCATATTGACCTCATCAACTTCTAGAACATCAAGTAGTATTCAAATAAACTGTTAATTCAAGTTCATGCCCTGTCATACCTCTAAATAAATTCAGTATTTTTAAATTAAATATATATATAAATTCAGATAACAAGATCCAAATCATCATTCTAATATTGTTAATAAATTTTAAATCCCAGTTATTTTATATAAATCACTAGACATCCTTTCAATTTTCCTCTATCCAGGTTTTGCAAGCAATATCTTATATTTTAATTTTATCTTTATATTAATTTTAACTTGATTACATTCTAAATGATATGAGGCTACCCATGAAATTAAACACCAGAGGGGCTTCCTTTGTGACTCAGTGGCAACTAGAGTCACATTGGCTCATCACAACTAGAGTAAAGCCTGCACAGCAATGAAGAGCCAGGACAACCATAAAAAACAAACAGACAAAAGAACAGAAATCTCAATTTCTGTCTTTGACAGTTTTAGATAATTTTTATATAAGTTTATAGTCTACTGAAGTTCACATTTTCATATATTGATAAGAATATCAAAGGTGGTTTTTGGTGGCTTACTAAGATAAATAGATCAACAACTGACATCAAGTCTATTCTATTTCATACCAAATTTAATGGACATTTTAATCTATTATTTTACTTGACTTCACAACATAATCAGATATTATTTGATTAGTTTACACTTGGTTACATAGACAGAATTCAATTCACATTAGTTTAGCACAAAGGAAGAATTTATTAGAGTTTAAATTTCGTTTTTAAAAATATTTCTTCATACTTTCAATTTGAACTGCTGTCATTTGTTGTCTGAAACATTAAAATAGCTTTCTAATTAGTTTCCTTTCTCCCATTTTATTTGGTGACTACTGAGGTCTGTTGACTTTGTGAATCACAACAAACTGTGGAAAATTCTGAAAGAGATGCGAATACCAGACCACCTGACCTGCCTCTTGAGAAGTCTGTATGCAGATCAAGAAACAACAGTTAGAACTGGACACGGAACAACAGAGTAGTTCCAAATGGGGAAAGGAATACATCAAAGCTGTATATTGTCACCCTGCTTATTTATCTTATATGCAGACTACATCATGAGGAATGCCGGAATAGATGAAACACAAGCTGGAATCAAGATTGCCAGGAAAAATATAGATAACCTCAGATATGCAGATGACACTACCCTTATGGCAGAAAGTGAAGAAGAACAGAAGAGCCTCTTGATGAAGTGAAAGAGGAGTATGTAATAGTTGGCTTAAAAAAACTGAACATTCAGGAAACTATGATCATGGCATCCGATCCCATCACTTCATGGCAAATAGATGGGGAAATAATGGAAAGAGTGGCAGACTATATATTGGGGAGGTGGGCTCCAAAATCACTGCAGATGGTGATTGCAGCCATGAAATTAAAAGATGCTTGCTCCTTGGAAGAAAAATTATGACCAACCTAGACAGCATATTAAAAAGCAGAGACATTGCCAACAAAGGTCCGTCCAGTCAAAGTTATGGTTTCTCCAGTAGTCATGCATGGATGTGAGAGTTGGACTATAAAGAAAGCTGGGTGCTGAAGAAGTGATGCTTTTGGCCTGTAGTGTTGGAGAAGACTCTTAAGAATCCCTTGGACTGCAAGAAGATCCAACCCGTTTATCCTAAATGAAATCAGTCCTGAATATTTATTGGTAGGACTGATGCTGAAGCTGAAATTCCAATACTTTGGCCACCTGATATGAAGAACTCACTCATTTGAAAAGACTCTGGTGCTGGAAAGATTGAAGGTGGAAGGAGAAGGGGATGACAGAGGATGAGATGGTTGGATGGCATCAGCGACTCAATGGACATGTGTTTGAGTAAGTTCTGGGAGTTGGTGATGGACAGCGAAGCCTGGCGTGCTGCATCCATGAGGTTGCAAAGGATCAGGTATGACTAAATGACTGAACTGAATTGAACTGAGGTCTCTGTAAAACATAATCAGGTAACTATAGTATCCTAATATAAATTCCCCTAATGGCCTTTGATTCCCCATAAAGTCCAGTGGGATTTCAAACATGCTGACTTCATTGGACAAATATCCAATTATTGCTATTACTTCCTGAGTTCTAGCACCTAGATCATTTTATGTTTCTTGAATTCATTAGACTCCTCTCAATTCTTAGTCTTAGCTCAGCTCTTTCTTTGGTTTATACCTTGTTTTGCTCCCTGACCTCCCTTTGTTTGACTGTATATGTTTATCAGATCTTGACTCACATTCCTGTTTTCTAACTAGCCAGTCTAAATCATTCTCAGTCACTTCATTCTGGTTCTTTTTTTCTGACATGCATTATGCTCTACCACTATGTTATATTATGTATTTATATATGTTTATTTTGTTTATCCTCAAAGAAACAGATTGGATAAGAGATTCCATTCATTCATACCTACATTGCCTACAGTAAGACAGCCTGACAATTGATTGGACCTCATCAATATAGCATAAATTAGTATAACATCCAGAGGAAGGGAAGAAAAAAAGGAATAAATAATATATAATCTGTCTTTACCAAATATCATTTGGATGCCTCAGTTTATCTCTGGGTGTCCACTTTCTCTCAACCTGTATATTCCAAATGCTAGAAACAAAAGGCCCAGAAAACTCTAGGTTACATATTTATTTTGTTACTTCTTGACATGAGTGAATTTCTCCATCTCAGGTGAATTAAAAAAAAAAAAAAAAAATTCTTGAGAAAAAGAGATCATTGGTCTCACTTTAACCATATACCCAATATTGAAAGGGTAGCAGGCAGGAAATCTAGGGTCTCCAAATGGAGGAAATAGGTTGAAAGTGTCAGACATTTTTTTTTTTTTTTCTTCTCTCTCTCTCTCTCCCTTAAGCAGCAAGAGGAAACAAACTACAAGTGTCAGATTTTTTTTTCCTCTCCATACAAAATTAAAAGGAGAAATTTTTAAAAAAAATTCTGTGTTGCCATGATGATACCTGGTTCCACCTGAACTTAACTTTTCTCAAACCTTGAGCTAACCAATGCATTTTTTCTTGTGGAAATGGTTTTCTTAAGCCATGTCAATGAGCTATGTATTTATCCTTGACTCTTTCTACAAGGCGGTTCAGCTAAAGATGCAATCGATAAGGGCTCAACAAACCAGTATGTTTTACTTATACATTGTTCTTCTAATCTATGTCAATGAAGCTACATATTTACTTGGAAACCTGCCTTTCTTCAAGATTCGTGTGGATCATTTTATAGCCCAGGATCACTCACCTGGTGCCAATGTTATCTCAAAATGCATGTTGTGGGTGAGGGGCCTGATGGCACTCTGAGTTTCCAGACATTTCCTTTCTCTAATTAACAGCTTGCTGATAGGTATATAACATATTGCTAAAGACTAGCAGGGGGTCACTCTTTCTTTCCCCTTCTGACGTCTATGCCAGAAGCTTTCTCTATCTCTTTCATACTTTAATAAAGCTTTATTGCACAAAAGCTCTGAGTGATCAAGCCTCATCACTGGCCTGGGATTGAATTCCTCTCCTCTGGAGGCCAAGAATCCTGATGTCTTTCATGGCTCAGCAACAACCTTTCAATATCTGGACAAATTATTTCAAAAGCAAACTTGATATACTGTTGTAGAGACTACTGGTCGAAATTAACATCAGGTCTCTCCTCTTACCTCTGAGCTCACCACTAAACTAGGTTTCACAAGGCCTTTGGTATGAGTTGTTCTTGTGTGTAGAATGTGTGTGGAAGAGATGTGAGTGGGGTCACCTCTAGCTAAAGTGGATAAGGGAGAAGGAGCACTCATCTTGTTCTCTTTGCTCTGCTACCAGGAAGACAGAGAATGAGTCAGAGGAATTGGAGGTCACAGGGTATCGTGGAATCAATTAATGAAAGGAAATTGGGCACCAGATTGATCACATGAAAATGACCCATTGACCTCTAATCAACTGTATGTTCTGTTAGAAATACACTGTATTCTGATGGTCTACTAAAATTCTAGTGTTGTTTGCTACACTATTTAGCCTATATAAACAATATCTATTCCCTCATTCTCTAATTTTCTGATGTAAGTCTCAGGCCTTTTACTTGTGCATGGTTCATTAATCTAAATTCCTAGTCAGTCAATCAGTCAATCAAAAACTTTTTTTGCCTTTTCTCTTGCCAAGTTTCAGCAAACTGACTTTCAAAAATCTGCAACTTAATTAAAGCAACCCTTATTAATGTCATGTTTATAAAGAAACCCTTTGTTGAAATGAGTAGCCTCCAGCTTTGGAAGTTATCATGGTTAAGGCTGTCAATACTCATTAACAGCTTTATGTACAGAAAGACAGAAATAAGTTACTGAGTAAAATGTCTTAGATGGTAGAATACTCTATAAAATACTGTAATCTGTTTCTGATCTAAAAAATTAAGAATGGATTAATTACCCAAGCTTGCTAAAGAGTGGTATACAAGAAGGTTTAAAGTCCTGGGTTTCTTTAAAGATAGTTCAGTTTATATCTAACATGGGAAACACACTTCTCTGAAATTATCTGTGGAAACTGAATAGAAATATCTTAAGGAGAAAGAGTCTTGAGGCAAATAAGACTGAATGTCTTTGTTAAAACAGTACTGAATTCAAACTCACCTATTGTTCCTAAGACTGAATTAACTTCTAATTGAGTGAATTCAGACTAATCACAATCTGTAAAATTGGACTAATAATCTATTTCAATATACAAATATATTATCCTGATATTCAAAATTAGATCTTTCCCCAAAGCAGCTCCTTCCTTAAAATACTTTTTAAAAATAGAAACACTCAATAGAGCTCCATCTACTTTTATAATTTCATACTACTCATAAAGAAGTAAAAGCATATAGGAATTTGGAAATAAATCCACATGCATACTATTTTTAAAATAATTTTCCATTTCTTTTATATATGTAGCATTCAGTATCTTTGTGTTGATCTTTACTTCTCTTAATAAAGTCTTTCTAACTGACTTTATTTGCATTCTATAAAAGCACAACCTCTTTTCCTTTAGTAGTTGTAGTCCATTATTTTATTTCTACTTAATTAAACCAATTAAAACTAGAATAAAACACATTTAGTAATGAGTATAAGTGACTTTTGGTAAGAGTACATCTTGATTTATAGACAAGGAACTGAGATAACATATTACAAAGTAGTAAATTAGTAGGCTTTCATTATACATAAACATCAGTCATTATTTTTCACAAAGGATTAAAAACATAGAAGCCAGATCACTGATTAAGAGAAGGTTGATTAATACAATTTTTTAATTTGCAATCCTCAACATCACTCAATACCATCTTTCTGATCACAAGTCTGCTTCTGTTTCTTTTTTGCTGTTGTTGTTAAGTCGCTGAGTCCTGTGCAAATCTTTGCAACCCCATGCACTATAGCTTGCCAGGCTTCTCTGTCTATCTCAGGAGTTTGCTCAAGTTGATGTTCAATGAGTCAGTGATGCTATCTAACCATCTCATCCTCTGATGCCCCCTTCTCCTTTTGCCTTCAGTCATTCCTAACAACAGGATCTTTTCCAATAAGTCAGCTCTTCACATCAGGTGGCCAAAGAATTGGAGCTTGCTTTAGCAACAGTCCTTCCAATGAATATTCAGGATTGATTTCCTTTAGGATTGACTGGTTTGATCTCCTGGTAGTCAAAGGGACTCTCAAGAGTCTTTTTATTTGCACCACAGTTCAAAAGAATCATTTCTTTGGTTCTCAGTTTTCTTTGTGGACCAACACTCACATCCACACATGACTACTGGAAAAACCATAGCTTTAATTATAAGGACCTTTTTCAGCTAAGTGATGTCTCTGCTTTTTAAAACACAGAATGGGAGAAAATAATAGCAAATGAAGCAACTGACAAACAACTAATCTCAAAAATATACAAGCAACTTCTACAGCTCAATTCCAGAAAAATAAATGACCCAATCAAAAAATGGGCCAAAGAACTCAATAGACATTTCTCCAAAGAAGACATACAGATGGCTAACAAACACATGAAAAGATGCTCAACATCACTCATTATCAGAGAAATGCAAATCAAAACCACTATGAGATACCATTTCACGCCAATCAGAATGGCTGCTATCCAAAAGTCTACAAGCAATAAATGCTGGAGAGGGTGCGGAGAGAAGGGAACCCTCTTACACTGTTGGTGGGAATGCAAACTAGTACAGCCACTTTGGAGAACAGTATGGAGATTCCTCAAAAAACTGCGAATAGAACTGCCTTATGATCCAGCAATCCCACTGCTGGGCATATACACTGAGAAAACCAGAATTGAAAGAGACACCTGTACCCCAATGTTCATAGCAGCACTGTTTGCAATAGCCAGAACGTGGAAGCAACCTAGATGTCCATCCACAGATGAATGGATAAGCAAGCTGTGGTACATATACACAATGGAGTATTACTCAGCCATTAAAAAGAATACATTTGAATCAGTTGTAAGGAGGTGGATGGAACTGGAGCCTATTATACAGAGTGAAGTAAGCCAGAAACAAAAACACAAATATAGTATACTAACGCATATATATGGAATTTAGAAAGATGGTAAAAAATAACCCTATTTACGAGACAACAAAAGAGACACTGATGTATAGACCAGACTTTTGGACTCTGGGACCGGGAGAGGGTGAGATGATTGGGGAGAATAGCATTGAAATATGTATAATATTATATCTGAAATGTATTAATTGTTCAAACTAAACACTATCATGTTACAATTTGTTCATACTAGATGTTTGTAATGTTTCTGATAATCAATAAAAGAGATTCTTGATCAAAAAAAAAAAATAAATAAAACACTCTCTAGATTTGTTTTAAGCCTTTCTTCCAAGGAGCTTAAAGGTAGTGTTTTAATTTCATGGCTGCAATGACCTTATTTAATGATTTCTGAGCCCAAGAAAATAAAATTGTTCACTACTTCCACCATTTCCCTCTTTATTTACCACGAAATGATGGGACTTGATGTCATGATCTTAATTTTTTGAATGTTGAATTTCAAGCAGGCTTTTCAAGCCACTCTACTCTTTCACATTCATCAAAAGACTCTTTAGTTCCTCTTCTCCTTCTGCCATTAGAGAGGTGTTCTCTGCATATCTGAGGTTGTTGGTATTTATCCCTGAAATATTGATTTCAGCTTTTGAGTCATACAGCCAGGAATTTCATGATATGCTTTGTTTATTCCCAAGGCAAATCATTCAATATCACAGTAATCCAAGTCTATGCCTCAACAAGTAATGCTGAAGAAGCTGAAGCGGATGATTCTATGAAGACCTACAAGACCTTCTAGAACCAACACCCCCAAAAGATGTCTTTTTCATTATAGGGGACCGGAATGCAAAAGTATGAAATCAAGAAAAACCTGGAGTAACAGGCAAATTAGGCCTTGGAGTACAGAATGAAGCAGGGAAAAGGCCAAGGGAGTTTTGCCAAGAGAAGTCACTGGTCATAGAAAACACCCTCTTCCAACAACACAAGAGAAGACTCTACACATGGACATTACCAGGTGGTCAATACTGAAATCAGATTGATTATATTCTTTGCAGCCAAAGATAGAGAAGCTTTATACAGTCAACAAAAACAAGACTGGGAGTTGACTGTGGCTAAGACATGAACTCCTTATTGCCAAATTCAGACTGAAATTAAAGAAAGTAAGGAAAACGATTAGACCATTCAGGTATGACCTAAATAAAATACCTTATGATTATTCAGTAGAAGTGACTAATTGATTCAATGGATTATATCTGATGACAGAGTGCCTAAAGAACTATGGACTGAGGTTTGTGACATGGTACAGGAGACAGGGATCAAGAAAATCCCCAAGAAAAAGAAATACAAAAAGGGAAAATGGTTGTCCAAGGAGGCCTTACAAATAGACAAGAAAAGAAGAGAAACAAAAGGCAAAGGAGAAAAGGAAAGATATAAGCATCTGAATGCAGAGTTCCAAAGATTAGCACAGAGAGATAAGAGAGACTTCCTCATTGACTAGTGCAAAGAAATAGATGAAACAATATAATGGGAAAGTCTACAGATCTCTTCAAGAAAACTAGAGATACCAAGGGAACATTTCATTCAAATAAGGGTACAATAAAGTACAGGAATGATATGGACCTAACAGAAGCAGAAGATATTAAGAAGAGGTGGCAAGAATACACAAAAGAAGTATAAGAAGAAAAGGACTATAAGAAAAGAAGTATAAGAAGAAAAGGATCTTCATGACCCAGATAATCATGATGGTGTGATCATTCACCTAGAGCCAGATCCTGGAATAGGAAGTCAAGTGGGCCTTAGGAAGCATCACTACAAACAAAGCTAATGGAGATGATGGAATTCTAGTTGAGCTATTCCAAATCCTAAAAAAATGATGCTGTGAAAGTGTTTCATTCAATATGTCAGCAAATATGGAAAACTCGGCAGTGGCTATAGGACTGGAAAAGGTCAGTTTTCATTCCAATCCCAAAGAAAGGCAATGCCAAAGAATGCTCAAACTACTGCACAATTGCACTCATCTCCTATGCTAGTAAAGAAATGCTCAAATTCTTCAAGCCAGGTTTCAACACTACTTGAAACCTGAACTTACAGTTGTGCAAGCTGGATTTAGAAAAGGCAGAGGAACCAGAGATCAAATTGTCAACATCCATTGGATCATTGAAAACAGGAGAAAATTTCAGAAACACATCTGCTTTTGCTTTCTTGACTATTCCAAAGCCTTTGACTGTGTGGGCCATGGCAAACTCTGGAAAATTCTAAAAGAGATGGGAATACCAGACCATCTGACCTGCTTCTTGAGAAATCTGTATGCAGGTCAGGAAGCAACCGTTACAACTCAACATGGAACAACAGACTGGTTCCAAATAGGGAAAGGAGTATGTCAAGGCTGTGTATTGTCACCCTGCTTATTTAACTTATATGCAGAATGCATCATGAGACATGCTGAGCTGGATGAAGATAAAGCAGGAATCAAGATTGCCAGAAGTGATATCAATAACCTCAGATATGCAGATGACACCACTCTTATGGCAGAAAGCGAGGAGGAACTTAAGAGCCTCTTGATGAAAGTGAAAGAGGAGAGTGTAAAAGTTGGCTTAAAACTAAACATTCAGAAAACTAAGATTATGGTATTTGTTCACATCACTTCATGGCAAATAGATGGGGAAACGGTGGCAGACTTTATTTTTTTTGGACTCCAAAATCACTGCAGATGGTGACTGCAGCTATGAAATTAAAACATGCTTGCTCCTTGAAAGAAAGACCAAACTAGACAGCATATTATAAAGCAGAGACATTACTTTGCCAACAAAGGTTCATCTTGTCAAGGCTATTGTTTTTCCAGTAGTCAGATATGGATGTCAGAGTTGGACTATAAAGAAAGCTTAGCAATGAAGAATTGATGCTTTTGAAGTGTGGTGTTGAAGAAGACTCTTGATAGTCCCTTGAACTGCAAGAATATCCTGAAGGAAATCAGTCCTGAATATTCATTGGAAGGACTAAGCTGAAGCTGGAATTCCAATATTTTGGCCTCCTGATGCAAAGAACTGAATTATTTGACAAGACCCTGATGCTGGAAAAGGCTGAAGGCACAAGGAGAAGGGGATGACAGGATGAGATGGTTGTATGGCATCACCTACTCAATGAGTTTGAAAAAACTACAAAAGTTGGTGATGGACAGGGAAACCTGGTGTGCTGCTGTCCATGTGGTCAGAAAGAGTCAGACATGACTGAGCGACTGAACTGAATTGAAAGTGAACTTTGCATATAGGGACTTTCCAGGTGGCTCAGTGGTAAGAATTTGCCTACAAAGACAAGAGATGCAGGAGATGCGTGTTCAATCCCTGGGTCGATAAAATCCCCTGGAGGAGGAAATGGCCACCCACTCCAGTATCCTTGTATGGAGAATTCCACAGAGGAGCCTGGTGGTCTACAGTCCATTGAGTTGCAAAGAGCTACTGAACATGCACATGGGAGGACTCTTCATGTAAGTCTAAGCAGAATGACAATGCACAGATTTGTCATACTCTTTCTCAGTTTTAAACCTGTCTGCTGTTCCATGTCCAGTTGTAATTGTTGCTTCTTGGTCCACAAACAGATTTCTCAAAAGACAGGTAATGTAGCCTGGTACTCCCATCTCTGAAAATTTTTCACAGTTTTTGTTATTCAAACCAAGAAAGGCTTATACTTTGTTATCTAGTATTGCTGCCATCTAATTGTTTTCTAGAAGCAAAACCAAGGAAACATTTCTACCCTAGCTTTCTTCTACAAAACTCACACCATCATTTTAAGATTGATTTAAAGATCTAATCAGATAGATATTAAAATGTTTTATTACAGCTCTCTTATCTGAAGAAGGTGTTTCTCCTTCATCTTATTTAATAATAAAGTGCAAGCTTGTTTTAGAAAGCTATGCAATGTAGTTATTGTTTATCTTACTTTTTTTCCTAATACACATAGGCCATGAGATAGTTTAGAGAAGATGCAATATTTTATTAAGAGTTAAAAATGATCAGCTTTGAGTAAGGGACATGGAAGCAATTCAGTAAAGAACGAGGGTATATTGATTGCTTACTAAACTCCAAGAATTCTGCTAAACATTTACCATGGATGAATTAATTACTTATTTAATGAACACTACAAGGTATATAAAATTAGTCTTTCAATTATATAGATAGTAGGTTGAAAGTGAAAGAATTTACATTTTTGCTCAAGAAATGCCTGGTAGCCACCAAGAGTTTCAGCAGCTTCTCTGGGCAAAACCTGGTGCAAATTTGACACAATGTCCCTACTCTTCACAGGAACACAAGAGATGACTTTACACATGGACATCATCAGATAGTCAATAGTGAAATCAGATTGACTATATTCTCTGCAGATGAAGAGAGAAAGAAGCAGCTCTACACAGTCAGCAAAAAGAAAACCAAGACCTGACTGTGGCTCAGGTCATGAAATCCTTATAGCAAAATTCATACTTAAATTGAAGAAAGTAGGGGAAACCACTACTTTAAGTCAGGTATGACTTAAAACAATTCCCTTATTATTATACAGTGTAAATGGAAAAATAGATTCAAGGGATTAGATTTGATAGACAGAATGCCTGAAGAACTGTGAATGGAGGCTCATAACATTGCACAGGAGGTGGTGATCAAAACCATTCCCAAGAAGAAGAAATGCAAAAAAGACAAAAAGGTTGTCTGAGGAAAGCTTATAAAGTGCTGAGAAGATAAGAGAAGCAAAATATAAGGAAAACTGAAAGATATATCCATCTGAATGCAGAGTTCCAAAGAATAGCAAGGAGAGATAAAAAAAAAAAAAAGTCATCTTAAGTAATCAATGAAAAGATATAGAGGGAAAAAAATAGAATGGAAAAGACTAGAAATCTCTAAAGAAAATTAGAGATAAGAAGGGAACATTTCAAGTAAAAATGGACACAATAAAGGACAGAGATTGTATGAAATTAACAGAAGTAGAAGAGAGCCTCTTAAGAAAGTGAAAGAGGACAGAGAAAAAGTTGGCTTAAAACTCAACATTCAAAAACTGAAGACATGGCATCTGGTCCCATCACTTCATGGCAAATGGATTGGGAAACAATGGACACAAGTGACAGACTTTTTCTTGGGCTCCAAAATCACTGCAAATGGTGACTTCAGCCATGAAATTAAGATGCTTGCCCCTTGGAAGAAAAGCTATGACAAACCTAGATAGCATATTAAAAAGAAAAGACATTACTTTGCTGACAAGGTCAGCATAGTCAAAGCTATGGTTTTCCGAGTAGTCTTGTATGGATGTGAGAGTTGGACCATAAAAAAAGCTGAGCACGGAATTGATGCTTTTGAACTGTAGTGTTAGAGAAGATTCATCATAGTTCCTTGGACTGCAAGGAGATCAAATGAGTTAATCCTAAAAAAAACCAGTCCTGAATATTCATTGGAAGGACTGATGATGAGGCTGAAGCTCCATTATATTGGTCACTTGATGCAAAGAATTGACTCACTAAGAGAGACCCTGATGCTGTGAAAGATTGCAATCAGAAGAAGGGGATGACAGAGGATGAGATGGTTGGATGGCATCATCAATTCAATGGATATGAGTTTGAGCAAGCTCTGGGAGTTGGTGAGGTACAGGGAAGCTTGGTGTGCTGCAGTCCATGGGGTCACAAAGAGTCAGACATGACTGAGTGACTGAACTGAAACCTGTTCTTCTGGTACTTGCAGATTATTGAGATGATCATACCTCAGTCAGGGAATTTTAACAACAAATGCATAATTACACATTTGAATAAATGTACTAAGTCAAACATGCATTGCTTATTACTTTACTTTATGTTTTGCATTTTAATTAGCCATATACTTACATTAATTTTTGGTAAAAATATCCAGCCACACATCTGTTTTATGTTACTTATATTATTTTGTGAATAATAAATATTATCCATTGTAGATTAGTTTTATGTTAATCATGGATGTACATTACTCCCCAACCCTTGAAATTATCCTGAGGTTTTAAGTTTATTTAGAAATTCTGTCTTCTTAGATTTAGTATAAGTTAATATTTATAATTTTACTAAGATCCATTGTGTCTCTTCATACCTTAGTGTTGTAATTCCCCAAATTTTCTTGTAATTCCTCAAATGTTAAAGACTTGCAAATGTGTTTCATTAAAATTTTTACTTCAATAGAGATTTTCATTTTTATATTCTTTTATGAATGGTGCATTCAATTTTTTAAAATAAAAATTCTTGTGGACTTGTCAATGCTCTATTAGTAATTAGTGTTTTCATCTTACTCCTTATACTGCGTGCTTACCTAAATTTGCTCTTTAAGTAAAGCACAGCACAGAAAAACTGGTTGTAAATATTTTTGCTATTATGTCTGTGTCCAATTATTGTGATTTTCCCCTTAATCCTATTGATATTAGTCCTGAGTCATACTTCAGTCAGTTTAGTTCAGTCGCCCAGTCATGTCTGACTCTTTGCGACTCCATGGACTGCAGCACGCCAGGGCTCCCTGTCCATCACTAACTCCCGGAGTCTACTCAAACTCATGTCCATTGAGTTGCTGATGCCATCCAACCATCTCATCCTCTGTCGTCCCCTTCTCCTGCTGCCTTCAATCTTTCACAGCATCAGGGTCTTTTCAAATGAGTCAGCTTTTCCCATCAGGTAGCCAAATATTGGAGTTTCAGTACAACATTAGTCCTTTCAATGAATATTCAGGATTGATTTCCTTTAGGGTGGACTGGTTGGATCTCCTTGCAGTCCAAGGAACTCTCAAGAGTCTTCTCCAATACCACACTTCAAAAGCATCAACTCTTAAGTGCTCAGCTTTATGTATAATCCAACTCTCAGATCCATACATGACTAGAAAAACCCTTGACTAGATGGACATTTGTTGGCAGACTAATGTATCTGTTTTTGAATATGCTATCTAGGTTGGTCATAACTTTTCTTCCAATGAGTAAGCGTCTTTTAATTTTATGGCTGCAGCCACCATCTGCAGTGATTTTGAAGCCCCCAAAATTAAAGTCTGATGCTATTTCCCCATCTATTTGCCATGAAGTGATGGGACCAGATACCATGGTCTTTGTTTTCTGAATATTTTAAGCCAACTTTTACACTCTCCTCTTTCACTTTCACCAAGAGGTTCTTAAGTTCCTCTTGACTTTCTGCCATAAGGGTGGTGTCATCTGCATATCTGAGGTTATTGATGTTTCTCCCAGCAATCTTGATTCCAGCTTGTGCTTCCTCCAGCCCAGCGTTTCTCAGGATGTACTCTGCCTATAAGTTAAATAAGCAGGGTGACAATACACAGCCTTGACATAATCCTTTTCCTATTTGGAACCAGTCTTTTGTTCCATGTCCAGTTTTAACTATTGCTTCCTGACCTGCATGCAGGTTTCTCAAGAGGCAGGTCAGGTGGTCTGGTATTCCCATTTCTTTCAGAATTTTCCACAGTTTATTGTGATCCACACAGTCAAAGGCTTTGGCATACTCAATAAAGCAGAAATAGATGTTTTTCTAAAACTCTCTTGGGGGCTTCCTTGGTAGCTCAGATGTTAAAAGTGTCTGCCTACATTACAGGAGACCCAGGTTTGATCCCTGGGTTGGGAAGATCCCCTGGAGGAGGAAATGGCAACCCATTATAGTACTTTGGCCTGGAAAATCCCATGGACCGAGGAGCCTGGTAGGCTACAGTCCATGGGTTTGAAAGAGTCAGACACGACTGAGCGACTTCACCTCACTTGCTTTTTCAATGATCAAGCGGATGTTGGCAATTTGATCTCTGGTTCCTCTGCCTTGTCTAAAACCAGCTTGAACATCTGGAAGTTCACAGTTCACATATTGCTGAAGCCTGGCTTGGAGAATTTTGAGCATTACTTTACTAGTGTGTGAGATGAGTGCATTGTTTGGTAGTTTGAGTGTTCCTTGGCATTGCCTTTCTTTGGGATTGGAATGAAAACTGACCTTTTCCAGTCCTGTGGCCACTGCTGAGTTTTCCAAATTTGCTGGCATATTGAGTTCAGCACTTTCACAGCATCATCTGTCAAGATTTGGAATAGCTCAATTAGAATCCCGTCTACTCCACTAGCTTTGTTCATAGTGATGCTTCCTAAGGCCCACTGGACTTCACATTCCAAGATGCTAGGCTCTAGGTTAGTGATCACACCATTGATAACAACGATATCATGAAGATTTTTTTCTATATTTCTACTTTGTATTCTTACCGTCTCTTTTAATATCTTATGCTTGTTAGGTCCTTTCTATTTCTGTCCTTGTTTTGCCCATCTTTGTATGAAATGTTCCCTTGGTATCACTAATTTTCTTGAAATGATCTCAAATCTTTCCCATTCTATTGCTTTCTTCAATTTCTTTGCAGTGATCAATGTGGAAGGCTTTCTTATCTCTCTATGCTCTTTGTTGAAACTCTGCATTCAAATGGGTATATTATTCCTTTTGCCTTTCACTTCTGTTCTTTTCTCAGCTCTTTGTAAGGCCGCCTCAGACAACACTTTTGCCTTTCTATATTTCTTTTTTTGGGGATGGTCTTGATCACTGCCTCATGTATGTCATGAACCTGCATCCATAGTTCTTTAGGGACTCTGTCTATGATATCTAATCACTTGAATATATTTTTCAGTTCCACTTTATTATCCTAAGGGATTTGATTTAGGTCCTACCTAAACAGTCTATTGGTTTTCCCTACTTTCTTCAGTTTAAGTCTAAGTTCTGCAATATTGGGGTTCATGATTTGACCCATAGTCAGCTCCCAGTCTTGTTCTGGCTGACTGTACAGAGCCTCTCCATCTTTGGATGCAATGAATATAATAATCTGATTTTGGTATTGACCATCTGGTGATGTCCATGTGTAGAGTCTTCTCCTGTGTTATTGGAAGAGGTTGTTTGCTATGATCAGTGTGTTTTCTTCAGAGAACTCTGGTGCTTCATTTTGTACTCCAAGGCTAAATTTGGCTGTTCCTTCTGATGTCTCTTTGCCGGAGTCCAGCCCCAGTGGATCCAGGGAAATTCGAAGGAGAGACGGCTTTGGTGATCAGGATACAATAGCTTTAATTAAATATTAATTAGAGATATAAAGAGTAATAGAATGAGGATAGCTCAGTAGGAAAATTCAGTGAAGAAAAGAGGCTGAATAACTTGGTTTATGTAGAAAGCTAATAAAATTCCAAGGCAAGGAATTTACGTCAGCTATGTAGGCCACAGGCGTCCTCCCATTCTCCTGAAGGTGAGGAGACACTAAGGCCTCCCCAGTCAGATCTTAGAAGCCCAGGCATAATTAGTAGGCTTGACGAGCCTCCACATTCCAGATGGGGATTCAGCCAGAAGGTGAGAGAAAGAACAACATGGGAAGACCAGTCTTTCGAGGAACTGATCCCATTTTTAATTTTTCCAGGGTCTGTTTTTATACACTAAGATGTTATACAAAAGTCACGCAGGGTCAGCAGTTCTGACTTTTATTAAAGTCAGGTGCTTCATACAAATGTATACAGAAGTCTTAGGGGTGTTACATCATTTTCTGGCCAGGGGGCCTGCTGACAATTTATGACCCTCTTCTTGTGACAGTGGTCAGTCAACCAGAACACTTATTTCTCCAGGGGTGATTATTCTTAAAACAGATGCCACCTTCCGAAGGTACCAGATAAAGTTATATTCCTATACGGTGGGGGTGTGCTAAGTCACTTCAGTCGTGTCCAACTCTGTGTGACCCCATAGATGGCCTCCTACCAGGCTCCTCTGTTTCTGGGATTCTCCAGGCAAGAACGCTGGAGTGGGTTGCCATTTCCTTCTCCAATGCATGAACGTGAAAAGTGAAAGTGAAGATGCTCAGTTGTGTCTGACTCTTAGCGACCTCATGGAATGCAGACTACCAGGCTCCTCAGTCCATGGGATTTTCCAGGCCAAGAGTACTGGAGTGGGGTGCCATTGCCTTCTCTGATAGGGTGGGGGTGCAGTGGATTTTAATTAAGAAAATAATTTACTTAGCATTAGGTCTAACGTGATTAATATCAAAGGTTAATACTTATTTCTCTTATATGTTAGTTATATTCATTAATGTGTATAAGGGGCAAGGGAAATGAAGATGTAGCCATAAACATTGGCTCAACAAATGAAAAACCCTTCACCAATACAATTTCTAATCAGCCCACTATACTATATTAATAGTTTTCTAACTTCTCTAAAGAACCTGTTTTTAGAAGGTGTAAAGCATCTCGTGCCTCTCATGGTTCGGAGGCTGTGAACAATCACATGTGGCCCGACAAGCCTGTCAGGCGGGCTAGAGAACCTTCAGAGGAGTTTGTAGGTTAAAACACTCCTGTCACACCCAGGAATTATTATTAACTGGAGCTCTAAGTTAACACCTTTTCCAAAAGAAGTGGTGAGGGACAGTACCCCGTGAAGTCAGAGGTGTAGGTGAGAGCACAAAGTAGTAAAGTAGGCAGACTCTGGTTTTGGGGGTAGATGCTCAAGAATTTCCAGGGGGACTCCTGTGGCTTGATCCTGCCTTTGCGTATGTCAAGCCTCCTTCCTCATGACCTTTGCCACTGGTGGAGGTCCTCATGCTGGCTCCCAGTATCTCTTGACTTCCTACTTTTGCATTTCAGTCCTCTACAATGAAAAGGATATCTTTTTTTTTTTTTTTTTTTTTTTTGGTGTTATTTCTAGAAGGTCTTGTAGGTCTTCTTAAAACCATTCAACTTCAGCTTCTTCAGCATTACTGGTTGGGGCATAGACTTGACTTACTGAGATATTGAATGGTTTGACTTGGAAATGAACAGAGATCATTCTGTCATTTTTGAGACTGCATTCAAGTACTGCATTTCAGACTCTTTTGTTGACTATGATGGCTTCTCCATTTCTTCTAAGGGATTCTTGCCCATGGTGGTAGATACAATGGTAATTTGAATTAAATTTGCCCATTCCAGTTCATTACGGTTAATTGATTCCTAACATGTTCATGTTCACTCTTACCATCTCCTGTTTGACCACTTCCAATTTACCTTGATTCATGGACCTTACATTCCAGGTTCCTATGCAATATTGTTCGTTACAGCATTGTACTTTTACTTCCATCACCAGTCACATCCACAACTGGGCATTGTTTTTACCCTGGCTCCATTTCTTTATTCTTTCTGGTTTTATTTCTCCACTCTTTTCCAGTAGCATATTAGGCACCTATTGATACAGGGAGTTCATCTTTCAGTGTCCTATCTTTTGCCTTTTTATACTGTTCATGGGGTTCTCAAGGCAAGAATACTGAAATGGCTTGCCTTTGCCTTTTCCAGCGGACCACGTTTTGTCAGAACTCTCCACGATGAAGCAGCCATTGTGTGGCTCTACATGGTACAGGTCATAGTTTCATTGAGTTAGACAAGGCTGTGGTCCATAAGATCATTTTGATTAGTTTTCTGTGATTGTGGTTTTCATTATATATGTCCTCTGAGGGATAAAGATTAGAGGCTTATGGAAGCTTCCTGCTTGGAGAGACTGACTGTGGGGGAAACTCAGTCTTGTTCTGATGGGCAGGCCATACTCAGTAAATCTTCAATCCAATTTTCTGTTGATGGGTGGGGCTGTGTTCCCTTCCTGTTGTTTGACTTGAGACCAAACTATGGTGGAGATAAGGAAGATAATGTTGACCTTCTTCAAACGGTCCCCTGCATACACTGCTGCACTCAGTGCCCCCAACCCTGTAGTAGAACACCACCGACCCATACCTTCAGGGAGACTCCTGGACACTCACAGGCAAGTCTGGGTCAGTCTCATGAAGGATCAGTGCTTCTTTCTACTAGGTCATGAAAATATTATGTGGCGGTAATTTTCAGAAAATAAAGTAGCTGGTTTAAAAAAGAAAATATTCCAGTAGACATCAAGTCTTGGAAATTTCTGGTAGACAAAAACATGAAATTAAAACAATTAGACAATACTTTTAAAATTAAATATTCAAATTGACCATCACTGATAATACAGGATCATTCTTACATTGGACATCTGCTTCTATTGCTATATATAACAAACTGCTTCAGTATATAGAAAATTATAGAATAGTACTTGAAATAGCTTTAATCAAATCTACAAATTTTATTCCCATGTATTAGACTTTTATATTCCTAATTTCTTTTAGATTAAAAAAAAAATCTAAAATAAAACAGGTACAAGTAGCTATTTTCACTAAGAACCAAGTTATTCAAATTGCTTCAGTATAATTAGCTCACTCACTGATCAAATACTAAATATAATTACATGTCTGTTCAGTCATTCATAAAGCCTCTGATCATATGAAATTATTAAATATTCAAAAAAACCATTTCAAATAGATAAACTAATAAAAAGAATTAATTGGTATGCTTATTTGTGGTTCCTGCTGAAGGCAAAAATAAATGTTATATTATCTTCCATCAAAAGTCTCAAAAATAATAATACAGTAAGTGTAATATAATATTAAAAGCCAATCTAATCAAATTTATGAAATGGTTTTGAAATTAGGTAAATAAATCCTTTGCTAAAATATATTTTATTATCCACTATAACTCTAGCTGAAAATTTTAGCTTATATTAGTATTACTTTTGTCAGAACAGATATCAGTTTTGAATAACAAATGATACATTTTTTCATTCTTCTAAAATTTAAGAAAAGGCACTTAAAAGCGTTATTTGCCAGAGACCATTTTCCCCCTTCACTGAAGGTATATGAGCAGCATCAAAAAGTCTTACTCTTCTTTTAATTCATTATTTCATTCAATTCTGGCTATTAAAAAGAATAGTTTTTTAATGGCCCTTATTAATATAGCAACAATTCTTCCTGGCATATAATTCCCTTTTTCAAAACTCAGAAATCTAGTGTAATTGCCCTTAATAATACTGCTTTGTCAATAAAATTCTTATTGAATATTATTAATCCTTTGGTATATACCTATACAAAGCATCATATATCTACATTTCTTCCAGGTACATAAATGTTATTTCCACACTCACCCCACCCCCTAATATCAATGAAAAAAAGATGCATGCTAACATAAGACAACAGTTGTTACCTAGTTTAATTTTAACACCTGTATGGCAACAAATGCTATACTGCCATTTTGAAGCAATGCAATCTAAAGTAGGTTTACTCAGTAAAACATAAGAGTGTTTCTTTATAAAATTTGTTTCTTAGAGATAATAGTTTCATTAAAGATATAGTTTCCCATAGTTTTGACCTGAAGAAGTAGAAATAAAATTTATATACTAGTCTAGTATACTTTTGTTATGGATTATTTTTTAAAGCAGTGTAAGTAAGCATGAAAAATGAACAGAATGCATAATGTATGGGAAGATGAACAGTGAATAATAAATTTTTAACTTAAACAAGAACCTATTTCTCTCAAGGCTCAATAGTTTGATCCAGACACTGTGTTTTAAAATGCAGCTTATAACCTACCTCACTTAAATAGGTGGGAGAATTTGTTTCAGAAAGGATATGAATTAAGAAATCTCATCCTTTGGTTGCATGTCTCAGAGAGTTGCATTCTTCCTTTTAATAAATATTTAAATTTAAAGAAAGATGCCTCAGTAAAATGAAAACAAATGACAGTGCTCTCTCCAAAGAAATAGTGTATTATTTTTAACTGGATGCAATGTACCATGCTCTGCCCCATGACATTTAAATGCTAAAAATGAAAGTCAACGATAGAGTTAACTTATTCATTCCCATAGATGTGAAATTGAATCTCCATTTTTGTTTGAATTTGTGATGGTGAAGAGAGGAGGAAAAAGAGCACCAAATCTAAATAATATTATTACAAAGATTATGTGCAACAATAACTGGGGACTCAAGGCAACCTCAAATACTCTCATTGCAACTTAGAGCTAACCTTATTGATTACTACTGTAATATTCTTTGTTACAGGCATTCAAAAAATGGAAAACAATTGTTAATTGTTGTCCGTAAATATAGATAATTATATTTTAAATGAACTATTATTCGCTGGGTTCTTAGATTTGAATTTGAAATTTTCTTTAGACATTGAAGGTAATTGAATTTGAAACAATTAAATCACATAGACTCCTGATATGTATCTATTGTTTGACACATATTAGGAATGCTCAGGGCATCAAGGGTCTGACTGTCACATTATTTTGTCTGCATCAAACTGAAAACTTTTGTAAAATCTCAGGAAAACACATCCCCCAGTTTTTACATTAGGTCCATATAGCAGAATAAATTTTGTGGGTGAAATATCAATATAAATAGATACATTTTGTGATTGGATTTTCTCTCTCTTTTGCATTCTAATTTCACCTTGGTGAAGAAGACTCTTTTAAGCATAAAAATGTAGCCAAGTCTCTACTTCTCCATTCCCTGTTCTGCTCAGGATAAGAAAGTTCAAAATGTATTCCAATTTACACTACTAGCATGTATTTGTTAGAATTTTAATCTCTATTATTTTCATTAATATCCCAAATATCAGAATATAAAATGATTAATTGATGTACTATTACTCTTTTAATTTCCTGGATTACAAAGGTGTTAGCATTCAAGTATCAGAAAGAAAAATGATGAAGCGAACTAAATACCATTGTTTCCTAGGGAAAAAATAAATAAAATTAAAATATATGGGGTCCACAGTAAAAGATTCTGAATAGTCACTGTAAGTTTTGTTTAGTTTTAAGGCCCCAAGTAGCATTTCCTCAAGATTGGAAAAAAAAAAAAAAAAAAAAAAACCTCACCTAGATTGTGTTTTCCTGCAAGTTAATTATGCTATGCAAGGTAGTGAAATACAAGCTTTGCCAAATTTGATTACATCTACAGATATCTCAGCATCCTGTACATTACCCATTTTTTCTTAATTCATCATTGAAAGAATTGAGTATCCTTGCAAATATGTCTTTTGACTTGTTGCTTTCATGATCCAATTACCTTTAAGGAGAGATGATTTCCCAGTTTTCCAATAGGTCTAAATGCTAGACTTCTTTCCAAAAAAGTACTGGGAATGATTTATAATAGATAAACATGCACACACTGTTATATTTAAAATGGATAGGCATAAGTATACAAAATCCCCTCCCTTTTGAACCTCTGTATACCTATGGATGATTCATGTTGAGGTTTGACAGAAAACAACAAAATTCTGTTAAGCAATTACCCTTCAATAAAAAAATAAATTAAAAAAATGGATAAGACCAACAACAAAGAAACAATGTGCATACATAATTTTTTGAAATGTTTAATCACAAGCAACTAGAATTATATAACTTACCAATTTTTGAATCTTTACTGCAAAATGTAAATTATAGCCATACTCTTCACTTAGATTGACTGGAATGTCTAAGAGTTATAATCCCTTTAGCAAAAGCCAATTTGTGGCTTAACATAGAATTTTCATTATTTTGAGCAAAGACACTAAATAAATAATTTGTCTGCTGACAAAAAGAAGTGAAGCAAAATATTTCAAGTTTTAATACTTTAAAGTGCATAGGTAATATTTGTATTCTGCACAAATTTAACATTAAGTGCTTATAGCTCTAGAGGAATAGGATATACATAATTTATATTTATGAATTAGTAGCACAATAGTTAAATGCGTGAATAAGTAACACGTTTGCATTATGCAACATATGAACATTCTTTTACTGATAGTTTGCTGATGCATTTGCAATTGTTTTTCTGTTTATTTAGACTTAATTTTCATATTCTTCCTGGCATGTAAACATGCCACACTATTTAATTTAACTAGGATTCCAGTTCACTAGACAGCTTAATGCCCTTGTTACACAATTGCTCTTGTTCTTTGTACTAAAACTGCAATTTTATGAAATCTTGTTGTAAGTATGAATATAGATTAACTAATGAAGTAAAGCTATTAATATATGAATGCATTCTACTCCTCAATGTGCATATTTAATGGAACATACAGTCAACTAATATACTGGAAAAGCTTTGAGAATGAAATTAACTACTTCTGTGCTATATCCACTTTTACATGAGAAATATTTATTTCTATCAAGTAAGCCAACCAGTCCATCGTAAAGGAAATCAGTCCTGAATATTCACTGGAAGGACTGATGCTGAAGTTGAAACTCCAATACTTTGACCACCTGATGCGAAAAGCTGACTCATTGGAAAAGACCCTGATGCTGGGAAAGATTGAGGGCAGGAGCAGAAGGGGACGACAGAGGATGAGATGGCTGGATGGCATCACTGACTTGATGGGTGTGAGTCTGAGTGACCTCCGGGAGCTGGTGATGGACAGGGAGGCCTGGCGTGCTGTGGTTCATGGGGTTGCAAAGAGTCGGACACGACTAAGCGATGGAACAGAACTGAAGCTGATTCTATTCTTTTCAAAAGGAAAGATACACAGTTTTTAACAACACTAAATTAAAGGAAAGGAATACACTTTTGAAATTACAATTTATCTTACTTTGGAAAATACAATATTTGAGGTAATTGTTTACTGAGCATGTAAAAAATGTGAGATAATTCATGGGGTTTGTGTTACATTAATGGTCAAAGAGCAGGCATGAAAAATGACTGTCTACATTGATGACTGCATCAATTTAACATAAGAAAATTCATTAAGTGTTTCTCAAAAGAAAACATTAAGAATCATTGATGAAAGTTAAGCAAATTCACAGCTCTTGTTTAGGACTTATCACTAATAATTTTTAGTCATTTATCAAATTACTTTCTTGAAATAAAACCATTCAGATCAGATCAGATCACTCGCTCAGTCGTGTCCGACTCTTTGCGACCCCATGAACTGCAGCACGCCAGGCCTCCCTATCCATCACCAGCTCCCAGAGGTCACTCAGACTCACACCCATCAAGTCAGTGATGCCATCCAGCCATCTCATCATTTGTCATCCCCTTCTCCTCCTGCCCCCAATCCCTCCCAGCATCAGAGTCTTCAATGAGTCAACTCTTCGCATGAGGTGGCCAAAATACTGGAGTTTCAGCTTTAGCATTATTCCTTTCAAAGAAATCCCAGGGCTGATCTCCTTCAGAATGGACCGGTTGGATCTCCTTGCAGTCCAAGGGACTCTCAAGAGTCTTTTACAACACCACAGTTCAAAAGCATCAATTCTTTGGTGCACAGCCTTCTTCACAGTCCAGCTCTCACATCCATACATGACCACAGGAAAGACCATAGCCTTGACTAGGTGAACCTTTGTTGGCAAAGTGATGTCTCTGCTTTTGAATATGCTATCTAGGTTGGTCATAACTTTCCTTCCAAGGAGGAAGCGTCTTTTAATTTCATGGCTACAGTTACCATCTGCAGTGATTTTGGAGCCCAGAAAAATAAAGTCTGACACTGTTCCCACTGTTTCTCCATCTATTTCCCATGTAGTGATGGGACCAGATGCCATGATCTTCTTTTTCTGAATGTTGAGCTTTAAGCCAACATTTTCACTCTCCACTTTCACTTACTGAGCTTTTATTTCTCTACTTGTAGAGTCATAAGACTATAGTTCACCTTAATTTGTACATTAAAATATAATTTTTATTTTCTGTAGTATTAAAATGTAAAATATAAATAAATCATGGTT
This sequence comes from Tragelaphus eurycerus, assembly GCA_935064755.1. Lineage (NCBI taxonomy): Eukaryota > Metazoa > Chordata > Mammalia > Artiodactyla > Bovidae > Tragelaphus > Tragelaphus eurycerus. The sequence goes on along the minus strand of CAKXYN010000007.1, from coordinate 46,758,507 downwards.
TAAAAAAATTTGTGGAGTGTATGCAGTATTTTGTTGCTATTCAGTTATTCAGTTATGTCCAACTCTTTGAGATCCCATGGACTGCATCACACCGGACTTCCCTGTACTTCACCACCTCCCAGTTCAGTTCAGTTCAGTTCAGTCGCTCAGTCCTGTCTGACTCTTTGCGACTGCATGAACCGCAGCACGCCATGCCTCCCTGTCCATCACCAACTCCCAGAGTTCACCCAGGCTCACGTCTATTGAGTCAGTGATGCCATGCAGACATCTCATCCTCTCTCGTCCCCTTCTTGTCCTGCCCCCAATCCCTCCCAGCCTCAGAGTCTTTTCCAGTGAGTCAACTCTTGGCATGAGGTGGCCAAAGTATTGGAGTTTCAGCTTTAGCATTATTCCTTCCAAAGAAATCCCAGGGCTGATCTCCTTCAGAATGGACTGGTTGCATCTCCTTGCAGTCCAAGGGACTCTCAACAGTCCTCTCCAACACCACAGTTCAAAAGCATCAATTCTTTGGCGCTAAGCCTTGTTCATTCTCCAACTCTCACATCCATACATGACCACAGGAAAAACCATAGCCTTGACTAGATGAACGTTTGTTGGCAAAGTAATGTCTCTGCTTTTGAATACGCTATCCAGGTTGCTCATAACTTTCCTTCCAGTGAGTAAGCGTCTTTTCATTTCATGGCTGCAATCACCCTCTGCAGTGATTTTGGAGCCCCCAAAAATAAAGTTTGACACTGTTTCCACTGTTTCTCCATCTATTTCCCACAAAGTGATGAGACCAGATGATAAGATCTTCATTTTCTGAATGTTGAGCTTTAAACCAACTTTTTCACTCTCCTCTTTCACTTTCATTAAAGGCTTTTTAGTTCCTCTTCACTTTCTGCCATAAGGGTGGTGTCATCTGCATATCTGAGGTTACTGATATTTCTCCCAGCAATCTTGATTCCAGCTTGTGTTTCTTCCAGCCCAGCGTTTCTCATGATGTACACTGCATATAAGTTAAATAAGAAGGGTGACAGTATACAGCCTTGACATACTCCTTTTCCTATTTGGAACCAGTCTGTTGTTCCATGTCCAGTTCTAAATGTTGCTTCCTGACCTGCACACAAATTTATCAAGAGGCAGGTCAGGTGGTCGGTATTCCCATCTCTTGAAGAATTTTCCATATTTTCTTGTGACCCACACTGTCAAAGGCTTTGGCATAGTCAATAAAGCAGAAATAGATGTTTTTATGGAACTTTCAGAATTTTCAGCATTACTTTACTAGCGTGTGAGATGACTGCAATTGTGCCGTGGTTTGAGCATTCTTTGGCATTGTCTTTCTTTGGGATTGGAATGAAAACTGACTTTTTCCAATCCTGTGGCCACTGCTGAGTTTTCCAAACTTGCTGGCGTATTGAGTGCAGCACTTTCACAGCATCATCTTTCAAGATTTGGAATGGCTCAACTGGAATTCTATCACCTCCACTAGCTTTGTTCATAGTGATGCTTTCTAAGGCCCACTTGACTTCACATTCCAGGATGTCTGGCTCTAGGTCAGTGATCACACCATCGTAATTATCTGGGTCATGAAGATCTTTTTTGTATAGTTCTTCTGTGTATTCTTGCCACCTCTTCTTAATATCTTCTGCTTCTGTTAGGTCCATACCATTTCTGTTTTTTATTAAGCCCATCTTTGCATGAAATGTTCCTTTGGTATCTCTGATTTTCTTGAAGAGACCCCTAGTCTTTCTCATTCTGTTGTTTTCCTCTATTTCTTTGCATTGATCCCTGAAGAAGGCTTTCTTATCTCTTCTTGCTATTCTTTGGAACTCTGCATTCAGGTGCTTATATCTTTCCTTTTCTCCTTTGCTTTTTGCTTCTCTTCTTTTCACAGCTATTTGTAAGGCCTCCCCAGACAGCCATTTTACCACCTCCCAGAGTTTTCTCACACTCATGTCCATCAGGTTGGTGATGCCATCCAGTCATTTCAACCTCTGCTGTCCCCTTCTCCTCCTGCCTTCAGTCTTTCCACCATCAGGGTCTTTTTCAATGAGCCAGTTCTTCATATCAGGTGGCCAAATTAATGGAGCTTCAGCATCAGTCCTTCCAATGAACATTCAGGGTTTATTTCCTTCAAGATTGACTGGTTTTATTTCTTTGCAGTCCAATGGGATCTCAAGTGTTCTCCAACACCACAGTTCAAAAGCATCAATTATTTTGAGATCAGCTTTCTTTATCGTCCAACTCTTACATCCATACATGATTGCTGGAAAAACCATACCTTTGATTATATTGACATTTGACAGCAAAGTAATGTATCTGCTTTCTGGTATTTTGTCTAAGTTTGTCATAGCTTTTCTTCCTAGGAGCAAGTGGCCTTTAATTTCATGGTTTCAGTCACCATCTGCAGTGATTTGCGGGCCCAAGAAAATAAAGTCTGTCACTGTTTCCATTGTTTCTCCATCTATTTGTCAAGAAGTGATGGGACCAGATGCCATGATCTTAGTTTTTGAATGTTGAATTTAAACCAACTTTTTCACTCTCCTTTTTCACCTTCATCAAGAGGTTCTTTAGTTCCTCTTTACTTTCTGCCATAAGAGTGGTGTCATATGCATATCTGAGGTTACTGATATTTCTCCTAGTAATCTTGATTCCAGCTTATGAAATACTAATTGGATTTAAATATGAGGAACTCAGAAGTAAATGCCAATGTCTCTAAATGCCATGGTGAATAAGTCAGGACAAGACTGTATTTACTCCTAAAGTCCCTGGGTGTTATAGGACACACTGCAACAAATCAACTAAGGGAATATCTTTCAGAATAATGATGATATTTTATTAATTTTAGCATGTACTTTTAGTTTTATCATAGGTTCCTGGGATCTTTAGAGTCCTTTGGTCTACAAGGAAGTCAAACCAGTCAATCCTAAAGGAAATCAGTTTGAATATTCATTGGAAAGACTGATGCTGAAGCTGAAACTCCGATATTTGTGGCCATTCCATGCAAAGAGCTGACTTATTGGAAAAGACCCTGATGCTGGGAAAGATTAAAGATAGGAGAAGGGCCTGACATAGGGTGAGATGGTTGAATGGCATCACTGACTCAATGGACATGAGATTGAACAAGCTCTGGGAGATGGCGAAGGACAGATAAGCCTGGTGTGCTGCAGCCCATGGGATCACAAAGAGTGGACATAACTGAGTTACTGAACAACAACAACAGAAACCTGTCATGCTTTATTTTTCCATATTTCATATCAAGTGGTTAGATAATGTCAAAATATTTTGCATAAATAACCTATTCGTGATTACATTGATGGACTTTGATAACATTATGCAAAGTGAAATTAGAGTAAGATAATCTATAATCTTACTTATTTGTGCAATCTTAAAAAAAACAAAAACAAAACCAAGGAGCTCATACATATAGAAAACAGGGTATTGGTTACCCAATCAGGTAGTAGGTAGGAAGTAGGTGACATGAATGAAGCTGGTTCAAAAGGTATAGATTTCCGATTATAAAAAATAACCTATGGTAATGTAGCACAAAGCTCGGTAAATACAGTTGATAATACTGTATTGCATGCTTAAAAGTTGCCAAGAGTAAATATTGAAAGTTCTCATCACAAGAAAAAAAAAATTGTGAGTATGCATTATAGTGAATGTTAACTAGACTTTCGGTGATGATCATTCTGCATTATACACAAATAGCAAATGATTGAATTGTATGCCTAACATGTTCTATATCAATTATACCTCGATAGAGAAATTCTTATGGCAAGATAAGATGTTGATTTTTATTTTAAATTAAAGAAGCACTTTTAAAGTTTCTCTCAAAAAAAAAAAAAAAAAAAACTATTCCAGAATGCAAATGTACATGTTTATAAATATGTTATTTCTTCCTCTTTCAAACTTTCTAATGATTCCTAGGCAACTGTTTTACCTGATAAGTAGATTCTCTATTTTTGTATAAAGGGTAAGGCAAAATACTTTGAATAATCAAAAATAATACTAAAGAAATTGAACAAAATTTTAGGAGCCACAATACTCTTTCAGTTGTTTGCTGCTGCTTATTTGCTAAATCCTGTCTAACTCTTTTGCATCTCCATGTACTCTAACCCACCAGGCTCCTCTGTCTAAGGGGTTTTCCAGGCAAGAATACTGGAGTGGGTTGCCATTTTTTTCTTCAGGGGATTTTCCTGACCCAGGGATTGAACTTTTATCTCTTGCATTGGCAGGTGATTCTTTATCAGGGAAGCCCTGGTATCATGTCTATCATTTTGGCAATACCGCACATTTTTATTAGTAAATTTTATAAGAATTATTGAAAGAGTCCTAAAAATTTTAGTAATAAAATTAAGACAAATGGAATTGGCAAAATGATAGACACATTTATCAATGCACAATAATGAAGAGTCAAGAAAATAAACTCATGAACGCATGGCTAAAACTGATTTCTTATAAAGACGCAAAAGCAAATCAATGGGAGAAGAACAGTAATTTCAACAAATGATGCTGGAATAATTAATTGTAAATTAACATGGGGAAAAGAAACCTTAGATATAGACCTTATACCTTTCAAAAAGTTATTTCAAAATGAACCTGAAATATAAATATCAAAAGCAAACCTATTAAATTCTTTAAAAAAACAAGGGGAAACTCTACATGATCTTGTTCATGAGGTTTTAGATGCAATACTAAAGAATGATATATTTTTAAAAATTGATAAATTGGACTATGTAAAAATTAAAATTTCTGCTTAATGAAAGAGAATATTAAGAGAATGAAAAGACAAACTGCTAACTGGGAGAAGATACAAATAATTCACATATCTGATAAAGAACATTGTGATGGTTAATTTTCCCTGTCAATTCAACTGCCAATAGTGCTCAGATTATTCCCATTATGTCTTGGAATGTCTGTGAGGGTATTTTCAAATGAGACTGTCATTTAAATTGATGGACTCAGCAAAGAAGATTGACCTCCTCAACGAGTCATCAACCCATCAGATGAGGGCCTGAATAGATCAGAACATAGAAGGAGAAATGTATCTCTTTGTTCCTGACTCAGTGTTTGTAATGGAACATTTCATTTCTTCTCCTCTGTCCCTTGGAGTAGGATATATACCAGTACCTCCCCTGGTTCTCAGGCCTTCAGATTCAGACTGAGTTACAACCAGTCAGTTTTCCTGGGTTTTAAGTTTGCTCTTGGCATACTGTAAGTTTTCTCAGTCTCCATAATTGCAAGAAGTCAATTCCTGATACTAAATCTCCTTTATATCTATTTATCTATCTATCATCTATCTATTAATCTCCTATATTCTACAGGTATATTTCTGTAAGAAACTCCAGTCTGGATATTTAATCAAAATACAAGAGCAATTCTTACAATTCCTTAGTAAAAAATTTAAAATTCTAGCTAAAAATTGGCAAAACATCTGAAGCAAATTTCACTAAGATGGGAAAGATATGTAGATGACAAAAAATATATAAAATATGCTTAGTATCAGTTGTCATTAAATTCCAAATCAAAATGAGATATTAGTATAGAACAAATAGAATTGATAACTTCCTAAAATCTGATAATATTAGTTTTTAAAAAGAATGTGGACTAACTGAAAGTGTCATTCAACCCACTGGAGTGGATTGCCTTGGGAATGCAAAGTGATTCACCTACAAGACAGTTTGTTGTTTTCTTAGAAAGCTAATTTTTTTCTTAACATGTGACCTAGCAATCCTGCTTGTAGATATTTATCTAACTGATTTGAAAATGAATATCCACACAAAAATTTGAAAGATTGAACTAATTTAAAGCAAAATTGTCAGTAGTTGGAATAAACAAAGTTGTCCTTTAATAGGTGAATAAGCTAAAAATCAAACAACAACAAAAACAAACAGGAGTATATATTTATAGTGCAGAATAACTTGGCAGTTAAAAAAGGTTTAACTTATCAACCCACAGAAGAATATGGGTTAATCTCAGATGTTCCCTACTAAGTGACAGAAGCCAGTTTTAAGTACTGAATATTGTATGATCCCATTTATATGATATTCTGAAAAAGTTAAAACTGCTGAGATAGTAAACATATTAGTGGTTGCCAGGAGTTGGAAGTAATATACTGACTAGGTAAAACAAAGAAGAATTTTATTTTTAAGACATTGAAGAGGAATTTTACTTTAAGGTATTGTGCATGGTATTGTCACCGGGTATATATAACCCCATCTCATTGCCTAAATCTAAAGAATTTTAAAGTACAAAGACTGAAATTTAATATGTGTATTTTTTTTTTTTTAAGTTAGGAAGCCAGGGGATTCCAGAATGAAATAAAGACTGTGACCAAAAAGAAAAACTTAGCTGCCTTATAAAAGTATGAAACAATCTCACCAAATGGAGTTAACAAAAAAAAAAAGGGGAGGGGGGGCGGGGGAGGCGGTGGGGAATCAACTTAATTAACTTTGGAATTGGATGGAGTATAAAAAAACAGACAAAAGGAACTCCATATCAGTACTGCAACCTGGTTGAAACAGGTATTTCCCATGATGGTTTAAATTAACAATTCAGAAACAAACTTACACCATACTGGATTTAAACAACTAAGTAAATTTATGGTGGAAAATGGAAGCTAGATGTTCTCGTTGTTGGAATGGATAATTACAGATAAGTCAGTGACAGAGGAAGACAAGGACTAGGAGGTATTCACTTTCCTATATCAAGTGTTGCTTGGTAGCTTAGAGAAAATTAACAGGTAACATGATTTCCATTTTGCTGATTTTATTCACCTAATTATCAACTGTGCATGAACAAATTCTTGTTTTATAAATACATGTTTTAACAGGAAACTATTCATTTGCAGTAAATTATCCACCCCACTCATTTTTCCCCACTGGGGCTTCCTTTCTTGGGAAGTACCATGGACCTTTGTCTTGCTTCCTCATTCACAGCTTCCATCCTCTCTCTTGGAGCAGGAGAAGGAGAAATTACATTGACATGTAGTTCTTCCTCTAATTGAAATGCTCTAAGAAGCTTGGTGCACTCTAGACATGGTGGATGTTTAAGAATGACGTTGCCCTGTGGGTGATTTTGTGGGTTCTTTAGAGTCTGAGCCCTCCAGACCCTTCCACTTGTGGGGGCCATGCCTATACTTCCGCAGCAGCTCATCCCTCAGTAACTCTCTTACTGCTGGGATTCTTTGCTATGTCAGATTTCCCTCTTAGGCAGCTGCTGCTGCTGCGGCTAAGTCACTTCAGTCGTGTCTGACTCTGTGTGACCCCATAGATGGCAGCCCACCAGGCTCCTCAGTCCATGGGATTTTCCAGGCAAGATTACTGGAGTGGGATGACATTGCCATCTCTGTAAAGGTGGTGTAGTAGATTGAATGTTTACATCCTAACCCTCAGAACATATTAAAGATCTTCTGATTAGATTATTCCCCTAAACTTAATGATATGATAAGAATTCTTATAAAGAAACACATCAAGTTGAGATAAGAGAGGAGTAAAGAAGGCCATGTTAAAGATGGAGGCAGAATTGGAGTGATGCAGTCACAAGACCAGAACTAGAAAAGGCAAGGAAGAAATTTATTCTAGAGCCTCCAGTGGGAAGTAGTCAGACAAAATTTGATTTTGGACTTCTTGTCTCCAGAATTGTGAGAGAATATATTTCTGACATGTTAAAACATCCAGTTTGTGCTAGTTTGTTACAGCAGCCCCAGGAAATGAATGGACATCACCAGATGGTCAACACCGAAATCAGATCGATTATATTCTTTGCATCCAAAGATGGAGAAGCTCTATACAATCAGCAAAAACAAGACCAGGAGCTGACTGTGGCTCAGACCATGAACCCCTTATTGCCAAATTCAGACTGAAATTGAAGAAAGTAGGGAAAACCACTAGACCATTCAGGTATGACCTAAATCAAATCTCTTATGATTATACAGTGGAAGTGAGAAATAGATTTTAGGGCCTAGATCTGATAGATAGAGTGCCTGATGAACTATGGACTGAGGTTCGTGACATTGTACAGGAGACAGAGATCAAGACCATCCCCATGGAAAAGAAATGCAAAAAAGCAAAATGGCTCTCTGGGGACGTCTTACAAATAGCTGTGAAAAGAAGAGAAGCAAAAAGCAAAGGAGAAAAGGAAAGATATAAGCACCTGAATGCAGAGTTTCAAAGAATAGCAAGAAGAGATAAGAAAGCCTTCTTCAGTGATAAATGCATAGAAATAGAGGAAAACAACAGAATGGGAAAGACTAGAGATCTCTTCAAGAAAATCAAATATACCAAAGGAACATTTCATGCAAAGATGGGCTCGATAAAGGACAGAAATGGTATGGACCTAACAGAAGCAGAAGATGTTAAGAAAAGGTGGCAAGAATACACAGAAGAACTGTACAAAAAAGATCTTCACGATCCAGATAATCACGATGGTGTGATCACTGACCTAGAGCCAGACATCCTGGAATGTGAAGTCAAGTGGGCCTTAGAAAGCATCACTACGAACAAAGCTAGTGGAGGTGATGAAATTCCAGTTGAGCCATTCCAAATCCTGAAAGATGATGTTGTGAAAGTGCTGCACTCAATATGCCAGCAAATTTGGAAAACTTAGCAGTGGCCACAGGATTGGAAAAAGTCAGTTTTCATTCCAATCCCAAAGAAAGGCAATGTCAAAGAATGCTCAAACTACCGCACAATTGCAGTCATCTCACACGCTAGTAAAGTAATGCTGAAAATTCTCCAAGCTAGGCTTCAGCAATATGTGAACCGTGAACTTCCTGATGTTCAAGCTGGTTTTAGAAAAGGCAGAGGAACCAGAGATGAAATTGCCAACATCCTCTTGATCATGGAAAAAGCAGGAAGGTTCCAGATAAACATCTATTTCTGCTTTATTGACTATGCCAAAGCCTTTGACTGTGTGAGTCACAAAAAAATGTGGAAAATTCTTCAAGAGATGGGAATACTGACTACCTGACCTCCCTCTTGATAAATTTGTATCCAGGTCAGGAAGCAACATTTAGAACTGGACATGGAACAACAGACTGGTTCCAAATAGGAAATGGATTATGTCAAGGTTGTATATTGTGACCTGCCTTATTTAACTTCTATGCAGAGTATATCATGAGAAATGCTGGGCTGGAAGAAATACAAGCTGGAATCAAGACTGCTGGGAGAAATCTCAATAACCTGAGATATGCAGATGACACTATCCTTATGTCAGAAAATGAAGAGGCACTAAAAAGCCTCTTGATGAAAGTGAAAAAGGAGAGTGAAAAAGTTGGCTTAAGGGTCAACATTCAGAAAACTAAGATCATGGCATCTGGTCCCATCATTTCAAGGGAAATAGATGGGGAAACAGTGTCAGACTTTATTTTTTGTGGCTCCAAAATCACTGCAGATGGTGATTGCAGCCATGAAATTAAAAGACCTTACTCCTTGGATGAAAAGGTATGACCAACCTAGATAGCATATTCAAAAGTAGAGGCATTACTTTGCCAACAAAGGTCTAGTCAAGGCTATGATTTTTCTTGTGGTCATGTATGGATGTGAGATTTGGACTGTGAAGAAGGTTGAGCGCTGAAGAATTGATGCTTTTGAACTGTGTTGTTGGAGAAGACTCTTGAGAGTCCCTTGGACATCAAAGAGATCCAACCAGTCCATTCTGAAGGAGATCAGCCCTGGGATTTCTATTTTTTATTTATTTTTTTATTTTTTAAATTTTATTTTTATTTCTTTGAAAGGAATGATGCTAAAGCTGAAACTCCAGTACTTTGGCCATCTCATGCGAAGAGTTGACTCATTGGAGAAGACTCTGATGCTGGAAGGGATTGGGGGGCAAGAGGAGTAGGGGACAGCAGAGGATGAGATGGCTGGATGGCATCACTGACTCGATTGATGTGAGTCTGAGTCAACACCGGGATTTGGTGATGGACAGGGAGGCTTGGCATGCTGCGATTCATAGGATCTCAAAAAGTCAGAAATGACTGAGCCACTGAACTGAACTGAAAGACATTGAACAATCAGAATATTCACCACACTTTTACTCAACATTTGAAAAGACAAAATTTATAGATACACTTTTTTTCTTACATCAGTTTTATCGAAGTATAATTGATTTACAATGTTGTGTTATTTTCAGGTGTGCGGAACAGTGAACTTTCTCTCTCTCTCTCTCTCTCCCTCCCTCCCTCCCCTCTCTCTCTCTCTCTCTCTCTCTCTATATATATATATATATATATATATGTATGTATATCACATGTTTTTTACCCTTCATCTGTAAATATACACTTAAGTTGCTTCTGCATCTTGGCTATTGTGAATAATGCTGATATGCTGATATGAACATTGGGGAGAGTATATCTTTTTGAATTGAATTTTTCTCCATATTAATGGGCAGGCAGGAGTAGGATTGCAGAATCACATAGTGGCTCTATTTTTAGTTTTTTTAGGACCCTCCATCCTGGCTCCACTAATTTATATTCCACAAACAGTGTAGGTGTTCCCTTTTCTCCACATCTTCTAAAATATACAAGCAGCTCATACAATGCAATACCAGAAAAACAACTCAATCAAAAATTGAGAAAAATACCTAAACAGATATTTCTCCAAAGAAAATATGCACATGGCTAACAAACAAATGAAAAAATGTTCAGTATTGCTCATTATTAGAGAAATGGAAATCAAAATTAAAATGAGATATCACCTCACACCAGTCAGAATGACCATCATCAATAAATCTACAAACAATATATGCTAGAGAGGGTGTGAAGAAAAGGAACCCTCTTGCACTATTGGTGGGAATACAAATTGATCCAGCATCTATGGAAGATGGTATGGAGATACGTTAAAAAAAACTAGGAATGAAACCACCATATGACCCATCAATCCCACTCCTAGGCATATATCCTGAGAAACCAAAATTGAAAAAGACACCTGTATCCCATTGTTCACTGCAGCACTATTTACAATAGATAGAACATTGAAGCAACCTAGATGTCCATCAACAGATGAATGGATAAAGAAGTTTTCTTACATATACACAAGGGAATAATATTCAGCCATATAAAGGAACACAATTGAGTCAATTCTAATGAGGTAGATGAAGCTAGAACCTATTGTATAGAGTGAAGTATAGAGTGAAGTAAGTCAGAAACAGAAAAATAAATATAATATACTAACATATATATATGAAATCTAGAAAAATGTTACCAAATAATTTATTTGTAGTGCAACAATGGAGAAATAAACTTAGAGAACAGAGAAATGGACATGGAGAGAAGGGAGGAGAGAGTGAGATGTATGGAATGAATTATTGAAATCTTACATTACCATATGTAAAATAGATGTCCAATGGGAATTTGCTGTATGTCTCAGGAAACTCAAACAGGTACTCTGTATCAATCTAGGGGGATAGGATGGGGAGGGAGATGGGAGGAAAGCTAATTATTACAAATACACTTTAAACAACTTTAAAATATATTAGATGAAGATAAAGGAAAAATATAAATGAAATATTGATAGAGCTCTTGTACTATCAGTAACAACAAAATCTACTTCACTTGTGAAAAATAAACAGAAACAAAAATAGTGATTTCTGTCAGACAAATAGTAAATACAAAACTTGCTTTTCACCCTAGTAGAAATTACATTTCTTATGTATTCATTTTGAAGATTTTATGTTCAATTTCTTCTTAAAAACACACTAATTTTAAGAACCCAATAAATGTCTAAATGCCTTTTCAGAATCCAGTAAACAGCTAATTTGCATGTTTCAATATTAATATACTTTATGTATGTATTTATTTATTTAATATCAATCACCATGTAACTACTAAAGTCAGTAGTTGATGTTCATAGGAATGATGTCTTCAGAATCTGAATTACTTCCTTTACAATCTTTCATGGTGGATGTGCAACCATGGGCCAGCTGGCTCCAGTCAGGGGACAGAATCATGGTTAAAAATAAGATCCCAAGGTTTGTTATTGGGGCTGTTGTCATAGCAAGCATTCCAAGGTACACCAGTTTTCCAGGCTGTCCAGAATCTTTCAGTTCAGTTCAGTAGCTCAGTCATGTCCAACTGTTTGTGAACCCATAAATCTCAGCATGCAAGGCCTCCCTGTCCATCACCAACTCCCAGAGTCTACTCAAACTCATGTCCATTGAGTCATTGATGCCATCCAGCCATCTCATCCTCTGACGCCCCCTTCTCCTCCTGCCCCAAATTCCTCCCAGCATCAGAGTCTTTTCCGATGAGTCAACTCTTTGCATGAGGTGGCCAAAGTATTGGAGTTTCAGCCTCAGCATCAGTCCTTCCAATGAACACCCAGGACTGATCTCCTTTAGAATGGACTGGTTGGATCTCCTTGAAATCCAAGGAAATATCAAGAGCCTTCTCCAACACCACAGTTCAAAAGCGTCAATTTTTCAGAGCTCAGCTTTCTTCACAGTCCAACTCTCACATCCATGCATGACCACTGGAAAAGCCATAGCTTTGACTAGACAGACCATTGTTGGCAAAGTAATGTCTCTGCTTTTGAATATGCTATCTAGGTTGGTCATAACTTTCCTTCCAAGGAATAAACGTTTTTTTAATTTCATGGCTGCAGTCACCATCTGCAGTAATTTTGGAGCCCAGAAAAATAAAGTCTGACACTATTTCCACTGTTTCCCCATCTATTTCCCATGAAGTGATGGGACCAGATGCCATGATCTTAGTTGGTGCCGTTGATGTGTATACTAAATAAACATTGTAGGAGGTGTCTTGTGCTCTTCAGGATGCTTCCAGGATTATTCTACCCAGTAGATGCCAGTAGCTTTCCTAACACAATATGTCTTGATATTGCCAATTGTCCCCTGATGGAGCAAACCACTCTCAGTTGAGATCTTCTGAACTCAAATCATTAGGGACCATGCTTCAGATTCTGCTCATGGCACCATTTCTCAAACTGAAACTCTAATCTCTATCACATGTTAATTATATAAACCCCAAGCAAAAATGATCTATTCCACATGTAAATTTGCTTTCTCTTGAGGAAATAAAAATTCCTGATCATTATGCTGATTAGCAGGTCCTAGGATGATCTTTCTCTCTCCTGACTTTAAGAGAAAAATCAGTGGATTAAACCACTCAGCAGCCAGTGTTTAAATAAGGTTTTATTAGGTGAAATGTTGCCAGTCTTCTGTGGGTCATTTTCTTTAGGCTTGTTCCAACAAACCACAGGACTTGAAGTTAGCAGCTGAGATGATTCAGGCTCTAGCATAGCAACCTGACACTCGTATTCAGCAACATGAACTGGGAACTTCCAGATGTACAAGCTAGGTTTCAAAGAGGCAGAGGAACCAGAGATCAAATTGCCAATGTTCATTGAAACATGGAGAAAACAAAGGCCTTCCTGAAAGATTCTGATTCATTGACTATGTTAAAACCGTTGACTGTGTGGATCATAACAAACCACAGAAAATTCTTAAAGAAATGGGAATACCAGATCACTTTACTTGTCTCTTGAGAAATGGGTATGCAGGTCAAGAAGCAGCATTAGAATCTTACATGGAACAGCCAACTGGTTCCAAATGGGAAAAGGGGTAAAACAAGGCTGTTGTGAAAGTGAAGTCGCTCAGTTGTGTCCGACTCTTTGCGACCCCATGGACTGTAGATTACCAGGGTCCTATGTCCATGGGGTTTTCCAGGCAAGAATACTGGAGTGGACTGCCATTTCCTTCTCCAGGGGATCTTTCCAACCCAGGGATCAAACTTGGGTCTCCCACATTGTGGGCAGATGCTTTACCATCTAAGCCACCAAGGAAGGGTGTTGTGACTCTGCTTATTTAATTCATATACACAGTACATCATGCAAAAATGCCAGGCTGGAAGACTCACAAGCTAGAATCAAGATTGCCTGGAGAAATACCAGAAATCTCAGATGTGAAGATGATACCACTCTCATGGCAGAAAGCAAAGAGGAACTAAAGAGCCTCCTGATGAGTGTGAAAGGAGAGTGAAAAAGCTGGCTTGAAATTCACCATTAAAAAAAAGTAAAATCATGGCATCTGGTTCCATAACTTAATAGAAAATCAGATCAGATCAGTTGCTCAGTCGTGTCTGACTCTTTGCGACCTCATGAACCGCAGCACGCCAGGCCTCCCTATCCATCACCAGCTCCCGGAAGTCACCCAGACCCACACCCATCAAGTCAGTGATGCCATCCAGCCATCTCATCCTCTGTCGTCCCCTTCTCCTCCTGCCCTCAATCCCTCCCAGCATCAGAGTCTTCTCCAATGAGTCAACTCTTCGCATGAGGTGGCCAAAATACTGGAGTTTCAGCTTTAGTATCATTCCTTCCAAAGAAATTCCAGGGCTGATCTCCTTCAGAATGGACTGGTTGGATCTTCTTGCAGTCCAAGGGACTCTCAAGAGTCTTCTCCAACACCACAGTTCAAAAGCATCAATTCTTCGACACTCAGTCTTCTTCACAATCCAGCTCTCACATCCATACATGACCACAGGAAAGACCATAGCCTTGACTAGGCGAACCTTTGTTGGTAAAGTAATGTCTCTGCTTTTGAATATGCTATCTAGGTTGGTCATAACTTTCCTTCCAAGGAGTAAGCGTCTTTTAATTTCATGGCTACAGTCACCATCTGCAGTGATTTTGGAGCCCAGAAAAATAAATTCTGACACTGTTTCCACTGTTTCTCCATCTATTTCCCATGTAGTGATGGGACCAGATGCCATGATCTTCGTTTTCTGAATGTTGAGCTTTAAGCCAACCTTTTCACTCTCCTCTTTCACTTTCATCAAGAGGCTTTTTAGCCCCTCTTCACTTTCTGCCATAAGGGTGGTGTCATCTGCATATCTGAGGCTATTGATATTTCTCCCAGCAATCTTGATTCCAACTTGTGTTTCTTCCAGTCCAGCATTTCTCATGATGTACTCTGCATATAAGTTAAAAAAACATGGAGACAATATGCAGCCTTGACGTACACCTTTTCCTATTTGGAACCAGTCTGTTGTTCCATGACCAGTTCTAACTGTTGCTTCCTGACATGCATACAGGTTTCTCAAAAGGCAGATCAGGTGGTCTGGTATTCCCATCTCTCTCAGAATTTTCCATAGTTTATTGTGATCTACACAGTCAAAGGCTTTGGCATAGTCAATAACGCAGAAGTAGATGTTTTTCTGGAACTCTCTTGCTTTTTCCATGATCCAGCAGATGTTGGCAATTTCATCTCTGGTTCCACTGCCTTTTCTAAAACCAGCTTGAACATCAGGAAGTTCACGGTTCACATATTGCTGAAGCCTGGCTTGGAGAATTTTCAGCATTACTCTACTAGCGTGTGAGATGAGTGCAATTGTGCGGTAGTTTGAGCATTCTTTGACATTGCCTTTCTTTGGGATTGGGATGAAAACTGACCTTTTCCAATCTTGTGGCCACTGCTGAGTTTTCCAAATTTGCTGGCATATTGAGTGCAGCAATTGCACAGCATCATCTTTCAGGATTTGGAATGGCTCAACTGGAATTCCATCACCTCCACTAACTTTGTTCGTAGTGATGCTTTCTAAGGCCAACTTGACTTCACATTCCAAGATGTCTGGCTCTAGGTCAGTGATCACATCATCATGATTATCTGGGTCGTGAAGACCTTTTTTGTACAGTTCTTCTGTGTATTCTTGCCACCTCTTCTTAATATCTTGTGCTTCTATTAGGTCCGTACAATTTCTGTCCTTTATCGAGCCCATCTTTGCATGAAATGTTCCTTTGGTATCGCTGATTTTCTTGAAGAGATCCCTAGTCTTTCCCATTCTGTTGTTTTCCTCTATTTCTTTGCATTGATCACTGAAGAAGGCTTTCTTATCTCTTCTTGCTATTCTTTGGAACTCTGCATTTAGATGTTTATATCTTTCCTTTTCTCCTTTGCTTTTTGCTTCTCTTCTTTTCACAGCTATTTGTAAGGCCTCCCCAGAGAGCCATTTTGCTTTTTTGCATTTCTTTTCCATGGGGATGGTCTTGATTCCTGTCTCCTGTACAATGTCACGAACCTCATTCCATAGTTCATCAGGCACTCTATCTATCAGATCTAGGCCCTTAAATCTATTTCTCACTTCCACTGTATAATCATAAGGGATTTGATTTAGGTCATACCTGAATGGTCTAGTAGTTTTCCCTACTTTCTTCAATTTCAGTCTGAATTTGGCAATAAGGAGTTCATGGTCTGAGCCACAGTCAGCTCCTGGTCTTGTTTTTGCTCGTTGTATAGAGCTTCTCCGTCTTTGGCTGCAAATAATGTAATTGATCTGATTTCGGTGTTGACCATCTGGTGATGTCCATGTATAGAGTCTTCTCTTGTTTTGTTGGAAGAGGGTATTTGCTATGACCAGTGCATTTTCTTGGCAAAACTCTGTTAGTCTTTGCTCTGCTTCATTCCGTGTTCCAAGGCCAAATTTGCCTGTTACTCCAGGTGTTTCTTGACTTCCTACTTTTGCATTCCAGTCCCCTATAATGAAAAGGACATCTTTTTTGGGTGTTAGTTCTAAAAGGTCTTGTAGGTCTTCATAGAACCTTTCAACTTCAGCTTCTTCGGCATTACTCTTTGGGGCATAGATTTGGATGACTGTGACATTGAATGCTTTGCCTTGATAATGAACAGAGATCATTCTGTCATTTTTGAGATTGCATCCAAGTACTGCATTTCGGACTCTTTGGTATGAAATGGAAATAGCAACAGATTTTATTTTCTTGGGCTTCAAAATCACTGTGGACAGTTACTACAGCCATGAAATTAAAAGATACTTGCTCCTTGGAAGGAAAACTATGACAAACCCAGACAGTATTAATGACAGAGACATCATTTTGCTGACAAAGGACTATATAGTAAAAGCTATGGTTTTTCCCATAGTGATATACAGATGTGAGAGTTGGACCATAAGGAAGATTGATCACTGAAGAAATGATGCTTTTAAATTGTGGTGCTGGAGAAGATTCTTGAGAGTCTTTTGAACTGCAAAGAGATCAAACCAGTTAATCCTAAAGGAAATCATATTCATTGAATCTTCATTGGAAGAACTGATGCTGATGGTAAAGCTCCGATACTTTGACCACCTGTTGTAAAGAGCTGACTCATTGGAAAAGCCCCCGATGCAGGGAAAGATGGAAGGCAAAATAATAAGAGGGTGGCAGAAGATGAGATGGTTAGATAGTATCACCAACTCAATGGACATGAGTCTGAGCCATCACCAGAAGATAGTGAAGGACAGGGTAGCCTGTAACAAAGAGTCAAGCATGCCTTAGCTACTAAACAACAGCAATGAGGGCACAAGTGGACTCGTTGAATAATCAATCCCCTGCATATGGGAATTTATAGGTTAAGAGCAAGGGGGATTTGGTGGAAAAAGTTGTTGCTGATTTTGACAATTAATTGTCTTTTTTTTTTTTCTTGCCTGTTCTATGCTATTGCTGGTGTATCTACCTCCAGCACAGTCAAATAGACACGAAATGAGACATATCCATGTCAATTAAATATCTTGGTGACCACTCAGACCACATTGTGGAGGAGGAGTCTTATGAGATTGTAAGAGCCAGCCATGAGTGGTGATTTTTTTGGGAAAGTCATCAAAAATATGTGACCACTAATTTGACCTGAGAGCCAGACCTTGGTATTTGGAGGCTGCTCATACCCTCCCCTGTATTTGGAAAGTGCACTCTGCTTGCCTTCCCAGAACTAGAAGCCACCTAAGACACAGAATTGAAATAGTAGTTTGGTGTTGAGACCATCTGGACCATGTACATGACTGAACACAGTTAACACCTCTATACCATATCAAAGTTTTAAAATTTGGCGGGCTTTGCAGAAATCTATTTATCTTGAGGCTACCCAAAACAAACACCTTAAGTACATTTCCTTATTTATTAAATTTACCACTTCGCAATCTGGTGTGTGTTGCCTTTTTCTTCAGTTTCTCCTTGCCATACTCCTGTGGAGCGCAATTTCAGATTACACCTGGGAAGCTCCCAAGGAGTTTGCAACCTAACAGCTTCATCTTCTATTAATATATTCTACATCAAGCTTCTATTGCCAATTACTTTTCTTGCAAAAAAATAAAATTATTACAATGTATATATAAATATATAAATTTTTATGTATGGATTCCATTCATTTTCAGTATAATAATTATTTTCAGATATGATTTATGGGAACTTTATAATTAGGAATTACTTTGAGTTATTTAATTGATTTTAAAATAAAATGGATTTTACATATTCTAAATCTTTGAAGATTGATAATACCTTCTTCATTTGAAGTTGTATAACCTAATTGAAAAGTCATATTATCTTTTTGATCAATTCTAAACCTGGCAAAATATACTGTAATTTATATGTATTTATTGTACTTATTTTCTTGTTGTTACAGTTAGTCACACATTTCAATTGTTTTTTTCCCTTATAATTTTCACTCTCTTCATTTGACATAGCATATTCATTAAAATCAGATATTTTTTTAAAATTTTACTCAATTTTTTCACCACTTGTATGCAAATTCTTGACACTGGGTAAATTTTTCATTATTTGTTAAAATTTCAAAACTGAGGAATATAACCTTTGACTTTGAAATTATAAACATACAATTTATGGTATTTTTCCTAAGAAAAATTATTCTGTTTTTAGTTCAGTGCAGTTCAGTTCAGTCACTCAGTTGTGTCTCACTCTTTGAGACCCCATGGACTGCAGCATTCCAGGCCTCCCTGTCCATCACCAACCCCCAGAGTTTACTCAAACTCATGTCCATTGAGTTGGTGATACTATGCAGCCATCTCATCATCTATCATCCCCTTCTCCTCCTGCCTTCAAACTTTCTTAGAATCAGGGCCTTTTCCAATGAGTCAGTTCTTTGCATCAGGTGGCCAAAGTATTGGAGTTTCAACTTCACCATCAGTCCTTCCAACTGATATTCAGGACTAATTTCCCTTAGGATGGACTGGTTGGATCTCATTGCTGTCCCAGGGACTCTTAAGAGTCTTCTCCAACACCACAGTTTTTAGTTACTCATTACTAAATATTCTATCAATTCTCCCTTTCTCCCAGAAGACAACACCTCTTATCATTAGGTAATGTCACAAGTTAATGCTTCTGTGGTCTTTCTCCTTTCCTACTTTTCTTGATGTGGCTACTTAGCTAGATTCTTCTTTATCTTGACTCCCCTAAGGCAACGTTATAACAGATTCTGGCAGAAATTCAGTAATTGCTATAAGGTACTTGATTTTCTCTTGGTGATTGTCACTGAAAACAATTGAACATCATTTTCTTGAATATGTTATTGCAGCAAACTAGGCCTTTACTTTTGACAACACTCTGTTTCAAATCAGTGACTTTTTCAATTATTCTTATTGCTTCAATTTTTAATTCTTTTCTGCTTCAGAGGATTGCTGCCGGTGTCTCAATTGGTGCTTAGCATTTCCATAATGTAGGTGAGCTTATTTTGAAGAATATTTTACAGAAAACACTCTCCCTGACTATGTTATGGCTTCATCACTGTGTTAAATTTGTATACTTGATTTAAAAAAAAAAAAAAACTTTCACATTCTCTCTGTAATAGGATGAATGACAAATACTGGCTGTAGGCACTTGAAAATGTACGATATAAATTCACATATTCAACTGTCTGAGAAACAGAAATAAGTTTGTTTAACAAAGCATTTCACAGATCTGCTTATTTACTGTCAGGTATTAGCACCCAACAGAACTGATTGACCATTCAAAACAGTAAAGAAATTGGGGTTTAAGACTCTGTTTTAGGTAGGACATCTCATTTAATCTGGGGCAGAATTCATAGCATTCTATCTACTTCTAAGAACTATGGTTTTATCTGATATTAAGGTAGGCTATCATATTACACAGAAGACAGAGCTGTTAAGTGCTAATAATAGAAAACTAAGTAAGAATATGAAGCATCAGGAAACAAACCAAAGATCCTCTTTTATGGCAGGAGCCTTAAAAATAGGCAGGAAAAATAAAAAAAAAAAAAAAAAGAATTATTAGACAGGAAAAATTAAAAAAAATAGAATTATTAATCTCAATGCAAAAAGTAGAGTGAGTAAGCAGAAGGGTTTCCCATAAAACAATTAAGTTTCTAATGTGAAACAGAATGTAGCTACAAGTGAAAATCTATGCCTAGTTTATTTCTGTATAAAGTATGTATAGTACAGAATGTGGAAAAAAAATATCACTATGTGTAAGTCATGCCTTTTGATGAAACTGAAATAAGCTAGAAATTGCCCATGATGAGGGAAAAACATATATTAAAAAATGCCAAATATTAGAACTATGATTACATAAAAGCCAGACACCACTTAGATTTAAGTATGTAATATATCTCAACATATACAAAATCTTTTGAAGGATTATAGAGAGAAAGCCAACATAGGTTACCCCTTATTAAAGAAGCTAGACACCTAAAATTGTGCTTATTAAGGGATAAAGTATCTGTTGTATTTGTATTTTCCATTACATAAACAACAATACTGCCACAATACTTGAATCACTTATCTAATTATCTGGGGCTTCCCTGATAGCTCAGTTAGTAAAGAATCTGCCTGCAATGCAGGAGACCTGGGTTGAATCCCTGGATTGGTAAAAGCCCATGGAGAAGGGAAAGGTTACCCTCTCCAGTATGCTAACCTGGAGAAATCCATTGAAAAGTCCATAGTGTCGCAAAGAGTCAGACATGACTATGTAATTATCTATCTTGTGAAATAAATTCAGTCATATTTTAAAAATTGTTCTTTCCAGCTAGTATGTTGGACATACTTTGGGTGGTGGAGAATACATCTTTATCTATATCTATATCTCTGTGTGTGAATGCTGTTGCTACTAAGTTGTTTCAGTTGTGTCTGACTCTGTGCAGACCACACAGATGGCAACCCACTAGTCTCCTCTATCCCTGGGATTCTCCAGGCAAGAATACTGGAGTGGGTTGCCATTTCCTTCATCAATGCATGCATGCATGCTAAGTTGAACGGTTCTGTGAAGACCTAAAAGACCTTCTAGAATTAACACAGAAAAAACAAAACAAACAAACAAAAAAAAAAAAACAGTCCTTTTCATTATAGAGGACTGGAATGCAAAAGTAGGAAGTCAAGAACCACCTGGGGTAATAAGCAAATTTGGCCTTGGAGTACAAAACGAAGCAGATCAAGAGAATGCACTGGTGATAGCAAACACCCTCTTCCACAAACACAAGAGAAGACTCTACACATGGACATCACTAGACGGTCAACATCGAAATCAGATTGATTATATTCTTTGCAGCCAAAGATGGAGAAGCTCTATACAGTCATCAAAAACAAGACCGGGAGCTGACTGTGGCTCAGATCATGAACTCCTTGTTACAAAATTCAGACTGAAATTGAAGAAAGTAGGGAAAACCACTGGACCTTTCAGGTATGACCTAAATCAAGTCGCTTATGATTATACAGTGGAAGTGAGAAATAGATGTAAGGGATTAGATCGGATAGACAGAGTGCCTGATGAACTATGGACTGAGGTTTGTGACATTGTTCTGCTAAGTCACTTCAGTTGTGTCCGACTCTGTGTGACCCCATAGACGGCAGCCCATCAAGCTCCCCCATCCCTGGAATTCTCCAGGAAAGAACACTGGAGTGTGTTGTCATTTCCTTCTCCAATGCATGAAATTGAGAAGTGAAAGTGAGGTCGCTCAGTTGTGTCCAACTCTTAGCAACCCCATTGACTGCAGCCTACCAGGCTCCTCCATCCATGGGATTTTCCTGGCAAGAGTACTGGAGTGGGTTGCCATTGCCTTCTCCTTGTGACATTGTACAGGAAGCATTGATCAAGAAAAGCATTGATCCCTAAAAAAAGAAATGCAAAAAGGCAAAATAGCTGTCTGAGCAGGCCTCACAGATAGCTGTGAAAAAAAGAGAAGCAAAAAGCAAAGGAGAAAAGGAAAAATATACCTATTAGAATGCAGAGTTCCAAAGAATAGCATGGAGAGATGAGAAAGCCTTCCTCAGTGATCAGTGCAAAGAAATAGAGGAAAGCAATAGAATAGGAAAGACTAAAGATCTCTTCAAGAAAATTACATACCAAGGGAACATTTCATGCAAAGATGAGCTCAATAACGGACAGGAATGGTAGGGACTAACAGAAGAATAAGGTATTAAGAAGAGGTGGCAAAAATACACAGAACTGTACAAAAAAAGATCTTCATGACCCAGATAATCACAATGGTGTGATCACTCACTTAGAGCCAGATATCCTGGAATATGAAGTCAACTGGGCCTTAGGAAGCATCACTATGAACAAAGCTAGTGGAGGTGATGGAATTCCAGTTAAGCTATTTCATATCCTAAAAGATAATGCTGTGGAAGTGTTGCACTCAATATGTCAGCAAATTTGGAACACTCAGCAGTGGCCACAGGACTGGAAAAAGACAGTTTTCATTCCAATCCCAAAGAAAGTGAAAGTGAAGTCACTCAGTCATATCCAACTCTTTGTGACCCCATGAACTGTAGCCTACCAGGCTCCTCCGTCCATGAGATTTTCCAGGCAAGAGCACTGGAGTGGCTTGCCATTTAAAGGCAATGCCAAGGAATGCTCAAACTACCACACGATTGAACGCATCTCACTCTCTAGTAAAGTAATGCTCAAAATTCTCCAAGTCAGGCTTCAACAGTACATGAACCATGAATTTCCAGACATTCAAGCTGGTTTTAGAAAAGGCAGAGGAACCAGAGATCAAATTGCCCACATTAGCTTGATTATCATAAACAAAGAGAGTTCCAGAAAACATCTATTTCCACTTTCTTGACTATGCCAAACCCTTTGACTGTGTGGATGACAATAAACTGTGAAACATTCTGAAAGAGATGGGAATACCAGACCACCTGACCTGCCGCTTGAGAAATCTGTATGCAGGTCAGGAAGCAACAGGTAGAACTGGAGATGAAACAACAGCCCGGTTCCAAATTGGGAAAGGAGTACATCAAGGCTGTATATTGCCATGCTGGTTATTTAACTTATATGGAGAGTACATCATGAGAAATGCTGGGCTGGATGAAGCACAAGCTGGAATCAAGATTGTTGGGAGAAATATTAATAACCTCAGATATGCAGATGACACAACTGTTATGGCAGAAAGTGAAGAACTAAAGAACCTCTTGATGAAAGTGAAAGAGGAGAGTGAAAAAGTTGTCTTAAACAATAAAATTCAGAAAGCAAAGATCATGGCATCCAGTCACATCACTTCATGGCAAATAGATGGAAAAACAGTGGAAACAGTGACAGACTTTATTTTTTTGGTTCCCAAAATCACTGCAGAAGGTGACTGCAGTCATGAAATGAAAAAAACACTTGCTCCTTGAAAGAAAAGTTATGACCAACCTAGACAGTATATTAAAAAGCAGAGACATTACTTTGCCAACAAAGGTCCATCTAGTTAAGGCTATGGTTTCACCTGTGATCATGTATGAATGTGAGAGTTGGACTGTGAAGAAAGCTGAGCGCCAAAGAATTGATGCTTTTGAACTGTGGTGTTAGAGAAGACTCTTGAGAGTCCCTTGAACTGCAAAGAGATCCAACCAGTCCATCCTAAAGGAGATCAGTTCTGGGTGTTCATTGGAAGGACTGATGTTGAAGCTGAAACTCCAAAACTTTGGCCACCTAGTGCAAAGAGTTGACTCATTGAAAAAGACTCTGCTGATGGGAAGGATTGGTGGCAGGAGAAGAAGTGTACGATAGAGGATGAGATGGTGGGATGGCATCACCGACTCCACGGACGTGAATTTGGGTACACTCAGGGAGTTGATGATGGACAGGGAGGCCTGGCTTGGTGCTATTTATGGGCTCACAAAGAGTTGGACATGACTGAGTGACCGAACTGAACTGAACTGAAAGAGTGTAAGAAATAGAAATATAGGCAATAAGATTCAAATGTTACTTTTGATTGAATACTTTTTTATAAAAGCAAACATTAATATTTTACTTCTCTAATTAAAAATATAAGAAAGAAAAACCACAAAAGTAAAGTATTCCTTCGAAGGAATTTCAGGTCTGAAAAATTTCAAAGTATGTATATTTTAGGAATAATAGAACTATAAAATAATTATTAAGGTTAAACTGAGAATAATTGGTAAATATAGCTAATTATGTGCGCCTAGATTATTAGGAATATAGCTTCATTTTTACATCTACATACTATTTATTTCATTTTATAAATTCCTTTGGATTTTGGATAACTTCCATGTTTCAACTTAACTTAATAATCCATTCCATTTTAGGAATAATATTTAAAATGAAGGCTAAATACTGAAAGAAACTGATCAGCAAACATCCATATCAATCACATTAGTAAATATCATTGGCAGTAAGGAGTGCAACTAACCTTCTGGGGATGATTTTAGGGGCAAAATAATGTATTTAATCACTTCCAGCCCAGCACTAATGAGGTTGTTTAAGGCTTTCTTAATTTGTAATGTGATTTTAATTTTTAAAATAACAATGCCAAGGTTTAATTATACTTCTTTGCCCTTATGGACAGCTTTCTTTCATGAATGTAGCAATGTCTTCAATGAGTGTTGTTTCTTTTTTTATACACAGAAAGGAAATTAAGTCCAGAGAAGGGTTAAGTGACTAGCTAGAGGTCATAGAACTCATCAATGGAATGTCTGTACAAGTAATAGAACCACAGATGATTCTTCTAATCCTATCTGCCAGCTCAAGAAAATTTCCATTCTTAAACTGCCTAGTTTTCCTATAACAATGTGAACAAGCACTGAAGATTCTCATGGGTTAGACAGAAAACTTATGAACTTGGGTATATATATATATATATATATATATATATATATATATATATATATATGTTTTTGTTTTTGTTTTTTTTTACTAATTTCATTTTTTATCAAGCTAGGTTCTTATAAAAATATATTCTAAAATTAAGTTCTGATATATTTAGAATTCTATCAATTCAGAGTAGATAATACCTAGACACTCAGTATTGATTATTTTTAGACTGAATTGTACTGACATTGCCCTGTCATATGTCCTTGAATCGGTATTTCAGAAATCCAATTGCCCTACCCTTAACCTCTTTCACGAAGGCTGATTTTGGTTATTGTGTGTCTGAGGCCAGTAAAATAGCAAGGTCCCCTTGGGAATCGTGATAATGGAAATTAAACAAACACAAGTACTAAAGCAGGCATAGCAATTCAATGTCACAAACAGGAAGATATATGCAGTTCTAAATTTTATTACAATTAACTCCTCTTGTGAATTTGTTCTATACTTCAACTTTTGATGTGAAAATTGTAATTATCTTTTTTTCCTTCAAATATTGTTAACAACGTGTTATCTACTTGCCATGAAAACTATAAAATATTGATTGGAGTCTCTTGACAGAAAAAGCATGTAAGCTAATATGTCAGCAAAGCATCCCAAAAGCAACTGATGCTTTTCTATTGATTTCTCAACCTTAGAAAAGACAATGAGTTCCCAAACATGCTCTGAAAAATATTCCTTAGAGAGAACACTATATGTATGCGCATATTATTTCAAAAAAACAATGTTATAGTGCTTGTGAGTACTATATGACATGAAGTTGATTTCAAATTTCACATAAAGGAAGATGTTACCCTTTGTTAAAAATAAATATGCATAGATTTGTGTGTACACCTTGGCACCTGAAAACTTGATCAATGCTTATTTTGCATAGAAAAACAGGAAATTTCTTACTGCTTTCTCTGTCCCAATATGTAATTTATATGCTGTTAAATTTTTTTCCAAAATTTAAAACTGTTCTTCAATTTATGCTCTACTATCCTTGACTTCTGCTCCAGATATAATAGAATTGCTTGTAAGAATTTAAGGCCAGGGTGGGAAAAAAAGAGAGAGAGAGAGAGACAGATTTGTATGACATTGAGCTGACATTGAGCAGATTGAGCAGTGAAGGCCCAGAGAAAGAAGAATCTTAATAATAGTGAGCCCATCTTCCCTTCCCAGATCATCTATTCTGCTTTTCTTCTCAAAGCATTTGCTGAGAAGCCAGGCAGTGGGATGCTGCTAAGAATCAGAAGAGCTGGCAGAGCTTTAGGCTTCCTCACAGGACTGAGGAGGAAAAAAAAAAAAAAAAAAAAAAGAAGAAAAAAAAAGATTAAGGATGCTAAGAGAAAAAAAAAAAGATTCAAAGTTTCAAGATCTCTAATAAAGGGGAAATGGAGAGACATGCAACTAAAACTCAGCATTAGTTATTCCCTTGAGATATTTTCACATTATTCTCTACAAGCCAAGAGGGTAAAGTGCCAAGTTGAAAGTGGCTGAAAAGCAGTGGAGAGTTTTTAGAAGTCTCACTGTACTAAGGAGCCTAAAGTTTGAGTTCAAAAAGGAACAAGGTGAATCCTAGGAAACAATGGTCCCTGGAGTTCAGTTGGTATGACTTCAGGGATAGGCTCCACCTGGGTGACTTTTCAAGATAAACTGAAGCTTGAATGACTGAAAACCAGTCTCAGTTCCTGACTGGACTGAAATGAGTTACTCTACTCCTAACTCTCACAGAGGATAATATCATCTTCTCAGGAGGGGGTAATATCACAGCAGCAGATGCTGTCAGTTCCCTACCAACCTCCCTGGGCCCTTACTGTTTTACTTCAAGGCAGACACATTTCCAGATGCCAGAACCTGTGTCTCTGTCTGAGGGCTTCCTCTGGCTGCCAGAACCCAATGGTCTAGCAGAGGACAGGAATTAATCATTCTCCAGGTATCATAAGCTGACCTCACTTGGTGACAGAGACCTCTGCTCTCTTGCCCTTTGAGTGAGATATCTCTGAAGTGAATGCTCTGGACTATTTTCCCAACTTTCTAAATTGTATATACCACAATTTTTCCCATAGTGGTGACTAGTTTAATATTATTTATTCTACTGGATTTTTTTTCCTTTCTTTCCCTGACTTCCACACTTACCCACTGGCAATTTTTGAATGTCACAAATGCACTGACTGTTGTGCTTAAATTCTTGTCCCAAGGTTTGGTAATGGAAAAACCCAAACTAACACAATTAGTCAATATATCTATACTTTATATCAAATCTGGTTGGTTTTCAATCAAAAATAATTAAGCACACTACGAACAGAGCAAAAAAGGGGGAATGTTGAAACAGACAAACAGGTGACAACAGATGGTGATTTCAAAACATAATCTTTAAAATAACTGACCTTAAATCATTTCAGGATTCCACAAAACAAATATTCACAATTGAAGTAAATCAGACTATCTCACTGCAAAATATGTCTTTTCAACATAAAAACTGTTTTGTATGAAAGGCGATTAAAAAGACAGCAGGTTTAAGAAAGTTGCTCTAACCAAAGCCTTTCAATTTCTGAAAGTTAGAGACAAACTCTATATTAAAAATTTCCTTTCCATGAGAGAAGTAAAGAGACATTCTTATTATCAATGACAGGAAGCTGAAGTCAATAGAATTTGGTACAAATTAAGACTCTTGAGAGTCCCTTGGACTGCAAGGAGATCCAACAAGTCCATTCTGAAGGAGATCAATCCTGGAATTTCTTTGGAAGGAATGATGCTAAAGCTGAAACTCCAGTATTTTGGTCACCTCACGCGAAGAGTTGACTCATTGGAGAAGACTCTGATGCTGGGAGGGATTGAGGGCAGGAGGAGAAGGGGACGACAGAGGATGAGATGGCTGGATGGCATCACTGACTCGATGGATGCGAGTCTGAGTGACCTCCGGGAGCTGGTGATGGACAGGGAGGCCTGGCGTGCTGCGGTTCATGGGGTCGCAAAGAGTCGGACACGACTGAGCGACTGATCTGATCTGATCTGATCTTGTTAAAATAATATTTATCTTCATTTAGCCTAACACATAATTTAGTTACTTTTCTACGATTGCCTTTCTTTCTTCAAACCAATTTGAAAATGTTTAGGTTTTGCCACTTATTTAGGTCTTCATTCCTTATAAAGTCTCCAGTGTCACCTAAAACTTGTGTTAAATAAATATGTATGCTTTTGTCTTGTTATTTGTTTTATACCAACTTAATTCTCAGACTCACCTAAGGACCCTGAGAAAAATAGAGGTAAAGTGTTGCTTCAACTACACAAGTAAGAATTTCAATTTTACTCAAACTATGACATATTTTACAATTTTCTTGTTTTTGAAAATAAAACATATTATAGTGACTTGGGGTTTCCCAGGTGGCACTAGTGGTAAAGAATCTGCCTGCAAATGCAGGAGACATGAGAGATGTGGATTTGTTCCCTGGTTGGGAAGATCCCCTGGAGGAGTGCATGGCAACCCACTCCAATATTTTTGTCTGGACAATCTCCATGAACAAAGGAACTTGGGGGCCTACAGCCCTCAGGGTCACACTAAGTCAAACATGGCTGAAGTGACTCAGCATACACACAATGATAGTGACTTATAAAAGATTCTTATTTCATTCTGGCAGATTCTTTATACCTGAAACTATCAGTTTTCTTAATCTCAGCTTTGACTACTACTTAGTTTTCCTGCTGTTACATGTACATTTACACTTTTATTAAATGCTTTTAAAGTTAAAATGAACATCTACCACTTGCTTTTTCCAGGATGAAATTTACTTTGGGCTTTTCGCCTCCTCCTTACCCTCTCACTATAGAATCTCACTCTATTTTCTAGAGTTGCAAAAGAATCTTACCTGTCACTGAAATCTCTCCTATTTATATTTAATGAATATTGTTTAATTGTGAATATCCTATTTTGAGAATTCTCCAAGTCCCTACTGTCATCTTACTGTGTTGAGTACTTCATAAGCATTTGATAAATCTTTTATTACATTGCTTCACACCCTCTCTTTAGTTAGGAAATAATTTGTCCTCTATTGATTCTCACTATATTTTTCTCTCATAATACGAGAAAGTCTTTGATTAAACACACAGCTTTCAAAGGGATCGATATGCAGAAATATGAGACAGGATAATTTAAACAATTTTAACGGTGAGGTGAGGGATATTGCAGGTTATTCTCATTTCTTTATTTGCTTGCCATACACACAGTTTTCTCCCTCCCATATTAATCAAAATAAATCAATCAAATTAATCAAAAATAAAATACTTTCAAGTGTGTGTATATATATATATATATATATATATATATATATATATATATATATATATGTATATATCGTGTTACCCCACACTAATCTTGTTAAACTATTTTTACCAAACACTTTGCATACTTTTCAAATTTAAATTTCATTAACCAAAAAAGGAAATGCATGGTATATCATATTCAAATCAACTTATGGATAATAATTTATTGTGCAAAACAGTCTGTGTGTAAGAAATGTTTCCAAAGTTAGTTCTCCTTCCACTCTATCTTCTTCTTCTTTATATTTTATTTGCAGTATGTTAAAATGATTACTATGTCTGAGATCTAAGAGGCTGTTATTCAGGAATAAGAAAGAGGACGTTATGTGAGCCTTATTTCTTCCATTATCAAGGCTCTTAATTTCTTTAAAAGCAATGAAACAATACTAGGGAGTCACTTAGTCACTTGGACTGAATTAACACATGATAAACTATTCCAATTTTGTCCTTGTTGAAGATCCTAAGAATTACCAAAAATGAAGGAAAATGACGACTATATTAAAGCTTTGAGAAAAAGAAATAGCTGTTATAATTTGTTTTGGCATTGTCTAAGCCATCCAATTGTATATGTAGCTATCGTGTGTTTGTTTTTTTCTTTGCAACCTGTCCTGTGACTATTTCAAACTACTAACCTGATGGAATCTGGGAACATATCTCTTTGACTCCTTAACTTCCTCTTCACTTCATAGTACCTTGCCCTGTACACAGCATGAACTCCAATAAATATTTGATGGAGAAAGATCTGGTAGCAAGAAAACTAGCCTACAAGAGGTAGAGAGTCAAATCTATGGAATAGTAATTAAGGAGAAACTCTGTGTCAAATGCACAGCCAGGCAAATCCCAGAGGAAAAGACTTCAAACTGTTCTGCAGCAAACTCTTCCAGATAATCAACAGTGACCTAGTTAGGGCTAAAAACAATGACATAAAACTGACTCTGTAGAATGTATCACTCCATTCTCCAAAAATGTCATGTGTGACCAGTAAGATCTTGGGAAAAATTATTAAGTGAAATAAGTTTATATCTGGCACAACTCTTTATGTGTATGTATTTCATTTATTTTACTAGTTTAAATGCTTTCCTTTTCTTCCTATTAGTTTCAGTATCCAATCAAACCCATCCCTAGGCCTCTCACCCACATTCAGAAAACAGTTTTCCATGACATAGCATCTTCTTTTACTGTACCATGATTGTCCTAACACATCAGATTTCACCTAAGGACAGTCAAGTGGACTAATTTATTTAACTCTGAAATAAGTCAATTCCTTCTACATTTCTTAGAAAACAGACTCTATTTTCTCATGCTTTATATCCCTTTCTGTGAGTAGAACATTTAAATAATCAAACATAGAAGTCTTCCTGGGGCCTCCTCATTTAACTCCGTCTTTGGTAAAGTGGAATAATAAACTAAACTAAAAAGGTGAGTTTTAATAAGAGACTAGTTACAGCCTCTTCCCTTGGGACATATGTTGCCACTTAAAATCTATATTTTCTTTTGTTTTCCATGCCACAAATCTGTGTCTATATGTAAGTCTATTTAATTCAGTGTTTCAGTACTAGTATAACAGTAGTCCACATATCTGATTTAAGGCCCCCAACTAAGATTTTATCAAAGAAAATATTTTGGTCTCCATAAGTTGACCTCCCTTTTTCTCAGTAGGTTAAAAATTTATGTGATATATAAGTGTGTTAATTATATGGTATCTGTTCAGCCAAATTTTGTTAGTAATGCTTTCTGGTAATGCTTGCTAATAATGGTTTCTAGTAGAGAACAACCCAACATAGCACCAACATTAGAGTTTTGATCTAAAGAAAAGAAGCCTGCAATGACAACTCTTTACCTTAGCGATATGAACATGACATCAGAATCAAATGTTTGTATTCTATTCAAAGACATACATTGGTCATTTCTGAATTTATTTTCCAATGCTGTTTTACAAACTGGGATTGATTTTTTACTCTCTGCTCTTCTAAAATAGACAAACAGGAGGAGGAGCTAAGATGGCGGAGGAATAGGATGGGGAGAACACTTTCTCCCCCACAAATTCATCAAAAGAACATTTAAACGCTGAGTAAATTCCACAAAACAACTTCTGAATGCTGGCAGAGGACATCAGGCACCAAGAAAAACAACCCATTGTCTTCCAAAGGAGGTAGGAAAAAATATAAAAGACAAAAAAAGAGACAAAAGAGGGAGGGACAGATCTGTCCCTGGAAGGGAGTCTTAAAAGAGAGAAGTTTCCAAACACCAGGAAACATTCTCACTTCCAAGTCTGTGCCGAGCCTTGGAAGCACAGAGGGCAACATAACAGGGAAGAAAAATAAATAAACAATTAAAACCCACAGATTATGAGCCCTACGGTAACTACCCCAGCGGAGAAGCAGCACAGACGCCTGCATCCGCTATTAGCAAGCGGGGGCTGGGCAGGGAGGTGCAGCGCGGGCAGCATCGCTTAGAGTAAGGATCTGGCCTGAATACCCCAAGCGCTGCTGCTGCTGCTGCTGCTAAGACGCTTCAGTCATGTCCGACTCTGTGCGACCCCATAGACGGCAGCCCAGCAGGCTCCCCCATCCCTGGGATTCTCCAGGCCTGAGCAAAATAGTTTGGGCAAGCAAACCAGACTGTGGGATATCTACAATGCGAAAAGCCAGCCCTAACCTAAGCTACCACCAGGCACGCTCACATAACAAAGGACTCTACAGAGATAGCCGGCTGCAGACTGTCCCCCTCAGGTGACAGGCAGCCAGAGCCAGAAGGGGGCAATTGCAGCCCCAGAGAGACATTATCTACAAAACTGTAAGCAGGCTTCTTTGCTAACTAATACTTCTTGGGATTCTGGACGGTCAACATCCTCCTGAGAAGGTGCGCTGGTTGTACACCCAGAAAACTGAGTGGCGGGGAGGCGATAAGTTGCAGCAACCATGTTCACCAAGCAACTCATCACCTGCTCGGCTCAGACCTGGGAAGGGCACAAAACGCAGGCCCAACTGAGTCTGTACCTCTGAGGAATACCCGAGTGCCTGAACCTGAGCGGCTTAGACCTGGGAGGTGCAAGCAGCCCAGGGCTGGCCTCAGATGGTTCCCAGCAGAGCAACCTAGAGCCTGAGCAGTGTGGGCAGGGAGGCTACACGCGCCATGAGCGGGAGCAGGCCCAGTGTTGCTGAGGCACTGCGAGCACAGGCCAGTGTTATTTATTTGCAGCGTCCCTCCCTCCTCACAGCACAACTGAACAAGTGAGCCTTAAAAAAAAAAAAAAAAAAAAGTGTCCACCACCATCCCCTTTGTAACAGGGTGGAAATCGGACACTGAAGAGATCAGCAAACAGAAGAAGCTATAACAGAGGGAACAGCCTTGGAAGCGACAGGCAATAAACTAAAACCCGGTGGTTAATATCAAGTACATAGGAAGGGGCCTATAGATCTTGAGAAATATAAGCTGAAACAAGGAACTAGCCGGAAGTGAACTGACCCCACAATACCCACAATAACACCAGAGAAAGTCCTATATATATTTTTACTATTTTTACGATCATTCTTTATTTCTTTTTTTAATTTTTTTAAAAAAAAATTTAAAGTTTTCTATTACTCCTTTAACTTTCATTTTTATAACCTACTATTACTTTGCAAAAAAAAAAAAACACCTTTTTTAAAAAGTAAACTTAATGTATATGTATATATGTATATATATATATATATATATATATATATATATATATATAACTTTTGTGACTATTCTTTCCCTTATTTTCTTTAACATTGTATTTTTGAAATTCCAAACTCTGCTCTAGATTTTTAATTTTAGCTTTTTGGTATTTGTTATCAATTTTGTACCTTTTCTTAAATAACTTTTGTGACTGTTTTTCCCTCTCTCTTTCTTTCTCTTCATCTTTTCTTTAACATTGTATTCCTGAAATTCAAAACTATACTCTATATTCTTAATTTATGCTTTATGGTATTTGTTATCAATTTTGTATCTATATTTTCTTTATAACTTTTGTGACTTTCTTTTTCTTTTTCTCTCTTTCCCTTCTTCTTTTCTTTAACATTGTGTTTTTGAAATTCCAAACTCTACTCTAGATTTTTAATTTTTGCTTTTAGGTATTTGTTACCAATTTTGTACCTTTAAGAACCCAATCTTCAGTACCCATTTTTTACTAGGGAGCGAGATCACTGGCTTGACTGCTTTCTCCCTGTCCTGACTCTCCTTTTTCTCCACCAGGTCTCCTGTGTCTCCTCCCTAATTCCTCTCTACTCTACCCAACTCTGAATTTCTGTATGTTTCAGATGGTGGAAAACACTTAGGGAACTGATTACTGGCTGGATCTGTCTCTCTTCTTTTCATTCCCTCCTTTTATCCTCCTGGCCACCTCTGTCTCCTTCCTCCCTCTTCTCTGTATAACTCTGTGAACATCTCTGACCAGTCTAGTTGTGGAGTGAACATAAGGAAGTGATTACTGGTTAGCCCGTTCTCTCCTCTATTGATTCCACCTCATCTCGTTTGGGTCACCTCTAACTCCCTCCTCCCTCTTCTCTTCTCCATGTAATGCTGTGACCCTCTCTGGGTGACCTTCACGGTGGAGAAACTTTTCATCTTTAACCTAGATGTTTTATCGATGGTGCTGTATAGAAGGAGAAGTTTTGAGACTACTGTAAAAATAAGACTGATAACTGGAAGCAGGAGGCTTAAGTCCAAACCCTGACTCCAGGGAACATTAATTGACAAGAGCTCATCAAATGCCTCCACACCTACACTGAAATCAAGCACCACACAAGGGCCAAAAAGTTCCAGGGCAAGACATACCAAGCAAATTCTCAAGCAACACAGGAACACAGCCCTGAGCTCCAATATACAGGCTGCCCAAAGTCACCCCAAAACCATAGACATCTCATAACTCATTACTGGACACTTCATTGCACTCCAGAGAGAAGAAATCCAGCTCCACCCACTAGAACACCGACACAAGCTTCCTTAACCAAAAAAACCTTGACAAGCCACCCGTACAAACCCCCACACAGTGTGGAAGCACCACAATAAAGAGAACTCCACAAACTGCCAGATTACAGATAGGACACCCCAAACTCAGTAATTTAAACAAGATGAAGAGACAGACGAATACCCAGCAGGTAAAGGAACAGGATAAATGTCCACCAAACCAAAAAAAAGAGGAAGAGATAGGGAATCTACCTGATAAAGAATTCTGAATAATGATAGTGAAATTAATCAAAAATCTTGAAATAAAAATTGAATCACAGATAAATATCCTGGAGACAAGGATTGAGAAGAAGCAAGAAAGGTTGAACAAGGACCTAGAAGAAATAAAAAAGAGTCAATATATAATGAATAATGCAATAAATGAGATCAAAAACACTCTGGAGGCAACAAATAGTAGAATAACAGAGGCAGAAGATAGGATTAGTGAATTAGAAGATAGAATGGTAGAAAGAAATAAATCAGAGGAGAAAAAAGAAAAATGAATTAAAAGAAATGAGGACAATCTCAGAGACCTCCAGGACAATTTTAAACGCTACAACATTCGAATCATAGGAGTCCTAGAAGAAGAAGACAAAAAGAAAGACCATGAAAAAATACTAGAGGAGATAATAGTTGACAACTTCCCTAAAATGGGGAAGGAAATAATCACTCAAGTCCAAGAAACCCAGAGAGTCCCAAACAGGATAAACCCAAGGCGAAACACCCCAAGACACATATTAATCAAATTAACAAAGATCAAACACAAAGAACAAATATTAAAAGCAGTAAGGGAAAAACAACAAATAACACACAAGGGAATTCCCATAAGGATAACAGCTGATCTTTCAATAGAAACGCTTCAAGCCAGGAGGGAATGGCAAGACATACTTAAAGTGATGAAAGAAAAGAACCTGCAGCCCAGATTATTGTACCCAGCAAGGATCTCATTCAAATATGAAGAAGAAATCAAAAGCTTTCCAGACAAGCAAAAGCTGAGATAATTCAGCACCACCAAACCAGCTCTCCAACAAATAATAAAGGACATTCTCTAGACACAAAAGGAAACACAAAAAAGGTGTATAAATTCGAACCCAAAACAATAAAGTAAATGGCACCGGGATCATACTTATCAATAATTACCTTAAACGTAAATGGGTTGAATGCTCCAACCAAAAAACAAAGACTGGCCGAATGGATACAAAAATAAGACCACTACATATGTTGTCTACAAGAGACCAACCTCAAAACAGGGGACATATAGAGACTGAAAGTGAAGGGCTGGAAAAAGATTTTCCATGCAAATAGGGACCAAAAGAAAGCAGGAGTATCAATACTCATATCAAATAAAATAGACTTTAAAACAAAGGCTGTGAAAAGAGACAAAGAAGGTCACTACATAATGATCAAAGGATCAATCCAAGAAGAAGATATAACAGTTATAAATATAAATGCACCCAACATAGAAGCACCACAATAGGTAAGACAAATGATAACAAGTATGAAAGGAGAAATTAACAATAACACAAAAATAGTGGGAGACTTTAATACCCCACTCACACCAATGGATAGATCAACTAAACAGAAAATTAACAAGGAAACACAAACTTTAAATGATACAATAGACTAGTTAGACGTAATTCATATCTATAGGACATTTCATCCCAAAACAATGAATTTCACCTTTTTTCTCAAGCGCACACAGAACCTTCTCCAGCATAGATCACATCCTGGGCCATAAATCTAGCCTTGG
Organism: Tragelaphus eurycerus; assembly: GCA_935064755.1. NCBI lineage: Eukaryota > Metazoa > Chordata > Mammalia > Artiodactyla > Bovidae > Tragelaphus > Tragelaphus eurycerus. The sequence goes on along the minus strand of CAKXYN010000007.1, from coordinate 46,722,660 downwards.
TAAATTCATAAAAATTGAAATCATTCCAAGCATCTTTTCTGACCACAATGCATTAAGATTAGATTTCAATACAGGAGAAAAACTATTAAAAATTCCAACATATGGAGACTGAACAACACGCTGCTGAATAACCAACAAATCACAAAAGAAATCAAAAAAGAAATCAAAATTTGCATAGAAATGAATGAAGATGAAAACACAACAACCCCAAACCTGTGGGACACTGTAAAAGCAGTCCTAAGGGGAAAGTTCAGAGCAATGCAGGCATACTTCAAGAAACAAGAAAAAGGTCAAATAAATAATCTAACTCTACACCTAAAGCAACTAGAAAAGGAAGAAATGAAGAACCCCAGGGTTAGTAGAAGGAAAGAAATCTTAAAAATTAAGGCAGAAATACATGCAAAAGAAACAAAAGAGACCATAGCAAAAATCAACAAAGCCAAAAGCTGGTTCTTTGAAAGGGTAAATAAAATTGACAAACCATTAGCCAGACTCATCAAGAAACAAAGGGAGAAAAAAGCAAATCAATAAATTTAGAAATGAAAATGGAGAGATCACAACAGACAGCACAGAAATACAAAGGATCATAAGAGACTACTATCAGCAATCATATGGCAATAAAATGGACAATGTGGAAGAAATGGACAAATTCTTAGAAAAGACAACTTTCCAAAACTGGACCAGGAAGAAGCAAAAAATTCAAGCACGGAATTTGAAACTGTAATCAGATATCTTCCAGTAAACAAAAGCCCAGGTCCAGACGGCTTCACAGCTGAATTCTACCAAAAATTTAGAGAAGAGCTAACACCTATCCTACTCAAACTCTTCGAGAAAATCGTAGAGAAAGGTCAACTTCCAAACTCATTCTATGAGGCCACCACCACCCTAAGACCAAAACCTGACAAAGATGCCACAAAAAAAGGAAACTATAGGCCAATATCACTGATGAACATAGATGCAAAAGTCCTTAACAAAATTCTAGCAATCAGAATCCAACAACACATTAAAAAGATCATACACCATGGCCAAGTGGGCTTTACCCCAGGAATGCAAGGATCTTCAGTATCAGCAAATCAATCAATGTAATACACCACATTAACCAATTGAAAAATAAAAATCATATGATTATATCAATAAATGCAGAGACAGCCTTTGACAAAGTTCAACATCCATTTATGATAAAAACTCTCAAGAAAGCAGGAATAGAAGGAACATACCTCAACATAATAAAAGCTATGTATGACAAACCCATAGCAAACATTATCCTCAATGGTGAAAAATTGAAAGCATTTCCTCTAAAGTCAGGAACAAGACAAGTGTGCCCACTTTCACCATTACTATTCAACGTAGTTTTGGAAGTTTTGGCCACAGGAATCAGAGCAGAAGAAGAAATAAAAGAAATCCAAATTGGAAAAGAAGAAGTAAAACACTCATTCTTTGCAGATGACATGATCCTTTACATAGAAAACCCTAAAGACTCCACCAGAAAACTACTAGAACTAATCAATGAATAGAGTAAAGTTGCAGGATATAAAATCAACACACAGAAATCCCTTGCATTCCTGTACACTAATAATTAGAAAATAGAAAGAGAAATTAAGGAAACAATTTCATTAACCATTGCAACGAAAATAATAAAATACTTAGGAATATATCTATCTAAAGAAACTAAAGACCTATAAATAGTAAATTATAAAACACTGGTGAAAGAAATCAAAGAGGACACTAATAGATGGAGAAGTATACCATGTTCATGGATTGGCAGAATCAATATAGTAAAAATGAGTATACTACCCAAAGCAATTTATAGATTCAATGCAATCCCTATCAAGCTACCAACGGTATTCTTCACAGAACTAGAACAAATAATTTCACAGTTTGTAAGGAAATACAAAAAAACCTCAAATAGCCAAAGCAATCTTGAGAAAGAAGAATGGAACTGGAGGAATCAACCTGCCTGACTTCAGGCTTTACTACAAAACCACAGTCATCAAGACAGTATGGTACTGGCACAAAGCCAGAAATATAGATGAATGGAACAAAATAGAAAACCCAGATATAAATCCACACACATATGGACACCTTATTTTTGACAAAGAAGGCAAGAATATACAATGGATTAAAGACAATCTCTTTAACAAGTGGTGCTGGGAAAACTGGTCAACCACTTGCAAAAGAATGAAACTAGAACACTTTCTAACACCATACACAAAAATAAACTCAAAATGGATTAAGCAACCTAGATGTCCATCAGCAGATGAATGGATAAGAAAGCTGTGGTACATATACACAATGGAGTATTACTCAGCCTTTAAAAAGAATACTTTTGAATCAGTTTTAATGAGGTGGATGAAACTGGAGCCTACATAGGCAAAACACTCTCCGACATACATCACAGCAGGATCCTCCATGACCCACCTCCCAGAATATTGGAAATAAAATCAAAAATAAACAAATGGGACCTAATTAAACTTAAAGGTTTCTTCACAACAAAAGAAACTATAAGCAAGGTGAAAAGACAGCCTTCAGAATGGGAGAAAATAATAGCAAATGAAGCAACTGACAAACAACTAATCTCAAAAATATACAAGCAACTCCTACAGCTTAATTCCAGAAGAATAAATGACCCGCTCAAAAAATGGGCCAAAGAACTAAATAGACATTTCTCCAAAGAAGACATACAGATGGCTAACAAACACATGAAAAGATGCTCAACATCACTCATTATCAGAGAAATGCAAATCAAAACTACTATGAGGTACCATTTTACGCCAGTCAGAATGGCTGTGATCAAAAAGTCTACAAGCAATAAATGCTGGAGAGCGTGTGAAGAAAAGGGAACCCTCTTACACTGTTGGTGGGAATGCAAACTAGTACAGCCACTATGGAGAACCGTGTGGAGATTCTTTAAAAAAAACTGGAAATAGAACTGCCTTATGATCCTGCAATCCCACTGCTGGGCATACACACTGAGGAAACCAGAATTGAAAGAGACACGGGTACCCCAATGTTCATCCCAGCACTGTTTATAATAGCCAGGACATAGAAGCAACCTAGATGTCCATCAGCAGATGAATGGATAAGAAAGCTGTGGTACATATACACAATGGAGTATTACTCAGTCATTAAAAAAGAATACATTTAATTCGATTCTAATGAGGTGGATGAAACTGGAGCCTATTATACAGAGTGAAGTAAGCCAGAAAGAAAATCACCAATATAGTATACTAATGCATACATATGGAATTTAGAAAGATGGCAACAATAACCCTATATACGAGATAACAAAAGAGAGACTGATGTATAGAACAGTCTTTTGGACTCTGGGAGAGGGAGAGGGTGGGATGATTTGGAAGAATGGAATTGAAATATGTATAATATCATATATGAAATGAGTCGCCAGTCCAGGTTTGATGGACGATACTGGATGCTTGGGCTGGTGCACTGGGACAACCCAGAGGGATGGTATGGGGAGGGAGGAGGGAGGAGGGTTCAGGATGGGGAACACATGTATACCTGTGGCAGATTCATCTTGTTATATGGCAAAACCAATACAATATTGTAAAGTTAAATAAAATAAAATTTAATAATAAATAAATATAATAGACAAATAATAAGTAAAGAATACAATACAGAAACAAAAATCCAGCAAAACTAGTGGATGAGGTGCAGTTTGTTCTGATACCCTCTTCAAAGCAAATTGTCAAAAGGTGTTTCCAAATAGGACAAGAAAAAGGATTCCTAAATTGTTTCTGTAGCAGAGAATCTATGGAAAGCAAAGGGTGATATTTATCTTAACCTCAACTGGCTTCACCCTGGTTCCATGCTTTCAAGGCTATACTGAAACAATTCTGTTGGTACTCACATGTCCACAGATTCAGAGGTCAGTAAGGTCAATGAGAGGAGCAAACTGAGAACCCATACTTGAGCGCGTTTTCAAGGCCTGCTTTGGATATATGTGAACAAACTCAGAGTTTCTGTAAAAGTGTTATGCTCTTGCTGAAGATTTTAGGAGCATTTCTATAAGTACCTTCAACAAAATAAACCAGGAGAAGTATAAGAGATCTCCTGAGGAGTTTGAAGTTCACAGAGAGTATATAATAGCCTACCTGTATTTTATCTTGGACAAAAAGAAAGCTTCTTTGTTATTCAGTTGGTTCAAGGAGATATTTGTGATACATTCAAGAAAAATATATTTAGCGACTAAGTTATGTCAGATTGCATATGTTTCCTCAGTTAAAATAATTGAGGCTATTATACAGAGTGAAATAATCCAGAAAGAAAAAACACCAATACAGTATCAGATCAGATCAGATCAGATCAGATCAGTCGCTCAGTCATGTCTGACTCTTTGCGACCCCATGAACTGCAGCACGCCAGGCCTCCCTATCCATCACCAGCTCTCGGAGGTCACTCAGATTCACATTCATCGAGTCAGTGATGCCATCCAGCCATCTCATCCTGTGTCGTCCCCTTCTCCTCCTGCCCCCAATCCCTCCCAGCATCAGAGTCTTCTCCAATGAGTCAACTCTTCGCATGAGGTGGCCAAATTATTGGAGTTTCCTTCCAAAGAAATCCCAGGGCTGATCTCCTTCAGAATGGACCAGTTGGATCTCCTTGCAGTCCAAGGGAATCTCAAGAGTCTTCTCCAACACCACAGTTCAAAAGCATCAATTCTTCGGCGCTCAGCCTTCTTCACAGTCCAGCTCTCACATCCATACATGACCACAGGAAAGACCATAGCCTTGACTAGGTGAACCTTTGTTGGCAAAGTGATGCCATTTTTCTAAATTCCATATATATATGTGTCAGTATACTAACACATATATATGGAATTTAGAAAGATGGTAGCAATAACCCTGTATGTGAGACAGCAAAAGAAACACAGATGTATAGAATAGTCTTATGGACTCTGTGGGAGAGGGTGAGGGTAGGATAATTTGGGCTAATAGCATTGAACCATGTATAATATCATATGTGAAATGAAACGCCAGTCCAAGTTCAATGCATGATACAGGATGCTCGGGGCTGGTGCACTGGGATGACACAGAGGGATGGTATGAGGAGGGAGATGGGAGGGGCGTTCAGGATGGGGAATACGTGTACACCTGTGGCAGATTCATGTTGATGTATGGCAAAACCAATTGTAAAGTAACTAGCCTCCAATTAAAATAAATAAATTTAAATTAAAAATAAATAGAATAATAAAGTGATAATATTAATAAAAGATAGCTACTGATAACAAAATAATGTTGTTTCTCCTCCTCTGCTTCTAAATGTCAGTATTCTCTATTTCTCTCTTTCATTCCAATAGTTCTTTCTCTACACTGCAGGCTGCAGTCAAAAATTATTAATTTCTATGTATTCTAACTTGTCTGTATATGACTTTCAGTATTTTCTATTTGTATTATATATTTGCCAAGAGAATTACCTATAACCTCAGATATGTTGATGAGACCACCCTTATGGCAGAAAGTGAAGAAGAACTAAAGAGCCTCTTGATGAAAGTGAAAGAGAAGAGTGAAAAAGTTGGCTTAAAAACTCAACACTAAAAAAAGTAAGATCAAGGCAGATATCTGCTCCGGTCACTTCATGGCAAATAGATGGAGAAACAATGGAAAACAGTGACAGACTTTGGGGCTCCAAAATCACTGCAGATGGTGACTTTCAGCCATGAAATTAAAAGATGCTTGCTTCTTAGAAGAAAAGCTATGAGCAACCTAGACAGCATATTAAAAATCAGAGACATTACTTTGCCAACAAAGGTCCATCTAGTCAAAGCTACGCTTTTTCCAGTAGTCATGTATGGATCTGAGTTTGGCTATAAAGAAAGCTGAGCACTGAAGGATTGATTCTTTTGAACTGTGGTGTTGGAGAAGATTCTTGAAAGTCGCTTGGACTATAAAGAGATTAAACAGTCAATCTTAAAGGAAATCAGTTCTGAATATTCATTGGAAGGATTGATGCTGAAGCTTAAACTCAAATACTTCATCCACATGATATGATGAACTGACTCACTGTAAAAGACCCTGGTGCTGGAAAAGATTGAAGGCAGGAGGAGAAGGAGACAACAGAGGATGAGATGTTGGATGGCATCACTGACTCAATGGGCATAACTTTGAGCAAGCTCCAGGAGTTGATGATCTACAGGGAAGCCTGGTATCCTTCAGGGAAGTGTTGGAATTCTGCGGGGAAGTGCTGCAGCGCATGGGGTCGCAAAAAGTCATACACAATTGAGCAACTGAAATGAACTGAACTGAACCGAACCGAACCAAACATTTGTGTTAAGTTCTCAGTATTTAGGTTTCATGTTTTACTTTTAAACAGATTGTGAGACATGATTTACATATGAAATTTACCATTGAAGTAAATTTAATAGATTTTTTAATAAATGAATTTTTCAAAAATTTAAAAGTTATGCAACGTTTACAACAATACTATTTTAGAAAATTCCTGGCATTCACAAAAGTCTCCTTTTGAGAATTATTAGTAATTGCCTGGTCTCATATCCAGCCCCAACAAAGCATTTTGTTGTTGTTGTTGTTTAATAGGTTTTATAATTTCAAAATAACTTAGATTGATAGCAAAATTAAGAAGATAGTACAGAAAATTCTCTTATATACCAAATCAATTTTTCCAATTAAGAGCATCTTAGGTTACTATGGTATATTTGTCACATTCAATGAATCAATAATGTTACAGTATTATCAATTCAAATTGAAATCAGGGTCAGTTTTCCAATTATTGTTCCTTTTTAGTATTTTATTGACTAGTATTTTATTGACTATTTTTCCTTCTACATAAGCTTCAGAGCTATTTTGTTCTCAAATCTATGAAAGCCCTTGCTGATTTTTGTTAGGGGGTTTCCCATGTAGCACTAGTGGTAAAGAAACCATCTGCGATTGAAGGAGTCATGAGAGACATGGGTTCAATCCCTGGGTCAGGAAGATTCCCTGGGGGAAGGCATGGCAATACATTCCTGTATTCTTGCCTGGAGAATTTCATGGACAGAGCCTGGTGGGCTATACTCCATAGAGTCATAAGAAGTCAGACACATTTGAAATGACTTAGGACTGAAGTGACTTAGCAGCAGCAGCAGCAGCAGCAACAGCAACATGCACAAATCCGTTTTGATAGGGATTGTGTTGGAACCATAGATCTATTGAAACCATTGATCCATCATATAGGGATGAGTCAACATCTGAAGAATTACTGAGATAATATTTCTCTGTTTACATTTGACTTTTTCATCAGATAATTATAGTTTTCCACTTAGCTTGCTTCCATATGTTGATCATTGAAAGTAATGCTGTTATGTTCATTGGGGCCCATGTATCCTTTTAAATTGGAGTTTTTTTTTTTTTTTTGGTTTTTTTTTTTTTAAGTATAAAACCAGAAGTAAGTTTGCTGAATCTAAATTTAGTTTTGCTTTTTTGATAAATTGCCTTACTCTTTTCCATAGTGGCTATACCAATTTACATTTCAACTGACAGTATACAGTATTCACTTTTATTCATGTTTTTTGTCAGTTTTTGTTATTTATATATTTTTGATGATAGTCCATTCAGGTTGTCTCACTTTTTTTTTTTTCAATTAAATTCTTGTTTATTTGAGTTTATGTTGAGTTATAAGTGCTGTTTATGTATTTTGGATATTAAACTCTTATTGGTCATTACATTTTCAAATATTTTCTACTTAAGTAGGCTGTCTTTTTATTTTGTCAGTGGTTTCTTTTGCTATACAAAAGATTGTAAATTTTATTAGATCCTATTGGTTTATTTTTGCTATTACTTATTTTACTTTAGGCAAGAGATAAAAAAAATATTTCTGCCCTTTATATTAAAGACTGCTTTGTCTATGTTCTTTTGTAGGAATTTTATGGATTAAAGTGTTACATTTAAGACTTTAACTAATTTTACTTTATTTTTGTATATGGTATAAGAAAATGTTCTAGTCTCATTGTTTTACGGGCAGCTGTTCAGTTTTATTCAGCATCAGTTATTGAAGTTACTGTCCTTTCCCCATGGTATATTATTGCCTCATTTGTGATAAATTAATTGACCATAGGTGAGTAGACATTTCTGGGCTCTCCATTTTATTCGATTCATCTATGTGTCTGTTTTCAGGCCAGTATCATTATGTTTTGATTATTGTAGTTTTGTAATATAGTTTGAAATCAGGGAGTGTGATACCTCTAACTTTGCTCTTCCCTCCCCCACCCTCAAGGTTGCTTTGAATCTTGTGCATTTCTATACAATTTTTAGGATTATTTGTTCTTTTACTGTGAAAAATGTCATGGGTATTTTAATAGAGTTTGCATTAAATCTGTAAATTGTTTTGGTGGTACTGGCATTTTAATAATATTACTTTTTCCAATTCACTAACATGAAATACTTTTTCCATTTCTTTATATCACTTTTAGATTTCTTCATAAGTGTTTTGCAAATTGTGGCGTATACTATAGGTCTTTACCTCTTTGGCTTAGTTTATTCTTAGTTATTGTATTATTTTTGATGTGATTTTTAATCAAGATAATTTTCTTGTATTTTCTTGCTGGTAGTTCATTATTAATTTATTGAAAAGCAACAGACTTTTGTATATTAACCAAGTATCCTGCAGCTTAACTGAATTTATTTATTAGGTCCAATTAACTTTTGGTGGAGATTTTGCTGTTTTATATATATATACTTCTTTTTTCAATGTTTTTATTTTTACTTCTTTCCTTCCATTTTATATGACTTTTATTACTTTTTATTATATTATTTATGTGTCTAGGACTCACAATATCATGTTAAATAGAAGTGGTGATAGTAAGCATCCTTGTCTTATTCCTCATTTTAGAAAAGGGCTTTTAACTTCTCTCTATTGAATATGTTAACTATGAGTTTGTCATAAAAGGCATTTATTATGTTGTGATGTTCCCTTTATATAAACTTTGATGAAGTTTTATTACAACTAAATATATAATTTTGCTAATATCTGCATCTATTGAGATGATTCTGTGATTCTTACCCTTCCTTCTGTTGATGTGGCATACCACATTGATTGATTTACTAATAATGAACCATTCTTATATCCCTACATAAATCTCACTTGATTATGTTGTATGATACTTTTTAGATATACTTGGATTGGCTATGCTAATATTTTGTTAATCATTGGCAATATTGACATATATATATGTATGTATGTATGTATGTATTTGGTATCGCCATTGTCTGGCTTTTCTACAAGATAACTGGACCTTGTATGACAAATTTAGGAGTGTTCCATTTTCTTCAACATTTTGGAATAGTTTGTGAAGGACAAGTATTAGCTCTTAATTTTATGTTGATAGAATTCTGCTGTGAAAACTTTTGGTCTTAAAATTTATTTTCTAGATTTGTTTGCTTTTTCTTAATTACAGACTCAATTTCAGTAATAGTAATGAGTGTATTCAAATCATTTATTTCTTCCTGAGTCTTAACATGCTGTGTGTAGCTAGATATTTGCCATTTCTTCTAGGTCATCCAGCCATGAAATTAAAAGACGCTTGCTCCTTGGAAGGAAAGTTATGACCAACCTAGATAGCATATTCAAAAGCAGAGACATTACTTTACCAACAAAGGTTCGCCTAGTCAAGGCTATGGTCTTTCCTGTGGTCATGTATGGATGTGAGAGCTGGACTGTGAAGAAGGCTGAGAGCCGAAGAATTGATGCTTTTGAACTGTGGTGTTGGAGAAGACTCTTGAGAGTCCCTTGGACTGCAAGAAGATCCAACCAGTCCATTCTGAAGGAGATCAATCCTGGAATTTCTTTAGAAGGTATGATGCTAAAGCTGAAACTCCAGTATTTTGGCTACCTCATGCGAAGAGTTGACTCATTGGAGAAGACTCTGATGCTGGGAGGGATTGAGGACAGGAGGAAAAGGGGACGACAGAGGATGAGATGGCTGGATGGCATCACTGACTCGATGGATGTGAGTCTGAGTGACCTCCGGGAGCTGGTGATGGACAGGGAGGCCTGGCGTGCTGCGGTTCATGGGGTCGCGAAGAGTCGGACACAACTGAGCGACTGATCTGATCTGATTTAGTTTTCATGTATATCTGCTTTTTCCATTTTTCTTTTGTATTCTAATTGTACAACATTGTGGTCAGGGAGAAAAAAAAAGTGCTTGCTATAACCTTTATTCTCATAAACATGTTGAGACTTGTTTTGCAGCCTAGCATGTAATCTATCCTGGAGAAAGTTATATGTGCCATTGGGGGCGGGGGGATGTGCATTGTGCTACTTTGGGATGGATATCCTATAGACACCTCTTAAGTCCAGATGGTTTACGGTGCCATTTAAGACCACGGTTGCATTATTGATTTTCTCTTTGGATTATCTGTCTACTGATATCAGTGGTGTATTAAAGTCTCTTATTATTATTTAATCATTGTTGATTTCTTTCTTTATGCTTTTTAATATTTGTTTTTATATATTTATGTACTCCTGTATTGGGTATATATACATTGATACGTCTAGTATCTTCTTTTTATTATTTATTTATTTGGCTCTGTTGGATCTTAGTTGTGGCATTCAGGATCTTTGTTGTATCATGCAGGATCTTTTGTTGTGATGCATGGGCTCAGTAGGCGTGCTGTACAGGCTTTGTTGCCCTAGAGCATGTGGGATTTTAGTTCCCTGAACAAACCCACATCTTCTGCATTGCAAGGCAGATTATTAAACATTGGATCACCAAGGAAGTTTTCTAATATCTTATTTTTATATTGATCCCTTTATTAGTATAGAAGGCCTTTCATTGGCTTCTATTATCAATTGTATTTCAAAGTCTCTCTCTCTCTCTCTTTTTTTCTTAATAAGGATATTGCTCAATAGGTGCCCAATATGCTACTGGAGATCAGTGGAGAAATAACTCCAGAAAGAATGAAGGGATGGCACCAAAAAAAAACAATACCCAGTTGTGGATGTGACTGGTGATAAAAGCAAGGTCTGACGCTGTAAAGAGTAATATTGCATAGGAACCTGGAATGTGAGGTCCATGAATCATGGCAAATTGGAAGTGGTCAAACAAGAGACGGCAAGAGTGAATGTTGACATTCTAGGAATTAGCAAACTAAAATGGACTGGAATGGGTGAATTTAACTCAGATGACCATTATATCTACTACTGTGGGCAGGAATTCCTCAGAAGAAATGGAGTAGCCATCATTGTCAACAAAAGAGTCTGAAATGCAGTACTTGGATGCAATCTCAAAAACGACAGAATGATCTCTGTTCGTTTCCAAGGCAAGCCATTCAATGTCACAGTAATCCAAGTCTATGCCCCAACCAGTAACACTGAAGAAGCAGAAGTTGAATGGTTCTATGAAGACCTACAAGACCTTTTAGAACTAACACCCAAAAAAGATGTCCTTTTCATTATAGGGGACTGGAATGCAAAAGTAGGAAGTCAAGAAACACCTGGAGTAACAGGCAAATTTGGCCTTGGAATATGAAATGAACCAGGGCAAAAACTAATAGAGTTTTGCCAAGAAAACGCACTGGTCATAACAAACACCCTCTTCCAACAACACAAGAGAAGACTCTATACATGGACATCACCAGATGGTCAACACCGAAATAAGATTGATTATATTCTTTGCAGCCAAAGGTGGAGAAGCTCTATACAGTCAGCAAAAATAAGACCAGGAGCTGACCGTGGCTCAGACCATGAACTCCTTATTGCCAAATTCAGACTTAAATTGAAGAAAGTAGGGAAAACCACTAGACCATTCAGGTATGACCTAAATCAATCCCTTATGATTATATAGTGGAAGTGAGAAATAGATTTAAGGGTCTAGATCTGATAGATAGAGTGCCAGAAGAACTATGGACTGAGGTTCATGACATTGTACAGGAGACAGGGACCAAGACCATCCCCATGGGAAAGAAATGCAAAAAAGCAAAATGGCTGTCTGGGGAGGCCTTGCAAATAGCTGTGAAAAGAAGAGAAGCAAAAAGCAAAGGAAAAAAGGAAAGATATAAACATCTGAATGCAGTGTTCCAAAGAATAGCAAGGAGATATGAGAAAGCCTTCTTCAGCGATCAATGCAAAAAAATAGGAAAACAACAGAATGGGAAAGACTAGGGGTCTCTTCAAGAAAATCAGAGATACCAAAGGAACATTTCATGCAAAGATGGGCTCAATAAAAACAGAAATGGTATGGACCTAACAGAAGCAGAAGATACTCAGAGGTGGCAAGAATACACAGAAAAACTGTACATAAAAGATCTTCATGACCCAGAAAATCACAATGGTGTGATCACTGACCTAGAGCCAGACATCCTGGAATGTGAAGTCAAGTGGGCCTTAGAAAGCATCACTATGAACAAAGCTAGTGGAGGTGATATAATTCCAGTTGAGTCATTCCAAATCCTGAAAGATGATGCCTTGAAAGTGCTACACTCAATATCTCAGCAAATTTGGAAAACTCAGCAGTGGCCACAGTACTGGAAAAGGTCAGTTTTCATTCCAATCCCCAAAAAAGGCAATGCCAAAGAATGCTCAAACTGCCACAAATTGCACTCATCTCACATGCTAGTAAAGTAATGCTCAAAATTCTCCAAGCCAGGCTTAAGCAATATGTGAACCGTGAACTTTCTGATGTTCAAGCTGGTTTTAGAAAAGGCAGAGGAACCAGAGATCAAAGTGCCAACATCTGCTGGATCATGGAAAAAGGAAGAGAGTTCCAGAAAAACATCTATTTCTTCTTATTGACTATGCCAAATCCTTTGACTGTGTAGATCACAATAAACTGTGGAAAATTCTGAAAGAGATGGGAATACCAGATCACCTGATCTGCCTCTTGAGAAACCTATATGCAGGTCAGGGAGCAATAGTTAGAACTGGACATGGAGCAATAGACTGGTTCCAAATAGGAAAAGGAGTATGTCAAGGCTGTATATTGTCACCCTGCTTATTTAACTTATATGCAGAGTACATCATGAGAAACGCTGGGCTGGAAGAAATACAAGCTGGAATCAAGATTGCTGGGAGAAATATCAATAACCTCAGATATGCAGATGACACCACCCTTATGGCAGAAAGTGAAGAGGACCTAAAAAGTCTCTTGTTGAAAGTAAAAGTGGAGAGTGAAACATTTTACTTAAAGCTCAACATTAAGAAATTTAATATCATGGCATCTGGTCCCATCACTTCATGGGAAATAGATGGGGAAACAGTGGAAACAGTGTCAGACTTTATTTTGGGGGGCTCCAAAATCACTGCAGATGGTGACTGCAGCCATGAAATTAAAAGACACTCCTTGGACGGAAAGTTATGACCAACCTATATAGCATATTCAAAAGCAGAGACGTTACTTTGCCAACAAAGGCCGTCTAGTCAAGGCTATGGTTTTTCCTGTGGTCATGTATGGATGTGAGAGTTGGACTGTGAAGAAGGCTGAGCGCCGAAGAATTGATGCTTTTTAACTGTAGTGTTGGAGAAGACTCTTAAGAGTCCCTTGGACTGCAAGGACATACAACCCATCCATTCTGAAGGAGGTCAGCCCTTGGATTTCTTTGGAATTAATGATGCTAAAGCTCCAGTATTTTGGTCACCTCATACGAAGAGTTGATTCATTGGAAAAGACTCTGATGCTGGGAGGGATTGGGGGCAGGAGGAGAAGGGGACGACAGAGGATGAGATGGCTGGATGGCATCACTGACTCGATGGATGTGAGTCTGAGTGACCTCCGGGAGTTGGTGATGGACAGGGAGGCCTGGCGTGCTGTGATTCATGAGGTAGCAAAGAGTCGGACACGACTGAGTGACTGATCTGATCTGAAGTATATTGGTATCTCAGTTATCTTGTTTCTATTTGCATGTAATATCACTTTCCATCTCCTCATTTACCATATGTGTGATTCCTTAGCTCTGATGTCAATTTCCTCTGGTAGCCAGTATGTAGATGATATTTTTTATTCTTTATTTTCTATTTTAAACAGTCATGGATTTAAAAAAAAAATCAGAACTGGTAAATTTTGGTGTAACCATTTTAATATTGAAGAGAGAATATAAAGCATTTTCAACATATGGTTTATTTCCAGAAAGCTAAAAATGTAGCTAATACACACACACAATTTTTTGCTTTGTATGAAGCAGATGCTTTGATTGATCAAACATGTCAATAGTACCTTGGAAAATTTCATGCTGGAGATTTCTTGCTGGATGATGTTCCATAGCCAGATAGACCAGTTGAAATTGGTAGCAATGAAAGTGAGACGTCAATTAGGAGCAATCATGTTATACTATATAGGAGATAGTCAACATATTCAAAATATCCTTATCAAGTGTTAAAAATAATTTTCACCAGATTGACTATGCTAATCACTTTAATGTTTGGGTTTCACATAAGTTAAGTGATAAAAACTTTCTTTAAATTGTTTCTGCATGGGATTATCTACTTAAATGCAATGACAGCATTCTGTTTTTAAAACAAATCATAATGGACAAGGAAAAATGGATGCTGTACACTAATGTGAAATGGAATAGATCATGGAATAAGTAAAATGAAGCACCACCAACCACACCAAGGACCAGTATTCATTCAAAGATGATGTTGTGTATATAATGGCATTGGAAAGGACTCTTCTATTATGAGCTCCTTCTGGAAACCAAACGAGTAGTGCTCCCAATTAAACCAACTGAAATCAGCACTCAATGAAAAGCTTCCAAAATTAGTTGACAAAAAATGCATAATCTTCCGTCAGCATCAGAGAAAGTGATGGCACCCAATCCATTACTCTTGCCTGGAAAATCCCATGGGTGTAGGAGCCTGGTGGGCTGCCATCTATGGGGTCCCACAGAGTCGGACATGACTGAAAGGACTTAGCGACAGCAGCAGCAGCAGTCATCAGTATAATACAAGACTGCATACTGTTTTGATAAACAGGCAAAAACTGTTGCAATTTGGCAAGGAAGTTCTGATTCATCTGCCATATTCAACAGACATTGAATTTTTGGATGCCCATTTATTTTGGTCTTTACAAAATTATCTTAATGGGAAAAAAAAATTCAATTCCCTGGAAGACTGTAAAAGGCACCCAGAATAGTTCTTTACTCAAAAAAGATAAAAATTTGGGGGAAGATGATATCATGAAGTTGCTTAAAAATGGCAGAAGGTAGTGGAACAAAATGGTGAATATGTTGTTCCATAAAGTTCTTGGTTTAAATGAAAAAAAAAAAACAAAATTATGTCTTTTATTTTTACTTAAAAATCTAAAGGAACATTTTAGCTAACCCAATATATCTGTTTTAAATAGACAATCCTTCTGTTTTCAATCACATTATTTAAAACATGTATACATTTTTTACTCTCCTCTCCTACACTTTGTGTTTCTGATGTCCTTTTTACATCTTCATCTTTTACTGATCATTATAGCCATACCTTTACCCTGCTTCATTCCATATTCCAAGGCCAAATTTGCCTGTTACTCCAGGTGTTTCTTGACTTCCTACTTTTGCATTCCAGTCCCCTATAATGAAAAGGACATCTTTTTTGGGTGTTAGTTCTAAAAGGTCTTGTAGGTCTTCATAGAACCGTTCAACTTCAGCTTCTTCAGCGTTACTGGTTGGGGCATAGACTTGGATTACTGTGACATTGAATGGTTTGCCTTGGAAACGAACAGAGATCATTCTGTCGTTTTTGAGATTGCATCCAAGTACTGCATTTCAGACTCTTTTGTTGACAATGATGGCTACTCCATTTCTTCTGAGGGATTCCTGCCTGCAGTAGTAGATATAATGGTCCTCTGATTTAAATTCACCCAGTCCAGTCCATTTTAGTTCGCTAGTTACTAGAATGTCAACATTCACTCTTGCCATCTCTTGTTTGACCACTTTCAATTTGCCTTGATTCTTGGACCTCACATTCCAGGTTCCTGTTCAATATTGCTCTTTACAGCATCGGACTTTGCTTCTATCACCAGACACATCCACATCTGGGTATTCTTTTTGTTTTGGCTCCATCCCTTCATTCTGTCTGGAGTTATTTCTCCACTGATCTCTAGTAGCATATTGGGCCCCTACTGACCTGGGGAGTTTCTCTTTCAGTATCCTATCATTTTGCCTTTTCGTACTGTTCATGGGTTCTCAAGGGAAGAATACTGAAGTGGTTTGCCATTCCAAGCAGTCCATTCTGAAGATCAGCCCTGGGATTTCTTTGGAAGGAATGATGCTAAAGCTGAAACTCCAGTATTTTGGCCACCTCATGTGAAGAGTTGACTCATTGGAGAAGACTCTGATGCTGGGATGGATTGAGGGCAAGAGGAGAAGAGGACGACAGAGGATGAGATGGCTGGATGGCATCACTGACTCGATGGATGTGAGTCTGAGTGACCTCCGGGAGTTGGTGATGGACAGGGAGGCCTGGTGTGCTGTGATACATGGGGTCACAAAGAGTCGGACACGACTGAGCAACTGATCTGATCTGATCTGATATGATAGCCGTACCTCGGAGAAGGCAATGGCACCCCACTCCAGTACTCTTGCCTGGAAAATCCCATGGATGGAGGAGCCTGGTGGGCTGCAGTCCATGGTGTTGCTAAGAGTTGGACATGACTGAGCGACTTTACTTTCACGCATTGGATGAGGAAATGGCAACCCACTCCATTTTTCTTGCCTGGAGAATCCAGGGGTAAGAGAGCCTGGTGGGTTGACGTCTATGGGGTTATGCAGAGTCAGACACGACTGAAGTGACTTAGCAGCAGCAGCAGCATAGCCATACCTGTCTTTTCAGTATCTTGTCTTTTAATCTGTGGACTAGCTTATCAAATGATTTGTCTTCAGCCTTTATTATATGTTTGTCTTTACCAGTGGAGTATTTTTCTTTCATAAAGATTCTTCTTATTGAAGCCTCTTCTTTTCCACTTGGAGAAGACCCTTGAACATTTCTTTTAGGATAGGCTTAATATTGCTGAAATCTTTCAGTTTCTGCTTATCTTAAAAGTCCATCCTAAAAGAAATCAGTCCTAATATTCATTGGAAGGACTGATGCTGAAGCTGAAACTATAATACTTTGGCCACCTGATGTAAAGAACTGACTCATTTGAATATACCCTGATGCTGGGAAAGATTGAAGGCAGGAAGAGAAGTGGACAACCGAAGATGAGATGGTTGGATGGCATCACTGACTCAATGGACATGAGTTTGAGAAAACTCCAGGAGTTGGTAATGGACAGGCAAGCCTGGCTTGATGCAGTCCATGGGGGTTGCAAAGAGTCAGACATAACTGAGAGACTGAACTGAACTAAACTGAAGAAGTCCTTTATCCTTCTTCTATTCTACATGATAATCTTACTGAGTAGAATATCTTAGGTGGCAAGTTTTTCTTTTTTTTTTTTTTTCACTCTAAGCACTTTCCAAATATTATGAGATTATCTTCTGACCTGCAAAGCTTCTGTAGATAAATCAGCTGATAACCTTGTCAACACTACCTTAAATAAGACTTTTTTTTTTTTTTTGCTTCCTTTAGAACTTTAATTTTTCCATTTTATTTATGATATACCATAGTGTGGGTATGTTTTGGTTCATTTTATTTCAGACTCTGTGCTTCTGGTATTGGACAAGTGTTTCATTCTTCAGGTGTGGGAAGTTTTCAATTATAATTTCCTCAAGTATATTTTTACCCCTTTCTCTCTTTCTTCTCCTTATGAGGCCTTTCTAATGTGAATGTTGTTACACTTATGCTATCCAGAGTTCTCTAAAACTGTTCTCATCTATTATTATTTTAGCTTTTCTGATTAGATTGCTTCCATTTCTCTATCTTCCAGATGACTTATGCATTATTC
The DNA here is from genome assembly GCA_935064755.1 of Tragelaphus eurycerus. Lineage (NCBI taxonomy): Eukaryota > Metazoa > Chordata > Mammalia > Artiodactyla > Bovidae > Tragelaphus > Tragelaphus eurycerus. The sequence continues at coordinate 46,704,848 of CAKXYN010000007.1, read as the reverse complement.
TGTATCACCTAGTCTGCTATTAATGCCTTCTAGTGTGCTTTTTATTTTCAGTTATAGTACTCTTCATTTCTGACTCATTATTGTTAAATATTTTCTAGTGCCTTATTAAAATCATCACTTTGTTCATTTACTTATTTTTCTAATTCAGCTAGTGTTCTTATTACTAATGCTTTGAATTCTTTATCTAAGTTTCTTTTTGTTTGTTTCATTATTTGTTTTTTCAAAGGTTTTCTCTTACTCTTTCAATTGGGATTAATTCCTCTGTCTTCTCATTTTGCTTAGTTTTCTGCATTTCTATGTATTAGGTGAAACAATTATCTATTGTGGTTCTAGAAAGGTATATTTATGTCCAAGCATCCCTATATATTCTATATACAACAAGTGACTTTGATAAGAGAGCTAGATTTTGTGTGAACATGAATCACATCTTTCCTAAGGGTGTGCTGGCCATGATCACTTTGGTAAAGGATGTGTTTAGACATGGAGATGCTAAGGTCAGAGCCAGGTGTGAACTGGAGCTTTACCCTTGTTCATTGGTCTTCACTACCATATCAGAGGCAGGGTGGGGTTTTTAGTTGCTGGAGCAGAAGCCCTGAAGGTCAGGCCTAAGCTAGCTGTCTTCATTTTAAGTATGTGCTTTCTTCATTCTTGCCAGAGTGGTGAGTAGTGCTCACAAAAGAGCCTGCCTAGACTCTATATGTGAGAGGCACAGGCTGTGGGGACCCTGCTGTAAACAGAGGTTGGGGTCACTTCTTATGTACTGCCAGTGAAAGGACCAGTAATGGCTGCCTCAGTCCCATTTGGAGGACACTTTAAATCTGAGCCTCCTTTGTGCACCACAGTTAGGGCCAATCCTCATCATCTGTCACCTCTGCCTGCCCTGTTATGGAGCTGTGCCACAGGGGAAGAGTGGCCGATGAGGGCTCTTGGTGTGTGCTGTGGTGTAGGCCATGGCAGTCTGGCTACAGACAGAAGTCAAGAATTCTTCTCATATACTTCCTGTAAGCACTAGTAGGGGCTTCCCCTGCCTTGCTCAGGTGCCACTTCAGGTCTGAGCAACCTCTTTCCTCAGTCATGGCAGCACTCACTCTACTATGGAGCTGAAGAACAAAGCAAGTGGGACTGGAGTGTTCATTTGGCTTAAGCTGGAGCAAGTGGCAGGGTATTTGTGGGAAATCAGTCAGCCACTTGAGTTTCAATCTGCCCTTTCCACCCTGCTTCAGGAGGAGCAAACAAGCACATATATACTTCTCATAAGGGAAGTCTCATGTTAGCTGTCCACCCAACTAAGGGGTCTCACCTTCCCTGTGTCAGACCCCAGTGACTGGGATGCTCAAAGTGTGAATTAGACCACTCAGTCTCCAGGGGGGATCTCCACTTGTCTAATCTCCCTTTTCCTCTGAGTGCCCTCCTGGGGCACACCTCTCAGTCTGCCAGTTTTCTTCCATTTGTACTTAACTCTGTATGGATCATTCTATTCCTCATTTATTTGTGTGTGTGTGTGTGTGTGTGTGGTCGGGGGTGTGAGTTTCTAAATCCTCCAACACTGCAATCTTGATCTCCTCTAAACTTGCATCTGGATACCTTACTCCACTCATGTATTAGCTACAGAAACTTATATATATATATCAGATCAGATCAGATCAGTCGCTCAGTCGTGTCCAACTCTTTGCGACCATATATATATAATTCTTTGGTATATTCTTTGTAAGCAATTGTGTCATCTTTAAATAGAGAAAGTTTTATTTCTTCTTTTCCTATTTATATAGCTTATGTTTTCTATTATTCATATTGAATTAGCTAAGTCTTCTTGTATGCTTGCTTAACATGACTGGTTGGGAGGATATCTTACTCCCAATCTTAGAGAGAAAGTATATAGATTTTCAAGATTAAGTATGATGTTAATTATAAGTATTTTATAGGTGTTTGTCATTTTCATGAAGGTCCTTCTAATATGCTAAGCTTTTCTTTTCTTAAAACAAGTCTCAAATTTTCAATTTTTGTGTTCTATAATTAATATAATCATGAGTTTTAGTTTTTAGCCTATTGATGTAGTTGTTTATATTGATTTTCAAATATTATAATAGCCTTCAAAACCTCATATGGTTTATAATTCTTTTTATTTATTGTTGGATTTGATTAACTGCATTTTACTAAGGACTTGCACCCATATTAATGAGAGTAATTAGTCTATTGTTATTCCTTCTTGTAAAATTATATCTGGTTTTAGTAGTCAGGTAATACTAGCTTCATGGAATGAGTTTAAAATAATTAAATTCTATTTCTGGGATATATTGTAGAGAGTTGGCATTTTTTCACTTAGATGTTTCTTAGACTTCACCAGTGAAAAACTCTAGCTAATCTAGAGTTAGCTAGCTAACACTAATCTAGAGTTAGATTAGATAAAACTCTAATCTTTCTTATTTGAAAGATTATTAATTATTGATTTGATTTAATAGATCTGAAGTGATTGTCTGAGGAGATCTTAAAAATTGTTGACAAAAGAAGAGAAGCAAAGCCCATAGGATAAAGGGAAAGATATACCCACCTGGATGCAGTATTCCACAGAATACTAAGGAGAGATAAGAAAGCCTTCTTAAATGAGCAGTGCAAAGAGAAAGAGGAAAACAATAGAGTGGGGAAGACTAGAGATCTCTTCAAAAGAATTAAAGATATCAAGAGAATATTTCATGCAAAGATGAGACAATAAAAGACAGAAGCAACCAGGACCTAACAAGAAGCAGGAGAGATTAAGAAGTGGCAAGAATACACAGAATAATTATGTTGAAAGGTCTTAATGACTGAGATAACATGGTGGTGTGGTAACTTAACTAAAGCCAGATATCCTGAAGTGTGAAGTCAAGTAGGCCTTAGGAAACATTATTACAAACAAAGCTAGTGAAGGTGATGGAATTCCAACTGAGCTATTTAAAATTCTATAAGGTGATGCTTTGAAAGTGCTAGCAAATTTGGAAAACAAGGCGTTGGACACAGGACTGAAAGAGGTCAGTTTTCATTCCAATTCCAAAGAAAGGCAATGCCAAAAAATGTTCAAACTACCATACATTTGTGCTCATTTCACATGCTAACAAGGTAATTCTCAAAATCTTTCACACTAGGCTTCAACAATACATGAACCAAGAACTTCCAGATGTACAAACTGTACTTAGAATAGGCAGAGCAACCAGAGATCAAATTACCAACATCTGTTGGATCATAGAGAAAACAAGGGAATTTCAGAAAAACATCTACTTTTCTTCATTGACTACATTACAGCCGTTTACTCTGTGGCTCACACCAAAATGTGGAAAATTCTTAAAGAGATAGGAACACCAAACCACCTGATCCATCTCCTGAGAAGCCTGTGTGTGGACAAGAAGAAACAGAACTGGACTTTAAAAAACTGGTTCAAATTTGGGTAAAGAGTATGTCAAGGCTATATATTATCATCTTGCTTTTTTAACTTATATGTAGAGTATATCATGTGAGATGCCAGGTTGGAAGATTCACAACCTTGGGATAAGATTGCCAGGAGAAACATCAAGACCTCAGATATGCAGATTATACCACTCTAAAAGCAAAAACAAAGAGAAATTAAAGAGTCTATTGATGAAGGTAAAAGAGGAGAGTGAAAAGCTGGCTTAAAATGTAACATTCAAAAAACTAAGATTATGGCATCTAGTCCCATCTCTTCATGGCAAAGTGATGGGGAAAAAGTGGAAACAGTGTCAGTTCTTATTTGCTCGGGCTCTAAAATTGCTGCAGACTGTGACGCAGTGATGGGAAAAAAAAAAAAAAAAAAGGAAAGAAAACTTGCTCCTTGGAAGAAAAGCTACTATATATATATATATATATATATATATATATATATATAGAGAGAGAGAGAGAGAGAGAGAGAGAGAGAGAGTATTAAAAGCAGGGGAATCACTTTGCTGACAAAGGTCTTTATAGTCAAAGCTATGGTTTTTCCAATAGTCATGTGTGGATGTGAGAGTTGGACAATAAAGAAAGCTGCTGCTAAGTTGCTTCAGTTGTGTCCGACTCTGTGCGACCCCATAGACGGAAGCCCACCAGGCTCCCCCGTCCCTGGGATTCTCCAGGCAAGAACAGTGGAGTGGGTTGCCATTTCCTTCCCCAATGCATGAAAGCTGAGGACTGAGTAATTGATGCTTTTGAACTACGACATTGGTGAAGACTCTTGAGAGTCCCTTAGACAGCAAGGAGAGTCCCAAGGACACCAAGTCCCAAGGACAGCAAGCAAATCAGTCAATCCTAGAGGAAATCAACCCTGAATAATCATTAGAAGGGCTGATGCTGAAGCTCCAATACTTTGCCCATCTAGTGGGAAGAGCTGATTCATCAAAAAAGACCTTGATGCTGGGAAAGACTGAAGGCAAAAGTAAAAGAGAATGACAGAGGATGAGACGGTTGGATGATACACCAACTCAATAGACATGAATTTGAGCACACTCTGAGAGATACTGAAGGACAGGGAAGCCTGGAGTACTGCAGTTGTTGGGTAGCAAAGAGTTAGGACTTAGCAACTGAATAACAATAATATATATGACACTATTCTGATTCTCTGTCTTTTTCCGTGAAACTTTTGATAGCTTATGTATTTCAGGAAATTGCATCATTTCATCTGAGTTATCAATATGTGGACTAGAGTAATTTACAATATGCCTTTACTATAATTTTAATGATTACGGCATGACAATGATGATCCATCTTTCCTTTCTATTATTGGTAATTTACATCTTCTTTCTTTATTTCTAGTCAGACTTATTAGAGTTTAATAATTTTATTGATCTTTCCAAAGACATAGGTTTTAGTTTTCTCAACTTTCTTATTACTTTTCTGCCTTCCTTTAAAGTGATTGCTATATGTAAACTTTTTTTATTTATCTTGATTTATGTTTAAATTGTTTTATTTCTTTTTTTCCTAAAGTTGATACTTAGACTGTTGATTTTAGATCATCCTTATTTTTAAAATATGAATTTCATGTTGTAGATTTCCCTTTAAGAACTATTTATACATTCCACTATTTTGATAAGTTCTATTTTCATTTTCACTTAGTTCAACTTGAGAAACTTCTTTGACTCATGTATTATTTAGACATGTATTGCTAATTCTCCAAATAACTTGAGTTTCAAGCTATCTTTCTGTTGTTGATTTCTAGTTTAATTTTATCATGGTCTTCAAACAAACTTTGTGTGATTTCCATTCTAGAAAGTTTGTTACAATGCTATATGTGTCAGAATATGGTCATCTTGACACTGTTTTATGGATTAGAATGTGGACTACCTTGGTGATTGTTCCATGCGAGCATGAGAAGAGGCATGCTGCTTTTGTTGGATGCAGAGGGATTAAAATATTAATTAGATCAAGTTGACTGATACTGCTGCTTTAATCAATCGTATTCATGTATATTAAGTATTGCTAGTTAGTAAGAGGAGAAGGCAATGGCACCCCACTCCAGTACTCTTGCCTGGAAAATCCCATGGGTGGAGGACCCTGGTGGGCCACAGTCCATGGGGTCACTAAGAGTCGGACACGACTGAGCGACTTCACTTTGACTTTTCACTTTCATGCATTGGAGAAGGAAATGGCAACCCACTCCAGTGTTCTTGCCTGGAGAATCCCAGGGACGGGGGAGCCTGGTGGGCTGCCGTCTATGGGGTCGCAGAGAGTCGGACACAACTGAAGCGACTTAGCAGCAGCAGCAGCAGTAAGTAAGAAATGCTAAGATTGGGCAAAAGGCAAACATGAAGAATGAAAAGTTTGGAAAAGAGGTAAAAGGTCATCAATGAGTATATAGTGTGTTTGAATTTCTTTCCTCCACTGGATTAAAATAAAGATGACTTTTAAATTTCCTTAAATGCCTGTTAAAATAATTGCATAAAATGAGATATATGAATAAGATCATAAAATACTAGTGAATTAAAGAAACGTTTTTATTTATATTTTCATTTGGAATACAGTTGATCTACTATATTTAAGAACAATTGATAAAATCTCAAAAAAAAAAAAAATGCTTTTTTGTTAGAAATCAACATTTCAAACAAATGCTGGAAACATTTGAGCCAAGATGTTTTTTCTTTGCAACTACAAAAATACACATATTTTTGGGTTTCTCACAACTCCTACTAGTTCCCATTTCCTAATACAATTAGAAATGTACATTTGCATAAGAGTGTGTGTGTGTGCATGTGCATGCACCTGTGTGGTTGTGTGTGTGTGTGTGTGGGTTGTGTGTGTGTGTGTGTGTGATTGCTGTTAGAATCAAATACAGCTATTTATAGATGGCAAAGCATTTCTAGAAAATCTTTCTAAGGGCTAATGGTGAAAAAGCTAGCTTGGTCATATCTTGCGCTAGCAAGAGAATTTACATTAGTTCCCTGTGGCTGTTGTAACAAATTACAAATGAATTGTTGTCTCTCATAGTTCTGTAGGCCAAAAGTCTGAAATAAAATTGTTGTCATTTCTGTACTCCCTCCAATGTCTCTAAGGAAGAATCAATTCCCTGCCTCATTTGGCTTCTGGTGGGTATTGGCATTCCTTGGAATTTCTTGCTATTGCCTGAGCTTTTGTTAGTTAGCATCACTAAATCTCTTCACATTTGTGTGTGTGTGTGTGTGTGTGTGCGTGTGGCCTCTTCTTCTGTCAGTGTATATCTTCTCGTTTTATTTTAAATGATATCTTTCACTGCCTCATTCTCATAAAGATTTGCCCTTGGATTTATGGCCCATGATGTGTGTGTGCTTAAATGCTCTGCTGGGTCTGACTCTTGGACTGTAGCAACCCTAAGAGTTGCTGTAACTTCTCAGGCTCCTCTGTCCATGGGGATTCTCCAGGCAAGATTACTGGAGTGGGTTGTGATGTCCTTTTCCAGGGGAACTTCCCAACCCAGGGATCGAAGCCAGGTATCCCACCTTGCAGGCAGATCCTTTACCATCTAAGCCACCAGGGAAGCTTTTATGGACCACTGGACAATCTGTAAGCACCTCCCCTCAAAATTCCTAATATAATCATACCTATATTTTTCATATAAAGTAATAGTCTTTTTTTTTTTTTTTTTTAACTATGTAAGATTCACAATTTCCAGGGATTAAAACATGGACATGTCTTTTTAATGTCATCATTAAGGCCACCACAGTCTGACCTTTAGCCCCAAGCTTTCCTGTCTGCACCACATGCAGAAGTTATTCACTCAACCCTAGTATGCCTACAAGTCTCATGCTTGAGCTCTAAGTAAAAAAGAAAAAAAAAAAAATGTCATCTAAGTATTTGGCTCAAAAGCCAAAACTATCACTACCTAAGTGATCTGAATCAAATATGGATGAGACTTTGAGTATTAACAAAGATTGACTTAGACAAAGTCCAGTCAAGCTCCTCTGAGATTTCTTCTCAAGTATACTTCAACCTTGGCCAATGAAGACTTCTTCAATACAGAATAAAAGGCCACACACACACACAGACACACACATAGACACACACACACAAAGTGAAGAGGTTTAGTGGTGCTAACTAACAAAAGCTCAGGCAATCGCAAGAAATGCCAAGGAATGCCAACAACCACCAGAAGCAGATGAGGCAGGGAATTGATTCTTCCTTAGAGACATTGGAGAGAGGAGAGAAGGCAATGGCACCCTACTTCAGTACTTTTGCCTGGAAAATCCCATGGATGGAGGAACCTGTAGGGCTGCAGTTCATGGGGTCACTGAGGGTCAGACACGACTGAGCGACTTCACTTTCACTTTTCAGGTTCATGCATTGGAGAAGGAAATGGCAACCCACTCCAGTGTTCTTGCTTGGAGAATCCCAGGGACGGGGGAGCCTGGTGGGCTGCCGTCTATGGGGTTGCACAGAGTTGGACATGACTGAAGTGACTAGCAGTAGCAGTAGAGACATTGGAGGAAACTAACATAGTGTCTAAAAGCTACAAGCCACATTTCTATGATGATTTCAGCCCTTCTTAAAGTGTCTGATTGAGAAAAATCCAAAAATGCCCCAAAATGTAATGCTTATTTCAGCTAACATCATACCTAATTTCTTCAGTAAATGGTTTTCTAGTCCTATCCTTGATTTGCTTGCTAGAGCACACATTCACAACAGTGAAATCTCCTAATAGCACATTTTGTTATCTGGATAGGTTTAGACTTCCAAAATCATGAAGTCTGATGGTATTATTATATATAGACCTACCTCAAATCCCTTGATATTCTGGCTAAAAGGATCCACCTATATGATAAGTAACAAATATTCAGAAATAATTTTTATTTGAATAGCTCAAGTGATTATTGAATTTTTATTTTAAATGATCATTTAAACTTTATAGTCAGAATGTAGTTTTAAGTGTGGGATCACATTATTTAGGCAACAAAGTAAATTTGTTGTGCAGTCTTCCCAGGTGAGAAGATCATTATAGTATTCAGTTATATTGCATGCAGATTTCTTGAGAAATATTTTCTATTTTTCAAATAAAAGAAAAGGAATTAAAGATACACATACTTTTTAAAAATACTGCATACTTTTAAAATTAATTGTTTGAATAACAATGCAAATACAAATCTGTAAGTAATGATAGGCACTGGGAAGGAAGGAAAATTGAGGTAGCACTCAAATTTTGGAACTGTTTTTGGGAGGGCATTTAAAACAACAACAACAAAATCAGAGTTTAAGATTCCAAAGTTACTACTATTGTTTTGCAGGTATAAATCCATCTTGATATATAAGATTCCACTGTTGAAACTGGATGTTTACTCTTAAACAATATAAAACCCTTCTGGAGAGTTTTTCATTATGTGTAGAGTATCCACCATATTGAATATCTGTCCAGATCAGAGTTTTAAACATTCCAGGTAAACTTCTAAAGCAACTGTAAAATATTTTCTTCTGAGAATTATACTGAAGGCTCTTGATTAAACTGGATAAAGCACAATTTTCTCACCAAAACTGAAGAAACTTGGTTTCTTTAGACCATTTTCTTTTTTGTACTTCATTTATAAAGTATACATAACTTCTATTGTGTCTTAAGCCCTGACTTTACACATGTCAACCCATTGGATCTCCTGAAACTTTATCTCAACTATTATTTCAGAAATATGAAGCTATGCTACAAAGGTGATAAAACAGAGTTTTCAACTTGGGTCTGCAATGCAGCACAGTTCACAGCTTTTTCTGTTTTCCTTGTTTGATTGAATATCTCTTAACTGCCCTGTATAGAAGAGCTACTATTTGCAAAGCTTATTCTCAAGAAAACCTACTCTTCTATATGTTTCTCATTGAACAATCACCTTCATTAAAGTGCTGTTTGCTGGTATGAAATATACTCACACTTTAAACTCAATCCTTACATATACTAACTTATATGGAGAAAATCCTCCTTGTGCCTAGATTAAACCTATCTCTTAAATAAAATAATTTCATAGCTTTTCATTAACAAGACATTATGCCTTTATCAGATGAGTAGCATGATAGCAGTCAAAGCTAAGACACATGCAAAAGGCATTAATCCATGTAGTAGAATTGTTATAACTAAAGAAAAATTACCATTTACTGACTTTTGGTGAACAATATGAGGCTTATGTTCAATAAATTTAAAAGTAACAGCATTTAATATAGTTTTAAAACTTGAATTCATTGTCAATTTCTGAAAATATTGCATACTTTGACTATTTTTGGACCAATATAAGAATTAAATATTCTTGTGAAACTTACATTACATTGTATCAGTGAATTTAATGAAGTCTAGGATATCTTAATAAAACCAATGAACAGTAAAGAACTGTGTTCAATTCCAAATTGCACTGCCCATAAATTCTAATTTCTTTAGCTACAGAAAGCAAACATTTCTGAATATATGCATTCAGAGCCTTGTTCAGTGAAGTGAATTTGAACAAGCCTTGAACATGGTAAATTTAATATACCATGAGGTATATTGACATTAGGGTTTTATTAGCATACAACCTAGCCATTCCAATCCTATATCTACTTAAAATGTTAAATCTGCTCTTGCAGTACCTTGACTGATTATAGAGGGTAATACTAACACATAGATTGTGTTTTCTAGGGCTTCTTATTATATTAAAAGCTATTACTTAATTACCCACTCAAGTTCACTCCTCAATAGGTGTTTAGGTTTTGTTTTTTATTTATGCTTCATGGACTCCTCTAAGAACCTGTGTATCTCTCGTTACTGAGAGACACAATTATTTATACTTTTTTGTTATTTTATGGGTACATTCAGAAAATATCCAAATACCTAGGAATTGCTCATGAGCATCAGTTTTAGAAACCACAAGCTTTTGCATGGCTATAAGATGTTAAAGTAGCTGTTACTGATTAAAGACATTTCAAGTGTGTGTCCTTGCAGAATATGAAAATCTGTCTCTTATAAGTAAATGGTATATTTTTAAGTACCATAACCTTGTTTTTAGAAATAACACCAATGCAAAAGAAAGGAATTTCATTCAAAGCTGTTACAATTTTATACACTTATATGCAAAGCTCAGATGTTCAGATATTAATTCCCCTTAGTAGAAAAAAAAAAAAATCCATTAATAAAAGCCACTAATACAGTACTACAGATTATGGGAGATCAAAGACGAAAAATAGATTAAGAAAATCAAAAGGAATTTGACTGTGAACAATTAGAAATCCCAAGTGTTTCCACTGAAATACACATATTTGATCTATAATAACAGCTGGTGAATTATTCATTTCAAATTTTAATTCCACAGAGGTTGTTCTACTTTTTAGCCTTTTATTTAATGACATGTGTCTGTCCTAATCTATATAGTACTTTTTATCAAATAATTTCCCAGAATGTAATTTTGATAAAATAACCAAAAAGAAATTTGCTTAAATGAAATACAATTAGTACTAAAAATAATGGGAATGTGATAATCATAAATAAAGTGACCTAATTTTAATACCAAATACTTTTTCACAAAAGTTAAAAGACACTTTTAAAATCCATAAGGGAAGAGTTTGCACATTATAAAAATAAAATTTTCCTAGTGTCTAGTCTAATATTGTGCTGTGCTATGTGCTTAGTCACTCAGTCGTGTCCACCTTTTTTGTGACCTAGTAGACTGTAGCCCCCCAGGCTCCTCTGTCCATGGGGATGTTCCAAGAAATAATACTCGAGTGGGTTGCCATGCCCTCCTCCAGAGCATCTTCCTGACCCAGGGATGGAACCCAGGTCTCCCACATTGCAAGCGGAGTCTTTACTGTCTGAGCCACCATTGGAAAACATCATGAAATGCAAGCAATTCACCCAAAACATGTTTTCTGTCTTTTTTCTTTATCATTATCACTTTGACTTTTACAAATGTATTTATGCTTTAAATCTGCTTCATTTATTGTTCTAATAAAGTCCATGTAGATTTTATCTGATGTTTCAAACAAAAATTTTGAAAAACATATATTTAGCATAAGTTACTCTTTAGACATAGTTTCTTTTAATTTTATCAGCATATTTATAAGGGGCATATGTGAGATTTTGTATGGTAAAGTCAACATCTGGGTCACTGCAACGTGTCTTTGGATTCATTGAGTATGAGTCACATGTTCTCTTTTATCCTTGACCCCTGGATTCTGTTTTCACCTTTGTGCACACACATTAATGTTTCTGTTTGATGTTTGCGTTCATCTTTTTACTTCTAGTTTGACTTCCAATAGGCCATTCTTGTATCTCTTTAGTTTAATGTTCAGTCAATGATTTGGGAAGAATTAGTACTCTAACACCTCAAGCCTGAAAGCTACCAGTCTTTGCTGAATGATCTGTGGTTAGATTGGGAAGCACATTTAAAGACCAGTCACTGGTCAAGACTTCCATGGCCTTTAATTTCCATCAGGGCCTGTCAGGTCTTGTCAGGTCTGTGTGCAGTTTCTGAGTAACCTATAGGTCTGGAAAACATGTACAGCAAACCTATGGCTCTTTTATTTCAGGATCTCTTGATTAAATTGTCTACACTCATTCCAAATAAGTCCATGACCTCAGACCATAAAGACAAATATTTTACCTATTTGTTTCCCACCAGTGAAAGTGAAAAGTGATAGTCTCTCATTCTTATCTGACTCTTTTTTAAATTAATTAATTTTTTATTGAAGGATAATTGCTTTACAGAATTTTGTTGTTTTCTCCCACACCCCAACATGAATCAGCTATAGATATACATATATCTCACAGTTTTATTGTGAGATAAAACTTTTATTGTAAGATAAAAATTTCTCCCTTTAGAAATTTCCTCCCATCTCCCTCCCCATCCCACCCCTCCAGGTTGATACAGAACCCCTGTTTGAGTTTCCTGAGCCATACGGCAAATTCCTGTTGGCTATTTTACACATGGTAATGAAAGTTTCCATGTTACACTTTCCATACATCTCACCTTCTCCTCCCCTCTCCCCATGTCCATAAGGCTATTCTCCATGTCTGTTTCTCCATTGTTGCCCTGTAAATAAATTCTTCAGTACCATTTTTCTAGATTTTTCTAGTATATATGTGTTAGAATTTGGTATTTATCTTTCTCTTTCTGACTAATTTCACTCTGTATAATAGGCTCTAGGTTCATCCATCTCATTAGAACTGACTCAAATGTATTCCTTTTTATGGCTGAGTAATATCCCATTGTGTATATATACCACAACTTCTTTATCCATTCATCTGTCGATGGACATCTAAATTGCTTCCATGCTTTAGCTATTCTAAATAATGCTGCAATGAACAATGGGATACATGTGTCCCTTTCAGTTTTGGTTTCCTCAGTGTATATGCCTAGGAGGGGGATTGCTGGGTCATATGGTGGTTTTATTCCTAGTTTTTTAAAGAATCTCCACATCATTTTCCATAGTGGCTGTATCAACTTACATTCCCACCAACAGTGCAAGAGTGTTCCCTTTTCTCCACACCTTTTCTAGCAATTTATTGTTTGTAGACTTTTTTTTTTTTTTTTTTGAGGGTCATTCTGACCGGCATGAGATGATATCTCATTGTAGTTTTGATTTACATTTCTCTAATAATGAGTGATGTTGAACATCTTTTAATGTATTTGTTAGCTATCTGTATGTCTGACTTTTTGAGACCCTATGAACAGTAATCCACCAGGCTCTTCTAACCATGGAATTCTTCAGGCAAGAATACTGGAGTGGATATCCATTCCCTTCTCCAGGAGATCTTCCCAAGCTAGGGATCAAACCTGTATCTCCTGCATTGCAGGCAGATTCTTTACCACCTGAGCCATCAGGGAAGTCCCATCAAATTCCCCACCAAGATCACTACTATGAAAGAATAAAACTGTGAGATATTGCCCTGGTGCCAGATCCATTCTGCTCCCTCTGGGGGCAAAGCTGATTACTTTGGGGGTCTGCCAACACCCTTAAAACTATAATTTTTATCCACTATAGAGGAATAGGAGCAGTCTTAGACAAAAAGCCATAGACAAGTGCTGTTATTTTATGAAAGTCTACTAGTTTTCCAGGAGTGAGTGCTTTCAATTTGCTGTCTGCCTTTGGTCTATTTCAGGAGCCTAGAAATGATAGTTTTGATCATTTGGTACAGTTGTTTTTTTTTTTTTTTCCCAGAGAGGATTTCTCCAATCTCTTCATATCAACATAGTTGGAAGTTCTTTGAATGTGACTATTGCATTTGCAATAGACATAATTCCCTACTCTTCAGTGTCCTTCATCTTGCAGCATGAAGTCTGAGAATCATGAAAACAATCGAGTATGATGCTCAGCTTGATAGCAAATTAGGGGACTGTCCTGTGTGACTCCTTGACCTGAGCAAATGAGTCTTGAGGATTTTGAACTGAATCCTGGCTGTAAGTGCACAGGTATAAATTGAAATTGTCATTAATACTAACAGCTAGAAAGAAGGAAGGAAAGAAAGAAAGAAAAAATAAAGACTTTTCCCAAGGATTCTATACCCCTTCAACTGTGTTTATGAGTTTGTCTCTGGCTTTGTAAAAGAACAGATTTTTTATTGGGTTTAAATAAGAATTTGTTTAAGCTTTATAAATTAACATTTTGCAAGGGGAAAATCAGAACTTGGGGTCTGAATTAGCATTGCCTAGATCCTAGGCCTCAGACTTTCCAAATCTGGGGATCTGGCAAAAGGACTGGGAATCCCCAGGGAATCTGACTTTGAAGGTCAGCAGGATTTGATTACAGAACATCAGGACTGGGAGAAATGGAGAACTGGGAGGGCACAAACAAAACCTTGTACATATCAGGAATCAGGGGAAAGGAGCAGTGTCTCACACAAGGGACTGAACCAGACCTGCCTGTTAGTGTTTAGGAATCTCCAATGGAGGCGTGGGTCAACAGTGAGCTGCTGTGGGGTCAGGGACATTGGCAGCAGCAGTTCTGAGAGGCACTGAATGTTGGCGTAAGTTGGGCTAGGAGGAGGTCACCATTAGCCCTACCACAAGGACTGCAGATACAGGACTGGGGCCTCCTCAGGCCAAATGACTAACAGAGAGGGAGACAGCCTCACTCTTCAGCAGAAAAATGGATTAATGATTTACTGAACATGGCCCTGCCCACCAGAGCTAGACCCAGTTTTCCCCACAGTCAGTTCCTCCCATAAGGAAGCTTGCACAAACCTCTTATTCTCATCTAAGGGCAGACAGAAGAAGCAAGAATTACAGTCCTTTGACCTCCATAATGAAAACCACAATCACAGAAAACTAACCAAAATGATCACATAGATCACAGCCTTGTCTAATTCAATGAAACTATGAGCCAGGCCTTGTAGAGCCATCTAACATTGACAAGTCATGTCGGAGAGTTCTGAAAAGATACGGTTCACTGAATAAAAGAATGGCAAACCACTTCAATATTCTTGTCTTGAGAATCCCATGTACAGTATGAAAAGGCCAAAAGATATGACATGGAAAGATGAGCCCACCAGGTTGATGGGTGCCCAATATGCTGCTGAGGAAGAGCAGAGAAATAACCTCAGAAGGAATGAAGGTACTGGATCAAAGTGGAAACAATGCCCAATTGTGGATGTGTCTAGGGGTGAAATGAAGTCCCATGTTGTAAAGAAAAATAGTGCATAGGAATCTGGAATGCAAGGTCCATGAATCAAGATAGATTAGATGTGGTCAAACAGGATATCAGAGGAAATGAACCAGAAACCAAATTGAAGTAACCTCATTACAGGCAGTTTTTGTTGTCATTTTTACCAGCTCAGCTAACAGGGAAGCTGAAAAAAGAGAAGAGAAGTAAAAGGTCAAGGAAAAAAGGAAAGATATACCCATCTGAATGCAGAGTTCCAGAGAATACTAAGGACAAATAAGATAGCTGTTTTAAGTGAAAACTGCAAAGAAATAGAGAAAAACAATAGAATGGGAAAAACTAGAGATTTCTTCAAATAAATTAGAGATACCAAGGGAATATTTCATGGAAAAATAGGCATTATAAAGGACAGAAAAGGTATGGACCTAACAGAAGCAGATGATATTAAGAAGAGGTGGCAAGAATACACAGAAAAACTATGTCAAATGGTCTTAATGACCCAGATAATCATGATGGTCTGATCTCTCACTAGAACCAGACATCATGGAGTGTGAAGTCAGGTGGACCTTAGGAAGCATTATTACAAGCAAAACTCGTGGAGGTGATATGATTCCAGCTAAACTATTTCAAACCCAAAGCATGATGCCATGAAAATGCTGCACTCATTATGCCATCAAATCTGGAAAACTCAGCAGTGGCCACAGGACTGGAAAAGTTCAGTTTTCATTCCAATCCCAAAGAAAGGCCAATGCCAAAGAATGTTAAAAATACTGCACAATTGCACTCACCTCACATGCTAGTAAAGTAATGCTCAAAATTCTCCAAGCCAGACTTCAACAGTATGTGAACTGTGAATTTCAAGATGTTCAAGCTGGTTTTAGAAAAAGCAGAGGAACCAGAGTTCAAACTGGCAAATCAGTTGGATCATAGAAAAACCAAGAGAATTTCAGAAAAAATATCTACTTCTTTTCATTAACTATGCAAAAGTTTTTGACTCTGTGGATCACAGCAAACTGTGGATTATTCTTAAAAAATGGGAATGCCAGATCACCTTTCCTGCCTCTTGAGAAATCTGTACACAGGTGAAAAAGCAACAGTTAGAGCCAGACATGGAGCAACAGACTGGTTCCAAATTGGGAAAAGAGTACGTCAAGGCTGTATATTGTCGCCTTGCTTATTTAACTTATATATAGTATACATAAAGTGAAATGTCAGGTTGGATGAAGCACAAGCTGGAATCAAGATTTCTAGGAGAAATATCAATAACCTCAGATATGCAGATGATGCCACCATTATGACAAAAAGTGAAGAGAAACTAAAAAGCCTTGTGGTGAAAGTGAAAGAGGAAAGTGAAAAGGTAGCTTAAAACTAAACATTCAAAAACTGAAGATCATGACACATCCATCCCCATCACTTCATGACAGATAAACGGGAAACAATGGAAATAGTCAAAGACTTTATTTTCTTGGGCTCCAAAATCACTGCAGATAGTGACTGTAGCCATGAAATTAAAGGTCACTTGCTCCTTGGAAGAAAAGCTTTGACCAATCTAGATAGCATATTAAAAAGCAGAGCCTTTACTTTGCTGACTAACATCCATCTACTCAAAGTTATGGTTTTCCCAATGGTCATGTATGGATGTGAGAGTTGGACCATAGAGATAGCTGAGCACCAAAGAATTGATGCTTTTGAACTGTAGTGTTGGAGAAGACTCTTGAGATTCCCTTGTGCTGCAAGGAGATCCAACCAGTCAGTCCTAAAGGAAATCAACCATGAATATTCATTTGAAAAACTGATGTTGAAGCTGAAATGCCAATACTTTGGCCAGCTGATGCGAAAAGCTGTCTCCTTAGAAAAGTCTCTGATGCTGGAAAAGATTGAAGGTAGGAGAGAGAAAGGGACGACAGAGGTAGAGATGGTTGGATGACATCACCAACTTGATGGACATTAGTTTGAGCAAGCTCTAGGAGTTGGTGATGGACAGGGAAGCCTGGCATGCTGCAGTCCATGTGGTCTCAAAGAGTTGGATGCAACTGGAAAACTGAACTCATGGAACAATGGATTTGTTCAAAATTTGGAAAGGTACATCAAGGCTGTATATTGTCTCCTGCTTATTTAACTTATATGCATAGTACATCATGCAAAATGCAAGGCTGGATGAATCATAAATTGGAATCAATCAGATCAGATCAGTCACTCAGTCGTGTCCGACTCTTTGTGACCCCAAGAACTGCAGCAGGCCAGGCCTCCCTATCCATCACCAGCTCTCGGAGTTCACTCAGACTCACGTTCATCGAGTCAGTGATGCCATCAAGCCATCTCATCCTCTGTCGCCCCCTTCTCCTCCTGCCCGCAATCCCTCCCAGCATCAGAGACTTCTCCAATGAGTCAACTCTTCGCATGAGGTGGCCAAAATACTGGAGTTTCAGCTTTAGCATCATTCCTTCCAAAGAAATCCCAGGGCTGATCTCCTTCAGAATGGACCGGTTGGATCTTCTTGCAGTCCAAGGGACTCTCAAGAGTCTTCTCCAACACCACAGTTCAAAAGCATCAATTCTTCGGCGCTCAGCCTTCTTCACAGTCCAGCTCTCACATCCATACATGACCACAGGAAAGACCATAGCTTTGACTAGGCGAACCTTTGTTGGCAAAGTGATGTCTCTGCTTTTGAATATGCTATCTAGGTTGGTCATAACTTTCCTTCCAAGGGGAAAGCGTCTTTTAATTTCATGACTGCAGTCACCATCTGCAGTGATTTTGGAGCCCAGAAAAATAAAGTCTGACACTGTTTCCACTGTTTCTCCATCTATTTCCCATGTAGTGATGGGACCAGATGCCATGATCTTCGTTTTCTGAATGTTGAGCTTTAAGCCAACTTTTTCACTCTCCACCTTCACTTTCATCAAGAGGCTTTTTAGTTCCTCTTCACTTTCTGCCATAAGGGTGATATCATCTGCATATCTGAGGTTATTGATATTTCTCCCGGCAATCTTGATTCCAACTTGTGTTTCCTCCAGTCTAGCATTTCTTATGATGTACTCTGCATATAAGTTAAATAAACACGGTGACAATATGCGGCCTTGACGTACTCCTTTTCCTATTTGGAACCAGCTTGTTTTTCCATTACCAGTTCTAACTGTTGCTTCCTGACCTGCATACAGATTTCTCAAGAGGCAGATCAGGTGGTCTGGTATTCCCATCTTGGGAAAAAATATCAACAATATCAAATATGCAGATGATATTACCCTAGTGGCAGGTAGCAAAGAGGAGCTAAAGTACCTCTTGATTATAACGGAACCAATGAGTCTCATCAAAAAGGAGAGTTAAAAGAAGGCTTAAAATTCAACATTCAAATAACTAAGATTTAGGCATCCAGTCTCATCACTTTATGGCAAATAGATGGGAATAAAATGAAAATAGTGGTATATTTTATTTTCTTGGGTTCCAAAATCACTGTGGATAACTGAAGCCATAAAATTAAAAGACACTTTCTCTTTGGAAGAAAAGCTATGACAAACATAGTCAGTGTATTAAAAAACAAAGACATCACTTTGCTGACAAAGGTTCATAGGTCAAAGTTATGATTTTTCCATTCAGTTCAGTTGCTCAGTCCTATCTGACTCTTTGTGACCCCATGAATCACAGCACGCAAGGCCTCACTGTCTATCACAAACACCTGGAGTTCACCCAAAATCATGTGCATCGAGTTGGTGATGCCATCCAGCCATCTCATCCTCTGTCGTCCCCTTCTCCTCCTGCCCCCAATCTCTCCCAGCATCAGGGTCTTTTTCCAATGAGTCAACTCTTCTCATGAGGTGGCCAAATTATTGGAGTTTCAGCCTCAGCATCAGTCCTTCCAATGAACACTCAGGACTGGTCTCCTTTAGGATGGACTGGTTGGATCTTCTTGCAGTCCAAGGGACTTGCAAGAGTATTCTCCAGCACCACAGTTCAAAAGCATCAATTCTATGGTGCTCAGTTTTCTTCACAGTCCAACACTCACATCCATACATGATTACTGGAAAAACTATAGCCTTGACTAGATGAACCTTTGTTGGCAAAGTAATGTCTCTTCTTTTTAATATGCTATCTAGGTTGGTCATAACTTTCCTTCCAAGGAGTAAACATCTTTTAATTTCATGGCTGCAGTCACCATCTGCAGTGATTTTGGAGCCCCCCAAAATAAAGTCTGACACTGTTTCCACTGTTTCCCCATCTATTTCACATGAAGTGATGGGATCAGATGCCATTATCTTAGTTTTCTGAATGTTGAGCTTTAAGCCAACTTTGCACTCTCCTCATTCATTTTAATCAAGGGGCTTTTTAATTTCTCTTCACTTTCTACCATAAGGGTGTTGTCATCTGCATATCTGAGGTTATTGATATTTCTCCTGGCAATTTTGATTCCAGATTGTGCTTCTTCCAGTCCAGCATTTCTCATGATGTATTCTGCATATAAGTTAAATAAGCAGGGTGACAATATACAGCCTTGACGTACTCCTTCTCCTATTTGGAACCAGTCTGTTGTTCCATGTCCAGTTCTAACTGTTGCTTCCTGACCTGCATATGGGTTTCTCAAGAGGCACATCAGGTGGTCTGGTATTCCCATCTCTTTAAGAATTTTCCAGTTTCTTGTGATCCACACAGTCAAAGGCTTTGTTATAGTGATTAAAGCAGAAGTCATGTACAAATGTGAGAGTTGAACCATAATGAAGACTGAGTGCTGAATAATTGATACTTTCTAACTGTGGTGCTGGAAAAGACTCTTGAGAGTCCCTTGGATAGCAAGGAGATCAAACCAATCAATCCTAAACAAAATCAACCCTGATTATTCATTGGAATGACTGGTGATGAAGCAGAAGCTCCAATACTTTGGCCAACTGATGCAAAGAGGCCCCTCTCTGAAAAAGATCCTGTTACTGGGAAAGATTGAGGGCAGGAGGAGAAGAGGGCAAAAGAGGATGAGATCGTTGAATGTCATCGCTGACTCAATGGACATGAGTTTGAGAAAACTCTGGGAGATACTGGAGGACAGAGAAGCCCTGAATTCTGCAGTCTATGGTGTTGCAAAGAGTCAGTCACCACTTAGCCACTGAAATACAATATTTGGTTTGTAGTTTTATAATGTTTTACTGACTAAAGAATCCAAGATATAATTTTTGGTCTCTTGTAATCTTGTAGTCTATTTATAAGTATAAATGACTTATTTATAAATAATATTATATAAATATGCAATTCTCTTTACTAATGTGGATGTACGCTCCTTTGTTTACTGAATTTGAGAAATATATGATTTTCAATACCATAGTACTAGCAGTGACAATCTAAATTTTTTATTAATTTATTTTAATTGGAGGCTATTTAGTTACAATATTGTGTTTTTTGCCATACATTGACATGAATCAGCTGTGAGTATACATGTGCCCCATGTACTGTATGCCTGGGACACCTTCCTCCCCATCCTATCCCTCTAGGACATCCCAGTGCTTTTATCCAAAGAGTTGTGGGTATCATCATCAACATTTTCATATAGAATACTTAAGACCACATTCAAAACATTCAAGTGGGTATTCTTTATATTTTTCTACTTGCCTATATGGATGATTTTTCCAACAAATAGATCAACTACACAGTTTGAAACTATGAGAAGTAAAAACACAGGTCCAGAACACAAAAATGTTTTCATCTTTTGTATACTGTTTGTTATCAGACAATTGCTATATATAGTAACAGTCACATAAATCATAGTCACTTAGACTTGTTCTGTAGGAATCAAACCTCTGTACTCTGGAATAACACCTGGTTATGGTAAAATAAAAAAAAAATCTAATTATCATACCATACTAGAGGACCCCAGAGAACAGCAGTAGCAACTAGTGACCCGTAGTCAGAATATTTTATCTGAAATAATTACTTTGTGGCTGTGTCTAAGTTTGTTAGATCTCTTTATTGACAGAGAAAGCTACTTTTTTTTTTTTTTTAACAGTTTTATTATTTTAAAGGACGAAATTTAAATTTTTATGTGTAAGTAGTTGAGTTCTTCTTTGGTGAAGGAGAGATAACTATAGACAGAGAAATGAGAAGGGACCTAGGGATGGTTGAAGGTAATTATTAAACAACATACTCAACCACTGAATACTTGAGCATTTTATGCATTTAATTTGTTTATCCAAAGATATTCTTAAGCAAATTAATATTGAAAACCAAGTACTCTTTCAGTTTCAATATTTCAAAAGGATTTTGATTATGACACGCTTTTGTGCATTTAGTGTGATAAAAGAAAAACTCATTAACTTTCTTCTTTTGGTGCTTGGCTAACTGGGCTGGATGAATACAGTCTGGAAAGAGAAAAAGAAAGACCTCTGAATCATGTCACCATCCCTGGAAACCAATTACATTTTTTGAAAAAGCAAACAAACATAAATTAGTTAGTAAGACTAGGAAAGAGAAAAGAAGTTTAAATATTTATATAAGCATACATCTTGGAATGTGAAGTCAAATGGGCCTTAGAAAGCATCACTACAAACAAAGCTAGTGGAGGTGATGGAATTCCAGTGGAGCTATTCCAAATCCTGAATGATGATGCTGTGAAAGTGCTACACTCAATATGCCAGCAAATTTGGAAAACTCAGCAGTGGCCACAAGATTGGAAAAGGTCAGTTTTCATCCCAATCCCAAAGAAAGGCAATGCCAAGGAGTGCTCAAACTACCGAACAATTGCACTCATCTCACACGCTAGTAAAGTAATGCTCAAAATTCTCCAAGCCAGGCTTCAGCAATATGTGAACCGTGAACTTCCTGACGTTCAAGCTGGTTTTAGAAAAGGCAGAGGAACCAGAGATCAAATTGCCAACATCCGCTGGATCATGGAAAAAGCAAGAGAGTTCCAGAAAAACATCTATTTCTGCTTTATTGACTATGCCAAAGCCTTTGACTGTGTGGATCACAATAAACTATGGAAAATTCTGAAAGAGATGGGAATACCAGACCACCTGATCTGCCTCTTAAGAAATCTGTATGCAGGTCAGGAAGCAACAGTTAGAACTGGTCATGGAACAACAGACTGGTTCCAAATAGGAAAAGGAGTACGTCAAGGCTGTATATTGTCACCATGTTTATTTAACTTATATGCAGAGTACATAATGAGAAATGCTGGACTGGAAGAAACAGAAGTTGGAATCAAGATTGCCGGGAGAAATATCAATAACCTCAGATATGCAGATGACACCACCCTTATGGCAGAAAGTGAAGAGGGGCTAAAAAGCCTCTTGATGAAAGTGAAAGTGGAGAGTGAAAAGGTTGGCTTAAAGCTCAACATTCAGAAAACGAAGATCATGGCATCTGGTCCCATCACTGCATGGGAAATAGATGGGGAAACAGTGGAAACAGTGTTCGGAGACAAAAAAAAAAGAAAAAAAAAAAAAAAAAAAAAAAAAAAAAGAAAAAAATGTGAATATCATTATAGTTTTTGTTGTGGAGGAGAATGGAAATGGGAAGAAGGCAGAGAAGAAAAGAAAAGGAAGAATAAAAATAGAGGATTGGGAGAGGGGAAAGAGAATGAGGATAGAAATTCGGAGGCAATAAGATATAAAGAGACAAGAAAGTGAAAAATGAAAAGTGGAAATTATTTATAAGGAAAGATAAAAAAAAAGACAGTCTAATAGAAAGGACACAACATGAGAAGAATAGATGAATAATGGAAGAGAGTGATGATGGGAGGGATAGAGGGGAGAAGAAGAGGGGGAGAAGAAAGAAAAGGATGGGTGAAAGGAATGAGGAGAAGAGTGAAGATGGATGAGAGTGACCCAGGGAGCCGGGGAAGGAAAGGGGAGGCGTGGGGTGTTGGGGTTCAAAAAAAATAAAAAAAAAAAAGTCCCTTAGTCGTGTCCGACTCTTTGCGACCCCATGAACCGCAGCACGCCAGGCCTCCCTGTCCATCACCAGCTTCCGGAGGTCACCCAGACTCGCATCCATCGAGTCAGTGATGCCATCCAGCCATCTCATCCTCTGTCGTCCCCTTCTCCTCCTGCCCTCAATCCCTCCCAGCATCAGAGTCTTCTCCAATGAGTCAACTCTTCGCATGAGGTGGCCAAAATACTGGAGTTTCAGCTTTAGCATCATTCCTTCCAAAGAAATTCCAGGATTGATTTCCTTCAGAATGGACTGGTTGGATCTTCTTGCAGTCCAAGGGACTCTCAAGAGTCTTCTCCAACACCACAGTTCAAAAGCATCAATTCTTCGGCGCTCAGCCTTCTTCACAGTCCAGCTCTCACATCCATACATGACCACAGGAAAGACCATAGCCTTGACTAGGCGAACCTTTGTTGGCAAAGTAATGTCTCTGCTTTTGAATATGCTATCTAGGTTGCTCATAACTTTCCTTCCAAGGAGTAAGCGTCTTTTAATTTCATGGCTACAGTCACCATCTGCAGTGATCTTGGAGCCCAGAAAAACAAAGTCTGACACTGTTTCCACTGTTTCCCCATCTATTTCCCCATGCAGTGATGGGACCAGATGCCATGATCTTCGTTTTCTGAATGTTGAGCTTTAAGCCAACCTTTTCACTCTCCACTTTCACTCTCATCAAGAGGCTTTTTAGCCCCTCTTCACTTTCTGCCATAAGGGTGGTGTCATCTGCATATCTGAGGTTATTGATATTTCTCCCGGCAATCTTGATTCCAACTTCTGTTTCTTCCAGTCCAGCATTTCTCATTATGTACTCTGCATATAAGTTAAATAAACATGGTGACAATATACAGCCTTGACATACTCCTTTTCCTATTTGGAACCAGTCTGTTGTTCCATGACCAGTTCTAACTGTTGCTTCCTGACCTGCATACAGATTTCTTAAGAGGCAGATCAGGTGGTCTGGTATTCCCATCTCTTTCAGAATTTTCCATAGTTTATTGTGATCCACACAGTCAAAGGCTTTGGCATAGTCAATAAAGCAGAAATAGATGTTTTTCTGGAACTCTCTTGCTTTTTCCATGATCCAGCGGATGTTGGCAATTTGATCTCTGGTTCCTCTGCCTTTTCTAAAACCAGCTTGAACGTCAGGAAGTTCACGGTTCACATATTGCTGAAGCCTGGCTTGGAGAATTTTGAGCATTACTTTACTAGCGTGTGAGATGAGTGCAATTGTTCGGTAGTTTGAGCACTCCTTGGCATTGCCTTTCTTTGGGATTGGGATGAAAACTGACCTTTTCCAATCTTGTGGCCACTGCTGAGTTTTCCAAATTTGCTGGCATATTGAGTGTAGCACTTTCACAGCATCATCATTCAGGATTTGGAATAGCTCCACTGGAATTCCATCACCTCCACTAGCTTTGTTCGTAGTGATGCTTTCTAAGGCCCATTTGACTTCACATTCCAAGATGTCTGGCTCTAGGTCAGTGATCACATCATCATGATTATCTGGGTCTTGAAGCTCTTTTTTGTACAGTTCTTCTGTGTATTCTTGCCACCTCTTCTTGATATCTTCTGCTTCTGTTAAATCCACACCATCTTTTTTTAAAAAAAAAAAAAAAAATTTTTTTTATTAAAGCCTAAGAACTAAAATCTTTAGAGTTTTCAATCAGGTCTCACTACACTAGATTGAGACAATGTTGCAGTAAATTCAAATATCTCTGTGTAAAACTGAAATATATACTAAGGATAGCCCACATAAATTAAAATTGCTCTTGGCTGAGTTCAGAAATAAAATGGAAAGAATGTTATAGGCTAACAAAAATATCAATCACTTTTGCCCATAACTTTGTTGTACATTATTTACCATGCTGAATTTTCATATTTTGTATGGCTAGAGCTATTAAGGAAACCATTTCCATTAATCTTGAAGCCTTTAAACCACTCTCAGTCTCCATGTACAATCTGTCTCCCAACTCCATCATTGCTTTGATCATAACAGAGAACTCTTGCTTCCTTCCTAGTTTTCTATGTTGCCTAATGTTTACTTCAGAGAAGGGATAGAGAATTTCTACAAGTTCACATTTGACATACCTAATTAAAACTGAGTGATTTATCTCAGTTCCAACTAGAGAGTGATGGAGGCAGAGCCCCACATGTATGGCTAACAGCTGGCTTAATTATCTTTTCTTGTCAGAAAACACAACCACAGAACATTTTCTGTAGTGATATATTCTACTTCATGATTTAAGTGAATCCAAAGGATTACCACTACCTCATAACTGTACCTTCTAAACTTCTGTAAACAGTTCTCGGCTTTTCATAGAGATTAATGCACATTGCCAGCTCATATCTAATGATTTCCTATGCTCTCTGGCCCAAATCTTTGGAAAGGGTCTTAGATACCACACATTGAAAGGTGGCTGAGCCCACTTCAATTGATTGTTTTTATACAGAATATAAAATAATTTTAACTGAGTTGACAATCAAGGGTACGTCTTTTCACGTATTTTTTGTTCTAAATTTGGATTCTTATAATTGGATTTTAATATATTCAAATGTGGCCTGATTTTTTAAGCAAACAGTTGTCATAGCAGCTTGTCTCATCTTTTCAGAGTTCGGTCATGTGTTATCAATTCTTCCTTTTCCATTCTCTTCTTTGAAATCAATATAACTATCTCCAGTTGTAATTTTTGCTTTCTTTTTGGTGATTGAGATCCCTTAAGTTTTTCTAAGTTTTAGGTCTATCTTCTCCAAATTCCATTGGAAAGATAAGACTATTTTAATTTTCCTAAGGTTTTTGAAACTTCTTGCCATGAATGAAAATGAGTCCTTTTAGCAAATATTCCTCTCTTCCTTCTTTATCTCTTATTTTAAAAAGCTTTTTCACTTCCATTCCATACTTCATGAATTATGATCTGTGGATGTAAAAGGCAATCTTATAACTAAATAAATCTACAATATCACACATGATTAAATAAAAATATATCTATCATTAAACAAAAATACAAGCAGAATCTGGAAAAGAATATAACATTCCTTCCTTTATGCTGAAGAGCTTACCTGTTCAGACTTAACTTCTTAAATTCCCTTATTCTACACTGTGATGCAAATTGCATTAAGACAAATAGATAACTGTTAACAAAAGAAGAATGAACCATTACTGTAGAAGAATGTATTTAACATCAAGACCTTCTTTTATTTGGTTGGTCACACAGAGGAATAGGAATAGGAATAAGATTATATATATATATATATATATATATACACATATATATACATATATACATATACATATATATACATACATATATATATATATATATATATATATATATATATATATAAAAACTAACTTCTACTCTCAAGCCAACTGTGTTTCAAAATCCAAAATTCCAGCATTACTTAGAGCAACCGTTTTAAACCAAATAAGTAAATACTGTTAAAGAATCCTTAGACAAAATGAATCTGAATGATCTGCCATATAGTAAGTAGCTTTAGAATGTTTACAAAGATATCTAATCAGTCAAACATCCATTATGTTAGACATAAAAACTATCCAAAAAATTAAATTAAGTTTAATGTCCTTTCCATGACAAAGAGGTGAGAAATGTGCTCTTTGTGTATTATGCTATGATTTCAATATATTCAAATTTGATTTGATCTGTTAAGAGGTGGGACGCAACTTTTTTTTTTTTTTTAATTTTTTTTAATTTTTGCTCTTTAGAAATCTGTATGCAGGTCAGGAGGCAACAGTTAGAACTGGTCACGGAACAACAGACTGGTTCCAAATAGGAAAAGGAGTACGTCAAGGCCGCATATTGTCACCATGTTTATTTAACTTATATGCAGAGTACATCATGAGAAATGCTGGACTGGAAGAAACAGAAGTTGGAATCAAGATTGCCGGGAGAAATATCAATAACCTCAGATATGCAGATGACACCACTCTTATGGCAGAAAGTGAAGAGGGGCTAAAAAGCCTCTTGATGAAAGTGAAAGTGGAGAGTGAAAAGGTTGACTTAAAGCTCAACATTCAGAAAACGAAGATCATGGCATCTGGTCCCATCACTGCATGGGAAATAGATGGGGAAACAGTGGAAACAGTGTCAGACTTTGTTTTTCTGGGCTCCAAAATCACTGCAGATGGTGACTGCAGCCATGAAATTAAAAGACGCTTGCTCCTTGGAAGGAAAGTTATGACCAACCTAGATAGCATATTCAAAAGCAGAGACATTACATAACCAACAAAGGTTCGCCTAGTCAATGCTATGGTCTTTCCTGTGGTCATGTATGGATGTGAGAGCTGGACTGTGAAGAAGGCTGAGCGCTGAAGAATTGATGCTTTTGAGCTGTGGTGTTGGAGAAGACTCTTGAGAGTCCCTTGGACTGCAAGAAGATCCAACCAGTCCATTCTGAAGGAGATCAATCCTGGAATTTCTTTGGAAGGAATGATGCTAAAGCTGAAACTCCAGTATTTTGGCCACCTCATGCGAAGAGTTGACTCATTGGAGAAGACTCTGATGCTGGGAGGGATTGAGGGCAGGAGGAGAAGGGGACAACAGAGGATGAGATGGCTGGATGGCATCACTGACTCGATGGATGCGAGTCTGAGTGACCTCCGGGAGCTGGTGATGGACAGGGAGGCCTGGCGTGCTGCGGTTCATGGGGTCGCAAAGAGTCGGACACGACTGAGCGACTGATCTGATCTGATCTGATCTGATGGAGGGGGAGGCTAGAGTGGACTTATTTCTCAAATAATCAAGTAAAATGATTTTGCAAATAAATGTCTCTACATTAATTTTGAAATGCCATATCTTAGTAAAAATACAGTTCATACTAAAAAATAGAAAATGTTAGAATGAATATTTCACATGAAAAGCATGCCAAAACTTTAGTGTTTATTCATAGCTGTAGCTAAATTATAAACAAATTATGAAACATTTTAAAAGTACAGTAACTGTATTCATTTGCTATGGCAACCATATCAAAATACACAGACTGTGTGGCTTAAGCAACAGAAATATATTTTATGACAGTTCTGAAGCCTACCAGTCTAAGATCAAGGTGTTGGCAGTTTTGGGTTGCTTCTCACCCTTCTTTCCCATGTTATCAGACTTTATTGAATTTCATGTTGAAGAAGCCATATGAAAAGGAACTAAGGATATTCTCTGGCCAAGAATTAGCTAGAAATTGAGGACCTCAGTTTGACAATATTAGAGTCATTGAAATATTTCAATATCCACTTGATCAAGGCTTCTCCAATCAATCTTTGACATGAAACTTTAGCTTTGTACATTAACTACACTGCAGCCTTAAGGGAAAACATAAAGTAGAGGATCCTTCTAAGCCATGCCCATTTTCCTGACTCACAGAAACTTCAAGATAATAAATTTGTTTTATTTTAAGCCCCCAAATTTATGACAACTTGTTAGACACGATTAGAAAAGAAATTCCCTTTCTCTTTAACTTTTTAAGATTTGAAGGATAATTGACAGATTAAATTAAATACTGACAATGAAAAAATACTGATGGTGCATTGAAGACTTTGCAAAATATATTTAAAAGTAAATCATATAACTATAATAGGACAAGGTTTAAGAGATGCAACTGAAAGTATTGCATTTTAAGGGTTTAACAATATTTATTCTGTAGCATTGTTTTAATAGGCTACAGAATATTAAAAATATGATAAATTAGAGATATGTGTTTTGAATCCTACAGCCACAAGTAAACAATAATAAAAATAATAATCTGGTATACAGGATAACCTCATAATAGAGAATAAAGACAGCAATACAAAAAATATTCAATTGATGCAAAAGTGTATATGAAAAAATGGGGAGGAACTGCTAAGAACAGATGGGTCATATAGCAAATGAAAAACAAGAGGATATGTTGGAATCCAATAATTAAATTAATTTAAATTAAATGTGTTGAATGATTTTAAAACACATTTAAAGTCAGATAAGATGCAAAAGCAAGACACTGTTCAACGTTTTGGTTTTTTTAAAAACAAAATTCTTACTTTCATTTTAAAGAAAAAGGATAAAAATTATATATGAGTTTGGTGTGCTATATATAGTCCTTGGGT
Organism: Tragelaphus eurycerus; assembly: GCA_935064755.1. Lineage (NCBI taxonomy): Eukaryota > Metazoa > Chordata > Mammalia > Artiodactyla > Bovidae > Tragelaphus > Tragelaphus eurycerus. The sequence goes on along the minus strand of CAKXYN010000007.1, from coordinate 46,675,822 downwards.
TGCAAAGAGTCAGACACAACTTAGTGATATAAAAACATGAACTTTCTAAGCAGAACAAAATATGAGTCACTTTCAATTGATAATGAGAAATGTGGACTTCAAAACAAATAAATATTGTTGTTGTTCAGTTGCTGAGCAGTGTTTGACTATTTGTGACTCTGCAGACTGCAGAACCCCAGGCTTCCATGTTCTTCACTGACTCCCAGAGTTTACTCAGACTCATGTTGATTGAGTCGGTGATGCCATCCAACCATCTCATCCTCTGTTGCCCTCTTCTCTTCCTGCCCTCAGTCTTTCTCAGAATCAAGGTCTTTTCAAGAGAGTCAGTTCCTCACATCAAGTGGCCAAAGGATTGGTGTTTCAGCTTCTGCATCAGTCCTTCAGGTTGATTTCCTTTAGGATTGACTGGTTTGATCTCCTGGCAGTCCAGGGGAGTCTCAAGAGTATTCTCCAGCATCCAGTTCTTCAGGTGCTCAGCCTTTTGGGGCTTCCCTGATGACTCAGCTGGTAAAGAATCCTCCTTCAATGCAGAAGACCTGGATTCCATCCCTAGATTGTGAAGATCCCCTGAAGAAGGGAAAGGCTACCCACTCCAGTATTCTGGCCTGGAGAATTCCATGGACTGTATAGTCGAAGGAGTCACAAAGAGTCGGACATGACTGAGCGACTTTCACTTTCAGCCTTATTTATGGTCCAACTCTCTCACATCCCTACATGACTACTGGAAAAATCATAGCTTTGACTATGCAGACTTTTGTCAGCAAATCCACATCTCTGTTTTTATAATGCACTGTACTGTCTAGGTTTGGCATAGATTTTCTTTCAAGAAGTAAGCTTCTTTTAATTTCAAGATTTCAGTCATCATCTGCAGAGATTTTGGAGCCCAAGAAAATAAAATCTTTCACTGTTTCCACTTTTTCTCATCTATTTCCCATAAAGTGATGGGGCCAGATGCCATGATCTTAGTTTTTAGAATGCTGAATTTTAAGCCAGCTTTTTCACTCTTCTTTCATCCTCAACAAGAGGCTCTTTAGTTCTTGTTCACTTTCTGCAATTAGAGTGGTATTCTCTGCATATCTGAGGTTGTTGATATATCTCCCAGCATTTTTGATTCCAGCTTGTTATTGATTCATCCAGCCCTGAATTTTGCATTATTTTGTAAACATGATGACAATATATAGCCTTGACATACTCCTTCCCCAATAAGCTAGAATCTTTCATAATGATTAAATGCCAATATAGCAAGATGGCATAATGGCTGTACTCAACCACAGTTTAATAATTCATAAAATAAAAAAGTGTTACAAGCAAACTTACAGTGATATTTTGTGGATTCAACATTCTTCTCTCAGTAACTGATAGAAAATACATATGGAGAATCATTAAAAATAAAGAAGACATTTTAACACTTTAAATGTCTTATCCTAATTGATATATTTGGAACATTCTGCCCAATAAAGGAAAAAATAAATATTTTAACCAGTGCACATGAAATATTTACCAAGAAAAATAACCATAAAACAAATTTCAATAAATCTGAAAATAAATATATCAAATCTCAAAGAACTGAAATTACATAGAAGATGCTATTTGACTAAAATGAATTGATTTACAAGTCAATAATAAAAAGATTTATTGAAAACCTCCACACATATGCTAATTAAACCACACATTTTTAAATGTTTTCAATAAAAAGAATCCCAAGGAAAATATTATAAAACATAATAATCCATTGTATATTCTTGCCTCCTTTGTCAAAGATAAGGTGACCATATGTGCGTGGATTTATCTCTGGGCTTTCTATTTTGTTCCATTGATCTATATTTCTGTCCTTGTGCCAGTACCATACTGTCTTGATGACTGTGGCTTTGTAGTAGAGCCTGAAGTCAGGCAGGTTGATTCCTCCAGTTCCGTTCTTCTTTCTCAAGATAGCTTTGGCTATTCGAGGTTTTTTGTATTTCCATACAAATTGAGAAGTTATTTGTTCTAGCTCTGTGAAGAATACCGTTGGTAGCTTGATGGGGATTGCATTGAATCTATAAAGTGCTTTGGGTAGTATACTCATTTTCACTATATTGATTCTACCAATCCATGAACATAGTATAGTTCTCCATCTATTAGTGTCCTCTTTGATTTCTTTCACCAGTGTTTTATAGTTTTCTATATATAGGTCTTTAGATTCTTTAGGAAGATATATTCCTAAGTATTTTATTGTTTTCATTGCAATGGTGAATGGAATTGCTTCCTTAATTTCTCTTTCTATTTTCTCGTTATTAGTGTACAGGAATGCAAGGGATTTCTGTGTGTTAATTTTATATCCTGCAACTTTACTATATTCATTGATCAGTTCTAGTAATTTTCTGGTGGAATCTTTAGGGTTTTCTACGTAGAGGATCATGTCATCTGCAAACAGTGAGAGTTTTACTTCTTCTTTTCCAATTTGGATTCCTTTTATTTCTTTTTCTGCTCTGATTGCTGTGGCCAAAACTTCCAAAACTATGTTGAATAGTAATGGTGAAAGTGGGCATCCTTGTCTTGTTCCTGACTTTAGAGGAAATGCTTTCAGTTTTTCACCATTGAAGATAATGTTTGCTGTGGGTTTGTCATATATAGCTTTTATTATGTTGAGGTATGTTCCTTCTATTCCAGCTTTCTGTAGAGTTTTTATCATAAATGGATGTTGAACTTTGTCAAAGGCTTTCTCTGCATCTATTGAGATAATCATTTGTTCAAACTAAATACTGTCATGTTACAATTTGTTCATATTAGATGTTTGTAATGTTTCTGATAATCAATAAAAGAGATTCTTGATAAAAAAAGAAAAAAAAACATAATAAAATGTGTGCAATATTATAAAACATAATAAAATGTGTGCAGTATAACTTACATAGTGCTTATAATGTGGCTTTAAAAAATTTCATCAGAATAAAACAAAAATTTTAAAATCAGTAGCCTAAACTTTTCACTTAATACACAGAGAAAATTTCAACTAACATGAACTGAGAAAAGGGAAGAAGGAAATAAAGAGCTAATATCAACAAAATTCTCAACCAATTAAAGGATAACAAAGTCTAATTTGACTTAGCAGTACTAAAAATAGAAATGAAACAGTTTGATGAAATTGAGGTTGAACAGGGGAACATCAGTACAGACCCTGCAACATTATGTGGTAATAATAAATTATTTAAAACCTTTATGATAATAAATTTGGAAATTTAGATAAAAATGAACAGTTTCCTTAAAGTCACATAATATCAAATTGAATTGAAAAATTTTAAAAAAAATCAATAAACCTTTATATAATTTAAACTGAACTTGTAATTATAAATCTTGAGATGAAAATATTGGACCTTGAATACTTTAATAATAAATGATATGAAATCTTAAAAACATTTTTAATCCTATGCAAACTATGTTAGTATATAGAGAATCAAAAGAAAAATACTTTCTTAATCATATGACGATGCTAAAAGTCTAAAATCTGATAGCTGAAATAAAATCTCTAAAATTAAAATCAACACTCTTACAGCAAATTTAAGACATTAGAAGAAAGTGATCTATGTAGTTATGTCCTTTGATAATGTACATTATAACATATTTGCAGCAAATCACATCAAACATTATATAAAAAAGAATATAGAATCAAGTCGGGTTTGATAGCAATGTGAACTTGTTAAACTTAAAAATTAATTGATGTAGTTTTCAATATTAATAAAATTTAAAGTAAAACTAAGAAAGCATATCCTCTCAATACATGCAGAAAAACCATTTAACAAAATTCAACACCATTCGTCACCAAAATTTGGAGAAATTCAGAAAGAAAGCTTTCTTAATATAAAAGCTGTGTATTAAAAATAAATGAGCAGTATCATACTTGATGCTGCTGCTGCTGCTGCTAAATCGCTTCAGTCCTGTTGGACTCTGTGTGACCTCATAGACGGCAGCCTACCAGGCTCCCCCGTCCCTGCGATTCTCCAGGCAAGAACACTGGAGTAGGTTGCCATTACCTTCTCCAATGCATGAAAGTGAAAAGTGAAAGTGAAGTCGCTCCGTCCTGTACGACTCTCAGCGACCCCATGGACTGCAGCCTACCAGGCTCCTCCATCCATGGGATTTTCCAGGCAAAAGTACTGGAATGGGGTGCCATTGCCTTTTCCGTCATACTTGATGGTTATTGACTAAATATTTTCATTTAGAAGCAACATGTTAGAAACTAACAACATGTTATTTTCATGTTCAGTTCAGTTCAGTCGCTCAGTCGTGTCCTACTCTTTGCGATCCCATGAATCACAGCATGACAGGCCTCCCTGTCGATCACTAACTCTCGGAGTTCACCCAGACTCACGTCCATCGAGTAAGTGATGCCATCCAGCCATCTCATCTTCTGTTGTCCCCTTCTCCTCCTGCCCTCAATCCCTCCCAGCATCAGAGTCTTTTCCAATGAGTCAACATTTCGCATGAGGTGGCCAAAGTACTGGAGTTTCAGCTTTAGCATCATTCCTTCCAAAGAAATCCCAGGGCTGATATTCAGAATGGACTGGTTGGAACATAAGAAAAAAATCTGTCTGCTTTTGTCACCTGTAGTCAACATTACACTGTAAGTTGTAGTACAATACAAGAAGAAAAATAAAACAGAAATCAGGTAGAATAAAATTCTCTTAATTTTTAGATGATGTAATTTTTCTATATATAAAAATTCTATGACATCCAATGGAAAAAAGTGCTTCTAAAATCTTTAAAGTAGTTAGCAAGATTATGGAACATGATGACAATATAAAAATAAATAAGCAGTTGTAAATAATTAAGAACAACTGAAATTTGAAATTAGAAGATTTATTCACAGTAGCATATATCAAGAATATATTTGGGCATCAGTTTTCAAACGGTTCAGTTCAGTTCAGTTCAGTCGCTCAGTCGTGTCTGACTCTTTGTGACCCCATGAATCGCAACACTCCAGGCCTCCCTGTCCATCACCAACTCCCAGAGTTCACTGCGACTCACATCCATCGAGTCAGTGATGCCATCCAGCCATCTCATCCTCTGTTGTCCCCTTCTTCTCCTGCCCCCAATCCCTCCCAGATCCAGAGCCTTTTCCAGTGAGTCAAGATTTTGCATGAGGTTGTCAAAGTATGGCGTTTCAGCTTTAGCATCATTCCTTCCAAAGAAATCCCAGGGCTGATCTCCTTCAGAATGGACTGGTTGGATCTCCTTGCATCCAAGAGATTCTCAACAGTCCTCTCCAACACCACAGTTCAAAAGCATCAATTCTTCGGCGCTCAGCCTTCTTCACAGTCCAACTCTCCATCCATACATGACCACAGGAAGAACCATAGCCTTGACTAGACGAAACTTTGTTGGCAAAGTAATGGCTCTGCTTTTGAATATGCTATCTAGGTTGGCCATAACTTCCCTTCCAAGGAGTAAGCCTCTTTTAGTTTCATGGCTTCAGTCACCATCTGCAGTGATTTTGGAGCCCCCCAAAATAAAGTTTGACACTGTTTCCACTGTTTTCCCTATCTATTTCCCATGAAGTGATGAGACCAGATGCCATGATCTTTGTTTTCTGAATGTTGAGCTTTAAGCCAACTTTTTCACTCTCCACTTTCACTTTCATCAAGAGGCATTTTAGTTCCTCTTCATTTTCTGCCATAAGGGTGGTGTCATCTGCATATCTGAGGTTATTGATATTTCTCCCAGCAATCTTGATTCCAGCCTGTACTTCTTCCAGACCAGCGTTTCTCATGATGTACTCTGCATATAATTAAATAAGCAGCGTGACAATATACAGCCTTGACGTACTCCTTTTCCTATTTGGAACCAGTCTGTTATTCCATCTCCACTTCTAACTGTTGCTTCCTGACCTGCATACAAATTTCTCAAGAGGCAGATCAGGTAGTCTGGTATTCCCATCTCTTTCAGAACTTTCCACAGTTTATTGTGATCCACACAGTCAAAGGTTTGGCATAGTCAATAAAGCAGAAATAGATGTTCTTCTGGAACTCTCTTGCTTTGTCCATGATCCATCAGATGTTGGCAATTTGATCTCTGGTTCCTCTGCCTTTCCTAAAACCAGCTTGAACATCAGGAAGTTCACGGTTCACATATTGCTGAAGCCTGGCTTGGAGAATTTTGAGCATTACTTTCACTTTCACTTTTCACTTTCATTCATTGGAGAAGAAAATGGTAACCCACTCCAGTGTTCTTGCCTGGAGAATCCCAGGGACGGGGCAGCCTAGCAGGCTGCTGTCTCTGGGGTTGCACAGAGTTGGACCTGACTCAAGCAACTTAGCAGTAGCAGTAGTAATTACTAGCATGTGAGATGAATGCAATTGTGTGGTAGTTTGAGCATTCTTTGGCCTTGCCCTTCTTTGGGATTGGAGTGAAAACTGACCTTTTCCCATCCTGTGGCCACTGCTGAGTTTTCCAAATTTGCTGGTATATTGAGTGCAGCACTTTCACAGCATCATCTTTCAGGATTTGGAATAGCTCAACTAGAATTCTATCACTTCCACTAGCTTTGTTCGTAGTGATGCTTTCTAAGGCCTACTTGACTTCACATTCCAGGGTGTCTGGCTCTAGGTCAGCGATCACACCATCGTGATTATCTGGGTCATGAAGATCTTTTTTGTACAAGATTGATATTCCAATAAAACTGCTAAATATTAATGAAAGAAAAATAAATAAGATATAAAAGGAGAGCTATACTATATCTCTGGATTGAAATTTTTAAGCTAGCAATTTTCCCCAAATTGATGTTTAAATTTAGAGCAAAACAAAAGATATGGAACAAACTTCTTTTTTGGAGGAATTGACAATTTCCTGAGTCCCAGGGTGTGAATTAGTTCATTTGATTAAAGTTATAATTACTATAAATTTATTTGATGGCATTTTGGAAGTATATAAAGAAGTTAATGTGGATCTTGGAAACATAGTTTTGAAAAGTGAAAGTGAAAGTCACTCAGTTGTGTCTGACTCTTTGCAACCCCATGGGCTGCATGGTCCTTAGAATTCTCCAGGCTATAATACTGGAGCAGGTAACTTTTCCCTGCTCCTGGGGATATTACCAATGCAGGAATCGAACTCAGGTCTCCCTCATTGCAGGTGGATTCTTTACCTGTTGAGCCACAAAGTTCTGAGAGTACTGAATATTTGAAGAGAAAGTCCTAACAAAATAGGAGAACTGGATGAAGCCAGAAAGTCTGTGTTAAAGAAAGGCAAAGTTATATAATGTGGAAATGTATATTTTTAAATAACATTTTCTAGAGAGAAACTGCCCAGCTATTTCAAATTATTTAAGGTGCACATAGTTTTTAGTATAATCATTATTCCAGAGTTTAATATAAAAATATATCCAGATGAGCTTTTATATTTTATTTACATAATAAAGTATTAATTGAAGTAATGATAACAATTGAAATAAATTAAATGTTAAGTAATAGGGAAGGATGAAATAACAGTAGAGTGCTTAGTGCTTTAAAATGTGAAATAAAGGAATATATACAAAACTATGTCTCCAGAATTTCCTTTGTGTGTGTGCGTGTGTGTGTGTTAGTCACTGAGTCCAACTCTTTGTGACCCCATGGGCTGTAGCCCACCAGGCTCCTTTGTCCAGTGGGATTCTCCAGGCAAAAATACAGCAGTGAGCTGCCATTTCCTTCTTCAAAAAGGCTGATGAAAATGTATAAAATCAAGATGAGAATGGTACTTAGCAGCACAGTCGCTGACTAAGGGTATTTATGTGTACTGTACTCTGAAATTAATTTATAAATAAGAAATATTTTATACTTCACCCTATTAAGCAAAAAATTCATTACCGAATTTTCTATAGACTTCAGAAAGGTAATTTGTAGGTTTTATTTTGTTTTGTTTTTGCCTAATCAAGACTTCCCTGGTAGCTCAGATGGTAAAGCATTGCTTACAATATATGAGACCTGAGTGTGATCCTTGAGTGGGGAAGATCCTCTGGAGAAGGAAATGGCAATCCACTCCAGTACTCTTGCCTGGAAAATCCCAGGGACGGAGGAGCCTGATAGACTACAGTCCATAGGGTCCCAAAGAGTGGGACACTACTGAGAGACTAAACTTTCACTTTTCAATTGAGACTTTATAAAGTTTCTACAAATGTCATCCTACCTATAACAGTAATAATACGTATAGAATAGTATATATTTATCAAGCTCAGATTAGGCATTTTTAGAAAATTTAACTTTTTAAAAAAATTTTTGAATGGTTAAATTAGTTGTAAATAATTTTTGTTAAAAATATTTTATTCTTGAATGCTTATTAAAATATTGGTTTTAATTCATTTTTATAATATGCATTTTCAAAATTAAAATTCTATGATTACTTTATTTTGAAGGGTGAGTTTTGCCTGGTGTCAGTACCCAGTACTGTTTTGCTATTTCTAGACTATCTTTTGGTAAAATCTTACGAATACATGAATATTGCAAATATCTGAATCGAAAGCTTGAGTGTTTGAAATCTTATTTATGATCCTTCTGTTGCAAGTGTTTAGTATTCTGTGATGTGCATTTCAGTTACTAAACTTAATGCTTTCTTTTATTTTTCCTTCTCATTTTTTGCCTACTCTTTCTTATTTAAATACTTTAACTTGTTGCATTTCATAATTTTTTAGTAAATATATAGAACAAGGAAACATTTGAACCCTGTACTAACCACTCTGATTAGATTATGTTTGTATTATTAATTAATATTATGTCATGTTCTCTTTAGATATTTTTTTAAAGCAATAATATATTATGTAAAATCGAAACACCTCTACTCTCTTTCTGTTCTCAGTACTGCTTTCTTGATGTCTCTGCAGCTTTGCCATCCATTTTTTTTAATGATATATGCATCCTACAATTTTTATGATGCATGTATGGCTTTGTAAACAATATGTATATGTGAGTATATCTTTGACACACATATTGTATTTTTTTTTTTTTTTTGGCAAGTTGATCCACATCTGAGCTAAGTATTTCTGAGATATAACCATGTTGATAAAAGATGAATATGGTTAATTCACTTTAACTGACATGTAATGGTAGATGATATAATCTATTCTTGGTACATATAAGTAAACCAAAACCAAATGTATTATTGTAATTTTATATTGTTTGGGGTTTCTGAATGGCAAAGTGATATATTGATTGTCCTTTATATTCTCACATCAACTAACTCATTACAATTAAAAATGATATGAGGCACCAAGTGTCACGCCAATCATCTCCATATTAAAAGAGTATTTTCAGTAAATGATAAAACTGCAAAGCACTCTGAGGACCCTACCTTGTAATTATGACTGTTACTCAAGAAACATGATAAAGATTATTTGACTTACTGATGCTATTCAGTTTGTTCCCACACATAATTTTTGTTTGCTTACTTGCTTGCCTCTTAATTGTTGGTTTGTCTTCTCTAGGAGAAGGTTATGCAAGTATGCTTCCAATATAACAAGCATTTTAATTGTCCTAATTGTATCATTTTTCCAAGAGAAGCTCATTTTTAAAAAATATTTAAAAAGGAAATCTATGTTAAAGAAAATATTTTCAGATGTGGCATTATTTTTCCACATATTAAAGTGTTAGGAAAGCTTTTCTTGCAAATATCATAGTATGATTATATAAACAGATGTTTTGAAATTATGATTACCATCGACTTGTAAATTCTGTTATCTTGGAATCATCTGATATGAAATTATATTTTATGTTTTTAAAATTAACTGTCACAATTAATCTCATTTGTATATTATTCCATCAACTATTCTATGAATCTAATATCTCAGCCTCTCTGAGCTGAATGAATATCTGGTCACTGAACACCTGGTGCCTGATTTATGGTGACATAAAAGTTATGTCACTGAAGATGGTGACTGCAGCCATGAAATTAAAAGATGCTTACTCCTTAGAAGGACAGTTATGACCAACCTAGATAGCATATTCAAAAGCAGAGACATTACTTTGCCAACAAAGGTTCGTCTAATCAAGGCTATGGTTTTTCCTGTGGTCATGTATGGATGGAGTGTTGGACTGTGAAGAAAGCTGAGCACCGAAGAATTGATGCTTTTGAACTATGGTGTTGGAGAAGACTCCTGAGAGTCCCTTGGATTGCAAGGAAGATCCAACCAGTCCATTCTAAAGGAGATCAGCCTTAGGTGTTCTTTGGAAGGAATGATACTAAAGTTGAAACTCCAGTACTTTGGCCACCTCATGCGAAGACTTGACTCATTGGAAAAGACTCTGATGCTGGGAGGGCTTAGGGGAAGGAGAAAAAGGGGACGATAGAGGATGAGATGGCTGGAAGGCATCACTAACTCGATGGATGTCAATTTGAGTGAACTCCGGGAGTTGGTGATGGACAGGGAGTCCTGGCGTGCTGCGATTCATGGGGTCACAAAGAGTCAGACACGACTGAGCGACTGAACTGAACTGAACTGAACCATTTGAAAACTGATGCCCAAATATATTCTTGATACATGCTACTGTGAATAAATCTTCTGATTTCAAATTTCAGTTGTTCTTAATTATTTACAACTGCTTATTTATTTTTATATTGTCATCATGTTCCATAATCTTGCTAACTACTTTAAAGATTTTAGAAGCACTTTTTTCCATTGGATGTCATAGAATTTTTATATATAGAAAAATTATGTCATCTAAAAATTAAGAGAATTTTATTCTATCTGATTTCTGTTTTATTTTTCTTCTTGTATTGTACTACATCTTACAGTGTAATGTTGACTACAGGTGATAAAAGCAGATAGATTTTTTTTATGTTCCAACCAGTCCATTCTGAAGGAGATCAGCCCTGGGATTCCTTTGGAAGGAATGATGCTAAAGCTGAAACTCCAGTACTTTGGCCACCTCATGCGAAATGTTGACTCATTGGAAAAGATTCTGATGCTGGGAGGGATTGGGGGCAGGAGGAGAAGGGGACGACAGAAGATGAGATGGCTGGATGGCATCACTGACTCGATGGACGTGAGTCTGGGTTAACTCCGGGAGTTGGTGATCGACAGGGAGGCCTGTCATGCTGTGATTCATGGGGTCGCAAAGAGTAGGACACGACTGAGCGACTGAACTGAACTGAAAAGTTATGTGTTTGTTTAATCTACTTCAATCAGTATTTTTTTATTATCAGAAAAAAATAAAATTTCAGAGTAAGTATTAGGTTAAGTAAAGACTGTTTTCCTAAATCTCCAGTGGGAACTCATATTAAAAGTGTGATTTAAAAACTGAGCTAGAACAAATAATTTCTCAATTTGTATGGAAATACAAAAAACCTCGTATAGCCAAAGCTATCTTGAGAAATAAGAACGGAACTGGAGGAATCAACCTGCCTGACTTCAGGCTCTACTACAAAGCCACAGTCATCAAGACAGTATGGTACTGGCACAAAGACAGAAATATAGATCAATGGAACAAAATAGAAAGCCCAGAGATAAATCCAGGCACATACGGTCACCTTATCTTTGACAAAGGAGGCAAGAATATACAATGGATTAGAGACCATCTCTGTAACAACTGGTGCTGGGAAAACTGGTCAAACACTTGTAAAAGAAAGAAACTAGAGCACTTTCTAACACCATACACAAAAATAAACTCAAAATACATAATAATAAATAATAAAACTCAAAGAGCTAAATGTAAGACCAGAAACCATAAAGCTCCTAGAGGAAAACATAGGCAAAACACTCTCTGACTTACATCACAGCAGGATCCTCCATGACCCACCTCCCAGAATATCAGAAATAAAATCAAAAATGAACAAATGGGACCTAATCAAACTTAAAAAGCTTCTGCACAACAAAGAAAACTATAAGCAAGGTGAAAAGACAGCCTTCAGAATGGGAGAAAATAATAGCAAATGAAGCAACTGACAAACAACTAATCTCAAAAATATACAAGCAACTTCTGCAGCTTAATTCCAGAAAAATAAATGACCCAATCAAAAAATGGGCCAAAGAACTAAATAGACATTTCTCCAAAGAAGACATACAGATGGCTAACAAACACATGAAAAGATGCTCAACATCACTCATTATCAGAGAAATGCAAATCAAAACCACTATGAGGTACCATTTCATGCCAGTCAGAATGGCTGCGATCCAAAAGTCCACAAGCAATAAGTGCTGGAGAGGGTGCGGAGAGAAGGGAACCCTCTTACACTGTTGGTGGGAATGCAAACTAGTACAGCCACTATGGAGAACAGTATGGAGATTCCTCAAAAAACTGGGAATAGAACTGCCTTATGATCCAGCAATCCCACTGCTGGGCATACACACTGAGAAAACCAGAATTGAAAGAGACATGTGTACCCCAATGTTCATAGCAGCACTGTTTACAATAGCCAGAACGTGGAAGCAACCTAGATGTCCATCCACAGATGAATGGATAAGAAAGCAGTGGTACATACACACAATGGAGTATTAGCCATTAAAAAGAATACATTTGAATCAGTTCTAAGGAGGTGGATGGAACTGGAGCCTATTATACAGAGTGAAGTAGGCCAGAAACAAAAACACAAATACAGTATACTAACACACATATATGGAATTTAGAAAGATGGTAAAAATAACCCTATTTACGAGACAGCAAAAGAGACACTGATGTATAGAACAGACTTTTGGACTCTGGGACCGAGAGAGGGTGGGATGATTGAGGAGAATAGCATTGAAATATGTATAATATCATATCTGAAACGAGTCGTCAGTCCAGGTACGATGCCCGATAACAAATGTCTGGGGCTGGAGCACTGGGACGACCTGGAGGGAAGGTGTGGGGAGGGGAGAGGGAGGAGGGTTCAGGATGGGGAACACGTGTATACTGGCGGTGGATCCATCTTGATGTATAGTAAAAGCAATACAATATTGTAAAGTTAAGCAAAATAAAAAATAAATAAATAAATAAATAAATAAAAACTGATTTGAAGATTTCAAATTCCCCATGAGAGAAGTAAGGAAAGTCTTCGTTTATCAACCTTGACCTTTCTGAGCATGGAGAGCAGAAACAAGGAGAACAACTCCACAGAGAAATCTGAAGAACGTAGGAGTTGTAGACTTACATCAGTAGAAGCTGAAAAGGGACAGGGAACTTCTGGTGAAGCAGAGATAGCAAAAAATTCAGCACCTGGGACCAAAAGAAAAAGAGATACAAAAAATAGCACAGCTTGCGGTCCAGGAGACATGTCACAATTTTGTCACGGTGTGAAACCTCCAAAGACACCGACGCGGATCCCCATCCCCCCTCTACCTGCTGTCCTGTCACCTGTCAACCTGGTCCATAGGGACGTCATTCATGCTTGGTGCCAGCAGTTAAAACTGAGCACCAAAGGCCCGAAACTAGATGGATATAAACGACTCTGTGAATATGCTTACCCTCATCAAAAAAACATTCCTGCCACAGGCCAGGAGGCCAGGATCCTGTCACTATCGAAAAGGATAAAAGATAGAAAAGGGGGAACTACCACTGGAATGCTCTGTTGAGAGAACGTCTTCTGAAGGGGCTGCTCCTCCTGCACGGGGGGCCACCTGCCCTTGAGGGAGCTCCTCCGCCTCTTGAGGCAGTTGTATCAACTTCTGCCCCCAACTCAGAAGCTGTTTGCCGCCTGGAGCAAAATGACAGCCAGGGCCGTGAAGACAGAGCCAGTACCATCACAAGAGACTTGTGAGGTCCGGTGGTGCGTGGTCCACGGGAGAAATCTCCCAGCTAACACAGAAGGCTGGGTTCGTTTACAGTTTCATGCTGGGCAGGCCTGGGTGCCTGGAAAATGAAGAAAGGTGTCTGCATTCTTCCTGATACCTTCTGGTGACTTTCCACCCCCACACCTGGAGGACAATATGCTGTGCCCTGAGTATGTACACAGGAATAAAGTATTAACAAAAAGCCTGCAGTGAGATCATAATACCAGTAAAAGGATACAGCTATGATTATAATTAATGATAGAGAAGTGACTACAATCAACTCCACGGTGACTTTAGACAGCTGAACTCTGGGCCGCTCCACTCTCTCCATGAGTTCTGCTTCCAGGGTGTCCAGCTGACTTACAAGGTTGCATGAAAAAGAAAGCCTGTGAACTGATGGGAAACAGAAGCAGAAGTGACTGTCTCTCCAAAGACACCCAGCCCTAAGGGAACACAGGATAAAGGAGATGGGGACATTTTAAAAATACTAAGTCACTGAATGGAATTAATCTGCTTGAAAATGCACCGCAAAAAGATCCTCGAACGTAAAGCCAAATCTCGCCAAGTAGGAAAGGAAAAGGGGAAATATAAGGAAGAAACAATTGAGAAGATGCAAGAATAAAGTCATCTTGTCTACTTGCAAGTCATCTTGCAAGAATAAAGTCAGCTTTCATTAAAAACTGTTAAAATGAAATGAAAAAAAAAAAAAAAAAAAAAGGAAAATGCCTCAAGTAAATCTCTACATTGGACAAAATGGATCTTTATAGGCAACAGTTGAAATTTGGTCATGTACACCTTAACCAGATATTCAACCTTATCGTCACCAGGCATGGTACAAGCAAAAATGTGTTTCCTGACATGATACAATGTATCACTGACAATATTCTTGCCCCAAAGAATCTATTCACAGGGAAGCAATCAGTCCTAATTATGCCTCTTGTCTCAGCATAATTAGGTGAGCTTACCATCATTTAGGTGTCAGTTACTTAGATGCATCCATCCATATGTAAATATTCACAACCTATGCACTTAAGATGTCTATATTTTATGTATATGTGAGTTGTATATAATTTTTTAAGTGTTCCAGATTGAATGATACATTATAATGCCTCTAGTAAAAGGGCAACTAAAAAATTTTAAACTTAAAACTTTTATTTTAAAATAAAATACTCTAGGCCAGAGCAGGAGTGAGGTTGGACCAGGGCTGAGGCAGCCAAGGCTCCTCCTGCCCGTATCAGTGGATCCTGCTCAGAGTATGGCTGACTGCCCTTTCAGGCAAGCAGGGCGGAGCATGACTGGGCAGTGCCAGCGCTGAGACAAAGCTGTTTCCAGCTACAAAGCAGGGATCACAGCAAACACACCCGCCACAGAAGCACTATGGCATTACTTCTCCCTTTTGTTTCACTGAAACTAGTGGAGACTCTGAAGCCCTTTGGGGTTTTTGAAGAGAAAGAGGAACTTCAGTGCAGGATTTTAATTTTGGGAAAATTAACCTGGTAAAAGACTGGATACGAGAAATCAGTGATAGCAAGAATCTTTCACAATCTCTAATGGAACATGCTGATGCGAAAATGTTTACATCTGGATCTTACAGATTAGGTGTACATACAAAAAACTGCCAATACTGATGCATTGTGTGTTGCACCAAGACATGTTGATTGAAGTGACTTTTTCACCTCATTCTATGTTAAGTTGAAATTACAGGGAGAAGTAAAAGATTTAAGAGCTGTTGAAGAGGCTTTTGTACCAAGTTATCAAACTGTTTGATGGAATAGAGATTGATATTTTGTTTGCAAGATTAGCACTGCAGACTATTCCAGGAAACTTGGACTTAAAACATGACAGTCTGCTTAAAAATTTAGATATGTATAACGAGTCCTAATGATTGCAGGGTTTTGATTTTGTTGCAAATCAATGAAATGGTTTTACGAGATGTTTTACTTCTAGTATCAAACATTGACAACTTCAGGTTAACCCTGAGGGCTATCAAACTGTGGGCCAAATGCCACAATATCTACTTCAATATATTAGGTTTCTTCAGTGGTATCTCCTGGGATATGCTCATAGCAGGAACTTGCCAGCTTTGTCCAAATGCGATAGCATCAACTCTTGTACATAAATTTTTATTGGTATTTTCTAAATGATTTGTGTTGAGATTATATTAAAATAAAATTGATTATACACACTGAAAAAAAAATTCCCCATGAAATTTTTTCTAGTCCTTGATAAGTTATATATGTATTTCAGTTAATTCTTCTCATTATTTTTTCCTATTAGGAGTCTATAAGATAGTAGAAAGAATTATATTGAATAAGTGAGGGCAAATTTGTCATAGGAACAAATGATGAAAAGATATAGGATGATATAAAATTTTTAAATGAAATTCCCTGTCACTTTTGGCAAGCTCATGATCAGTCACTTAGAGTTACATATTTCAATATTTTATTTTTCCATATATATATATAAAAAGTTATCTTAGGTTATCTTCATTTGAAAAGTTTATATCCTTTCCAAGTACCTTATTATCATGAGCTAACTTAGTCCCTGAAATAAAATGACTTAAGAAATAATGTGCTTTTTCATGAAGTAGAAATCAAAATTTTAAATACATTCTTCAGATAAATCAATCGTGTACTAGTCATTTGCTCTAAAATATGAAGAGCAGAGGAAGCTTTATTTTGAGTTTAATGATTATCTCTTTCTCCATATGAAACATTGCAAAGTTTACTTCTTTAGATAAACTAGTCATTTAATAAGGGATTAATGGATACCGACACTTTGTACAGAACTAGACACTGTATTTATCAAAAGATAGCTCCTCAGACAAGAAGATATTTTATAGATAGAGATATTATTTTTTTTTAATATTCTGACTACTGAGAAACTTAATAGCAATGACTTTTACACAAAGTATAAAAATATGTAGAATATGGTTTTACCCCAAAATAAATATTTCAAGTTCTTTCCTCAGACCTTTTGGATACAATCATACAGAAATATTTATAATATCAAAATATTATTAGGCAAGCTATATCCTTTCTTGTCTTCATTAAAAGCCATTGACATATAGCATGTAACATAAAAAAAAAAAAAAAAAAAAAAATCAGTGAAATTATTTGCAACCAACACAGCTTGCCTATCTTCCAGTCTAATTCAGTAATACTTCTGTAACATTCCTTGCAAACATCACATAACCTCTCATCTAATCTTATATTTTTTCATAAATTTGGGTATTGATAACACTAGATGAAACTAGTAAAATGCTTTGGAGTGGCTAAACACTGTACAGATGGTACATCATTTAATCTATTCAACATTCCTTTGAAATGAGAATCCTGAAAAATTATCTTTACTTCATATTATTTAAATTATTTCTGTAAAGATTTACTGATTTTTCACAAGGCTAAACACTATCAAATACCAAGCCTTGGAATAAAATGCAAGCCTACAGATCTTACAATTTTATCATGTGATTTTTCTCTGTATGAACTAATCAGAACTCTTCTACTTCCATGGATTCTATTACCATTTACTTGCAACAGTTATCAGAACTCTTCTACTTCCATGGATTCTATTATCATTTACTTTCAAGAGTTAGAACTGGACATGGAACAACATGCTGGTTCCAAATTGGGAAAGGAATACGTCAAGGCTGTATATTGTCACCCTGCTTATTTAACTTAGATACAGAGTACATCATGAGAAATGCTGGGCTGGAGGAAGCAGAAGATGGAATCAAGATTGCCAGGAGAAATATCAATAACCTTAGATATGCAGATGACACCACATTTATGGCAGAATGCGAAGAACTAAACAGTCTCTTGAAAGTGAAAGAGGAGAGTTAAAAAGTTGGCTTAAAACTCATCATTCAGAAAACTAAGATCATGGCATCTGGTCCCATCACTTCATGGCAAATAGATGGGGAAACAATGGAAACAGTGACAGACTTTATTTTGAGGGGCTCCAAAATCACTGCAGATGGTGATGGTAGCCATGAAATTAAAAGACACTTTCTCTTTGGAAGAAAGTTATGACCAATCTAGACAGCATGGTAAAAACAGAGACATTACTTTGCCAACAAAGATCTGTCTAGTCAAAGCTATGTTTTTTCCAGTGGTCATGTATGGATGTTAGAGTTGGACTATAAAGAAAGCTGAGTGCCAAAGAATTGATGCTTTTGATCTGTGGTGTTGGAGAAGACTCTTGCAAGTCCCTTGGGTTGCCAGGAAATACAACCAGTGTATCCTAAAGGAAGTCAGTCCTGAATATTCATTGGAAGGACTGATGCTGAAGCTGAAACTCCAGTACTTTGACCACCTGATGTGAAGAACTGACTGAATTGAAAAGACCCTGATGCTGGGAAAGATTGAAGGTGGGAGGAGAAGGGGATGACAAATGATGAGATGGTTAGATGGAATCACAGACTCAATGGACATGAGTTTGAGTAGGCTCCAGGAGCTGGTGATGGACAAGGAAGTCTGGCATGCTGCAGTCCATGGGATCACAAAGAGTTGGACATGACTAAGGGGCAGAACTGAACTGCTGTTATCAAAAGTATACCAGTTATATGTGTTTGCTAAGTTGCTTCAATGGTGTCTGACTCTTTGCCAACCCCATGGACTACCAAGTTCCTCTGCCTTTTGGGATTCTCCAGGCAAGAATACTGGAGTGGATTGCCATGCCGTCTTCCAGGGGATCTTCCCCATAAATGTCTTGCCAAAATCTCTAATAGGAACACTAGATGAAAATTTTTGCTTTGCTATATAAGGATCCCAAAGAACAGGCTTCTAGTTGCACCCCAGCAATATCTGTTCTACTATTTCTTCATATTAATTAATAGTTTTAGCTGAACAAAGGCTGCTGGGCAGAGCAATTTGTTTCAGATAACCTTGCTGTGTTCCCTTTTCCTATTGCCCTCCCCTTCTGACCCATCACTCAGATTCCAGCTCCACAATCTCTCTTGACTGTATACTTAGACCTCATCACCACAGATTTTTCTGTCCTTCAGGTAGTCCTTATCTCCTCTGAAAAATTTTATAGCCTTTAACTGTTATAATTCATTATTGTTGTTCCTCTTCCTCTTTTTCATCTAGGACACTCATCTGAAAACAAAAAAAAAATATTTTTTCTTTTCTTATCCTGCCATTTGTTGTCTTTGACCTTTAGGATGAGCTCCAAGTCTTACACATATCTTACAAGACCAACCATCATTTGAGTTTTTTCCTTGTTATTTGCAACAAATTTTGCCATACCCCCTCAGAGACTCTATAATTTATCCCTGAACAATTATTTCCAAATTCTCTAGAGTACTACCTCTTTAATCAACTCCAAGTCTTAATATATATATTTTTTTCTTGTCCTTGGATCCAACTGTATTTCTCTTATTACTATAATTTTCTAACATCCCCACATCCTTCAGTATTTATGCACTCCTTGATGTGGTTCCTTGGATTATGGCTAGTTTAGGTGACCCTTTTATATAATACTCTTTGCTCTCCTTTCACAGCACTAATTCCAGTTGGTTGTATTACAGTCAATGTATTAACCCCTCATCTTTGAAAGACTTAAGTGTCTTTACATACATTATCTGTATTTTATTATCTCCCTATAAATCTGTTTTTTTTTTTTTTTGAGGCTGAAAGGATTTTATTTTATTTTTAATATTAATTTATTTATCTTAATTGGAGGTTAATTACTTTACAATATTGTATTGATTTTGTCATATATCAACATGAATCCGCCACAGGTATACACATGTTCCCCATCCTGAACCCCCCTCCCTCCTCCATCCCCATACCATCCCTTTGGATCCAGCTTAGTGTGTGGTAGAAATTCAACACTCAATGGATTTTGCTGAGTTATTAAAAAAATTAACAAGTGGAATTGGCATTAGTTTGCTTGGACTGTTCTAACGTAATACCACAGACTAGGTGACTTAAAAAAAAAAAACATTTATTTCTCACATTCCTGGATACTTGGAACTCCAAATTCAAGGTGATAGAAGATCTTATATGTGGCTTCCTTGTTTGCAGATGGCCATTTTATGTTTTATCTGCGCATAGAAAAGAAGAGAGAGTGAATCAAGATCTCCAGTCTCATAAAGGCACTAATCTCATTCATGGGGCCTCCACCTTTGTGACTTATTTATAGCTCAGAGGCCTACCTACTAACACCATAGTATCAAGGGTTAGTCTTCCAAGATATGCATTTGAGAGAACATGAGAGCATTCAGTTTATAAACCATTCTTAATTTTGAGAAAATTTTTCAACAACTGAAGATAGTACTCTTTAAAGAAAAAAAAATCCTTCTTTCCCTTTAGCCAAATATTAAAAATAAATGTACCTTACTCAATTGAGTATGTTTGATTGTGTGAACTTTCTGTGTAACTTGTGGTTCACAGAACTGATCCAGCTAGAGTCAGTGTTATCTGAGCAGAGTTGACAGCTAGGAAGGATTCTCTAATATGGACACTGCCATTGTTTTAATTCTCCCTAAGTCAAAATTGCCTTTCTGACAGAACTGCCATGCTGTTGATGTATATTCCATGATGTATAGTCAACTTAAACTCTGGGAATTTTTCACTTAGACTATTAGAAATTCATAACTCACCTGCCCTGTACTTTGCATTTGGTTCCAGAATTTAAGTTCAACAATATACTAGGAAATAAATTATTCAGTATTGCCAGTGGCTAATATTGCTGTTCTTATTCTTGTTTTTTTTTTTTTTTTTTTTTTTTTTAACTCTAAAGGCATCCAGTGAATACTTTGTGAATTTTGAATATAGTTTTCCTTCACAGTAGTTTCTATTGTTCCAATCATGAAAGATATATGTTAACAGTATGCTGAGTCACCAAATATTTCACTTCTGCTTTTTACCAGGGACTGAAAATATGGACATCAATCTTGCTAAACTGCTCAGCTATCTGGTGACTCTTCTATTTCCTTTAAGAAATTTGTGTGACAGAGATGGAAGTTGGCAATAGTTTCTGTATCTCTGCTTTTCATTTGAGGAAAGCTCATTGTGAATTCTGAAAATGCTATTCTAACAACTTGTACATGATTTTTCACTTTATATTTCTATAAAACAACTTTCTTTTATTCCTAAATAATGATTATTAGGACTTGGATTTTCAAAATAAATATTTTTCCTTATTATGAAAATGTTTTAATGCCAGACATCATGCTAATATAATGAAAATAATACAATGATCTCTATTAACTGAAAAGAGAAAATGTACGTATAAATATATATATCATGCTGCTGCTGCTAAGTCGCCTCAGTCGCGTCCGACTCTGTGCAACCGCATAGACCGCAGCCCACCAGGCTCTGCCGTCCCTGGGATTCTCCAGGCAAGAACACTGGAGTGGGTTGCCATTGCCTTCTCCATTGTGTGAAAGTGAAAAGTGAAAGTAAAGTCGCTCAGTCGCATCCGACTCGTAGCGATCCCATGGACTGCAGCCTACCAGGCTCCTCCAGCCATGGGATTTTCTAGGCAAGAGTACTGGAGTGGCTTGCCATTGCCTTCTCCGATATATATCATAGGTGTTGTAAATTTAAATATAGATATTTCAGGATGTATGAGTGATATCATTAGATTCCTGTTGTAATTTAGTAGTTAGAAATTTTGAATGAAAAAAAAAAAGTCAGTGGTTAAAAGTCATGTTCTTATTCTTGCTCACTAATGATATAGGAAAAAAAAAAAAAAGAAAAAACCTGAAGTGCTTTATTTCTTCCAAAGAATTATTTGTTAGAATGTAGAGTTGGTAAGATATTTGGTGATTTAGTGAGGGATTTTTTTTTTTTTTATTGAGATTTTCTTTTCAATTTAATGTTTGTACTTCTCTATCTCTCTACATATATATAGACACTACTGGACACAAAACAGAGACTTTACTCTGCTGACAAAAGTCCACATAGAGAAGGCTATGGTCTTCCCAGTGTCACCTACAGTTGTGAGAGCTGGACCTTAAAGAAGGCGGAGCACCAAAGAATTGATGCCTTCGAACTGTGGTGCTGGAGAAGACTCTTGAGAGTCCCTTGGAAAAGAAGGAGATCAAACCAGTCAATGTTAAGGGAAATCAACCTTGAATACTCATTGGAAGGATGACACTGAAACTCCAGTATTTTGGTCATGTGATGCAAACAACTGACTCATTGGAAAAGTTTCTGATGCTGGGAAAGATTGAGGGCAGAAGGAGAAGAGGCTGTCAGAGGATGAAATGGCTGGATGTCATCACAGATGCAATGGCATGAACTTGGGCAAGTTTTGGGAGATGATGAGAAACAGAGAGCCCTGGAGTTCTGCAGTCCTTGGGGTTTCAAACTGTTGAGCGTGACTGGGTGACTGAACAATGATAACAAAAATACACATACACTAATATACACACACACATATACACTTTTATCTGTGTACTTATATATCTGTAAAGTGGAATAAATTTTCATCTGATTATGAGATACGTAAATGTGATATGTATCACAGTTCCTAAATGACGATTTGGCTCTAATTTAATTGGAAAAATAAGGGAATATCTACAATTTCAATGATTTAAAGAGAAATACAAATGAGCTACACAATCATAGGTCTGTGACTTATAAATCTTCTATAAACAAAGCTTCTTTATGTTGAAATCATGTCTCTTGTTTATTTTATTTTGAATTATTTATCTATAATGTTGGCTTACTGATGACTTAGAAGGAAAAAAGAGTAAAAAGAAATTCATAAGGAATATACACTCTACTGAAACAGGTTATTTTTTCTATTTTCTTAGGAAAAAAAATACAGTTTCAAATGTCTTTATTTGTAGCTATAAGTTAACTGAAATGAAAATATGAAAACAAAATCAATGCAAAAATTATACTGGATAATTTACATAGATGACCAGTCTTTCTTCAAGGTTATTGAAATAAAAGAGAGAGGTCAGAATTCAGTTTGAGATGAATTTCACTGAAACAAAAAGCTGAAGAGTTTTTAAGACCTGAAGTTAGGGGATTTTTAGGTTGTTTTATGTTTCCTAATTGTCATTATCAAAATGAATATAAACTTGCTCATATCTTCATATCAGGAGGTAGTTTTACAATCTGAAGTTAGCCTGCCAAAGTTAGGCTTATAAAGAAAGACATTTTTACTTTGTAGACTAGCAATAAGATTGTAAAGTTATTTATATCTCAAAGGATCAGAGAAATAATTTACAAGTATAGGTTTTCTAAAGCAAAAGTTCTAAGTAAAGGAATGTAGGTAGCCTAGAGTTAGGAAGAATCCTGTCCAAAATTTAGTTACGTTGTAAGGAGCATTAAACCAAACTTGGCGAAGGAATATTCAAAATCCTTTTATCCATGTGAAATTTTATCTAATTAATTTGAACCACAATTCTTTCCCTTCTATCAATTCTTAGAACTAAGTCACAGTGGTATTCTACATGCTGAAATAGTCATTTTGATTGAGGTGCACTGTTTAAAATATTTTAATTTGAACTTCTTTCAACAGAGATGGGGTCTCAAGTTCACCATCATTCCCACTAGCACTTAATGTTTTATAACCATGTGATTTCCTATTTTCAACCATTTACTACGTCCATCAGTCAGTTTAGTTCAGTTACTCAGTCGTGTCCAAATCTTTGCAACCCGATGGACTGCAGCACGCCAGGCTTCCCTGTCCATCGCCAACTCCTGGAACTTACTCAAACTCATGTCCATTGAATTGGTGATGCCATCCAACTATCTCATCCCCTGTCATCCCCTTCTCCCCCCACTTTCAATCTTTCCCAGCATCAGGGTCTTTACCAATGAGTCAGTTCTTCACATCAGGTGGCCAAAGTAATGGAGTTTCAGCTTCAACATTAGTCCTTCCAAGGAATATTCAGAATTCATTTTCTTTAGGATGGACTGGTTGGATCTCCTTGTAGTCTAAGGGACTCTCAAAAGTCTTCTCCAACACCACAGTTCAAAAGCATTGATTCTTTGGCACTCAATTTTCTTTATAGTCCAATTCTCACATCTATACATCACTAATGGAAAAACCATAGCTTTGACTAAAGCTTTGTTGGGAAAGTAATGTCTCTGCTTTTTAATATGCTGTCTAGGTTGTTCATAACTTTTCTTCCAAGGAGCAAGTGTCTTTTAATTTCATGGCTGCAGTCACCATCTGCAGTTATTTTAGAGTCCCCCTAAAAATTCTCTCACTGTTTCCATTGTTTCCCCATCTATTTGCCATGAAGTGATGGGACCATATGCCTTGATCTTAGTTTTTTTCAATGTTGAGTTTTAAGGCAACATTTTGACTCTCCTCTTTCACTTTCATCAAGAGCTTCTTTAGTTCTTCTTCACTTTCTGCCATAAGGGTGGTGTCATCTGTATATCTGAGGTTGTTGATATTTCTCTTGAAGCTTATGCTTCATGCAGGCTAGCATTTCACATGATATATTCTGTATATAAATTAAATAAGCAGAGTGACCATATACAACCTTGATTCATTCCTTTCCCAATTTGGAACCAGGCTATTTTCCCATGACTAGTTTTAACTGTCACTTTTTGACCTGCCTTCAGATTTCTCAGTAGGCAGATAAAGAAAGAAAGAAAGTGAAATCACTCAGTTGTGTCCAACTCTTGGTGGCCCCACGGACTGTAGCCTGCCAGACTCCTCCATTCATGGAATTTTCCAGGCAAGAGTACTGAGGTGGGTTGCCATTTCCTTCTCCAGGGGATCTTCCTGATGCGGGGATCAAACCCAGATCTCCCACCATGCAGGCAGCTGCTTTACCATCTGAGCCACCAGGGAAGCCCAACCATAGTGGAGATGGTGGTCTGGTAATCGCATCTCTGTCAGAATTTTCCACAGTTTGTTCTGATCCACATAGTCAAAGGCTTTGTTTTAGTCAATAATGAAAAAGTAGATTTGTTTTTGGAACTCTCTTGTTTTTTTGATGATCCAGTGGATGTTGACAATTTGATCTCTTGTTCCTCTGCCTTTTCTAAATCCACCTTGAACATCTGGAAGTTCACGGTTCACATGCTGTTGTAGCCTGGCTTGGAGGATTTTGAGCATTACTTTGCTAGTGTGTAGTTCAGTTCAGTTCAGTTCAGTTGCTCAGTCGTGTACAACTGTTTGCAATCCCATGAACCACAGCAGGCCAATCTTCCCTGTCTATCACCAAATCCCGGAGTCCACCCAAACCCATGTCCACTGAATCTGTGATGCCATCCAACCATCTCATCCTCTGTCATCCCCTTCTCCTACTGCCCTCAATCTTTCCCAGCATCAGGGTCTTTTCTAATGAGTCAGTTTTTCAGATCAAGTGGCTAAAGTATTGCAGTTTCAGCTTTAGCATCAGTCCTTCAAATGGATATTCAGGACTGATTTCCTTTAGGATGGACTGGTTGGACCTCCTTGCAGTCCAAGAGACTCTCAAGAATTTTCTCGAACACCACAGTTCAAAAGCATCAATTATTCAGTGCTCAGCTTTCTTTCTAGTCCAACTCTCACATCCATACATGACAACTGGAAAAACCATAGCCTTGACTAGATGGACCTTTGTCGACAAATTAATTTCTTTGATTTTCAATATGCTATCTAGATTAGTCATAACTTTCCTTCCAAGGAGTAAGCGTCATTTAATTTCATGGCTGCAATCACCATCTGCAGTGATTTTGAAGCCCAGAAAAATAAAGTCGATGAGTGCAAAGCACAGTAGTTCGAACATTCTTTTGCATTGCCTTTCTTTGGGATTGAAATGGAAACTGATTTTTTCCAGTCCTGTGGTCCCTGCTGATTTTTTCCAAATTTTCTGACATATTGAGGGTAGTACTTAAACTGCATAATCTTTTAGTATTTGAAATAGTTCAACTTGAATTCCATCACCTCCACTAGTTTTGTTTGTAGTTATGCTCTCTAAGGCCCACTTGACTTTGCATTCCAGGATGTCTGGCTTTAGGTGAGTGATCACACCATCGTTGCTATGAAGTTCTTTTTTGCATAGTTCTTCTGTGTATTCTTGGCACCTCTTCTCAATGCATCCATATTTGAATTTAAAACCACTGAAATTCACTTTGGCTTTAATAATTTTCACATTTTTTAGTTGCTATATTAGTAAGAGGTTTGAAGAGAAGCTGAATCAATTCTATGTTTATGCATTTAAAAATGATATTTATTATAAGGAATTGATTCATACAAATCCCAGGTGGTTCAGTGGGTAAAAAATCTGCAATGCAGGAGGTACAGGAGATGAAAGTTCCATTCCTGGGTCACAAAAATTTCCTGGAGAAAGAAATGGCAACCCACTCCAGTATTCTTGCCTGGAGAATCCTTGACCAGAGGAAACTGGCAGGCTACAGTCCATAGAGTTGCAAAGATTTGTACATGACTATAGCGACTGAGGAGAAGGCAATGGCACCCCGCTCCAGTACTCTTGCCTGGAAAATCCCACGGACAGAGGCGCCTGGTAGGCTGCAGTCCATGGGGTCGCTAAGAGTCGGACATGACTGAGCGATTTCACTTTCTCTTTTCACTTCATGCATTGGAGAGGGAAATGGCAACCCACTCCAGTGTTCTTGCCTGGAGAATCCCAAGGACAGGGAAGCCGGGTGGGCTGCCGTCTATGGGGTCACACAGAGTCGGACACGACTGAAGTGACTTAGCATAGCATAGCATAGCATAGCGACTGAGGAAAAAAAAGAAAGAGAGCCAAAAACGAGTACAGCAGGCCAACAGTTTAAAATTTCAGGCAGAATTTGATGTTAAATTCTTGAGTCTGAAGGCAGGCTGGATGATAATTCTTTCCTCTTTAGAGGGCCCAGTTTTTCTCTTAAGACCTTCAATTGATTGGATTAGGCCCACTCACATTATAGATCTTTAATAAAGGTAATTATCTAATGCTATTCTCCAGTAAAATTGATTACATAAGTTATAATTATGGTCATTTAGATTCTTGAACATATAAGAATAGTGTTTACTTAAAGAATAATTTTCAATACATTTAATTGAAAAGGAGAGTCAAAAATTCTAGCTAAGAAATTGTTCTTGACATCTTTTCAAAAGCAGGGGGAATAAAATATTAACTTACCAGTGACTGTCTTATTTTACCTTTTTCTTGTCTGTATGTTTTTTTCTTTGAAATATTTTAAACATCATAGCACTATGTCTAATAGTAAAAATCCTGCTTAATTCTCAAAGCATATCCTCAAACCAATGTTATCCTGTTAGTACATAATCTTAGCAGATGATTTGCTCCAAGAAGTGTACAACTTAGCCAATACACATCTGTATTGTAAACAATGCCAGAGTACATGCATTGTTTAACACCTTATTTTTCAGTTGGTAGGTGACTAATATCCTTCTTGATATAAGATATATGTCTACTTTTTTAATAAGTGCATGTGACTTTTTTGATAATTAATTTACATTTAAACTATTTTTATGATTGAACATTTCAGTCATCTACATATTGTTTATTTGAAGACAGTACTGCAAACAGCATCTTTATGTATATATCTGCAGGCAGCATAATTTTATATATGCATTTTTACAATTGTACAAGTTATTTCATTATCTATGTTTAATATGGAACATGAAAAATAATCATGCATTAGAATTGTTTGGAAAGACAATGTTTTGGTACTTGAAGGTTAACTTAACTTTGACATACTTACTGGCAAAGCATTTATTGTTTCTTATTTTGTTTCTGGTATTTTGTAATTTTAAATAGTTACATAACATTCTACAGATTTCCAAATTATTATTTTCCAAATTGTCAGTCTATTCAACTTTCTGTTCAAGTATTCATAAATTCCCTTTTCAGAGTAATCCATAAGACATCTTCACCTTTTGATTAAATAAAACCTTCTCAGTTAATTCTTATACTATTACTATCTAAGCAGCTTAATGCAAGCCTTCCCAAACCCTGTGTGCTGAACATAGATTTTTTTATTTTCCCCTGTGATCTTTCAGAAAGTAAAATTGAGGTGGGAAAAATAAAAAGTTTAATTTTGATCATCTTGAATTAGAACTTATAATTCTCTCCTTCCTCTCCTTTGAAATGGTTTTACATGTATGCAATGTTGTCAATATATTTAAGATATAAAATATCCAACAGTTACTAATTGCATATTCTAAAAAAAGAACTTCATTATCTTTTATAATTTTATACTTCATTAAAGCTTTTTTTGTGTGTATATCATACTCCTTCTCATCATCAAAGAGTATCTGAAGCTCATTAACTATCTTGAAATGACAAATTACTTTCTTTATTTGACTACAAGCTTTTCTTCTTTTTATCTGTAAGCATTTTTCCTTCAAGATTACACTTAATCTTTTTTTTTTTTTACCTTTTAAATGATTTACTTCTTAACTAACAAGAACAACTTTATAATTAAATGTTTTGACAGAAAAAAAGCTTATCTGTTTTGCTGAAGAGCATGTACCTAGAATGACCCACTGTATAAAAAGTCTTTTTGGTATGTAAATGGGAATGAAAGGGAGATTATGAATACCAAAATAATCTTTAAGCCTGATTAATAAAAAAGTTTTTAATTTTTAAATTTTAATGAACCTGAGATTTTCATAGTTATTATGGTTAAGCCACATAGTTGAACTCTTCTGTACTAATAACTGTGAAAAATATTGCCTTGCCTAAATTAGTAGGAGGGAAAAAGTTCTGCCATGTTGTTAGTAAATGGCAACTCCTTTCTATTTGCAATTTTTTGCCCTCTTGACTTTCAAGTCTACATTTTGTCTGGATCTCAATAGCAGTGTCAACAACTAAACATATCAATATCAGATTTCACGGAACAGTTCCAACATAAGAATTTGTGTCAAGGTAGAAAGAATTATTCAAGATCCTCAAAATAAGCCCTGCAATATGGATTGGTCACTGATGAGTAAGTCAATCTCTTCCATATTTGAAAATGGATTGAAAAGCTCAGATGTGCATCATGAAAGTAGGAAATTAAACATCTTGTTTAATACTGGTAGGGTTTTACTTTTACAAACTTGTTTTTATTCTTTCTGATGTCAATCTTACTGCTTGTCAAGAAGGTAAAGTAATCCAGATTTTAACTGGTGACATATATAAATAGCAAGTAGTTCATATAACATACCAGAGATATTCAATTCAACTTTTAAAATTAGTGTTTTCTAATTTTCAAAATTATTAGCCTCTGCCTGATGATGCACTATATAATATGTAACATTAATTCATTATTTAGTATACAAACACATATGTACACACACAATATTACCAGAGTATAATAAAACATAAGTGACTATTTTTCTTTTAAATAAGGCACTCTTTACAGGTATAAGTGATATTAAAATTATACTTACTTAGATCTCATTTTATTTTTTTTCTCCTTTATTTAAATTTTTTATTTTAATCTAACAATTTAGGGACATTATATTTCAATTCATTTTATGGGAAATATTATGAAATTAATGTAAGGCAATATATGATTTATCAACTAGTTCACGAAAGTAACTTTTTAACAGCAACTGGCTTTACAATAATATGAAAATTTCTTAAAAATTAAAACTTTGCATTCTATTTATCTATCTGTACACCTATCCATCTATCATCTCTCTAATGAAGTCAGTGGTTTAAAATGACTTTTCTAAGATAATGAAAAAGTCCAAAGATGGTAAAAACAAGCTTTTTCCTGATATTGGATGTTAACTTTGAGTAGGGTGTTTGGGGATTGAAAAAATAACAGCAGGAAATAAAACACACTTGAATGGGTCTTTTGTGGGGGATAACACAGAAATCACCAGCAGTAGATGTCTGCAATCTCCTAGCAACAATGCCCTGATGATCTCAAAATCAGTTAAGCATGGGAAACAGAAACCAGTAGTGTACATTTTCTCCATTTTTTTTTTTTTATTTGGGTCTTCTAGGCTTCTTAATTTGTAACTTCTTTTCTCCTAAAAGTGATCAACCCCTAGATGACAAAATTTTTGGTTCAAATTTTACATCTTTATTTGAACCAATGCAATCTAGTGAGCCTATTAAGGGAAAATAGTTAATATTGTTCTTTCTTTATTTTTAAAACTTATTTAAGCAGTAATTGGAAGATGTGCACATAAACAGTGGTGTTAGTGACAATTGTCAGGATAAATTGTCAAGTTTATCATTAAGAAAGAATGTCATCATTCTTTGAATACAAACAGCATTGCTTAAGCACTGAGTATTTGGCAATGCATTAGCACTCCATGGATCACGTTATTAAGAATTACTAATTCAGTAGAAGGAATAGATTTTTACTAAAAAAAAAAAAATCTGTCCCATAGGAGAATAGGACTAGGTCACTGATAATCTTTATTTGAAGGTGCATGATTTTTCTGTCTGTGACTATCTACATGTATGTATTTATCTATGTATGAATGTGCTGTGAATAGCTCTATGTATGTATTTGTATATGTACAAATGTGGTTAGGTGTTTGTTTTTATTATATAATGAATGACCGTGAGATCAATACAAATGTAAAAGCTAGAAATGCAAAAATATCTACTTCTATATACTCTTTTTAGTGACTTTTCATTCTTTCATATTCAGTACTCCTGCTTGCATCAAGAAATAATCCATATTCTAAATTTTGTTTTCATTGTTTGCTTGGATTTTTTAAAAATAGTGTTATTTCATATAACATGTCATGATTGAGAACAGAATGAACAAAGCTTGGAAAATTGCTCATGCAAACTTCAAAAACATATATGAAAAGCTATGTAAGACATGTTACTTAGTAACATATTAATGTTTGTATAATTAACATATAGAAACATGTTAATGTTTGCATAATTCTTACTTAGCTTTTCATATGTTTTTGAAGTTTGCATGAGCAATTTTCCAGAATTTGTTCATTCCATTCTCAATCATAACTAGGTTGGTACTAATTTACACTCATATTACTATGTGAATGCATTGTCCATTTATAGCTATAATGAGTACTATGTCATATAAATATGTTTAAATTTATTTTTGGTTTCTTCATTTTTACCTATTAGAAACAGTGATGCAGCTAACTCTTTTATTTTTGCTTCTAGTTTTAAGACTCTGTGATCCTCCTGTTACCCAACCCACACTTGAAGCTGACTACTGATACTGGGTTATGGTGAAGGAAAATGAGGCATTTATTCCAAGTGCAAAGCAAGGAGCATGGCAACTAATGCTGAAAAGACTCAAATTCCCTACAGGATTTCAGAAAAGTTTTTTAAAGGCAAGATGAGGGAGAGGAATTGCAGAGAGTGAGATCAGTTCATGTACAATTCTCTGGTTGGTGGTGAGGTATAAGGGTTGTGTTACAGGGATTAACATTATCAATCCTCAGACACTTTCTCATCTGGGGGCTCTGTGCTTATAGAAATCATGCAGTTAGCTTCTTCCATCTGATAGAGTTTTAGTATCTCCAGTCAACTCAAGAATATCCATCAGACACTGTCATCTATGGCCTTCAAGGAGAAACTAAGATTTGTGACTGCTATATGGCTGACCTATTATTTAAATTGTTACCAGTACTCCTGCTCCAATGCTATTTTTTTGTTAGTACATTTTTTAATCATTAATTCTTGAACCAGCCTTTTGTGGCTCAGAAGGGGCCTGGAAGACTAAGGCTTTTCTACAAACAAGAGACAGGCAGAGAACACAAAGGAATCTGTCCTGCGAAGGCCCCATAGTGTCCTGCTCAGTTATAAGTTTAGTCATTGGTAAACCTGCATAACTACATTTTTAAAACCCAATACAATCATCTCTTTCTCTTATTAAGAATGTTTATTGTACTTATTGCCTATCTGTATGTACTTATGCTTCCCACCTTGTTGCAAAAAGTTGAACTCAATTTTATTCAACTACGATCTTTTTCCTGGTGGTCTTTGGCTAGAGGATATCAAAACTAACATCAATTAAGTTAAACTACTTTACTCTCTCTAAACACCTTATTCTCTTCCTAAACATCTATTGAGTCACTTTTTTCTTACAATATAAAGGACCTCATAACAGAAAATATAGCTTTTTTTTTTCATATAGTATGACCTGTAGCAAAAACAGTACATTCATGCTGAAACTAAAAAGCCTCTTGATGAAAGTCAAAGTGGAGAGTGAAAAGGTTGGCTTAAAGCTCAACATTCAGAAAACGAAGATCATGGCATCTGGTCCCATCACTACATGGGAAATAGATGGAGAAACAGTGGAAACAGTGTCAGACTTTATTTTTCTGGGCTCCAAAATCACTGCAGATGGTGACTGCAGCCATGAAATTAAAAGACACTTACTCCTTGGAAGGAAAGTTATGACCAACCTAGATAGCATATTCAAAAGCAGAGACATCACCTTGCCAACAAAGGTTCGCCTAGTCAAGGCTATGGTCTTTCCTGTGGTCATGTATGGATGTGAGAGCTGGACTGTGAAGAAGGCTGAGCGCCGAAGAATTGATGCTTTTGAACTGTGGTGTTGAGAAGACTTTTGAGAGTCCCTTGGACTGCAAGGAGATCCAACCGGTCCATTCTGAAGGAGATCAGCCCTGGGATTTCTTTGGAAGGAATGATGCTAAAGCTGAAACTCCAGTATTTTGGCCACCTCATGTGAAGAGTTGACTCATTGGAGAAGACTCTGATGCTGGGAGGGATTGGGGGCTTGAGGAGAAGGGGACGACAGAGGATGAGATGGCTGGATGGCATCACTGACTCGATGGATGTGAGTCTGAGTGACCTCCGGGAGTTGGTGATGGACAGGGAGGCCTGGCGTGCTGCAGTTCATGGGGTCGCAAAGAGTCGGACACGACTGAGCGACTGATCCGATCTCTGATCTGATATCTAAATATAATGCATATCTTTCTTATGCATTCATCCTTTTAGTACAATTTTCTCTTCTGGATTATAATGCTCTCAAGGATCCATTTTGTGTGTGTGTGTGTGTGTGTTTTGTAAGCTTCAAATCAGTGTATATACAAATGAAAATGACAATATTTGACATAAATCCCAGCACAACTTTTTTCAGTTAGCATGATGGCATTCTAATTTCATAAGAATAAATCTGAATTTCAGAACATGAAGTTTCATAAAGGTGTTCAACTTTGAAGTCTAGAATAGGAGCAGACTGTATCTTCAACGTTTTAACATGTGCATCTTCACTTTAGTTTTGTGAAATATTAATTGTTCATTGAAAAGTATATGACAGCTTGTTTCTAGGCAATGTCAACTGATTCCTTCCCTCTCCCCATATGTAGTACAAACTTTTCTACTATTTAATTTACTTCATTATGTAAGTCTTATTAGATTACACATATGAAGAAGCAGATTAAAAACAATAAAAATTATTTCATGTTAGTTTTAAATTCAGTTTATTCTGCTTCCAGTGTCAAAAGTAGTATTAAATTGCCTAGCAAAAAACCCTTAGATATGTTAAGTAAATGTAATCATCATCTAATTGACAAAAATAATAATTTCTTTCACTGAATAGTTACATTCTAATTGCTTTAAAAAATCACAACAATATGCTGTAAATATGTTTTATATAATCCTTACAGTATCTTTGTAGTCTTGGTGTTAATATTAACTTCATTTTTCAATGAGAAAGCTCACAGTTAATATTAAATAATATATTCGAAGTCATATATGTATAAACTGTATATTTAAAGAGTTAGTCCAAAATAGAAATCAAACCTTAATTTCTGACTTTTTTCAAATCTTGTTTATCAGATCAGATCAGATCAGTCGCTCAGTCGTGTCCGACTCTGCAACCCCATGAATCGCAGCACGCCAGGGCTCCCTGTCCATCACCAACTCCTGGAGTTTACCCAGACTCACATCCATCGGGTCAGTGATGCCATCCTGCGATCTCATCCTCTGTTGTCCCCTTCTCCTCTTGCCCCCAATCCCTCCCAGCATCAGAGTCTTCTCCAATGAGTCAACTCTTCATATGAGGTGGCCAAAGTACTGGAGTTTCAGCTTTAGTATCATTCCTTCCAAAGTAATCCCAGGGCTGCTCTCCTTCAGAATGGACTGGTTGGATCTCCTTGCAGTCCAAGGGACTCTCAAGAGTCTTCTCTAACACCACAATTCAAAAGCATCAATTCTTCGGTGCTCTGCTTTATTGACTATGCCAAAGCCTTTGACTGTGTGGATCACAATAAACTGGACAATTTTGAAAAAAATGGGCATAACAGATCACCTGACCTGCCTCTTCAGAAACCTATATGCAGGTCAGGAAGCAACAGTTAAAACTGGACATGGAACAACAGACTGCTTCAAAATAAGAAAAGGAGATCGTCAAAATGTATATTGTCACCCTGCTTATTTAACTTATATGCAGAGTACATCATGCGAAACACTGGGCTGGAGGAAGCACAAGCTGAAATCAAGACTGTCGAGAGAAATAACAATAACCTCAGATATGCAGATGACACCACCCTTATGGCAGAAAGTGAAGAACTAAATAACCTCTTGATGAAAGTGAAAGTGGAGAGTGAAAAAGTTGGCTTAAAGCTCAACATTCAGAAAACTAAGATCAAGGCATCTAGTCCCATCACTTCATGGGAAATAGGGAAACAGTGGAAACAGTATCAGACTTTATTTTTGGGGTCTCCAAAATCACTTCAGATCACTTTGATTGCAGCCATGAAATTTAAAGATGCTTACTCCTTGGAAGGAATGTTATGACCAACCTAGGTAGCATATTAAAATGCAGAGACATTACTTTACCAACAAATGTCTGTCTAGTCAAGGCTATGGTTTTTTTCAGTGGTCATGTATGAATGTGAGAGTTGGACTGTGAAGAAAGCTGAGTGCTGTAGAATTGATGCTTTTGAACTGTGGTGTTGGATAAGACTCTTGAGAGTCCCTTGGACTGCAAGGAGATCCAACCAGTCCATTCTAAAGGAGATCAGTCCTGGGTGTCCATTGGAAGGACTGATGCTAAAGCTGAAACTCCAATACTTTGACCACCTCATGCGAAGAGTTGACTCATTTGAAAAGACTCTGTTGCTGGGAGGGATTGGAGGCAAGAGGAGAAGGGGACGACAGAGGATAAGAGGGCTGGATGGCTTACTGACTCGATGGACATGAGTTTGAGTGAACTCCAGGAGTTGGTGATGGACAGGGAGTCCTGGCGTGCTGCAATTCATGGGTTCACAAAGTGTCGGACACAACTGAGTGACTGAACTGAACTGAAGTCAAGGAGCCTGATTCCTACACCTCCATTGCCTTTCTCAGCATTGCTTTGTTTATTCAGGGTCTTTTGTGTCTCCATACAAATTTTAAGACTTTTTGTTATAATTTTGTGAAAATAAACCAGAATATTGGTAAACTGCTATTTATTTCATTGAATCTAATTTGCCTTGCATAGTATTGTCATTTTGACAATATTGATTCTTTCAGTCCAAGTATATCTTACCAACAGTTTGCTCATCTTCAATTACTTTCATTAGAAGCTTACACATTTTGAAGTACATGTCATTTGTCCCCTAAAGTAGGTTTATATTTAAGTATTTTATTATTTTTGTTGCAATGGTAAATTTTTTCCCTTGAATTTCTTTGCCTGATACTCCATTGTTAGTGTCAAAAAATGCAACAAATTTCTGTGTATTAATTTTGTGATTTGCAACCTCATTGCAAATTCATTGATGAGTTCTAGTAGTTTTCTAGTAGTCTCTTTAGAATTTTCTCTGTTTACCATCATATCAACTGCAGAGTTTAACTTTTAAATTTTCAAGTTGAAATTTTTTAATTTGTTTTTCTTCTCTAATTGCCATAGCTAAGGCTTCCAAATTATGTTGAATAAAAGTGGTGAATAAAAGTGTACCCTTGTCTTGTTCCTGATCCTAAAGGAAATATTTTCAACTTTTCATTATGGTATGGTATGATGTTTTTCTTCTCTAATTGCCATAGCTAAGACTTCCAAATTATGTTGAATAAAAGTGGTGAATAAAAGTGTACCCTTGTCTTGTTCCTGATCCTAAAGGAAATATTTTCAACTTTTCATTATGGTATGATGTTAGCTGTAGGTTTGTCATATATGGTCTTTATTGTATTAAGTTATGTTCCTTCTATGCCCACTTTCTGGAAGGTTTTCATCATAAATAGGTTTTGAATTCTGTAAAAAGCTTTTCCTGCATCTATTGAGATGAGCATTTGGTTTTTATTCTTCATTTCGTTAATGTGGTGTATCAAACTGATTGATTTGTGAATATTGAAAAATTCTTGCATTCTTCGGATAAATCCCACTGGATCATGATGTATGATCTTTTTAATGTATTGAATTTGGATTGCTAGCATTTTGTTGAGGATTTTTGCATCTATGTTCTTCAGAGACATTGGCCTATAATTTTCTTTTTGAGTGTAATCTTTGTCTAGTCTTAGTATCACGGTGATGATGAAATCATAGAATGAATTTTCAAGTGTCTCTTCCTCTAATTTTTTTGAACTGTTTGAGAAAGTAGGTGTTAGCCCTTTTCTAAATATTTGATAGAATTCAACTCTGAAGACATGTGGTCCTGGATTTTTGTTTATTGGGAGTCTTTATATCACAGTTTCAGTTTCAGTACTTGTCATTAGTCCAGTCATGTTTTCTGTCTCCCTGGTTCATGTCTAGAAGATTGTATTTTTCTAAGAATTTGTCTGTTTCTTCAAGGTTGTACATTTTATTGGCATACAGTTGCTCATAGTAGTCACTTATAATCCTATGTATTTCTGTGGTGTTAGTTGAAACTTCTCCTTTTTCATTTCTAATTTTGTTAATTTGATTGCCATCCCATTTTTGTCCTTTATGAATCTTGATAAAGGTTTATCAGTTTTATCTTTTCAAAGAATTAGCTTTTAGCTTCATTGATGTTTTCTGTTGCTTTTTGTTCATCTCTATTTTATTTATTTCTGCTCTGATCTTCTTTTATTCTTCTACTAACTTTAGTAATTGCTTGTTATTCTTCTAGTTGATTTAGGAATGAGGTTAGGTTGTTTATTTGAGATTTTTCTTGTTTCCTGAGTTAAGATTTTATTGCTATAAACATTCCTCTTAAAACTGCTCTGGCTGCATCCCATAAGTTTTTGGATCATCGTGCCTTCATTTTCATTTGTCTCTAGGTATTTTTATTTCTTTTTTGATTTATTCAGTGATCCATTGATTATTTAGTAGCATATTGTTTAGCTTACAGGTGTTTCTGTTTTTTACACTTTTTTTTTTTTCCCTGTGATTTATTTCTGATCTCATGGACTTGTGTCAGAAAAGATGCTTGATATGATTTCAATTTTCTTAAATGTCCTGAGACTTGCTTTGTGACCCAACTTGCTTTGTGGTGGTCAATCCTGGAAAACGCTCTATGGACATATCAGAAGAATGTGTTTTCTGCAGCTTTTGGATGGAATGGTCTATAAATATCAATGAGAACATTTGATATAATGTGTAATTTAAGGCTTGTGTTTGCTTACTAATTTTCTCTCTGGATTACCTGTCTATGATAAAATTGGCATGCTAAAGTTCCCCATTATGACTGTGTTATTTTTCTGTTATTCTGTCAATTTCTCACTTATGGCTGCTAATATTTGCCTTTTATATTGAGATGCTTCTATGTTGCATATATATACATACAGTTGTTATAGCTTTTTTTCTGAATTGATATACTAATCATTACATAATGTCTTTCTTTGACTATTGTAACAGTTTATATTGTCCGATATGAGTATTGCCATACCAGCTCTTTTTTTTTTTTTTGCCTCCATTTGCATAGACTACCTCTTTTCACCCCCCTCATTTTCAGTCTGTATGTGTGACTAGATCTGAAGTGAGTTCTTGTATATATATTATATATACAATACAGTATATATATATATTTTTAAAAATCCATTCAGCCATTCTATGTTTTTTTTTTTTTTTTAGACATATAGCCTTTAATCCATTTACATTTAAGGAAGTTATTGACATGTAATTTTCTATTCCCTTCCTCTCTCATTTTCTTATGGTTTGATGACCATCATTAGTGTTGCATTTTCTGTGTGTATGTACTGTGAAGAAAGCTGAGAGCCAAGGAATTGATGCTGTTGAACTGTGGTGTTGGAGAAGACTCTGGAGAGTCGCTTGGACTGCAATGAGATCCAACCAGTCCATTCTGAAGGAAATCAGCCCTGGGATTTCTTTGGAAGGAATGATGATCAAGCTGAAACTCCAGTACTTTGACCACCTCATGCGAAGTGTTGACTCATTGGAGAAGACTCTGATGCTGGGAGGGATTGGGGGCAGAAGGAGAAGGGAACGACAAAGGATGAGATGGCTGGATGACATCACTGACTCGGTGGATGTGAGTCTGTGTGACCTCCGGGAGTTGGTGATGGACAGGGAGGCCTCGGGTGCTGCGATTCATGGGTTTGCAAAGAGTCAGACACAACAGAGTGGCTGATCTGATCTGATTTGATCTGATTGTAGTTTTTGGATTTACCATCCCCACGAGGTTTTGATATACCAGTCCATGTGTGTAAATCTTGATTTAACTCACTAGTCTCTTTCTTGCTAGAGAATTTCCTTTAGCATTTGTTGCAATCCTTGTTTGATGGTATTGAATTCTCTTAAACTTTGTTTGTCCGTGAAGCTTTTGATTTCTTTCTCAAGTATGAATAAGAATATTGCTGAGTAGAGTATTCTTGGTTGCAAGTTCTTCCCTTTCATCACTTTAAGTATATAGAATCATTCCTTTCTGGCCTGAAAAGTTTCTGCTGATAAATCAGCTGATAACCTCATGAGGATTCCCTTGTATATTATTTGTTGCTTTTAATCTTTTTTCTTAGTATATTTGTTAGTTTGCATAATATGTGTCTTGGTGCATTCCTCCTTGGGTTTATCTTCTGTGGGACTCTGTGCACTTCCTGTACTTAGGTAACTGTTTTCTTCCCATGTTAGAAATATCTTCAACAATTATCTCTTCAAATATTTTCTCAGGTCTTTTCTTTCTTTCTTCTTTTTTTGGGATCCCTATAATTCAAAGGTTGGTGCATTAAATTTTTTTCACAGAGATCTTTTAGACTGTCTTCACTTTTCTTTTCCTTTTGTCTTTATTCTGTTCCACAGCAGAGATTTCCACTAATCTGCACTCCACGTTATGTATCTGTTTTATCTTTTTGTTTCTTTTTTTAATTTTTTTTTCTTTTTTTGCCTCAGTTATTCTGCTATTGATTCCTTCTGCTGCTGCTGCTGCTAAGTTACTTCAGTTGTGTCCAACTCTGTGCGACCCCATACACAGAAGCCCACCAGGCTCCCCCATCCCTGGGATTCTCCAGGCAAGAATGCTGGAGTGGGTTGCCACTTCCTTTTCCAATGTATAAAAGTGAAAAGTGAAAGTGAATTCGCTCAGTTGTGTCTGACTCTTAACGACCCCATGAACTGCAGCCCACCAGGCTCCTCCGTCCATGGGATTTTCCAGGCAAGAGTACTGGAGTTGGGTGCCATTGCCTTCCTTCTTGTGTATTTT
Organism: Tragelaphus eurycerus; assembly: GCA_935064755.1. Classification (NCBI taxonomy): domain Eukaryota; kingdom Metazoa; phylum Chordata; class Mammalia; order Artiodactyla; family Bovidae; genus Tragelaphus; species Tragelaphus eurycerus. Next base: position 46,636,707 of record CAKXYN010000007.1, on the reverse strand, counting down.
TTATTTCAGTTACTATATTTTTCATCTCTGTTTGTTTGTTCTTTAGTTTTTCTGTGTGTGCGTGTGCTGACCCTGAGTTGTATGCAATTTTTGTGACCCCAAAGACTGTAGACCCCAGGCTTCATAGTCTTTGAAAATTTTCAAGCAAAAATACTGTGGTGGGTTGTCATTTCCTCCTTGAGGGGATTTTTCTAACCCAGTGATTGAACCCATGTATCTAGCATCTTCTGCAGTGGCAGGCATGTTCTTTACTGCTGTATCACCTGGGAAGCCCCTTAGTTCTTCTAGGCTTTTGTTAAATATTTCTTGCATCTTCTAGATTACTCTCTTTTATTTTCCCATGATCCTGGGTCATCTTCACTATCATTTTTCTGAATTCGTTTTCTGGAAGATTGGCTTTCTCTACTCCACTTAGCTATTTTTCTGGGGGCTTATCTTGTTCCTTCATCTGGGATATATTCCTTTGCTTCTTCACTTTTTTCTAACTTTTTGTGATTGTGGTTTCATTTCCACAGGCTTCAGGACTGTAGTCTTTCTTGCTTCTATTCTGCCCCTTTACTTAAGTATATGTGATATTATAAGACTGATAAGTCCAAAATCTGCAAAGTACATTGGCAGTCTGGAGACCGAGGGGAGTTTCAACATTTCAGTCTTTAAACAACAGGAAGTACGAAAGAAGAATATTTTCTTCTTAGCAATTTTTCTTATAAAGTTGACATTTCTGTCCCAAACATTTACTCACTCAGGACACATGCCTAATTCTTCATAAGCAGTGTGGCTTTAATAGCAACTTCCCGTATTGACAAAATTTAATTTGAGCAGCAAGTTTCTTTCCACCTTTGTGATCAGTGCCTTGCTGCCTCTCTTTTATACAAGGTATAAAAGCATTTGGTGTTCCATCTTCAGATCTAGAAAATAGAGATAACCATTTGTGTAGTACTATGATCCTGGATCTCTATGAGAAAAATGTCAAGGTTCTCTCAGGGACTATTTTATGCTCTGTTCTACTGCAGCACTTGGGAGTTATTAAAAAACTGCATTTCAGACAACACCCAGCTATTCAGTGATGCTGGTGTTTTCCTTGCATTGGTCCTAATCTATTTAATGAAACTACTTAAAGTAATCAGTTCATTCTATAGCATAATTCAAACTGCTGCACAATTGCACTCATTTCACACATTAGGAAAGTAATGCTCAAAATTCTCCAAGACAGGTTTCAACAGTACATGTACCATGAACTTCTATATGTTCAAAATGGATTTAGAAAAGGCAGAGGAACCAGAGATCAAATTGCCAAGATCCATTGGATCATAGAAAAAGCAAGAGGATTCTAGAACAATATCTACTTCTGCTTTACTGATTATGGCAAGGCCTGCCTTTGACTATATAGATCACAACAATGTTGTAAATTTTTCAAGAGGTGGGAATACCAGACCACCTTCCCTGCCTCCTGAGAAATCTGCAGATCAAGAAGTAACAGTTAGAACCAGACACTGAACAATGGACTGGTTCCAAATTGGGAAAAGAGTATGTCAAGGCTATATACTGTCACCTTGCTTATTTAACTTATATGTAGAGTAATTCATGTGAAATGCCAAGCTGGATAAAGCACAAGGTGGAATCAAGATTGCTGGAAGAAATATCAATAACCTCATATACACAGATGATACCACCCTTATGAAATAAAATGAAGAGGAACTAAATACCCTCTTTATGAAACTGAAAGAGGATACTGAATAAATTGGCTTAAAATTCCACATTCAAAAGACTAAGATCATGGCATCTGGTTCCATCACTTCATGGCAAATAGATGGGGAAACAATGGAAACAGTAGCTGATTTTATTTTTTTGTGCTCCAAAATCACTGCAGATGGTTACTGTAGCCATGAAATTAAAGGACACTTGCTCCTTGGAAAAGAAGTTATAACCTACCTAGACAGCATATTTAAAAAGCAGAGACATTACTCTGCTGACAAAAGTCCATCCAGTCAAAGCTATGGTTTTTCCAGTAGTCATGTATGGATGTGACAGTTGGACTATAAAGAAAGCTGAGCACCAAAGAATTGATACTTTAGAACTGTGGTGTTGGAGCAGACTCTTGAGAGTCCCTTGGACTGCAAGGAGATCCAACCAGTCTATCCTAAAGGAGATCAGTCCTAGGTGTTCGTTGGAAGGACTGATGCTGAATCTGAAACTTCAATACTTTGGCCACCTGATGCAAAGAACTGAGTCATTAGAAAAAATACTGATGCTGGGAAAGATTGAAGGTGGGAGGAGAAGGGGATGACCGAGGATGAGATGGTTGGTTGGCATCACTGACTAGATGGACATGAGTTGGAGCAAGCTCCAGGAGTTGGTGATGGACAGGGAAGGCTGATATGCTCCCATTCATAGGGTCACAAAGAGTCTGACATGACTGAGCAACTGAACGGAACTGAATGTAACCCATTTGTGTGCTACAAATTCATGAGATAAGGAACCTACAAGAAACTATCATTTTTGTACTGCTTATATCATTAAAAATATTTTATTATGAAAAAAAAATTGTTAGCTGGATTAAGCAGTGTACCTGGTGATGGAAAGTGAAGTCTCAGTCGTGTCCGACTTTTTGTGACCCCATGGACTGCAGCCTACCAGGCTCCTCCGTCCATGGGATTTTCCAGGCAAGAGTACTGGAGTGGGTTGCCATTTCCTTCTCCAGGGGATCTTCCCAACTCAGGGATAGAACCCTGGTCTGCCGCATTGCAGGCAGATGCTTTAACCTCTGAGCTACCAGGGAAGCCCACCTGGTGATGGAGTTCCTTTATATTCTGGTGCAAGCTCCTCGTCCCACAGTGGGTAGGATAATTAATGCTAATTTTGCTTTTTCTTTGTGAGTGCTTACATACACTCATTAAGTGGGATCATCCTCTTTCCTACCTGGGTAATGTAAACATTATCCTGCAGTCTTTTACCTTCTAACATTTCCTTTCAAGAAATTACTATATTATTTTTATTCTAACTAGAGATTTTTCTTCTATTGGCTATTAAAATAACTGGTTATTAATACTTGTTGTCTTCTTTTTGCAAGTCTTGTTGTCATTTGTCTTATCTTGCCTTTACCCTTGTTTAGCCTCAGCTTTGAGACTATAGCCAAATATAACTTCTAATATGTTTCTTAGCTCAGATTCACATCTAAGTGTGTGTGATGGCAGATTGTGAGTTCTTCACAAGAATACCGAGTTCTCTCACAGAAATAAAAGGTAGAAATAACCAATTTGGAGGAAGTGTTCAGAGGACCCTATGACCTCTCATAATTGGATCAAAACAATACATAATTTCAAAAACATAAAATTGTGCTTATTGTCTGATTTACTTGCTAATTTCACTCCACTAGAAACTGATGCTTTTAAGTAATACAATGTAAATTAATTATTTGGAAAACTGATATTTCTAAGAAACACATAAATTAAAAGTTCCACATTTTATCTTTAGATTCAACAGATAAAATTACCCTGGCAACTTGCTTCCAAAATTTTCTTAACATTCGGCATGAATTTCTAGGCTAACTCATTGTGGATAGTCATAAACAACTTAGTGAAATGAGTCTGTGAATTATATTTTGAATAATGCTATGCTAAAGTATTCACAGGTATTAAATTTACACACAGGTTTCTACATTATCCCTTATCATACTCTCCAATGTAAAATTTGCCTCCAAGGAAAGTTAATCCTATTTTAAAAAAAATTAGATCACACCATTATATTTTGGACGTTATTTAATAGTTTATCTTTTCAGTGACAGTGGCATCTTCATTAAGATTATTTATCTATTGGCACGATGCAGTTTACATGATTTATTACTGAAATGATAATTCCCTAATAAGTATACTGAAGTTTAATTACTATCTCCTTTGATGACAAAACTTTTTTTCTAAATATTTTTGTAAATCTTTACTTTTCAGAAAAATAAGTTCCTTAAAAAGAAAAAAAAAAAAAAACTTTATTAAACCATAAGTACAAGGTTTTATTTCTGGATTCCATGGCAATTTTTATGTTATTGATAGTTAATTTAACAGGATATATTCCAATTTAAAAGTAGACACTGGCAGGTGCTTTTAATACTCTGTAATAAAATTTCCTTTCTTATTAGTCAAATTATTTAGGAAGTTTGTATGATTTTCAGTGTTAGCATAGCTGGTTGGCACTAATGATTGCTAGTCATTTACTTCAGTGTGAAAGATCCTAGATTTAGGCATAGTACTAACAGATTTTTTAAAATGTGATTCAAATTTATTTAACAATATTAATGAGTATTTAAAATCATATTGCTCTATTAAAATATCCTTTGCACATTATGTAGCATCAAGGATCTTTGGTTATTTTTTTATTTGTTTGTTTCACTCTCTAGTGTTATAACTGAGGAACATTAAATTTCATTTTTCTGTTGCATTTCAAATAATGAGGATATATCAGTAGCACTAAAAAGTTATTCTAGATCTGATTAATCCTTGCAGATCCCAGCTTTCTTTTATATTGGTACCTATTATTTCTTCCTACTTATTCTCATGCCATCTAATTTCAAAATATGATTATTATGCTGGTATATCTTTTAAAATCACATTCCTAAAAACAAAGTGTAGTCTTTTCAATCATAAGCCAATATGTAAAAATATTGATCTCTTTGCAATCCATGTGGCATATGAATTGGGAAATAAGTAATAATGGAAATTAAATTTTAATCCTCCCAGCAAGATGTGTCCTAAAAGACAGATCAGATCAGATCAGTCGCTCAGTCGTATGTGACTCTTTGCGACCCCATGAACTGCAGCACGCCAGGCCTCCCTGTCCATCACCAACTCCTGCAGTTCACTCAGACTCATGTCCATAGAGTCAGGAATGCCATCCAGCCATCTCATCCTCTGTCGTCCCCTTCTCCTCAAGCCCCTATTCCCTCCCAGCATCAGAGTCTTCTCCAATGAGTTGACTCTTCGCATGAGGTGGCCAAAATACTGGAGTTACATCTTTAGCATCATTCCTTCCAAAGAAATCCCAGGGCTGATCTCCTTCAGAATGGACTGGTTGGCTCACCTTACAGTCCAAGGGACTCTCAAGAGTCTTCTCCAACACCACAGTTCAAAAGCATCAATTCTTTGGCGCTCAGCCTTCTTCACAGTCCAGCTCTCACATCCATACATGACCACAGGAAAGACCATAGCCTTGACTAGGCGAACCTTTGTTGGCAAGGTGATGTCTCTGCTTTTGAATATGCTATCTAGGTTGGTCATAACTTTCCTTCCAAGGAGTAAGTGTCTTTTAATTTCATGGCTGCAATCACCATCTGCAGTGATCTTGGAGCCCATAAAAATCAAGTCTGACACTGTTTCCACTGTCTCCCCATCTATTTCCCATGTAGTGATGGGACCAGATGCCATGATCTTCATTTTCTGAATGTTGACCTTTAAGCCAACCTTTTCACTCTCCACTTTCACTTTCATCAAGAGGCTTTTTAGTTCCTCTTCACTTTCTGCCATAAGGGTGGTATCATCTGCATATCTGAGGTTATTGAGATTTCTCCCAGCAATCTTGATTCCAACTTGTGTTTCTTCCAGTCCAGCATTTCTCAAGATGTACTCTGCATATAAGTTAAATAAACATAGTGACAATATACAGCCTTGACGTACTCCTTTTCCTATTTGGAACCAGTCTGTTGTTCCATGACCAGTTCTAACTGTTGCTTCCTGATCTGCATACAGACTTCTCAAGAGGCAGATCAGGTGGTCTGGTTTTCCCATCTCTTTCAGAATTTTACACAGTTTATTGTAATCTACACAGTCAAAGGCTTTGGCATAGTCAATAAAGCAGAAATAGATGTTTTTCTTGAACTCTCTTGCTTTTTCCATGATCCAGCGGATGTTGGCAATTTCATCTCTGGTTCCTCTGCCTTTTCTAAAATGAGCTTGAACATCAAGAAGTTCACGTTTCACATATTGCTAAAGCCTGGCTTGGAGAATTTTGAGCATTACTTTGCTAGCATGTGAGATGAGTGCAATTGTGCAGTGGTTTGAGCATTCTTTGGCATTGCCTTTCTTTGGGATTGGAATGAAAACTGACCTTTTCCAATCTTGTGGCCACTGCTGAGTTTTCCAAATTTGCTGGCATATTGAGTGCATCACTTTCACAGCATCGTCTTTCAGGATTTGGAATAGCTCCACTGGAATTCCATCACCTCCACTAGCTTTGTTGGTAGTGATACTTTCTAAGGCCCACTTGACTTCACATTCCAGGATATCTGGCTCTAGGTCAGTGATCACACCATCATGATTATCTGGGTCGTGAAGCTCTTTTTTGTACAGTTCTTTTTTGTATTCTTGCCACCTCTTCTTAATATCCTCTGCTTCTGTTAGGTCCATACCATTTCTCACCTTTTTCGAGCCCATCTTTGTAGGAAATGTTCCTTTGGTATCTCTGATTTTCTTGAAGAGATCCCTAGTCTTTCCCATTCTGTTGTTTTCCTCTATGTCTTTGCATTAATTGCTGAGGAAGGCTTTCTTATCTCTTCTTGCTCTTCTTTGGAACTCTGCATTTAGATGTTTATATCTTTCCTTTTCTCCTTTGCTTTTCACTTCTCTTCTTTTCACAGCTATTTGTAAGGCCTCCCCAGACAGCCATTTTGTTTTTTTGCATTTCTTTTCCATGGGGATGTTCTTGATCTCTGTCTCCTGTACAATGTCACAAACCTCATTCCATAGTTCATCAGGCACTCTATCTTTCAGGTCTAGTCCCTTAAACCTATTTCTCACTTCCACTGTATAATCATAAGTGATTTGATTTAGGACATACCTGAATGGTCTAGTGGTTTTCCTACTTTCTTCAATTTAAGTCTGAATTTGGCAAGAAGGAGTTCATGGTCTGAGCCACAGTCAGCTCCTGGTCTTGTTTTTGCTCGTTGTATAGAGCTTCTCCATCTTTGGCTGCAAAGAATGTAATCGATCTGATTTCGGTGTTGACCATCTGGTGATGTCCATGTATAGAGTCTTCTCTTGTGTTGTTGGAAGAGGGTATTTGCTATGACCAGTGCATTTTCTTGGCAAAACTTTTGTTAGTCTTTGCCCTTCTTCATTCCGTCTTCCAAGGCCAAATTTGCCTGTTACTCCAGGTGTTTCTTGACTTCCTACTTTTGCATTCCAGTCCCCTATAATGAAAAGGACATCTTTTTGGGGTGTTAGTTCTAAAAGGTCTTGTAGGTCTTCATAGAACCGTTCACCTTCAGCTTCTTCAGCGTTACTGGTTGGGGCATAGACTTGGATTACTGTGACATTGAATGCTTTGCCTTGGAAACGAACAGAGATCATTCTATCGTTTTTGAGATTGCATCCAAGTACTGCATTTCGGACTCTTTTGTTGACCATGATGGCCACTCCATTTCTTCTGAGGGATTCCTGCCCGCGGTAGTAGATGTAATGGTCCTCTGAGTTAAATTCACCCATTACAGTAAATTTTAGTTCGCTAATTCCTAGAATGTCAACCTTCACTCTTGCCATCTCTTGTTTGACCACTTCCAATTTGCCTTGATTCATGGACCTGACATTTCAGGTTCCTATGCAATATTGCTCTTTACAACATCGGACTTTGCTTCTATCACCAGACACATCCACATCTGGGTATTCTTTTTGTTTTGGCTCCATCCCTTCATTCTTTCTGGAGTTATTTCTCAACTGATCTCTAGTAGCATATTGGGCTCCTACTGACCTGGGGAGTTTCTCTTTCAGTATCTTATCATTTTGCCTTTTCATACTGTTCATGGGGTTCTCAAGGCAAGAATACTGAAGTGGTTTGCCATTCCCTTCTCCAGCGGACCACACCCTGTCAGATCTCTCCACCATGACCCGCCCATCCTGAGTTGCCCCACGGGCATGGCTTAATCTCATTGAGTTAGACAAGGCTGTGGTCCTGGTGTGATTAGATTGACGAGTTTTCTGTGAGTATGGTTTCAGTGTATTTGCCCTCTGATGCCCTCTTGCAAGACCTACCGTCTTACTTGGGTTTCTCTTACCTTGGGTGTGGGGTATCTCTTCCTGGCTGCTCCAGCAAAGAACAGCCATCGCACCTTACCTTGAATGAGGGGTCTCTCCTCACCTCCGCCCTTCCTGACCTTGGAGGTCAGGAGTGGTATCTCCTCACCTCCGCCCTTCCTGACCTCAGTCGTGGGGTAGCTCCTCTCGGCAGTGCTTAGTGTGGCGATCCTCACCACCGTCCTCCCTCCGTCATGGGGTAGCTCCTCTCGGCCGTGCTCTCAGTGCGCTACACAGCTGGCAAGGCACTCTCAGTGCGCTGGTCGTGGTAGGTGAGGCGCTAAAAGACAAGATTCTTTAAATAATGAAATGTGTATTTTTTCAACTCATATTTTCATGGTGGCTCCTAATAATTTATCTTAAATTTCACTGTTCGTTATTCTAAAATTATCTTTACCACTCAATTAATAAGAGAGTCTAGATACATGACACAAGGAAAGTGAAATTTATGGCAAGTTAGGTTTCAGATCAGATCAGATCAGATCAGTCCCTCAGTTGTGGCCAACTCTTTGCGACCCCATGAATCACAGCATGCCAGGCCTCCCTGTCCATCACCAACTCCTGGAGTTCACTCAGACTCATACCCATTGAGTCAGTGATGCCATCCAGCCATCTCATCCTCTGTCATCCCCTTCTCCTCTTGCCCCCAATCCCTCCCAGCATCAGAGTCTTTTCCAATGAGCCAACTCTTTGCATGAGGTGTTCAAAGTACTGGAGTTTCAGCCTTAGCATCATTCCTTCCAAAGAAATCCCAGGGCTGATCTCCTTCAGAATGGACTGGTTGGATCTCCTTGCAGTCCAAGGGACTCTCAAGAGTCTTCTCCAACACCACAGTTCAAAAGCATCAATTCTTCAGTGCTCAGCCTTCTTCACAGTTCACCTCTCACATCCATACACGATCACAGGAAAGAAAAACATAGCCTTGACTAGATGGACCTTTGTTGGCAAAGTAATGTCTCTGCTTTGGAATATGCTATCTAGGTTGGTCATAACTTTCCTTCCAAGGAGTAAGCGTCTTTTAATTTCATGGCTGCAGTCACTATCTTTGGAGCCCTCCAAAATAAAGTCTGACACTGGTTCGCCATCTATTTCCCATGAAGTGATGGGACCAGATGCCATGATTTTTGTTTTCTGAATGTTGAGCTTTAAGCCAACTTTTTCACTCTCCACTTTCATCAATAGGCTTTTTAGTTCCTCTTCACTTTCTGCCATAAGGGTGGTGTCATCTGCATATCTGAGGTTATTGAGATTTCTCCCAGCAATCTGATTCCAGCTTGTGTTTCCTCCAGTCCAGCATTTCTCATGATGTACTCTGAATATAAGTTAAATAAACAGGGTGACAATATACAGCCTTGATGTACTCCTTTTCCTATTTGGAACCAGTTTTTTGTTCCATGTCCAGTTCTAACTGTTGCTTCCTGACCAGCATACAGATTTCTCAAGAGGCAGATCAGGTGGTCTGGTATTCCCATCTCTTTCAGAATTTTCCACAGTTTATTGTGATCCACACAGTCATAGGCTTTGGCATAGTCAATAAAGCAGAAATAGATGTTTTTCTGGAACTCTCTTGCTTTTTCCATGATCCAGTGAAAGTTGGCAATTTGATTTCTGGTTCCTCTGTCTTTTCTAAAACCAGCTTGAACATCAGGAAGTTCACAGTTCACATATTGCTGAAGCCTGGCTTGAAGAATTTCGAGCATTACTTTACTAACATGTGAGATGAGTGCAATTGTGCGGTGGTTTGAGCATTCTTTGGCATTGACTTTCTTTGGGATTGGAATGAAAACTGACCTTTTCCAGTCCTGTGGCCACTGCTGAGTTTTCCAAATTTGCTGGCGTATTGAGTGTAGCACTTTCACAGCATCATCTTTCAAGATTTGGAATAGCTCCACTGGAATTCCATCACCTCCACTAGCTTTGTTGGTAGTGATGTTTTCTAAGGCCCACTTGACTTCACATTCCAGGATGTCTGGCTCTAGGTCAGTGATCACACCATCGTGATTATCTGGGTCGTGAAGATCTTTTTTTGTACAGTTCTTCTGTTTTTTTTAAGCTAAAAAAAATAATAATAAAAAGTTTTTATAATTGAGAAGTGGCTTCCCTGGTGGCTCAGATGGTAAAGCGTCTGCCTGCTATGCGGGAGACCTGGGTTCAATCCCTGTGTTTTGAAGATACTCTGGGGATGGAAATGGCAGCCCACTCCAGTATTCTTGCTTGGAACATCCCATGGATGTAGGAGGAGCCTGGCAGGCTACAGTCCATGGGTTCGCAAAGAGTCAGACACGACTAAGTGACTTCGCTTCATAATTGAAAAATTCCAAAAAGCTTGAAATTATTCATAATCATTCACTTAATTATTCATTTTTAGCTAAATTAACAAGCATGTTAAAATTTTGGAGTGACTTCTGTTAGCCCAAGGAAATAATATAGGTGAACACAAAGCCACCTGCCATGCACGAGACACAAGAGACTCAGGTTTGATCCCTGGGTTGGGAAGATCCCTTGGAGGAGGAAATGGCAACACAATTCACTATTCTTTCTTGGAAAATCCCATGGACAGAGGAGCCTTGTGGGCTACAGTCCAAAGGATTGCAAAGAGTTGGTCATGACTGAGAGACTAAGCACGTAGCACAAGAAACTTTAGAGGCTACATGATAAAACAGTGTGCCAACTTCTTGTTTTTTGTTCAGTCTTCAGAAAATATTTTATTTATTCATAGAATATCCCAATATATGTATCTGAGTGCCATGTGCAGCCCCATACTGCAATGATACAAGGTGGAAATAGAAATGAGCCAGAAGTTTGCATTATTTCTGCTGGGAATGAAAACTTGGACATGGAATCTAGATTTTTGCAATCAGATGCTCTAACCTGTGACTTTGGATTTTGAGTGAATAAAAATACCAAGAGCAGCTATGAAATTATTCTTACAGCAGTGGTACTGACGTTCCATTGCCAGTGGAACTAGAAGCTGTGTCCTAAGAGAACTGTCCCTTTGTATGTTGGGTTCTGCAACTCACTGCCCAGCTTCCCCTAGTGGTTAGCATTTTTTCTGAGTTCAGTTCTTTAGCATTCTTGTGGATTCTATGAAATCTCTATTGATGTAAGAAAATGAAAATAAAAGTATCTTAAACAATGGAAAAACATGTCTCTCAAAGGTCTTGGAATAAGTAATCCATCACACAGAATGGTGTCTGTGTTCTGGTAAATCCTCAAACATCCTCACATCTTTTATTTTGCCATCCCAAGTATGTATTATTGGTACTCTTAGTCCAAGTGATAATGAATAATGCACTTCCTATGACTTCTACTTGAATATAAAGTCAATGAACAAAGAGAAATAATATTTCCTTAGTGCTTAGATCATTGACTGGCATACAGTAGGCAGTCAATTAATTATTTGTGGGATAAATAAATGACTTCCTTTTTTGTATATTTATTTATTTAGAGAATGTGTCAAGGAACTCTTTCTCTCACATAATTCCCTGTACTTATTTTGCTAGCACCTAGTCTTTCAGAGTTCTTCTCTCTTTTTCTTACTCTAAACTTAGTCTATCTATATAACTGATTCAGGCTTGATAACTATCAGATTAGATGATGTTTATTACAGTACCTATTTGTATCCCAAATTATCAATAGCTGTTAATAATCAATAATAGCAAAACATTCAGTCAGAATTAGCCCCTAGCTCTTTGGAAACATTATTCACAGAGTCTTCAATTCAAGGTTGATATTCTGAAAAGGATATAAAAAAGTATTGCAGTTATTATCTTTATCTATTTATTTAACACAAAATATACTTATCCTGCTCTCAATATTTCCCAGCATCAGGGTCTTTTCAAATGAGTCAGCTCTTTGCATCAGGTGGCCAAAATATTAGAGTTTCAGCTTCAAGAGTAGTCCTTCCAATGAATACTCAGGATTGATTGCCTTTAGGATAAACTGATTGGATCTCCTTGCAGTCCAAGAAACTCTCCAGTCTTCCCCAACACCAAAGTTCAAAGTGTTATTGCTGTAAGTGTGTTGGATAATATTTCACTGTTTCAAGACAATATTTTATTTTCCTTCTTAAATCATGAGTATGAATCTTAGGCAACCATGTCATTATTTCAAACAGTGTTTGTTAGAACTGAAGTTTCCTATCTTCACATCATGGTGAATATCAGTCTAGTTATATGTGTACTGAAATTCATGACCAAGATATACCAAATAAGACAAACAGAAAATCCGGGTACAAAGATAATTTTTAAAACTTTTTAAAATGGAAAAAAAAAAGTCCTACTAATATTGTTGTTGAATTTAAATTAAAAAAAAATGTGTATTATGATCCAAAATGTTCCCATCAAAGTGAAAACTGAAACAATTTGGAAAATGTCATTAAGTTAATGTTGACACAGAAAATGAAAAACATGCCTAAAATATATACTAACATAAAGGAAAATTTTTATAATGTAAAAGACTTGAATGGGGTTAATAGTCAAAATATGTGTTTTGGAAAAAGAAAAAAAAAGATGTCTATGCTATTGTTTTGCCTACCTCTCTTTAAGAACATAAATATCCTTTTCACACTAAACATATATTAAAAGACAATACTTTTGGGGTCTGGAAAAACCATAGCTTTGATTAGGCAGATATTTGTCAACAAAGAAATGTCTCTGCTTTTTAATATGTTGTCTGGGTTGGGCATAGCTTTTCTTCCAAGGAGCAAGCACCTTTTAATTTCATGGCTGTAGTCACCATCTGCAGTCATTTTGGAGGCCAGGAAAATAGTCTGTCACTGTTTACATTGTTTCCCCATCTATTTGCCATGAAGTAATGGGAATGGATGCCATGATGCTTTGAATGTAGAGTTTTAAGCTAGCTTTTTCACTCTCCTATTCACTTTCACTTTCATCAAGAGGCTCTTTAATTCCTCTTTGCTTTCTGGCATAAGGGTGGAGTCATCTGTTTATCTGAGGTTTTTGATATTTCTCCATGCAATCTTGATTCCAGCTTGTGCTTCATAAGTTTCAATATACAAGTTTTGGGGGGACACAAACACTCAGTCCACAACAGTGTATGTATTTGTCTTGTCATATGTCAGCATGCAGGAGGTTGAAAGTAGAGCTGCCTAGATTACTCAGATAGAACATCCCCTGAATGTTGGTACTAGTAATTCTGGTTGTGCTGGTGTGTGGATTATGGTGATTTTATGGTGATTTTAGAGTTGTGAAGATAATAGTATGATTAGCATAATAAACTTGAAAAGAGTATAAAAGTTTTGAAACAATTCCCTAGAGTAGAAAGAATGGGGATTATTAAAAACACAAACATGTGTCTTTGTTATGTATTACAGTTTTGCTCTGATTAAAACATATGAGTTTATAAACGCTTTTTTTTTTTTTTCCTCTTGAATAATAAAATCCAACTTTAGTGAACAATGCATTAGGCTTAATCATCAAAATAGTGACAGATTTTGTAAGCAGTAATGATAGGGGAAGCACACTGATTGAAACCACCCACCCTGGCCAGGCACCATAGTAACCATTTGCATGAGTTGTTTTACAGCAGGAAATCCTGGTAAGAAACAGGGAACTAATAAGCCTCCACCAACCAGAAGAGTTCAGGAAAGGTCAAAAGGAGACACCGCCTGTCTGACTACCTCCCAGAATCCTTCTCTCTGGCATCCATCTCGGCTGAACAAGGCATGCACCACCAGGAAGGACTCTGAGACAGAATGATGGGCTAAGGACAACCCAGAAGCCAATCCCATCACCATAAAACCCGAGACTGCAAGCCTTGTGACAAAGCAGTTTTCCTGGGTTCCTTTACCCTTCTGCTCTCTGCCCTGGCACCCTTTCCCAATAAAATCTTTTGCTTTGTCAGCACATATGTCTCTTCAGACAATTCATTTCCGAGTGTTAGACAAGAGCCCAGTTTCAGGCCCTAGAAGGGGTCCCATTTCCTACAGCAGTAAGATGTTTCCTCAGTAATGTAATGCTTCCTCAGACTGTTTCAATGACTGGCTGAGACAATCAATGAGATATTTAAGAAGTGAAAGACTTCTGCTTTTCTCTACATTGGGCATCTGTGCTTTAAGATTCAGAATCAGTCAAAGTAGTGAGAATTTATTTTTCTATATTACAAGCAAGTTTTCTGGGCTCAAAGAGGAAGAGCTTGGTAATGAACTTAACCAAAAACATTTAAAATTCATTTAAGAAAATTGAGCAGCAAACATAAAATTTTTATAATTTATAAATGGCTTACATAGCTTTTTGCAACCATGATTGTTGTTATTTTTCAGTCACTGAGTCATATCTGACTCTTTGCAACCCCATGGACTGCTGCACATCAGGCTCCCCTGTCCTTCACTATCTCCCAGAGTTTGTTCGGATTCATGTCCATTGAGTCAGTAATGCTATCTAACCATCTCTATCCTCTGCTGCCCCCTTCTCCTTTTGCCTTCAATCTTTCTCAGCATTGAGGTCTTTTCCAATGAGTCCACTTAGCATCAGGAGGCCAAATTATTTGAGTTTAATCTTCAGCATCAGGCCTTTCAATGAATATTCAGGACTAATTTCCTTTACGATTGACTGGTTGGATCTCCTTGCAGTCCAAGGGACTCTCAAGAGTCTTCTCCAACACCACAGTTCCAAAGCATCAATTATTTGGTGCTCAGCTTTCTTTATAGTCCATCACATCCATACATGACTACTGGAAAAACAATAGTTTTGATTAGATGGACTTTTGTGGGCAAAGTATTGTCTCTACTTTTTAATATGCTGTCTAGGTTGGTTACAGCTTTTCTTCAGAGGAGCAAACATCTTTCAATTTCATGGCTGTAGTCACTGTTGATAGGAGTTTTGGAGCCCAAGAAAATAAAATCTGTCACTATTTCCACTTTTCCCCTTCTATTAGCCTTCAAGTGATAGGACCAGATGTTGTGATCTTAGTTTATAATATTGAGTTTCAAGCCCACTTTTTCACTTTTCTCTTTCACCCTCATTAAGAGGCTCTTTAGTTCTTCTTCACTTTCTTCCATTAGAGTGGTATTATCTACATATCTGAGGTGATAGTAAAGAATCTTCCTGTAATGCAGGAGACTAGGTTTTGAGCCCTGGGTGAGGAAGATGCTCTGGAGAAGGGAATGGCTAGCTACTCCAGTATTCTTGTCTGGAGAATTCCGTGGACAGAGGACGCTGGTGAGCTACAGTCCATGGGATCACAAAGATTTGGACATGACTGTGCTACTAACATATTTTCCCTTTCATGGATCACAACCTTGTTATGGTGAAGGGACTTGAGTAACACAATCAAGAATAATCTATAATAAATTTTCAAGAATTACCACAATTGTGAATCATACAAAACATGAACAAAGAAATCATTTTGTATATGATGTTCCCATTAAATTGTAAAGGCCTAATAAGGAAAAATAATTAAAATTGAATGCTCTCATATCAACATTAGTACATCTTCTATACTATGTGGAGCTTGGCAAAACAATAATTATTCAGGAAAAATGGCCAGATACATGGAAGATGGTGGATTAAGGCAGGGAGTTCACCTTCCTCCCCACAAATACATCAAAAGTATATTTGTGTGTGGAACAAATTCTACAGAATACCTTCCGAACCCTTGCAGAAGACCCTAGACTTCCAAAAGGCAAGCCAATCTCCTCAGAATGAGGTAGAGAAAAGATAGAGATTAAAAAAAGAGAGAGAGAGAGAGAGACAAAGGATTTTGAGACAGAGACCTGTGCCCCAGTCATGAAAGAGGAAAAGTTTCCATACACTTGGAAAACTTCGTGTGGGAGGGAACAGGGAGGAGCTTCAGAACCTCATCAAAGAACATAGAAGTAGATTCTTGGAAATCAAAATGGAGAGAATTCACCACAGAGATCACTGCCAAAGAGCACTTTCCAACCAAGACACAGCTTGCATACCCACAGCAAGTGGGGGCTGGGTGCTGAGTCTCAAACTTGGGAGTTCAGACAGCAGGAGTGAGGGGTGTTGACTGCCATGAAGATACTCTGAGAGGACTAATACAACAAATCTGATGGAACCCAGGGAAAAGCCTACATCTTCCAGAGAAATACAGAATTATTGCTATGGCTACCCTCTAATTTCTCATGCTCACAAATCATAAGAACCCGCCTTCGAGAATGCCATGGTACGGACAAGCATTGGCTGCTAACTGCCAGACTCTAGAGGTAGATACAGCTGCCAGAATCCACTGCCAAAGCTGGCAGGAACACCAGAGGTGGAACTAGATACAACTGCAGTTTAGGATCCTTGGATGTGGAACCCTGGCTACTATCAAAGCCAAGGTGAGTGCCTGAGGCACCAGACAAAATAATGACACTGAGGTTCTGATGCCAGAAATTAAAACTGCCACTAAGTTGTGAGAAGGCATAAGTTATTGCCCACACTTTCCTGGGTGCCTATGCAGATTGGCTCTTCCTAGGGACCCACAATCCAGGGTCAGTTACTCTTGGAAGAGTGCATGGCCCATCTCACACTACTAAAAACATCTAGCAGGTCTTTACCTCTGCAGGCATTCCCCAATACATCTTAATCGTGGCTGCCATATCCCTCCCTCTCTCGATCCAACTGAACAAATGAGCCCTAATAAAACTCAGTTTTTATCCCTCTTTTCTGGGTGGGGAACAGACACCAGAGGGCAGCCTGCCTACAAGAAGAGGTAGGCCCCAAACTAAAGCTGAGCACAAGGGGCTGTATGAGCAAAAAAAGACGAAGAGAATTCACTCCTGCAGACAATGGTGTATCAGATTAAATTTCTGCAATTAGCCTGTGGACTGTGGACATTGGGGGCAATTGTGGGCTTTTGAAGCAAATATAACTTGGAGTAAGGCCAGATCTGAGGCTGAGTGAACCCCACAGTGCCCACAGCAGATCCAGAGACCTTTCTAGAAGTATTGAAGGACTTCTTCAGTAGGTAGATCGGCTGCTGTTCATCACACAGAGAGGTAAACAGAGGACTAGATCAGATCAGATCAGTCACTCAGTCGTGTCCAACTCTTCGAGACCCCATGAATCGCAGCACGCCAGGCTTCCCTGTCCATCACCAACTCCCGGAGGTCACTCAGACTCACATCCATCGAGTCAGTGATACCATCCAGCCATCTCATCCTCTGTCGTCCCCTTCTCCTCCTGCCCCCAATCCCTCCCAGCATCAGAGTCTTCTCCAATGAGTCAACTCTTCTCATGGGGTGGCCAAAATACTGGAGTTTCAGCTTTAGCATTATTCCTTCCAAAGAAATCCCAGGGCTGATCTCCTTCAGAATGGACTGGTTGGATCTCCTTACAATCCAAGGGACTCTCAAGAGTCTTCTCCAACACCACAGTTCAAAAGCATCAATTCTTCGGTGCTCAGCTTTCTTCACAGTCCAGCTCTCACATCCATACATGACCACAGGAAAGACAATAGCCTTGACTAGACGAACCTTTGTTGGCAAAGTAATGTCTCTGCTTTTGAATATGCTATCTAGGTTGGTCATAACTTTCCTTCCAAGGAGTATGCAGTCACCATCTGCAGTGATTTTGGAGCCCAGAAAAATAAAGTCTGACACTGTTTCCACTATTTCTCCATCTATTTCCCATGTAGTGATGGGACCAGATGCCATGATCTTTGTTTTCTGAATGTTGAGCTTTAAGCCAACCTTTTCACTCTCCACTTTCACTTTCATCAAGAGGCTTTTTAGTTCCTCTTCACTTTCTGCTATAAGGGTGGTGTCATCTGCATATCTGAGGTTATCGATATTTCTCCCAGCAATCTTGATTCCATCTTGTGTTTCTTCCAGTCCAGCGTTTCTCATGATGTACTGTGCATATAAGTTAAATAAACAGGGTGACAATATACAGCCTTGACGTACTCCTTTTCCTATTTGGAACCAGTCTGTTGTTCCATGACCAGTTTTAACTGTTGCTTCCTGACCTGCATACAAATTTCTCAAGAGGCAGATCAGGTGGTCTTGTATTCCCATCTCTTTCAGAATTTTCCACCGTTTATTGTGATCTACACAGTCAAAGGCTTTGGCATAGTCAATAAAGCAGAAATAGATGTTTTTCTGGAACTCTCTTGCTTTTTCCAGAGGACTAAGGAGGACATTTTTCTCACTATCACTCTCATTTTCTATATAGACAGATATAGATATTTTGTTTTGTTTTGAGTATTATTCTAATATTGTATTTTCTTTAATATGATTTTTATTTTCAATTTATTATGTTATTGTGGTATAACTTAACAATGTTGTGATAATTTTAGGTGAACAGTGAAGGGACTCAGGCATACATGTACATGTGTCCATTCTCTCCCAAACTCCCTTCCCACACAGTTTACCACATAACATTTAACAGAGTCCCATGTGTTATACGGAGAAGGAAATGGCAACCCACTCCAGTGTTCTTGCCTGGAGAATCCCAGGGACGGGAAAGCCTGATGGGTTGCCGTCTATGGGGTCACACAGAGTCGGACACGACTGAAGTGACTTAGCAGTAGCAGCAGCATGTGTTATACAATAGATCCTTGTTGATTATACATTTTAAATGTGACAGTGTGTGCATGACCATCCCAAACTCCCTAACTGTCCCTCCCCCCAGCAATTACAAATTAGTATTCTAAATCTGCTAATTTCTTTCTGCTTTATAAGTTAATTTGTATCATTACTTTGTAGATTCTACATATGAGGGGTGTCATATGATATTTCTCCTTCTCTGCCTGACTTACTTCACTCAGTATGACATTCTCTAGGCCCATTCATGTTGCTGAAAAAGGAAATATTTAATTCTTTTTAATGGCTGAGTAGCATTATATTGTACATATGTACCATATCTTCTTTATCCATTCTTCTGTTGTTGTTGTTTACATGTATTGACTATTGTAAACAGTGTTGCAATGAACATGGTGGTACATGTATCCTTGATCTTGTTTTTCTCCAGATATGTGCCCAGGAGTGGGATTGCATGGTCATATGGCATCTCTTTTGGATAAGATCAAGTGTAGTATCTATTCTTACTATCCCCTTAATTTTTATTTTTCAAGTTAACTTTTACCTCTTTAAAAAACATCATATTTTAAATAAACTTATATTGTTCCTATTTTTACAGTATTCTTTAGTAAAGAGCTTTTCCATGAAAGTGAAAGAAAAGAGTGAAAAAATTGGCTTAAAGCTCAGCATTCAAAAAGGTAAAATTACTGCATGCCGTCCCATTACATCACGGCAAATAGATGGGAAAGCAATAGAAACAGTGACAGACTATTTTATGGAGCTTCAAAATCACTGCAGATGGTGACTGCAGTCATGAAATTACAAGACACTTGCTCCTTGGAAGAAAAGATATGATGAACCTACACAGTGTATTAAAAAGCAGAGACATTACTTTGCCAACAAAGGTCCATCTTGTCAAGGCTATGGTTTTTCCAGTAGTCATGTATGGATGTGAGAGTTGGACCATTAAGAAATGTGAAAGCTGAAGAACTGATGCCTTTGAACTGTGGTGTTGGAGAAGTCTCTTGAGAGTCCCCTGGACCGCACTGAGATCAATACAGTCAATCATAAAGGAAATGATTCCTGAATATTCATTGGAAGGACTGATACTGAAGTTGAAACTCCAATGCTTTGGCCACCTGATGCAAAGAATTGATTCATTGGAAAAGACCCTGATGCTGGGAAAAAGTGAAGGCAGAAGGAGAAGAGGATGACAGAGGATGAGATGCTTGGATGGCATCGCCCACTCAATGAACATGAGTTGGAGCAAGCTCCAGGAGTTGGTGATGGACAGGGAAGCCTGGTGTGCTGCAGTCCATGGGGTTGCAAAGAGTCAGAGACAACTGAGTGACTGAACTGAACTGAATCCTCAGTGCAATGACTTTAGGACATATAGCCTTTGAGAGGTAATTAGATCATTAAGGAGGAGCCCTTCTTAGTGGGATTCCTTCCTTCAATAAAAGAGACCCCAGAGAGCTCTGTCCTCCATCCTGCCATGTGAAGGTATAGCTAGGAGACAGCTGTCTTTGAACAAGGAGACACAAAATCTGCTGACAACATGATCTTGGCTTCCCAGTCTTCAGCACTGTGAGAAATAAATTTCTGTTGTTTAAGCCACCTGGTTTAGCAGTAGTTTGTTACAGCAGTCTGAACTAAGACACACATTAAACATTTTTCTTAACTTTTTTCCTTCCAGGGAATATATGTTGGGGGTTATCACTTTTACTTGTTCTCCATATGTCATTTTTCTCACAGGTTTAATGGAATATTCAGCATCATTTATTTGCTATCGTTTTTGAATATTTTCCTTCAATTTCTTTGATAGTCCTTTCTCCTTAGGCTTAAAATGACAGCCTTTCACATTTTATTTTTAATATAAATTTATTTATTCTAATTGGAGGCCAACTACTTTACCACATTGTATTGGTTTTGCCATACCTCAACATGAATCCGCCACGGGTGTACACGTGTTCCAGTCTTTCACATTTTAAAATAGTTCCACCAATACAGTATACTAATGCATATATATGGAATTAAGAAAGATGGTAACAATGACCCTGTATACAAGACAGCAAAAGAGACACTGATGTATAGAACAGTCTTTTGGACTCTGTGGGAGAGGGAGAGGATGGGATGATTTGGGAGAATGGCATTGAAACATGTATGATATCATATATGAAATGAGTTGACAGTCCAGGTTCGATGCACGATACTAGATGCTTGGGGTTGGTGCACTGGGACGACCCAGAGGGATGGTGTGGGGAGGGAAGAGGAGGAGGGTTCAGGATGGGGAACACATGTATACCTGTGGTGGATAAATTTTGATATATGGCAAAACCAGTACAAATGATTGGGGAGAATAGCATTGAAATATGTATAATATCATATCTGAAACGAGTCGTCAGTCCAGGTATGATGCCCGATAACAGATGCCTGGGGCTGGAGCACTGGGACGACCTGGAGGGATGGTGTGGGGAGCGGGGAGGGAGGGGGATTTCAGGATGGGGAACACGTGTATACTGGTGGCGGATCCATCTCGATGTATAGTAAAAGCAATACAATATTGTAAAGTTAAGCAAAATAAAACAAACAAACAAACAAAAAAATAAAAATTAAAATAAAATAATTCTCCCTTAATTCTAGATTTTTATATTCATCTTCAGCTACTTTTCTACCTCTCTTTGCCATTTCACACTGCCTTCAAAAATATTCTGTGTTCATTATGTTGGATAGTGTATTTGGTATTTTTCTTTATTTTTGTCTATCCATGAACTCGGAGAAGGCAATGGCATCCCACTCCAGTACTCTTGCCTGGAAAATCCCATGGATGGAGAAGCCTGGTAGGCTCCAGTCCATGGGGTCGCTAAGAGTCAGGCACCACTGAGCGACTTCACTTTCACTTTTCCCTTTCATGCATTGGAGAAGGAAATTGCAACTCACTCCAGTGGTTTTGCCTGGAGAATCCCAGGGACGGGGGAGCCTGGTGGGCGGCTGTCTATGGGGTCGCACAGAGTTGGACACGACTAAAGTGACTTAAGGGCAGCAGCAGCATCCATGAACTACATATTCAATTCACTATGATGAATGCCATACCCCTTCTGTATTTTAATATGAAAACTGATATCTAAATTCCAAATTCTGACAATGTCACAAAGATTGAACAATCCAAATACAGCAGTTTTATGGAAATGATAATATGAGTGTACTTATATATAAATACATGTGTGTGAGCACATACCCATGCAGTGGATCCCAATCATAGCTTATTGATAAACAAACCACATAAAATCTCTATTATCCTTCCTTTGTGGGTCTTGATTAAGATCTATCTTGATTAAGGTAATTTGAGAACACTATAATAGTGCTGGTTTCCTTTCTCATAACTTAGTTCCAAATATTTATTAATAAATTGAATTAATACTTTATAGAAAGGCAGAGATTGAAAGTCTCCATGTCATATTCATCCCACTTATTTATTGTATCTATTAAATGGCCACATATTATTCCATGTACTTTGAATGATCCAGTGAATAACAGATCAGAACAAAACAAAAACCATTTTCCAAACACAAATAATTTATAACTTCTACTATATCTAGAGTAAAAAGTACATTATACACCATTTTAGAAAGTTCTCCTTGCTCAAAGAGGAAAAACAGACAAAATAGAGCAGGATAAAAGTGATCAGTAATGCTGAGTGCTCAGATAAGCCTCCCAGTGGTGACATTTGAACCTCTAGGAAATTCAGCAGATTCCATGTCAGTATACAGAGAAGACCATCCAAGATAAGTGAATACCAGTGCAAAGGCCTCAAGGTTTGAGCATAACTATTTTGTCTGAGGAACAGCAAGATTATTTGTCTAAATTAAGTGAAGTAAGGAACAATTTTAAAAGTTGAGGTCAGAGATAAATAAGCATTTTGTAGAGTCTAACTAGTCATTGGGATCTATCAAGTGTTCTACAATCTATTGAGAAAAAAAATGGTGCATTTTTAGGGTAAGTTCCTCAAGAAAACTTCTGATTTCAGAAAGCAAAGCAATCTCAGTTTATAATTAATCCCTGATGCTTGTATTTATTTGAATCTCTAGACATCTCTAGACAATAGACAGATACTAAGTATGTGTGTGTGTATGAGCTAAGATTCTAAGTACAGTTCTTTTAATAGATAAATTGCAACTAAGAATATTAAAAAAAAGACAAAAAGCCCTCCTGCTTATGGTGTTTCAAGCACTGCAGGTCACATGGTTCAGACATATTATGAACACACATGTTTGTTATATCAGGAGTCTTGGGGTCTAAGTACGGTACCCTGTCCCCACATGCTGATATTCTGGTGGCTTACATCAATCAGCTCCTGATCCTAGAGCTATGCTGTATGGACACATATACTAGACTATCTCTACTTGCAGATGGATTGTAAACAGACAAACTGATATCCAAATAGAAACCCACAAAATACCAAACGTATTAATAAGCAGAAAAACACCAATAATATATTTGATCTGCAGCAAAGGATAAATCAAAGACTATAACATTACTAGGTAACTTGATAGCAATCCAAGCATTGGTGGAAAATAATTAAATTGGCACACTCTGCACATCCCATATCTTTTTAAAAATTTTATTTTATTGACACATAGGAGATTTACAATGTGATGTTAATCTCTGGTTGGTCGGTTGTCATGTTCAGTCATGTCCAATTCTTTGAAACCCTATGGACTGTAGACCACCAGGCTCTTCTGTCCATGAGATTTTCCCAGCAAGAATATTGGAATCGGTAGGCCAATTCCTCCTCCAGGAGATCTTATGCATCCAGGGGTCAAATCACTGTCTCCCACATCTCCTGCAATTCAGGTGGATATGTTACCTCTGAACCCCCATGGAAGCCCTATGTTAATTTCTACTGTTCAACAAAGAGATTTAGGCAGGTTGTTATTGTAGTATTCAGCCTCTTAGTTATGTCCGACATTTGCAACCCTATGGACTACAGTGCAAGTGTCTTCCCTGTCCTTCATCATCTCTTGGAGGAGTTTGCTCAAACTCATGTCCACTGAATCAGTGATGTCATCCAACCATCTCATCCTCTGGCATCTTTTTTTCATCTCCAGTCTTCAATCTTTCCCAGAATCAGAGCTTTTTCTAATGAATTGGCTCTTTGCTTTAGGTGGCCAAAGTATTGGAGCTTCAGCTCCAGCATCAGTTCTTCCATGGGTTATTTAGAGTTGATTTCTGACTGGCTTGATCTCTTTGAAGTCCAAGGACTCTCAAGAGTCTTTCCAACAACACAATGCTGAGTATCAATTCTTCAGTCCTCAGCAGTCTTTATGGTCCAATTCTCACATTCACACATGACTACTGCAAAAACCATAGGTTTGACTAGACAGACCTTTGTCAGGATAGTAATGTCTGCTTTTTAAATGATGTCTAGGTTTGTCATAGCTATTCTTCCAAAAAAGCATTTTTTTTTTTTTTTTTCATGGTTGTAGTCACCATCTGCAGTTATTTTGGAGCTAAAGAAAATAAAAATCTGTCGCTGTTTCCTCATCTATTTGCCATTAAGTAATGGGATTGGATGCCATGATCTTCGTTTGTTGAATGATGAGTTTTAAAACAGCTTTTTCAATCTCCTTCCTCTTCATCAATAGGCTCTTTAGTTCCGTTTCACTTTCTGCCATAAGGGTGGCATCATCTACCTGTCTGAGGTTATTGATAATTCTTCCAGATATCTTAATTCCAGATGGTGCTTCATCCAGTCCAGCATTTCACATGATGTACTCTGAATCTAAGTTAAATAAGCAGGGTGACAATATACAGCTTTGACATACTCCTTTCCCATTTTGGAACCAATTCATTGCTCCATGTCTGGTTCTAACTGTTTCTTCTTGACCTGCATACAGATTTATCCGGAGGCAGGTAAGATGGTCTGGCCTTCCCATCTCACTAAGAATTTTCCACAATCCTTGTGAACCACACAGTCAAAGTCTTTAGCATAGTCAATGAAACAGAAGTTTCTTTCTCTCTGTCTCTCTTTTTTTTAATTTGAATTTATTTATTTTACTTTGAGGCTAATTACTTTACAATATTGTATTGGTTTTGCCATACATCAACATAAATCCACCATGGGTATACACATGTTCCCCATCCTGAACCGCCCCCCGCCCCCACCTCCCTCCCTGTACCATCCTTCTGGGTCATCTCAGTGCATCGTCCCAAGCATCCTGTATCCTACGTTGAACCTGAACTGGTTATTCATTACTTATATGATATTATACATGTTTCAATGCCATTCTCCCAACTCATTCCACCCTCTCCCTCTCACACAGAGTCCAAAGACTGTTCTATACATCTGTGTCTTTTTTGCTGTCTCACATACAGGGTTTTTGTTACTATATTTCTAAATTCCATATATATACATTAGTATACTGTACTGGTGTTTTTCGTTCTGGCTTACTTCACTCTGTATAATAGGCTCCAGTTTCATTCACCTCATTAGAACTGATTCAAATGTATTCTTTTTAATGGCTGAGTAATACTCCGTTGTGTATATGTACCACAGCTTTCTTATATACTCATTTGCTGATGGACATCTAGATTGCTTGCATGTCCTGGCTATTATAAACAGTGCTGCAATGAACATTGGGGTTTTTCTGGAATTCTCTTGCTTTTTCTATGATCCAACGAATGTTGGCAATTTGATCTCTGGTTCCTCTGCCTTTTCTAATCCAGCCTGAACATCTGGAAGTTATTGATTCACATAATATTGAGAAATATCAATAACCATGGATATGCAGATGACACCACCCTTATGGCAGAAAGTGAAGAGAAACTCAAAAGCCTCTTGATGAAAGTGAAAGTGGAGAGTGAAAAAGTTGACTTAAAGCTCAACATTCAGAAAATGAAGATCATGGCATCCGGTCCCATCACTTCATGGGAAATAGATGGGGAAACAGTGTCAGATTTATTTTTCAGGGCTCCAAAATCACTGCAGATGGTGACTGGAGTCATGAAATTAAAAGATGCTTACTCCTTGGAAGGAAAGCTATGACCAACCTAGATAGCATGTTCTAAAGCAGAGACATTATTTTGTCAACAAAGGTTCATCTAGTCAAGGCTATGGTTTTTCCTGTGGTCATGTATGGATGTGAGAGCTGGACTGTGAAGAAGGCTGAGCACCGAAGAATTGATGCTTTTGAACTGTGGTGTTGGAGAAGACTCTTGAGAGTCCCTTGGACTGCAAGGAGATCCAACCAGTCCATTCTAAAGGAGATCAGCCCTGGGTGTTCTTTGGAAGGAATGATGCTAAAGCTGAAACTCCAGTACTTTGGCCACCTCATGCAAAGAGTTGACTCATTGGAGAAGACTCTGATGCTGGAAGGGATTGGGGGCAAGAGGAGCAGGGGACGACAGAGGATGAGATGGCTGGATGGCATCACTGACTCAATGGGTATGAGTCTGAGTGAACTCCAGGAGTTGGTGATGGACAGGGAGGCCTGGCATGCTGTGATTCATGGGGTCTCAAAGAGTTGGACACAACTCAGCGACTGATCTGATCTGATACTATTGAAGCCTAGCTTGGATAATTTTGAGCATTACCTTGATGGCATGTGAAACCAGTACAATTTTGTTCTAGCCTGAACATTCTTTGGCATTTCCCTTCTTTGGGATTAGAAAGAAAACTGACCTATTCCAGTCCCGAGGCCACTGCTAAGTTTCTCAAATTACTGGCATATTGAGTGTAGTACTTTTATAGCATCATCTTTTAGGATTTGAAATAGCTCAGCTGGAATTTTATCACCTGCACTAGCTTTGTTCATAAAGATGCTTCCTCAGGTCTACTATACAAAAGATCGCAATGATCCCGATAACCACAATGGTGTGATGACTCACGTAAAGACAGATATCCTGGGATCATTACAATCTTTTGTATAGTTTTTCTCTGAATTCAGTTCAGTCAGTTCAGTCACTTAGTTGTGTCCGACTATTTGAGATCCCATGAAGTGCAGCAAGTCAGGTCTCCCTGTCCATCACTACCTCCTGGAGTTCACTCAGACTCACGCCGTTCGAGTTGGTGATGCCATCCAGCCATCTCATCCTCTGTCATCCCCTTCTCCACCAGCTGCCAATACATTCCAGCATCAGAGTCTTTTCCAATTAGATAATTCCTCGCATGAGGTGGCCAAAGTACTGGAGTTTCAGCTTTAGCATCATTCCTTCCAAAGAGATCCCAGGACTGATCTCCTTTAGAATGGCCTGGTTGGATCTCCTTGCAGTCCAAGGGACTTTCAAGAGTGTTCTCCAACACCACAGTTCAAAAGCATCCGTTCTTCAGCACTCAGCCTTCTTCACAGTCCAACTCTCACATCCATACATGACTAGTGTAAAACCCATAGCCTTGACTAGACGAACCTTTGTTGGCAAAATAATGTCTCTGCTTTTGAATACGCTATCTACATTGGTCATAACTTTCATTCCAAGGAGTAAGCGTCTTTTAATTTCATGGTTGCAGTCACCATCGGCAGTGATTTTGGAGCCCAAAAAAATAAAGTCTGACACTGTTTCCACTATGTCCCCATCTATTTTTCATGAAGTTATGGGACCAGATGCCATGATCTTAGTGTTCTGAATGTTGAGTTTTAAGCCAACCTTTTCACTCTCCACTTTCACTTTCATCAAGAAGCTTTTTAGTTCCTCTTCACTTTCTGCCTTAAGGGTGGTACCATCTGCATATCTGAGGTTATTGGTATTTCTCCCAGCAAACTTGATTCCAGCTTGTGCTTCTTCCAACCCAGCGTTTCTCATGATGTACTGTGCACAAAACTTAAATAAGCAGGATGACAATATACAGCCTTGACGTACTCATTGTCCTATTTGGAACCAGTCTATTGTTCCATCTCCAGTTCTAACTGTTGCTTCCTGACCTGCATATAGGTTTCTCAAGAGGCCAGTCAGGTGGTCTGGTATCCCCATGTCTTTCAGAATTTTCCACAGTATTGTGATCCACATAGTCAAAGACTTTGGCATAGTCAATAAAGCAGAAATAGATATTTTTTCTGGAACTCTCTTGCTTTTTGAAGATCCAGCAGATGGTGGCAATTTGATCTCAGGTTCCTCTGCCTTTACTAAAATCAGCTTGAACAAATCGAAATTCATGGTTCACATACTGCTGAAGCCTGGCTTGGAGAATTTTGAGCATTACTTTACTAGCATGTGAGATGAGTGCAATTGTGTGGTAGTTTGAGTATTCTTTGGCATTACCTTTCTTTGGGATTGGAGTGAAAACTGACCTTTTCCAGTCCTGTGGCCACTGCTGAGTTTTCCAAATTTGCTGGCATAATGAGAGCCACACTTTCACAGCATCATCTTTCAGGATTTGAAATAGCTCCACTGGAATTCTATCACATCTACTAGCTTTGTTCGTAGTGATGCTTTCTAAGGCCCACTTGACTTCACATTCCAGGATGTCTGGCTCTACGTAAGTGATCATACCATTGTGCTTATCTTGATCATGAAGATCTTTTTTGTACAGTGTGTCTGTGTATTCTTGCCACCTCTTCTTAATATGTTCTGCTTCTGTTAGGTCCTTACCATATATGTCCTTTATCGAGCCCATCATGCATGAAATTCCCTTGGTATCTCTAATTTTCTTGAAGATATCTCTAGTCTTTCCCATTCTGTTGTTTTCCTCTATTTCTTTGCATTGATCGCTGAGGAAGGCTTTCTTTTCTCTCCTTGTTATTCTTTGGAACTCTGCATTCAGATGCTTTTATTTTTCCTTTTCTCCTTTGCTTTTTGCATCTCTTCTTTTCAAAGCTATTTGTAAGGCCTCCTCAGAAAGGTATTTTGCTTTTTTTGCATTTTTTTCCTGTGGGGATGATCTTGATCCCTGTCTCCTATACAATGTCACGAACATCCATCCATAGTTCATCAGGAACTCTGTCTATCAAATCTATTCCCTTAAATATGTTTCTCACTTCCACTGTATAATCATAAGAAATTTGATTTAGGTCATACCTCAATGGTCTAGTGGTTTTCCCTACTTTCTTCAATTTAAGTCTGAATTTGGCAATAAGGAGTTGATGATCTGAGCCACAGTCAGCTCCTAGTCTTGTTTTTGATGACTGTATGAAGTTTCTCCATTTTTGCCTACAAAGAATATAATAAATCTGATTTAGGTGTTGACCATCTAGTGATGTCCATAAGTACAGTCTGAGAGATAAATTAGTCTTTCTAAATATCAATGTGTTAACTGTGGCTTCTTTGGGCAGAGTTCAGAAATATAAAATTCTTTACTGATATAGAAAGGATGGAAAGATAGAAATTTCCTTTTCATGACATTCTGTGGGAAAATAATGAGAAAAGGAACATATCTATTCACTTTTTATCGTGATTAAATTATTCATAAGCTTATTTTCTACTATACAGAAATATTTTCTAATCATTGAAGATCTGACTAGATGAAAGAAGGTAGATTAGAAAATCTTGGCAAAATTTAAATAACAGGCCGTGTGTTTTATAGGGATATTTACAATAACATATGGCTTTTACAGTGTTATTTATAATAGAACACTGTCAGGTAGAAAAAGTATTAAAATAGTAGAAATAATTGAAATTTTCCACTCCTGAAGTGAAACTAGTGGCTTGCTCTTGGTAATGGACAGTTCTTTCTCTGTCAGTTCTTTTTGGTTGGATATCAGCTATATTCTGGGCTTCTCCAGTGGCTCAACACTAAAGAAGTGGCCTATAATACAAGAGATGGGATCTCTATCCCTGGGTGAGGAAGATCCCAAGAAGGAGGACATGGCAACCTACTCCAGTATTCTTGGTTGGAGAATCCCATGGACAGAGGAGCCTGGCAGGCTACAATTCAAGGGGTTGCAAAGAAAAGGACACAATTTAAGTGACTTAGCACATATACATACAGCTGTACTCTATCCCATCCTTGTAGAAATTAAACTGGAGGAGCTCATGTGTGGTCCAGAAGGTCTCTATAGCTGAATTTCTGAGTCACTGGAGATAGTGCTGCCTTTTCTAGTATGCCTGAGGAATGGAGGGGCACTCCTGAGACATTATCTTGGAATTGCCAAACTTCAGCTTGTCTGGATTTTGCTAATTCTGGTTGGTACTATTTTAACTTTGCTAAGGAAAATTCCTGAATTTCCCTCACCCAGCAACTTCAAAGTTCTGACTGTACAGCGCGATTGGGATTTCTGGTCCTGAGACAACTTCATAGCCAAAGGTCATCTGGGCAGTATCCATCAAGGCTTAATAATTACCTCTCAAAAAAGTATATATCCAACTGACTCTAGGAACTTACAGACCCAGGAGTTTACAAATCCAGAAGCCCAAAGAGTATTTCTGGCCTTTAGCACTAATGACAGTGTCTTTCTGCTAGAGGTTCTAATTGACAGACTGCGATGTTACTGAGACCTATAACTCAAATGTAGATTACATCCTGTTCAAAAGTAGCTTTTTTGTTGTTGTTGTTGTTTCAGAAAATGGTATAGGTTGTTACTATAAACATACTTGCATTAGGTATGTGAGAGAGCTAATCATAGAATAAGCCCACAAACCACTATGTCTCAGATTTATTTGTTGGGGCAGTGACAGTGTAATAGAGTAGAACAAATTAGATGTATTAGATGTATTCTACATATTAGATATATTATTTTTACTTTAATCTTTGCCCTGTTACTTGTGCTTCGTCGTTCTGTCTCTGCACCTTTGTAAAAGAACGTTGCCAAGAGCCTGACATATGCAGGATAGCCTATTTTCAAGATTGTGATATTTAAAAATCCATTCATAGAGAGTTAAAAAGTTTCAGGACAGAGACTAATGCTTGTCTTATTGGAGGTTTAGAGAAATATGACCTGATCTTTGTAGACAGAAGTGAGAATAAAGGACCCCCCAAAATTTTGCTAACCATGCCCCATCCTCATTTTACATTTAAAAGTGATTGCTGAAGCCTTCATGGAGTTCACGCTTTGGGGCATGGGTCACCCATCTCTTAGCATGGCCCTGGAGTAGACCTCTTTCTCCTCCAAATTCCATCTTTTCTATTTGTTTGTGTGTTGGGGAAGCAGGGTTGGGGAAGGGGGCGGGCACAAACTTGCTTTCAGTAACAAAAACTGGAGAGAACTTAGAGACATGGTTAAGTTTTGCTGCATGAGAAAATGGTAATTTTGTTAAATTTAGTGAAAGATAAGTGGAGAAGGCAGTGGCAACCCACTCCAGTACTCTTGCCTGACAAATCCGATGGACAGAGGAGCCTGGTAGGCTGCAGTCCATGGGGTCGCTAAGAGTCTGACATGACTGAGCGACTTCACTTTCACTTTCCACTTTCGTGCATTAGAGAAGGAAATGGCAACCCACTCCAGTTTTCTTGCCTGGAGAATCCCAGGGACGGGGGAGCCTGGTGGACTGTGGTCTATGGGGTCGCACAGAGTCGGACACGACTGAAGTGACTTAGCAGCAGCAGCAATGGTATCTGGTAAGACACTTAACTCACAGAAGTCTTCCTTCAGAGTGTGCCGACTGTGGCCATTATGCTTAAGGAGAAAAAGGAAGAGGATCTAAAGGATTCAAATATCTTAAACAATCTCCTTCCTTAGCTGGGAACTATTTGATCTATTAAAACTATTTGGTTCACCAGTGGAGATTGTCCTGCAACTGAAACCATGTTTAGAATATTTGTCTATTTTATGAATCTCAGGAAAAGATAATACCTATTACATGCAATATTTGGTTAAACTTAGAAACACAATTGCTGTTTTGCAAGGGATTTAGGATAAGTTTAGGTTGCCTTTATTTTATTTTTTTTTTTTTTTTAGAAGAGAGGGTTTGTCTCTCTTCAAATAGGTCATATGCTAAATAACTATTTTGGAAAAATTGCATTTTTATCTTTTGAAATTTTATGTCCATTTTAGCTAAGGCAGAGAGAAAGGAAATTAAAGAAAGTAAGGACATGATTTTTTCACAAGCTTCTTTATTTTCTAGACAAAGTAAGAAATCACCTGCATGTTGTATCAAAACCTGAGAAACACAGGAAATTTATGTCATTAAATCCTTGACTGATGTCATGTGGTAAATAGTGTGGGATGGAGAGCAGGCTTTAGTAAAGGTAGGGGACATGAATGTCCATGTATGTTGTCGTCCTTCTTGGCTGAAGGAAAAGAGATTGACTTTTCTGGTCTAGAGGCACACTGAAAAGTACAATGCAAAAATATACTACAATGAAATCAGTGGATTCAAGTGTAATTGATTACAGAATGATGTTTTGGTTAGGTACTACCAGCAAGTGAAGATAACAATTTTGCTGATGGCCCTGAGGTTTTGAACATCTGTCCACTTGGTGTTTTACTGGCAGAACAAGAGTGTGTTAAAGACTAATGTAGGAAACACAAGAACATTTTGAGATATAAGGCTTTAAAATAGAGATTTGTTTCCTTCCTTTGCGCTTGATTTTAGAGGATATTGGGGATGTCTGAGCAATGGTTTGGCATGTTCTATCCTTCTTTAGAAGGAATGATGCTAAAGCTGAAACTCCAGTATTTTGGCCACCTCATGCGAAGAGTTGACTCATTGGAGAAGACTCTGATGCTGGGAGGGATTGAGGGCAGGAGGAGAAGGGGACGATAGAGGATGAGATGGCTGGATGGCATCACTGACTTGATGGGTGTGGGTCTGGGTGACCTCCGGGAGCTGGTGATGGACAGGGAGGCCTGGCGTGCTGCGGTTCATGGGGTCGCGAAGAGTCGGACACGACTGAGCGACTGATCTGATCTGATCCATTAATAGTCTCTGTTCCAGACTTTTCCTAAGTCAGTGGAATTTTTAGTCTATAGTGAGTTAGGCATGGAGTGAAGATTTTTACATAGATATGAATTAAATATAAAGGAGCAGACACAACTTGAATACGAATATACAAAGTCTCTGGAGTTTCAAGACTTAGTTTCTCTTGTGTGCACTTAATGTTCTACTCCTTTTTTTTTTTTTTTTTTTAACGTTATACTTCTATTTGCAAGTCTGTCCCTATTAACCTTACAGGGATAGTATTACAGAGAAAGAACATTTTTAGTCTTAGATGACTAAAATTTAGAGGCATAGAAGATTGGAATATCTGTGGGTTGTTCGATATACTTATCAAATATATGATTTGCTTACTATGGGCAAAACACTGAGCAAAAATGGAAATTTAATATAGAAAGTCAAGGCTATTGTTTTCCAGTGGGTATGTATGGATGTGAGTGTTGGACTATAAAGAAAGCTGAATGCTGAAGAATTGATGCTTTTGAACTGTGGTGTTTGGAGAAGACTCTTGAGAATCCCTTGGACTGTAAGGAGATCCAACCAGTTCATCCTAAAGGAGATCAGTCCTGGGTGTTCATTGAAAGGACTGATGTTGAGGCTGGAACTCCAGTACTTTGGCCACCTCATGCAAAGAGTTGACTCATTGGAAAAGGCTGTGATGCTGGGAGGGCTTGGGGGCAGGAGGAGAAGGGGACGACAGAGGATGAGATGGCTGGATGGCATCACCAACTCAATGGACATGAGTTTGGGTAAACTCCAGGAGTTGGTGATGGACAGGGAGGCCTGGCGTGGTTCAATTCATGGGGTCACAAAGAGTCGGACACGACTGAGCAACTGAACTGAACTGAGCTGAATGTAGAAATAATAGAATCTACCTATAGCTACACGGAGTTGATTAGTCTGATGGTTACCAAGCCCAAACTTGATCCGTTTGCCTCATGATAGGCCAATAAATTTGGGAGATGAGGCGTTGAGGCAAGGAATATGACATTATTTAGAAAGCCAGGAGACAGGATTTCATGCTAAAATCTCAAAATAACCATCTTGTTGAGCCCTGGATGCTCAATCCTTTTATGGAACAGAGATGGGAGGAAGTAAGAAACTAAAGTAAAAAGACCATTTAATTCTTGCAAATATCTCCTAGAATGGCAAGCCTCAGGCAGGAGGATGTGTTAATTTCTTTCTTCCTGCAATCTATAGGTGGACAGCATTGCCAAAAAGGCTCTTTAGTTTTACATCCAGGTAAAAGGGGATCAGGGTTCCCTGAGGCAGGCCAATATATATACTTTTAATAACAAAAGCAGCAAAACAAGGGTTAAAGTGAGAGGTGCAGATTCAGCATGAAGTCAAAATTAGCCCTCCCTGGTACATGATCATCTTTATATATAATTAGCTCACCTTATTTCAATATAAGGTAGAATATGGGGTGCTTTTTTCCCCTCAGAGTACTCATTGATATCAACCAAAGAACTATTCTTTCAACATAAAATATATTGAAAAAGAGAGTATTATTTTGTCTTTAAAAGTACATTGTTAACCATAAGGTTCTTATCTAAGCCTGTGAGTCTCTTTCTGTTTTGTAAAAAGTTCATTTTTATAATTTTTTTTTTAGATTCCACATATAAGGGATGACATAAATATGATACTATGGTGGCAAGAGGGAAAGATGGGGAAGGAATAATTAGGGAGTTTGAGATGGAAATGATCACATTGCTATATTTAAAATGGATAACCAGCAAGGACCTAGAGTATAGCTCATGAAACTCTGCTCAATGTTATGTGGCAGTGTGCATGGGAGAGGAGTTTGGGGGAGAATGAACACATATATATGTATGATTGAGTCCCTTCCCTGTTCAACTAAAGCTATCAGAGTGTTGTTAATCAGCTGTACCCCAATACAAAATAAAAGTTTAAATAAGATAAAAGCAGTCTGAGCCTTTCCTGGTCAATAAAACCAAACAAATAAACAAGCAAAACAAACTTGTATTGTTGAATGAAAGAGAAAAAAGGGATAGAAGTGGGAAAGAGAGAGGAAGGAAGGAATGAAGGATGAAGGAACACAGGAATGAAGGAAGAAAGAAATGAAGAATCAAAGGGGAAAATTGTATGTTTGGAGACAAGGTAGGGTAGATGGTAATTTTAAATTAAGAGACTAAAGAGCAACAAAAATCAGATACAGCCACTGAAGCTTGATAGGATCCTGAACCAAAACAAATAAACCAACACCTATACACGATGTTTTAAGGACACTGGACTATGTACTAGATATAAATGTATTAGATAAAAAATTTATTTATGTTTTGGGTATTGGGCTTCCAAGGCAACACAGTGGTAAAGAATCTGCCCATCAATGAAAGAGATACAAGAGACAAGGGTTTGATCTCTGAGTCAGGATGGTCTCCTGGAGTAGGAAATGGCAACCCACTTCAGTATTCTTGTCTAGAATATTCCATGGACTGAGGAAGCTGGTAGGCTATAGTCCATGGGGTCTAAAAGAGGCAGACACAACTGAGCATGAACACTCAATGATATTATAACGATGACAATGTAGGAAACTATACTTATATTTTAAAACATATTGACTGATTCGGGGTGAACATACAGATATCTATACTTCACTTTAAAAGTGAAAGTCACTCCGTTGTGTCCAACTCTTTGTGGCCCCATGGACTATACAATCCATGGAATTCTCCAGGCCAGAATATTGGAGTGGGTAATCTTTCCCTTCTCCAGGGGATCTTCCCAACCCAGAGATCAAACCCAGGTCTCTTGCATTGCAGGTGGATTCTTTACCAACTGAGGCATCAAGAAAACCTTTATGATATATAAATGATGTTTCAGAATGTGAATAATTCTTGGCTCTAGATAACGGTGCTGCTTTGTATTTTCTCTTTGCTTTTCAGGATTTTGATGGTTAATTGTATTACTTTATTCCATACTACATCATTTATAGATGTCAGAGGAAGCATGTAATTTCCTCAGTTCAGTCTTACTACAGCAAAAATTTGAATCAATGGGCCAGTGTTACATTTTAGTTACAGCTCACTTTAAAAGATGGACCAGTGTTACAGTGCAGTTTTATTTGGCAAGCAAAGGAAAATACATCCTCAAGGCATGAGGGAGGGCCCACCCAAAGAAGAAAGGGATTCAATTTTGGCTCCTCTTTTTATATGCTTTTTTCTCCTCTCCCTGAGCCTGCTCTCTGTAAATTGGGCTACCCAGGAGGGCTGTTTGCTTCACTTGAGGTTTTCACTTAAGTCCTCAGATCTTTCATTGTTCTATTTTCATGTGCTTTTTCCTTTCTTGTCTTTTAGCCACTGTGATTTTGTACTCTTTCTTCCTATTCTAACTACCTAACATTCCCCCCTTAAGAGATGGGAGGCCCAATTCTTTGGGAATAGGTGCGTCGAAGTCTGTCTGGCTACTTCCTGGGACGGCGAGGGGCTAATCTCAAGCCTCAGAGTCCTTACAGTGGTGTCCATCTAAGGGTTAGTGATATTTTCCATGGTCAGATGTAGTTTTATATATCTTTGTTGAACTGGTACTGCATGTTGTAGCTTGTTGATAAAGGCAGAGACAAAATGGGTTAGACAATTGATAATACATGCAGCAATCATGACTGACTATAGTCGCTCAGTTGTATCTGACTCTCTGCCACCCCGTGGACTGTAGCCTACAAGGCTTCTCTGTCCATGGGATTCTCGAGGCAAGAATACTGGAGTAGTTTACCATTTCCTTCTCCAGGGGATCTTCCCGACCCAGGGATCGAACCTGACTCTCCCGCATTGGAGGCAGACGCTTTAACCTCTGAGCCACAAGGGAAGCAGCAGTCATAAGCAGCATCAATATGGTGATAACAGGGATTAGTAGGGGCATTAGCCAACTCCAAATTTCCTCTAGCTAGGAGAAGGATTCCCCAAAGAGAGACTGTAGCTGCCCTGAAAACTCTCCAGTTCATTCTTTGAGATCCTGTAGGATCTGAATGGTTTTCTTGAAGACTGTGAGACTTTCTTTAACTTAGCTGGAGATATCTACCCAGAAACAACATGTCTCATTCAAGATGGTTCAATTCCCTCCTTGTTCAGGATCAGGAGATCTATCACTTTTCTATTTTGGAGAACAACCTCTGCCAAGTTGTGTTGTCTTTTTAGAGCTATCCTGAGAAATTTTAACCCCGGAAACTTAATTTGGGGTGTGTTCATTAAAATGGCTCTCATTTGTAGTCCTGAATAGGTATCTGAGATCTCTCAGGGGCTCATAGGTATATTGAGTGTCCTTTTTTATTTTCTTTCATGGCTTGACTTGTGAACAGTGAATCCAGGACTTGTGACCCGGTACCTTGACTGCTGTGGGGATAGAAAGTATTACAGGGTAAGGGCCCTTCCATGTAGGCTGGAGTTGAGCCTTTGGGTACCTATCTTTCAGCACTTTAATTAGAACTTGAGTGCATGGAGCATATAGTGGTGGCTCTTAAGAATAGTTTGGGTCTTGGTTGATACCATGGCAAAATGTCCATAGCATAACACTGGAGGGTCTGAACCTCTGGATCTAGGAAAATGTCATTGACATAAACAAAAGGTCTCCCATATAATATCTCAAAAGGACTAAGACCAAGCTGCTTCTTAGGGGCAATACAGGTGCTGCTGCTGCTGCTGCTGCTAAGTTGCTTCAGTCATGCCTGATTCTGTGCGACCCCATAGACGGCAGAGCACCAGGCTCCCCCATCCCTGGGATGCTCTAGGCAAGAACACTAGAGTGGGTTGCCGTTTCCTTCTTCAATGCATGAAAGTAAAAAGAAAGTGAAGTCGCTCAGTCGTGTCCGACTCTTCACAACCCCATGAACTTCAGCCTACCAGGCTCCTCCATCCATGGAATTTTCCAGGCAAGAGTACTGGAGTGGGTTGCCATTGCCTTCTCGAATTATGTTCTTATCCTTGTTTTGATTTCACCATTTTGCAAACTTATCTCCTGTTTTCTCTATATAATTGTTTCCCATCAATTTCAAAACATTTGCATTGTATTCTTGGGAATTCTTTTACATTTTTTTCTATCTAAGGAAATTTATTAGGGTTCTTCAATCATACATAAGTATGTGCAGTAAATAATCAGAAGGGAGACTTTTGGATGTGCTCCTGCCAATACATTGACCCAAGTTTTAAAATATTTTTTATTGTACTTTTCTCTTTATTTGAGAATAATCATAAAACATTAACCTTTAAAACTGGGTGTAATAAAGATTTTTGTATCACTTAACATATATTTAAATTTTCTTAAAAGTCTGCTCTCATATTTAAGCAAAAGAGGGTTTTTATATATTTTCTTTCTACTACAGAAATCAGCAATATATTGATAACATGTGGAATTGGGAATGTGGAATCAGCAACTTGGGAAACCCTAACATTGAAACTTTTTTCTCTGTTTCCTCTCACCTGTTGTGAAGAAACAATACCACAAAGATTTTTGTTTTTAAAATTAGCCTTTGTCCTGGATTCTATTCTACCCATCTATTTTTTTTTTTTTTCCTTTCTTTCTTCTTCTTCACTTCTTTGATTCCATCTTGAGAAATGCCTAGCATAATGCTGGAACCTATTAAACAAGTATTAGATGAATAAGTAAATTAAAAAAAAAATAAAAAGGGTGTGATTATTCATTTCTTCTTGTCAACACAGTTCTTCTCTCAAGGGGTGGGGTGGGGGTGGGAATCTCCTTTTTATCAGTAAGAATCTGACCCCCAGGGAAGGTGTTTTTGTGACTTTCTTATTCATTTTTGAACCTCACTGCATAGCACATTTCAACCACCTCTG
Organism: Tragelaphus eurycerus; assembly: GCA_935064755.1. Taxonomy (NCBI): domain Eukaryota; kingdom Metazoa; phylum Chordata; class Mammalia; order Artiodactyla; family Bovidae; genus Tragelaphus; species Tragelaphus eurycerus. The sequence goes on along the minus strand of CAKXYN010000007.1, from coordinate 46,598,554 downwards.
AACCACAGGATTGAGAAAGATTTCAATGGAATCACTCTTTCTGCCTCATACTCCCATTCCCACCCTCTCTTCATATACTTTTTCAAAGTTCTCTGCTAATTATTTCCCATGACAACAGATTGCTTTCCTAGGTAGATTGGTTAGTGATTTTTCAGTGCCTTTTCCTTCAACTTATTTTTCCCTATATCTTAAAAGAAATTTATAAAAGATGTTTGAAAGTAGAAAATAATCTTCAGCTCTGTGGCAGAGTTACACAATTTCATTTATTTATCTATTGTACACAGAGGATTTTTAAATTAAGGAGTCTATTATTCACAATATTATTAAAAAACAATGAGTGCAATGTGAATTTGTTCACACTGTAACAACATTGGTATACTATTTAAGAAGCAGTGTTCCATGTCTTCAAGTTATGTGCTATAGCAAAATTTATTTTGCTTTTATTATTGAAGAAAATTAATATTGAGTTCATTTTTTTACTCTCCTTATTTTCTTTTGATGTTTAATTTGAAAGATATCATTAAAAAAAATCTCTTTCTGTGTTAAAGTCCCTTAAATACACACAACAAACATGTAATATGTAGCAAATAATTTGAACAGGGTATTTTTTATGATAATTTTGGATAATCATTTGGCAAAAGTTGATATCAATTTCAAATGTTAATATTTATTGATTCATAACTGTATGTGGAAAGGGAATGTTGCCTGTCATGCCAATAAGCAGAGTGATGCTCATCATTCCAGTTTTATAAAGATCAAGCCATCAGCCACTGTAGCCACCTTGGGTGGTGCACACTGAAGGGAATTCGGAATGCAGAAAAATAGGAAGCATTCTGTGCTTGGAATACTACTACTCCTAGATAGTTAAGATGCATATCTGAGAAATAATTTCAGTGACTCCAAACTCTAAGATCATATCCTACAGAGAGAAGCACTAAAAGAATTAACTTGTGAAGTCTGTTTTTGTACTAAGCAATACTATTTTGATGTTTTACTGCATATTTTCTTCTTTTTTTTCAGTAAAATTCTCTTGTGTATCCTGGTCTCTTAGAGGTTGTCTCCCAAGGTATTATCTTCAATAAAATCACCAAATAAAACTTCACTTATAACTTTTAGGTTGTGTGTTTTCCTTCAGTAAACAGTATCTATTTTTATAATGTGCTCATTTTGGACCCTTTAGTTTGTAAATGTTCCCACAATAATTTATTTTACACATCATCAAATCTATATGTTCAAATATCATTAAAATATATTTTAGCTTTATATTTAATGTGTGTATGTTAGTTGCTTAGTCATGTCTGACTCTTTGCAACCCCATTGACTGTAGCCTGCCTGGCTCTTATGTCCATGGGATTTTTCAGGTAAGAATACAGGAGTGGGTTGCCACTTCCTTCTCCAGGGGATCTTTCAGACCCATGGATTCAACCTGAGTTTCATGCATTGCAGGCAGATTCTTTGCTGTCTGAGCTATAGGGAAGTCCCTTTATATTTCATATCATGTTCAAAATTTTATTAGAAGATACAAAGAATAGCTAAAGATAAACTTGATGAATAATTTTATAAATTTCATTTTATACTGGAAGTATACTGTCTGTTGGTGAAGGAAATAGCAACCCGCTCCAGTATTCTTGCCTGGAAAATCACATGGACAGAAGAACCTGGTGTACTACAGTCCATGGGATCACAAGAGCTGGACATGATGTAGCAACTAAACCATAACCACTGTTGTCTGTGGGTTAAGTTCACTTAGTTGAAATTCTCACTTCATTTGGTTTTCATTTGAAAAAAGATTAAGAAAGTTCTGTTAAATACAATATCTTTGACTAAAAAAAAAATCTTAAATTTAAAATCTATATGAATGGAAATTATTCTAAGTAATTATCATTAAAAATTTTGGTTTTCCTGAATCCATAATAGTCACTCAATAAATGAATATATCAATCTCTTATAATTCTTAAGGTTAAAAGAATATTCAATCATTCTAGACTAAGTGTAAAATACAGCTGCTGTCCATTACCATATGGCTAAGGTTGTTGGAAGAGGTTGTTTGCTATGATCAGTGCATTCTTTTGGCAAAACTATATTAGCCTTTGTCCTGCTTAATTTTGTACTCCAAGGCCAAACTTGCCTGTTACTCCAGGTATCTCTTGATTTCATACTTGTGCGTTCCAGTCTTCTATGTTGAAAATGACATCGTTTATTGGTGTTATTTGTAGAAGATCTTGTAGGTCCTCACTGAACTGTTCAACTTCAGCTTCTTTGGCATTACAGGTTGGGACACAGTTTTAAATTATTGTGATATTGAAGATTTTGTTTTGGAAATGAACAGAGATCATTCTGTCATTTTTGAGACTGCATCCAATTATTGAATTTCAGAATCTTTTGTTGATTATGATGGCTACTTCATTTCTTCTGAGGAATTCTTGACCACAGAAGTAGGTATAATGGCCATCTTAATTAAATTCACCCATTCTGGTCCATTTTAGTTCACTGATTCCTAAAATGTCGATGTTTACTTTTGCTATCTCCTGTTTGGCCACTTCCAATTGGCCTTGATTCATGAATATTGTTCTTTACGGTATCAGACTTTACTCCCATCACAAGTCACATACACAATTGGGTGTTGATTTTGCTTTGTCTCCACCTCTTCATTCTTTCTGGAGTTCTTTATCCACTCTTCTCCAGCAGCATATTGGGCAACTACTGACTTGGGGAGTTCATCTTTCCGTATCATATTTTTTAGCCTTTTCATATTGGTCATGAGTTAATGCCAAATCAGATACTGAAATCAGATTAATTATATCATTCTCAGGCTAAGATGGAGAAGCATTAAACACTCAGAAAAAACAAGACTGGGAGCTGACTGTGGCTCAGATCACGAAAACCTTATTGCTAAATTCAGATTTATGTTGAAGAAAGTAGGGAAAATCGCTAGACCGTTCAGGTATGGCCTAAATTACATATATTACAACTGTACAGTAGAAGTGACAAATCAGATTAGATCAGATCAGTCGCTCAGTCGTGTCCGACTCTTTGCGACCCCATGAACTGCAGCACGCCAGGCCTCCCTGTCCATCACCAACTCCCGTAGTTCACTCAGACTCACGTCCATCGAGTCAGTGATGCCATCCAGCCATCTCATCCTCTGTCATCCCCTTCACCTCCTGCCACCAATCCCTCCTAGCATCAGAGTCTTCTCCAATGAGTCAACTCTTCGCATGAGGTGGCCAAAGTACTGGAGTTTCAGCTTTAGCATCATTCCTTCCAAAGAAATCCCAGGGCTGATCTCCTTTAGAATGGACTGGTTGGATCTCCTTGCAGTCCAAGGGACTCTCCAGAGTCTTCTCCAACACCGAAGTTCAAAAGCATCAATTCTTCGGCACTCAGCCTTCTTCACAGTCCAGCTCTCACATCCATACATGACCACAGGAAAGACCATAGCTTTGACTAGGCGAACCTTTGTTGGCAAAGTGATGTCTCTGCTTTTGAATATGCTATCTAGGTTGGTCATAACTTTCCTTCCAAGGAGTAAGCGTCTTTTGATTTCATGGGTGCAGTCACCAGCTGCAGTGATTTTGGAGCCCAGAAAAATAAAGTCTGACACTGTTTCCACTGTTTCCCCACCTATTTCCCATGTAGTGATGGGACCAAATGCCATGATCTTTGTTTTCTGAATGTTGAGCTTTAAGCCAACCTTTTCATTCTCCACTTTCACTTTCATCAAGAGGCTTTTTAGTTCCTCTTCGCTTTCTGCCATAAAGGTGGTGTCATCTGCATATCTGAGGTTATTGATATTTCTCCCAGCAATCTTGATTCCAACTTGTGTTTCTTCCAGTCCAGCATTTCTCATGATGTACTCTGAATATAAGTTAAATAAACAGGGTGACAATATACAGCCTTGACGTACTCCTTTTCCTATTTGGAACCAGTCTGTTGTTCCATGTCCAGTTCTAACTGTTGCTTCCTGACCTGCATACAGATTTCTCAAGAGGCAGATCAGTTGGTCTGGTATTCCCATCTCTTTCAGAATTTTCCACAGTTTATTGTGATCTACACAGTCAAAGGCTTTGCCATAGTCAATAAAACAGAAATAGATGTTTTTCTGGAACTCTCTTGCAAATAGATTCAAATAATTAGATCTGATAGACAGAGTACCTGAAGATTATGAACAGAGGTTCATGACATTGTATAGGAGGCATTGATCAAGACCATCCCCAAGAAAAAGAAATGCAAAAAGGCAAAATGTTTGTCAGAGGAGACTTTACAAATAGCTGAGAATACAAAAGAAGCTAAAGGCAAAGGAGAAAATAAAAAATATACCCATCTGAATGCAGGTTTCCAAAGAATAGCAAGGAGAGATAAGAAAGACTTACACAGTGATCAGTGCAAAGAAATAGAGGAAAACAAACCTAATGGAGGTGATATAATTTCACTTGAGCTATTTTAAATTTAAAATGCTAATACTGTTAAAGTGCTGCCCTCAATATGCCAGCAAATTTGGAAAACTCAGCAGTGGCCACAGGACTGGAAATGGTCAATTTTCATTCCAAACCTAAAGAAAGGCAATGCCAAAAATGTTCAAGCTACCACACACAATTACACTCATCTCAGATGCTAGCAAAGTAATGCTCAAAATTCTCCAAGCCAGGTTTCAACAGTAAATGAACCAAGGACTTCCAGAAAGTCAGCTGGATTTAGAAAAGGCAGAGGAACAAGAGATCTAATTGCCAACATTTATTGGATCATAGGAAAAAACAAGAGAGTTCAAGAAAAAACACTACTTCTGCTTCATTGACTACACTAAAGCCTTTGACTGTGTGGATCACAACAAACTGTAGAAAACTCTTCAAGAGCTGGGAATACCAGACTACTTTAGCTTCCTCCTGAGAAATCTGTATGGATGGTCAAGAAGGTACAGTTAGAACCTGACATAGGAAAAACAGACTGGTTCCCACTTGGAAAAGGAATACTTCAAGTCTGTATATTGTCATCCTGCTCATTTAACTTATATGAACAGTATATCAAGCAAAATGCTGGGCTGGATGAAGCACAAGCTGGAATCAAAATTGCTGGGAGAAATACCAATAACCTCAGATATGCAGATGACACCACCTTTATGTCAGAAAGTGAAGAGGAACTAAAGAGCCTCTTGAGGAAGGTGAAAAAGGAGAGTGAAAAAGTGCATTAAAACTTAACATTCAAAAAGCTAAAAACTAAGATCATGGCATTTGGTCCCATCATGTCATGGCAGATAGATGGGGAAAAAAATGGAAACAGGGACAGACTTTATTTTCTTAGGCTCCAAAATCACTGCAGATGGTGATTGCAGCCATAAAATTAAAAGACACTTGTTCCTTGGGGAGAAAAAAAAAAAAAAAAAAGCTATGAAAAACCTAGGCAGAATATAAAAAAAGCAGATACATTACTTTGCCAACAAAGATTTGTCTAGTCAAAGCTGTGGTTTTTCTAGTCATCATGTATGGATGTGAGAGTTGGACCTTAAAGAAAGCTGAGATCTGAAGAGTTGACACTTTTGAACTGTGGTGTTGGAGAAGACACTTGAGAGTTCGTTGGACTCTAAGGACATAAAACCAGTCAATTGTAAAGGAAATCAGTCCTGAATATTTGTTGGTAGGATTGATGTTGAAGCTTAGGCTCCAATACTTTGGCCATCTGACGCGTAGGAACATGATGTGGAGAAAGATCTATGGCAGGAGGTGAAGGGGACAACAGAGGATGAGATCGTTGGATGGCATAACCGATTCAGTGCACACGAGTTTGAGTAAGCTCTGTGAGCTGGTGGTGATGAGGGAAGCCTGGCGTGCTGCAGTTTGTAGGGTTGCAAAGAGTTGCAAACAGATAAACCTTTCAAAACAGAGAAAGTAGTCACCTTCATCAAGGACAAAATGTGGGCAAACTGTATACATTTTTACAATATATTTTAAACTGTAACTGAATGATTGATGAGTCAAATTCCATAGCAAAGGTCATGTGACTGCTGATTTCCAAAGCTGTTAAGAACATTTAGTGGTTGGTATCATACAATTATTAATTTTAATGGTATATAGTATATCATGGGTCAATAATATTTCCATTATGCAATTGAAACTGCTATTCAAAGTATGGGTTTAAATACTTGTTATTATAAGGTTTGAACAACCTATTTATTTCTGTTTTTCAGATTCCTTATTTGTAAAATAATTAAAGAACATGTCTCATAAGTTTGTCATAAATATTAACTGGGAATATATATTTATTCCCTGGTGGCTTTCCTGGTGGATCAATTAGTAAAAGTTTCTGATTGCAATGTGAGAGACCCAGGTTTGATCTCTAGGTGGGGAAGATCCTCTGGAAAAGGAAATGGCAACCCACTCCAGTACTCTTGCCTGGAAAATTCCATGGATGGAGAAGCCTTTATGGCTACAGGCCATGGGTGGCAAAGAGTCAGACACGACTAAGCAACTTCACTTTCACATATATATAATCACATATGCATATATTTAGCATATAAACATATGCTATTTACATATACATATGAATGGTGTGTGTGTGTATCATTAGAATGCTTCTTGCAACTTAGTAAAACTTTGTAATGACTGAATTTGTATCCTAATTATAATTATAATAATAACCATTTGTTAATGTATCAAATAGTATGGTTTATTTGACCATTTTATAATCCATAGAAATTAAATTGCTTTACATTGCACTTTAGATAAAATATAGTATATTTTCCCACATCACTGAGCATTTTATTTGTGTATATGCATCTTTTTGCCCTAGTTACCAACAGAAAAGGTATTCACACTCATAAGGTATACTGTTATCTAGAGTATTTTGCAGTCTAGAATTCAGATATATAAAGATTGATTTTACACGCTAGTAAAGTAATGCTCAAAATTCTTCAGGCCAGGATTCAGCAATATGTGAATCATGAACTTCGAGATGTTCAAGCTGGTTTTAGAAAAGGCAGAGGAACCAGAGATCAAATTGCCAACATCTGCTAGATCATGGAAAAAGCAAGAGAGTTCCAGGAAAACATCTACTTCTGCTTTATTGACTATGCCAAAGCCTTTGACTGTGTGATCATAATAAACTGTGGAAAATTGTGAAAGAGATAGGAATACCAGACCACCTGACCTGCCTCTTGAGAAACCTATATGCAGGTCAGGAAGCAACCGTGAGAACTGGACATGGAACAACAGACTGGTTCCAAATAGGAAAAGGAGTATGTCAAGGTTGTATATTGTCACCCTGCTTATTTAACTTATAGGCAGAGTAGATCATGAGAAATGCTGGGCTGGAAGAAACACAAACTGAAATCAAGATTGCTGGGAGAAATCTCAATAACCTCAGATATGCAGATGACACCACCCTTATGGCAGAAAGTGAAGAGGAACTAAAAAGCCTCTTGTTGAAAGTGAAAGTGGAGAATGAAAAGGTTGGCTTAAAGCTCAACATTCAGAAAACGAAGATCATGGCATCTGGTCCCATCACTTCATGGGAAATAGATGGGGAAACAGTGGAAACAGTGTCAGATTTTATTTTTCTGGGCTCCAAAATCAATGCAGCTGGTGCTTGCAGCCATGAAATTAAAAGACGCTTACTCCTTGGAAGGAAAGTTATGACCAACCTAGATAGCATATTCAAAAGCAGAGACATTACTTTGCCAACAAAGGTCCGTCTAGTCAAGGCTATGGTTTTTCCTGTGGTCATGTATGGATGTGAGAGTTGGACTGTGAAGAAGGCTGAGTGCCGAAGAATTGATGCTTTTGAACTTCGGTGTTGGAGAAGACTCTGGAGAGTCCCTTGGACTGCAAGGAGAACCAACCAGTCCATTCTAAAGGAGATCAGCCCTGGGTGTTCTTTGGAAGGAATGATGCTAAAGCTGGAACTCCAGTACTTTGGCCACTTCATGCAAAGAGTTGACTCATTGGAGAAGACTCTGATGCTGGGAGGGATTGGGGGCAGGAGGTGAAGGGGACGACAGAGGATGAGATTGCTGGATGGCATCACTGACCCAATGGATGTGAGTCTGGGTGAACTCTGGGAGTTGGTGATGGACAGGGAGGCCTGGCCTGCTGTGATTCATGGGGTAGCAAAGAGTTGGACATGACTGAGCGACTGAACTGAACTGAAAGCTTGATTTATATTTCTGTTACCAATAGAAACTAATATTTTTTATTGTCAATTTGATGTGAGTGAAGGGTTATTTTGTTTTTACTTCTATTTCCTAAAGTTTTATTTCCATATATTTAAAATTAATTTCAAATGCTCCTTCATTTTTGTATTAGAATGATAACTCATTGCATTTTGATTTGAAGGAAGTACTTTTTAATATTTAGATTATGAATTGTTTCTCCACCATATATATCAGACACATTTAATTTTTTTAATATATTTTTGTTCAGCTATTATTTATGTGGGAGCTGTGGCATTTAGAGCTTTCTGTTTCATGTAGTCAACCTACAAATGTATACTTTCCAATTTTACAGAGACTTGACTTCTGTGCCCTAAAAGGTTTTCCTTGACCATGGATATCTATTAAGAAAGTTGTCTTGTTTTACTTAAATAATAATAATAATACCTAAACATAGTCTTCATTAAATTATTTGTTAAAACAGACATTTTACAATTTATCTAGCTTTGTATGTTACTTGTAATTCAAGTTCTTCATTAGAGTTGGAAACACAAATCCCCTGCTTATCAATGACAAAAGTCTATTAGTAATTAGTGAGGAAAAGTATTTAAATGGTTATTAAGGACATCCCATCCATTTCTCCATAGTGTTCCAAATTTATGGAATTCTTTTGTTTAAGGCAGACAGTTAATAGTTGTACTCCTTGTTGAACCAGATAGTTAAGAATTGTACTGTAATGACAGTAGTCATATAAAAGCACAGTAACACTGAAGGATTTTACTTCTATTTGTCATCATCAGATTGACACATTTAATAAACATTTCCATAAAATGTATAATTTTTACTTTATAATGGCTACCCCTAACATCAAAGTAAAATCTTAATGGTGAACAATTTAAACTTTTCATGGTGAGCAATTAAACTAAATATTAAAAGGTTTAAACTTTTAAACCTTTCTTCTTTCAGTATTATTTTTAATCCTTTGATACTATGTTGAGATTTATAAAGGTTTATAATATTCAGTCATAAAATATTACTTGAAGAAGTGTTATAGCTTTCCAATCAATTAACAAACATATTGCTTAAATAAATAATTAGAAGATCTTTATTGAATCTGAGTGTTGATTCATACTTATTGATAGGTTTTACAATTTTCAGTTATTTAATTGTTGAGTTAATTGGGATGCTGCCCCAAGAAATAAACACAAGAGTGATGATCAGCTGTACATTTTGTATTAGTAGCCTGATAATTGTTCATCATTCTTGAAAAACTACTCTTAGTCTCCTATCTTCTTTCCCTAAATCTGTCATCTTGCATCGACAGTGTCTTCTCAACTCAACTACAAGAGCAAACTGTTTAAAACATAAATCACACCATACTCATCCCTCCTGTCCGATAATTTTTTCTTCACATTTCATACAGAATAAAAGCCATAGTCTTTGAAATTGTCTATGTTTCCTGGATGTGGCTTATTTTTCTTATAATGCTTCCAAAGCTTACATTGTTCCTCCTGCACTGATCTTCGTGCTGTTTTGTACATACATAGAGCACTTTTAACTTACAAGAAAAGAATTTGCAGTCCTCTCTGAGTCAAGTATTCTAATCCCAAAAGACATTTGGCTTGCTTCTTAACTCACTTCAGGAATTAACTCAAATATTTTATCTGTAAGAACTTTACCCATCTTTTATCAAATTGCAACTTCAAGCTGGGTGCTTCTTACACCACTGATCTGCTGTATTTTCATTGTATCAATTAAACACTGTTATCAGTATGTTCTTGCCCTATAACAAGCTATTTTAGCTTGAATGTGTTAAAACAACAATCATTTATTAATTTCCTGATATTGCAGACTGTCAAATTGGACCAAGCTCATATGGCCAGTTATTTTAGACACAGTAGGCTCAAATTATCTTTAGCTTGCTCATGATTCTGTGGTCAGGAAATAGATCAGTTATCATCCCCTTATTAGCATGATTGAATTACATGCTCCTTCCTGTAGTATGGCATTTTCCAGCAGGCTGGCATGGGCTTGCTGTATAGAGCTACAAATTTCCAGAGTGAGTAAAGAAATATTCAAACATTTTAGGGCTCAGGATAATAAACTACTCACTGTTGTTCCAGCTGTCATCCCTTGGCCAACAAAGTCAAAGGTTAGTCTACACTGAACAGGTAGGAAAATGGAATGAATCTCTTTATATATCTATGGTTTCAGTTCAGTTCAGTTCAGTGGCTCAGTTGTGTCTGACTCTTTGTGACTCCATGCACTGCAGCATTCCAGGCTTCCTATCCATTGCCAACTCCCAGAGTTTACTCAAACTCATGTCCATTGAGTTGGTGGTGCCATCCAGCCATCTCATCCTTTGTAGTGCCCTTCTCCTTCAGTCTTTCCCTGCTTCAGGGTATTTACAAATGAGTCAGTTCTTGGTATCAGGTGGCCAAAGTATTGGAGTTTCAGCTTCAGCATCAGTACTTCCAAAGAATATTCAGGACTGATTTCCTTTAGGAGGGACTGGCTGGATCTCCTTGCATTCCAAGAGACTCTCAAGAGTCTTATCCAATACCACAGTTCAAAAGCATCAATTCTTTGGTGCTCAGCTTTCTTTAGAACTCAACTCTCACATCCATACATGAGTACTGGAAAAACCATAGCTTTGACTAGGCAGACCTTTGTTGGCAAAGTAATGTCTCTGCTTTTTAATATCTAGGTTGGTCATAACATTTCTTCCAAAGGGCAAGTGTTTTTAATTTCATGGCTACAGTCAACATCAGCAGTGATTATGAAGCCTCCACACAATAAAGTCTGCCAGTTTCCACTGTTACCCCACCTATTTGCCAGGAAGTGATAGGGCCAGATGCCATGATCTTAGTTCTCTGAATGTTAGTTTATTTCTGCCTAATGTTCTGTACCACAAGATTGTAAGCTCTATTGGAGAAGGGATTTTTTATTGTTTTGATTTAAGTTGGACCCTCAGTGCCTACTGTGTTGTCTGACATATAGGAGTTCAAGAACTATTTATTTTTTGAATGAATAAATTCATGTTTTTCATATTCTAAATTTATTATATTTTTCACCTTAGCTGTCCCATTGACCTACCTCTATATTCTTGATGGATACAAAGCTGAGGTTTTCTCAGATACACCCAAGATACTGTCTGTAATAATCCCCAGAGAATAATTTATTTTTATTTTCTGTTTTAACTTCATATGATTTATTTCCATTAGAAAACCCTAGTGCCAAAACATGGGAATAGAAGAGGAGAGAATTCTGGAAAATGTAGCTTATGGATTCTCCTCCATGTGAAAAAAATGATCTTAGAAGTATTAGGCAGGAAGTTACCCAAGAGCAGTGAAAGACAGCCACATCAGCTTAATGTCCAATGGCTGCCTAATTCACCAAGCTATTTACCAGCTCCAACCTAAACGTTCTGCATTCAGTACTCCAAAATGGTCAGGGGACCAGAAAAATCCTCACTGGCCAACTCTCAGGACTATTTCTATTCTGACACATGAGCACACCTCATGTACTCAGATAACTTTTGGCAACCATTAGAGTCATCAAATGTTCGTAAATACTCGATGAATACATACATCTAATCATAGACTGAATTATGGGAAGGAATTCTGCAGTAGAGTGTCTTGTTATATAACCTTCAGCTGTCAATCAAGACTGGCAATCAATGACGTCCTGGATAATGCAATTGACCTTGTCTTTAAAACTCTACACCCCAGCCCTTGGGGACTCTTGTCTCTCTTGGCCTGGCTCTTGAGGTGTTCTCTCTGTTTTCTCTTTCCTTATCTTGAATTATCTCTCGTGAATTGGGTAAGACCTCAGATTCTTCTCTGTGCTCTTACCACAAACCAAGGGCCATGGAAGCAGCTGTCTCCAGACTCTTCTCCACTAACAGAAGTAAGGATAATGATCTCAAACTGAAACAGATCATTCAGAACAACTCCAAGCTATTTCAGTAGAGCTGACTTCATCTTTAGCTGATGGGTAAATATGTGTCCCATGTTTGGCCAACCAGACAAATCTCCTTACCCACAGGTAAGTGTCAGGTACAGAGTGAGTCATCAGTAAAGTTTTGGCTTGAAACTGTGCAGAAGGGAAATTTATGCTTCCTTTTCAATCTTTCAATGGAAAGAGACAATCATAGACCTGCCAGAAGGTTCAAAGTTAGACATATATTAAAATAATTAATAAACTGTTGGTTAAGAAAAAAATATCTTCAAACATTTAGAAAGAAAATTGTTAACAGACAACTTTGTTAAATAAACATTTTTTGTAATCTAAGAAATAAAGGAGGGGGCACCCTGAAAAATAATATGTATCCAATTTAAGGAAATTGCATTACAGTTGTTTGTGATATAAATAGATATATACCATTAATGCAATGACCTCAAAATGACAGACATCAGGAGTTTTATCCAATGCAATTCTGAGAATTACAATAAAAGTACAAGAAAACCCATAGTTATTTTGTGCTTACTATTTTTTTCAGAATATCTAAATAATTCTTTAAGTTGTTTTTTCAAATATTAAGAATAAACAAATTGTAATAAAATGACTGCTGTGAAAATAAACTTATAAAGGGCAATATAATTCCTATGATTCTGAGAGTTGGAGACCTACCAAATGATAAATGTTAGTTGACAATAACTATTCTGTAATTTTCCCCATTTATTTATTCAAGATGTGTGTGTATGCGTGTACAAAAGCACAAATGTGTGAAAACATAAAGACATACCAATGCAATTGCTGAGTCAATATTATTTGGTTTTAAATAAGGACTTGTACATTTTCATTAATGGTAGAGTCAACTTTCTAAAGGGCTTCCCAGGTGGCATTAGTGATAAGGAACCTGCCTGTCAATGCTAGGAGAAGTAAGAGACACAGATTCAATCCTCAGGTTGGAAAGATGCCCTGGGGAAGAGCATGGCAACCCATTCCAGTATTCTTGCCTAGAGAATCCCACAGACAGAGGAGCCTGGAGAGTTTTGGTCCATAGAATCACTAAGCATCAGATAGTACTGAACAATTTCATGCACACATGCAACTTTCTATAATCATTGTTTTTAATTGATTCTATGCACCTTTCATTAAGTGGATGATACATTTTCTAGTATACTTAATTTTCTCACTAAAGCAATATTAAGCTGTCTCAGAATAGTGTCAGTAAGACACTAGGAGTTCCTTTGCTTCTGTCATCCCTTAGCAGCAATGTTTTGGCAGCCATCCACAGACAAAAATGTTGTTGTGGGAACTCTGGGATTCAAGTAAGATGTTGTGAAATTCTGGTGGAATCAAAGACCAAAGAGACTTATTTTGAAATAGCCAACTCATGCTCAGGTGGGTGACTTACCTACGAGTAATCTCAGCTACAGACTTGGAAATAGTTCCATTTCTTGTAGACCAGGCTACAGCCCTGTTTAGCCTTGTTATAAACAGTATCATATACCAGGTATAAAATACCAAGGCGCCTGGGAGGAATCATATCCTCTAATGTTCCCGGTCATAGGCCCACAGACCTCAGTCCTGGCTGTGGACCCTGAAGCAGACCAGCCCTTCTGGGCCAATCCTTCTGGCAAACCTTCCAAACTTCATCAAAATGTAGATTAGGCCTGGCTCCATTCCAGCTCAACTGTGTTTTTGGGGATGCTCCCATCATTCAAAAACATAGAGGTATTTGCTGCTTAAAGTATACAGACAGGACAAGGCTACAAGGATGACAAACAATCAGGTAAATATAACACAAGAAAAGGAAACTAATAAACACTCAGTAACTGACCTCAAATAAACAGAAATCTATGGATCTTCTGACAAGGAATCCAAAATAATTATCTTAAGGAAGTACAGTGAAATGTAAGGAAATACAGAGAGATATCTTAAACAAAATTAGGAAAACAACAACACATGAACAAAATAGAAATTTTGATAAATAAATCATATCAGATCAGATCAGTCACTCAGTCGTGTTCAACTCTTTGCAACCCCATGAACTGCAGCACGCCAGGCCTCCCTATCCATCACCAGCTCTCAGAGGTCACTCAGACACACATCCATCGAGTCAGTGATGCCATCCAGCCATCTCATCCTCTGTCGTCCCCTTCTCCTCCTGCCCCCAATCCCTCCCAGCATCAGAGTCTTCTTCAATGAGTCAACTCTTCGCACGAGGTGGCCAAAATACTGGAGCTTCAGCTTTAGCATCATTCCTTCCAAAGAAATCCCAGGGCTGATCTCCTTCAGAATGGACCGGTTGGATCTCCTTGCAGTCCAAGGGACTCTCAAGAGTCTTCTCCAACACCATACTTCAAAAGCATCAATTCTTCGGCGCTCAGCCTTCTTCACAGTCCAGCTGTCACATCCATACATGACCACAGGAAAGACCATAGCCTTAAATAGGCGAACCTTTGTTGGCAAAGTGATGTCTCTGTTTTTGAATATGCTATCTAGGTTAGTCATAACTTTCCTTCCAAGGAGTAAGCGTCTTTTAATTTCATGGCTGCAGTCACCATCTGCAGTGATTTTGGAGCCCAGAAAAATAAAGTCTGACACTGTTTCCACTGTTTCTCCATCTATTTCCCATGTAGTGATGGGACCAGATGCCATGATCTTCGTTTTCTGAATGTTGAGCTTTAAGCACTGTCATCAAGAGGCTTTTTAGTTCCTCTTCACTTTCTGCCATAAGGGTGGTATCATCTGCATATCTGAGGTTATTGATATTTCTCCCGGCAATCTTGATTTCAGCTTGTGTTTCTTCCAGTCCAGCATTTCTCATGATGTACTCTGCATATAAGTTAAATAAACATGGTGACAATATACAGCCTTGACGTACTCCTTTTCCTATTTGGAACCAGTCTGTTGTTCCATGACCAGTTCTAACTGTTGCTTCCTGACATGCATACAGATTTCTCAAGAGGCAGATCAGGTGGTCTGGTATTCCCATCTCTCTCAGAATTTTCCACAGTTTATTGTGATCTATACAGTCAAAGGCTTTGGCATAGTCAATAAAGCAGAAATAGATGTTTTTCTGGAATTCTCTTGCTTTTTCCATGATCCAGTGAAAGTTGGCAATTTGATCTCTGGTTCCTCTGCCTTTTCTAAAACCAGCTTGGACATCAGGAAGTTCACGGATCACATATTGCTGAAGCCTGGCTTGGAGAATTTTGAGCATTACTTTACTAGCGTGTGAGATGAGTGCAATTGTGCGGTAGTTTGAGCACACTTTGGCATTGCCTTTCTTTGGGATTGGGATGAAAACTGACCTTTTCCAATCTTGTGGCCACTGCTGAGTTTTCCAAATTTGCTGGCATAATGAGTGCAGCACTTTCACAGCATCATCTTTCAGGATTTGGAATAGCTCCACTGGAATTCCATCACCTCCACTAGCTTTGTTGGTAGTGATGCTTTCTAAGGCCCACTTGACTTCACATTCCAGGATGTCTGGCTCTATGTCAGTAATCACACCATCATGATTATCTGGGTCATGAATCTCTTTTTTGTACAGTTCTTCTGTGTATTCTTGCCACCTCTTCTTAATATCTTCTGCTTCTGTTAGGTCCATACCATTTCTGTCCTTTATCGAGCCCATTTTTGCATGAAATGTTCCTTTGGTATCTCTGATTTTCTTGAAGAGATCCCTAGTCTTTTCCATTCTGTTGTTTTCCTCTATTTCTTTGCATTGATTGCTGAAGAAGGCTTTCTTATCTCTTCTTGCTATTCTTTGGAACTCTGCATTCAGATGTTTATATCTTTCCTTTTCTCCTTTGCTTTTCGCTTCTCTTCTTTTCACAGCTATTTGCAAGGCCTCCTCAGACAGCCATTTTGCTTTTGTGCATTTCTTTTCCATGGGGATGGTCTTGATCCCTATCTCCTGTATAATGTCACGAACATAGAAACCATAAAATAAGAAACAAAAATCCTGGAGAGGAGGAATATATTTTATAACTAAATAATTAAAAAGAGAGCTTCTAAAGTAGACTTCATCCTACAGAGGAAAGAATCAGCATACATTAAGATAAACTACTGAAAACTAACTTGATTGAGAAACAGCAATAATAAAAAAAAAAAGAATGAAAAAGAGTGATGAAGTCCTCTGAGAATTAAATGTCATCAAGTAGTAGTGGGTCAACCATTCTTTGAGTGTTTTTATATGTGTCTACACAGTCCTCCTTGGTGGCTCAGGTGGTAAAGAATCCACTTGCAATGCAGAAGACCTAGGGTTGATCCCTGGGTTGGGAAGATCCCCTGGAGAAGGGAATGTCAACCCACTTTAGTATTTTTGCTTACGAAATCCCATGGACATAGGAGCCTGGAGTGCTACATCTATGGGATGGTGAAGAGTCAGACATGATTGAGCAACTAACGAACATGCTGCACTCACTAAAATCAGATAAGAATGGGAAAAAATATATGAAAATAATGTTCACAAATATTTGTTGCTATATGCCTTGGATCCTTTTTGAATGTGAAAATGAAACAAACTATTGTTGAGGGCAAGAATTTTTAATTCTAACCACATTAAATAGCAATTTTAGTGTCAGTTCAGTCGCTCAGTCATGTCCGATTCTTTGCAATCATATGAATCACAGCACACCAGGCCTCCCTGTCTATCATCAATTCCTGGAGTTCACCCAAACTCACGTCCATCGAGTCGGTGATGCCATCCAGCCACCTCATCCTCTGTCGTCAGCTTCACCTGCTGTCCCCAACCCTTTCATGCATCAGAGCCTTTTCCAATGAGTCAACTCTTCCCATGAGGTGGCCAAAGTACTGGAGTTTAAGCTTCAGCATCAGTCCTTCCAATGAACAGCCAGAACTGATATCCTTTAGGATGGACTGGTTGGATCTCCTTGCAGTCCAAGGGACTCTCAAGAGTCTTCTCCAACACCACAGTTCAAAAGCATCAATTCTTTAGCGCTCAGCTTTCTTCACAATCCAACGATCACATCCATACATGACCACTGGAAAAACCATAGCCTTGACTATACGGACCTTTGTTGGCATAGTAATGTCTCTGCTTTTGAATATGCTATCTAGGTTGATCATAACTTTCCTTCCAAGGAGTAACCGTCTTTTAATTTCATGGCTGCAATCACGATCTGCAGTGATTTTGGTGCACAGAAAAGTAAAATCTGACACTATTTCCAATGCTTCCCCATCTATTTCCCATGAAGTGATGGGACCAGATACCATAATCTTAGTTTTCTAATTGTTGAGTTTTAAGCTGACTTTTTCACTCTGCTCTTTCACTTTCATCAAGAGGCTTTTTAGTTCCTCTTCACTTTCTGGGATAAGGGAGGTATCATCTGAATATCTGAGATTATTGATATTCCTCCTGGCAATGTTGATTCCAGCTTGTGCTTCTTCCAGCCCAGCGTTTCTCATGATGTACCCTGCATAGAAATTAAATAAGCAAGATGACAATACACAGCCTTGACGTACTCCTTTTACTATTTAGAACCAGTCTGTTGTTCCATGTCCAGTTCTAGCTGTTGCTTCCTGACCTGCATACAGATTTCTCAAGAGGCAGGTCAGGTGGTTTGTTATTCTCATCTCTTTCAGAATTTTCCACAGTTTATTGTGATCTACACAGTCAAAGGCTTTGGCATAGTCAATAAAGCAGAAATATATGTTTTTCTGGAACTCTCTTGCTTTTTCCATGATCCAGCAGATGTTGGCAATTTCATGTCTGGTTCCTCTGCCTTTTCTAAAACCAGCTTGAACATCAGGAAGTTCACAGTTCACATATTGCTGAAGCCTGGCTTGGAGAATTTTAAGCATTACTTTACTAGCGTGTGAGATGAGTTCAATTGTGCAGTAGTTTGAGCATTCTTTGGCATTGCCTTTCTCTGGGATTGGAATGAAAACTGACCTTTTCCAGCCTTATGGCCACTGCTGAGTTTTCCAAATTTGCTGCCATATTGAGTGCAACACATTCACAGCATCATCTTTCAGGATTTGAAATAGCTCAACTGGAATTCCATCACTTCCACTAGCTTTGTTTGTAGTGATGCTTTCTAAGGCTCAACATGACTTCACATTCCAGGATATCTGGCTCTAGGTGAGTGATCACAACATCATGATTATCTTGGTCTTGAAGTTTTTTTGTTTTTTGGGTTTTTTTGTACAGTTCTTTTGTGTATTCTTCCCACCTCTTCTTAATATCTTCTGCTTCCATTAGGTTCATACCATTTCTGTCCTTTATAAAACCCATTTTTGCATGAAATATATCCTTGGTATCTCTGATTTTCTTGAAGAGATCTCTAGTCTTTCCCATACTGTTGTTTTCCTCAATGCAATTTCTATGCATTGATCACTGAGGAAGGCTTTCTTATCTCTCCTTGCTATTATTTGGAACTCTGTATTCAGATGCTTGTATCTTTCCTTTTCTCCTTTGCTTTTCAGTTCTCTTCTTTTCACAGCTATTAGTAAGACCTCCCCAGACAGCCATTTTGTTTTTTTGCATTTCTTTTCCATGGGGATGGTCTTGATCCCTGTCTCCCGTACAATGTCATGAACCTCCATCGATAGTTCATCAAGCACCCTATCAAATGTACTCCCTTAAATCTATTTCTCACTTCCACTTTATAATCATAACGGATTTTATTTAGGTCATACCTCAATTGTCTAGTGATTTCCCCCACTTTCCTCAATTTTCTGAATTTGGCAATAAGGAGTTCATGATCTGAGCCACAATCAGCTCCCAGTCTTGTTTTTGCTGACTGTACAGAGCTTCTCCATCTTTGGCTGCAAAGAATATCATCAATCTGGTTTTGTTGTTGATCATCTGGTGATGTCCATGTGTAGAGTCTTCTTTTGTGTTGGAAAAAGGTGTTTGCTAAGGAGCAGCGGCTGCACTTTGCTGGAGCAGCCATGAAGAGATACCCCATGTTCAAGGTAAGAGAAAGCCAAGTAAGATGGTAGGTGTTGCAAGAAGGCATCAGAGGGCAGAAACACTGAAACCATAATCACAGAAAACTAGCCAATCTGATCACAGAGACCACAGCCTTGTCTAACAGAATGAAACTAAGCCATGCCACTTGGGACCACCCAAGACAACGGGTCATGGTGGAGAAGTCTGACAGAATGTGGTCCACTGGAGAAGGGAATGGCAAACCACTTCAGTATTCTTGCCTTGAGAACCCCATGAACAGTATGAAAAGGCAAAATGATAGGATACTGAGAGGGGAACTCCCGGGTTGGTAGGTGTCCAACATGCTACTGGAGATCATTGGAGAAATAACTCTAGAAAGAATGAAGGGATAGAGTCAAAGCAAAAACAATACCCAGTTGTGGATGTGACTGGTGATAGAAGCAAGTTCCAATGTTGTAAAGAGCATATTGAATAGGAACCTGGAACATCAGGTCCATGAATTAAGGCAAATTGGAAGTGGGCAAACAGGAGATGGCAAGAGTGAATGTCGACAATCTAAGAATCAGTGAACTAAAATGGACTGGAATGGATGAATTTAACTCAGATGACCATTATATCTACTGTGGGCAGGAATCCCTTGAAGAAATGGAGTAGCCATCATGGTCAACAAAAAACAGCCCAAAATGCAGTATTTGCATGCAATCTCAAAAATGACAGAATGATCTCTGTTTGTTTCCAAGGCAAACCATTCAATATCACGGTAATCCAAGCCTATGCCCCAACCAGGAATTCTGAAGCTGAAGTTGAACGATTCTATGAAGACCATCAGGAGAAGGCAATGGCACCCCACTCCAGTACTCTTGCCTGGAAAATCCCATGGATAGAGGAGCATGGTAGGTCCATGGTAGGCCTCATGGCAGTCCATGAGGTCGCTAGGAGTTGGACACAACTGAGTGACTTCACTTTCACGTTTCACTTTCATGCATTGGAGAAGGAAATGGCAACCCACTCCAGTTTTTCTTGCCTGGAGAATCCCAGGGACGGGGGAGCCTGGTGGGCAGCCATCTATGGGGTTGCACAGAGTTGGGCATGACTGAAGTGACTTAGCAGCAGCAGCATGAAGACCTTCAAGACCTTTTAGAACTAACACCCAAAAAAGATGTCCTTTTCATTATAGGGGATTAGAATGCAAAAGTAGGAAGTCAAGAAACACCTAGAGTAACAGGCAAATTTGTCTTTGGAGTACAGAATAAAGCAGGACAAAGGCTAATAGAGCTTTGCCAAGAGAACGCACTGGTCATAGCAATTTTAGTATAAGAATATTCAAATGAATATAGGTCAGAATGTAAAAACACAAAACAGCAAAACTTGGCCAACCTTTTAAATACATGCTTTGTACTCATAGTAAATATTAATCTTGTTTCCCTAATTAATTAATGTTTACTGTTTCATATCAGGCATTGGTTTTCCATGTAGTATTAATTTCTTCAACTCTAAAAGAATTAAGAAAGCACTGAGAATTAAGAAGTTTCATCTTTAAGCAAATCAAGACATTTTTGCCTCTAATTTATCAAAATTGAGCTCAATAAACTCTTATCTGCTCACAAACTTGATCACGTCAACCGAGTTCAAAATTTAAATGGCTTATTTGGATCTCTCACTTGTGAAATTCCGATAAACCCTGGGTACTCATGACCTCTAAATGGCATATTCATTGGCTTTCATTATTTTCAAAAAGAAAGACATCCCTTGTATTCCAAGATAAAGAATCTAAAAAATTGTATATAAAATCTCTAAAGTAATTAACTGATAAAATGAGCAAAAAGCAAATACTTATATCTTCTCACTGTTATCCAAGTTATGATGCTGGGCTAGACAATTAAATTGGTATCATTATTCTCCTAAATAGCAGTCATTCAATTTTATACATTGTTAAAAGCCATGGTAGAAAATTTTTGATGATGATTAAATTTAAAATAATCTTTAGATCACATATGTGCAATTGGTAATTTAGGCATATATTAAGAAATCTAGGTAATGTTGAGAAATATTTTTAAAAATGTTTATATTTATTTTGTTGAACTCTATATTATCTATAATTGTTTCAAAATAATCTTTTGGCTTATCTAATGCATAATTACACTATGTCAATAAAGACATATTTATTGACATAAAAAATACATGCTTTTTATAAATTATATTCCATTATATGTGCCTGGAGAAATATCAATAACCTCAGATATGCAGATGACACCACTCTTATGGCAGAAAGTGAAGACGGGCTAAAAAGCCTCTTGATGAAAGTGAAAGTGGAGAGTGAAAAGGTTGGCTTAAAGCTCAACATTCAGAAAACGAAGATCATGGCATCTGGTCCCATCACTGCATGGGAAATAGATGGGGAAACAGTGGATACAGTGTCAGACTTTGTTTTTCTGGGCTCCAAAATCACTGCAGATGGTGACTGCAGCCATGAAATTAAAAGACGCTTCCTCCTTGGAAGGAAAGTTATGACCAACCTAGATAGCATATTCAAAAGCAGAGACATTACTTTACCAACAAAGGTTCGCCTAGTCAAGGCTATGGTCTTTCCTGTGGTCATGTATGGATGTGAGAGCTGGACTGTGAGGAAGGCTGAACGCCGAAGAATTGATGCTTTTGAACTGTGGTGTTGGAGAAGACTCTTGAGAGTCCCTTGGACTGCAAGAAGATCCAACCAGTCCATTCTGAAGGAGATCAATCCTGGAATTTCTTTAGAAGGAATGATGCTAAAGCTGAAACTCCAGTACTTTGGCCACCTCATGCGAAGAGTTGACTCATTGGAGAAGACTCTGATGCTGGGAGGGATTGAGGGCAGGAGGAGAAGGGGACGACAGAGGATGAGATGGCTGGATGGCATCACTGACTCGATGGATGCGAGTCTGAGTGACCTCCGGGAGCTGGTGATGGACAGGGAGGCCTGGTGTGCTGCGGTTCATGGGGTCGCAAATAGTCGGACACGACTGAGCGACTGATCTGATCTGATGTGATCTGATATGTGCTTGATATGAATTTATCTTATTGTTTTGGATATTACCATCCATATTATATATAATGCTAACGTGGCAATTGTTTCTTTTCAAATTTTACAACTACTTATGTAAATTTTATTCAATACTTATCATCCAATGATTTAAAATAAATGCACTTGAAAATAAAAAATTCTTTCAATTTCTAGAGTTTAAAAGTTTCTAAATTTAGATGTTTATTTAATTTTAAATGGTCAAAATACATGAGGAACTTGGATATCATGACTGAAACAAAGCATACAGAGAATAAATTATGTCTAATACTGAGTAAACAAAAGCATGACCTGTTTGGAAATACTTTATTTAATATACTTTTTTCATGAATACTTTAATATTATTACAGTACAGCAGTTAGTATAGCATACTCTATGACTTATAATGTGGACCTGAAATAATTTTTTTAGAAATGTTCCTTATTGTTTCATCTACAAAACATAGCTCAGTGGCAAATTTAACAGAGTAGACAGCTTAATGGTTGAATTCTATGTCTCCAAATGTAGTCTCTACATTACAGAAGCATGACTAATGTGAAGGCTATTGTAATTTCTTTTGTTGGAATAGTAATTTGCTTCAGTGTATAATGATGAGCAACTTTTTTCTTTTACAGTCTGTGAGTTATGGCAATAATAATAGGGAAATATTCACATGGTCCATTTATAATATGAGGTTGCATAAAGTCCATCTGATTACATATGAGTGGTTATTAGAATAGGTCCTCAAACAAGAGTCATAGGAGAGCTATAAATTCTCATCCATCTATTATCAAGTCACTTTATGAGAATTGCAGTCTCATGCATATTGGGCATTTCATTGTTACTGGCTTTGAAACAAAAATAAATGGCACATTCATAGGCCAAGTATAGACTTTTTGGTTCAAGTGTCAATGCAGCCTACACTATTAGAAAAATATCACCAGGGGAAAAATATCTATTGATAGCAATCACTTTAGTTTGACTTTGAAAATAAGAATGTTAATTCAGTATGTATATCAGAGGCTACTATACATTTCTAAAGACAGATGGGTTTTGTTATAGGAAAGGCATGTTGTAATGTATTAGCATAATGCCTCAAAGTACTGTAAGTCCTTGGGCTGCTGCACAAGAAAATTATAAACATGACCATTCAAAAACTAGAGCCTTCATGTAAAAATACAATTTTTAGAAAAAGTTGTTTTTGTCATGACAAAACACAAATGTCTAAGTTCCTTAGAGTGTGTTTGTTTATCCATTCATTCATTCTGTTTCAAGACTTCTCAGCCCTACAGTGATCCAAAAGCAAAGTGAATTCACAGAGAATGACTCAAAACAGTGAGAATTCCTGTGGTTTGAAAAGTGTTTCCAGTTGGCTGTATAAAGCATTACTGAAAATTATCTGGGAAAAGATGCTGAAGAATCAATTGGAAGATTTCAGAATATTTGTATAAAATGCTATTAAGGTCCTAACCTTTTGATTTTATTTGGATATTAACTTTAAATAAAAGTGTCCACTAAACATATAAAATTAAGTAGTTGTGTTTTAAAAATGCAGAAACACATATTAAAATGAAGTTACTTCAATAACAACAAAAAAGTGTTGGTCATCTGTTTTATAAAGTCACGTTTTCGTTATTCATACAAATTGAAATCCTTAATATTAAATATATATTAAAAGGAAGAACCATTATTTGACTTATTTATGACCTAAGTGATTAACAGCTAAACTATCTTTCAGTTGCATTATTGAACAACTAAGCTGTTAAGTCTTTGAGATAGAAAATAATATTAGGGTTAAATTTTAAAATATCTTATAAATAAATATAAAGCAATCACAATAAATATGGTAAGTAAATTCAATAGAGAGATTATATTTTCAGAGTTTCAGGGATATTTCAAAGACTGAAATAAGATACCAAGAGGCTAAACTAAAATTCTTGAAGCCAAAGCCTTAAAGAAAAGCAGAAATCTAATATTCTGTATTTTTTGATGCTGCTAGGAAAAAAAAATAAAAATTGAATCAAAAGATGAGCTATACTCAAAAATATTAATATTTTCTGTCTATGGTAGCAAATATAAACCTATATTTATGTGAAATATAAGGCTTCCCAGGTGGAGCTAGTGGTAAATAATCTGCCTGTCAATGCAGGAGACGTGAGAGATGCAGGTTTGATCCTTGGGTCAGGAAGATTCCCTGGAGTAGAAAATGGTGCCCTATGTCAGTATGCTTGCCTAGAAATTGCATGGGCAGAGGAGTCTGCTCGGCTACAGTCCCTGGGGCTGCAGAGAGTTGGAGGTGACTGAGCATATGAAATATTAATTAAGAATGTATTTAAACACATTTGTGTATATATATGATGATATCAATTGTTACAGTCTCTAATAATTAGTCAAAACAATATCTATTTATTTATAAGCACAGTTTGAAAATATATACTGCAAGGCCAACTTTTCTTGTTGACACTCTTGAGATTAATTATATATGTTTTATATCAGCAAGGCAAAAGGGAAAGATAATTTTGTTTTCCACCTTGCTGGCTCAAAGTGGGTTGTACTTTTTAACCTAACCTCTCCTTTTTTTATTCAAAATTAAGAAATATTATCTTTTACAAATACATGAACCTTAGTACCAGATACCTTAAAATATCAATATGAACTTAAAAATATATCATTTACATTGATTTAGAAAATTTAGCATAGATTAAATTGCAAGGAAATGGCAACCCACTCCAGTACTCTTCCCTGGAGAATCCCATGGATGCAGGAGCCTGGTAGGGTGCAGTCCATGGGGTCGCTAAGAGTCAGACACAACTGAATGACTTCACTTTCACTTTTCACTTTAATGCATTGGAAAAGGAAATGGCAACCCACTCCAGTATTCTTTCCTGCAGAATCCCAGGGATGGCAGAGCTTGTTGGTCTGCCATCTCTGGGGCTGCACAGAGTCAGACACGACTGAACATTTTTAGCAGCAGCAGCATACCATCTCTTTAATTAATTTAGTAATTCTAATAGTGGAAAAAGAAAAGTTTGTTCCTTCAAGCTTTCTCTATTCAGTCAGTGATTTTGTAGATAACGCTTTTTCCTATTGTTACTATGTTACCTTTTAACTGTAGTGTGATTCAATGAAAAGCATATATATGTATATTATATAATATATGTATACATATGTATATATAAATACATGGGTATATTATATACACAATACGTATATATGTATACTATTAAATTAAAATTTATACATTGTAAGTTATATATATATTACAGATTACATATATATCATATATTAGCATTTGTATTTCTCCAGTTTAAGTTATACTTTCACATATAAGAACTTGAAAATTATCCCCAATTTTAAGACAAAGAGCCAAACAGTCTAGAAATTACAGTCAGTTTTCTTGGACCTATACAATACTTGAAGTCACAAAGAAGCCCCTTCTATCTAAACTTAGAGAAATATAAGACAAAGAATTACAGCTAAGATCACTTTACTTGGAGAATAACACATTATAAAGCTAGAATAATTGAGATACATTGGTATTAATAATAGAGGCACAGATTAACAGAGCAGAAAAACAACTGAGAAATAGATTTATATTAATAAAGTGAACTGGTATAAAGGCACTTCAGTGAGAAAATAGACTTATGAAGAATGTCAGAAACATTGGAAATTTTTTTATATGTAAAAAAAAAAAAGAAAAACACAAATTTAGGTACAAACTTTATACTTTTCACACACACACACACAAAAATAGATCATTGACCTAAATGTAAAATATCAATCAAATTTCTAGAAGAAAATATAGGCTTTAAAAAAAGGTTGATCACAGGCTTCATGATGAGTTATAGGTTAAACAGCTAGAGCAAAACACAGACAAGGAAAAGTAATGTTAAACTGTATCACTTTTGTATCATGTGTTCACTGAACCCAGGGTACACAAGGTGCCAGCTAAGAGGCTGGAAGGAGACTTGAGGAACCATAGGAAAGGTAGATATATTTATTCTCTCCTTACTGGCACTGCAGCCATAAAACAGCCTCTTCCCCAGCTGAGAGAGCAGCCATAACAGGAGCCACAACATAACCAGAACTTAGCCATAACAGAGCCATAACATAACCTCATATAACATAGTCATGATGTCACTGCAATGTAGCCCCAGTGCAGTGGGAGCCAGGACTTTCATGGTGAGGCTCATGCAGGCCTACCACACAAAGCAACTCATGTCCAAGCTAGTACTTCGTTACACACATGAGCAATGCTACAAATGATCTCAGCTGTTACATCATCATTATTTACAAAGCATGCCTTGAGAGAGCCTGAACACACCATCTTGGTATTTTCTCTTTCCCCACATAGACTTTATTATTATTAAAAGTTTCTGTAAAAGAAACTGTTAAGGGAATTAGGAGAAAAGCCACTGACAGAGAGAAGACATAAAACATATACTTGATAAAATACTTATCTCTAAACTATACAAAACCTTTAAAGCTCAACAATAAGAAATAAGCAGCACAATTTAAAAATGTACAAGAGATATAAACAGACATTTCACTAAAGAAGATATATAGAAAACAAATAATCATGGGAAAAGGTAACATAAGTTTTCATTACAGAATTGTAAATTAAACTGATAATAAAGTAGCACTACATACTGATTAGAAAAGTTAAAAAAAAAAAAGCAAAAAACACACAAAAACTGGCAACACTAAATGTTTATGATGATGTGAAATATCAGGAACTCTGATTTGCTGCTATTGAGTATTCAAAATGGTACAGGCACTTTGAAAAACAATTTGGAGATTTCTTACAAAAAAGTTAAAATATCATGTTCCTAGATATTTATTAACAGATTAAAAAACTTCTGTCAACCTACAACTTTCACAGGGATATCTATTATTCATAATCTATATTCATCATTCATAATTATCCCAAGTAGAATAATCTAAAATGTGAAGTTCAATAAGTGAATGGATTAAACAAGCCACACTATATACACATAAAAGACTATGATTCAGCAAAAAATAATAGAAGACCAACTAAATCACAAAATAAATTGATGAACCTAAAATGAGTATTTTTAAGAGAATTAAGTCAATCTAAAAATACCTACATACTCTATGATTACCATTATATGACATTCTGTAAAAGACTTAATTTAAAAGACTAAGAATGTCTTTGGTTTAAAATAAGTATATTTGAATCCATATTCTTATAAAGAAATGACTGAATATAAAGTTAATGGGAGGGAGATAGAACTTTCTGAGTAGAATAATTCCAAATAATGTATACATTCTTGTGCTAATTTAAGGG
Organism: Tragelaphus eurycerus; assembly: GCA_935064755.1. NCBI lineage: Eukaryota > Metazoa > Chordata > Mammalia > Artiodactyla > Bovidae > Tragelaphus > Tragelaphus eurycerus. Next base: position 46,571,193 of record CAKXYN010000007.1, on the reverse strand, counting down.
CTACATAAAATCCCTAGTTCTTAAGTGTGCATTGTGGTCATAGTGATTCCTAAGAGTATAATATAGAAAGAGGGTGAATCAAGGACTTTATAAGTGGAAAAATCTGACAAACACTACCTTAGATATACACAATAAAGATCAACATCAATGCTGACAAACCTGTTAATAGTGCATACTCTTAACAGGATGTAATAAAAATGGCACTTTGCTTGTATAATCTCTCTAAAGCTCATAACCCCAGTTTAATCTGAGAAAAACAATACAGAAATTTCAATAGAGGGACATCCTTACAAAATCCCACTCCAAATAACTGTCAAGGTCACACACATACACACACACACACACACACACACAAAAGCAACAACAACAAAAAAAACTCTGAGGAACTGTCACACCCAAGAGTACCCTAGAGAAATATGACACTAAATAGAATGTTCTATCTTGAGCATGATCCTCTGAGAGGAAAAAAAATACTAGTTACAAATAAAAACAATTGGAATAACTATGGATTTTAATAATAATGTATTAGTAATGGTTCATTTTTTGTTGTTGTTGTTGTTACACATGTGCCTTTCTAACATAAGATGCAAATAATAGTAAAAACTTGTCACAAACTATACAGGAAAACTCTGTTCTATCTTTTCAATTTTTCTATAAAATCAGTTTAGTTCAGTTCAGTTGCTCAGTTGTGTCTGACTCTTTGCGACACCATGAATTGCAGCACGCCAGGCCTCCCTGTCCATCACCTACTCCCAGAGTTCACTCAGACTCATGTCCATTGAGTCAATGATGTCATCCAGCCATCTCATCCTCTGTCATCCCCTTTTCCTCCTGCCTCAATCCCTCCCAACATCAGAGTCTTTTCCAATGAGTCAACTTTTCGCATGAGGTGGCCAAAGAACTGGAGTTTCAGGTTTAGCATCATTCCTTCCAAAGAACACCCAGGACTGATCTCCTTTAGGATGGACTGGTTGGATCTCCTTGCAGTCCAAGGGACTCTCAAGAGTCTTCTCCAACACCACAGTTCAAAACCATCAACTGTTTGGTGCTCAGCTTTCTTCACAGTCCAACTCTCACATTCATACATGTTTGCTGGAAAAACCATAGCCTTAACAAGACGGACTTTTGTTGGCAAAGTAATGTCTCTGCTTTTCAATATGCTATCTAGGTTGGTCATAACTTTTCTTCCAAGGAGTAAGCATCTTTTAATTTCATGGCTGCAATCACCAGCTGCACTGATTTTGGAGCCCAGAAAAATAAAGTCTGACACTGTTTCCACTGTTTCCCCATCTGTTTCCCATGAAGTGATGGGATCAGATGCCATGGTCTTCATTTTCTGAATGTTGACCTTTAAGCCAACTTTTTCACTCTCCTCTTTCACTTTTATCAAGAGGCTTTGTAGTTCCTCTTCACTTTCTGCCATAAGGGTGGTGTCATCTGCATATCTGAGGTTATTGATATTTCTCCCAGCAATCTTAATTCCAGCTTGTGCTTCTTCCAGCCCAGCGTTTCTCATGATGCCCTCTGCATATAAGTTAAATAAGCAGGGTGACAATAAACAGCCTTTACATACTCCTTTTCCTATTTGGAATCAGTCTGTTGTTCCATGTCCAATTCTAACTGTTGCTTCCTGACCTGCATATAGGTTTCTCAAGAGGCGGGTCAGGTGGCCTGGTATTCCCATCTCTTTCAGAATTTTTCACAGTTTATTGTGATCTACACAGTCAAAGGCTTTGGCATAGTCAATAAAGCAGAAACAGATGTTTTTCTGGAACTCTCCTGCTTTTTTGATGATCCTGTGGATGTTGGCAATTGATCTCTTGTTTCTCTGCCTTTTCTAAAATCAGCTTGAACATCTGGAAGTTCACAGTTAATATAGGCCTATAAAAATAAATCTACTTAAAAACAAACTCAGTGTCTTCATTGAATTCTTTTCAGAGATTTCATCAAGTTTCCACATATATAAAAGAGTAAGAGACAGTTCTAAGATTGTGGAGGAACAGGACAGGAGACCACTTTCTCCCCCCACAAATTCATTGAAAGAACATTTGAACGCTGAGCAAATTCCACAAAACAACTTCTGAATGCTGGCAGAGGACATCAGGCACCCAGAAAGCCAGCCTGTTTTCTTCGAAAGGAAGTAGGGAAAAATATAAAAGATAAAGATAGAGACAAAAGAGGGAGGGACAGAGATCCATTCCTGGAAGGGAGTCTTAAAAAAAAGACAAGTTTCCAAACACCAGGAAAACTCTCACCGGTGAATCTGTGGTGAGCCTTGGAACCTCCGAGGGCAACATAACCGGGAGGAAAAATAAATAAATAATTAAAACCCCCAGATTACATGCCTAAGTCAACTCCCAGCGGAGAAGCAGCGCAGACGCTTGCATTGACTAGCAAGTGGGGGCTGATCAGGGAGGCACAGGCTGCATTGCTTAGGGTAAGGACCCAGCCTGAATGAACCAAGGACAATCTGAGGGAACTAACTTGAGACAGAAAATGACTGTGGAATAGCTATTCTGTAGAAAGCCCTAACATAAAACACTACCAGGCCCGCTCACAGAACAAAGGACTGAGCAGAGCTAGTGGGTTGCGGACCAGCCCATTACCCGCTGGAGACAGGCAGGTGAGGGCAGCCAGAGCTGGAAAGGGTCAGATGCCCCAGAGAGGGCAGATGCACCAGAGAGGCATCATCTACCAAACTGCAAACAGGCTTCTTTGCTAACCAAGACTCCTTGGGATTCTGGACAGTCTACATCCACTGGGAGGGTCCAGCCAGAGATCAGCTCCCCAGAGGAGACACACAGCACACCTGAGAAGGGGCCCCTGTTGTAAACCCAGAAAACTGAGCTGCTGGGATGGGGGAAGCGATAAGTCACAGCTCGCCAATCCCCTGGTCACCTGAGCTGCTCGGCGGGGAAGAGCACTAAATGCAGGCCCAATCAAGTCTTTGCCTTTGTGGAGTCCCCACAAACCTGAACCTGAGTGGCTTTGACCTGGGAAGTACACTCAACCTTGGACTGGCCTCAGACAGTTCCTGGCAGAGCAACCTGGAGCCTGAGCAGTGTAGACTGGGAAAGCACACACGCTGTGAGCTGGGGCAAATCCAGTGTGGCCTAGACACTGGGAGCACTCCCTCACATGCCAGTGATATTTGTTTGCAGTGTTTCTCCCTCCCCACAGCACGATTGAATAAGTGAGCCTTAAAAATGTTACCACCAGCTCCCCTTTGTGTCAGGGTGGGAATTAGACACTGAAGAGGACAGTAAACAGAAGCTAAAATAAACAGAGGGAACCCCTTTGGAAGTGCCAGTTGCAACAAATTAAAACCCGGTAGTTAGCACTGACTACATAAGAATCAGCCTGCTGCTGCTGCTAAGTTGCTTCAGTCATGTCCGACTCTGTACGTCCCCATAGACAGCAGCCCACCAGGCTCCCCCATCCCTCAGATTCTCCAGGCAAGAACACTGGAGTGGGTTGCCATTTCCTTCTCCAAGGAATGAACCTATAGATCTCAAAAAGTGTGAGCTGGATCAAGGAAATATCTTAAAATGAACTGACCCCAAACTGTCCATAACAACACCAAAGTCCTAGATATATTTTTATTAGTATCAGCTTTTAAATTATTTTTAAAATTTTAAGTCCTTTATTACTCCTTTAATTTTAATTTTTATAACCTACTATTACTTTGCAAAAAAACCTTATTTTTAAAGCAAACTTTATATATATATTTATATATATATTATTTTATATATATATTATTTATATATATATATTATTTTTAAAGCAAACTTTATATATATATATATATAGAATATATATATATATTCAATAATTTTGTGACTTTGTTTTTTCTTTAATATTGTATTTTTGAAAATCTAGAATGTAACCTTTGCTTTTTGGCATTTTTAATAAATTTTGTATGTTTAAAAACCCAATCTCAATAACCATTTTTACTTGGGAGCGATATTACTGGCTGGATTGATCTCTCCCTCTTTGGACACTCCTTTTTCTCCACCATGTTGCCTCTATCTCCTCCCTCCCCCTTTTCTTCTCTACCCGACCCTGTGAATCTCTTTGTGTGTTCTGGACTGAGGGAAACACTTAGAGAACTGATTACTGGCTGAATCTGTCTCTCTCCTTTTCATTACCCCTTTTATCCTCCTGGCGACCTCTCTCTCCTTCCTTCGTCTTCTCTTCTCTGTGTAACGCCGTGAAGATCTCTGAGGGGTACAGACTGTGAAGAGCACATAGGGAAGTGATTACTGGCTAACTCATCCTCTCTCTTTTCTTCTCCATGTAACTCTGTGTATCTCTCCAGGTGTCCCTCAGTGTGGAGAAACTTTACATCATTAACCTAGATGTTTTATCATCGGTGCTGTTTACATGGAGAAGTCTTGAGTCTACTGTTAGAATATGACTGAAAAGCAGGGGCAGGAGGCTTAAGTTCAAATGCTGAGAAAACCAGAGAACTCCTGACTCCAGGGAACATTAATCAATCAGTTCAGTTCAGTTCAGTCGCTCAGTTGTGTCCGACTCTTTGAGACCCCATGAATGGCAGCACACCAGGCCTCCGTGTTCATTACCAACTCCCGGACTTCATGTAGTCTTATGTCCATTGAGTCAGTGATGCCATCCAGCCATCTCATCCTCTGTCGTCCCATTCTTCTCCTGCCCCCAATCCCTCCCAGCATCACAGTCTTTTCCAATGAGTCAATTCTTCACATGAAGTGGTCAAAGAACTGGAGTTTCAGCTTTAGCATCATTCCTTCCAAAGAAATCCCAGGGCTGATCTCCTTCAGAATGGACTGGTTGGATCTCCATGCAGTCCAAGGGATTCTCAAGAGTCTTCTCCAATACCACAGTTCAAAAGCATCAATTCTTCGGTGATCAACTTTCTTAAGAGTCCAACTCACACATCCATACATGACCACTGGAAAAACCATAGCTTTGACTAGACGGACCTTTGTTAGCAAAGTAATGTCTCTGCTTTTCAATATGCTATCTAGGTTGGTCATAAGTTTCCTTCCAAGGAGTAAGGGTCTTTTAATTTCATGGATGCAATCACAATCTGCAGCGACTTTGGAGCCCAGAAAAATAAAGTCTGACACTGTTTCCACTGTTTCCCCATCTGTTTCCCATGAAGTGATAGGACCAGATGCCATGGTCTTCGTTTTCTGAATGTTGAGCTTTAAGCCAACTTTTTCACTCTCCCCTTTCACCTTCATCAAGAGGCTTTTTAGTTCCTCTTCACTTTCTGCCATAAGGGTGCTGTCATCTGCATTTCTGAGGTTATTGAGATTTCTCCTGGAAATCTTGATTCCAGCTTGTGCTTCTTCCAGCCCAGCGTTTCTCATGATGTACTCTGCCTATAAGTTAAATAAGCAGGGTGACAATACACGGCCTTGATGTACTCCTTTTCCTATTTGGAACTGTTGTTCCTTGTCCAGTTCTAACTGTTGCTTCCTGACATGCATACTGATTTCTCAAGAGGTAGGTCAGGTGGTCTGGTATTTCCATCTCTTTCAGGATTTTCCACAGTTTATTGTGATCCACACTGTCAAAGGCTTTGGCATATTGAATAAAGCAGAAATAGATGGTTTTCTGGAACTCTCTTGCTTTTTCCATGATCTAGTGGATATTGTTAATTTGGTCTCTGGTTCCTCTTCCTTTCCTAAAACCAGCTTGACTATCTAGAATTTCACGGTTCACATGTTTCTGAAGCCTTGGAGAATTTTGAACATTACTTTACTAGCGTGTGAGATGAGTGCAATTGTGCAGTAGATCAATAGGAGCTCATCAAACACCTCCATACCTAAACTGAAACCAAGCACCACCCAAGGGCCAACAAGCTCCAGAGAAAGACATACCATGCAAATTATCAAGCAACACAGGAACATAGCCTTGAGCTTCAATATACAGGCTGCCCAAAGTCACACCAAACCCAAATGACATATCAAAACTTATTACTGGACACTTAATTGCACTTCAGAGAGAAGAAATCCAGCTCCACCCACCAGAACACGGACACAAGCTTCCCTAACCAAGAAACCTTGACAAGTCACATGTCCAATCCCACCCACAGCAAGGAACTTCCACAATAAAAGGAACCACAAACCACCAGAATGCAGAAAGACCAACCCAAACACAGAAATATAAACAAGATGAAAAGACAGAGAAATACCCATCAGGTAAAAGAATAGGATAAATGCCCACCAAAACAAAGAGGAAGAGATAGCGAATCTACCTGATAAAGAATTCCAAATAATGATAGTGTAAATGATCCAAAATCTTGAAAACAAAATAGAGTTACAGATAAATAGCCTGGAGACAAAGATAGATAAGATGCAAGCAATGTTTAACAAGGACCTAGAAGAAATTTTAAAAAGTCAATATATAATGGATAATGTAATAAATGATATGAAAAACACTCTGGAGGGAACCAACAGTAGAATAATGGAGGCAGAACATAGAATTAGTGAGGTAGAATGGTAGAAATAAATGAAACAGAGAGGAAAAAAGAAAAAAAAAAGTAAAAGAGAAGAACAACCTCAGAGACCTCTGGGACAATGTTAAATGCCCCAAATTCGAATCATAAAAGTCCCAGAAGAAGACAAAAAAAAAAAAAAAAAAAAGCCATGAAAAAATACTTGAGGAAATAATAGTTGAAAACTTCCCTAAAATGGGGAAGGAAATAGTCACCCAAGTCCAAGAAAACTGGAGAGTCCCAAACAGGATAAACCCAAGGCAAAACACCCCCAAGTCACATAATAATCAAATTAACAAATATCAAACACAAAGAACAAATATTAAAAGCAGCAAGGGAAAAACAACAAATAACACACAAGGGGATTCCCATAAGGATAACAGCTGATCTTTCAATAGAAACTCTCAAGGCAGAAGGGAATGGCAAGACATGCTTAAAGTGATGAAAGATAATAACCTACAGCCCTGATTACGGTACCCAGCAAGGATCTCATTCAAATATGAAGGAGAAATCAAAAGCTTTACAGACAACCAAAAGCTGAGAGAATTTGGCACCACCAAACCAGCTCTCCAACAAATGCTAAAGGATCTTCTCTAGACAGGAAACACAGAAAGGGTGTACAAATTCAAACCCAAAACAGTTAAGTAAATGGCAATGGGATCAAACTTATCAATAATTACCTTAAATTTAAATGGATTGAATGCCCCAACCAAAAGACAAAGCCTGGATGAATGGATACAAAAACAGGATCCTTATATATGTTGTGTACAAGAGACCCACCTCAAAACAAGGGACACATACAGACTGAAAGTGAAGGGCTGGAAAATGATATTCCACGCAAATAGAGACCAAAAGAAAGCAGGGATAGCAATACTCATATCAGATAAAATAGACTTTAAAACAAAGGCTGTAAAGAGAGACAAAGAAGGACACTACATAATGATCAAAGGATCAATCCAGAAAGAAGATATAACAATTATAAATATATATGCACCCAACATAGGAGCAACGCAAAATGTAAGACAAATGCTAACAAGTATGAAAGGGGAAATTAATAATAACACAATAATAGTGGGAGACTTTAATACCCCACTCACACCTATGGATAGATCAACTAAACAGACAATTAACAAGGAAACACAAACTTTAAATGATACAATAGACCAGTTAGACGTAATTGATATCTATTCACCCCAAAAAGAATGAATTTCAGCTTTTTTCTCAAGTGCACATGGAACCTTCTCCAGGATAGATCACATCCTGGGCCATAAATGTAGCCTTGGTGAATTCAAAAAGTTGAAATCATTCCAAGCATCTTTTCTGACCACAATGCAGTAAGATTAGTTGTTAATTAGAGGAGAAAACTATTAAAAGTTCCAACATATGGAGGCTGAACAACATGCTGCTGAATAACCAACAAATGAAGAAATCAAAAAAGAAATCAAAATATGCATAGAAATGAATGAAAATGAAAACACAACAACCCTAAACCTATAGGACACCGTAAAAGCAGTGCTCAAGGGAAGGTTCATAGCACTACAGGCTTACATCAAGAAACAAGAAAAACGTCAAATAAATAACCTAACTCTAAATCTAAAGCAACTAGAAAAGAAAGAAATGAAATATTCCAGGGTTAGTAGAAGGAGAGAAATCTTAAAAATTAGGGCAAAAATAAGGGAGAAAAATCAAATCAATTAAATTAGAAATGAAAATGGAGATATCACAACAGACAACACAGAAATACAAACAGTCATAAGAAATTACTATCAGCAACTATATGTCAATAAAATGGACACCTTGGAAGAAATGGACAGATTCTTAGAAAGGTACAACTTTCCAAAACTGAACCAGGAAGAAATGGAAAATCTTAACAGACCTATCACAAGCATGGAAATTGAAACTGTAATCAGAAATTTTCCAGTAAACAAAAGCCCAGGTACAGATGTCTTCACAGCTGAATTCTACCAAAAATTTAGAGAAGAGCTAACACCTATCTTACTCAAACTCTTCCAGAAAATTGCAGAGGAAGGTAAACTTCTAAACTCATTCTTTGAGGCCACCATCACCATAATACCAAAACCAGACAAAGATGCCACAAAAAAAGAAAACTACAGGCCAATATCACTGATGAACATAGATACAAAAATCCTTAACAAAATTCTAGCAAACAGAATCCAAAAACATTTTTAAAAGATCATACATTAGAACCAAGTGGACTTTATCGCAGGGATGCAAGCATTTGTCAATATCTGCAAATCAATCAATGTAATGCACCACATTAACAATCGAAAAATACAAGCCATATGATTATCTCAATAGATGCAGAGAAAGCCTTTGACAAAATTCAACATCCATTTATGATAAAAACCCAACAGAAAGCAAGAATAGAAGGAGCATACCTCAACATAAAAAAATAAATAAATAAATAAATAACAAACTATATATGACAAACACACAGCAAACATTATCCTCAATGGTGAAAAATCGAAAGCATTTCCGCTAAAGTCAGGAACAAGACAAGGGTGCCCACTCTCACCACTACTATTCACCATAGTTTTGGAAGTTTTGGCCACAACAAGCAGAGCATAAAAATAAATAAAAGGAATCCAGATAGGAAAAGAAGAAGTAAAACTCTTACTATTTGCAGATGACATGATCATCTACATAGAAAACACTAAAGACTCCACCAGAAAATTACTAAAGCTAATTAATGAATATAGTAAATTTGCATGATATAAAATCAACACACAGAAATCCCTTGCATTTCTATACACTAACAATGAGAAAACAGAAAAAGAAATTAAGGAAACAATTGCATCCACCATTGCAATGAAAAGAATAAAATACTTAGGAATATATCTACCTAAAGAAACAAAAGACCTATATATAGAAAACTTTAAAACATTGGTGAAAAAAAAAAAAAATCAAAGAGGACACAAAGATGGAGAAATATACCATGTTCCTGGATCAGAAAAATCAATATAGTGAAAATGAATACACTACCCAAAGCAATCTATAATTCAATGCAATCCCTATCAAGCTAACAATGGTATTTTCCACAGAACTAGATCAAATAATTTCACAATTTGTATGGAAATACCAAAAAACCTCATAGCCAAACAATCTTGAGAAAGAAGAATGGAACTGAAGAAATCAATCTGCTTGACTTCAGGCTCTACTACAAAGCCACAGTCATCAAGACAGTATTGTACTGGCAGAAAGACAAAAATATAGATCAATGGAACAAAATAGAAAGCCCAGAGATAAATCCATGAAACTATGGACATCTTATCTTCGACAAAGAGAGCAAGAATATACAATGGAGAAAAGAAAATCTCTTTAAGAAGTGGTGCTGGGAAAACTGGTCAACCACTTGTAAAAGAATGAAACTAGAACACTTTCTATCAGCATACACAAATATAAGCTCAAAATGGATTAAAGATCTAAACATAAGGCCAGAAACTATAAAACTCCTAGAGGAAGACATAGGCAAAACACTCTCTGACATAAATCACAGCAGGATCCTCTATGACCCACCTCTCAGAATATTGGAAATAAAAGGAAAAATAAACAAATGATACCTAATTAAAATTAAAATCTTTTACACACAAAGGAAACTCTAAGTAAGGTGAAAAGACAGCCTTCAGAATGCGAGAAAATAATAACAAATAAAGCCACTGACAAAGAATTAATCTCAAAAATATATAAGCAACTCCTGCAGCTCAATTCCAGAAAAATAAATGACCCAATCGAAAATGGACCAAAGAACCAAACAGACATTTCTCCAAAGAAGACAGACAGATGGCTAACAAACACATGCAAAGATGCTCAACATCACTCATAATTCAGGGCAGTTCAGTTCAGTTACTCAGTCCTGTCCGACTCTTTGCAACCCATGAATAACAGCATGTCAGCCTTCCCTGTCCATCACCAATGCCTGGAGTTTATCCAAACTCATGTCCATTGATTTGGTGATGTCATCCAGTCATCTCATCCTCTATTGTCTCCTCCTCCTGCCCCCAGCCTCTCCCAGCATCAGGGTCTTTTCCAATTAGTCAACACTTCACATGAGGTGGCCAAAGAATTGGAGTTTCAGCTTCAACATCAGTCCTTCCAATAAACACCCAGAACTGATCTCCTTTAGGATGGAGTGATTGGATCTCCTTGCAGTCCAAGAGACTCTGAAGAGTCTTCTCCAACACGAAAGTTCAAAAGCATCAATTCTTTGGTGCGTAGCTTTCTTCACAGGCCAACTCTCACATCCATACATGACCACTGGAGAAACCATAGCCTAAACTAGAAGGACTTTTGTTGGCAAAGTAATGCCTCTGCTTTTCAATATGCTTTTTAGCTTGATCATACCTTTCCTTCCAAGGAGAAAGAGTAGTTTAATTTCATGGCTGCAGTCACCATCTGCATTGATTTTGGAGCACAAAACAGTGAAATCTGACACTATTTCCACTGCTTCCCCATCTATTTCCCATGACGTGATGGGACCAGATGCCATGATCTTCATTTTCTGAATGTTGAGCTTTAAGCCAACTTTTTCACTCTCCACTTTCACTTTAATCAAGAGGCTTTTTAGTTCCTCTTCACTTTCTGCCGTAAGAGTGGTGTCATCTGCATATCTGAGGTTATTGAGATTTCTCCTGCAATCTTGATTCCACCTTGTGCTTCTTCCAGTCCAGTGTTTCTCATGATGTACTCTGCCTATAAGTTAAATAAGCAGGGTGACAATATACAGCCTTGACGTACTCCTTTTCCTATTTGGAACCAGTCTGTTCTTCCATGTCCAGTTCTAACTGTTGCTTCCTGACCAGCATATAGGTTTCTCAAGAGGCAGGTCAGGTGGTCTGGTATTCCCATCTGTTTCAGAATTTTCTGCAATTTCTTGTGATCCACACCGTCAAAGGCTTTGGTGTAATCAATAAAGCAGAAATAGATTTTTTTATTTTTTTATTTTTTTCTGGAACTCTCTTGCTTTTTTGATGATCCAGCGGATGTTGGCAATTTTATCTCTGGTTCCTTTGCCTTTTCTAAAACCAGCTTGAACACTTGGAAGTTCATGGTTCACGTTTTGTTGAAGCCTGGCTTGGAGAATTTTGAGCCTTATTTTACTAGTGTGTGAGATGAGTGTATTTCTGAGGTAGTTTGAGCTCATTATTACTACTATTAAGTCGCTTCAGTCACGTCCGACTCTGTGCGACCCCACAGACAGCAGCCCACCAGGCTCTGCTGTCCCTGGAATTCTCCAGGCAAGAACACTGGAGTGGGTTGCCATTTCCTTCTCCAATGCATGAAAGTGAAAAGTGAATGTGAGGTCGCTCAATCATGTCCGAGAGAAATGCAAATCAAAACCACAATGAGGTACCATTTCACATCAATCAAAATGGCTGCTATCCAAAAGTCTACAAGCAATAAATGCTGCAGAGGGTATGGAGAAAAGGGAACACTGTTACATTGTTGGTGGGAATGCAAACTGGTACAGACACTGTGGAGAATAGTGTGGAGACTCCTTAATACCTGGAAATAGAACTGCCATATGACCCAGCAATCAAACTGCTGGGCATATACACTGAGGGAATCAGAATTGAAAGAGACACGTGTACCCCAATGTTCATCGCAGTGCTGTTTATAATTGCCAAGACATGGAAGCAATCTAGATGTCCATCAACAGACTAATGGATAAGAAAGTTGTGGTACATAAACACAGTGGAATATCACTTAGCCATTAAAAAGAATACATTTGAATCAGTTTTAATGAGTTGTATGAAATTGGAGCCTATTATATAAAGTGAATAAGCCAGAAAGAAAAACACCAATACAGTGTACTAACGCATATATATGGAATTTTGAATGATGGTAATGATAACCCTGTATGTGACACAGCAAAAGAGACACAGATATATAGTGCAATATTTTGGACTCTGTGAGAGAGGGCGAGGGTGGGATGGTTTGGGAGAATGGCATTGAAACATGTGAATTATCACATGTGAAAGGAATCGCCTGTTCAGGTTCAATTTATGATACAGGTTGCTCGGGTGCACTGGCATGACCCAGAGGGATGGAATAAAGAGGGAGGTGGGAGGGGGGTTAGACCACAAAAGATAACATATTAAAAAGTAGAGACATTATTGTATCAACAAAGTTCTGTCTAGACATAAGTATGATTTTTCCAGTAGTCATGTATGGGTGTGAGATTTGGACTATAAAGAAAGTTGATCTCCAAAGAATTGATGCTTTTGAACTATGGTTTTGGAGAAGACTCTTGAGTCTCTTGGACTGCAAAGAGATTCAACTAGTCAATTCTAAAGGAAATCAGTCCTGAATATCATTGGAAGCACTGATGCTGAACCTCCAGTACTTTGGCCAACTAATGTGAAAACTGACTCATTTGAACAGACCCTGGTGGTGAGAAAGATTGTAGGAGAGAGGAGAAGGGGACGACAGAGGGTGAAATGGTTGGATGGCATCACCGACTCGATAGACATGAGTTTGAGTATGCTCTGGGAGTTGGTGATGGATGGGAAGACTGGCATGCTATAGTCGATGGTGTCACAAAGATTCAGACACAACTGATTGACTGAAATGAAATATATATATATATATATATATATATATATATATAATCACATGTAGAGTTTATATTATGAGCTAATTGTTCTGTAAACTCCATTAATATTAGATTCAAATGAGACATATATAGCAATTAAAATATTCTCTTGTTTTATATTTCTTGATTAGGTCAAAAGAAGCAAGTTATTTAAAAATTATGTCTTGCCCTATGAAGTGTAAAGGAAAAATTTTCCCTTATCTCACATTTATTTATTCAATTCTTTATTTTCATTCTCGGTCACTCAGGCATGTCTGACTCTTTTTCACCCTGTGTACTGTGGCCCACCAGGCTCACCTGTCCATGGGATTTTCTAACCAAGAGTAATGGAGTGGGTTGCATTCCCTTCTCCAGAGGATCTTCCTGACCCAGGGGTCACACCTGTGTCTCCTGCATTAGCAGGCAGATTCTTTACTACTGAACCATATTTATTTGTTTATATCAAGATAAGCTTCTTAGTCTTCCTGAGGAAGTTCTAAATTGATGCCTGATGTTCTGACAAAATAATGGATGGTATCCAGTTTCATTCTTAGAAATATCTCCTTTTAGAAGGTATGTCATATACTACTACGATAGAAGGGATTTATTTAATCACCTTTTAATGTCACCTTCTGCTATATCCCTTAAACTTGAAGATTCTGTCATTTAAGTGTATAAAAAATATGTCTTTCCTCTAGACTATTGTGTATTACTGTAAAACTATCAATTGTTGGTACAAATTCTGATGTCTTAGGGTAATAATATTAGAAATCATTTTCTAAATATAATGAAGTATTTGTGATCTTTATGTCTTAGTCTGAAAATTGAAAAAGCAATAATTTTCTATTTAAATGGAAGAAAATAAATATTAGATAGAATTTGTGTAAATGAATAAAATAAAAGTATATATACAATCTTATTATGTGAAGTATTTCAAGGAATGTTTATCCTTGCATTATTAATTTACATTTGTGAAAGTATTATTTGCCTATAGATCACCATGATGACAAGCACTTGCACAATTTTTTTAAAGGTATATTTATTTTTAAAATGTTACTCTCAAATTCTATTTTAAAAATATTTTGTCAATTCATTCATTTTGAAATAATTTTTGGCTTTTATAAGATATGCAGGCATAGTACAGAGATTTTTACACTCTTCACTCACCTTCCCATGATGTTAACATCTTATAGAATCAAAATATACTTACTAGAAAATAGACTTTTATTTCCCTAAATGTTTCACTATTTTAGGGTATTATTACCATTGTAGGATACAGTCTAGAACACCCCTAAATGTTTCAACATTTTAGGGTATTATTACCATTATAGGATACAGTCTAGAACACTGCTTGATATCCTTCAATCTGTGAGTTTTCGTTCCTCTCTTGTTTTCCTGATCTTGACTTTTTGAAATTATTGCTTAAATGTTTTCTTTATTGCTCCTCAATTTACATTTATTTAACGTTATCTCATGATTATATTGGGGTTATAGATTAAAAGAAGAACATCATAGATGACCTCAATGGAGTGGCCATCATGGTCAACAAAAGAGTCCGAAATGCAGTACTTGGATGCAATCTCAAAAATGACAGAATGATCTCTGTTCGTTTCCAAGGCAAACCATTCAATGTCACAGTAATCCAGGTCTATGCCCCAACCAGTAATGCTGAAGAAGCTGAAGTTGAAGGGTTATATGAAGACCTACAAGACCTTTTAGAACTAACACCCCAAAAAATGTCCTTTTCATTATAGGGGACTGGAAAGTAGGAAGTCAAGAAACACCTGGAGTAACAGGCAAATTTGGCCTTGGAATACGGAACGAAGCAGGGCAAAGACTAACAGAGTTTTGACAAGAAAATGCAGTGGTCATAGCAAATATCCTCTTCCAACAACACAAGAGAAGACTCTATACATGGACATCACCAGATGGTCAACACTGAAATCAGATCGATTATATTCTTTGCAGCCAAAGATGGAGAAGCTCTATACAATGAGCAAAAACAAGACCAGGAGCTGACTGTGGCTCAGACCATGAACTCCTTATTGTCAAATTCAGACTTAAATTGAAGAAAGTAGGGAAAACCACTAGACCATTCAGGTATGGCCTAAATCAAATCCCTTATGATTATGAGGGCCTAGATCTGATAGATAGAGTGCCTGATGAACTATGGAATGAGGTTCATGACATTGTACAGGAGACAGGGATTGAGACCATTCCCATGGAAAAGAAATGAAAACAGAAAAATGGTTGTCTGGGGAGGCCTTACAAATAGCTGTGAAAAGAAGAGAAGGGAAAAGCAAAGGAGAAAAGGAAAGATAAACATCTGAATGCAGAGTTTCAAAGAATAGCAAGAAGAGATAAGAAAGCCTTCTTCAGGAATCAATGCAAAGAAATAGAGGAAAACAACAGAATGGGAAAGACTAGGGATCTATTCAAGAAAATCAGAGATACCAAAGGAATATTTCATGCAACGATGGGCTCGATAAAGGACAGAAATGGTATGGACCTAACAGAAGCAGAAGATATTAAGAAGAGGTGGCAAGAATACACAGAAGAACTGTACAAAAAAGAGCTTCGTGACCCAGATAATCATGATAGTGTGATCAATGGCCTAGAGCCAGACATCCTGGAATGTGAAGTCAAGTGGGCCTTAGAAAGCATCACTACGAACAAAGCTAGTGGAGGAGATGGAATTTCAGTGGAGCTATTGCAAATCCTGAAAGATGATGCTGTGAAAGTGCTACACTCAATATGCCAGCAAATTTGGAAAACTCAGCAGTGGCCACAAGATTGGAAAAGGTCAGTTTTCATCCCAATCCCAAAGAAAGGCAATGCCAAAGAGTGCTCAAACTACCGCATAATTGCACTCATCTCACACGCTAGTAAAGTAATGCTCAAAATTCTCCAAGCCAGGCTTCAGCAATATGTGAACCGTGAACTTCCTGATGTTCAAGCTGGTTTTAGAAAAGGCAGAGAAACCAGAGATCAAATTGCCAACATCCGCTGGATCACGGAAAAAGCAAGAGAATTCCAGAAAAACATCTATTTCTGCTTTATTGACTATGCCAAAGCCTTTGACTGTGTAGATCACAATAAACTGTGGAAAATTCTGAAAGAGATGGGAATACCAGACCACCTGATCTGCCTCTTGAGAAATCTGTATGCAGGTCAGGAAGCAACAGTTAGAACTGGTCATGGAACAACAGACTGGTTCCAAATAGGAAAAGGAGTATGTCAAGGCTGTATATTGTCACCATGTTTATTTAACTTATATTCAGAGTACATCATGAGAAATGCTGGACTGGAAGAAACACAAGTTGGAATCAAGATTGCTGAGCGAAATCTCAATAACCTCAGATATGCAGATGACACCACCCTTATGGCAGAAAGTGAAGAGGAACTAAAAAGTCTCTTGATAAAATTGAAAGTGGAGAGTGAAAAGGTTGGCTTAAATCTCAACATTCAGAAAACGAAGATCATGGCATCTGGTCCCATCACTGCATGGGAAATAGATGGAGAAACAGTGGAAACAGTGTCAGACTTTGTTTTTCTGGGCTCCAAAATCACTGCAGATGGTGACTGCAGCCATGAAATTAAAAGATGCTTACTCCTTGGAAGGAAAGTTTTGACCAACCTAGATAGCATATTCAAAAGCAGAGACATCACTTTGCCAACAAAGGTTCGCCTAGTCAAGGCTATGGTCTTTCCTGTGGTCATGTATGGATGTGAGAGCTGGACTGTTAAGAAGGCTGAGCGCCGAAAAATTGATGCTTTTGAACTGTGGTGTTGGAGAAGACTCTTGAGAGTCCCTTGGACTGCAAGGGGATCCAACCAGTCCATTCTGAAACAGATCAGCCCTGGGATTTCTTTGGAAGGAATGATGCTAAAGCTGAAACTCCAGTATTTTGGCCACCTCTTGAGAAGAGTTGACTCATTGGAGAAGACTCTGATGCTGGTAGGGATTGGGGCCAGGAGGAAAAGGGGATGACAGAGGATGAGATGTCTGGATGGCATCACTGACTCGATGGATGTGCGTCTTAGTGACCTCTGGGAGGTGGTGATGGACAGGGAGGCCTGGCGTGCTGCTGTTCATGGGGTCGCAAAGTATTGGACACGACTGAGTGACTGATCTGATCTGATGAAGACCAGCATGCAGTTTCCTTAAGAAACTAAAAATAGATATATGATTCGGCAATCCCATGCTTAGGCATTTATCTGCAAAACAATACGTTTCAAAAATACACATGCAGCCCAATGATCACTGTAGTGCTGTTTATACTAACCAAGACTTGGAAGCAACTAAGTGTCAATTTTCAAATGAATGGTAAAGAAGAGGTGGTGTAAATATGCATTGGAATATTACTCTGCCATTAAAAAGAATGAAATAGTGCCATTTGCAGCAACATGGATGGGCTGGAATATTATTTTCTAAGTAAAATAAGTCAAACATACAAAAACAAATATCATATATCACTTATATATTCGGAGAAGACAATGGCAACCCACTCAGCACTTTTGCCTGGCAAATCCCATGGACAGAGGAGGCTGGTAGGCTGCTGTCCTTGGGGTCACTAGGATTCGGACACGACAGAGTGACTTCACTTTCACTTTTCACTTTCATGCATTGGAGAAGGAAATGGCAACCCACTCCAATGTTCCTGCCTGGAGCGTCCCAGGGACATAAGAATATCAATTTAAAAAAAAAAAAAAGAATTTATTTACAAAATAGAAATAGACTCACAGAGTTAGAAAATGAACTTAACAGTAACCAAGTGTGAAGTGTAGAGGACGAGGGATAGATTAAGGGTTTGCAACTGACATGTACACACCACTATATTTATAATTGATAATAATAATAAAAAAAACCTGTATAGCACAGGGAATGCTGATCAATATTCTATAATAACTTATATAGGAAAATAACTTGAAGAAGAATAGATTTCTGCGTGTGTGTGTGTGTGTGTGTGTGTGTGTGTAGGACTCCCAAGTGAGGTTGGTGGTAAAGAACCCACCTGACAATACAGGAGATAAGTGATTCATATCGCTGGATTGGGAAGATCACCTGGAGGAGGGCACAGTGACCGATTTCAGTATTCTTGACTGGAAGATCTCCATGGACACATGAGCTTGGCAGATTAAGTTCCATAGAGTCACAAAGAGTCGAAAATATCTGAAGCAACTTAGCACACATGCATGCATATGTGCACCTTTTACTGCACCTGAAGCTATCACAACATTGCTAATCAACTATGCTGCAATATATATATTTTTTTAATTTTAAAAAGGAATTTTGAGAATTTATTGTATTTGTTATAGTAATCCAAGTCTATGTCCCAATCACTGATGCTGAAGAGGTCGACAGGTTTTATGAAGGCCTACAATGCTTTCTAAAAGTAATGGAAATTAAAAAGCAAACAAACAAAAAAGTTATTTTCATTATAGCAGATTTGATCCAAAAGTAGGAAGTCAAGAGATACCCAGCATAGCAGGTGAGTTTGGCCATTGAGTACTAAGTGAAGAAGGGTAGACGCTGGCAGAGTTTTGTCAAGATAACAAACTGGTATTGCAAATACTCTTCCAACAACCCAACAGTAAACTCAGCAGTTGCCACAGTACTGCAAAAGGTCAGTTTTCATTCCAATCACAAAGAAAGGCAATGCCAAAGAATGCTCAAACTATCACACAATTGCACTCATCTCACACGCTGGTAAAGTAATGCTTAAAATTCTTCAAGCCAGGCTTTGGCAATACATAAACCATGAACTTTAAGATGTTCAAACTGGTTTTAGAAAAGGCAGAGGAACTAGAGATCAAATTGCCAACATCTGCTGTATCATCAAGAAAGCAGGAAACCTCCAGAAAAATATCCACTTCTGCAGTATTTACTATGCCAAAGCCTTTGAATGAGTGGATAACAATAAACTGTGGAAAATTCTGAAAGATATGGGAATACCAGGCCACCTGACTTGCCTCCTGAGAAATCTGTATGCAGGTCAGGAAGCAACAGTTAGAACTGGACATGGAACAACAAACCGGTTCCAAATAGGAAAAGGAGTACATCAAGGCTGTAAATTGTTTCAGAGCAAGAAGCACAGCTGGCACATGGATAAAAGTTGAGACTTGGGTGCTGAACCTTTTGATAGCATCAGTGATTTTTTAGTTTTTAATGATACATAGAAACAAAAGAACTAAATTCTACTTAAAGAAAAAACACACAAAACACTAACTTCTTGTTTAAATCAATGACCTTCCCATATATTCAAAATGGAGCAAAAAGCCCAAACTCATCATTTCTATTAACATTGCTTTTTTAAAAAATCAGAGCTTTGAAATGTTACAAACAATGGTATGAAGTGCCCTTATCTGCTCAAACCTAAGGAAGAACATTTTATAAAGTAGTGTTACACAGGAAATGATTAGGTTTCAATTTTGTAGTAGTTTAAAAGTGCTACATACTACTTGAAATTATTGTTTACAGATTAGTGACAGGGGCTGGAGGGAGGATCCGGTTGGCCTCTCATTTCCGGATGCCCTCACACATTCAGTACTTCCAAACTCAAGTCCAGCCATAAGCTATTTTGCTAACACGTCAGAGTAATCTGTATTTTTGTATGTGATTTCTACTTTTATAGATTTGTTTTAAAATAAAACATTTTTATAAAAATGAAAAAAAAAAAAAAAAGCTGTAAATTGTCACCCTGCTTATTTAACTTATATGCAGAATACATCATGAGAAACACTGGGCTGGAGGAAGTACAAGCTGGAATCAAAATTGCTGGGAGAAATATTAATAACCTCAGATATGTAGATGACACTACCCTTATGGGAGAAGTGAAGAAAAACTAAAGAGCCTCTTGAATGTGAAAGAGGAGAGTGAAAAAGTTGGCTTAAAGATCACATTCAGAAAACTAAGATCATGGCATTTGGTCCCATCACTTCATGGGAAATAGTTGGGGAAAGAGTGGAAACAGTGGCTGACTTTATTTTTCTGGGTTCCAAAGTCACTGCAGATGGTGATTGCAATCATGAAATTAAAAGATGCTTACTCATTGGAAAGAAAGTTATGACCAACCTAGACAGCATATTGAAAAGCAGAGACATTGTCAACAAAGGTCCGTCCAGTAAGATCAAATCAGATCATATCAGTCGCTCAGTCGTGTCTGACTCTTTGCGACCCCATGAACTGCAGCACGCCAGGCCTCCCTGTCCATCACCAGCTCTCAGAGGTCACTCAGACTCACATCCATCGAGTCAGTGATGCCATCCAGCCATCTCATCCTCTGTCGTCCCCTTCTCCTCCTGCCCCCAATCCCTCCCAGCATCAGAGTCTTCTCCAATGAGTCAACTCTTCGCATGAGGTGACCAAAATACTGGAGTTTCAGCTTTAGCATCATTCCTTCCAAAGAAATCCCAGGGCTGATCTCCTTCAGAATGGACTAGTTGGATCTCCTTGCAGTCCAAGGGACTCTCAAGAGTCTTCTCCAACACCACAGTTCAAAAGCATCATTTTTCGGCGCTAAGCCTTCTTCACAGTCCACCTCTCACATCCATACATGACCACAGGAAAGACCATAGCCTTGACTAGGCGAACCTTTGTTGACAAAGTGATGTCTCTGCTTTTGAATAGGCTATCTAGGTTGGTCATAACCTTCCTTCCAAGGAGTAAGCGTCTTTTAAAGTCTATGGTTTTTAAAAGTAACCATCCAGTAAAGTCTATGGTTTTTCCAGTAGTCATGTAGGGATATGAGAGTTGGACTGTGAAGAAAGCTGAGCACTGATGAATTGATGCCTTTAAACTGTGGTGTTGGAGAAGACTCGAGTCAGACACCACTGAGCAACTGAACTGGAACTGGAAGAGTCAACTCTACACATAGAAATCATCAGATGGTCAATATTGAAATCACATTGATTATATTCCTTACAGCTGAGGATGTAGAAGTTCTATACAGTCAGCAAAAAGCAAGACCAGGAGCTGACTGTCTCAGATCATGAGCCCCTTATTGTAAAATTCACCCATAAATGGAAGAAAGTAGGGGAAACCACGAGGCCATTCAAGTATTGTCTGAATTAAATCCCTTATGATTATACAGTGGAGATGACAAATATTTTCAAGGGATCAGATCTGGTAGACAGAGTGTCTGAAAAAGTATGGGCAGAGATTTTTAACATTGTAAAGTGAAAAGTGAAAGTTGCTCAGTTGTGTCTGACTCTTTGCGACCCCATGGAATTCTTTAGGCCAGAATACTGGCATGGATAGCCTTTCCCTTCTCTAGGGGATCTTTCCAACCCTGGGATCAAGCCCAGATCTCATGCACTGCAGGTGGATTCTTTACCAACTGAACCAGCAGGGAAGCCCCAAAATACTGGAGTGGGTAGCCTATCACTTCTCCAGGGGATCTTCCTGACCCAGGAATCAAACTTGGGTCTTCTGCATTGAAGGCAGATTATCTAGCAGCTGAGCTACAAGGGAAACCCCATGACAAATTCTATTTTTAAAAAAACCTAGACAAAGTATTAAAAAACAGAGACATCACTTTGCCAGAAAAGGTCCATATACTCAAAGCTATGTATAGATGTGAGATTGGATCATGAAGAAGGCTGAACACCAAAGAACTGTTGCTTTGGAACTGTGGTGTTGGAGAAGACTCTTGAAAGTCCCTTGGACAACAATACGATTAAACAAGTCAGTCCTAAATGAAATCAACCCTGAATATTCATTAGAAGGATTGATGCTGAAACTGAAGCTCCAATACTTTGGTCATGTGATACAAAGAGCTGATTCTCTGAAAAAGAATCTGATACTTAGAAAGATTGAGGGCAGGAGGAAAAGGGGATGATAGAGGATTGGATGTTTGGATGACATCCTCAATGCCAACTCAATGGATGTGAATTTGAACAAATTCAAGGAGACAGTGAAGGACAGAGAAACTTGGAATGTTGCACTCCAGTGCTGCAAAAAGTTGATAATGATTGAGAGATTGAACAACAAAGGGAAATATTAATAGAGGGAAGGAAAATGGTTCCTAAGCCTACCAAAACAACAGATATATAATAGGCGGCTTAGTCATTCAGGGCTCTGCAGGAAACGTGAAATTTGCAAACTTGCACTAAGAGTAAGAGAGAAGTATTTGAAAAATAGACATAAGACAGATGATGTTTCATATTGTTATTTTCAAATGATCACTGTTCCTGTAATAATTAAAAGACTGGGAAAATTCTGGTTGGTAGGATGAGTAATGTGAATTGTGGAAGTCAGAAGAACAGTTAGTTGACAATGAGATTAGTTAAGACTTAACAGTGATATGGTACAACACAAGAGAAGACTCTATACATGGACATCACCAGATGGTCAACACCGAAATCAGATCGATTATATTCTTTGCAGCTAAAGATGGAGAAACACTATACAATCAGCAAAAACAAGACCAGGAGCTGACTGTGGTTCAGACCATGAACTCCTTATTGCCAAATTCAGACTTAAATTGAAGAAAGTAAGGAAAACCACTAGACCATTCAGGTATGACCTAAATCAAATCCCTTATGATTATACAGTGGAAGTGAGAAATAGATTTAAGGGCCTAGATCTGATCGATAGAGTGCCTGATGAACTATGGAATGAGGTTCGTGACATTGTACAGGAGACAGGGATCAAGACCATCCCCATGGAAAAGAAATACAAAAAAGCAAAATGGCTGTCAGGGGAGGCCTTGCAAATAGCTGCGAAAAGAAGAGAAGTGAAAAGCAAAGGAGAAAGGAAAGATATAAACATCTGAATGCAGAGTTCCAAAGAATAGCAAGAAGAGATAAGAAAGCCTTCTTCAGCGATCAATGCAAAGAAAGAGAGGAAAACAACAGAATGGGAAAGACTAAGGATCTATTCAAGAAAATCAGAGATACCAAAGGAACATTTCATGCAAAGATGGGCTCGATAAAGGACAGAAATGTTATGGACCTAACAGAAGTAGAAGATATTAAGAAGAGGTGGCAAGAATACACAGAAGAACTGTGCAAAAAAGATCTTCACGACCCAGATAATCATGATGGTGTGATCATTGACCTAGAGCCAGACATCCTGGAATGTGAAGTCAAGTGGGCCTTAGAAAGTATCACTACCAACAAAGCTAGTGGAGGTGATGGAGTTCCAGTGGAGCTATTCCAAATCCTGAAAGATGATGCTGTGAAAGTGCTGCACTCACTATGCCAGCAAATTGGGAAAACTCAGCAGTGACCACAGGATTGGAAAAGTTCAGTTTTCATCCCAATCCCACAGAAAGGCAAAGCCAAAGAATGCTCAAACTACTTCACAATTGCACTCATCTCACACGCTAGTAAAGTAATGCTCAAAATTCTCCAAGCCAGGCTTCAGTAATATGAGAACCATGAACTTCCTGATGTTCAAGCTGGTTTTAGAAAAGGCAGAGGAACCAGAGATCAAATTGCCAACATCCGCTGGATCATGGAAAAAGCAAGAGAGTTCCAGAAAAACATCTATTACTGCTTTATTGACTATGCCAAAGCCTTTGACTGTGTAGATCACAATAAACTGTGGAAAATTCTGAAAGAGATGGGAATAACAGACCACCTGATCTGCCTCTTGAGAAATCTGTATGCAGGTCAGGAAGCAACTGTTAGAACTGGACATGGAACAACAGACTGGTTCCAAATAGGAAAAAGAGTACAACAAAGCTGTATATTGTCACCCTGCTTATTTAACTTATATGCAGAGTATATCATGAGAAATGCTGGACAGGAAGAAACACAAGTTGGAATCAAGATTGCTGGGAGAAATATCAATAATCTCATATATGCAGATGACAGAACCCTTATGGCAGAAAGTGAAGAGGAACTAAAAAGTCTCTTGATGAAAGTGAAAGTGGAGAGTGAAAAGGTTGGCTTAAAGCTCAACATTCAGAAAACGAAAATCATGGCATCTGGTCCCATCACTACATGGGAAATAGATGGGTAAACAGTGGAAACAGTGTCAGACTTTATACTTCTGGGCTCCAAAATCACTGCAGATGGTGACTTCAGCCATGAAATTAAAAGACGCTTACTCCTTGGAAGGAAAGTTATGACCAACCTAGATAGCATATTCAAAAGCAGAGACATTACTTTGCCAACAAAGGTTCGCCTAGTCAAGGCTATGGTCTTTCCTGTGGTCATGTATGTATGTGAGAAGCTTTGCCTAGTCAAGGCTATGGTCTTTCCTGTGGTCATGTATGGATGTGAGAGCTGGACTGTGAAGAAGGCTGAGTGCCGAAGAATTGATGGTTTTGAAAACACTGTGGTGTTGAAGAAGACTCTTGAGAGTCCCTTGGAATGCAAGGAGATCCAACCAGTCCATTCTGAAGGTGATCAGCCCTGGGATTTCTTTGGAAGGAATGATGCTCAAGCTGAAGCTCCAGTATTTTGGCCACCTCATGCGAAAATTTGACTCATTGGAGAAGACTCTGATGCTGGGAGGGATTGGGGGCAGGAGGAGAAGGGGACTACATAGGATGAGATGGCTGCATGGCATCACTGACTCGATGGATGTGAGTCTGAGTGACCTCCGGGAGTTGATGATGGACAGGGAGGCCTGGCGTGCTGCAATTCATGGGGTCGCGAAGCGTTGGACACGACTGAGCACCTGATCTCATCTGAACAGTGATAAGGTAAATGGAAAGTAGTGTGCCTTTGAAAGCTGTTGGAAGAATTTGAAATTCACACATACATATATAAAATTGCACAGGATTTCTAAAAATGGAAGGAGGAACTTAACCAAGAAGCTATTTAACCTTAATCACAATGTTTCCAGAATGAAATGCTAACCAATATTTAATATAATATTTTCCATGTATTTTTGTCAAAAAATTATACTGAATATCAACATTTATTAATATTTGTATACTAATTAATTATAAACATATATAAGTCAAACTATCATAAATCAATTTGTAGAAAGTAGTAATTGCTTTATTCAACAATTCTGCTTATGAACATAGGCATTTATTTACTCTGTATGAGTTATAAATGTGATATAGTGTCATATTTTGCCCATTTGCTACAGTGATGAATATCTGTATTGTTAAAAAATCACAATTATATTTTTTGGAGATTAAAAATATAACTAAGCAAGCAGTAATTCTTTTTCCTTTAATGAACCAGACAAATTTTCATCTTCATACTATGCTTAGGTTAATTGAACTGTGACATTTCAATATAGACATAGTTTAATGATTTCCATTTTAACTATGAACCCTACTGTATCAAGCTATCTGAAAATACCTTCTTTGCTCCCAGTTTGAGAATCTGAGTACTGCTAAAAAAGTGAGTCACATCACAAGAATTCATTCCATATGTTCAAGTAATATGTGATCATCAATTTTGATGAGTTTACATTTTCTCTTAGTATTCTTCAAATTATTTTGATTCAGATCTCCCTTAAATTTTCAACAGATGACCTTGTTATTTGGTTGAGGGCTTTGTGTACCTAAGTTCATGAGAGATAGTGGTCTGTAATCTTTATGTGTATTGTCTTTGGGCTCAGTATCAGTGTAATACTAATCTCATAAATTGAAAAGGGAAATGATTCTTCTACTTTTATTTTCTAAGTGAGAACATAATTTTAATATTTAATTTTTTCATTAATTTTTTAAAAAAATTTATTTTACTTAACTTTACAGTATTGTATTGGTTTTGCCATACATCAAAATGAATCCGTCACAGGTATACATGTGTTCCCCATCTTGAACCCTCCTCCCTCCTCCCTCCCCATACCATCCCTCTGGGTCATCCCAGTGCACGAGCCCCAGGAAGCCGGTATCAGGCTTCAAACGTGGACTGGCGACTTGTTTCAAACATGATACTATACATATTTCAATGCCATTCTCCCAAATCATCCCACCCTCTCCCTCTCCCAGAGTCCAAAATACTGTTCTATACATCAGTGTCTCCTCTGCTGTCTTGTATACAGGGTTATTGTTACCATCTTTCTCAATTCCATATATATGCGTTAGTATACTGTATTTGTGTTTTTCTTTCTGGCTTACTTCACTCTCTATAATAGGCTCCAGTTCCATCCACCTCATTAGAACTGATTCAAATGTATTCTTTTTAATGGCTGAGTAATACTCCATTGTGTATATGTACCACAGCTTTCTTAGCCATTCAACTGCTGATGGGCATCTAGGTTGCTTTCAAGTCCTGGCTATTATAAACAGTGCTGCGATGAACATTGGGGTACACGTGTCTCTTTGAATTCTGGTTTTCTCAGTGTGAATGCCCAGCAGTGGGACTGCTGGATCATAAGGCAGTTCTATTCCCAGATTTTTGAGGAATCTCCATACTGTTCTCCATAGTGGCTGCACTAGTTTGCATTCCCACCAACAGTGTAAGAGGGTTCCCTTTTCTCCACACCCTCTCCAGCATTTATTGCTTGTAGACTTTTCTATCGCAGCCATTCTGACTGGCGTGAAATGGTACCTCATAGTGGTTTTGATTTGCATTTCTCTGATAATGAGTGATGTTGAGCATCTTTTCATGTGTTTGTTAGCCATCTGTATGTCTTCTTTGGATAAATGTCTATTTAGTTCTTTGGCCCATTTTTTGAATGGGTCATTTATTTTTCTAGAATTGAGCTGTAGGAGTGGCTTGTATATTTTTGAGATTAGTAGTTTGTCTGTTGCTTCATTTGCTATTATTTTCTCCCATTCTGAAGGCTGTCTTTTCACCCTGCTTAAAGTTTCCTTTGTTGTGCAGAAGCTTTTAAATTTAATTAGGTCCCATTTGTTTATTTTTTATTTTATTTCCAATATTCTGGGAGGTGGGTCATAAAGGATCCTGCCGTGATGTATGTCAGAGATTGTTTTGCTTATGTTTTCCTCTAAGAGTTTTATGGTTTCTGGTCTTACATTTAGATCTTTAATCCATTTTGAGTTTATTTTTGTGTATGGTGTTAGAAAGTGTTCTAGTTTCATTCTTTTACAAGTGTTTGACCAGTTTTCCCGGCACCACTTGTTAAAGAGATTGTCTTTAATCCATTGTATATTCTTGCCTCCTTTGTCAAAGATAAGGTGTCCATATGTGCGTGGATTTATCTCTGGGCTTTCTATTTTGTTCCACTGATCTATATTTCTGTCTTTGTGCCAGTACCATATTGTCTTGATGACTGTGGCTTTGTAGTAGAGCCTAAAGTCAGGCAGGTTGATTCCTCCAGTTCAATTCTTCTTTCTCAAGATAGCTTTGGCTATTCGAGGTTTTTTGTATTTCCATACAAATTGAGAAATTATTTGTTCTTTCTCTGTGAAGGATACTGTTGATAGCTTGATATAAATTGCATTGAATCTATAAATTGCTTTGGGTTGTATACTCATTTTCACTATATTGATTCTGCCAATCCATGAACATGGTATATTTCTCCATCTATTAGTGTCCTCTTTGATTTTTTTCACCAGTGTTTTATACTTTTTTATATATAGGTCTTTAGTTTCTTTAGGTAGATATATTCCTAAGTATTTTATTCTTTTCAATGCAATGGTGAATGGAATTGTTTCCTTAATTTCTTTTTCTATTTTCTCATTATTAGTGTACAGGAATGCAAGGGATTTCTGCGTGTTTATTTTATATCCTGCAACTTTACTATATTCATTGATTAGTTCTAGTAGTTTTCTGGTGGAGTCTTTAGGGTTTTCTATGTAGAGTATCATGTCATCTGCGAACAGTGAGGGTTTTACTTCTTTTCCAATGTGGACTCCTTTTATTTCTTTTTCTGCTCTGATTGCTGTGGACAAAACTTCCAAAACTATGTTGAACAGTAATGGTGAAAGTGGGCATCCTTGTCTTGTTCCTGACTTTAGAGGACATGCTTTCAATTTTTCACCATTGAGGATAATGTTTGATGTGGGTTTGTCATATATAGTTTTCATTATGTTGAGGTATGTTCCTTATATTCCTGCTTTCTGGAGAGTTTTTATCATAAATGGATGTTGAATTTTGTCAAAAGCTTTCTCTGCATCTATTGAGGTAATCATATGTTTTTATTTTTCAATTTGTTAATGTGGTGTATTACGTTGATTGATTTTCCGATATTGAAGAATCCTTGCATTTTGGGGATAAAGCACACTTGGTCATGGTGTATGATCTTTTTAATGTTTTGTTGGATTCTGATTGCTAGAATTTTGTTAAGGATTTTTGAATCTATGTTCATCAGTGATATTGGCCTGTAGTTTTCTTTTTTTTGTGGCATCTTTTTCTGGTTTTGGTGTTAGGGTGATGGTGGCCTCATAGAATGAGTTTGGAAGTTTGCCTTCCTCTGCAATTTTCTGGAACAGTTTGAGTAGGATAGGTGTTAGCTCTTCTCTAAATTTTTGGTAGAATTCAGCTGTGAAGCCGTCTGGACCTTGACTTTTGTTTGCTGGAAGATTTCTGATTACAGTTTCAATTTCCGTGCTTGTGATGGGTCTGTTAAGATTTTCTATTTCTTCCTGATCCAGTTTTGGAAAGTTGTACTTTTCTAAGAATTTGTCCATTTCTTCCACATTGTCCATTTTATTGCCATATAATTGCTGATAGCAGTCTCTTATGATCCTTTGTATTTCTGTGTTGTCTGTTGTGATCAAAACAGGGGACACATACAGACTGAAAGTGAAGGGCTGGAAAAGATTTTCCATGCAAATAGGGACCAAAAGAAAGCAGGACTAGCAATACTCATATCAGATAAAATAGACTTTAAAACAAAGGCTGTAAAGAGAGACAAATATGGTCACTACGTACTGATCAAAGGATCAATCCAAGAAGAAGATATAACAATTATAAGTATATATGCACCCAACATATGTAAGACAAAGGCTAACAAGTATGAAAGGAGAAATCAACAATAACACAATAATAGTTGGAGACTTTAATACCCCACTCACATCAATGGATAGATCAATTAAACAGAACATAACAAGGAAACACAAACTTTAAATGATACAATAGACCAGTTAGACCTAATTGATATCTATAGACATTTCATTCCAAAACAATGAATTTCACCTTTTTCTCAAGTGCACACAGAACCTTCTCCAGGATAGATAACATCCTGGGCCATAAATCTAGCCTTGTTAAGTTCAGAAAAATTGAAATGATTCCAAGCATCTTTTCTGACCACAGTGCAGTAAGATTAGATCTCAATAACAGGAGAAAAACTATTAAAAATTCCAACATATGGAGACTGAACAACACACTGCTGAATAACCAACAGAATCACAGAAGAAATCACAGAAGAAATCAAAAAAGAAATCAAAATTTGCATAGAAATGAATGAAAATGAAAACAACAACCCAAAGCCTGTGGGACATTGTAAAAGCAGTCCTAAGGGGAAAGTTCATAGCAATACAGGCATATTTAAAGAAACAAGAAAAAAGTCAAATAAATAACCTAACTCTACACCTAAAGCAACTAGAAAAGGAAGAAATGAAGAACCCCAAGGTTAGTAGAAGGAAAGAAATCTTAAAAATTAGGGCAGAAATAAATGCAAAAGAAACAAAAGAGACCATAGCAAAAATCAACAAAGCCAAAAGCTGGTTCTTTGAAAGGGTAAATAAAATAGATAAACCATTAGCCAGACTCATCAAGAAACAAAGGGAGAAAAATCAAATCAATAAAATTAGAAATGAAAATGGAGAGATCACATTAAATTTTTGGTAAAATCACTCTGGGTCTATGGATTGTTTTTTTTGAGAGCTGTGCAATTACAGATTCCATATATTTGTTGGTCATAGGTTTATTCATAATGTTTCTAATCTCACTTTAGTTTTCGATAGCTTCTCAAATTCAAAAAATTAGTCCACTTCTTTTATGTCATTGAATTGATCAAAACAAAGATGTTTCCAATATTCTCTTACTATGATTTAATGACTGAAGGATCTATAGTGTCATTTCTTATTTCAGTTATGATATTGGTGATTTGTATAACCTCTCATTTTTTTTTTCAATATTGCTAGATCCTTATGATTTTATTAATTTTCCAAAGAGGCATAATTTTGTTTCATTGGTATTTCTTATGCTTTTTCCTAATTTCACTTGCTTGATTTATTCCTCTATCATTTTATTTCTTTCTTTGTATTTGATTTGTGTCTATTTTGTTCTTCTTCTGCTATCTCCTGCAGGTAGGAATTTATGTTACTGATTTGCAATTTTTACTTCTAATGTAAGCATTCAGTCAGTTCAGTTCAGTTGCTCAGTCATGTCTGACTCTTTGCAGCACCATGAATTGCAACACGCCAGGCCTCCCTGTCCATCACCAACACCCAGAGTTCACTCAGACTCACGTCCATCGAGTAAGTGATGCAATCCAGCCATCTCATCCTCTGTCGTCCCCTTCTCCTCCTGCCCCCAATCCCTCCCAGCATCAGTCTTTTACAATGAGTCAATTCTTCGCATGAGGTGGCCAAAGGACTGGAGTTTCAGCTCTAGCATCAATCCTTCCAAAGAACACCCAGGGCAGATCTCCTTCAGAATGGACTGGTTGGATCTCCTTGCAGTCCAAGGGACTCTCAAGAGTCTTCTCCAACACCACAGTTCAAAAGCATCAATTCTTCGGCACTCAGCCTTCTTCACAGTCCAGCTCTCACGTCCATACATCACCACAGGAAAGATCATAGCCTTGACTAGGGGAACCTTTGTTGGCAAAGTAATATCTCTGCTTTTGAATATGCTGTCTAGGTTGGTCATAACTTTCCTTCCAAGGAGTAAGCTTCTTTTAATTTCGTGGCCGCAGTCACCATCTGCACTGATTTTGGAGCCTGGAAAAATAAAGTCTGACACTGTTATCACTGTTTCCCCATCTATTTCCCATATAGTGATGGGAACAGATGCCATGATCTTCGTTTTCTGAATGTTGAGCTTTAAGCCAACCTTTTCACTCTCCACTTTCACTTTCATCAAGAGGCTTTTGAGTTCCTCTTCACTTTCTGCCATAAGGGTGGTGTCATCTGCATATCTGAGGTTATTGATACTTCTCCCAGCAATCTTGATTCCAACTTGTGTTTCTTCCAGTCCAGCATTTCTCATGATGTACTCTGCATATAAGTTAAATAAGTAGGGTGACAATATAAAGTCTTGATGTACTCCTTTTCCTATTTGGAACCAGTCTGTTGTTCCATGTCCAGTTCTAACTGTTGCTTCCTGACCTGCATACAAATTTCTCAAGACGCAGGTCAGGTGGTCTGGTATACCCATCTTTCAGAATTTTCCACAGTTTATTGTGATCTACATGGTCAAAGGCTTTGGCATAGTCAATAAAGAAGAAATAGATGTTTTTCTGGAACTCTCTTGCTTTTTCCATGATCCAGCGGATGTTGGCAATTTGATCTCTGGTTCCTCTGCCTTTTCTACAACCAGCTTGTACATCAGGAAGTTCACGGTTCACATATTGCTGAAGCCTGGCTTGGAGACTTTTGAGCATTACTTTACTAGCGTGTGAGATGAGTGCAATTGTGTGGTAGTTTGGGCACTCTTTGTCATTGCCTTTCTTTGGGATTGGGATGAAAACTGAACTTTTCCAATCCTGTGGCCACTGCTGAGTTTTCCCAATTTGCTGGCATAATGAGTGCAGCACTTTCACAGCATCATCTTTCAGGATTTAGAAAACCCCACTGGAATTCAATCACCTCCACTAGCTTTGTTCATAGTGATGCTTTCTAAGGCCCACTTGACTTCACATTCCAGGATGTCTGGCTCTAGGTCAGTGATCACACCATCATGATTATCTGGGTCATGAAGATGTTTTTTGTACAGTTCTTCTGTGTATTCTTGCCACCTCTTCTTAATATCTTCTGCTTCTGTTAGGTCCATACCATTTCTGTCCTTTATCGAGCCCATCTTTGCATGAAATATTCTTTTGTTATCTCTGATTTTCTTGAAGAGATCCCTAGTCTTTCCCATTCTGTTGTTTTCCTCTATTTCTTTGCATTGATTGCTGAAGAAGGCTTTCTTATCTCTTCTTGTTATTCTTTGAAACTCTGCATTCATATGTTTATATCTTTCCTTTTCTCCTTTGCTTTTCACTTATCTTCTTTTCTCATAGACATCACCAGATGGTCAACACTGAAATCAGATCGATTATACACATATATGCTTGTTTGTTTATACAAACATGCTATAAGGAGAAATTGTATATACATACATATATATATAATATATAATGTGTATATAATTATATATGTATACAATTATATGCGACAGCGCACAAGCATGGCCGAGAGGAGCTACCCCAAGCCCAAGGACAGGGGCAGCGGCCGGAGCAGTGTCTGTGCGGTCGCATGAGAGCCTAGAGGAGCTACTCCACGTTCAAGGTCAGGAGGGGCTGCTGTGAGGACATACCCCTCATCCAATGTAAGGAGCAGCGGCTGCGCTTTCCTGGAACAGCCATGAAGACATAGTCCAAGTCCAAGGTAAGAGAAACCAAAGTAAGATGGTGGGTGTTGCAAGAGGGTATCAAGGGCCAGACACACCGAAACCGTAATCACAGAAAACTAGTCAATCTAATCACACTAGGACCACACCCTTGTCTAACTCAATGAAACTAAGCCATGCCCTATGGGGCCACCCAAGATGGGCTGGTCATGGTGGAGCTGTCTGACAGAATGTAGTCCACTGGAGAAGGGGATGGCAAAACACTTCAGTATTCTTACCTTGAGAACCCCATGAACAGTATGAAAAGGCGAAATGATAAGATACTGAAAGAGGAAATCCCCAGGTTGGTAGGTACCCAATATGCTACTGAAGATCAGTGGATAAATAACTCCAGGATGAATGAGGGGATGGAGCCAAAGCACAAACAATGCCCAGTTGTGAATGTGACTGGTGACAGAAGTAAGGTCCAATGCTATAAAGAGCAATATTGCATAGGAACCTGGAATGTTATTTCCATGAATCAAGGCAAATTGGAAGTGGTAAAACAGGAGATGGCAAGACTGAACGTCAACATTCTAGGAATTAGGGAACTAAAATGGACTTGAATGGGTGAATTTAACTCAGATGACCATTATATCTACTACTGTGGGCAGGAATCCCTTAGAAGAAATGGAGTAGCCATCATGGTCAACAAAAGTGTCTGAAAATGCAGTACTTGGATGCAATCTCAGAAACAACAGATGATCTGTGTTTGTTTCCAAGACAAACCATTCAATATCACACTAATCCACCGCACCAATGCCCCAACCAGTAATGATGAAGAAGCTGAAGTTGAACGGTCTATGAAGACCTACAAGACTTTTTAAAGTGAACACACAAAAAAGATGTCTTTTTCATTATAGGGGACTGGAATGCAAAAGTAGGAAGTCAAGAAACACCTGGAGTAACGGGAAAATTTGGCCTTGGAATGGGGAATGAAGCAGGACAAAGGCTAATAGAGCCCAAGATAATGCACTGGTCATAGCAAACAGCCTCTTCCAACAAAAGAGAAAACTGTACACATGGACATCACTAGATAGTCAACACTAAAATCAGATTGATTATATTCTCTGCAGCCAAAGATGGAGAAACTTTATTCAGTTAGCAAAAACAAGACAGGGAGCTGACTATGGCTCAGATCATGAGCTCCTTATTGGCAAATTCAGGCGTAAATTGAAAAAAGTAGGGAAAACCACTAGAGCATTCAGGTATGACCTAAATCAAATCCCTTATGATTATACAGTGGAAGTGAGAAATAGATTTAAAGGACTAGATCTGATAGATAGAGTGCCTGATGAACTATGGACAGAGGTTTGTGACATTGTACAAAAGACAGAGATTAAGACCATTCACATGGATAAAAAAAAAAAAAAAATGCACAAAGCAAAATGGCTGTCTGGAGAGGCCTTACAAATAGCTGTGAAAAGAAAAGAAGTGAAAAGTAAAGGAGGAAAGGACAGATATAAGCATCTGAATACAGAGTTCCAAAGAGTAGCAAGAAGAGATAAGAAAGCCTTCCTCAGTGATCAATGCAAAGAAATCGAAGAAAACAACAGAATGGGAAGGACTAGAGATCTCTTCAGGAAAATTAGAGATACCAAGGGAACATTTCATGCAAAGATGGGCTCAATAAAGGAGAGAAATGGTATGGATCTAACATAAGCAGAAGATATTAAGAAGAGGTGGCAAGAATACACAGAACTAAACAAAAAAGAGCTTCACGACCAAGATAATCATGATGGTGTGATCACTGACCTAGAGCCAGACAACCTGAAATGTGAAGTCAAGTGAGCCTTAGAAAGCATCACTACGAATAAAGCTAGTGGAGGTTACAGAATTCCAGTGGAGCTGTTTCAAATTCTGAAAAATGATGCTGTGAAAGTGCTGCACTCAATATGCCAGCTAATTTGGAAAACTCAGCAGCGGCCACAGAACTGGAAAAGGTCAGTTTTCATTCCAATCCCAAAGAAAGACAATGCCAAAAATGGTCAAACTACCACACAATTACACTGATCTTACAGTCCATGGTGTCGCTGGGAGTCGGATAGGACTGAGCGACTTCACTTTCACTTTCATGCATTGGAGAAGGAAATGGCAACCCACTCCAGCACTCTTGCCTGGAGAATCCCAGGGACAGAGGAGCCTAGTGGGCTGCCGTCTATGGGATCGCACAGAGTCGGACACGACTGAAGTTACTTAGCAGCAGCAGCAGCACACACTAGTAAAGTAATGCTCAACATTCTCCAAGCCAGGCTTCATCAATACATGAACTGTGAACTTCCAGATGTACAAGCTGGTTTTAGAAAAGACAGAGGAACCAGAGATCAAATTGCCAACATCCGCTGGTTCATGGAAAAAGTGAGAGTTCCAGAAAAGCATCTATTTTTATTTATTAACTGTGTTAAAGCCTTTGACTATGTAGATCACAAGAAACTGGAAAATTCTGAAAGAGATGGGAATACCAGACCACCAGATCTGCCTCTTGAGAAACCTATATGCAGGCCAGGAAGCCCGGTTAGAACTGGATATGGAACAGCAGACTGGTTCCAAATAGGAAAAGGAGTACGTCAAGGCTGTTATTGTCACCCTGCTTATTTAACTTGTATGCAGAGTACCTCATGAGAAATGCTGGGCTGGAAGAAGCACAAGCTGGAATCAAGATTGCCGGAAGATATATCAATAACCTCAGATATGCAGATTACACTACCCTTATGGCTGAAAGCGAAGAGGAACTGAAAAGCTTCTTGATGAAAGTAAAAGTGGAGAGTGAAAAAGTTGACTTAAAGCTTGACATTCAGGAAACTAAGATCATGGCATCTGGTCCCATCACTTCTTAGGAAATAGATGGAGAAAGAGTGGAAACAGTGTCAGACTTTATTTTTCCAGGCTCCAAAATCACTGCAGATGGTGACTGCAGCCACGAAATTAAAAGACGCTTACTTCTTGGAAGAAAAGTTTTGACCAACCTAGATAGCATATTGAAAAGCAGAGATATTACTTTGCCAACAAAGTCTGTCTAGTCAAGGCTATGGTTTTTCCAGTGGTCATGTATGGATGTGAGAGTTGGATTGTGAAGAAAGCTGAGAGCTGAAGAATTGATGCTTTTGAACTGTGGTGTTGGAGAAGACTCTTGAGAGTCCCTTGGACTGCAAGGAGATCCAACCAGTCCATTCTGAAGGAGATCAGCCCTGGGTTTTCTTTGGAAGGAATGATGCTAAAGCTGAAACTCCAGTATTTTGGCCACCTCATGCAAAGATTTGACTCATTGGAGAAGACTCTGATGCTGGGAGGGATTGGGGCCAGGAGGAGAAGTAGACTGCAGAGGATGAGATGGCTGGATGGCATTACTGACTCGATGGGTGTGAGTCTGAGTGACCTCCGGGAGTTGCTGATGGACATGGAGGCCTGGCGTGCTGCAATTCATGGGGTTTCAAAGAGTTGGACACAACTGAGTGACTGAACTTAACTGAACAGGACTGATAATGTATATGTAATTTTATATATACATAATATTATATTATACATAAGTTATATGCATTATACAAAAAATACAAAATGAATTCCCCTGCTTATAAACTTCCCTATATCCTCAGCAATTTCTCAGGCTTTCATACAAATAATCAGAAAATATAACAGCCATAAGTCAATAATTAAGGGCTAACTGAAAAATTGTCTTTATCTTGCAAATCTCTACAAAACCAGAAATACACTTCTAGGAGTCAGAGGCCCCATACTTTTAACAGTTTCAAGGCCCTTATTATTCTTCTTGAAATGCTTATGGATATGTAAACCTTGAGATGTTAAAAAACAATCACCCTTTACTTTAAAAAAAGAAAGGAAAATTTTAAACAGTAATTGTCACCAAAACTGGGCTTCCCTGATATCTCAGCTGGTAAAGAATCTGGCTTTAATGCAGGACATCCTGATTCCTGGATTGGGAAGATCTGCTGGAGAAGGAATAGGCTACCCAGTCCAGTATTCTTGGGCTTCTCTTGTGGCTCAGCTGGTAAAGAATCTGCCTGCAATGCATGTGACCTGAGTTCAATCCCTGGGTTGGGAAGATCCCCTGGAGAAGGGAAAAGGCTACCCACTCCAGTATTCTGGCCTAGAGAATTCCATGGAATGTATAGTCTATGGGGTCACAAAGAGTAGGACACTACTGAGCGACTTTCACTATCATCCCCAAAATTCTTAGAAAAAACTTGATTTTCTTCTCTGTCCCTTAAAGTTATAATTTTTACCATGATTTTAAAATGTAAACAGCTCAGCATACAGTTATATAGCTCACAACTGCCTGAAAGTGAACCCAGCTAGCTTCATTGGTAGAACCTAATCTAACACCAAAAGAAAAAAGGAAGAGAGGAGAAATCTTTTAAAAAGAAAAAAAAACTAAAATAGTTCTCTTGACCAAATACTAGAGCACAAATTCCTTATGAATACTTCAGGGATAAATGCAAATCTTAAGTCTTCCCCACAAATCGTTGGGGGAAAAAAAAAAAAAAAAAAAAGTTGTATCCATTTCAGTATATAAACTCAATGCATTCCAACTGTCATTTATAAACTAGTGATTTTTTTTTTTTTATTGTACCTGACTCATGACTAGTTTTAATATAAAAACCATGAGATCTGTGTCTATTGGTGTGTGTATCTGTTTATGCATGTACAGGGTAGATATTACATTTTTGTATCTTCAGTTGGTATTGCCAAAATTAATCTGTAAGATTTGTTAGGTAGGACATTAAGCATGAGCAACCAGGGGTAGCCTATCCATAAAGGATACAAGCTGTTCTCTAACCCCAACCCAGAGAAAAAAATCCAAGAGAGCTCACAGGTGTTCTACTAAAATAACCACAAACACCTTTCCAACTTCAGTGCATGTGCCATAGGCAAACAGTGGATGCAAACTAGCTACAGGGACTTCTCCTACTCTGGCATATGCAAACCCTTAATGCACAACTATGTCCTCAAGTAACTTCAAGGAGCTGATTAAGGGTTCATAAATATTCTATGTATTGCTGTTTTTGTTCAGCTGCCCAATCGTGTTCAGCTCTGTATGGACTGCAGACCCATGAATTGCAGCACACCAGGCCTCCCCCTCCCTCACCATCTCCCAAAGTTTGCCCAAGGGCATGTCCATTGCATCAGTGATGCCATCCAGTCATCTCATCCTCTGATGTCCTCTTCTCCTTCGGCCCTCAATCTTTCGCAGCATCAGGGACCTTTTCAATGAGTGGTCTCTTCACAACAGATGACCAAAATACCTGAGATTCAGCTTCAGCATCAGTCTTTCAAATGAGTATTCAAGTTTGATTTCTCTTCAGATTGATTGGTTTAATCTCTTTACAGTCCAAGGCACTCTCAGGAGTCTTCTCCAGCACCAGTTTAAAAGCAAGAATTCTTTGTTGTTCTGCTTTCCTTATGGTCCAGCAACTCACAATGGTACATGACCACTGGGAAGACCACAGCCTTGACTATACAGATCTTTGTCAGCAGAGCAACATCTCTGCCTTTCAACACACTGTCTAGGTTTGTCATAGCTTTTCTACTAAGAAGGTATCATCTAATTTCATGGCTGCAGTCACTATCCACAGTGATTTAGAGCCCAAGCAGAGGTAATTGGTCACTACTTCCACGTTTTCCCCTTCTATTTGCCATGAATTAATGGGGCTGGATGCAATGATCTTAGTTTTAAAAATACTTACTTTTAAGCTGGCTCTCTCACTCTCCTTCACCCTCATCAAAAGACTTTTTAGTACATTTATTTATAACAGATTGAATTAAGGGAAAGACATGGGCAATAGAGCCCATGTAACTTGTTGTTCTTATGTAACTTGCAGTTGTCAATCAAAACTTTCAGTCCATGCCTGCCTAGATGAGTATGTAAAATCCCTATTTTTTATGTACCCAAACACACCGCTTCCCTGATTGACCATGAGCATACATCCATTTGCATTTCTTTCTCTGATTGGTGGCAAGCACAAGCCCACTTTGCACATGGCAGAACAAAGAGCAGGAGACAGGAAGTATACAAAGGGAAGCCAAGACCTATGGTAGCCACTTGTTCAGGGTCAGCCCACTCCCACATATTGGCAATATACTATCGGCAGTCTTTTTAATAAATGCTCTGTCTGCATGAGCTGTAACTGTTCTGTAATTAGTCTGTTGTTTCAGATCCTTGCAACAACAAGGCAGAGCTGAGAAACAATGCCTGCTTGAGCTATAAATAGTCTGTCATTCCAAATCTTTGTTATGTCAAGACAAGGATCAGTGAGATAAATAAACCAACCTAACAAATTTAACTGGTTTAAAAATATGTGCTTATGAACTAAGTATTTATAATTAAAAAGATATATTGTTGTTTAGTCATTAAGTCATCTCTGACTCCTTTTGCAAATCCATGAACTGTAGCTTGCCAGGGTCTTATGTTCTCCTGGAAATCCTGAGATTTCCCAGAAAACAATATTTGAGTGGGTTGCCATTTCCTTCTCCAAACGGTCATTGCAACCCAGGGACTGAACCCATGACACCTGCATTAGCAGGTGAATTCTTTACTATTGAGCCACCACGTAAGAACAAATGGGAGATATAATAAAAATTAGCTCAACATAAGGCAAATTGGAAGTGGTCAAACAAAAGATGGCAAGAGTGAACCTCAGCATTTTAGGAATCAACAATCTAACATGGACTGGAATGGGTGGATTTAACTCAGATGATCATTATTACTACTACTGTGGGCAAGAATCCCTTAGAAGAAATGGAGTAGTCATCATAGTCAACAAAAGAGTCCGAAATGCAGTCTTTTGATGCAATCTCAAAAATGACAGAATGATCTCTATTGTTTCCAAGACAAACCATTCAATATCACACTAATCCAAGTCTGTGCCCCGACCAGTAATACTGAAGAAGCTGAAGTTCAATGGTTCTATGAAGACTAAAAGACCTTTTAGAACTAACACCTAAAAATGATGTTCTTTCCATTATAGGGGTCTGGAATGCAAAAGTAGGAAGTCACGAAACACCTGGAGTAACAGGCAAATTAGCCCTTGGAGTACAGAATGAAGCAGGGCAAAGGCCAACAGAGCTTTGCCAAGAAAACACACTGGTCATAGAAAACACCCTCTTTCAACAACACAAGAGAAGACTCTACATATGCACATCACTGGATGGTCAACACTGAAATCAGATTGATTATATTCTTTGCAGACAAACATGGAAAAGCTCTATACAGTCAGCAAAAACAAGACAGGGAACAGACTGTAGCTCAGATCATGAACTCCTTATTGCCAAATTCAGACTTAAATTGAAGAAAGTAGGGAAAACCACTAGACCATTCAGGTATGGTCTAAATCAAATCCTTTATGACTACACAGTGGAAGTGAGAAATAGATTTAAGGGACTAGATCTGATAGACAGAGTGCCTGATGAACTATGGATGGAGGTTTGTGACACTGTACAGAAGACACGGATCAAGACCTGCTGGAGACCACCTCCAGCAGCCAGGGAATCAGCCTGAAGGGGTGAGAGGTGTCGGCGGACAATGATGTAGTCTCTGACTCATAGTACAGAACTACATGTTTATTTCAAGCTTCAGGTTCTCTTTTATAATTTGACAAAACCATTAGGTCAGAGGTTTGACAGTTTTTAGTTTCCCCCACCCAGATTTACTGTACTTAACTTGTGATTTGTATGCAGGTCAGGAAGCAACAGTTAGAACTGGACATGGAACAACAGACTGGTTCCAAATACGAAAAGGAGTACATTAAGGCTGTATATTGTCACCCTGTTTATTTAACTTATATGCAGAGTATATCATGAGAAATGCTGGACTGGAAGAAACACAAGCTGGAATCAAGATTGCAGGGAGAAATATGAATAACCTCAGATATGCAGATGACACCACCCTTATGGCAGAAAGTGAAGAGGAACTAAAAGCCTCTTAATGAAAGTGAAAGTGGAGAATGAAAAAGTTGGCTTAAAGCTCAACATTCAGAAAACGAAGATCATGGCATCTGGTCCCATCACTTCATGGGAAATAGATGGGGAAATAGTGGAAACAGTGTCAGACTTTCTTTTTCTGGGCTCCAAAATCACTGCAGATGGTGATTGCAGCCTTGAAATTAAAAGACGCTTACACCTTGGAAGGAAAGTTAAGACCAACATAGATAAGATATTCAAAATCAAAGACATTACTTTGTCAACAAAGGTTTGCCTAGTCAAGGCTATGGTTTTTCCAGTGGTCATGTATGGATGTGAAGGCTGAGTGCCGAAGAATTGATGCTTTTGAACTGTGGTGTTGGAGAAGACTCTTGAGAGTCCCTTGGACTGCAAGGAGATCCAACCAGTCCATTCTGAAGGAGATCAGCCCTGGGATTTCTTTGGAAGGGATGATACTAAAGCTGAAACTCCACCTCATGCGAAGAGTTAACTCATTGGAGAAGACTCTGATGCTGGGAGGCAATCTTGCTTGGGGGCAAGAGGATAAGGGGACGACAGAGGATGAGATGGCTGGATGGCATCACTGACTCAATGGATGTGAGTCTGAGTGAACTCCGGGAGTTGGTGATGGACAGGGAGG
This sequence comes from Tragelaphus eurycerus, assembly GCA_935064755.1. Taxonomy (NCBI): domain Eukaryota; kingdom Metazoa; phylum Chordata; class Mammalia; order Artiodactyla; family Bovidae; genus Tragelaphus; species Tragelaphus eurycerus. Next base: position 46,530,120 of record CAKXYN010000007.1, on the reverse strand, counting down.
CCCGGCGTGCTGGGATTCATGGGGTTGCAAAGAGTCGGACACGACTGAGCTACTGATCTGAACTTGTGATTACATTGTAACTCATGCTACATTCCTCAGTTTATTTCTTATCTTTCTAAATCCTGTTTTCCCCTAGCATCTTAAGATCACTATCTCCTAAAAAGACTTCTATCTATTCTTAATTATTCCTAAACCCTAAACTCAGCAATCTTCTTTTGCCATAAATATTTCCCTCACAAACAGGTCTCAGGTAACAATCCTTCCCATGGCCTCAAGCTGTGGCCTATGTGCTCCTCTTGGAACATTCTTTGTAAAGATCCTTGACCAAATGTCAGTGGTTATTTTATAGAATTTTTTATGGCCACAACTATAGAAGGCTTTGTGCTCAGATATGCAGAAGACACCACCCTATGGCAGAAAGTGAAGAACTAAAGAGCCTCTTGATGAAAATAAAAGATGAGAGTGGAAAATTTGGCTTAAAGGTTAACATTCAAAAAACTCAGATCATGGCATCTTGTCCCATCATTTCATGGCACGTAGATGGGGAAACAGTGGAAACAGTGGTTCCGAAATAACTGCAGATGGTGACTGCAGCCATGAAATTAAAAGATGCTAACTCCTTTAAAGGAAAGTTATGACCAACCAAGACAGTATATTAAAAAGAAGAGACATTATTTTCCAAACAAATTCCATTGTAGTCAATGCTATGTTTTTCCAGTATCTAGTATGGATGTAAGAGTTGGAGTATAAAGAAAGCTGAGGGCCAAAGAACTGATGCTTTTGAACTGTGGTGTTGCAGAAGACTCTTGAGAGTCCTTTGGACTGCAAGGAGATCCACCCAGTCCATCCCAAAGGAGATCAGTCCTGTGTGTTCATTGGAAGGACTGATGTTGAAGCTGAAACTCCAATAGTTTGGCCACCTGATGCAAAGAGCTGACTTATTTGAAAAGACCCTGATTCTAGGAAAGATTTATGAAGAAAAAGGGATAACAGAAGATGAGATGGTTGGATAGCATCACCGACTCAATGAATATGAATTTGAATAAACTCCGGGAGTTGGTGATGGACAGAGAGGTCTGGTGTGTTGCAGTCCATGGGGTCACAAAGAGTCAGACACAACTGAGCGACTAAACTGAACTGTTTTTCAAGATTATGTGATAAAATAATATTTTGAAAAAATGCAAATTTTAAGCTTATTGTTTTAATTAATACAAGTGTATCTTTGGAGGTGTCAGCATTTAATATACTGTAGATAAAGAATATTTTTTCAACTTAGATTTTCTAGTCAAATGGTTCATATTGTCTCTGTTGTAAAGTTTGACAACCAAGGGAAAAAATCATAATAACCTTAGATAATGACTAACTGCTTTAAAAGCTCATGAAATTTTCAGGAGTAATCTAAATATCAGTAAATAGAAATAAATTAAATAGATGTAAATAAATGAGGTAAGAGTTTAAGTGAACTTTTCAGCAGCAGTTGCATTATGATATGTTTTCTTAAATAGTTTCCCAATTGTGTCTCGTAACTTACACATTTAGAGTTAAATTAAATAATGAAAATTTTCTAAATATCTACATCATTTTCAAATACTATAAGTAACATCAGTTACTAAATATGAGTGTCTCTACTTTTGACTTCCTATTGCAGAGGAACTAGATAAGTTTGGATCAACTGGTAAACAAGCTGTATGACAAGTTTAAAAATTTATACAATAAAATATATTTTTGTAGAAATTATGAAATTTATTCATACATTTGCCAAACAAACAAACAAAAAACACTTGTGTGACTGATCATTCACAATTGATTTATTCTTAGTTTTCCAGAAGTTGAGGTTTCTAAGAGTTAAAAAAAATAAATAATAAATGTAAGTAGAGCAACTAAATCTAGTGAGAAATAACTCTGTGTGCAAAGAAGGTAGGGTATATTTTTTAAATAAGAAAGGGGAAAAGTGGTGACACAATTTTGCTCAGGAAACAGAAAGTAATTTTGACTTGAAATATAGCTGATATTTCAGAATGAGACAAAATAAAATAAAGAACAAAAATAATAGAAGGTTTCTGGAAAAAGAATCTTGGGAAATAGTTTTAGGTATGATTCAGCTGAATAAGATTGAATGAATTTAAGGGTTTAAAAATAAGCTTTAGTATTAATAGTGTACTTTCGTAAAACTAAAATTTAGTTTTCTTTCATCTGATGGGTAAATAATATCTTCTTGAACTTCTGTGCTTTTGGGAACAGATTATTCAAGCATCTTTACCTTTTACATAAACTACCAAAACATAAATTTCATGTTCTTGCCAAAATTGTATTCTGTTTGCTGTCTCTATCAACATGTCTTTAATTACTTAAGGAAGCTGAGTCTTTTTACTTAAAGAGCTTAGTTTTTTTTTTTTCCATTTCATAAGTGCTCAACTTTTTGTATTTTCCTTCAGTCTTTGGTTAAATAGATAATAAGTATTATTTTATAATGGACTGTGATCCTGTGTAGTCAAATGTGCAAATGTTATGCTATTCTGACAAACTACCCCAAGTCAAATTATAAATTAATTCCTTTTCACCTCATATATACTTGAAATTTTTCAGAGGATCCCTTGAACATTTCAAAAAATCTGTTCCTTCTCTTTATAAAAAGAGACATGTTTAAACTAATTAGGTGTATTTTATATGTTAAATTACATGAAAAGCATTGTCAAATGAAAAGTAAAGCTAAACCTTCTTAAATTACAGTTGTGTGGATACTAATATGGTTTTAGAAATTATATAAAACTTCTAAAGTTCTTATCTCTCCTGGTAGAAAATTATCACTTTTAATTCTTTTTTTTTTCCTTAAATTTTCCATGTCACAGAAATAATTAAATCTCCTTATTAGTTGCATCTGGCTTTTAATCATGGGGATTTTAAGGTCTTTTTTTATTTAAAGAGAGTTAATGCTTTACTCTTGTGCTTTTGCAAATATATTTTATCCTCAGAGACTTTTGGAAACGCCTCTAACACTTAGTCTAGAATACATGATTTGGATAAACTTTCAGATCATATCATTGAATTAGATAAGGCTTTTCAGAACTCTAAAACACTGTTGGCTTCACAAAACGAAAATCAAATATCAATAAGAATTAATAACATGGGACTGATGAACTGAGAAAGATAATTACATTTTTAGTTTTTACTTTTTAATTGCTGGCTCTTTAATCTTTGCTTTTTAGATATAATGGAACACTTTCCTCTTGACTTAAATTTTACTTATAACAATTCAGTAAAATTTGCCTTTCCAACAGAACTGAAACATTTAATTTTTTTCTCCCTACCTGATCCATTCGAAATTTGGAAACTTGAGTATTCATAATTTCATTGAAATATAATTGTTTACATAAGTTCAATAAGAATCTGTCATCCTTCTCACAGGACACAATTGGAAATTGATCATATTACTAAGACTTTGATAGGAATGCTATATTTGAGAAAGACATACACAGACTCAGATATGAATAGCAACTAAGGCTATTTAGAATAACTTTAAGCAACTAAGGCTGACTTTATGGAACAAATAATTGCTTCTTGGAAATATTGACCTAATAAATTGCTTACACAGAATTCTCCAAAAAACATTACAGGTGAGTAAATAAATCACTTCCTGGCAGGCAGGTGACCTCAGTATATTTTGGAGATTTCAAGAAGATTAGAACTCTATGAAATCTATAGGCATTGCTGGTGATGTCTGATGGCGAGTATTTGGCTTGGCCATGTAGTCTCAAGAGGGTAACATAATCTCCAAAAATGGAGATTGCTCATGCAAAGTGCCTTCAAAACAGAGTTAAAATGGTTTAAATAGCCAATCACTATTCTTTGTGCTTTTATGTAAATAATTATGCTATGTTTATTGATACTAGACTTATTTTGTAAACAAATTAGCTTTATTTTTACTACCTTTGGTAAAAAATAAGTATTTTTAGATGAAAACATGTTTTAGTGAAACTATGATACACAATTATGATATTAGATATAAGACACTACTGCCATTAAATTTATTTGAGTTTTTTTTACTTATGTAAAAATTGTATTGGATCCTGATTTTGTTTTTGTTGCTGTTGTTTTTTTAGTTTTCTCTAGTATTTAACTACAACTCTCTCAACTAACATTTACAGTTTTCTCTTATCCTTTTGACTTGGAATCCATGAGAACTAGAATTGCATTTTTTCCCCAAAAATGGAAGCTAGAAGGCTTAATATAAACTTCAGAAAAGTCACAACAATAAGTCTTTTTTTTTTTGTCTCCATGGAAATGCCTCTTATTAAATACCTGATTGCTTGCACCACAGGTCTGACTTTGGGAGCCCATCTGCATCATCATCTCCTGAAATGAATGCAACTGAACTGACTTATTATCAAGACTGGTTCAATGAGACACGACAGTCAAAAAGCTCAACTTTAATATATACAACTTAGAAGAAAAGTTTCACAGACAAAAACTGCTGGGGCCCAGGACAGGACACCCAAATGTGCCTCAAAGGCATATTTATTATTTCAAATTGAAGTTACTTGAAAAACGATAGGTACAAGAAGGACACTTTGAACTTATTTGTGTCCTTCAATGCAGGAAATAAATATTTCATGTGATGTGCACCCTCCCTGTGGCACAAGGCTGGTGAGAGGCATCTGTATCAACAGAGAAAGGAAGTTCAAGGCCCAGAAGTCTGTATCAACAAACCTTGTTACTTCTCCATTAATTTATTCTCCAAGCCTAAGCTTTGCTTAAATTTCTTATTAATCAAGCATCTTACCTAAGCTTCTTTGTTCTGTCAAATCCTCACAAATTCATTATTTCTTTATGTAAAAAGATGTATAATAACTGCCTGCTATTGGTTGTTCTCTGAGTGTCACTTTAATAATTTCCCATGCATGCAAATTTAAATTAGTTTTAAACTATCTCCTGTCAGTTTAATTATCAGACCAACTACAAGAATGTAGCAGGTAGAGTAATATTTTTTAGTTTCCTCCACAACAGTATTATCAATATATTTTCAAAGCAACTAGATGTAACATTTTTCAGAATAGTCTTCTTATCTGAATATTGAGTTATAATAGAAATGTAAAACTTGTTTAAAACATAGGCTAAAATACAGTTTTTCTATTTTAATACACAAATTTAACATTTTTATCAATTTTTTATATTATATCTCTGTAATTATAGCCACACAAATAATTTTAAAGTCCCTTGGCTCCCTGATACTGGAACAAAATGTGTTGGACAAGCTTATATCATCCAATTACTAAAGTTCTCCACGATTATTTATAAATATATTATCTCATTATTTACTCATCAGTTACTCTTTAACCCATCAATAATGTATTGATGCCTACTATGAGTGGTTGCTGTTCAGTTGCTAAGTTGTTTCTGATTCTTTGCCCAGGGGGGGGAGGGGGGGGGGGGGGGTGGGGGTGGGGGTGGGGGGGGTATGGAGGGAAAGAGAGGGGAGGATTGGGCGGCCCCCCCCCCCTGGAGGGGTGTATATGTTATAAAAAAAAAAAAAAAATAATATTAATATATAATTTTTTGGTAGTAAGGAAGGAGATGAAAGTAATTTAGATGGAAAAAAACAAATTTAATAAAAAAAAAAAAAAAATTAGAATAAGAATAATAAAAAAAAAAAAAAGAAAAAAGGGAAATGGATGGTGATTAGTACTCACTGCAAACTTTTTTTTTTTTTAGGGGGGGGGGGGGTTGGGCTCATAAATAAAAAAAATTTTTTTTTTTTTTTTCAGATGGGAAAATATTTTAAGTATTTCAGATAATTTGAATGAAACATATGATATGAAATATATGCTTGGCAATTAAAGAACACCAAGTAACTAGAATAGAAGAGGCAGGTAAGTTACGTCTGTGCCATATGATAAAATGGGCTGAACTCTGCTCAAATAATTTGATATTTTATTTTAATAACATTGGGGAAATCACAATGATTCATCTTTAAAAATTGATTGTAGGACTTCCGGTTAAGATGGCGAAGGATTAGGACGGGGAATACGCTTTCTCCTCCACAAATTCATCAATGGGACATCTGGGCGCCGAGTAAATACCACAAACAACTTCGGAGTGCTGGCGGAGGACGTCGGACACCCAGAAAAGCAACTCACTGCCTTCTAAAGGAGGTAGGAAAGAATATAGAAGCCAGAGAGAGACAAAGAGGGAGGGGCGGACCTCTGTCCGGGGAAGGGAGTCTTAAAAAGAGAAGTTTCCAAACACCAGGAAACACTCTCCCTGCGGAATCTGCGCCGAACCTGGGAAACACGGAGACTATCATAACAGGGAGGAGAACAGTTGAGCAATTAGAACCCACAGACTGCGGGCCCTGCGGTAACTTCCGCAGCGGAAAAGCACCGCTGCAAACGCCCGCATCTGCCATTGGGGAGCCGGGGCTGGGCAGGGAGACGCCTTGGCCGTTCCCACGCGGGACGCTCCGCTGCCGGCGCTCCCCAGAGGGACGCTCCCCCGCGGGACTCTCCCCCACTGGACGCTCCCCCGCCGGCCACTCCCACGCAGGCGTGCCCCCGCCCGCTGTGCCGGCGGCTCCCACGAGGGCCACCCCATCCCCTCCCCCACCCGCCCGCCCGCCATTCCCGTCGCCGACCCCTCCCCCTCTGCGGGCCTCAGCGCAGACTTCGTTCGCCTGATTGTCTGGAGTGCTGCCTAACTGGAGTAGTTTGGGCCGGCAATCCAGATTGTGCAGCGCCGACCACACAAGTGGCGGGCCTTGGCCCAGAACACCGCCGAACCGTGCACAGAACAAAGAACTATACAGAACAACCACAGAGAAAGGGGCCTATAGATCTTGAGAAATTTAAGCCGGAACAAGGAACTAGCTGAAAATGAACTGAACCCACAACAATAATAGAGAAACTCTTATATATATTGTTACTATTTTTCCCATCATTATTTCCTTTTTTTTTTTTCTTTTCTTTTTTTAATATATATATATTTTTTAAATTTTTATTATTTTTTAATTGGAAAAAGGAAAACAAAAATTTTTTTTTCCTTTTAATTTTTTTTGTTGTTGTTTGTTTTGTTTCTTTTATTTTTATTATTATTATTATTATTTTTTATCCTCTAGTACTTCTTTAATCTCCACGTTTAGATATAACTTTTGCGACCCTGTTTTGTTTTTTTTTTTCCTTTTTCCTTTTTGTCCTTTGCTTTTTTCCTTTCCTTTTTTCTTTTCTTTACTGATTACTGACTAGATCTGTCTCTCTCCTTCACACTCCCTCCTTTTATCCTCCTGACCACCTCTGTCTCCTTCCTCCCTTTTTCCTTCTATGTATAATTCCGTGAACATCTATGAGCAGTCCAGTTGTGGAATGCATTATAGAAGAAGAAGTTTTTGAGACTACTGTAAAAATAAGACCAATAACTGGAACCAGGAGGCTTAAGTCCATACCCTGATCCCACGAAACACTAATTGACAGGAGCTCATTAAAAGCCTCCATACCTACTCTGAAACCAAGCATCACACAAAGACCAGCAAGTTCCACAACAAGACATACCAAGCAAATTCTCCAGAAAAACAAGAACACAGCCTGAGCTCCAATACACAGGCTACACAAAGCGACCCCAAAAGCATAGACATCTCATAACTCACTACTAGACACTCCACTACACCCCAGAGAAAAGAAATCCAGCTCCACCCACCAGAACACCGATACAAGCTTCCATAAACAAGAAACCTCGACAAGCCACCGGTACAAACCCACATATAGTGCAGAAACGCCACAATAAAGAGAACTCCACAGACTACCAGAATACAGTAAAGACGCCCCAAACTTAGCAATTTAAACAAGATGAAAAGACAGAAGAATTCCCAGCAGGTAAAGGAACAGGATAAAAGCCCACCAAACCAAACAAAAGAGGAAGAAATAGCGAACCTACCTGATAAAGAATTCCAAATAATGATCGTGAAATTAATCCAAAATCTGGAAAGCAAAATGGAATCATGGATAAATAGTCTGGAGAAAAGCATTGAGAAGATGCAAGAAAGATTTAACAAGGACCTAGAAGAAATAAAAAAGAATCAACATATAATGAATAATGCAATAAATGAGATCCAAAACACTCTGGAGGCAACAAATAGTAGAATAACAGAGGCAGAAGATAGAATTAGCAAATTAGAAGATAGAATGGCAGAATTAAAGGAATCAGAGGAGAAAAAAGAAAAACGAATTAAAAGAAATGAGGACAATCTCAGAGACCTCCAGGACAATATTAAACGTTACAATATTAGAATCATAGGAGTCCCAGAAGAAGAAGACAAAAAGAAAGACCATGAGAAGATACTAGAGGAGATAATAGTTGAAAACTTCCCTAAAATGGGGAAGGAAATAATCACTCAAGTCCAAGAAACCCAGAGAGTCCCAAATAGGATAAACCCAAGACGAAACACCCCAAGACACATATTAATCAAATTAACAAAGATCAAACACAAAGAACAAATATTAAAAGCAGCAAGGGAAAAACAACAAATAACACACAAGGGAATTCCCATAAGGATAACAGCTGATCTTTCAATAGAAACTCTCCAAGCCAGGAGGGAATGGCAAGACATACTTAAAGTGATGAAAGAAAAGAACCTACAGTCCAGATTATTGTACCCAGCAAGGATCTCATTCAAATATGAAGGAGAAATCAAAACCTTTACAGACAAGCAAAAGCTGAGAGAATTCAGCACCACCAAACCAGCTCTCCAACAAATACTAAAGGACATTCTCTAGACAGGAAACACAAAAAGGATATATAAATTCAAACCCAAAACAACAAAGTAAATGGCAACGGGATCATATTTATCATTAATTACCTTAAATGTAAATGGGTTGAATGCCCCAACCAAAAGACAGAGACTGGCTGAATGGATACAAAAACAAGACCCCTCCATATGAATGAAACTAGAACACTTTCTAACACCATACACAAAAATAAACTCAAAATGGATTAAAGAGCTAAATGTAAGACCAGAAACCATAAAACTCCTAGAGGAAAACATAGGCAAAACACTCTCTGACTTACATCACAGCAGGATCCTCTATGACCCACCTCCCAGAATATTGGAAATAAAATCAAAAATGAACAAATGGGACCTAATCAAACTTAAAAAGCTTTTGCACAACAAAGGAAACTATAAGCAAGGTGAAAAGACAGCCTTCAGAATGGGAGAAAATAATAGCAAATGAAGCAACTGACAAACAACTAATCTCAAAAATATACAAGCAACTTCTACAGCTCAATTCCAGAAAAATAAATGACCCAATCAAAAAATGGGCCAAAGAACTCAATAGACATTTCTCCAAAGAAGACATACAGATGGCTAACAAACACATGAAAAGATGCTCAATATCACTCATTATCAGAGAAATGCAAATCAAAACCACTATGAGATACCATTTCACGCCAATCAGTATGGCTGCTATCCAAAAGTCCACAAGCAATAAATGCTGGAGAGGGTGCGGAGAGAAGGGAACCCTCTTGCACTGTTGGTGGGAATGCAAACTAGTACAGCCACTTTGGAGAACAGTATGGAGATTCCTCAAAAAACTGCGAATAGAACTGCCTTATGATCCAGCAATCCCACTGCTGGGCATATACACTGAGAAAACCAGAATTGAAAGAGACACCTGTACCCCAATGTTCATAGCAGCACTGTTTGCAATAGCTAGAACGTGGAAGCAACCTAGATGTCCATCCACAGATGAATGGATAAGCAAGCTGAGGTACATATACACAATGGAATATTACTCAGTCATTAAAAAGAATACATTTGAATCAGTTCTAAGGAGGTGGATGGAACTGGAGCCTATTATACAGAGTGAAGTAAGCCAGAAACAAAAACACAAATACAGTATACTAACGCATATATATGGAATTTAGAAAGATGGTAAAAAATAACCCTATTTACGAGACAACAAAAGAGACACTGATGTATAGACCAGACTTTTGGACTCTGGGACCAGGAGAGGGTGAGATGATTGGGGAGAATAGCATTGAAATATGTATAATATTATATCTGAAATGTATTAATTGTTCAAACTAAACACTATCATGTTACAATTTGTTCATACTAGATGTTTGTAATGTTTCTGATAATCAATAAAAGAGATTCTTGATTAAAAAAAAAAATTGATTGTAGGATTGCCTTTGTTTCTGTATACTTTGAGGTAATTCTATTGGCAGTTTCAGATTGAATGTAATAGCAAAGAACAGGATATTTTCTAGTTAGATTAATTATTTCAGGCAAGGAATCATAAACAATGAAACTAGGGCAACAGTATGATAACTAAGAATATTGTAAATTAAAAAATTATAATTAATTTTAAAATTAATTGTTAGAAAATTAACAATATTTTAAAGTAATTAGCCTACAATTAAAATAAATTAATTAATTTTTAAAAGTCATTTTGGGGAAAATTAAAAATATATTCACATTAAAAATAATTTTATTATTTTATCTAAAAATGGTAAATTTTATTTTGCAGTGATTAAGATAATTTTGACATTAGGTGTTATCTTAGAAATACCAAAAAATGAGATATATATACCATTGTACATTTTATCATACATAAAGGATACAAAAATCATTGTACAGTTTAAAAGTTAAAGTCTTTTATAAAATACATAGGGACTTGATAGAAATGCAAATTTGAGAGTCCATCTCAGGCTTAGGAACAAGAAATCTGTATTTTAACAAGTTCTCAAGGTGACACAGATGAACACAGAAGTTTGAGAACTGTTGTGCTATGGTAAGAGGCAGGTGGTTATATACTAAAGTAAGTTTGATATTTTAATATTAGAAAGTTGAGGAAGCTCTTATTTGATCCATTGCAGTTTTATTTGATTTTATAAGATAAGGAAGTGGGGGAAATGGAAGATTAAAGAAAGTTTTTGAAACAGTATGAAATAAATTTTAGGTAGAAATAAATCCAAATTGAGAGACTTTTAAGGCATACATTTTATCTGCCACAGACTAAAATGACCTCTTCCTTCTCTGAAATTTAATATTTTATTGATGCTGTGAAATAATGCCATTTTATACTTCCGTACACTTTGGATAATGCCTTTGATGTTAGTATCCTCTTATTTCTACTGGAATGTCTCAGAACTTTGTCTTTTTTTTTTTTTCCAAGTTTGTATTTTTTGGGGCCAGGTCTGTTGCCTTCCACTCTTTTACTTCCTTAATTATTTCCATGATGGGATTTTAAATTATTTTCAAACTGTTTAAGACATGAATAAAACAACTTAGACATAAAGAAACGCTGTGGAGACCCAAATGGAAAACAAAACAAAACAAAAATGTGATAAAGTTTTAGGAAAAAAATATTGGACCATGCTTTCTATTTTAGTGGCATATTTGGAAAATTGTTAGTAACTATTATGAGGTCAAAATCAAACTAAATTTTTCTATTAAAGTTGCGATAAAAGCAACCAACATTATTCTTCTCTGCTATATTGCTCAGCTTATTAAGTTGTCATACAGGAATTCTATATGCTGTCAGCCTATAAGCTGTAAGCTACCTTGTCACAAGACAAACAAGCCTTTGTGCTCTGAAATTTTTACTTTCCTCACACAGATATGATATATTGTATGTGTGCTTTTTAACCTTGAAATTCAGTTAACCTATGTCATGTTGTTGAATAAAAATAAAGAGGGAACCAGATCACGGAAAGATACTAGTACATTTCCTTGCTCATTCTTTGAAAATTTTAAAATAATGAAAATATAAATACAAGAGAGTCTACAGCACATGAGTATTAGAAAGAATTTTAGGTGAATCCCAGTAACAGAAGTAATATCAATCTATTGAAAATGAATGAGACTTATTTCCACTAAGACAAGCCCGACTAATGAAGTGAAAGAGACTCAAGGAGAAATGAGTATCAGGGAAGATTGACCTGTCTCACTGAGTCATGTTCAAGCTATTCAACAGCCTTGTATAAAAGTGACTGAATCCATCTTTATTTTTAATATTCAGACATCGATGAGCTTCAAAAACACATGCATCTCTGGTGCAAATATTAGGGACAGTGAAAATACAAAAGTGTTCTATTAAACATCTAATTTTAAACGACTATATTTAAATTTGTCAAAAGAAGTAGAAATAGTTGATAAATAAATAAAAAGTAAATAAAGTAAATAATAGAGTATTAGAATAAACAAAGAGTTCCAGAAGAAAACATCTACTTCTGCTTCATTTATTACACCAAAGTCTTTGTGTGGATCACAACAAACTGGAAAATTCTGAAAGAACTGGGAATACCAGATGACTTGACCTGCCTCCAGAGAAATTATTATGCAGGTAAAGAAGCAACAGTTAGAACTGGACATGGAACAACAGACTGGTTCCAAATAGGAAAAGGAGTATGTCAGGCTATATATTGTCACTCTGCTTATTTAACTTATATGCAGAGTACATCATGAGAAACGCTGTGCTGGAGGAAGCACAAGATGGAATCAAATTGCTAAGATAAATATCAATAACCTCAGATATGCAGATGACACCACCCTTATCTCAGAAAGTGAAGAGGAACTAAAAAGCCTCTTGATGAAAATGAAAGTGGAGAGTGAAAAAGTTGGCTTAAAGATCAACATTCAGAAAACGAAGATCATGGCATCTGGTCCCATCATTTCATGGGAAATAAATGGGGAAACAGCGTCAGACTTTATTTTTCTGGGCTCCAAAATCACTGCAGGTGGTGACTGCAGCCATGAAATTAAAAGACGCTTACTCCTTGGAAGGAAAGTTATGACCAACTTAGATAGCATATTCAAAACAGAGACATTACATTGCCAACAAAGGTTCGTCTATTCAATTCTATGGTTTTTCCTGTGGTCATATATGGATGTGAGAGTTGGACTGTGAAGAAGGCTGAGCGCTGAAGAATTGATGCTTTTGTCCTGTAGTGTTGGACAAGACGCTTGAGAGTCCCTTGGACTGCGAGGAGATCCAACCAGTCCATTCTGAAGGAGATCAGCCCTGGGATTTCTTTGGAAGGAATGATGCTAAAGCTGAAACTCCAGTATTTTGGCCACCTCATATGAAGAGTTGACTCATTGGAGAAGACTCTGATGCTGGGAGGGATTGGGGGCAAGAGGAGAAGGGGACGACAGAGGATGAGATGGCTGGATGGCATCATTGACTCGATGGATGTGAGTCTGAGTGAACTCTGGGTGTTGGTGATGGACAGGGAGGCATAGCGTGCTGCAATTCATGGGTTCACAAAGAGTCAGACATGACTGAGTGACTGATCTGATCTGATTTAGCAAGTAAAACCAACAACAACCTCAACCTAGCTGCACCTGTTCAAAAACATTTGTATTGTCAACATGTTTTAAACAATATAGTTCAAGAGTGAGGCAAAAGTAAAGGGCAGTAATAATTTTAAAAAACAGCCAGATATATTTAGGCAAAATGTGACTTTAAATTTTTAATAAAGTTTTAATAATATTATTTTTAATACCACTTATAAAACTATGGCAGATACTATTTGGAGACAATCTATAGTTATTTTATTGAATTAAAGTAAGTTCCTTGCCTAATATAACATTTTAGTTGTTTTGATTCATCTACATATCATCCCACAGAAAACAAAATTTTGTAAAAAGATTATAAATAAAATATTTCCATTTTGCCAATATGTAGAAGTTGGTGATGGACAAGGAGGCCCGACATGCTGTGATTCATGGGGTTGCAAAGAGTCAAACACGATTGAGCAACTGAACTGAACTGAAAACTTCAGTCTGCTTATTTTATAAATATAAAATTTTTTGGATTTGATTATATCTAGATCTTTATTTTCTAAACATAAAATTTATGTGGCTTTATTTTCTCAAAATATTTAATAATTTAAGTAATCATTTATTTTCCCTCATCAGATTTTATCTTTAAAAATTAAACAACAATGACCAAATAAAACTAATTTTCATCTCAGTCATATTTACTTTGTGTGTGCTGAATGAATTTGTATTGAAAGATGATTAGGAGATTATTGTATTGAAAACTGCTAGTTGTTGTTTAAAGATTATTATGAAATGACTCTTAAAAATGCTAACAAAATCTATGAAAACTACACACAGCCATTAAATTTTTCATACCTAAATTTGAATATGATTACTTTAAAAAAATAGAATTTCTTTGAAGAAAATGTTCAAGGAAAATAAAACCAATTGCTATAGAAATTTCAATAGCAGTTATATTCAATTTTATGTAAATACATATGCGTATTTGTGAGTGTATCTATATATATACACAATATATTTCTTTCCTAAGTCTAAAATGTCTCCAGAGATTAATGTTTAAAAAAGAACAAGAGTATGTCAAGAAATAAGAATTAAATATATTTTGGACTGATGCAACAGAAATATTATAATGTAAGCATTTCATAACCTTGGCATTGACAGTTGACAGTCTATCACTGTTAATGTATCCTGTAAAGGACAAAAAATAAGTTGTTAAAAATATAGAAACAGTACAAATTAGAGCCAGATCACATTAGTATGAATTCACTGTACTTGTAAAAAATTTGCAACCTGAGACCTTTCCCCTCCATAGTCATATGGAGCTCAGAAGTATGCAGCTACAAACTGACTTTTGTAAGTGAAAATAGAGGTTTTTAACCTTTGAAAATGATAGTCTATCACAATTCAGGTTCCAGGTGATAGAGTATTGGTTAAGAACAATTATCCCAAACAATTTCCCCAACCAAATAATGCAGTAAGCCACAAGAATGCATCAATGAATGGGTGATAAATATGTGCATTAATATTGTATGCTACCACTGTAATTTTCATTTGATGTTATTATGACTTTAACCACTAATGTATACTTATGTATTATATATATATGTACATATATACATAATTATATATTGATATAAATGTATACTGATATATAGGGTGTCTCTAAATTTAAAGGTTCAATGTATTTGTTTCTTTTTGATGCACACTAAAATAATACCTGATCCTCCAGTAAGAATAAATTATATCTGATTATTCTAAGGCAAAGTGACATATTAGAAAGTTAACTCAATTCAAATTAATTGCTTCTTGTAATTACTTCTTTATTTTTATTATATAATAATAAAAATATTTTAAAATATTTTTAAAAATGTCTGAAATATTGCAAAATAAGTTTTAAGTCATTTAAAAGAAATGGATAGAAAACATTTTTTTATCAAGACACTACAGAACTTACTTAATTAAATTTGATGTCTGATTCCTCATCGGCTATAGATATCTAATCTTTCCAGTTCAAACATGACTCAATGATCACTATCACAATTAAATCAAGAAAACCATTCAGTTTATGATAATAGTAAACAGAATAAAATAACTAAGGATAAAATTAACCAATAAAGTGAAATACATGTACACTAAAAACTGTAAGATACTTGTGAATGCAATTGAAGAAGACACAAGTAGACAGAAATATAAACGTTTTGCCTTCATGGATTGAAAGAATATTACTAAAATATTCATGTAATTGTAAGTGATATACAGATTCAATGCAGTCCTTATCCAAATCCCAACATTTATTTCACAAAAGTAGTAAAAAAAATCCTAAAATTCATATGGAATCACAAAAGACTCTGAATAATTAAAGCAAATTTAAGAAAGAACAGAGCTAGATTCACTACAGTTCAATTTCAAATTATTGTTCAAAGGTATAATAATAAAAACAATGGTACTGTCATCAAAACAAAGACATAGGTCAATTAAACAGAATACTGAGCCTGGAAATAGACTCAAGAATATATCGTCAATTAATTTTTATAAAGGATATCAAGAACACACATAATGGTGTAAGTAAAATTCAACAAATGGTCAGAGGGACTGGGTATCCATATATATGAGAAAATATATATTGGTCTCTGCCTGTAGTACCTGCACAGAGATTGTGAAACTTTGTAATTATCTGGATGATAAGAGCATTAGGAACGTCTTTTGTTCTAATATTTGGTCATTGATCCCAGTTCCTGATCCAGGACTCCTGAAACACCCGTAAATCTCCTGGATGACAGGAGTGTTTTTCTTTCCAATGACGCAACTATCAAATGGGTTTCTGGATGGCTTCTGAATAAGTGCTGGGAGCCAGCAAGGGAGTTCCCACCCATAACAAGGTCATGCGGGAGAGCCCTGACAGGCAAGGCAAGTCAGGGCTCAAGGGCGCCCCACCTGGATCTGCCTGAGCATCTTCCCCTTAAGCCAAAATCTGTCTGTTTTACTATTTTACGACTTTCACCAACTCTTCTGACATTAACGAGGGGCTATCCCCGACCACCTTTCTTTGAAGAAAATCAATTTAGAGCTCTAGTTAATAAGTCTCCTGGGCATAATAGGAGTGTTTCAATCCAAAGCCCTCTGATGACTTTCTAGCATGCCTGACAGGTTTGTTCAGATTCACAGCCTCCCAATCATGAGAGGCATGGGAAGCTTAAGATATTCTAACAATGCAGAGCTTCTCAGAGAGTTAAAATGGTTAGAATAGAACTAGTAGAGGATTTCTTTGTTGAGCTAATGCTTGCTACCAAGTTTCCATATCCCTTACCTACTGTGTCCCTGGGAGTGTATTGATTAATATAGTTGGTGTATAGAAACGTAAGTAGTATCTTTAAGGCTTGTAATCTTGGACCCTTGACTTAATTCTTTTCTGGTTATAGCCCACCAAACTTTTACCCTATAGGAATGCAACTTTATCTAATGCTTTCGGAGGGTGGCACCTGAGTTTAGAATAATCACCTTTAGAGAAAAATAAGTTTTCTGAAGAAAGGGTCATAAAATGTTAACAGGCCTCCTGGCCAGAAGATGATGTAAATCACCTAAAGCTTTTGCATATGATAAGTTTGCAGAAAGAAAGCCTGGCTTCGATAAGGATCAAGGACTGTTGACCTTGCATGACTCTACCCCTCTCATTATCCTCTATGTACAACTTAAGGTATAAAAACTACTTTGGAAAAAAAAAGTGTGGGCCTTGCTCAAAGCTTGGTCTCCCCGTGTTGTTCTTTCTTGTTTATTTTTCTCTCCTTTTCCTTTCTGTTCTTCCTTCAGGACGTTTAATTGGAGCACGGGGGTCCTCTGGGACCACTTACTTGCCTGAGCTTCTAAGACCCACTCGAGAAGGTGCCTAAGGTGGGGCACCTTCAGCTATTTGAGAGGGCGCCTGTGGCCTACATGATCAGAGCAAGGCCCTTGCTGGGGCTTTATTCAATTTCTGCATAAACCAAGGAATATCAGCCTCTTTTCTCTGTTCTATTTCCTTAACTGCAAAATTCTTTCCCTGTCTCTTTCTCCTTTTATCTATCCTTTTAATCGCCAATGCCATCCTCCCGAGGGAATCCCTGGATCCAACTGGGGCTGGACCCGGTACACCTCTTTCACTTTCTTCAAGAGGCTCTTTACTTCCTCTTCATTTTCTGCCATAAGGGTGGTGTCATCTGCATATCTGAGGTTACTGATATTTCTTCCAGTAATCTTTATTCCAGCTTATGCCTCATCCAGCCTAGAGCTATCAGGGAAGCTCTGATTAGAAGTTGAAATTTTCAGCCCTGCTCCTCATTCTCTTGAGAAGGGCTGGAAAATGAATTAATGTTCAATTATACCTATGTGATGAGGCCATTATAAGAATCCTAAGAGTATCAGGTTCAGAGAGTTTTCAGGTTCCCAAGCACATTTATGTACCAAGTAGGTGATACACATTAACTCTACAGGAACAGAAGTTCCTACACTTGGGACCATTCTACATTTAACTCTATCTCTTCATCTGACTGTTCTTCTTTGTCCTATATCATTTCCTTTAAAAAATAAATATGTTTTTCTTAATTCTGCTAGCCTCTGTAACAAATTAATCAAATATGAGGAAGGGCTCATGGGAACCTCTAATTTATAGCCAAGTCAGAGTTGTGGGTAACCTGGGGGCCTACTACCTGCATTTGACATCTGAATTGGGGAGTGGGAAAGCAATCTTGCTGGACTGAGTCCTTAATGTGGAATCGGACACTGTCTTCAGGCAAATAATGTTAGAAATGAGTTAATTTATAGGACATCCAGCTGGTGTTGCAGATAATTGCATGTAATAGGGAAAAATTCCCACACATTTGGTGGCCAGAAGTCTCAGAAGTGAAGAGTTCTTTAGGAAATTAGAGGAGAAAGACACACAGGATAGAAATATACAGGAAGAGGAGAATAGTAATTATTTTTTTTTTTCAATATAAGATGTAAAAGAATAAAATTGGACCTTTATGCCGCACTGGGCTTCCCTGGTCGCTCAGATGGTAAAGAATCTTCCTGCAATGAAATATACTTGGTTTGATCACTGGATTGGGAAGATCCCCTAGAGGAGGGGATGGCAATCCACTCCAGTATTCTTGCCTGGAGATTTCATGGACAGAGAAACCTGGTGGGCTATAGTCTATGGGGCCTCAGAGTCCAAACTACTGAGCAAATAAGGATGGCACAACACAGCATGCTGCACTATAGACAAAACACAATAAAATAAATTAAAACTTGAAACCATACATCTCCAAGAAGAAAACAAAGGGAAAAACACCTTGACATTGGCCTTGGCAATGCTTTTTTGGATGTAACATCAAAAGCTTGGGCAACAAAAGTGAAAATAAAGTGGAACTACTCAAACTAGGGAAACATCCAAGACACCCATGTCAAAAAATAAAATGGAAGAAAAAAATAATGGCTATCTCTTCAGGATATTAATGCAGAAAATCATGAAATAATTTCAATAGTAATTTTTTTAAAAAAACAAATGTTAGTTGTAAGTATCTTCCTCAGTAATATTTTACATAGAATATTTGTCTATTCCACTCATAAATCAGTTCTATAAGATAGGTATTATTATTACATTTTTACATATAAGTAAATACAGGCTTATAGAAATTACGGAATACTGCTTATAGTAAAGACAAGATTCAACTCAATTTTTTTTGGCACTTCTTAAAATTTATTAAGTATTATAGCTTAACATCTGTGATATTTACCTTGTAAATTCATTTTAAAAGGAAAAAGATTGTGCTTCATTTAAAAATGTGTACAATGCAGGAGAAGTTATGGTTTTATTTTATTTTATTTTGCTTTTTAATACTTTTTTTTTTAACTTTACAATATAAGCTCAACATTCAGAAAACGAAGATCATGGCTTCTGGTCCCATCACTTCATGGGAAATAGATGGGGAAACAGTGTCATACTTTATTTTTCTGGGCTCCAAAATCACTATAGACGGTGACTGCAGCCATGAAATTAAAAGACGTTTGTTCCTTGGAAGGAAGGTTATCAACCTAGATAGCATATTCAAAAGCAGAGACATCACTTTGCCAACAAAGGTTCATCTAGTCACGGATATGTTTTTTCCTGTGGTCATGCATGGATGTGAGAGCTGGACTGTGAAGAAGGCTTAGCGCTGAAGAATTGATGCTTTTGAACTGTGGTGCTGGAGAAGACTCTTGAGAGTCCCTTAGACTGCAAGGAGATCCAACCAGTCCATTCTGAAGGAGATCAGCCCTGGGATATCTTTGGAAGGAATGATGCTAAAGCTGAAACTCCAGTACTTTAGCCACCTCATGCGAAGAGTTGACTCATTGGAAAAGACTCTGATGCTGGGAGGGATAGGGGGCAAGAGGAGAAGGGGACGACAGAGGATGAGATGGCTGGATGACGTCACTGACTCGATGGATGTGAGTCTGAGTGACCTCCGGGAGTTGGTGATGGACAGGGAGGCCTGGCATGCTGCGATTCATGGAGTGGCAAAGCGTCAGACACGACTGAGCGACTGATCTGATCTGATATGATCTGATTGGTTTTGCCATACATCAACTCAAATTTTACAGTCATTCTCTTAAATAATTCTCAACTTATCAAGTTAATTTTCAGAGGACTCAATTTTTCTTGTGGACCTGTACAAAGTAATGTGAAGCAGATTTCCTTCATGTGGTTAACATGTACTTGAATTCTAAGAATTCAAATAAAGCCTAAAATGGATAAATTTGTTGAATGATCTGGACAGCGGAACAGCAAATATCTGAGGTTGAATAACATCTGTATCCAATTACATTCTACAAGCAGTACACAAAAAATGTAAAATACGTAAAATTTTATAAAATATTTCTCATGTGAAATTTCATCTGAAAATAGAATGCATAGGTGGAAATGTTATGTAGAGAGTTCAAAACATACAATTGTGGCAGTAGAATATAATGCATGTTTATAAGGTATTCGTCTCTGTTAATCCAAAAACAAGCAGGCAGATTCAAACACAGAACATTAAGCACAAATTATTGAGAAAGTTAGGGAAATGATATCACAGCCATTATTTCAAAGCTTACTGAATACTTTTCATATAATATTTAATAAGCTCACAGTCCATAAGAAACATGAGCTTGCAGAGAAATGCCTGAAAAGTAACATAAGTTTATTTTTGTTTTACATACATAAGTGGTAACAAAAAAAATGATGACCAATTCATTGAAAAAAATAAGGAGAGATATCACAAAATTGAAAATCATTTAGTAGGCACTAAGGATAGGCAGAAACTTTTATATTTGGGCCCATGGAGAAACTGGGGTCCTAAAATAGACATTAGAAAAAACATCAACAACAACAATAAAACTATACTAATGTTAAAAAATGCACTACTAAAGACTCTATAAAGAAAGCTAAGCATCAAAGAACTTATGATTTTAAACTATGGTATTGAAGAAGACTCTTGAGAGTCCCTTGGACTGCAAGGAGATCCAAGCAGTCCATCCTAAAGGAGATCAGTCCTGGGTATTCATTGGAAGGACTGATGTTGAAGCTGAAACTCCAATACTTTGGCCACCTGATGCAGAGAGCTGACTCATTTGAAAAGACCCTGATGCTGGGAAAGATTGAGGGCAGTAGGAGAAGGGGACAGCAGAAGGTGAGATGGTTGGATGGCCTGAGAGCCTCAATGGACATGGGTTTGGGTAGACTCCAGGAGTTGGTGATGGAAAGGGAGGCCTGGTGTGCTGCAGTTCACAGCAGCACAAGGAGTGGGGTCACAAGGAGTTGGACATGACTGAACAACTGAACTGAACTGAACTGAAAGACTTTATTCCAGAAATGACAGGAACTATTAAATGAGAAAGTATTACCCATTAATTAATATGATACATAAGGAAATATGAATATGGTCAAAGCAGCTGTTGCTGCTGCTGCTAAGTCACTTCAGTTGTGTCTGACTCTGTGTGACGCCATAGACAGCAGCCCACCAGGCTCCCCCGTCCCTGAGATTCTCCAGGCAAGAACACTGGAGTGTGTTGCCATTTCCTTCTCCAATGTGTGAAAGTGAAACGTGAAAGTGAAGTCACTCAGTTGTGTCTGACTCTTAGCGACCCCAAGGACTGTATAATTTTCCAGGCAAGAGTACTGGATTGGGGTGCCATTGCTTCTCCACAAAGCAGTAGTTACCTACTGTTAATTGAGATTATTTTATGTTCTTCTTGCAATGCTGATAGACAGTCAATATATAACACCGAATTTAATCACTCCCATAAATATTATTGTTAATAAAAACTATCTTATAGCCCAAGCTGTATAAATAGTGTGTATGAAAGTCACTAAACGTATTATCCCATCCCAAATTGTCTGCAAAATATTTTATAAGATGCCTTACCCCTCCTAAAGTCTTTTTAAAAAATCCATTTGAAAATTAAAATTAGTAATGTCAGTAAGAACTAGAAATAGGTTTTCAACATTTTAATTCCCTTGATTTTACTTTTATATCTAATTTTGCCATTCATTTTACAACAGAAAGTCAGCCTTGCAATTATTGAAACCCTTAGGCACTGATTACTCTGTGTTATCAATACCTATAGCTTCTCCATTTTTTTCTCTCCTAAACCAGAGTCCTGAGTGGGTGTGCCTAAATGATGTAACCATCTTTGCCTGCTTCCTTACATAAAGGAAAGGAATGTTTTAAGGTTTTTTCTTTGAACAAGAAGACTCATTAACAAGAATCCCTAAAGCAAAGTAAAAGTCCATTAAAGGTATTCCAAGGCCTTATTTTTATTTCTGTAACATGAATTGAATCCACTATAAATGGTATATGCAAAGGCAATAGCCAAGAGGGGGTTGCAAGAGGAGGAAATGTCAAGTTGATTTAAATTTTTAATTCATTTGTCCTGATAGTGTAGCTTTGTTTTTCCTCCCATTACAAAGCTCTTTGTACAAAAGAGCAATATATATATATATATATATATATATATATATATATATATATATATATATATATATAATAAATAAAAATTGGCTCAAAGTGAATAACTCACCAGAATGTATCCACAAATATATAGCCATTATGGTAAAGTCAAAAAATTTGAGGTTGAAAAAGCATCTTCTTTAACTTTATCAGCAAATCATACCAGCCTTAGTTTTCTAAACTTTCTAAAGATTCCTTGTATAATGCAGGGTATTTACTTTATGATACAAATATCCTTAGATGTATGGATGTGAGAGTTGGACTGTGAAGAAATCTGGGCACCAAAGAATTGATGCTTGAACTGTGGTGTTGGAGAAGACTCTTGAGAGTCCCTTGGACTGCAAGGGGATCCAACCGGTTCATCCTAAAGGAGATCAGTCCTGGGTGTTCATTGCAAGGACTGATGCTTAAGCTGAAACTCCAATCCTTTCCCACCTGATCCGAAGAACTGACTCATTAGAAAAGACCCTGATGCTGGGAAAGATTGAGGGCAGAAGGAGAAGGGGATAACAGAGGATGAGATGGTTGGATGACATCACCAACTCAATGGACATGGGTTTGGGTGAACTCTAGAAGTTGGTGATGGACACGGAGGCCTGGTGTGCTGTGGTTCATGGGATTGCGAAGAGTTGGACATGACTGAGTGACTGAGCTGAACTAAACTGAACTGATATGATCCAATTTTATTCAAAATTTATAAATAGGTTTGTGATAAATAAAAGGAGCACAATTTTCTATAAACTATATAAAATGAATCATCTTGAAGAAAATGAGCAGTTTGCTTTATATAGAGTATTAATAGTATTCAAAAAAGACTACTTTCAAAAAAAAATCCTGAGTTTTTATAATGCATTAAAAAGAATACATTTGAATCAGTTCTAATGAGGTGGATGAAACTAGAGCCTATTATACAGAGTGTAGTAAGCCAGAAAGAAAAACACCAATACAGTATCAGATCAGATCAGATCAGTCGCTCAGTCACGTCTGACTATTTGCGACCCCATGATTCGCAGCACGCCAGGCCTCCCTGTCCATCACCAACTCCCAGAGTTCACTCAGACTCACGTCCGTCGAGTCAGTGATGCCATCCAGCCATCTCATCCTCTGTCTTCCCCTTCTCCTCTTGCCCACAATCCCTCCCAGCATCAGAGTCTTCTCCAATGAGTCAACTCTTCTCATGAGGTGGCCAAAATACTGGATTTTCAGCTTTAGCATCATTCCTTCCAAAGAAATCCCAGGGCTGATCTCTTTCAGAAAGGTGTGATTGGATCTCCTTGCAGTCCAAGGGACTCTCAAAAGTCTTCTCCAATACCACAGCTCAAAAGCATCAATTCTGTGCTCAACCTTCTTCACAATCCAACTCTCACATCCATACATGACCACAGGAAAAACCGTATCCTTGACTAGACAAACATTTGTTGGCATAGTAATGTCTCTGCTTTTGAACATGCTATCTAGGTTGGTCATAACTTTCCTTCCAAGGAGTAAGCGTCTTTTAATTTCATGGCTGCAGTCACCATCTGCAGTGATTTTGGAGCCCAGAAAAACAAAGTCTGACACTGTTTCCACTGTTTCCCCATCTATTTCCCATGCAGTGATGGGACCGGATGCTATGATCTTTGTTTTCTGAATGTTGAGCTTGAAGCCAACTTTTTCACTCTCCACTTTCAATTTCATCAAGAGGCTTTTGAGTTCCTCTTCACTTTCTGCCATAAAGGTGGTGTCATCTTCCTATCTGAGGTTATTGATATTTCTCCCAACAATCTTGATTCCAACTTGTGTTTCTTCCAGTCCAGCGTTTCTCATGATGTACTTTGCATATAAGTTAAATAAGCAGGGTGACAATATACAGGCTTGACAAACTCCTTTTCCTATTTGGAACCATTCTGTTGTTCCATGTCCAGTTCTAACTGTTGCTTCCTGACCTGCATATAGGTTTCTCAAGAGGCAGGTCAGGTGGTCTGTTATTCCCATCTCTTTCAGAATTTTCCAGTGTTTATTGTGATCCACACAGTCAAAGGCTTTGGCATAGTCAATAAAGAAGAAATAGATGTTTTTCTGGAACTCTTTTGCTTTTTTCCATGATCCAGCGGATGTTGGCAATTTGATCTCTGGTTCCTCTGCCTTTTCTAAAACCAGCTTGAACATCATGAAGTCATGGTTCACATATTGCTGAAGCCTGGCTTGGAGAATTTTGAGCATTGCTTTACAAGCGTGTGAGATGAGTGAAATTGTGCGGTAGTTTGAGCATTCTTTGGCATTGCCTTAACAGTATACTAACGCATATATATGGAATTTAGAAAGACAGTAATGACAACCCTGTATGCAAGACAGCAAAAGAGACACAGATGTATAGAACAGTCTTTTGGACTTTGTGGTGGGGGAGTGGATGATTTGGGAGAATGGCATTTAAACATGTATAATATCATATAAGAAACGAATTACCAGTCCAGGTTCAATGCAGGATACAGGAAGCTTGGGGCTGGTGCACTGGGATGACCCAGAGGGATGATATTTGGAGGGAGGTAGGAGCGGGGTTCAGTATGGGGAACACATGTACACCCGTGGCGGATTCATGTTGATGTATGGCAAAACCAATACAATATTGTAAAGTAAAATAATAATAATAATGCTAACAATAAAAATAATAAAATTAAAAAAATATAATGCAGCTAAAATTATATTAATTATTCTGCTAACTTGAGGAGACCTTCCAGCAATCCTGAAAATTTTGAATTCCTTATGTTAGGACAATATGTGTATATGAGTAAAATTACATGGAAATATAAAAGGAATGTTTGAAATATCACAGTGGCTCATTTTAAATGGTATTAAAATAACCACACAATTATTGATAAAAAAAAGTCTTGATATTGTAAAATGTAAATATCAAGGATGCTTTTGAACTGTAGTGTTGGACAAGACTCTTGAGAGTCCCTTGGACTTCAAGGAGATCCAACCAGTCCATTCTAAAGGAGATCAGTCCTGGGTGTTCTTTGGCAGGACTGATTTTAAAGCTGAAACTGCAATACTTTGCCCACCTCATGCGAAGAGTTGACTCATTGGAAAAGACCCTGATGCTGTGAAAGATTGAGGGCAGGAGGAGAAGGGGACCACAGAGGATAAGATGACTGGATGGCATCGCCAACTCGATGGACAAGTTTGAGTAAACTCCAGGAGTTGGTGATGGGCAGGGAGGCCTGGCGTGCTGCAATTCATGGGGTCACAAAGAGTTGGACACAACTGAGTGACTGAACTGAACTGAACTGATACACAAAAGTAAATCCATCAGCAGAAACAGCATATAGATGTTGAATGACCAGTTCATGTAGATAGCTGGAAAAACAGATGAATAGATATACATAGATGATTGGGTAGAGAAGGCAATGGCACACCACTCCAATACTCTTGCCTGGAAAATCCCATGGATGGAGGAGCCTGGTGGGCTGCAGTCCGTGGGATCGCTAAGAGGCAGACACAACTGAGCGACCTCACTTTCACATTTCACTTTCATGCATTGGAGAAGGAAATGACAACCCGCTCCAGTGTTCTAGCCTGGAGAATCCCAGGGACAGGGGAGCCTGGTGGGCTTCCATCTCTGATGTTGTACAGAGTCGGACACTACTGAAGTGACTTAGCAGCAGCAGCAGCAGCAGATGATGATGATGATGATGATTGGGTGATTGACCAAATATTTGAGCTGGATCTTATGAAAATATAGTATAAAATGATGTTTCCTTTCCTTCTATGCTCTCTTCTAGTTTTAGCAAAACTATTATTCCTTTTACCAGACCACCTTCTCTTTCCTCCTAAGAAACCTGTATGCAGATCAAGAAGCAATAGTTACAACCATACAATGGAACAATAGACTGGTTCAAAATGAGGCAAGTCGTACATTAAGGCTGTGTGTTGTCACTCTGCTTATTTAACTCGTATGCATAGTACATCATGCAAAATGCCACATTGAATGAACCACAAACTAGAATCAAGAGTACCTGGAGAAATATCAACAACCTCAGATGTGCAGATGATACCACTCTAATGGCTGAAAACAAAGAGGAACTAACGAGCCTCCTGATGAAAGTGAAAGAAGAAAGTGAAAAAGCTGACTTAAAACTCAACATTCAAACAACAAAGATCATAGCATCCAATACCAATCACTTCATGGCAAATAGATGGGGAAACATTGGAAACAGTGACAGATTTAATTTTCTTGAGCCCCAAAATCATTGCAGATGGTGACTGCAGCCATGAAATTAAAAGATGCTTGCCTTTTGGAAGAAAGGCTATAAGAAACTTACACAGCATATTAAAGGCAGAGACATCACTTTGCCGACAAAGTCCATACAGTCAAAGCTATGTTTTTTCCAGTAGTCATATATGGATATAAGAGTTGGACCATAAATAAGGCTGAGTGCCCAAGAATTAATGCTTTTAACTATGAGGCTGGAAAAGACTCCTGAGAGTCCCTTAAGAGCAAGGAGATCAAACCATTCAATTCTAAAGGAAATGAGCACTAAGTATTTCTTGAATGGACTGATTCTGAAGCTGAAGCTGAAGCTCCAATACTTTGGCCACCTGATCTGAAGGGCCAGCTCATTGAAAAAGACCCTGATGCTGGGAAAGATTGAGGACAGGAAGAAAAGAGAGTGTCAGAGGATGAAATGGTAGGATGCCATCACTGACTCAGTGGACATGAGTTTGAGCAGACTCTGGGAGATAGTGAAGGACAGAGAAGGTTGTCTGCATTCCATGGGCTTGCAAAAAGTCATACATGACTTAGCAATTGAACAAATGAATAAAAATTATTCCTCTTAGTTTCCTAAGACAGAACTTTGCAAATAATCCTAGTTTTCCTCTATCACTTTTCAACTCTCTTCAATGACTTCATATAATCAGTATAGCACATGAATAATACAAGCAGAAATGTATATGAATGGAATAAGTACTTTCTACAATTAATTTATTCAACATGACCTGATTTATATAAAATAATTATGTAAATTCCTTAAGGTATTATTTATTAGAAACCTGGTATTGGATAACAGAATTTGATACAAGCAGAAGCTTTTGGAAATTTAGTCCTAAAGAAAATTCATTCCAATTTACAGTATATACAGTGATGAGTACAGAGCCTGTCCTTAATATCTTGAACTTAAGACATCTGGGCCTACAAACATATTTTTAATTGTCTATTTTATTTTTCTGCATTGTGGGCAGATTCTTTGCCATCTGAAGCACTAGGGAATAAGCATTTATATTGCTTATTAAAAAAAGAAAGAAAGAAAATAGCAGATAAATACATCTATATCATGTTAATACTTAGTTCCTTAGTAAACTTTTCCATAAATTGCCTATTGGAATTCCTATTATTGAGTCTTAAATGAATTTTTATCTCTGCCAGATTTAGATTTTTCTAGTTCTTTCACTTTTATATTCACATTTTACCTGAGATGATGTCTGGCATCTATTGATTTCAATGTTTTAAAACCTCTAACTATTTTAAAACTCTCCCCTCAAATTTTAGACCTCTTCTTTAACTTATCCTTTCCAAAGATTAATTCTGTATTCAAAACTTTAATAACAGGATGTATCTGAAGATGAATATAGGGCTCTCTATTTTTTCTTCTATTTTCACATCAAGAAAAATCTGTAAGGAGACACAGAGTAACTTGAATTTAGATGCCTGCCTCAGGAGGATGGATTGCATAACTTTTATCACCCATATACTCATTCAGACTGATTTAAAAACAGAAATGTTTATAAAGTTGACAATATAACAAAGAAATGGAGATGAATATATGTGCTAAGCATTGTGTGTGAATATGTTAGAGATCTGTGTATTTCAAAGTTCTATTCTCCTTGTTCTTACTGTTTTCCCCTAGAGCTCAGATAAGCAATGATACTGCTTCAAATTGTGCTGAATTAAAAGCAGCTCCATACCTCATACATAATTCACCTTTACTGACAGGAACACACAATTATACAATCCTGTCAGCCTATAATATTATTTGGTAATTGAGAGGAAAATTTATTGTATGTGTGAGTTGATACTTATCTGTAGACAGTAGGGAAAAAAAGGAAATTTTCAGTGTTTCTTTTTCAAGTTACCCAAAATATTTTTTACTAGATAATACTACTTCCAAGTTGCACTATCCTTAGTTTTACAATATTTGAGATTTGATTATATCTTTATATACATGAGAACTTTTCAGTTTTAGTTTCAGACTACTAATAGAACTGAATACCCAAAATATATGCCCTTCCAATGTCCTATTTTTAGAAGGCATACAGTTTTCATTATTTCATCTTGTTATGTAACACATAATCATGTTATGTTTTCTTAAAGAATTGGATTTGTCAAGCATCAAAAAATTAAAAGAAATCATAAAAGAAACATATATTGATGATTTTAATTGTGTACTAAACTGATTTCCTTGAAAGTACAACTTAACAAAAAAAAAAAAAAATACTTGGTACCCATGATTGATTTTGAAAATGATCCCCGAGTGTAGAAATTGGAAGCCAGATGAATGGATGAAGGAAATAAGGAAAATCAATCCAAGAAGCCTTCTCAAGGTGACCACTGCTAAGGATTATGGGTCAACATGCTCATTGACTCCTTTTGATGATCTGGAGTTCATTTTATGATTTTGTGTATAAAACATTTAAGAACCTTATTTACATATTTAAGGAGAAATCTAAGCTTCAAGGCAATTTTTAAGGCACTTGTTAAATTTCTATTTAACATTCTATTTCTATCTATAATTCCGAATTAAGTGCATTCATATGTCTGTTAGCAACTAGACTAGAGTCCATGTAGAGTGTTAAGATTTTGCCACTGACTCTAAGGTAAACCTTGGAAAAAAAAATAGGTCAAAAGTTATTTAAAATGAAAATATTTCCCACAATGGTCTCTCTGAGGATAAGTACAAACGGGTAATTTGTTTTGCTTCATCATAATCTGTACTCCTCAAAGTCATATCTGAAATTCTTGTGTTTTAAATGCCTCTTTCAGAGGCTTAAAAACAAAGGAGAATAACAAAGTATCCTTGGAAAAACAAAACAGGCACAAATACTGGGGGGTGGAGGGAGCTGTGGATTATACTCACTTACACTTGGAAATAGTGTCAGACTTTGTTTTTCTGGGCTCCAAAATCACTGCAGATGGTGACTGCAGCCATGAAATTAAAAGACGCTTACTCCTTGGAAGGAAAGTTATGACCAACCTAGATAGCATATTCAAAAGCAGAGACATTACTTTACCAACAAAGGTTCGCCTAGTCAAGGCTATGGTCTTTCCTGTGGTCATGTATGGATGTGAGAGCTGGACTGTGAAGAAGGCTGAGCGCTGAAGAATTGATGCTTTTGAACTGTGGTGTTGGAGAAGACTCTTGAGAGTCCCTTGGACTGCAAGGAGATCCAACCAGTCCATTCTGAAGGAGATCAATCCTGGGATTTCTTTAGAAGGAATGATGCTAAAGCTGAAACTCCAGTATTTTGGCTACCTCATGCGAAGAGTTGACTCGTTGGAGAAGACTCTGATGCTGGGAGGGATTGTGGGCAGGAGGAGAAGGGGAAGACAGAGGATGAGATGGCTGGATGGCATCACTGACTTGATGGGTGTGAGTCTGGGTGACCTCCGGGAGCTGGTGATGGACAGGGAGGCCTGGCGTGCTGCGGTTCATGGGGTCGCAAAGAGTCGGACACGACTGAGCGACTGATCTGATCTGATCTGATCTGACACTTCCCTTTTCCTTTTAGTACTGTTTACTCGCCATCAACACAAGCCTAAACAGACACTCCACAAACTGAAATTAAATTCTACCAAGGTTGCAGGGAATGCTAGGGGAGAGGTTTGATCAGAGAGCTTCACTGAAAACTCCACGGTTGCACACTGACTTTGGAAAACTGAAAGGTCAACATCTGTACTACAGACCATTTCTGCAATCAGAATTAAAAAACTGGAATGCTTCCTCCCAAATATGCTGGCCACAGATAAAAGTGGGAAGTGGTTATCCACAAGTGGCTATCCCCAAATGGTCCTAATCTACCCTGCATTGCTGACTCTCCTTTTTCTAAGTGTGCAGGTGTGATTGACACCTGTTTATCATAGAAATTATCACCCTCAGCATCAGAGAAATCCCCATGAAAGAGACTGAAAGATCTATAATAAAATTTGGGTCAGAAGCTGCCCTGACACCTAAACAAGACTTGTTTCAAATCGTCTTGAAACTGGTTGCTTATGGAAAAGCTCCAAATAGAGTTGGGGCTGAAAGACTATATCATGGCACACAAATTATGCCCCATAGGACTTGCCATCCAGGGGCAAGATACCCTAGAGAAGGAAATGGCAACCCATTCAGCAGCTGCTTCACTGCTGTGTTAACCAAAGCAAAACTAATTCTGTGAGTTATTTTGGTTTAAAAAATATATGTGATTTTTCTATCCATATTACTGAGGTGAAATCTACTGGAACTGAAAATAAAATATAAAATAATTTTTGTTTGTCAAGATCTTGGACCTACTATTTTAGAGTCTCTATCTTGTTCTAAAAGAAAAAAATAACCCTGTTATTAATAACTGAAGTATGCTTTAAAAAAGTGACAAGGGAAATTGGAAAAAAAATCATTTTTAGTTGAAACTGAACATTCCAGGAAAATATCACTACTTAAGGGTATTTGTATGTAAAATTGTATTCAAATGTATTCCTAATAATAAAGCAGATATTTGCGGGAAAATGAAATTATGAAATTCAGGCGTTGTTTTTCTAATCAAAAATCATAGTTTACTTATAGTCTATATGTTCTAATATCAAATTGCCTATGAAATGGCTAGCCTTTAATATATTTGTTAGTTGGGAGAACTAATTTAGTTTTCTGAAAAATTCACACGTTCAATTTACAAAGTTTTTAATGCAGTTGTTTTTAGTAAAATAATGCATACCCTTTAGCTGTTTATATTGGAATTAACTGTTAAGACTTGCATTTGAAAAAAAAAAAAAATATAAATTAATTAACCTAACAAATGAGCACAGAAGAAGCTGGATACATCTACAGGTGGTAAATCATTTCAACTGTGAGGGAAATGGGAAAGTAAAAGTGATAACCAGATGTTCAAAGCAGTGCTAATTTTATATGGTAAGCTGGAACTCAAAATCCAAGCTAGAGCTTAATGCAATCTCTTCAAGGCAGCAGATGCTTATGGGGAAAAAAATAACAGAACAATTTGTTGCAGAAAATTACATTGATATTATGATCTATGATCCAGACATCAAAGATATCTTTTAATCAATAGTTTACTATTACAAATACAGTTTGATTGCACTGGCACAGAAAATTAAAATTCTGTATTAAAAATGCAGAGTAAAACCATCTGGAATGAGACCCTGTTAGTATACCATCCACCGTCAGACAGATGCTTGACAAACTCTGTCGAGAAAAACTAGACCAGGTGTATTAAAAAATAAAGCACTTAATAACAGACCTCTTTCAGAATAAACCACTTTTCAATGTTTCTTGGAGAATGTTAAGAGAAAATAAGAATTTTTAAATTTATTTACTGACAGATAAAAGTTAAGATAAGACAAATCCAAGGAAAATATACAGAATTAGTTTTATCATTGATAAATATATTAGTTGAACCATATGCATGTGTGCTCCACTGTGTCCAACTCTTTTTGACCATATGCCCATAGGATTCTCCAGACAAGAATACTGTAGTGGGTTGTCATGCCCTTCTCCAAGGACTCTTTCAACCCAGGGATTGAATCCTCATCTCTTGCACCTTCTGCATTTCAGACATATTCTTTACCCACTGAGCCACTTGGGAAACCATAGTAAACAGCAAATGCCAACAATATAAAAGTAATCAGGAGACTTCATGGACAGACATGTTCAATATCAGGTTGTGGAATTATTTAAACTAAATTATCTGCTCTGCTATAGCTATAAAATAAAATATAATTCATCAAACACAGTGTGCAATTTTTTATTTATAATATTTTCTTCTTTAATTTTTTTTAATTCTATTTTTAATAATATGTTTTAATAACATATTTTACTTTAATTAGTGTTTTATACATATTTACATATCAGTGGGAATGTTGGGGAAAAAACACCAATAGTATCATCTCAACAGACTTCCCTGATGGCTCAGTGGTAAACAATCTGCCTGTGAATGCAGAAGACTCAGGTTCAATCCCTAGGTAGGGAAGATCCCCTGGAGAAGGAAATGACAACCCACCCCAGTATTCTTGTTTGGGGTTTCATGGACAGAGGAAGCTAATGGGCTACAGCCCATGGGGTTGCAGAGTGAGACACAGCTTAGCAACTAAATAGCAACAGCATCACCTCAAAAAAAGGAAATCACATATTAATGCTTTCGTTTCCTAGGTTCTTCTAGAATTTTAGTAGTTATTTAAGTTGATTTTTGACCTTCATGAGATATGCTGTCTGAATGTGAGGAATTCACTGAAAAATTTTTGTTTTTTGCCTCATATTTCTAAGAATTATATATATACACTGAACATCAGAGGCCTTACTTAGACTTAATGTTTCACCACTTATAAAACAAGGAAATCTTGAAAACGTATAAATCCTTGATGTTTTAGTTATAACATGTCTTTCATCTACGTACATTATAAACCTCATAATACAAAGTTTGCTTTAAAACCATATTTTCAGAAAACATCAAGGAAAAATGCTCTTTTATATTTCACTCTTATTAGTATTTCCAGTGTTTCTTTAATACCTGTTCCTCCTGTTTGCATTTCATATCAGGTCAAAAATTTACTTTAGCATTCTTTGTATTGCATTTCCATTTGTGGAATAAAAAATCTTATTCTTTCTTCTGAAATGAAGTTTTCTTTCATCTCAATGTCTTGATTTAGGCTTTACTTTCATAGTATATATTTGCCTGATTTGTAATACCAGATTAACTTTTTTCATCATTTAAAAATATTTGCTCACTGCTTTTGGCCTCATTTTTCTGTATATTTAGAAAATTGGCCATCTGAATTCCTGAATATTCTGTCAAGTTCCATAATGTATATGCAATGTGTCATTTTCCCTGGCTTCTTTTAGGTTACTCACTTTATCTTTAGTTTTTAGTGATTTTACTGAGATGTAGTTAAGTGACGTATTTGTTTTTATTCTTCCAGTTTGTGTTCTCTGAGATCCTAAATGTAAATGTAGCCCTTTCCCCAAACAGCTATGATATTTTAATTTTGTTTTTTATTTTGTTTTCTGTACCACTCTCCTCTTCTCATAGGAATTATAATTACACATACAGGGGACATTTTGATACTGGCCAAGAGATTCCTGAGACACATTTTTCTCAATAATATTTCTCTTTTATATATATATAAAATATTAGATCACTTTTATGAAGTGATCACGTGATCAAGTGATCAAGTTTTAAGCCATCTCTTTCTTTTGCCATTTCTACTTGTTCATAAGACTATTTTGGAGAAGGCAATAGCACCCCACTCCAATACTCTTGCCTGGAAAATCCCATGGATGGAGGAGCCTGGTGGGCTGCGGTCCATGGGGTCGCTGAGAGTCAGGCATGACTGAATGACTTCATTTTCACTTTCATGCGCTGGAGAAAGAAATGACAACCTACTCCGGTGTTCTTGCCTGGAGAGTACAAGGGACAGGAGAGCCTGATGGACTGCTGTCTATGGGGTCACACAGAGTCGGACACGACTGAAGTGACTTAGCAGTAGCAGTAGCATAAGCCTATTTAGTGAGTATCTTATTTTATATGCTGCACTTTTACATTCTGGAAATTCATTTCAATTTAAGAGTATTTTTTTCTTGTGGGGAATACTTATGTTATTTTCCATGAATTTTTTTATTGGAGTATAATTGTTTTACAATGTTGTGTTAATTTTTACTTATATAGGAAATGAATCAGTTACATGTGCACGTATATCCCTTCCCTCTTAGACTTCTCTCCTATACCCACAATCCCATCCATCTAGGTCATCATAGAGCACTGAACTGATCTCCCTGTGCTTCAGAGCAGGTTCCCACTAGATATCTGTTTTACACATGGTAGTGTATTTATGTCAAATAATTTCCCAATTCATCCCCCAACTCCTCCCTTCCCCCACTGTGTCCAACAGTCCATTTTCTACTTCAGTGTCTCTATTTCTGCCCTGGAACTAGATCTATCTGTACCATTTCACTAGATTCCTCATCTTTATATATGTGTCTTGACCATTTGTATGTCTCCTTTAGAGAAATGTCTTATCTTGTTCTTCCACTCATTTTTTATTTATATTTTTTTTCATAATAAGTTGCATGAGCTATTTGTATATTTTGGAGATTAATCCTTTGTCCACTGCTTCCACACACAAAAATAAACTCAAAATAGATTAAAGACCTAAATGTAAGACCAGACACTATAAAACTCTTAGAGGAAACCATAGGGGGAGAAAAAAAAAAAAAAAATCACTCTCTCATAGATCACAATAAGATTGTTTTTGACCCACCTCCTAGAGTAATGAAAATGAAACAAAAATAAACAAATGGGACCTGCTGCTGCGTCGCTTCAGTCACGTCCAGCTCTGTGCAACCCCATAGACGGTCACCCACCAGGCTCCCCTGTCTCTGGGATTCTCCATGCAAAAACACTGGAGTGGGCTGCCATTTCCTTCTCCAATGCATGAAAGTGGAAAGTGAAAGTGAAGTTGCTCAGTCGTGTCCGACCCTCAACGACCCCATGGACTGCAGACATCCAGGCTTCTCTATCCATGGGATTTTCCAGGCAAGAGTACTGGAGTGGGGTGCCATTGCCTTCTCCGAAATGGGACCTAATTAAACTTAAAAATTTTTACCTAACAGAAGAAGACATAAACAAGATGAAAAGACAACCCTCAAGATGGGAAAAATATTTGCAAAATAATCCTTATTTCTTTATTCATTATCTTAACATTTTCTCTATTCCCTTGAACATATAGTTTTAGCTGCTTTAAAACTGCTTTCTAATAATTACAAATTCTAGGTTATTTCACATTTGTTCTTCTGTGACACTTTTTCTTCAGAATTAGTCTTTTTTTTCCTGATTGTTCAACATTGTGAATAATATATTGTACAAATTATGAATTCTCCCATATTCTCTGAAAAATATTATATTTTTTTAGGGGCAACCATTCTGGCTGGATTCATACTATAGATTCAGTTTCTTCAGTCACCAGTGGTAACCCACATTTATTTCTTTAAAGCTTAACTTGCCTTCATAAAATCAGGATCACACATTTAGAGTACAGCTACCAAATGAGCAGAGATTACACATAGAAATTAAGGGTGAATTCTTTAATTTTCCTTACTTTTCAGAAATTGTGGTTCCAGTAATCTCCATTCTCAGAGAAGGCAATGGCACCCCACTCCAGTAATCTTGCCTGGAAAATCCATGGACAGAGGAGCCTGGTAGGCTGCAGTCCATGGGGTCGCTAAGAGTCG
Source organism: Tragelaphus eurycerus (assembly GCA_935064755.1). Lineage (NCBI taxonomy): Eukaryota > Metazoa > Chordata > Mammalia > Artiodactyla > Bovidae > Tragelaphus > Tragelaphus eurycerus. Next base: position 46,494,391 of record CAKXYN010000007.1, on the reverse strand, counting down.
GACAGGACTGAGCGACTTCACTTTCACTTTTCTCTTTCATGCATTGGAGAAGGAATTGGCAACCCACTCCAGTATTCTTGCCTGGAGAATCCCAGGGACGGGGTTGCACAGAGTCGGACACGACTGAAGCAATTTAGCAATCTCCATTCTGTTTTTTCAGGACAAGATTTCAAAGTTTTCAACTACTTTTTATTGTATAAACTCTGACTAAAAAAAAGAAATAAAAATCAACTGCACACATATTTGCGAATGGCTACAGTTCATGGTGAATTGTTTACCTTGGGACACAATGTTTTTTAGTTAATGCAACATTCATTGCTTCTTCTCTGTCTTTGTTGTTGCCAATATTTGGAGTCCATAACAACTATATCCCATATCTCAACTTTTATATATACAAACAAACAGTCTTTTATTCTTTAACTACTATTCATATTTCAGACCACAGCACTATATCCTCTGTCCCTGGAAATATTTCTGGGCATGGCTAAGTGGTCAATTTTTTTTTTGGTTGAAGTGATCAATACAATTTTCTATATTGAATGCTCCATAATCTTTGAATAAATAAGTGAGAGAAAAACCACGGAATTACTGAAAGAAAGCATGAATGTATAACTACATGAATGAATGAACAATCTTTAATGAACACCAATGTTGTTTCTTCAATGTGAAATGTTTTTTCTCATATCCACTTCAGCTGCATCTTAGGTCTTACATTAGTAAAGCTCAGTAGCTGTATTTGAATGACATAAATACATAAATGAATGAGTAAATAAAGAATTGTAGAATTGTCTTTACTTTTGCTATTGGAGTAGGAAAGTGTCCTCATTAATAGTGAAAATGAAGGAAACAAACAAACAAAAAATCAGTAAAAATAAATTGTGATTGTTGTTCAGTCACTAAGTCATGTCCAAATCTTTGAGACTCTCAGTTTATGTACTGCTGAAACCTAGCTTGAAGAATCTTGAGCATAATTTTTTTGGCATGTGAAATGAGTGCAGTCACACGGTAATTTGAAAATTCTTTGTCATTGCTTTTCTTTGAGATTGGAATAAAAACACCTTTTCCAGTTCGTTGGCCTTTAGTGAGTTTTCCAAATTTGCTGGCCTATTTAATGCAGCACTTTAACAGCATCATCTTTTAGGATTTGAAATAGCTCATCTGTAATTCTATCATCTCCACTAGTTTTGTTCATTTTAATGCTTCCTAAGGGCCACTTGACTTCACACTCCAGGAAATCTGGCTCTAGGTGAGTGATCACACCATCATGGTTATCTGGGTCATTAAGAGCTTTTTTTTTTGTACAGTTCTTATATGTATTCTTGTCACTTTTTCTTAATCTCTTCTGCTTCTGTTAAGTCCTTGCTGTTTTTATTATTTATTGTGCCTATCTTTTCATAAAATATTCCCTTGTTATTTCCAACTTTCTTAAAGAGATCTATACTGTTTGCCATTCTATTCTTTTCTTTTATTTATTTGCATTGCTATTTTAAGAAGATTTTCTTAAAAATGAATAAAAGTGGAAAATAAATGTGAAAAAGAATTCAATTTTTGAACAAATTTAAATTTTGGAGAAATTATAAATTTTAATAATCTATTTTGTATTTTAATATAATTATTGCTAAGTTACTTCTAGAATATCTGCCCATCTCTATAAGCTCTTTCTGATTTTTCCTACCTCCTACTTGCCATAGCTGAACTATTCATTTGCAATTGTGCATGCTCAGTTACTTAGTTGTGTCTTACTCTTTGTTACCTCCATGGACTGTAGACCACCAGGCTCCTCAGTTCATGGAAATTTCCAAGCAGGAATACTGGAATGGGTTGCCATTTCCTTCTCCAGAGGATCTTCCATACCTAGGAATTGAACTCACATCTCCTACATTGTAAGGCAGATTCTTTACCAGGGAAATACCTGGGAAGCCCTCATTTATACCTATATACAATTATTTAAGTATTGTAAGCACATATGCTTACAATGTTAGCATTGTTTGCTTCATACTTTCATGTCATGAATTAATAAATTAAATTTCATACTGTAATGACCATAACTCTTTTCATTTAAAATAAAAGAAGATCATCCTTAAAAATATGCTAAATATGTTAACAATTCAACCAAATGCTAGAACTAAATTTGTTTAACTAAATGTTCCATGTACTTAGAAAGTTTTGACCACAGCAACAGAAAACTTCAAATTTCAAGCAGTTCTGCCTTTATAATAATGACCTAAAAAGGAGCTAAAATATAATGAGCCATCTAGTCCTGTTGGCATTTTAGTGATTTAGTATTCAACTGCTTAAGAAAACAATGGTGGTAGAAAATAATTTTAGTTAATGCTCTATGCATTTTATTTTTAATTTTCATAGCTCAGGGATAAGACCATCTGTGTTATATTAGCTGGGTGAAAGATTGTTAAAAAGCAAGAATTTCCTTAAGCCTGAATATACAGGTGCTATGATTCATGCAGTAGGAATGTAGCTAAGAAAGCATTAGTATAACTGCATAATCTAAGACTCAGACAAGCAAAGATTGTCTACTGTAAGAGCTGAGTTTTGTGTTCATGAGATTGTTGTATGGGTGAAAGAAACAGCCTCCCTGGGCACACATATACTAGTTGCTGATAAGATGGTTTCCTGGTTGCATTATTTTTATGCTGCTTTTAATAAGCTTCTTTTCTCTTTTTTTCTGACTACTTAGTTTTCATGACTGTCTGTTGTTATCTTGATGTGTGGCCATTTATAGGAAACTAAGACTAAATAATTTGCTAGGGAAGCTATTGTGTTTTGTAGAGTTATATGCTCATTTTATTTCTAATCACTATCATGGATTTCTACCAATAGATAAAAGTCACAAGACCCATGTAAGTTTTTCTAATATCATTTTTAATGGATAAAACATATTGTAAAAAGACTTTAAATCTATTATGTTTTCTCTCTAGTTTATCATTTCTAAATGGTCATTAGCATTTTTCATTAATGCTTTTATTAACCATTTTAGAATTAAATTCCTTTGAAAATCATAATGGCCTCCACAATATCTAGATGTTTGTGTGTAACATAGAATAAGTTTTTACAACATCACACAAGTTTACTCTGATGAATCAAACTAATTTGGGTAACATAGCTGCTCAGTTGAGGTGATTATAAGTGTTCAGAAATAATACTGAAAGAAGATTTAAATTCATAACCCAAATATTCAATAAATAAGTCCACATTTACTCAAGAAATATACAATGTGTACAGAGATAAGTAAGATCATTGTCTCTCCAGGTGCTCATAGTCTTTGGAGAGATGTAGGAATAGATCAGGTGGTTCTGTAAAATATAGTAAGATGCAAAATGCAAAACCCTATAAGAATATAGGAGAGGAATTTCTGCTGTGTTTGTAACTACACTTTGAAATACAAAAGAACCATTCCTTTAGACTATGAATCACATGTGGGAAGTATATTGCCTGAAGACATTGCAGGTATCTTGATAAGGCAGATGCTATTCTAAGTAAAAATATTAGCAATGTTTTATCAAACTTATTACATGCTCAATTGCTTGTCTCCAGTAGGTTTTTGAATATGCAGCCATTACATTAAACCTTGAGCATCTTGTCTAAGTTCCCAACAGCAGATTGCACACTTAAGGTAATTCCAGTTGAATTTAAAGGTATAAGATGTAGGGAAATAAAAAGCTAATAACATCTTGACTCCTACCCTCCAAAGTATGTGTAGTAGGAGGGGGAAAGCTTGAACTGGATGGAGATTTTAGCATGGAGGGAATTGCACTGACAGAAATGTAGCTGAAAACCGGAAAGCAAGAGACCATTGTTTTAGTCTATAAAATCCTGCTTTGTGAAAAAGCAGTGCATAAAATGTTATCTAAAGTATATAAAATGATGACTAGTGAAGTGAGTTAAAAAAAAAAAAAAAAAGCACAAACACAACTATACTTTAGTGAGGACAATTTATTCCTAATACCATTTATTGAAGAGACTATTCTTTCTCCATTGTATATTTGTGGCCTCTTTTTTGTAAATTAATTGAGCATATATGTATTGGTTTAATTGGGGACTCTATTCTGTTTTAATTGAAATAAAAAAAAAATAAAATTCCAATCACTAAAGATGATTTTTATATAGACACTATGAATTCTGTTTTAGAGTAATAAAACTGTCATGTGAGATAGTTTTAAAATTTATGAAAGAAAGGTAAGTGAATCTATGTAATTGATAATTCTCTGTGTGTATATTTCATAACTTGTAATAATTTTGGTTGCTAACCACCCTATCTAGAAATAAAAATTTAAACTAAGTAGTACATTGATTTTTTTCTATGGAAGAGAATTTAGGTAGCCACATCATAGCAATCCAATCTATTACCTGATATCAACCTTTAGATGTCCATCAGCAGATGAATGGATAAGAAAACTGTCGTACATATACACAATGGAGTATTACTCAGCCATAAAAAGAATACATTTTAATCAGTTCTAATGAGGTGGATGAAACTGAAGCCTATTATACAGAGTGAAGTTAGCCAGAAAGAAAAACACCAATACAGTATACTAATGCATACATATGGAATTTAGAAAGATGGTAACAATAACCCTGTATATAAGACAGCAAAAGAGACACTGATGTATAGAACAGTCTTTTGGAGTCTGGGAGAGGGAGAGGGTGGGATGATTTGGGAGAATGACATTGAAATATGTACAATATCATATATGAAACAAGTCACCAGTCCAGGTTCAATGAACGATACTGGATGCTTGGGGCTGGTGCACTGGGATGACCCAGAGGGATGGTATGGGGAGGGAGGAGGGAGGAGGGTTCAGGATGGGGAACATATGTACACCCGTGGCAGATTCATGTTAATGTATGGCAAGACCAATACAATATTGTAAAGTTAAATAAAATAAAATTTAAAAAAGAAAAAAAAGAATGGCTTCTATCTTCAGGGTCACTTTATGATTTAAAATGGTCAGTATTGTTTAAAGAAATTTTCTTTAAAACTCAAATTCTTTTATATTCCATATTTTTATATGATCAAATTATTTTATATTTTCTTTCTAGAATTCTTCATATTGGTGACATCTATCTTTAAAGGAGAACAAGAGAGCACATTTTACTTGGGGCTGTTGTTGCCTTGAATAAAACCAAGGTTCTTATTAAAGAAGAGGGGGGAATTGATGTTTGATAGGCAACTAATCATGCCAACAAGATACTCCAGTATAACATCAAGATATTTGCTTAATTTAAATAATCTATGATTTTCATATGGAAAGATGATTTACTTTCTATTCACAAAACTAATAAATTTATAATTTTTTTCCCAAGTAGATAATTTTATCCTACTAATTCTTTCTTTTTCTTTTGAGTTTTTCCTTCTCTCCTAACATAAATAAACTTACACCATTTGGATCAATTCAGTAAGTTAAATTTTTGATCCAATATCACTGATGGATTCCTGCAATATTATGCTAAATTTCAGAAACATAGCAAATAAATTGAAGTTTAAAACAAACGTGTCTATATTTTACCAGAAGTGTAAATACATTGATTTTTTTTATTTCCCTGTCCTAACCACTGTACCTGTATGCAAAACCCCTAGTTTAAACCAGCCTATTAACAGCATCGACCACTACAGTCTGATGTCATACACTGTATATAAATGCTTTGTAACCTCTTTGTTTGGGGCTCAGAGTATGAAGTGCTAACTCCCCTGGGCCCACTGGCTTAATAAACCTGAGTTCTCCAACTGAGAGAGTCAATTCCTAGGTAGGTCGATAAGAAGTCCATGGGTCCCTGAGAAGAGAGGGGTCTGGAATTGTCAAGGTGGAGGAAAGGACAAAGTTTTCTTTTCTCTTCATTCTTTAGTCTTAGTCACAAAAAGTTTTTTTTTTTTTTTTTCTTTTAAGCCCAGAACTGATGATTACACAACAAACAACTCAGTTTAAACTCTGTACTAGGGATTATATTGGAGAAGGCAATGACACCCCACTCCAGTACTCTTGCCTGGAAAATCCCATGGATGGAGGAGCCTGGTAGACTTTAGTCCATGAGGTCGCTAGGAGTGGGACACGAACGTGTAACTCTCAAGTAGACAACCTGAACGACTTCACTTTCACTTTTCACTTTCATGCATTGGAGAAGGAAATGGCAACCCACTCCAGCGTTCTTGCCTGGAGAATCCCAGGGACAGGAGAGCCTGGTGGGCTGCCGTCTGTGGGGTCTCACAGAGCCAGACAGGACTGAAGCAACTTAGTAGCAGCAGCATCAGGGATTATATAGCAACAATGTATCCTACTTGAGGACAGTTTCTCCTTCCTGAAAACCTTATGACTTTACTCATTCACACAACAGAAACATTGGAAAGGAGAAGATAGAAGAATGTATGGCTTTTTATACATTTAACCTATGAAACCAGTGTAACAAGTTCCTCCTTCTTGTGGCTCTGAGAAGACAGAAGGGCTTTTCACTGTCTTCCCTTCTAGCATTGTTCTGCCTCCTGAAAAAGTTTGGGGTGAAAGCCTGGGGCTTATTGGTCATTTGATCCCTCAGGGTCAGGACAGGAATTTAGTGAGGGTGCTTAAACTGTTGTAGATAATTATCCATTGTTTCCTGTCCAGTTCTAACTGTTACTTCCTGACCTGCATACAAATTTCTGAAGAGGCAGGTCATGTGGTCTGGTATTCCCATCTTTTTCAGAAGTTTCCACAGTCTATTGTGATCCACACAGTCAAAGGATTTGGCATAGTCAATAAAGCAGAAATAGATGTTTTTTCGGAACTCTCTTGCTTTTTCCATGATCCAGCAGATGTTGGCAATTTGATCTCTGGTTCCTCTGCCTTTTCTAAAACCAGCTTGAACATCAGGAAGTTCATAGTTCACATATTGCTGAAGCCTGGCTTGGAGATTTTTGAGCATTACTTTACTAGCGTGTGAGATGAGTGCAATTGTGTGGTAGTTTGAGCATTCTTTGACATTGCCTTTCTTTGGGATTGGAATGAAAACTGACCTTTTTCAGTCTTGTGGCCACTGCTGAGTTTTCCAAATTTGCTGGCATATTGAGTGCAGCATTTTCACAGCATCATCATTCAGGATTTGAAATAGCTCCACTGGAATTCCATCACCTCCACTAGCTTTGTGTGTAGTGATGCTTTCTAAGGCCCACTTGACTTCACATTCTAGGATGTCTGGCTCTAGGTCAATGATCACACCTTCGTGATTATCTGGGTGGTGAAGATTTTTTTTTTTTTTTTTTGCACAGTTCTTCTGTGTATTCTTGCCACCTCTTCTTAATATCTTCTGCTTCTGTTAGGTCCATACCATTTCTGTCTTTTATTGAGCCCATCTTTGCATGAAATTTCCCTTGGTATCTTTAATTTTCTTGAAGAGATCACTAGTCTGTCCCATTCTGTTGTATTCCTCTATTTCTTTGCATTGATCGCTAAGGAAGACTTTCTTATCTCCTCTTGCTATTCTTTGGAACTCTGCATTCAGATGCTTATACCTTTCCTTTTCTCCTTTGCTTTTCGCTTCTCTTCTTTTCACAGCCATTAGTAAGGCCTCCCCAGACAGCCATTTTGCTTTTTTGCATTTCTTTTCCATGGGGATGGTCTTGATCCCTGTCTCCTGTACAATGTCATGAACTTCAGTCCCTAGTTCATCAGGCACTGTATCTATCAGATCTAGGCCCTTAAATCTACTTCTCACTTCCACTGTATAATCATAAGGGATTTGATTTAGGTCATATCTGAAAGATCTAGTGGTTTTCCTTACTTTCTTCAATTTAAGTCTGAATTTGGTAATAAGGAGTTCTCCTGTTTGGCTTCTTCTAATTTGTCTTGATTCGTGGACCTAACATTCCAAGTTCCTATGCAATACTGCTCTTTACAGCATTGGATCTTGCTTCTATCACCAGTAACATCCACAACTGGGTATTGTTTTTGCTTTGGCTCCATCCTTTCATTCTTTCTGGAGTTATTTATCCACTGATTTCCAGTAGCATGTTGGGCACCTACCGACCCGGTGAATTCCTCTTTCAGTATCCTATCATTTTGCCTTTTCATGCTGTTAATGGGGTTCTCAAGGCAAGAATACTGAAGTGATTTGCCATTCCCTTCTCCAGTGGACCACATTCTTACATACTGCTCCACCATGACCCTCCCTTCTTGGGTGGCCCCACACAGCATGGCTCATGGCTTGCTAAGGAGGGCCAAGAGGAACTACTCAATGTTCAGGAGGGGCGGCTGTGAGAAGATATCCCTTGTCGAAGGTAAGGAGCAGTGACTGCACTTTGCTCGAGCAGCCGAGAAGAGATACCCCACGTCCAAGGTAAGAGAAACCCAAGTAAGATGGTAGCTGTTGCCAGAGGCACAGAAACCATAATCACAGAAAACTAGAAATATTTACAAACATAAATGTCCATTATGGAGAAAGAAATGTGTTAGTTCTCAGGAACAAAAGAACAAGATATGCACCCCCTTCCCAAAAAAAAAAAAAAAAATAATGATTCTTTTTATAGCAGAGTTTCAGTCTTTAAAACCTGAAACTACAAAATGAGCGATGAAGATGTAATGAGTAGAGGGAAGAAAGTCAGTATGAGACATATTCCTAAAGGACTTTTGGATTAAATATCTCTCCATTGTAGTCTTGGCTCAGAAAACAGCTCAGTCTTATACATGCCCTCTCTTAATATTGGTGTGATTTACTTCCATAATCCACAAGAGAGAAAGAAGAAATCTGCCTAGCAGAGTTGATAGGAGAACCTATTAACTCTCTATGCATAAACTACTTAGTAAATTTGACTCTTTCCTTGAAAGACCGGTAGGTTGTATCATTTGTAGTAACTATTCACCATATCTTCTAAATGAACATTGTATATTTTATTGGACCATTGATGTCGATCTTGACCATCACCTTTTTTATTAATGGATGTGAGTGGCAATAATAATGAAATTTTGAGTAGATACTTTAAACGTTGTTGAGAAATATGGCTTATACTCTTACATGACTACCCTCCATGAGAAGAATATGCCCAAGCACTGACTTTATCAGTCTGAATTCTAGCATAAGAGACAGGTAGAGCAGAATTACATCTGACCCATAACCTGGCACTTAGCCCAATAGAGCCACAGATAACCTGTGCATCTAAGAAAAAAAATTAAAAGGTTTTTTTGTATGGCTCTAAGATTTTATTTTACTTTTTGGTTAAGTTACCTAATACAGGGACCACTAAACATTGCATTTTTTCCTATCCAAGTTTTAGAAATTTCCTGAAGGCCATTTCCAGCAAGAAAATCCTTTACCTACTTAAACTAAACCTGTGGAGTGCAGTTTTATTATTTTATTATGGAACAATGACTTGAACTTTGTCTCCTTAAAAGCTCTGAAAGAGTGGGACTTAGAACAAGCTTAATAATGAAAAGGTAGCATTTGCTGCAACTTGACTACAAAAAATAAGGCTTGATGAAAATTAAATATTAATATGCAGTTTACATTAGATGCTGCTTCACAGTTTCAGAAAAATGAACATAATCAAATAAGGGTGTCACATAATACACAGCAAACAGAGAGCCAATTATGTAAATGAATGCCCAAGGTTAGCATGATACAATGCTTTTTAATTTGACTAATATTAAAATCAACTTGTTCTTAATGTAATAGATGGCTGTGACAACAGTTAAAGAGCACCAAATGTTTTTTGTAATCCCCTGTCAAATTAAAAATGCTGTTTTGAGTGACCTGTTTTCCACAGTATAATAGTTGAAAGGCTCAAAATGTGCAATATTTCCTAAGCTTTAGAAACATTAAACTAAAATGCTTCTGAGATGAAAGTCATAATGACCAGTGTACATCTACCTTCTTCAATTGAAAATACATAACAGTGAACTCCAACTACCACAGTGCACTTTCAAAATGAAAGTTTCACTCATTTAGCTTAATTAATTTGAATTTAACAGATAAACTGCAGATAATTTTTTAAATTATACACATTTTATTCCTGACTTTATGTAAAGAAAAAAAAAAAATTCTTAAGCATGATCTGTGTTCCTGTTTTATTTTCCTCCTTACTAATCTACTCATCCAGTTAGTATACTTTAAAAAAAGAAATGTTCACTATGAATAGAGCTACAGATTTATTTCTCTGTATAAAATAAATGCATATGCATATAGACATAAATATGTATATGAAAATCCATAAAGATATGAAAAGATATTCAGCCTTATAATTTTCAACACTAAAAGAATATATCATTTGCAAAATCACTGGAACATTTAACATATTTGAATTTTTAAAGCTAAATTTGGTAATGATAGTGTTTCATTTAAGATAGCAATATATTTATAATGTTCAGGGTGTTTATATCTGAAACTGATTTTTCTGTAGAACTACAAGTGTGGAATTGTCCTAAGCTATTGATTATCATCTAAGAAGAAAAGACAAATCAATTTCACCTTGACAGTGTTCTTTCTAACAAGTGTCAGAATGTTTTTGTGGTAGCCTGAAAGTTTTACCAGAAGAAAAACGGATAAGAAACAGCAAGATGGGGAAATGGAGAGGTGTTGGGGAAAAGATCATATCACACCTTTTTATTTAAATCTTTTTCTCTGGTGAACAACCTCTGTAATTAAAAGTAATTTAATCATTGCTTTAAATTAAACACACTGAATGCATATTTTTGAACCTGATGATGAAAACTGGAAGTGAATATTTCAGACATCTTTTTACAGTTCTAAAGAAAACTGGGATATTAATCATTTATGTCTCAATTTCTATCCTAGGGTTTTCTGGACATGGAGATTATAGTATCTGTGTATCCTATTTAAGAAATGGAATATCAAATTTCTAATACAAAATTCTACGCAGAGCTTACAAGTGGCTCATGTAGTGAAGGTCCCTGAGTTTGCAGTTTATTAATTTATAGACATATTTTTTGTATAAATAATAACTGACAAGAGCTCTATCCACATTGTTAAATACTCCCTTTTCAAAGAAAGAATAGCACTTTTAAAGTATTAAGGTTCTGAAATTCACAAAACTAAGTTAAATATGAAAAATTCTTCAGAAAGTATATAATTCAACAATCGAAAATACTATTTTTCTAACCAATTTTAGTTATAAAAACATTTTTAACATACTCACTGATAAAAACTTATTAAAATGCGATATTCATGTTCTTCCAAACTCTAATCAGGTTAATTGAAATTTAATGTTTAAATTAATGATGTACAAGATGGTATATTAGTAATGGGTGCTCAAAGTTTCACGATACGCACACTTTCCTTTGAAAATTACATATTAAATTATTTAAATCAATTACACAGGTTTTACTTTTTAATTATTATAAAATTAGATTTAAGTCTATTTTAGACTTTAGGTATTTAAAAGAAAAAAAATATTTCTCATTGTTGTAATAGTTATATAAATGATAATGTATTTTGAAGTGGAAACAACTTGTAAGTTTTTATTTTGGCTAATCTATGTAGAATAACTAAAATTTAGAAATAACAATGACTGAAGTTTTGTTTCTCTGATCCCCTGTTTATTACTTAAATCCAAAGGAATAGCTAACAAACAAAATATCCATGTTGCCTCTATTATTTTCTGCAGTGGTTTTAAATAGAATGTTAATGAAAGTTATAGAGCTCTACTGTCAAATAAGATAACCATTAACCACTCATGGCTATGTTTAAATATCAATTAGTCAGATTAAGTACAATTAAAAATTCAGTTTCTGAGTTGTACTAACATGCAGTTGATGACTGCAATATTTGCTGGCATAAAGAACATTTCCATCATTACACAATCTATCACTGTTATCACAGAGGCTTTTGCAAAATTCTCTTAGAAGTCATCCTCAAATTATCTGTTGTCAGTCTGCTAAAGATTTGCTGATCTTCTAGATAGAATGATCTCAGTGCTTTACTTTTCTTTTTCAGCTTTATCTTTATTTCCTATACGCTGCTGGTTTTTTTCATTTGTTTTTCAATTTACTTTTTACAATGTTGTATTGGTTTCTGCCATACAACAATGAGAATCAGTCATAATTATACAAGGTTTTATTTATTTTGAAAATAGTTTTGCTATTTTACATATTTTATCACAAATTATCTTAAACTTACAGAAACTTTGAAAGAAGAGCACAGTGATAGTCCATATAAACCCAGCCAATGTGTAAATACTCTTCCAGTAACTGAGAAAATCACAAACAGAAAATCACTAAAAATGCTAAATATCTGGACAATACCATCAATCAAATCCAATAATTGATATCTATTAAACACAGCCAACAACACAAGAATACCCAGTATTTAAAGTGTACAAGGTATGTTTACCAAGGTAAAACACAAATTCTGAGCCATAAAACACCCATAATAAATTTCAGAAGGTTGAAATAGACTGAATGTGTCCTTTTATTACAATTACATTAAATTATAATCAACAAAAACCATATACCTAGATTACCAAATATTTGAAAATTAAGCATGATGCTTCTAAGAACCCATAAGTCAAAGAACTTGAAATATATTTCAAAATGAATATTAATAAATCCACAACATATCAACATGTGTGGGAATGAAGATAACACAGTGCTTAGATGGAAATGTATGGCTTTAAATGCTTATATTATAAATAAGAACAGTATAACATCATTTTTCTAAGCCCCAAAATTAATATAGTAGGAGAGTAAAAGAGCAAATTAAAGCCACAGAAAGTGAAAAAAATTAATTATAAGAGAAAATAAATATATAGACAAGGACAAATGTTTCAAAAAGTTAGTCAAAAGTTTGTTCCCCCAAAATATTAATATAATTGATAGAACAATCACAAGGAATACTAATTCAGAAAACAGAGAAAAAAACACTCTGGCTCCTAACAATATAAACTTTACATGAAAAAATACAAGTTGAATGGAAACTATTATAAAATATTTCACATTGCCCAAAGAGAAAGAAGAAATAAAAATCAAAACAGCATTTTTTATAATTGTAAAGTGAATTTTTATTAAAAATCATTTCTCCAAATAAATCTTGAGGCATGAATTATTTTACTGGAAAAAGTCTCAAATGTTTTAAAAATAAATACCACTGTAACATACACATATATTTTCAGAAATAGAAGTGGTTGTTTTATTTACTAAAGAAAAGCAGTCTTATCCACTTATCAAATACAAAAATGTGGTAATGACTTTACAAAAAAATACACACACACAGAGGCACACACAACATAGACCCCAAATGTCATAAAATCATTAGTTAAATAAAATCCAGGAACATATAAAATGTTGATACGTCCATGATTGACTGGAGTTTATCTTAATAGACCTTTTAATAAGTAAATCAACTTAATAAGCATATAAACATATTTACACTAAGAAAGACATATCCAGATGCTTCAGGAACATGAATCCATTGTTTATTTTTCAACCCACATGTTGTTGAGGTGAAGTACTAGCCACAGTGGAATTTAAATCTTCTTCCAGCTTCATGATAACCATATCACAATATCAAGTCAGAAAGCGGAGAGCAAGAAGGTGAGTATTTGGAATTCTTGGTTACATGTGCATCTTTAGAATAATTTAATTCCTTATTGGCTCAGTTCTGCATTGTTTTTATATCATTAAAGCTGAGCATGGACCCTGTCCTCAGCCCTTCCAAAAGTTCTGTGCCACTAAATTTATCAATTCCTTTTTGGTAATACTGGAGGTTTGTGACATTGCACAGGAGGCTGGGATCAAGACCATCCCCAAGAAAAAAAAAAATGCAAAAAGGAAAAATGGTTGTCTGAGGAGGCCTTACAAATAGCTGTGAATAAAAGAAAAGTGAAAACAAAGGAGAAAGGGAAGGATATGCTCATTTGAACGAACAGTTCCAAAGAAAAGCAAGAAGAGATAAGAAACCCTTCCTCAGTGATCAATGCAAAGAAATAGAGGAAAAGAATAGAATGGGAAAGACTAGAGATCTCTTCAAGAAAATTACAGATATCAAGGGAACGTTTCATGCAAATATGAGCACAATAAAGTACAGAAACAGAGGATATTAAAAAGTGGTGGCAAGGATACACAGAAAAACTGTACAAAAAAGATCTTCATGACTCAGATAATCATGATGGCATGATCATCAACGTAGAGCCAAACATTCTGGAATGTGAAGTCAAGTGGGCCTTAGGAAGCATCACTACAAACAAATCTAGCAGAGGTGATGGAATTCCAGTTGAGCTATTTCAAATCCTAAAAGATAATGCTGTGAAAGTGCTGCATACCAACAAATTTGGAAAATTCAGCTGTGGCCACAGGACTGGAAAATGTCAGTTTTCATTCCAATCCCAAAGAAGGGCAATGCCAAAGAATGCTCAAACTACTGCACAATTGCACTCATCTCACACACTTGTAAAGTAATGCTCAAAATTCTCCAAGCCAGGCTTCAACGTATGTGAATCGTGAACTTCCAGATGTTCAAGCTGGATTTAGAAGAGGCAGAAGCAACAGAGATCAAATTTCCAGCATCCTCTGGATCATCAAAAAAGCAAGAGAGTTCCAGAAAAAAAATACCTACTTCTACTTTATTGTCGATGCCAAAGCTTTCTTTATTGATTATGTCAAAGCTTTTGATTGTGTGGACCACAACAAACTCTGGAAAATGCTTAAAGACATGAGAATACCAGACCACTTGACCTGCCTCTTGAGAAATTTGTATGCAGGTCAGGAAGCAACAGTTAAAACTGGGCATAGAACAACAGACTGGTTCCAAATTGTGCAAGGACTATGTCAAGGCTGTATATTGCCACACTGCATATTTACCTTATATGCAGAGTACATCATGTGAAACGCTAGGCTGGATGAAGCACAAGATGGAATCAAGACTGCTGGGAGAAATATTAATAACCTCAGATATGCAGATGGCACCACCCTTATGGCAGAAAGGAAAGAACTAAAGAGCCTTTTGATGAAAGTGAAAGAGGAGAGTCAAAAAGTTGGCTAAAAACTCAAGATTAAGAAAACTGGCATCTGGCCCCATCACTTCATGGAAAATAGATGGGGAAACAGTGGAAACAGTGACAGATTTTATTTTGGGAGGCTCCAAAATCACTTCAGATGGTGACTGCAGCTATGGAATTAAAAGATGCTTGTTCTTTGGAAGAAAAGATATAACCAACCTAGACAGCATATTAAAAAGCACAGACATTACTTTGCCAGCAAATGTCCATCTAGTCAAGACTATGATTTTTCCAGTAGTCATGTATGTATGTGAGAGTTGGACTCGAAAGTTAGCTGAGCACCAAAGACTTGTTGCTTTTGAACTGTGGTGTTGGAGAAGACACTTGAGAGTCCCTTGGACGGCAAGGAGATCCAACCAGTCCATCCTAAAGGAAATCAGTCCTGAATATTCATTGGAAGGACTGATGCTGAAGCTGAAACTTCAATACTGGCCAGCTGATGCAAAGAACTGACTCATTTGAAAAGACCCTGATGCTGGGAAAGATTAAAGGCAGGAGAAGCAGACGACAGAGGATGAGATGGTTGGATAGCATCACTGATTCAATGTACAAGAGTTTGAGTAAACTCCGGGAGTTGGCAATTGACAGGGAAGCCTGGGTTGCTGCAGACCATGGGGTCGCAAAAAGTCGGGCAATACTGAGCGACTGAACTGAACTGAATACTCTATACAAAGAGTGGCTTCGTTTCTTCAAACAATCTGTCTGATAGATTCATGTTGGTATTGATATTTAAAAGTCAGATTATTCATACTTGCTTAAAAACAATACAAATGAGTGAATATATTTTGACTGTTTTTCTTAGGATTATTATTTTAATGACTTCATAATAATCTTCTCCATGTCTGTGATGTTATACTGTATATATTCCATGAGAATATATTTCAAGAACATTTCTAGAAAGGTTAAAACATTTTGTAAGAATTTTTATTATTTTAATTTCAGTATATCTCAATTTAAAATTTGCAGGACATTTAACATTACTGCAATTACAATCTTGTAAGCTTATCAGTGGTATTCAAGGCTTTCTATTTTGTTCAAGTTCCTATCGTCAATATAATGCATGGGTTTGCTTGCTTAAAATCTGTTAGAGAGGTGGTGGTAACTTAGTAAGAAAATAATTTAAGTGAATATATGAATGTAAGTGAGAATAATTTCTATATTTTCACATGAGTTTGATGACTTCTCAGTCTGCTTTGTGCCATTGGCATTCCCTACCCTCACCACATAAGTGTCATTGCCTTTATATATATACATAAATATATGTGTATATATATATATATATATTCTTCTGCAACAGATTAACTTATCTGCTTCCTTTTGGTATGCTATCTTATTTTATTCCTGTGATTTTGATCTCTATAGTCAATCCAAAATCTTAAATATAAAGCCTAAAAAGAAAATTTCTGATTTAAAAAATTAAATTTAAATTGTTGTTGTTTATTTCCTATCATTTCTGATTCTTTGCAATCCCATGGACTAAAGCTCGCCAGGCTTACCTGTTCTTCACTATCTCCCTGAGTTTGCCCAAACTTATGTCCATTTAGTCATTGATGCCATCCAATCATATCATCCTCTTTAACCCCCATCTCCTCAGTCTTTCCCAGCATCAGTGTCTTTTTCAATGAATCAGCTCTTCACATAAGGTTGCTGAAATATTGAATTTTCAGCTTCAGCATCAGTCCTTCCAATGAATATTCAGGGTTGATTTCTTTTAGGATTGACTGATTTGATCTCCATGCAGTCCAAGGAACTCTCAAGAGGCTTCTCCAACAGCACAATTCAAAAGCAGCAATTATTCGGTGTTCAGTCTTCTTTCTTCTTGATGGACCACCTCTCATATCTGTATATAACTACTGAAAAAGACATAGTTTTGACTAGACAGACGTTTGTCAAAGTTATGCCTCTACTATTTAATACACTGTCTATATTTCTAATAGCTTTTCTGACTAGGTGCAAGCATCTTTTAATTTTGTGACTGCAGTCACCTTCCGCAGTGATTTTGGAAACCAAGAAAATAAAATGCCTCTTTTTTGTGATCTATTTGCCATGAAGTGATGGGATCAGATGCCATGATCTCAGGTTTTTCAATGTTGAATTTAAGCCAGCTTTTTCATTCTCTTTCACCCTCCTCAATAGGTTCGTTAGTTCTTTGTTTTCTGTCATTAGAGTTGTATCATCTGCATATCTGAGGTTGTTGATATTTCTCCTGGCAGTCTTGCTTCCAGCTTGTGATTCATCCAGCCCAGCATTTTGCATGAAGTACTCTGCATAGAAAATAAATAAGCAGGGTGATAATATATAGCCTTGACATAGTCCTTTCCCAACTTTGAACTAGTCAGTTGTTTCCTGTTCAGTTCTGACTGTTGCTTCTTGACCTGCATACAAGTTTCTCAGGAGACAGGTAAGGTGGTCTGGTATTCCCATCTCTTTCAGAATTGTCCACAGTTTGTTGTGATGCACATAGCCAGAGCCTTTAATGTAGTCAAAGAAGTAGATGCTTTACTTGAATTCTTTACTTTTTCTACAATACAGTGGATGTTGGCAATTTGATCTCTGGTTCTTCTGCCTTTCCTAAATCCAGCTTAAACATCTGGAAGTTCTTGGTTCATGAACTGTTGAAGCCTAGCTTGGAGAATTTTGAGCACTACTTTTCTAGTGTGTGAGATGCATGCAATTGGGCAGTAATTTGAATATTCTTTGGCATTGCTTTTATTTGGGATTGGAATGAAAACTGACCTTTTCCAGTCCTGTGGCCACAGCTGAGTTTTCCAAATTTACTGGTATATATTGAGTCCAGCACTTTCACAACATCATCTTTTAGGATTTGAAATAGCTCAGCTGGAATTTCATCAGCTCCACTAGCTTTGTTCATAGTAATGCTTCCCAAAGCCCACTTGACTTCACATTCCAGGATGTCTAGTTGAGATGAATGATCACACAAGTGTTTATTTGGGTCACTGAGACCATTTTTGTATAGTTTCTCTTAGAATTCTTGCCACAGAAGAACTATATTCTTTATTTATCTATCTTTAGCTATCTTTATTTTTTCCAAAAAATATTAATATCATTGTTCTTGATCTGGTTTTAGTCATTTAGCATTCTATGCCTGCATTCCACACACTTCATGTCTTATCTTCCTAATTAAGGTTATCTTTTAGTTCTTAGCTTATATGTGAGTTTCATAGAAAGACCCTCTTAAAATAACAATCATAAATGATCATAGTGTATTTTTATAATATATGTTATTTTTAAATTAAATATTGCATATTTATTTTTCATTAACTTATTTTATCTAGTACTTTGTAAGATTTAGACTGCTAAAAAATATAAGCATAATTATTTTGCATATCACTATTTATATAACACCTAGAAGAGTTCCAGAATATAGATATTCTGTAAAGAAATGAAAGTTTACCCTACAACAAAAATGACCACACAGCTAATGTGGCCCTCAGGAAGATTTCATCTATGGAAAGGTATATACTTAAGATAAACTGCCAAAAATTTGATTATATAAGCCAATTATTGAAAATTACTTCATAGGAATAATGAAAATGTAAATTCTCTTAAGCTTAAATTGTCTATATTCTTAAAGCTTTGTGTGAGGAGATAACTTGGATGGAAGACAATGCCATAATCATATATTTATGTCATTGTTCAAACCTTTATAATCGTGATTAGTATTACTGTGATTTGGGTGTAGTAGAAGTGTTATTACTCTTAATTTAACATCATGTTGCATATTGTCTATGAAATTGTGACTTTAAGAAATCAGCTGAATCATCCAAAATAGTTTCACATAGTTTCATTAGTAAAACTAATAATTTTCTATTGCCATTGTCATTGTTTAAAAAATGTTTATGATGAGCTGCTGCTGCTGCTAAGTCACTTCAGTCATGTCTGACTTTATGCGACCCCATAGATGGCAGCCCACCAGGCTCCCCTATCCTTGGGGTTCTCCAGGCAAGAACACTGGAGTGGGTTGCCATTTCCTTCTCCAATGCATGAAAGTAAAAAGTGAAAGTGAAGTCGCATAGGCATATCTGACTTTTAGTGACATAATGGACTGCAGCCTACCAGGCTCCTCCGTCCATGGGATTTTCCAGGCAAGAGTACTGGGGTGGGTTGCCATTGCCTTCTGTCATGGAAAAAAATCACTGCTTTTTAGTTCTATTTTTTATGTAATTAATTCAAAAGTAGATATTTAAAAATCCTGTTGAACAATGGATCATTCCAGACAAGTTTATGTTGTAGCAGGTGGCTTTTAGGCTATTTTCTTTCTTTCTTCACTCCTCACTCACAGGTCCAATATATTCATTAAGATAAATTGATAAGTGTTATATGTCAAAATAGTTACAGGTTCTAAGGATACAGCACTGAATATTAATGACTTACCCTTGTTTTCATGAGGATCATATTCTACCAGAGAAATATAGACAATACACATGTGAATAAGATGCAGTAAATATTAGGTGATAGCAAGTACCATGAAAAAAAAAAAAAAAACTCATCTGAAAAAGGTAACAGATAATATTAATGGTTAACAAACAAGGTGTTCTTTTAAATTCTGTGCCTGGGAAAAGTCCTACAGAGAATATTAAAACCTAGCAAAGACTGAAGGAAGTGAGATATTAGCCCTACAGTTATGCAAGAAGTGTGTTCCAGAAAAAAGAATCATCAAGTAACATGTGTTATAGAGGATGACTGCTCCATTCAAGGAAATACAGAATTCACTCTGTCTGGAATTGAGTAAACAAGGTAAGAAAGTATTAGGAAATGAGACCAAAATGGAAAACAAGGACTGAATTATATAACATCTTACAGGGTTTGGGTTATTACTCTCAGTAAAATGTGAAAGCATTGCAAGGAATCAAGCATGTAAGTTTCATTATATAATTAAGTTTTCTAAAAAGTCCTTTCTGGACACTCTATTCAAATGTTTCTATCAGATCAGATCAGATGAGTCGCTCAGTCGTGTCTGACTCTGTGCGACCCCATGAACTGCAGCATGCCAGGCCTCCCTGTCCATCACCAACTCCCGGAGGTCACTCAGACTCACATCCATCGAGTCAGTGATGCCATCCAGCCATCTCATCCTCTGTCGTCCCCTTCTCCTCCTGCCCCCAATCCCTGCCAGCATCAGAGTCTTCTCCAATGAGTCAACTCTTTGCATGAGGTGGCCAAAATACTTGAGTTTTAGCTTCAGCATCATTCCCTCCAAAGAAATCCCAGGGCTGATCTCCTTCAGAATGGACTGGTTGGATCTCCTTACAGTCCAAGGGACTCTCAAGAGTCTTCTCCAACACCACAGTTCAAAAGCATCAATTCTTCGGCGCTCAGCCTTCTTCACAGTCCAGCTCTCACATCCATACATGACCACAGGAAAGACCATAGCCTTGACTAGGTGAACCTTTGTTGGCAAAGTAATGTCTCTGCTTTTGAATATGCTATCTAGGTTGGTCATAACTTTCCTTATGCTAACAGTTAAATCAAGATAAAGAGTTGGACACAACTGAGTGACTGAACTGAACTGAAATCAAGATAAAGACATGAATGGTAAAACTGTTGGAGTTAGCAACATGGAGATCATTTGTGATATTTGGAGTTTTTATTTCAGTGGTATTAATGTGAAATATGAATGAGAAAAAGTTTAGAGATGAAAATAATCAGAGTAATTGATTGTGACAAGTATAGATGACTCTGCTGATTCCTAAAGTTATTTTCAATTCCCTGGCTTATTCTACTTCAGTGCCCATGTATATATAACGTTCCCTTTACTTTTGGACTGTGACCATCTATGATCATTTCTCTAATACATGTTTTTTCTTACTTTTTTTAAAAATTGAATTATATCTTTAATGACTAAATTCTACCAATTTTATAGCTTCAAAGAATTAACTCTTCAATTTTTTTTCATAAATTTCATGTGAATTTTAACACACATACAAGTATCTATTACAATATACACATAAAAACACATTATATATTGCAGAGCAAAAATCTCTAAATTTAAGGCAGGGTTTCCTTGGTGGCTTGGACAGCAAAGAATTTGCCTGCAATACAGGAGATCCATATTGATTCCTGGGTCAGAAAAATCCCTTGCAGAAGGGAATGGTTACCCAGTTCAGTATTCTTGACTGGAGAATTCCATGAAAAAAGGAGTCTGGTGGGCTACCGTCCATGGGGTCACAAAGAGACACGATTGAGCAACTAACCCTTTTTTCACTTTTTCATTTGGAATTTAGTTCCTGTTTTACCATCCCCTAAACATATGTCCTTGGATATATCCTTGAATTGAATTTTTGATATAAAAAATGTAAGTACTACAATACCACAAATAATTATTCTCAACAAATAAGAAATACACAAATACAGTATGCTGCTGCTGCTGCTGCTACTAAGTCGCTTCAATCGTGTCCAACTCTGTGCGATCCCATAGACGGCAGCCCACCAGGCTCCTCCGTCCCCGGGATTCTCCAGGCAAGAATACTGGAGTGGGTTGCCATTTCCTTCTCCAATGCATGAAAGTGAAAAGTGAAAGTGAAGTTGCTCAGTCATGTCTGACTCTTAGCGATCCTGTGGACTGGAGCCCACCAGGCTCCTGTGTCCATGGGATTTTCCAGGCAAGAGTACTGGGGTGGGGTGCCATTGCCTTTACTAACACATATATATGGAATTTAGAAAGATGGTAACAATAACCCTGTATGCGAGAGAGCAAAAGAGACACAGATGTATAGACAGAATTTTCAACTCTGTGGGAGAGGGAAAGGGGGGTATTATTTGGGAGAATGGCATTGAAACATGTATAATATCATATAAGAAACGAATCACCAGTCCAGGTTTGATGCAGGATACAGGATGCTTGGGACTGGTGCACTGGGATTACCTAGAGGGATGGTACCGGGGTTCAGGATGGGGAGCATGTGTACACCTGTGCAGATTCATGTTGATGTAAGGAAAAACCAATACAATATTGTAAAGTAATTAGCCTTCAATTAAAATCAGATCAGATCAGATCAGATCAGTTGCTCAGTCGTGTCCGACTCTTTGCGACCCCATGAACCGCAGCACGCCAGGCCTCCCTGTCCATCACCAGCTCCCGGAGGTCACTCAGACTCCCATCCATCAAGTCAGTGATGCCATCCAGCCATCTCATCCTCTGTTGTCCCCTTCTCCTCCTGCCCTCAATCCCTCCCAGGATCAGAGTCTTTTCCAATGAGTCAACTCTTCCCATGAGGTGGCCAAAGTACTGGAGTTTCAGCTTTAGCATCATTCCTTCCAAAGAAATCCCAGGGCTGATCTCCTTCAGAATGGACCGGTTGGATCTCCTTGCAGTCCAAGGGACTCTCAAGAGTCTTCTCCAACACCAGAGTTCAAAAGCATCAATTCTTCGGTGCTCAGCCTTCTTCACAGTCCAGCTCTCACATCCATACATGACCACAGGAAAGACCATAGCCTTGACTAGGCGAACCTTTGTTGGTAAAGTAATGTCTCTGCTTTTGAATATGCTATCTAGGTTGGTCATAACTTTCCTTCCAAGGAGCAAGCGTCTTTTAATTTCATGGCTGCAGTCACCATCTGCAGTGATTTTGGAGCCCAGAAAAACAAAGTCTGACACGGTTTCCACTGTTTCCCCATCTATTTCCCATGCAGTGATGGGACCAGATGCCATGATCTTCGTTTTCTGAATGTTGAGCTTTAAGCCAACCTTTTCAGTCTCCACTTTCACTTTCATCAAGAGGCTTTTTAGCCCCTCTTCACTTTCTGCCATAAGAGTCATGTCATCTGCATATCTGAGGTTATTGATATTTCTCCTGGCAATCTTGATTCCAACTTGTGTTTCTTCCAGTCCAGCATTTCTCATGATGTACTCTGCATATAAGTTAAATAAACATGGTGACAATATGCAGCGTTGACGTATTCCTTTTCCGATTTGGAACCAGTCTGTCGTTCCATGACCAGTTCTAACTGTTGCTTCCTGACCTGCATACAGATTTCTTAAGAGGCAGATCAGGTGGTCTGGTATTCCCATCTCTCTCAGAATTTTCCATAGTTTATTGTGATCCACACAGTCAAAGGCTTTGGCATAGTCAATAAAGCAGAAATAGATGTTTTTCTGGAATTCTCTTGCTTTTTCCATGATCCAGCGGATTTTGGCAATTTGATCTCTGGTTCCTCTGCCTTTTCTAAAACCAGCTTGAACATCAGGAAGTTCACGGTTCACATATTGCTGAAGCCTGGCTTGGAGAATTTTGAGCATTACTTTACTAGCGTGTGAGATGAGTGCAATTGTTCGGTAGTTTGAGCACTCCTTGGCATTGCCTTTCTTTGGGATTGGGATGAAAACTGACCTTTTCCAATCTTGTGGCCACTGCTGAGTTTTCCAAATTTGCTGTAGCACTTTCATAGCATCATCATTCAGGACTTGGAATAGCTCCACTGAAATTCCATCACCTCCACTAGCTTTGTTCGTAGTGATGCTTTCTAAGGCCCATTTGACTTCACATTCCAAGATGTCTGGCTCTAGGTCAGTGATCACATCATCATGATTATCTAGGTCTTGAAGCTCTTTTTTTATACAGTTCTTCTGTGTATTCTTGCCACCTCTTCTTACTATCTTCTGCTTCTGTTAGGTCCATACCATCTCTGTACTTTATCGTGCCCATCTTTGCATGAAATGTTCCTTTGGTATCTCTGATTTTCTTGAAGAGATCCCTAGTCTTTCCCATTCTGTTGTTTTCCTCTATTTCTTTGCATTGATCCCTGAAGAAGGCTTTCTTATTTCTTCTTGCTATTCTTTGGAACTCTGCATTTAGATGTTTATATCTTTCCTTTTCTTCTTTGCTTTTTGCTTCTCTTCTTTTCACAGCTATTTGTAAGGCCTCCCCAGACAGCCATTTTGCTTTTTTGCATTTCTTTTCCATGGGGATGGTCTTGATCCCTGTCTCCTGTACAATGTCACAAACCTCATTCCATAGTTCATCAGGCACTCTATCTATCAGGTCTAGGCCCTTAAATCTATTTCTCACTTCCACTGTATAATCATAAGGGATTTGATTTAGGTCATACCTGAATGGTCTAGTAGTTTTCTCTACTTTCTTCAATGTCAATCTGAATTTGGCAAGAAGGAGTTCATGGTCTGAGCCACAGTCAGCTCCTGGTCTTGTTTTTGCTCATTGTATAGAGCTTCTCCATCTTTTGATGCTAAAGCTGAAACTCCAGTATTTTGGCCACCTCATGCGAAGAGTTGACTCATTGGAGAAGACTCTGATGCTGGGAGGGATTGAGGGCAGGAGGAGACGGGGATGACAGAGGATGAGATGGCTGGATGGCATCACTGACTCGATGGATGCGAGTCTGAGTGACCTCTGGGAGCTGGTGATGGACAGGGAGGCCTGGCGTGCTGCGGTTCATGGGGTCGCAAAGAGTCGGACACGACTGAGCGACTGATCTGATCTGATCTCTCCATCTTTGGCTGCAAAGAATATAATCGATCTGATTTCGGTGTTGACCATCTGGTGATGTCCATGTATAGAGTCTTCTCTTGTGTTGTTGGAAGAGGGTATTTGCTATGACCAGTGCATTTTCCTGGCAAAACTCTATTAGTCTTTGCCCTGCTTCATTCCGTATTCCAAGGCCAAATTTGCCTGTTACTCCAGGTGTTTCTTGACTTCCTACTTTTGCATTCCAGTCCCCTATAATGAAAAGGACATCTTTTTTGGGTGTTAGTTCTAAAAGGTCTTGTAGGTCTTCATAGAACCTTTCAACTTCAGCTTCTTCGGCATTACTGGTTGGGGCATAGATTTGGATTACTGTGACATTGAATGGTTTGCCTTGGAAACGAACAGAAATCATTCTGTCATTTTTGAGATTGCATCCGAGTACTGCATTTCGGACTCTTTTGTTGACCATGATGGCCACTCCATTTCTTCTGAGGGATTCCTGCCCACAGTAGTAGATATAATGGTCATCTGAGTTAAATTCACCCATTCCAGTCCATTTTAGTTCGCTAATTCTTAGAATGTCAACATTCACTCTTGCCATCTCTTGTTTGACCACTTCCAATTTGCCTTGATTCATGGACCTGACATTCCAGGTTCCTATGCAATATTGCTGTTTACAGCATCGGACTTTGCTTCTATCACCAGACACACCCACAGCTGGGTATTCTTTTTGTTTTGGCTCCATCCTTTCATTCTTTCTGGAGTTATTTCTCCACTGATCTCCAGTAGCATATTGGGCCCCTACTGACCTGGGGAGTTTCTCTTTCAGTATCCTATCATTTTGTCTTTTCATACTGTTCATGGGGTTCTCAAGGCAAGAATACTGAAGTGGTTTGCCATTCCCTTCTCCAGCAGACCACACCCTGTCTTATCTCTCCACCATGACCCGCCCATCCCAGGTTGCCCCTCGGGCATGGCTTAATCTCATTGAGTTAGACAAGGGTGTGGTCCTTGTGTGATTAGATTGACTAGTTATCTGTGAGAATGGTTTTAGTGTATTTGCCCTCTGATGCCCTCTTTCAAGACCTACTGTCTTACTTGGGTTTCTCTTACCTTGGGCGTGGGGTATCTCATCCCGGCTGCTCCTGGCTGCTCCCGGCCAGCGAAGCACATCCATCGTACCTTACCTTGGACGAGGGGGTCTCTCCTCACCGCCGCCCTTCCTGACCTCGGTCGTGGGGTAGCTCTTCTCGGCCGCGCTCTTAGTGCGCGACGTAGCCGGCGGGGCCTCCAATTAAAATAAATACATTTAAATTAAAAAACAACATATTAATGAAAACAATTGGTAAATTATAGGCTATTTATAATTATTGCACCATTTAAATTTGTATGCACATATTTTTGATTAATAACTTAAAAACAAATATGTTAATGTGGAAGCTTACCTAAAATTTTTTCATCTAATGGTTGCTTATTATAAAACTGAGGCAATATTATTAATTTTGTCACCTTACTACACATCATGATGTATATAGTTATGTGACATCATTCACACAGCTTGCAAAAATTTACTTTCCATTATAGTATATAATGTAGGAAATAATTTCTATAAAGCTGTATACTATTACCACAAGTTAAAAAGGCTACCTCTAGGACTGGAAGGAAGTAACTGATGATCAACTGTTAATGAGTACAGTGTTTCATTTTGAGGTGTTACATTTGCTTGGGGATTAGATAAAGATGGACAGATCAAATCAGATCAGTCGCTCAGTCATGTCCGACTCCTTGTGACCCCATCAACTGCAGCACGCCAGGACCCCCTGTCCATCACCAACTCCCGGAGGTCACTGAGACTCACATCCATCGAGTCAGTGATGCCATCCAACCATCTCATTCTCTGTCGTCCCCTTTTCCTCCTGCCCTCAATCCCTCCCAGCATCAGAGTCTTCTCCAATGAGTCAACTCTTCGCATGAGGTGGCCAAAATACTGGAGTTTCAGCTTATCATCATTCCTTCCAAAGTAATCCCAGGATTGATCTCCTTCAGAATGGACTGGTTGGATCTTCTTGCAGTCCAAGGGACTCTCAAGAGTCTTCTCCAACACAGCAGTTCAAAAGCATCAGTTCTTCAGTGCTCAGCCTTCTTCACAGTCCAACTCTCACATCCATACATGACCACAGGAAAAACCATAGCCTTGACTAGGCGAACCTTTGTTGGCAAAGTAATGTCTCTGCTTTTGAATATGCTATCTAGGTTGGTCATAAATTTCCTTCCAAGGAGTAAGTGTCTTTTAATTTCATGGCTGAAGTCACCATCTGCAGTGATTTTGGAGCCCATAAAAATAAAGTCTGACACTGTTTCCACTGTTTCCCCATCTATTTCCCGTGAAGTGATGCAACCGGATGCCATGATCTTCCTTTTCTGAATGTTGAGCTTTAAGCCAACCTTTTCACTCTCCACTTTCACTTTCATCAAGAGGCTTTTTAGTTCCTCTTCACTTTTTGCCATAAGGGTGGTGTCATCTGCATATCTGAGGTTATTGATATTTCTCCTGGCAATCTTGATTCCAACTTGTGTTTCTTCCAGTCCAGCGTTTCTCATGATGTACTCTGCATATAAGTTAAATAAGCAGGGTGACAATATACAGCCTTGACGTACTCCTTTTCCTATTTGGAACCAGTCTGTTGTTCCATGTCCAGTTCTAACTGTTGCTTCCTGACCTGCGTACAAATTTCTCAAGAGGCAGATCAGGTGGTCTGATATTCCCATCTCTTTCAGAATTTTCCATAGTTTATTGTGATCCACACAGTCAAAGGCTTTGGCATAGTCAATAAAGCAGAAATAGATGTTTTTCTGGAAGTCTCTTGCTTTTTCCATGATCCAGCGGATGTTGGCAATTTGATCTTTGGTTCCTCTGCCTTTTCTAAAACCAGCTTGAATATCTTGAAGTTCACGGTTCACATATTGCTGAAGCCTGGCTTGGAGAATTTTGAGCATTACTTTACTAGCGTGTGAGATGAGTGCAATTGTGCGGTAGTTTGGGCACTCTTTGGCATTGCCTTTCTTTGGGATTGGAATGAAAACTGACCTTTTCCAATCCTGTGGCCACTGCTGAGTTTCCAAATTTGCTGGCATATTGAGTGCAGCACTTTCACAGCATCATCTTTCAGGATTTGGAATAGCTCAACTGGAATTCCATCACCTCCACTAGCTTTGTTCGTAGTGATGCTTTCTAAGGCCCACTTGACTTCACATTCCAGGATGTCTGGCTCTAGGTCAGCGATCACACCATCGTGATTATCTGGGTCGTGAAGCTCTTTTTTGTACAGTTCTTCTGTGTATTCTTGCCACCTCTTCTTAATATCTTCTGCTTCTGTTAGGTCCATAACATTTCTATCCTTTATCGAGCCCCTCCTTGCATGAAATATTCCTTTAGTATCTCTGATTTTCTTGAAGAGATCCCTTGTCTTTCCCATTCTGTTGTTTTCCTCTATTTCTTTACATTGATCACTGAAGAAGGCTTTCTTATCTCTTCTTGTTATTCTTTGTCATGCATAATTTTGATGTATTAAAAAGCACTGACCTGTTTATGTTAAAATAGTTCATTTAAGGTTGTGAAACTTTGTGGTCCAGTGGGTAAGACTGGATAACCCCTATGCATTGATCCCTTTCCCGGAGAAGATTCCACATTCCTGCAACTAAGCGTATGCATACCACAGCAAAGATCCCATGTGCCACAACTAAGATCTGGCATAGCCAAGTAAGCAAATTAGAAAAAAAAAAGAGTGAAACTTCTTTGAAAATGAAAAAAAGAAAAATTGAAACTTCAGATTAATTTAAAAGACCGAGGATATATATATATTGCTTAAATCTAAGGGAATCTTCCCTTACACAGTCACTTGGCCACAAATCATATGATCTTCTTATCAAAATTTAGAGAATGATAGTTTACCTACATATTGATGTGAGTGATAAAATATATGGTTACTCTATTTAAGTTCCATAAAATAGTTAGGTACTAAGCTATCTTATTGGGACTTGCCAGGTGGTGTTAGAGTTAAAAAACCAGCCTGCCAATGCAGGAGATATAAGAGATCAGATTAATTCCCTGGGTCGGGAAGATCCCCTGGAGGAGGGCATGGCAAACCATTTCAGTATTCTTTTCCCATTGCACAGGAGCCTGGGAGGTTACAGTTCACAGGGTCACAAATATTTGGACAAAGCTGGAGCTAAGCAGATGCACAAGTCATCTTCTTAAAATATCTCCACTTTATACTAGCAAAGTTCAATATTTTCAGAACGCTTGAAACTCCTAACTGATATAAATATTTAGCTTGAGGCAGACATTCTAGACTGCTCTACTTAAAATTCTACAGATCTTCTAAATATTACTTGCAATGTTATGTGAAATCTTCTGATTATCATGCTTTTGTTAATCTGACTTTTATATTGAATATTAAACAGAATTTGTACAGTAAAGCAGCTAACAACTCTTTCTTTGTGAATAATAGTAATATATTTCCCTTATTAATTCATGTATTTCTTTTAACTTTGGCAATATCAACCATTATTTCTTATTTGGTTGAGTATTGACAATAATTGTAAATAGTTAGTTGAATCTCAGTAGTTTAGTTTTACATGAGAATTCTATGTGTCCTTTGATATGGCCCAGAGGTCAGTAGTATAGAAATATTATTTTGTAAAATATTCTGTATTAAAATTAAATGGCTTCTGTGTTTTAATTTTTGTATTTTAAAGCTCTGTGACATATCATCAAAGATATGTTGTATAAGAGATGTTTACAACTTTCAATAAAATATTTTACTTTTTAATTAGTTTATTATTAATAAAGTGGGAGATTTTACAATATCAGGGTCCTGATTCTTCAACAAATCAATGGCTTTAGAATATAAAAGAAGAAGGGTTCTTAGAAAATGCAAAAGTTTTAATATATCTATCATTTAATTTTAATATGTAGACTTCTGTTGTTTTGTACTTAAGACAGGACTTCTTTAATATAATAGGAACTGTGATTAAAACTGGATATAGATGATATTGACAAATTATTTTAGTCATTTTGTGTATGATAATGTCATTGTGTTAAAATGTGTGTTAAAATGAAAGCTCCTACCTTTCAGAGACTTAGTCTTAGCCATTTAATACTATCCTGATGATATATTTTGTAAACAAGAGCAAATAAATAAAATAATTAAATATCCAAATGAATGAATTATATACTATGTTGCTGCTGTTAAGTCACTTCAGTCGTGTCCAACTCTGTGCAACCCCATAGACAGCAGGACACAAGGCTCTTCTGTTCCTGAGATTCTCCAGGCAAGAATACTGGAGTGGGTTGCCATTGCCTTCTGCATATTATATACTATGCAACTAACTAAATACATAAGAATAAATGTGTGGACAAATAGAAATGAAAAAAACATGTCAAATTGGAAACAATTGTTAAAATTGTTGATGTTTTACTATATTTTTGTCCCTGGCAAGAGTCCCTAGAGAAGTAAAAAATTGCCACACTTACTCTTAAATAGTATTAACCCTGCTGTTTCACCCTATTTTTCTTGCTAAACCTATATCTGAGCACCCAGAGATGGCTAATCTATGAGAATAATGTCTTTATTTTCTAAGACTCTTTATAAACTCAGTTCAGTTTAGTTCAGTCACTCAGTCATGTCCGACTCTTTGCAATCTCATGAACCTCGGTATAACAGGACTCTCTGTCCATCACCAACACTTGGAGTTTACCCAAACTCATGTCTATCGGGTCGGTGATGCCATCCAACTATCTCATCCTCTGTCATCCCCTTCTGCTACTGCCTTCAATCTTTCCCAATATCAGGGTCTTTTCAAATGAGTCAGCTCTTTGCATCAGGTGGACAAAATATTGGAGTTTCAGCTTCAGCATCAATCCTTCCAATGAACACTCAGGACTGTTCTCCTTTAGAATGGACCAGTTGGATATCCTTGCACTCCAAGAGACTCTCAAGAGTCTTCTCCAACACCACAGTTCAAAAGCATCAATTCTTTGGTGCTCAGCTTTCTTCACAGTCCAACTTTCACACTCATACATGACCACTGGAAAAACCATAGCCTTGACTAGATGGACCTTTGTTGACAAAGTAATGACTCTATAATTTTCTGTCTAGGTTGGTCATAACTTTTCTTCCAAGCAGCAAGCATCTTTTAATTTCATGGCTGCAATCACTCTCTGCAGTGATTTTGGAGCTCCAAAAATAAAGTCTGACACTGTTTCCACTGTTTCCCCATCTATTTCCCATGAAGTGATAGGACCGGATGCCATCATCTTCGTTTTCTGAATGTTGAGCTTTAAGCCAACTTTTTCACTCTCCTCTTTCACTTTCAACAAGAGGCTCTTTAGTTCTTCCTCACTTTCTGTCATAAGGGTGGTGTCATCTGCATATGTGAGTTTATTGACATGTCTCCCGGTAATCTTGATTCCAGCCTGTGCTTCTTCCAGCCCAGCATTTCTTACGATGTACTCTGCACACAAGTTAAATAAGCAGGGTGACAATATACAGCCTTGACATAACCTTTTCCTATTTGGAACCAGTCTGTTGTTCCATGTCCAGTTCTAACTGTTGCTTCCTGACCTGCATACCAATTTCTCAAGAGGCAGATCAGGTGGTCTGGTTTTCCCATCTCTTTCAGAATTTTCCACAGTTTATAGTGATCCACACAGTCAAAGGCTTTGGCATAGTCCATAAAACAGAAATAGATGCTTTTCTGGAACTCTCTTGCTTTTTCCATGATCCAGCGGATGTTGGCAATTTGATCTCTGGTTCCTCTGCCTTTTCTAAAATCAGCTTGAACATCAGGATTGTTCACATATTGCTGAACACTGGCTTGGAGGATTTTGAGCATTACTTTACTAGCGTGTGAGATGAGCGCAATTGTGCGGTAGTTTGAGCAGTCTTTGGCATTGCCTTTCTTTGGGATTGGAATGAAAACTGACCTTTTCCAGTCCTGTGGCCAATGCTGAGATTTCCAAATTTGCTGGCATATTGAGTGCAGCACTTTCACAGCATCATCTTTCAGGATTTGGAAAAGCTCAACTGGAATTCACACCTCCACTAGCTTTGTTCGTAGTGATGCTTTCTAAGGCCCACTTGACTTCACATTCCAGGATGTCTGGCTCTATGTGAGTGATGACACCATCGTGATTATCTGGGTCGTGAAGATCTTTTTTGTACAGTTCTTCTGTGTATTCTTACCATCTCTTCTTAATATCTTCTGCTTCTGTTAGGTTCATACCATTTCTGTCCTTTATTGAGCCCATCTTTGCATGAAATGTTCCCTTGGTATCTTTAATTTTCTTGAAGAGATCCCTAGTCTTTCCCATTCTGTTTTCCTCTATTTCCTTGCATTGATCACTGAAGAAGGTTTCTTATCTCTTTTTGCTATTCTTTGAAACTCTGCATTAAGATATTTATGTCTTTCCTTTTCTCCTTTGCTTTTCGCTTATCTTCTTTTCACAGCTATTTGTAAGGTCTCCCTAGACAACCATTTTGCCTTTTTGCATTTCTTTTCCATGGGGATGATCTTGATCCCTGTCTCCTATACAATGTCATGAATCTCATTCCATAGTTCACTAGGCACTCTCTCTGATCTAGGCCCTGAAATCTATTTCTCACTTCCACTGTATAATCATAAGGGATTTGATTTAGTTCATATCTGAATGGTCTAGTTGTTTTCCCTACTTTCTTCATTTCAGTCTGACTTTGACAATAAGGTTTTCATGGTCTGAGCCACAGTCAGCTCCTGGTCTTGTTTTTACTGACTGTATAGAGTTTCTCCATCTTTGGCTGCAAATAATATAATCAATCTGATTTCACTGCTGACTATCTGGTAATGTCCATGTATAGAGTATTCTCTTGTGTTGTTGGAAGATTGTGTTTGTTATCACTAGTGCATTTTCTTGGCAAAACTCTATTAGTCTTTGCCCTGCTTCATTCCATATTCCCAGGCCAAATTTGCCTGTTACTCGAAGTGTTTCTTGACTTCCTACTTTTGCATTCCAGTCACCTATAATGAAAAGGACATCTTTTTTGGGTGTTAGTTCTAAAAGGTCTTGTAGGTCTTCATAGAACCATTCAATTTCAGCTTCTTTAGCATTACTGGTTGGGGCATAGACTTGGTTTACTGTGATATTGAATGGTTTGCCGTAGAAATGAACAGAGATCATTCTGTCGTTTTTGAGATTGCATCCAAGTACTGCATTTTGGACTCTTTTGTTGAACATGATGGCCACTCCATTTCTTCTGAGGGATTCCTGCCCACAGTAGTAGATATAACGGTCATCTGAGTTAAATTCACCCAATCCAGTCCATTTTAGTTTGCTGATTCCTAGAATGTTGACATTCACTCTTGCCATCTCTTGTTTGACCACTTCCAATTTGCCTTGATTCATGGACCTGATCTTCCAGGTTCCTATGCAATATTGCTCTTTACAGCATTGGACCTTGCTTCCATCATCAATCACATCCACAGCTGGGTATTCTTTTTGCTTTGGCTCTGTCCCTTCATTCTTTCTGGATTTATTTCTCCACTGATCTCCTGTAGCATATTGGGCACCTACTGACCTGGGGAGTTTCTCTTTCAGTATCCTATCATTTTGCGTTTTCATACTGTTCATGGGGTTCTCAAGGCAAGAATACTGAAGTGGTTTGCCATTCCCTTCTCCAGCGGACCACATCCTGTCAGAGCTCTCCACCATGACCCGCCTATCTTGGGTTGCCCCACTGGCATGTCTTAGTTTCATTGAGTTAGACAAGGCTGTGGTCCTAGTGTGATTAGATTGACTAATTTTCTGTGAGTATGGTTTCAGTGTGTTTGCCCTCTGATCCCCTCTTGCAGCACCTACCATCTTACTTGGGTTTCTCTTACCTTGGGTGTGGTGTATCTTTTTGAGTGGTTTTAAGATGTTGTTTGATTTCTTGTTCTTCTACTATAATATCTTTATATTTTTGTTATTATTTGATTTAGGACTGGTAGGCAATCTTTATTTCATGGGTTGATCACATGGCCCATTCTGCTCTATTAGCAGCAGTTATGCTCAATTACTTGACTGTAGAATTCATAAAAACAATAGTTTCATCTGACACCACATTTGCTGAGCTTTAAGGAAAGACAAAAAAGAGGAAACATTAAAAAAAGTTCAGTAACAACATATGGATGATCTTCTGATTCCCATGCATAGCATCTGATATCCCAGTCTTTTTAAATCAGTTGTGTTTGTTCATAAGACTAGAAGTTGAGTGTCTGTAAGCAATTTCAGCTCCAGAAAGCCACCTACATGTGATCCATAGCCCAGTCAGAGAAGTGTGATCACTTCCTTTCTGCAGGCAAACTGTATCTCATCCTTCTCAGTTATTGATTACTCAATAAACAATCTCATTAAGAAATTATCAGTGGTTGAGCTTGCACATTGTCTTTGTTCAGAATTTCCTTTGTCCAGTATAAAGCAGATTTTTCAACCCTGAACAGTTCCTGAAGGAAGGTCATATAATTTATTCAAACATGGACAAAAGCTTCACACATCTTAGACTAGAATAAAGACCTTAGAACCTTCTTCTAATCCATTTTTTTTTCCAGATTACCTCCATCCAATCATTGCTATTCTTTCTACAGTTTATTTAGACATTAAAAAAAAATTCTTAAGGAAAAAAAATTTCTACAAAATTAGAATTTCAGCCTCAAATATATAAAAATATCCATGATAAGGTTTCTGATATTCCTTTGTCAACTGGACTATTATTCATGAAATTTTACCTACTCTTTGCAAATTTATACAGATGTCAATAGAAGCATTTAACTGTGCATATTACTTTCCCAAAGCTGTTTATTTCTTCCTACTTCTATTATTAGTCTCCATGTGTAATATATCAGTTTGAATTTTAAGCCAACTATTTAAAATGTATGTTTTTCTTAAGGAATATTTTCTATAGATTTACATACTTATTTGACTATACATTTGAATAAATAACTTTATTAAATTATTTTGCTACTATAAATAATTTAATTTTCCTATAGAATTGTTGAGTCAGTATCAACATTAATCTTTAGGAGTTGTATTTAGCTTTATCAGTTTACTATATTAACTACCAAATATGTCCGGGTTTCCCTTGTGGCCAATCTGGTAAAGAATCCACCTGAAATGTGGGAGACTTGGATTCAATCCCTGGGTTGAGAAGATCCCCTGTAGAGGGGAAAGGCTACCCACTTCAGTATTCTGGCCTGGAGAATTCTATGGACAGTATAGTCCATGGAGTTGCAAGGAGTTGAAAGACTGAGTGACTTTCACTTTCATCAAACATGTCCAATATTCCAAAAGTGAGGCATTAAGTTCTCCTTCCTGGATTTCTCATCATCATTGTGCCCAAACCTCCAAATAATAAATTGTCCTTAAATTCATACATTCAATCTAGTTCCCAAGATCCCTAAGGCCCTCCTAAGAATCAGGGTCTGTGTTGATTAAGCCTCTACAAGTGCTGTGTCCATTGAATACTTGTGGCACTGAATCAATTTAAGTATAATGTATTTGCCTATTAGAATTATGCTCCCCAGAAAATGTGTTGCCCTTCATACCTGGAAAATTGCCTGAACAGAATGTCATTCTGATTCATAGCAACACATGCATCAGATGCTGTCTGCCAGTCACAGTAAATCTGGTCAAGCTCATAGGGAAGATTTATCTGCAAGCTGAATGAGAACCAATATTATGAAAATAATAAAAATGTAACTGAGATGAAAATTTCTACACTGTTATATTCAAGCAGATTATCACAGGACATGGATTGATGCTTTGCTCCAAACCACCAAAGTCTACTTGTCAGGTAAATTTCATAGTTTTAATTCATTCAGTTCTTCACAAAGGGTGAAGGGTGTCTTTTGAGAACTGCCATTGAATCAAGGGTGTCTTTTGAGAACTGCCATTGAATGGGCACTGCAACTGAGAGAAACAGCTCTGAATATTGTCTTGTTCTGAATTATTTGAAGACAGCTATTGTATCTTACGTCAGGATCATTTTCCATTAATGGGCTTCATTTTTTTCTGTGACAATTTCCCCTCAATTCCCATTTTTTATACTTGTCGTTATATAGACTTGACATTCTGAATGAAAGAATAGCCATCCAACTGGCTATCCACAGGGTAAGTTTCAGAAACAGATCTACCAGAGTTTTCTTTTTGGTTTGGTCTCTAGACAGAGGATGAGGTGGTGGGATTGCATCACCGACTCAATGGACATGAGTTTGAGCAAACTCGGGAGGTGATGGAGGACAGGGAAGCCTGGCATGCTGCCCTCCATGGGGTTGCAAAGAGTTGAACATGACAGAAAGACTGAATAACTAGAAGGAATAGTGTTAGAAAACTAAAGTACAATGGGATTGTCTTTACCCCTTGGAAGCTAGGTGAACATATCTCAGTTCTAGTTTAGACTCTGAAGGAATGTTAACTGTTCTGCCTACTCTTGTATTGTTCTAAGAAATTAAATCAGTGTTCTGAGCAAAAGTTTCCTTCTGCCAGAAATAAGTGCAGTCCCGGACCTGATATAATTGCATTGGGTGAGGTAATGGCAAATTTTTTGATACAGTAAATAGAGAATTTTATGATTCCATGATTCCCCCATAGCAGGCCCCCACTCCCACCAACACATATAAGACCTTTCCAGAGAATCTCCAGTTTACTCTTCCTCACGAATGGCTCAGTAGGTAGATAATTTACCTGCAATCTAGGAGATCCTGGTTAGATCCCAAGATTGGGAAGATCTCATGGAGGAGGAAATGGCAACCCACTCCAGTATCTTGCCTGGGAAATCCAATGGACAGAGGAGTCTATTGGGCTATAGTCCACAAGGTTGGACATGGCTAAAGTGACTGAGCACACACACAGTCAGAGGAAGTAGGCATTCACCCACTTGAGTCACTCAACCTTTCATTCTCTTAGTATCCCCTATTCTAGTTAATATGGTTTTGCAGCAAAGATGATCTTAAGACTGTGAGCAAATTACGACAGCATAAAGCAATTATCTATCATAATACTGAATAACGCTAAGAAAACAGAAAGTCAATAATGTGTAGAATTATCACTGCTTCATGTTAGCTGGGGCGTGAGAGGGAAAACTCCAGATTCACTAATTCACAGGTCTGAAGAAAGATTCTGGCTGACATTGGGAAGGACCTGGTTTACTAACCACTTGTGCCTATTGATGTGGACTCTCCAAGTTGCCTTCCTCATAGAATGGTGATTGGGTTCCCATGGTAAGTGCCCTTTGAATGGGGAGGGTAGAAGCCATGTACTTTTTATGACTTGCCCTTAAAAGACAAAGAGTGATCTGTTTGTCATATTCAAAGGGCCTAAGCAATACAGGTACTGGAGCAGTGGCTGCAAAGCAATGGAGAAACTGTGAGGAGATACCCCACATCCAAGGGTAGAGAAGCCCCAGCAAGATGGTAGGCGCTGGAATGGTGGCTGTGTGGCACTGGAGTGACTTTGAGGAGATACCCCACATCAGGGGCAAAGGAGAAGCCCCAGCAAGATGGTTCAGTTCAGTTCAGTCACTCAGTCGTGTCCAACTCTTTGTGACCCCATGAATCACAGCACGCCAGGCCTCCCTGTCCATCACCAACACCCGAAGTTCACTCAAACTCATGTCCACCCAGTAGGTGATGACATCCAGCCATCTCATCCTCTGTCTTCCCCTTCGCCTCCTGCACCCAATCCCTCCCAGCATCAGAGTCTTTTCCAATGAGTTAACACTTCACATGAGGTGGCCAAAGTATTGGAATTTCAGCATCAGTCCTTCCAATGAAAACCTAGGACTGATCTCCTTTAGAATGGACTGGCTGGATCTTCTTGCAAACCAAGGGACTCTCAAGAGTCTTCTCCAGCACCACAGTTCAAAAGTATCAATTCTTCAGTGCTCAGCTTTCTTCAAAGTCCAACTCTCACATCCATACATGACCACTGGAAAAACCATAGCCTTGACTAGATAGACTTTTGTTGGTAAAGTAATGTCTGTGCTTTTCAATATACCATCTAAGTTTGTCATAACTTTCATTACAAGGAGTAAGCATCTTTTAAATTCATGGCTTCAGTCAACATCTGAAGTGATTTTGGAGCCCAGAAAAATAAAGTCTGACATTGTTTCCACTGTTTCCCCATCTATTTCCCATGAAGTGATGGGACCAGATGCCATGATCTTAGTTCTCTGAATGTTGATCTTTAAGCCAACTTTTTCACTCTCCTCTTTCACTTTTATCAAGAGGCTTTTTAGTTCCAATTCACTTTCTGCCATAAGGGTGGTGTCATCTGCATATCTGAGGTTATTGAGACTTCTCCCAGCAATCGTGATTCCAGCTTGTGCTTCTTCCAGCCCAGCATTTCTTATGATGTACTCTGCATATAAGTTAAATAAACAGGGTGACAATATACAGCCTTTACGTACTCCTTTGCTATTTGGACCCATTCTGTTGTTCCATGTCCAGTTCCAACTGTTGCTTCTTCACCTGCATAGAGGTTTCTCAAGAGGCAAGTCAGGTGGTCTGGTATTCCCATCTCTTTCAGAATTTTCCACAGTTTATTGTGATCCACACCGTCAAAGGCATAGGCAATAAAGCAGAAATAGATGTTTTTCTGGAACTCTCTTCCTTTTCAATGATCCAGCAATTTTGGCAATTTGATCTCTGTTTCCTCTGCCTTTTCCAAAGCAAGCATGAACATCTGGAATTTCACGGTTCACATATTGCTGAATCCTGGCTTGGAGAATTTTGAGCATTTTTTTAATAGGGTTTGAGATGAGTGTAATTGTGCCATAGTTTGGTCATTCTTTGACATTGCCTTTGTTTTGGATTGGAATGAAAACTGACCTTTTCCAGTCTTGTGGCCACTGCTGAGTTTTCCAAAGTAGCTAGCATATTGAGTGCAGTGCTTTCACAGCATCATCTTTCAGGATTTGAAATAGCTCAACTGAAATTCCATCACCTCCACTAGCTTTGTTTGTAGTGATGTTTTCTAAGGCACACTTGATGTCACATTCCAGGATATCCGGCTCTAGGTGAGTTATCACACCATCATGATTATCTGTGTCGTGAAGCTCTTTTTTATAGTTTTTCTTTGTATTCTTGCCATCTCTTCTTAATATCTTCTGCTTCTGTTAGGTATATACCATTTCTGTCCTTTATCGACCCATCTTTGTATGAAATGTTCCCTTGATATCTCTGATTTTCTTGACAAGATCTCTAGCCTTTCACATTCTGTTGTTTTCCTCTATTTCTTTGCATTGATCACTGAGCAAGGCTTTCTCTCTGTCCTTGCTATTCTTTGGAACTCTGCATTCAGATGTTTATATCTTTCCTTTTCTCCTTTGCTTTTTGCTTCTCTTCTTTTCATAGCTATTTGTAAGGCTTCCTCAGACAGCCATTTTGCTTTTTGGCATTTCTTTTTCAGGCGGATGATCTCGATCCCTGTCTCCTGTACAATGTCAGGAACCTCCGTCCATAGTTCATCAGGCACTCTATCCGATTTGGTCCCTTAAATCTAACTCTCACTTCCACTGTATAATCATAAGGGATTTGATTTCGGTCATATCTGAATGGTCTAGTGGTTTTTCCTCTCTTTCTTCAATCTAAGTGTGAATTTGGCAACAAGGGGTTCATGATCTGAATCACAGTCAGCTCCAGTCTTGTTTTTGCTGACTGTATAGAGTTTCTCCATCTTTGACTGCAAATAACATAATCAATCTGATTTCACTCTTGACTATTTGGTAATGTCCATATGTAGAGTCTTCTTTTGTGTTGTTGGAAGAGGGTGTTTGCTATGACCAGTGCATTCTCTTGGCAAAACTCTATTAGCCTTTGCCCTGCATCATTCCGTACTCCAAGCCATATTTGCCTGTTACTCCAGGTGTTTCTTGACTTCCTACTTTTGTATTCCAGTCTTCTATCATGAAAACGACATCTTTTTTGGGGTGTTAGTTCTAAAAGGTCTTGTAGGTGTTCATAGACCATTCAACTTCTGCTTCTTCAGTGTTCCTGGTTGGAGCATAGACTTGGCTTACTGTGATATTTAATGGTTTGCCTTGGAAACGAACAGAGATCATTCTGTCGTTTTTGAGATTGCATCCAAGTACTGCATTTTGGACTCTTTTGTTGAACATGATGGCTACTCCATTTATTCTAAGGGATTCCTGCCCACAGTAGTAGATGTAATGGTTATCTGAGTTAAATTCACCCATTCCAGTCCATTTTAGTTTGCTGATTCCTAGAATGTTGACGTTCAGTCTTACCATCTACTGTTTGACCACTTCCAATTTGCCTTGATTCATGGACCTGACCTTCCAGGTTCCTATGCAATATTGCTTTTTACAGCATTGGACCTTGCTTCTATTACCAGTCACATACACAGCTGGGTATTGTTTTTGATTTGGCTCTATCCCTTCATTTTTTCTGGATTTATTTCTCCACTGATCTCCTGTAGCATATTGGGCACCTACCAACCTGGGGAGTTCCCCTTTCAGTATCCTTTAATTTTACCTTTTCATACTGTTCATGGGGTTCTCAAGGCAAGAATACTGAAGTGGTTTGCCATTCCCTTCTCCAGTGGACCACATCCTGTCAGATCTCTCCACCATGACCCGCCTATCTTGGGTTGCCCCACTGGCATGTCTTAGTTTCATTGAGTTAGACAAGGCTGTGGTCCTGGTGTGATTAGATTGACTAGTTTTCTGTGAGTATGGTTTCAGTGTGTTTGCCCTCTGATCCCCTCTTGCAGCACCTACCATCTTACTTGGGTTTCTCTTACCTTGGAAGTGGGGTATCTCCTCACGCCCGCCCCTCCTGACCTTGGACGTGGAGTAGCTCCTCTCAGCCCTCCTGTGTAGGAGGAGCAAAATCACCTTTAGAATCAAAACCCATACTTGCCAGAATCTCAGAGGGTTCAAACAAACCTTATGTGCACCAGAACCCAGACCCCACAGATACTGAGACAGAACTGTTTGAGTGTCTCCTGAAGAGGTTTGGATCATCAGTGGACCGCTGCAGGGGCAGGGGCTTTGGGTCCATCATACCTGGGTATGGCATATGCCTGCTTGGAGGAAGTTGCCATTACACCCACTATAGAGCTGCAAGAATTTACACAAGGCTGGGGAAACAGTATCTTGGAGGGTACAAACAGAACCTTGCGTGCACCAGGACCCAGGGGAAAGGATTAGTGACCCCACAAGAGAATGACTCAGACTTGTCTGGGCGTGTCCAAGAGACTCCAGCAGAGACGTGGGTCAGTGGTGGCCTGCTGCAGTGTTGGGAGCACTGGGTGTAGCAGTACATGCATGGTACCTTTTGAAGGAGGTGACCATTATCTTCATTATCTTCACCATAGTTGGACTGCAGGTAAATAACAGGGAGGGAATACAACCCTACTGATCAACAGAAAATTGGATTAAAGATTTACTGAACATGCCTGACCCCCCCCCCATCAGAACAAGACCCAGTTTCCCCTCAGTAAGTCTCTCCCATCAGTAAGCTTCCATAAGCCTCTTATCTTCTCCATCAGAGGGCAGACAGACTGAAATTCATAATCACAGAA
Source organism: Tragelaphus eurycerus (assembly GCA_935064755.1). NCBI lineage: Eukaryota > Metazoa > Chordata > Mammalia > Artiodactyla > Bovidae > Tragelaphus > Tragelaphus eurycerus. The sequence goes on along the minus strand of CAKXYN010000007.1, from coordinate 46,453,341 downwards.
CACTAACCAATCTGATCACATGGACCACAGTGTTATCTAACTCAATGAAACTATGAGCCATGCCATCTAGGGCCACCCAAGATGGACAGGTCATGGTGGAGAGTTCTGAGAAAACGTGGTCCACTGGAGATGGGAAAGACGAACCACTTCAGTATTCTTGCCTTGAGAACCCCATGAACAGTATGAAAAGGCAAAAAGATAGGACTCTGAAAGATAAACTCCCCAGGTTATTAGGTGCCCAATATGATACTGGAGATCAGTGGAGAAATAACCGCAGAAAGAATGAAGAGACAGAGACAAAGCAACAACAACATTCAGTTGTGGATGTGACTGGTGATGGAAGTAAAGTCTGATGTTGTAAAGAGCAATATTGCATAGGAAACTGGAATGCCAGGTCCATGAATCAAGAAAAATTGGAAGTGGTCGAACGAGATAGCAAGAGATGGCATCAATATTTTAGGAATAGATGAACTAAAATGTAATGAAATAGGTGAATTTAACTCAGATGACTATTAGATCTACTACTGTGGGCAAGAATCCCTTAGAAGAAATGGAGTAACCATCATAGTCAACAAAAGAATTCAAATGCAGTACTTCAATGCAATCTCACAAATGACAGAATGATTTCTGTTTGCTTCCAAAGCAAACCATTCAATATCACAGTAATCCAGGTCTATGTCCCAGCCAGTAATACTGAAGAAGCTGAAGTTGAATGGTTCTATGAATTCCTACTAGACCTTGTAAAACTAACACATAAAAAAGGTGTCTTTTATTTATAGGGGACTGAAATTAAGAAGTAGGAATACAAGAAATACCAGATTAACAGGCAAATTTGGCCTTGGGTTACAGAATGAAGTAGGGCAAAGCCTAAGAGAGTGTTGCCAAGAGAACACACTGGTCATAGAAAACATCCTCTTGCAACAACACAAGAGAAGACTCTACACATGGGCATCACCAGATGGTCAATACTAAAATCAGATTGATTATATTCTTTGAAGCCAAAGGAGGAGAAGCTCTATACAGTCAGCAAAAACAAGACCAGGAGCTGACTGTGGCTCAGATCATGAACTCCTTATTGTGAAATTCAGACATAAATTGAGAAAATATAGGGAAAACCACTAAACCATTCAGGCATGACCTAAATTAAATGCCTTACGATTAAACAATGAAAGTTACTAATAGATTCACGGGATTAGATCTAATAGACAGAATGTCTGATGAACTATGGATAGAGGTTCCTTACATTGTACAAGAGGCAGGTATCAACACAATTCCCAAGAAAAAGAAATGCAAAAAGGCAAAATGGCTATCTGAGGAGGTCTTACAAATAACTGTGAAAAGAAGATAAACTAAAGGAAAAGGAGAAAAGGGAAGATATACCCATTTCATTGCAGAGTTCCAAAGAATAGCAAGGAAAGATAAGAAAGCCTTCCTCAGTGATCAGTACAGAGAAATAGAGGGAAACAATAGAATGGGAAAGACTAGAGATCTTTAAAAAAAAAAAAAAAAAAAAATATAGATACCAAGGGAATATTTCTTCCAAAGATGGGCTCAATAAAGAACAGAAATGGTATAGACCTAACAGAAGCAGAAGAAGAAGAGGTGGCAAGAGTACACAAAAGAATTCTACAATAAGAGGGCTGGGATGAGGAACACATTTACACCCATGGGTGATTCATGTCAATGTATGGCAACAACCACTACAATATTGTAAAGTAATTAGCCTACAATTAAAGTAAATAAAAAATAAATCTTCACGACCCAGATAATCATGATGGTGTGATCATTCACCTAGACCCAGATCTCCTGGAATGTAAAGTCAAGTGGGCCTTAGGAAGCATCACTATGAACAAAACTAGTGGAGGTGATGGAATTCCAGTTGAGCTATTTCAGATCGTGAAAGATTATGCATTTCCAAATGCCAACAAATTTGGAAATCTCAACAGAGGCCACAGGACTGGAAAAGGTCAGTTTTCATTCCAATCCCAAAGAAAGGCAATGCCAAAAAATGTTCAAACTGTCGCACAATTGCTCTCATATCACATGCTAGCAAAGTAATGATCAAAATTCTCCAAGCCAGGCTTCAACTGTACCTGAACTATGAAATTCTAGATGTTCAAGCTGTGTTTAGAAAAGACAGAGGAACCAGAGATCAAATTGCCAATATCCGTGCATCATTGAAAAGGCAAGATAGTTCCAGAAAAACATCTTCTGCTTTTCAGAATACAAAAAAGCCTTTGACTGTGTGGATCACAACAAACTGGAAAGCTCTTAAAGAGACAGGAATATCAGACCACCTGACCTGCCTCCTGAGAAATCTGTATACAGTTCAGGAAGCAACAGTTAGAACTGGACATAGAACAACAGACTGGTTCCAAATTGGGAATGGAGTATGTCAAGGTTGTATATTGTCACCCTGCTTATTTCACTTATATGCAGAGTACATCATGAGAAATGCTGGACTGGATGAAGAACAAGCTGGGATCAAGATTGCTGGGAGAAATATCGATAACCTTGAATATGCAGACGGCACTACCCTTATGGCAGAAAATGAAGAACTAAAGAGCCTCTTGATGAAAGTGAAAGACAAGAGTCAAAAAGTTGGCTTAAAATCAACATTCAGAAAACTAAGATCATGGCATCTGGTTTCATCACTTCATGGCAAATGCATGGGGAAGCAATGGAAACAGTGACAGACTTTTTTTTCGGGGCGGGGTCGGGGGGGGGGCAGAGGTCCAAAATCACTGCAGATGGTGACTGCAGCCATGAAAATAAAATTCGCTTGCTCTTTGGATGAAAAGTTATGACCAACCTAGACAGCATGTTAGAAAGCAGAGAGATTACCTTGCCCACAAAGATCTTTCTAGTAAAAGCTATGGTTTTTCCAGTAGTCATGTATGGATGTGCAAGCTGGATTATAAAGTTGAACACAAAATAACTGATGCTTTTGAACCGTGGTTTTGGAGTAAATTCTTGAGAGTCCCTTGGACTGCAAGGAGATCCAATTAGTCCATCCTAAAATCAGTCCTGAATAATCACTGGAAGGACTGATGCAGAAGATGAAACTCCAATACTTTGGCCACCTGATTTGAAAATCTGACTCATTTCAAAAAAACCTGATGCTTGGAAAGATTGAAAATAGGAGTAGAAGGAGATGACAGAGGCTGAGATAGCTGGATGACATCACCGACTCAATGGACATGAATTTGAGTGAACTCCTGGAGTCAGTGTTCAACACCAGTCCTGGCGTGCTACAGTCCATGGATCACAAAGGTTCGGACATGATTGAACAACTGAATGAAATTGACTGAAGCATCCAGAGGCCCACCTCAGATTCAATTGAGGGGGATGTAGACCCTAACTCTAGGTAAAGGCAATGTCAGTAACAGCAAAATTATAACATGTAATGGAAGTATGGAGAGATGAAGTTGGGGTTCAGAGTTAGTAGATACAAACCAAAACCAAGTATATAACTTGTTTTTTACAACATCCTAATGTATAGTCAGTTCAGTTCAGTCACTCAGTTGTGTCGTGTCCAACTCTTTGCGACCCCATTAATTGCAGCATGCCAGGCCTCCCTGTCCATCACCAACTCCCAGAGTTCACTCAAACTCAAGTCCATTGAGTTGGTGATGCCATCCAGCCATCTCATTCTCTGTCGTTCCCTTCTCCTCCTGCCCCCAATCCCTCCCAGTATCAGAGTCTTTTCCAATGAGTCAACACTTCACATGACATGGCCAAAGTACTGGAGGTTCACCTTTAGCATCATGATGGCTCAGAGGCTAGAGTGTCTGCCTGGAATGCAGGAGACCCGGGTTCAGTCCCTGCATCTGGAAGATCCCATAGAGAAGGAAATGGCAACCCACTCCAGTACTCTTGCCTGGAAAATCCCATGGAGGGAGGAGCCTGGTAAGCTAAAGTTCATGGGATCACAAAGAGTCAGACACGACTGAGCGGTTATTGCTATTGCTTCCAAAGAACACCCAGGACTGATCTACAGAATGGACTAGCTGGATCTCCTTGCAGTCCAAGGACTCTCAAGAGTCTTCTCCAACACCACAGTTCAAAAGCACCAATTCATTGGCGCTCAGCTTTCTTCAAAGTCCAACTCTCACATCCATACATGACTACTGGATAAACCATAGCCTTGACTAGACGGACCTTTGTTGGCAAAGTAATGTCTCTGCTTTTGAATACGCTATCTAGGTTGGTCATAACTTTCCTTCCAAGGAGTAAGTGTCTTTTAATTTCATGGCTGCAATCACCATCTGCAGTGATTTTGGAGCCCCCAAAATAAAGTCTGACACTCTTTTCACTGTTTCCCCATCTATTCCCCATGAACTGATGGGACCAGATGCTATGATCTTAGTTTTCTGAATGTTGAGATTTAGGCCAACTTTTTCACTCTCATCTTTCACTTTCATCAAGAGGCTTTTTAGTTCCTCTTCACTTTCTGCCATAAGGGTGGTGTCATCTGCATATCTGAGGTTATTGAGATTTCTCCCAGCAATCTTGACCCCAGCTTGTGCTTCTTTCAAGCACTTCTTGAGCCCAGTGTTTCTCATGATGTACTCTGAATATAAGTTAAATAAACAGGGTGACAATATACAGCCTTGACATAACCTTTTCCTATTTGGAACCAGTCTGTTGTTCCATATCCAGTTCTAACTGTTGCTGCCTGACCTGCATATATGTTTCTCAAGAGGCATGTCAGGTGGTCTGGTATTCCCATCTATTTCAGAATTTTCCACAGTTTATTGTGATCCACACAGTCAAACACTTTGGCATAGGCAATAAAACAGAAATAGATGTTTTCTGGAACTCTCTTGCTTTTTCCATGATGCAGTGGATGTTGGCAATTTCATCTTTGGTTCCTCTGCCTTTTCTAAAGCCAGCTTGAACATCTGGAAATTCATGGTTCACGTATTGCTGAAGCCTCGCTTGGATAATTTTGAGCATTTGTTTACTAGGGTGTGAGGTGAGTGCAGTTGTGCTGTAGTTTGATCATTCTTTGGCATTGCTTTTCTTTGGGATTGGAATGAAAACTGACCTTTTCCAGTCCTGTGGCCACTACTGAGTTTTCCAAATTAGCTGGCACATTGAGTGCAGCACTTTCACAGCATCTTCTTTCAGGATTTGAAATAGCTCAACTGAAATTCCATCACCTCCACTAGCTTTGTTCATAGCTGAGCCACAAGCAAAACCCAAGAATACTGGAGTGGGTAGACTATCCCTTCTCCAGTGGATTTTCTCAACCCAGTAAATGAACTGGGGTTTCTTGCATTGCAGACAGAGTCTTTATCAACTGAGCCATCATGAAAGATTGTGATAATTCATTACAGTAGTAACACAGTTGTAGGGAATAATAACATAAAATGGAAAGGACAATGATGAGTTACAAGGCAAAACAAATTATATGCCTTTGATCTAACCAGTGGTAGAAAACTAAGATATCAATAGTCATCACTTAGCACATGGACTTTTATTCAACTCTTCTTTAAAGAGAGCAAGAGACCATACTAGAACTTGGACCAACCTGTTATTTCCTATGCAAATACTGACTTTACTGATATTAATGATGTTTGAGCGATTTAAAAAAATGGTTGGGACACAGAGAAATGATAATAATGGTAATAAGAAAGCACTGAATTGAGTGGCAAAATAAGATTTAATCAATAATAGAATAATTTAAAAGGGAGAGATTAATGTGGTTGTTACAAAAATTATGATAAAATATGTGACTGTGGCATATTATTGCATCTAAATGAAGGAAAACCAACCTCTGGCAGGCAACATAGAAGCTGAAAGAACCTGCCAAACATGTTCCCCTTATCTCAGTTCATGTGTGATAAGTCACTTTAGTTGTGTCTGACTCTTTGCCAAGCTATGGACTGTAGCCAGCCAGGCTTCTCTGGCCTTGGGGATTCTCCAGGCAAGAATACTGGAGTGGGTTGCCTTTTCCTCCTCTAGGGGATCTTCCCTACCCAGAGATTGAATCCACATCTCTTACATCTCCAGCATTGACAGGCAATTTCTTTACCACTAGCGCCACCTGGGAAGCCCTTACCTCATCTCAGATACATTTTTTTTTTTTTTTTTTTTAAGTAGGCTTTATTTTATTTTTTAATTTTATTTTATTTAACTTTACAATATTGTATTGGTTTTTCCATATATCAAATAAATATATGTTAAGAAGAAACACAGAAACACACCTACACACCCTAAATAAGTTTAATCTTTCAATATCATATTGGTAGAGGATGGATGATTTGAGGACCAATATATTTTCACTAAATCTCCTGATAGTGTTCCAAGGTTGTACATTAAATTTAAACAGCTTGGCCAGAGAGAAAACCTTTTTATGGGAATATATATTGTTACACATATACTGGAAGACAAAATTACAGAATCAGATGACTAAAACTGAAACCTTGAGTGCATATTGATATTATGGCAGCTGTCTCCAGTATTATGGTGAAAATATAGGTTATCTTGTACCATAGTGTGGTAGTATCATGGGTATTAGAATGCATAATTGGAATGAATGAGACTATAAATGTAAGAAATTATCATTCTATACTTATAGTTGGATATTGGGCAAGTCTACAGTTTCTTTTATTATTGTACTAAATAAAAACTTTTGGAATTTTTGACAGCATACTATTTGTATTCACTGAAAAATATCAGAAGTAGGCATATTAGACCCAAAATATCTCCACTTAAAGAGTTCTCACTACCCTATAGGAAAACAAGACAATTTTTGAAAAATAAATTCTCACTCTAATGATTTGAATTACATGGTTTCTCTAATAGTATCTGTTGCCAGGTATGATGACTAAAATATAAGGTTGACTGTTGAGATGTTGTATGTTGGTTTAAGTTTCCTTTTGTGTCCTATCTCAGTTTTGAGCCAAGTCTCTGTCTCTCTTCTTACACACACACACACACACACATATATAATAAATTGTGTCTTCTTCCTTTCCTTCCTTCCTTTGTCCTTTCTTTCCCTCTTTCTTTCATTGTCTTTTACTCTATATATCTATCGATTCATTGATTGATTTCTTGTGGAAACACGTGAGGAGGTTATTTACTGCCCTTCTCCTAGAATGTCTGAATTTTCCAATATACTGTTAACAACTTGCTGAAATGAATCATATACTTGATTGCCATCAAAAGTAAGTTGATGCATTACACTGATTATATCATTGCATTGACATAAAATATATCCAATATTTTTTACAAATAGAGTAATATATTTGATTAATTTTAGAAACATTTTATTTTGTATCCGGGCCTGCTGCAATTCATGGGGTTGCAAAGAGTCGGACACGACTCAGCGACTGATCTGATCTGATCTGATGTCTAATAAACAATATTATGATAGTTTCAGGTGAGCTGTGAAGGGACTCAGTCATACATATATACGTATCCATTTTGCCCATAACTCCACTCCCATTCAGGTTGCCACATAACATTGAACAGGGTTCCATGTGCTATACAGTAGGTCCTTGTTAGTAATCAATTTTAAATACAGCAGTACATATTCATCCTAAACTCCCTAATTATCCTTTCCTCCATCCTTCCCCTCAGCAACCATAAGCTCATTCTTTAAGTCTGTTTCTGCTTTGTAAGTTCATGTGTATCAGTTTTCTTTAGATTCCACATATAAGGAATGCCATACAATATTTCTCTTTCTCTGTCTGACTTACTTAAGTCTATGTGACACTCTCTGGGTCCATCCATGTTGCTGCAAATGGCATTATTTCATTATTTTTAATGGCTGAGTAATATGCTGTTGAAGGGATCCCTCCTACACTGTTGGTGAGGATGTAAGTTGGTAAAGCCACTATGGAGAACAGTGTGGAGGCTCCTTAAAAAACTAAAAATAGAACTATCATATGACCCTGAAATCCCACTCCTGAATGCATATCCACAGGAAAACATGATCCAAAAAATACATGCACCCCCAATGTTCAAGTTATGTCTGGCTCTTTGTGACCCCATGCACCATAGCCCACCAGGCTTTTCTGTCCTTGGTACTCTCCAGGCAAGAATACTGTAGTGGGTTGCTATGCCCTCCTATAGGGGATCTTCCAGTATCAAGGACAGAACCTGTGTCACTTATATCTCCTGCATTGACAGTCGGGTTCTTTACCACTAGCACCACTTGGGAATCCCTAAAGAAGATGTGGTACATATATGACAGATTTTATAGCATATGTACTATATGTAATAGGATATGTGAATAATGGTTAATTATATCATCTAAAATACAGGAAACAGATGAATCTGTTAAATTATTTGGAATAGCTCAAGCATGGATCATGAGAGATATTTCATAAACAATATGATGTAAAAACTATTTTACTTCATTCTTCTAACAATAAAGTGGTACAATACTACAATAGGAGGATTTTGGGATTGTGGTAGACATGTATATAGCAAATGAGGATCTTGTTAGCATCACTAGATAAAGTTACCAGATAGAAACATGAATTCTTGAGAGTTTCAGAATAAAAACAGAGGTTTTTTTGAGGTATATACAGACAATATCAGTACAAGCAATACAATAGGGGGTATTTTGTTTTACTATAGAAATATATCATTAATGGTGATTTTAGGGAGATATATTTTATCCACGAAGTGGTTGTAGTCCTCCTTTTGGAACTAATAGAACCCCATAAGAATTTAATTATTTTGTTTGCTGAATGGTCTAAAAATGTTATTTATTAAACACACCAAGTTAATTTAATAATAGAACTTCCAAATTTTATTTCTGTGATTAAGTTGGTATCTTATTACCATTTGCCTACAGAAGTTGAAAAATAGACTTCAAAATAGACAGAGAAGTACATATGGATGTATACTAAAACATAAAATCTTATACCCAGATGGTGATATTAAATATTTACTCTTTTACCACACACCATGGGTTGTCCATGGGATTTTCCAGGCACCAGAGTGGTTTGACATTTGCTTCTCTAGGAGATCTTCCCTGGCCCAGGAATCAAACCCATAACTTCTGCCGCATCTCCTGCATTGCAGGCAGGACTTTACTGCTGAGCTACTAGGGAAGCTAAGATTATATGACATGACCAAATTTCTTATGGCTAGCAGATGAACCTTCCTTAGCTGGATAGATTAAAACAACCGTCAAGAGGGAATCCAATCATAGAAACTCCTGTGCAGATATCAAAGGAGAATTAAATTTGACTATGTAGCTTTTTCCAACCACAGGAAAGAAAAAAAAAAAAAAAAGTTGTTTATTTAGTTCAGTTGGGGTTTAGAATTCAAAGGTAGATTTCCTTCTGGTCCTTGGAAGTTGCTATTTGGATATACAAAATGAGAAGGCACAGAGGTGCCTTATATAATATCAACAGAACAGCATATTCCTTAACTGCAAATTAAAGATGCTGATGCAGTAAAGTGCTGTTCAGAAATAATAAAGAAAATATGTAAAGATGAACGAGGAAATAATTAACAGTAGTCAGAAGTGGTATCAAATGTATCCTAAGAAGATACAGCTGGACATTAGGTGCTGCCTATCCTCTAATCAAAAATACAACTTAGAGAATTAAGAATTCGCAACAAAGGCTTTTGACTCAATGCACTTCATAGGGTTATATATCTTTATGTCAATATAGACATTCCACTGGAGGCAATGTTAAAAAAAAAAAAAAAAAAAAACAAAACAAAAAACACAGGGAATAAAAACAAAAACTGTTGTACAGGTCTATCTGATTCCTTATTACCCACTGAGAATCAGTTAAACTGAGAGATGGGTGAGGAAGTAAAACACCGCTTAACAAAAATTCAGTTGAAGAGTGCATATGTTGGTGTTCAATCGCTTCAGTCGTGTCTGACACTTTGTGACCTCATGGACTTTAGCCCACCAGGTTCCTTGGTCCATGGGACTTTCCCAATAAGAATACTGGAGTGGGTTGTCCTGTTCTGCAGGAAATGTTCCCTACCCAGGGATGGGACTCACATCTCCACATCTCCTGCATTGCAGGCGGATTCTTTTCTGCTGAGCCACGAGGAAGCCCCAGATGAAGAGTAGCAGATTATATTATTAAAAAAAAAAAAAAAAAAAGGTCTCTTTCTTTCTCTGTCTGTGCTTCCATTTGGATATTTTCAATTGATTTAAGTTCCAATTTACCACTCTGTCTCTATTTTTTTGCTGTATGTAATTTACGATTACATTCATTTTAGAGTTCTCAGTTTTGTATATTATAGCACATAGCGATTTTTAAAAATTCACTTTATAGATTCCAATTGCTGTTAAATCTTGCATGCATTTTTTCCATTTTTCACATTTTGGATATTCTGGAACATAGAATTATTTTAAATCTTTGTGCTGTGCTTAATTGCTCAGTCACCTCCAACTCTTTGTGTCCCCATGGACTGTAGCCCGCCAAGCTCCTCTGTCCATGGGGATTCTCCAAGGCAAGAATACAGGAGTGGGTTGCATGCCCTCTTTCAGAGTATCTTCTCAAGCCAGTGATTGAACCCCAGTCTTCTGCATTGTAGGCAGACTCCTTTCTTTTGAGCCAACAGAGAAGCCCAGAAATGCTACAGTAGGTAGCTTAGCCCTTCTCCAGGGGATCTTCCCAACCCAGGAATTAAACTGGAGCCTCCTGCTTTGCAGGCTGATTCTTTACCAGCTGAGCTACCACAGAAGCCCAAGTCCCTGTGAGGTAACTTCAAACTTGGATCCTTTATAATTCTACTTTTTTCTTTCACTTCCAGTCACTTGGTCCATGCTGTGCCTGTGTTTTGTGTGTTTATAGGTGCAAGCCTAGTAAAGTTTGACAGTGGTAATACTTTGAAAAAAAAAAAAAAATAGAATTTCAGATAATGGAAATTTCCTTTGGAAATGATTAACATTTCCTTCTTTAGGCGAATAGAGTGGTTGCTATTCTCATTATTTATGGGCTGTCTTGAATTGAGGCTGGATTTCATTCCTTAAAAAATCTAAGTTTACCCTTGATTCAACCTTGGATTTGCAGAGTTTTCAACTATATTCTTCTTTTATTTTGTGGACCATTGCTCTAGTATTTTTAACCCTAGTATTTGCCTAATTAAGCTTTCAAAAATATCCTGTTTGTTTGTCCAAGACGTTTGGCTAATGATTTTAGTCATGATTTCAAATGACTTTAAGGATTTAACAAATGTAGTAAGAGAGAAATAGTCATGTCTTTGAACTCCCCAATTCTTTACCAAAAATTTTCATGGCATCTTTGTCCAGTCACATTGCTACCTTCTGGGCTATGATTTGGATCTTCAACCTCTGGTTTTAATCAGAATTTTAAAAATCTCCTACAGTAGAAGCATGCAGCTATGGAAACAAGATTTCTCCTACTCTATACCCTGCTCCTCATTTTGATTCCTGGAGTTAGATTTCTATACCCTTCAAACAAAATACAGATATTTTCTATGCTTTTATAGTTACTTTAGGTAGAAGCACTGACTGTCTTTCAGAAACTCTATCCCACAAAAATGGGAAATATATCAAAGTGTAGTTTATTAGACTTTTTTTTCATGTGGAGAAAATTAGAAGTCATTAGGATCCCTGTTGTAACTCGATAGCATAGTTTTATATTTTATATATATATACATATACACACACACACACACACACACACACACACGACTACATACTGCTAAGTAGCTTCAGTCATGTCCAACTCTGTGCGACCCCATAGACAGCAGCCCAACAGGCTCCCTCATCCCTGGGATTCTGCAGGCAAGAACACTGGAGTGGGTTGCCATTTCCTTCTCCAATGCATCAAAGTGAAAAGTGAAAGTGAAGTCGCTCAGTCATGTGCGACTCTTAGCGACCCCATGGACTGCAGCCTACCAGGCTCCTCTATCCATGGGATTTTCCAGGCAAGAGTACTGGAGTGGGGTGCCGTTGCCTTCTCCGATACAACTACATAGTGAACTGTATAAGCTATAGACCATATTTTAAATGGAAAAGAATTACAGGAAAGAAAATGGAAATAGATATCTTATTTTCCCCATTAAAACATTCTTGTAGAAATTTTTGTCTTTCACTGAGCTTAAAACATTCACATACTGAAAGTTAATGTTAAAGTTTTTGACCAACAAATCTGTCCTGCCAAGCATTATATGGTTATTAATGATACAATGCATGATGTATGATAAAAGTATACAACTGAGTTGGGCTTTTATGCATATGCAGTTTGGTTTTTGTTTTCCTTTAACTTGTTTTTTTTTTTTTTCCTATGAAAATATGTAGCAGCAGTGTTTGGATTAAACAAACAAACAGAACTGAGTTGCTGATATTCAAAGAATGACTATTTGTGTGTGTATATATGCATATACATACATATATATATACATACATACACACACATATATATATACTTGGCAACCCACTCCAGTATTCTTGCCTAGGTAATCCCATGGACAGAGAAGCATGGTTGGCTACAGTCCGTGGGATTTAAGAGCCCGACGCAACTGAGCACATTAGCGCACACACAGGCACATAGATCCCCTAATAATAATATCTATTACAGACCTTATTTCTATTAGAAATCATTATTCAGAGAAATATTTTGCCTAAAAATTCTTATTAAGTATAAGATGGCTTATAATCTAATCATCTTATTTGTAGAATTTGATTCTTAATCAAAGATAATGATGTATTCTATCTTTTCTTATTTATATCAAATATCATTTTCTCTAACTTATTTTATCTTTATTCTCTCACTGTGAAACATGAGGACAATATTGAAATGTATATTACATTGTTTTCTCTGCAGTAGCCATATTATATTATTATTATCACTTATTATCATTAGTATTATTATTATTCTTTTCTGGCTACCAAGAAAGAAAGCTAATCAAGCAATAAATAATTAAAATGCCTTCTCATGTAACCCAATCCAATCAAACACTGAACCAAATCTACAGCTTTTTTGGGAAGTAAATCAGATTAGAATTTAGCTACACTATTGTGCTGTCATACTTTTGTCCTTGATTAAATTCACAGTGTCATTCCTTCAATAGGAAGTTTAATCTACATATTCTGACTGGAAGTGGGTCATACAAAAGTCCCAATGTGGCTATTATCCAATCCATTGTGACAGCAAGTTTTTGTTAAAACTTGATTTTTAGGCTAATTTGGAAAATTTTAAATGAATTATTTCAGCATCTTACCCAAAAGAGGCCTTGGGCTATTTGAAATTCTGATAGCATAATTATTATCATAGAGAGATAAATTTTGTTTGCCTGAGTTATGTTCCTGGCCATCTTGAGGATGTATATTCAGATTGGTATCATCTCTTTACCAGCAGATAGCACATGTGGCTATTTTATGTGTCAGCAAAAGGGCAAAACAATACTTATTAAATGATCAGTTTATTTAATCAGTAGATATACAGATAATAGAAACAAAATAAATCATAATTTATTAATAAACTTTGTTTCCTGATTTAAATCAATGTTCTTAATAACTTCAATCATTTTAATTATCATAAACAGCTAGCTGTTCCATTAGCTAATATATGTTAAGCAAACTCAAATATTAATCCCTAGTGTTTCACTCTAGACTTGTAGTACCTACTTACAGTTTTTGTTTGTTTTAGAAATATAGTCCACTTAAGCAGGTACTATAATAAATATATAAAAATTATCTATTTCTAACATAAATAGCAAAGATAAAGTTTGTATAAAAAAGCATCTGTTGATGTCTCACCACTTAATCTTCCAAGGAAAAAATTCTAGCCCTCAAAGATAATAAGCAAATTAAAAAATATTTTGTGTTAATTACCTCTTAAGCAATTGTTCTAAGGTACACAAGTTAGCCTCCACATACGAAACAAATAAAAATAAAACTATCTTCCTTTCTCATTGACTAAGGCCTCGCTGGTGGCTCAGATTGTAAAGAATCCACCTGCAATGCAAGAGGCCTGGATTTGATCCTTGGGTTAGGAAGAACTCCTGAAGCAGGGCATGGCAACCCACTACAGTATTCTTGCCTGGAGAATCGCCATGGATACGACTGAGTGACTAAGTACAGCACAGTACTCATTGACTAACTTCACATATTTTTAGACTTTTGTGCTTTCAGATCAGTTCAGTTCAGTCGCTCAGTCGTGTCTGACCTTTTGCAACCCCATGCATTGCAGCACGCCAGGCCTCCCTGTCCATCACCAACTCCCGGAGTTCACTCAGACTCACGTCCATCGAGTCAGTGATGCCATCCAGCCATCTCATCCTCTGTCATCCCCTTCTCCTCCTGCCTCCAATCCCTCCCAGCATCAGAGTCTTCTCCAATGAGTCAACTCTTCGCATGAGGGGCCAAAGTACTGGAGTTTCAGCTTTAGCATCATTCCTTCCAAAGAAATCCCAGGTCTGATCTCCTTCAGAATGGACTGGTTGGATATCCTTGAAGTCCAAGGGACTCTCAGGAGTCTTCTCCAACACCACAGTTCAAAAGCATCAATTCTTCAGCACTCAGCCTTCTTCACAGTCCAACTCTCATATCCATACATGACCATAGGAAAAACCATAACCTTGACTAGACGAACCTTTGTTGACAAAGTAATGTCTATGCTTTTGAATATGCTATCTCAGTTGGTCATAACTTTCCTTCCAAGGAATAAGCATCTTTTAATTTCATGGCTATAGTCACCATTTGCAGTGATTTTGGAGACCCCCCAAAATAAAGTCTGACACTGTTTCCACTGTTCCCCCATCTATTTCCCATGAAGTGATGGGACCAGATGCCATGATCTTTGTTTTCTGAATGTTGAGCTTTAGATTGGAGTAATTTACTTCCAGATTTTTTAATGAAGTTGTGCTAATTATGTATCAGATCAGGTCAGATCAGATCAGTTGCTCAGTCGTGTCTGACTCTTTGCGACCCCATGGCTGCAGTCACCATCTGCAGTGATTTTGGAGCCCAGAAAAAGAAAGTCTGACACTGTTTCCACTGTTTCCCCATCTATTTCCCATGTAGTGATGGGACCGGATGCCATGATCTTCGTTTTCTGAATGTTGAGCTTTAAGCCAACTTTCACTCTCCACTTTCACTTTCATCAAGAGGCTTTTTAGTTCCTCTTCACTTTCTGCTGTAAGAGTGGTGTCATCTGCATATCTGAGGTTATTGATATTTCTCCCAGCAATCTTGATTCCAGCTTGTGTTTCTTCCAGTCCAGCATTTCTCATGATGTACTCTGCATATAAATTAAATAAACAGGGTGACAATATACAGCCTTGATATACTCCTTTTCCTATTTGGAACCAGTCTGTTGTTCCATGTCCAGTTCTAACTGTTGCATCCTGACCTGCATACAGATTTCTCAAGAGGCAGATCAGGTGGTCTGGTATTCCCATCTCTTTCAGAATTTTCCACAGTTTATTGTGATCCACACAGTCAAAGGCTCTGGGATAGTCAATAAAGCAGAAATAGATGTTTTTCTGGAACTCTCTTGCTTTTTCCATGATCCAGCAGATGTTGGCAATTTGACCTCTGGTTCCTCTGTCTTTTCTAAAACCAGCTTGAACATCAGGATGTTCACGCTTCACGTATTGCTGAAGCCTGGCTTGGAGAATTTTGAGCATTACTTTACTAGCGTGTGAGATGAGTGCTATTGTGTGGTAGTTTGAGCATTCTTTGGCATTGCCTTTCTTTGGGATTGGAATGAAAACTGACCTTTTCCAGTCCTGTGACCACTGCTGAGTTCTCCATATTTGCTGGCATACTGAGTGCAGCACTTTCACAGTATCATCTTTCAAGATTTGAAATAGCTCAACTGGAATTCCATCACCTCCACTAGCTTTGTTCATAGTGATACTTTTTAAGGCTCACTTTACTTCACATTCCAGGATGTCTGGCTCTAGGTCAGTGATCACACCATCATAATTATGTAGGTCATGAAGATCTTTTTTGTACAGTTCTTCTGTGTATTCTTGCCACCTTTATTAAAACCAATTTCCTTCTAGAGGCAATGTCAGGAAAATTAGAATACAACCCGTAGACTATGAGGAAATACTTACAAAAGACACATCTGATTTTTTTTAAATGTATTTTCCAAAATTCACAAAGGACTCTTAAAACTCAAGAATAAGACCATTGCCAAATGAGATTAAAAATGAGCCAAAGATCTTAACAAAAATCTCATAAGATGTATAGATGGTAAATAATCACATGAAAGGATGTTCCATATCATATACATCAGGGCAATACAAACTAGAAGAACAATGTGATACCAGTACATATCTATTGGAAGAGGTAGAATCCAGAACAGTGGTAACACCAAAGGCTGGTGAGGATATGCAACAATAACAAGTCTCATTGCTGATGAGACAGCAGAATGTTATAGCGACTTTGGGAGACAATTTGATGGTTTCTTACAAAATTAGACATACTCTTACTATTTAATCCAATAAATGTGTTTTATATATATATAAACCAAAAAGATCTGAACAATTCAATCCACACAAAAACTTGCACACAGATGTTTATATTAGCTTTATTCATAGTTGTTAGCATTTGAAAGCAACCAAGATATTCTTTATAAGATGAATGGATAAACTGTCATACTCCCAGACAGTGTGTGCTTAGTCGTTTAGTTGTGTCTGACTCTTTGAAACCCCATTGATCACAGCCCCCTAGGCTCCTCTGTTCATGGGGATTCTCCAGGCAAGAATTTTGAAGTGGGTTGCCATGCCCTCCTCCAGGGGATCTTCCAAGCTCAGGGATCAAACTCAGATCTCCCTCTCTGCAAGCAGATTCTTTACTGTCTGAGCCACCAAAGCAGATCCAGACAGTCGAAACACTAAAAATAAATACTTATAAAATCATGAAAAGACATGAGAGAACTTTAAACACATATTATTAATTTAAAAAAAGTCAATCTTAAAATACATATATTCAGAATATATTATATTCTGGAGAGTGCAAATCTGTGGTGACATTGTTTATTCAGTGATTTGTGGTAGAGAAGCAATGAGATAAATAGGTACAGTACAGAGGATTTTTGAGTCAATAAAGTACTCTGTATGATGTTATAATTATGGATATATACTATTATATTTTTGTCCAAATCTATATAACACACATCACCAAGAGTGAGCTGTAATGTAAACTATGATTACAATGTGTCAGTGTAGGTTCATCAACAACAAGTGCACTCACTATGGCAACTGATGTTGATAAAAGGAGAGGCTAGACATGCATGCATGCTAAGTCACTTCAGTTATTTCTGACTGTACAACCCTGTGGACTGAAGGTTGCCAGGCTCTACTATCCATGAGACTCTCCAGGCAAGAATACTGGAGTGGGTTTCCATACCTTCCTCCAGGGATCTTTCAGATTGAACCCACATCTCTTAGGTCTTCCTGCACTGTCAGTTAGGTTCTTTACCACTAAGGCCACCTGGGAAGCCCAAGGCTTCACACATGTGGGGGCAAAATATACATATAAATCTCCATATGTTCTTCTCAATTTTGCTAGTAAAATAAAGTGTTTAAAAGCATGCAAACAAAAACTCAACAAGAACATTACAGGAAATTAAGTTTATAGGGAAATAATTTCATATAATCACAAATAGATTGAAATACAATGTTAGTTTTAAATTGGAAATCAAACAATTTAATTCGTTACATTAATAACAAGAAATTGCCTATGATTATTGCAAAAGATACAGATCAGCCAACCTTGAGAAAAAGAGCAGTGAAATAAAAATAGAAGGAAGGTTTCTTCACATAATTAAGGACATACACCCAAAAGTTGTATGTTTAATGTAATGGTAAATTACTGATAGTTTCATCTGGATAGTGAAAACAGATATGGATTTCTGTCACCATTAGTATTCAACATTGTGATGAAAGTTCAAATGAAGCAAAAATCTGATTTTTAATTGTTGAAGTGAAAAAGTAAAACTTATTTCTCACATGTGAATATAGAATATTTAAAATAATTTACAGACTAATAGCACAACTAATAAATGAATGTGACTAGGTCACTAAGGACAGACTTCTTTAATTAAAAATCAATTGTATTAATACATATGACAAAATTTATAGAAAATAACATTAAAAGTCCAATAAAATAAAACAATAAGATATAACAATAATTTTATATTAATATGATATAATAAATAACAATATTTTTATTGATGAATATCAATAATAATTTTATTAATAAATAAAACTAAATAACCAATAGATATGAATAAAATTTATATATACACAGAAGGAAAATATTTGTTTGCAATAAAGAATTCATCTTTGTAGAAGCCTATGAAATATTGACAGAAACATAAGATCAAAACAAAGGAGAGCTACTCCATGTTATTTTATTGAAAAATTTAATTTAAATATGTCAACACACCATGTATTTGATCTACTATTCTATGTAATTTTAGTAAAATGTTGTTAGGTTTCCTACCTTTCTTTAATTTTTTTTTAGAAATGGATTTATAAATTTGAGAACTATTATGTAAAAGCAAATGGCCAAAACTACTCAAGATAATCTTAAGAAAAACAGAGCTGGAGGAGTATCATATATTAAGGCTTATTTTATATTTAAAGTAATTAAAGGAGTGGACTGTGATTGAAATGGAACACAGTAGAAAAGCTAGAATATAATTCATGAATCCTCAGTCACTTGTTTTAGAACAAAGTTGATACTATGCACCAATTAGCTGAGAATAAATTTCTCAGTGAATAATGCAACATTCATTCTGTGCTCATATGAAATAAAATGAAACACAACTGTTATTTGACATCATTCATAAAAAGAACTTCATCAAGATGGAAAACAAATATACTGAAATTTAAAATAATTTAAAATAAAATGTAAATTTCTTTGCCTTTTCACGGATCACAGCCTTGTCATGGAGAAGGGGCTTGCATAGTTCAATGAAGCTATGGGCCATGTGGTGTAGGATCACAGTAAAGTATTCTAACAAAGTGTGGCCTACTGGAGGAGGAAATGGCAACGTGCTCCAGTATTCTTGCCTAGAGAATCCTACGGACAGTGTGAAAGGGCAATATATATATATAATACCCGGAGAGTAACCCTCTCAGGTTAATAGATGTCCAATGTGATACTGGAAAAGAGTGGAGGGCAATTATTAATAGCTCAAGAAAGAATAAAACCTCTGGGACAAAGCACAGAAACAATGCTCAGTGTACTGTATGTGTCTGGTAGTGAAAGTAAAATCTGAAGCTGTAAAGAGCTATATTGTATAGGAACCTGGAATATTTGATCCATGAATCAAGGTAAACTGAAAGTGATGATGCAGGATATGGAAAGATTGAATGAACATTGTCATCATAGGAATCAGTGAACTAAATTGGATGGCATTGGTTGAATTTAATTCAGATAGCCATTATATCTATTATTGTGAGCAAAACTTCCTTAGGAGAAACGGAGTAGCCCTCATAGTTAACAAAAGAGTCTGAAATGCAGTACTTGGGTGCAATCTCAAAAACAGAACAATCCTGCTTGGTGTCCACAGCAACCATTCAATATCACAGTAATTCAACTATCTGTCCCAATCAGTGACAACAAAGAAGTTGAAGTTCATTGGTTCTATGAAGACCTATACCACTTATGGAACTAACTTCAGGAAAATATATGCTTTACATCATAAGGGATTGGGATGTAAAAGTAGGACATCAAGAGATATCCAGAATAACAGGCAAGTTTAGCCTTATAATACAAAATGAAACAGGGCAAAGGCTGACAGAGTTTTGTCCAGAGAACACACTGGTCATAGCAAACACCCTTTTCCAACAACCCAAGAGAAGACTTTTCACATGGACACCACCAGACGGCCAGCAACAAAGTCAGATTGATTAAATACCTTGCAATTGAAGGTGGAGAAGCTCTATACAGTCAGTAAAAACAGGACCTAGAGTTGACTGGCTCAGATTATGAGCTGCTTAAATTCAGGGTTAAATTGAAGAAAGTGGGGAAAACCAGTAGGCCATTCAGGTATGACCTTAATCAAAACCCTTATGATTATACAGCAGAGGTGATTAAAAGATTTAAAGGATTAGAACTGGTAGACAGAGTGCCTGAAGAACTATGGACAGAAATTCATAACACTTTACAGTGAGTAGTGACCTATATCACGCCAAAGGGAAAAATAATACAAGAAGGCAGAGTAGTTTTCTGAGGAGTTCTTATGAGAAGAAGAGAAGTAAAAGGCAAGGGAGAAAGGAAAAGACATATCCAACTGAATGCAGAGTTCCAGAAAATAGCAAGGAAGGAAAAGAGCACCCTCTTGCATGAACAATGCAATGAAATAGAGGAAAACAATAAAATGGGAAATATTAGAGATCTCATGAAAATTGGAGATATCAAGGGAACATTTCATGAAAGGATGGGCATGATAAAGGACAGAAACAATAAGGACCTAACAGAAGTATAAGAAATTAACAAAAGACAGAATAAACAGAAAAACTATACAAAAAATGTCTTAATGATCCAGATAACCAGGATGGTGTGGTCACTCATTTAGATCAGACATCCTAGAATGTAAAGTCAAGAATGCCTTAGGAAGCATTACTATGAACAAAGCTAGTGGAAGTGACAGAATTCCAGGTGATCTATTCAAAATTCTAAAAGATAATATTATAATATGTCAGCAAATTTGGAAAGCTCAGCAGTGGCCACAACACTGGAAAAGGCCAGCTTTCCTTTCAATCCCAAAGAAGGGCAATGCCAAAGAATCTTAAAACTACTGTACAATTGTCCTCATTTCACATGATAGTAAGGTTATGTTCAGAATCCTTAAAGTTAGGCTTCAGCAGTGTGTGAACTGAAAACTTCCAGATGTGCAAACTGGGTATCAAAGAGTCATAGAGACCATAGATCAAATTGCCAACATTCGTTGGATCATGAAGAAAACAAGGGAATTCCAGAAAAACATGTTTCATTGACTACATGAAACCCTTTAACTGTGTGGATCAGAACACACTGTGGAAAATTCTTAAAGAGATGGGAACACCAGAGTACCTTATGTGTCTCCTGAGAAATGTGTATGTGGTTTCAAAAGCAACAGTTAGAACGAGACATGAAATAACAACTGGTTCAAAACTGAGAAAGGAGTACAACAAGGTTGTATAGTGTCACCCTGTTTATTTAGCTTATTTTCAGAGTGCATCATGTGAAATGATGGGCTGGATGAATCACAAGCTGGAATCAAGACTGCCAGGAGAAATATCAGCAGCCTTATATATGCAGATAATAACCAATAACAGAAAGTGAAGAGAAACTAAAGAGCTTCTTGATAAGAGTGAAAGAGGAGAGTGAAAAAGCTGGCTTGAAAGTGAACATTCAAAAATCTAAGATCATAACATCAGGTGCTATCACTTCATGGCAAATAGATGAGGAAAAGTGGAAGCAGAGACAGATTTTATTTTCTTGAACTCCAAAATCACTGCAGGCCGTGATTGCATCCATAAAATTAAAAGGCACTTGCTCCTTGGAAGAAAATCTATGACAAACCTAGACAGCACACTAAAAAGCAGAAACATCACAAAAGGAGAAGGGAGCAGCAGAGGAGGAGATGGTTAGATGGCATCACTGACTCCATGGACATGATTTTAGCAAATTCTGGGAGCTAGTGGAGGACAGAGCAGCCTGGTGTGCTGCAATGCATTAGGCTGCAGAGTCAGACAAGAACTAGGGACTGAAAAACAACAAAAATATCCTTGGATTAGGGAAAGTTTTTCCATAGAAAACAGAGAAATTTTTAAAGAAATTGTCTTTATATGAAGAAAAATTGTTTTAAAAAATAGACACTATTAAGAAGATGAAAAATCAGCCCATGGAGTAGAAGAATATTTTTGTAACATATGGAACCAAATAAGGATTCTAGTCCAGAATGCATGATAAGAACTTCAAACCAACAAAAATGCAGACATCAAAATATAATATTAGATAAGGAGCTGCTACAAACATAACAAAATAAGAGTATTAACATAGCCAGAGAACATAAGAAAGCGTTTTCATATTGCTTAAAAAAATAGAAAATAAAAATTCAAACAATTGTGTATCTCTTCATGCCTCCCACTGCAGTGAGGGATATTTGAGAGAACTAGAAATAGGAGAGAATCCTGATGAAAATGAAAAGAGTATGGGTTTTCAAACATTGCTGGTGGAAGTGGAGGCATTTTTGAATTAACTAAATTAATCAAGCATAAAAAGTGCTCCAAAATTACAAATGCATACATATAGTTTTTAAAAGTTCCTGTGTACATACATCACAAGAAATGCATACTGTTGTTCAAAGTAACATTTTAAATGAAAATATCAAAAACAGAATGAATAAAATTGTTTTGTATTATACATACAAAGGAAAACTGCACACCATGTGATAGGTGAAAATAATTTATAATCAAACTTCAACTACACAAAAAACATGTTAATCTGACAAAATGCTGTGCTAAAAAGTCAGGCATAGAAGTACACATTCTGTATGATTCCCACTTATTCAAATAATAAGAGAGAAAAACACAGAGAAAATTCTACAATAGGATTTTAATATGGTTATTTTATACTACAAAGTAAGGTAATTATTTTCATTAATGCCCACTTTTCAGTATATATTATAACTATTTCAGTTCAGTTCAGTCACTCAGTTGTGTCCTACTGTTTGCTACCCCATGAATTATGAGAAAAGCTATCTATTGTTTGTGTGCAGTTATATTTTATCTAGTCAGATCAGATCAGATCAGTCGCTCAGTCGTGTCCAACTTTTGCGACCCCATGAACTACAGCACGCCAGGCCTCCCTATCCATCACCAGCTCTCAGAGGTCACTCAGACTCACATCCATCGAGTCAGTGATGCCATCCAGCCATCTCATCCTCTGTCGTCCCCTTCTCCTCCTGCCCCCAATCCCTCCCAGCATCAGAGTCTTCTCCAATGAGTCAACTCTTCGCATGAAGTGGCCAAAATACTGGAGTTTCAGCTTTAGCATCATTCCTTCTAAAGAAATCCCAGGTCTGATCTCCTTCAGAATGGACCGGTTGGATCTCCTTGCAGTCCAAGGGGCTCTCAAGAGTCTTCTCCAACACCACAGTTCAAAAGCATCAATTCTTCGGCGCTCAGCCTTCTTCACAGTCCAGCTCTCACATCCATACATGACCACAGGAAAGACCATAGCCTTGACTAGGCGAACCTTTGTTGGCAAAGTGATGTCTCTGCTTTTGAATATGCTATCTAGGTTGGTCATAACTTTCCTTCCAAGGAGTAAGCATCTTTTAATTTCATGGCTGCAGTCACCATCTGCAGTGATTTTGGAGCCCAGAAAAAGAAAGTCTGACACTGTTTCCACTGTTTCTCCATCTATTTCCCATGTAATGATGGGACCAGGTGCCATGATCTTCGTTTTCTGAATGTTGAGCTTTAAGCCAACCTTTTCACTCTCCACTTTCACTCTCATCAAGAGGCTTTTGAGTTCCTCTTCACTTTCTGCCATAAGGGTGGTATCATCTGCATATCTGAGGTTATTGATATTTCTCCCGGCAATCTTGATTCCAGCTTGTGTTTCCTCCAGTCCAGCATTTCTCATGATGTACTCTTCATATAAGTTAAATAAACATGGTGACAATATACAGCCTTGACGTACTCCTTTTCCTATTTGGAACCAGTCTGTTGTTCCAGGACCAGTTCTAACTGTTGCTTCCTGACCTGCATACAGATTTCTCAAGAGGCAGATCAGGTGGTCTGGTATTCCCGTCTCTCTCAGAATTTTCCACAGTTTATTGCGATCTACACAGTCAAAGGCTTTGGCATAGTCAATAAAGCAGAAATAGATGTTTTTCTGGACCTCTCTTGCTTTTTCGATTATCAAGCGGATGTTGGCAATTTGATCTTTGGTTCCTCTGCCTTTTCTAAATCTAGCTTGAAAATCAGGAAGTTCACGGTTCACATATTGCTGAAGCCTGGCTTGGAGAATTTTGAGCATTACTTTACTAGCGTGTGAGATGAGTGCAATTGTGCAGTAGTTTGAGCATTCTTTGGCATTGCCTTTCTTTGGGATTGGGATGAAAACTGACCTTTTCCAATCCTGTGGCCACTGCTGAGTTTTCCAAATTTGCTGGCATATTGAGTGCAGCACTTTCACAGCATCATCTTTCAGGACTTGGAATAGCTCCACTGGAATTCCATCACCTCCACTAACTTTGTTCGTGGTGATGCTTTCTAAGGCCCACTTGACTTCCCATTCCAGGATGTCTGGCTCTAGGTCAGTGATCACACCATCATGATTATCTGGGTCGTGAAGATCTTTTTTGTACAGTTCTTCTGTGTATTCTCGCCACCTCTTCTTAATATCTTCTGCTTCCGTTAGGTCCATACCATTTCTGTTCTTTATCGAGCCCATTTTTGCATGAAATGTTCCTTTGGTATCTCTGATTTTCTTGAATAGATCCTTAGTCTTTCCCATTCTGTTGTTTTCCTCTCTTTCTTTGCATTGATCGCTGAAGAAGGCTTTCTTATCTCTTCTTGCTATTCTTTGGAACTCTGCATTCAGATGTTTATATCTTTCCTTTTCTCCTTTGCTTTTCAGTTCTCTTCTTTTCGCAGCTATTTGCAAGGCCTCCCCAGACAGCCATTTTGCTTTTTTGTATTTCTTTTCCATGGGGATGGTCTTGATCCCTGTCTCCTGTACAATGTCATAAACCTCATTCCATAGTTCATCAGGCACTCTATCGATCAGATCTAGGCCCTTAAATCTATTTCTCACTTCCACTGTATAATCATAAGGGATTTGATTTAGGTCATACCTGAATGGTCTAGTGATTTTCCCTACTTTCTTCAATTTCAGTCTGAATTTGGCAATAAGGAGTTCATGGTCTGAGCCACAGTCAGCTCCTGGTCTTGTTTTTGCTGATTGTATAGAGCTTCTCCATCTTTGGCTGCAAAGAATATAATCGATCTGATTTCAGTGTTGACCATCTGGTGATGTCCATGTATAGAGTCTTCTCTTGTGTTGTTGGAAGAGGGTATTTGCTATGACCAGTGCATTTTCTTGGCAAAACTCTGTTAGTCTTTGCCCTGCTTCATTCCGTATTCCAAGGCCAAATTTTCCTGTTACTCCAGGTGTTTCTTGACTTCCTACTTTTGCATTCCAGTCCCTTATAATGAAAAGGACATCTTTTTAGGGTGTTAGTTCTAAAAGGTCTTTTAGGTCTTCATAGAACCGTTCAACTTCAGCTTCTTCAGCGTTACTGGTTGGGGCATAGACTTGAATTACTGTGACATTGAATGGTTTGCCTTGGAAACAAACAGAGATCATTCTGTCGTTTTTGAGATTGCCTCCAAGTACTGCATTTCGGACTCTTTTGTTGACCATGATGGCCACTCCATTTCTTCTGAGGGATTCCTGCCCGCAGTAGTAAATATAATGGTCCTCTGAGTTAAATTCACCCCTTCCAGTCCATTTTAGTTCTCTAATTCCTAGAATGTGAGCATTCACTCTTGCCATCTCTTGTTTGACCACTTCCAATTTGCCTTGATTCATGGACCTGACATTCCAGGTTCCTATGCAATATTGCTGTTTACAGCATCGGACTTTGCTTCTATCACCAGACACATCTACAGCTGGGTATTCTTTCTGCTTTGGTTCCATCCTTTCATTCTTTCTGGAGTTATTTCACCACTGATCTTCAGTAGCATATTGGGCCCCTACTGACCTGGGGAGTTTCTCTTTCAGTATCCTATCATTTTTCCTTTTCATACTGTTCATGGAGTTCTCAGGGAAAGAATCATGAAGTGGTTTGCCATTCCCTTCTCCAGTGGACCACACCCTGTCAGATCTGTCCACCATGACCTGCCCATCCTGGGTTGCCCCACGGGCATGGCTTGATTTCATTGAGTTAGACAAGGCTGTGATCCTGGTGTGATTAGATTGACCAGTTTTCTGTGAGTATGGTTTCAGTGTATTTGCCCTCTGATGCCCTCTTGCAAGACCTACCATCTTACTTGGGTTTCTCTTACCTTGGGTGTGGGGTATCTCTTCCCGGCTGCTCCAGCAAAGCACAGCCATCGCACCTTACCTTGGATGAGGGGTCTCTCCTCACCGCCGCCCTTCCTGACCTCGGTTGTGGGGTAGCTCCTCTCGGCCGTGCTTAGTGCTCCAGTCCCTACCGCCGTCCTTCCTCGGTCATTGGCTAGCTCCTCTCGGGCGTGCTCTCAGTGCGCGAGGGGCTCCCCAGTGCGCCGCGCAGCCAGCCAGGGTCTCCCAGTGCGCCTACAAAGGTAGAGTCCTAATGGGTAAAACTTTTTTCTATTTAGGTTATCATCATATTAAAGGAATAAAGATGCTGAGTATGCTGTGGTCAAAATTACTTGATGGAGCTACTTGAACTGCTATAGTAATATATCTAGAGATTAGAATGATAACTTCCAGAGCTATTTGCAATAATAAGGCAATGGCACCCCACCCCAGTACTCTTGCCTGGAAAATCCCATGGACGGAGGAGCATGGTGGGCTCCAGTCCATGGGGTCGCTAAGAGTCAAACACGACTGAGCGACTTCACTTTCACTTTTCACTTTCATGCATTGGAGAAGGAAATGGCAACCCACTCCAGTATTCTTGCCTGGAGAATCCCAGGGACAGCCGTCTATGGGATCGCACAGAGTCGGACACGACTGAAGCGACTTAGCAGCAGCAGCCTTGCATGAAGGTTTCTTATACTTTTCACTATCCTAGATAATTAAAAAAGCATTATGCATGATTTTCTTCACATTATCTTATTCATGAATGATTATATTTGTATGTAGGATTTTATTGGTATTGTGCTTTGTTTATACAAAATAGCTTATTAATATTTTAAAATATAGGATTTAAATTCCAGATTCCCCACTTGAATTTCAAGTCCTCTGTAGTACCCAATGCAGGAATCAGAAAGGATAGACCCAAAACAAAACACATGTATAGTTCCCTGGAGTCCATTGATTTTTCCAGGATTGATTGTGTTTAGCTTTATATCTTTGTAGCTTTATATCCTTAGTCTTAGGTGTTAGATAGACTTTTCTTTTCTTTGTCATTCTATATTTACCTCAAATTCTTATCTTTCTGTGTCCTATTGGTTGTTTGTTTTGGATTCTGCTAGCCTAATGTTATAAAGCTTCTAGGATGGACAGGTTTGGATCTTAAAAATATTTTTGAAACTTACCTTCTTACTTGTTCACCTCAATTTCAGTTATCAAAGTGCTATGTGAACCTGTTTCATTATTATACCTTAGTAACTGATTGTGATCTAGGTTCCATCTCATTTTGTTAAGAATCAGTGCATGTTGTGCTATGAGCAGTCACTCAGTCATGTCTGACTGTATAGACTGCAGCCTGCCAGGCCCCTCTGTCCATGAAATTTTCCAGGCAAGAATACTGGAGTATTCCAGTACTGGAATGGCCAGTACTGGCCATTGCTACTCTAAGAGATCTTCCAAACTCAGGGATTGAACCCATGTCTCTAGCATTGACAGTCAGAATCTTTACCACTGAGTTACCTGTGAAGCCCTAGAATCAGTATATTTTAGCTAGTTTTTCATTCACACTCATGAACTCCTCCTAGATGAGTTATTAATATGTGTTATTAGCCTAAAAAGTAGAATATAGCTTAATCATGATTCAGAACTATCAACATTACATTTCAATACTTTTTCTCTGTAGTACTTTAAACTTACTGTTTTTCAGTTGCCATGTGACCTCATGGACTGTAGTACGCCAGGCTTCCCTGTCCTTCACCATCTCCCAGAGTTTGTTCACACTCGTGTCCATTGAGTTGGTAATTCCATCCAACCATCTCATCCTCTGTCCTCTCCTTTTCCTCCTGCTTTCAATCCTTCCCAGCATCGGAGTCTTTTCCAATGAGTCAGCTCTTCACATCAGGTGGCCAAAGTATTGGAGTTTCAGCTTCAACATCAGTCTTTCCAATGAACATCCAGGGCTGATATCCTTTAGGATGGACTGGTTGAATCTCCTTGCAGTCCAAGTGACTCTCATGAGTCTTCTCCAACACCACAGTTGAAAAGCATCAATTCTTCGGCGCTCAGTCTTCTTTATGGTCCAACTCTCACATGCACATAGGACCACTGGAAAAACCATAGCTTTGACTATACAGAACTTTAAAATTAAAGAATTAAAAACAATTCACTGACATTTGAAATGTAAGAGCAAATAAAATACTCAAAGTAAAAATGTATGTAAGTCTGTTTGGGGCTCTTCTTCAACAAACACAAGAACTGAGAATTTGGTGATTAATATAACTGGCATACAGACTCTATATGGACTGTAAAAATTTGCAAGTTAAAGGAATCATAACAAACTACCTAATGCAATGCAACTCAAAGTATGGTCCATGGACCTTCAGCATTGGACTCACCTGGGGTATTGTTAGAAATGCAAAATAATGGACTAACCCACACCAACAAGGTCATACTCTCTTGGAACATGGGGAAGGAATCAGTGTTTTAACAAGCATTGCATTTGGTTATTGAGAATGAAAATGTTTGAGATCACTAAGTTAATGAGTTCTTATTCATGTTCCTAAGGTATGTTTGCATAAGCTTATGTTATTTTCTATATCAAAAGAAGGAGTTTATTAATATAAACATTTTCTAAATCAGAACACAAAATGACTCTAAAGCTAAATAATTTGTCCAAATCCAAATCCAATAACAGAGAAATTTGAAAAAAAAAAAAAGCTAAACACTTTTAACATGCTTATTTCTTAGAGGATAAACTATGCAGAATTCATATTTATTGAGGCATAATATAGTCGATAAAATTCACCTTTCTAAAGTGAACTATTTGAAAAAAAAAAAAAAAAAAAAAGATGGCCTAAACTGCACAAAAAAAAAAAAAAAACTGGAAGCTGAGTAAAAAAATAAATAAATAAACAAAGTGAACTATTTGTTTGAACACATGTACATAATCATGCAATGACCACCACAATATAGAAAATCTCAATTGGCTCCAAATATTTCCTGAGCTTTCGAATAAAGCACATTCTCTTTCTCTTAATTATCCCATATATTTTATTTTTTCATTGATTTATTTTTTGTTTTATTGAATGCAATATAAATGCAATCATTCAGCATGCAGGCCTTTATATCTGGCCTGAAAGCATTTAGGTTAATGTGTTTGAAATTCAGTCATGCTGTTGTATGTCTAAATAGTTCTTTCCTACTTATTCTATAATTATATGTAAATGTGTATTATGATTTACCCATTCACCAGCTGATGAGTATTTGGGTTGCTCCCACATTTGGGCTATTATAAATGAAGATGTCTTTAACATACGGATAAATATTTTTATATAAAGTATTTTGTACATTTCTTTTAAATAAATATCTAGGAGTATAGTTGCTGGGTTTTTAAGGAAAATGTATGTTAAATTTTTAAGATCAACCCGAGCTTTTTTCCAAAGTGATCAAACTATTTTTTTAACTGCAATGTTATGTCAATAAATCAGGCTATATATTTTGAGTTACATTTCAGTATTTTTATTGTTTGTCAAACTTTTATATTTTACTGAAGCCAGATAATAAAACACAGCATTTTCTAATGTTGTCAAAATATACTAGAGATGAGAGTACAAAGATCTTTTAAAAAACTATGTGTGAAGATGATAAAATATATGCAATTTCTCTTGATAGTTGATCATCTGTTTCAGAAAACTATGATAAAAAAAAAAGTTCTACCTCAGCCTTATTTTAGTGTACATTATGGGATAAATGGAAGAATTTCAACATATTTTTCTAGAGAAAGAGAAGCATGGTAAAGTTTGATAGCAGTTGCTAAAATGACTATCTTTAAAACAAAATAAAAACAGATATTTACTTTCAAAATAAATGAATATATAGGAAACTACCACTTATAAACTGATTATTAAAAAATACCTCTACAAAGAAGTTATCAAATCATGTATCAACATTATTATGGCTCACTCTCTTTTCATTTACTGACATCCCCATCTCATTTACTTCTCATCATTTCTATTAATATTACCGTATAGCAATATATTTTTTGCCTAGTTTCTGTGAACTCTGGCATTTTATTATTGTGTTAAAGTCCAAATTCTAGGCTTGATGTAATCTTCTTAGCATATTAATTTGATTGACATGTTTTTTTTTTTCCGTTTCTTTTCTTAATCTTCTTGTCCAATAAAAAAGAGATGGTGAACAGGAGGTAAGCAGCTTGAGCTTCAGTAGACTTTAGTGCCTTAATAAGAATGATGCTGGTTTCTAGGGGAAATTAGGAACAGAGACAGAATTTCCACACATCTAAATAATGTCTGTTGCACTTTGTATTTTGAAATCATATAAATTGGAGAGTTTATATGAACTCTCTGTTGGAGAGTTCAGAAACATGCACCATCTTTATGAAACATTTGGCACAAATTCAATTTGTAAAAGATTTAACCACCTATTAGTAAATCAGAAAATGCCTGACTGTATAGAACGTAGATTTTTTTTTTTTTTTTTTTATCATCTATAAACTATGTACTCATTGTTTTCCCTTCATTGTGTAGGAACTGCTGTGAGTATTATTTAGTTTCAAGGCTACCCTTCTTGTACTGTAGGCTATAAAGAGATTTCCTCCTACTCATATATACAATTTGAAAACAAATTTTAGTTTAGCATTTTAAGATTTCCAAAATGCTACAATTTATAATCAGAGAGATGTTGACATAGTTCTATCATAATGAGCCTGGTCAGACAATTCACAGCTTTGACACTAATAAATGTTAAGGCCTCTAAAAAGTTCAACATAGGAAGGATGTATCCATTTGACAATATTGCTAATATTTGAAAAAATATACTAAAATAAAAGTATTTTATAAATTGAAAATGCAATAAGTAAATGGATTATTTCAGAGAATTTTCCTTATTATTCCTGAATATAGTTAGAATTGAAAATGCATTCTCTGTTTTCACTGTAGATTTTTATGGCGGCTCAGATGGTAGAATGTCTGCCTACAATACAGGAGACCTGGGTTCAATCCCTGGGTCAGGAAGATCTCTTGGAGAAGGAAATGGCAACCCACTCCAGTGTTCTTGTCTGGAAAATCCCATGGACAGAGGAACCTGGTAGGCTACAGTCCATGGGGTTACAAAGAGCAAGGCATGACTAAGAAATTTCACTTTCACTTTTCACTTTCCCTTACCAGAGAGTTATATCTTCCTTTGAAATTTCCAGGTTTTCCTTACACCATGCCTCCATAAATTAAAATATATTTATATTATAATGAATTAATGGATGTAAAAGAGACAATCTGTACATTAATAAGCATATGTATTTGTTTATTTTGTATGAGAATGTATAATTTTCATATTTTTCTTATTCCAAAAACATTTTTGAAATGGAACTCAGAAATTAAATTAAAGTAAGAAAGTATCATTTCTTGTTTAGGTGTTTTTGAAAGCATAAATATTTGAACTGCATACAAATAGAAAAATGGTTCAAAATATCACTAGATGATTTTTTACTTTCCTTAAATCAAAGCAAAAATACTTTTTTTGCTTAATAGATTATATTTGACATTGTCTGAGTGCTCCCTGAGTAGTTAATAGCAAAGGAATTTTGAATATTTTGTATTATTTTTTTGCCAAAATAATTCTTTGAGCTAGAGATAAGTAGCCTCAGTTTTCAGGGAAAAAAGTCAAAGTATTAAGAGTCTGAAGCAAATCACCACATAAACAACAATAAATGATTAGATTTTCCTTTGAATTAAAATTTTATGACATCAAATACTGTTTCTGATAGACATATTTTTGTGTATTTGTCAGGCAGGTGGGAAATTAAGATGGTAGTGATCTGTGAAATAAAGGGTAAATTAGAACCTATGAGCTTGAGTGGGACCCATGGAAACAGATAGGATTTGCTCTCACTATGGAGACTTTGGTCCCTGTCACAGAATTTGCTCCCACTATAAAGATTTTCATAGAAGGCAATGGCAACCCACTCCAGTACTCTTGCCTGGAGAATCCCATGGGCAGAGGAGCCTGGTAGGCTGCAGTCCATGGGGTCGCTAAGAGTCAGACACTACTGAGCGACTTCACTTTCACTCTTCACTTTCATGCACTGGAAAAGGAAATAGCAACCCACTCCTGTGTTCTTGCCTGGAGAATCCCAGGGATGGGGGAGCCTGGCGGGCTGCTGTCTATGGGGTTGCACAGAGTCGGACACAACTGAAGCGACTTAGCAGCAGCAGAATAAAGACTTCAGTTTTGTTTATGTGGTGATCCTGGACCTTGGATATACCATCACCATGGATGCCATAACCAGCATGGCTATGTAATCAAAGAAGCTGACAGAAAACACAAAGCAGGAGATGGATTTGAAGTAGATATGCTCACTCTTCCTCCCCTTACTCCCTCCAAAAGATCCAGTAGATAATCTATTGGCAATCTCCATTAGCTAAATAGTTATCCTGCATCCTGTCTCTAACTGGAAGTGTAAAAGACTATGGCTTTTTCCCCCCGCCACTTTCACACAAATATCTCTTGTAACCACCTAAGTTTGGAAATAAACAGTAGAGGGAATACTGGAAAATTATAGCTCCAGTTTAGCTATGTTGACATTAAAAAATTACCAAAGTCCAACTCTTGTCATGTGGGAGTCCATATATACCACTTCTAGCAATGTTTAACTTCCAACTTAAAACACAAGAAAAGTGATGCTTCCATCCAAATAATGCACATTATGTAACTAAAAATGTGCATGTTTTGAAAGAAGCCTCAAATATTGCCCCCTCAAATCTATCTCCATAGCCATCTTTGTGTTTTGAATTTTATTCTAGCTATATTACACACCCTTCTGATGTCCTTTAACTGAAATAGTGAGATTTAAGGTTCACCATTAATAAAATTACTTACATTTTGTGTCAGAATGTAATGTACTTACATTCTGTTTCAGGGGAACAGAAGAGAATAAGAAAAAATTACCAACAATTGTGTTAGTATAAACATATCAATTCAAAACATGGGATATTCATAAATAATAGGTCAATCTGCATAGTGGAGATTTACAGTAAGACCCCATGAAAATGCACGACATTATAGGTTTGTTATTTAAGCTACTTCAGTTTATTGTATTTACCAAAAGTTGATTGAAAGATGGTTAGACAAAATATACATATATGCTCAGCTAGATATAGAGAAACACATAATTTGTGAAATCTTATAGGAAGACTACATCAAAGATATTTGTTTAAAATACTGTGTTTTTCTGCATCAAAGAAGGTAGCTGAAGTATTACTTTCCCAAAATGCCCTATAACATAAAAGACTATTCATTAAAAAAAAAAAAAAAAAACCTGGCAAAGTATTTTTATTTGCAATTTAATTTTCTTATTGTTAATGTAGTAATTTTGCTGTGTATATGTAATTTGAAGAAATATCTTATTTTTAATTTGAAGACTTATAATTTCAAGTAGTTCTCATCTGAATACAGTATGAAGCATTTCATTGTCAAACATGTGGATTGAAATTAAATTTTATTTTAATTTCCATTTTGTTGAGATATAATTACAATACATTGGCTTCCCTGATAGCTCAGTTGGTAAAGAGTAGATCTGCCATGCAGGAGACCCTGGTTTGATTCCTGGGTCAGTAAAATCTGCCAGAAAAGGGATAGGCTACCAACTCCAGTATTCTTGGGCTTTTCTTGTGGCTCAGCTGGTAAAGAATCTGCCTGAAATGCAGGAGACCTGGGTTCATTCCCTGGGTTGAAATGATACCCTGAAGAAGGGAAAGGCTACCCATTCCAGTATTCTAGCCTGGAGAATTGCATGGAATGTATAGTCAATGGGGTTGCAATAAGTCGAACATGACTGAGAAACTTTCACTTTCCTTGAAATACAGAACTATAAATTTAAGGTGTAGAATGTAATAATATATTGAGTTGACTTAGATACACTATGAAATTATTACCAAAACAAGTTTAGCGAATATTCATCGTTTCCTATAAATATGAAATAAAAGAAAAATATATATTTCTTTGTGATGAGAATTCAATATTACTTTTAGCTTAATATATAAAATACAGCAGTGTTAATTATATTTATCAAGTTGTATATTGCATACTTTATCTTATAAGTGGAAATTTGTGCCTTTTCACTAACATCATTCAATTTCTCTTCCCCCAATCTGCCTCTGTTAAATGCAAATCTGACCTCTTTTTCCATTTTTTTTTAAAGTATAATTGAATTACCATATTGTATTAATTTCTGGTACACAACATGATGACTTAATGTCTATACATTTCAAAATGATCACCACAATAAGTCTAGTTATCACCTATAACCATACAAAGTTATGACATAATTATTGAATATATTCCCCGCACTGTGTATTTCGTACCTGTGACATTTATTTTGCAACTGGCAGTTAGTACTACTTAATGTCTCTTACCTATATGTCTCCTCACATGTCAACTCCCTTTTGACATCTACCTGTGACTCTTAATATTTCTCCATAGTTATTTGTTCATTTCTTTTGCTTTTTAGATTTCATATGTAAGAGAAATAATACAGTAATTTTAATTCTCTCACATTTCATTTAGCATAATATACTCTAGTTCTATTCGTGTTGTCCTAGTAATCTACTGATGGGCACTTAGGCTGCTTTCCTATCTTTGATATTGTAAATAATACAGCAATAAACATAGGAGTGAATATAATTGTTTTTTAAATCAGTGTTCTCATTTTATTCAGATAAATATGCAGAAATGATACTGCTGGATCGTATGTCAGTTCTATACTTAATGTTTTGAGGAATCTCTTACTATTTTCCATAGTGGCCACACCAATTTACATTCTCACCAAGATTACAGTGTATGAGGGTTCTGTTTTATTATCCACATCCAAATCAATACTTGTTATTTCTTGTATTTTTGCTGATGGCCATTCTGATAGGTATAAGGTGATATCTCATTGCCATTTTGATTTGAAGTTAGTGATGTTGAGTATACCTTCATATGCCTGTCAA
The DNA here is from genome assembly GCA_935064755.1 of Tragelaphus eurycerus. Lineage (NCBI taxonomy): Eukaryota > Metazoa > Chordata > Mammalia > Artiodactyla > Bovidae > Tragelaphus > Tragelaphus eurycerus. Next base: position 46,418,346 of record CAKXYN010000007.1, on the reverse strand, counting down.
CCATCCTCAAGTTTTATTTGGAAATTATCTGTTTAGGTCCTCTGCCCAAGTTTTGATTGGGTTGTTTGTTTAATAGATGTTTGCTTGTATATTTCTTTGTATATTTTGAATATTAATGTTTTATTGGCTAGATCATTGGCAAATACTCTCTTCCATTCAGTAGGTGGTCTTTCCACATTGTTGATGGTTTCCTGCATTGTGAAAAAGCTTTTTAGTTTGATGTAGTTCCATTTGTTTATTTTTTATTTTGTTTCCCTTGCCTCGGGTGACATGTTAAAAAAATATTGCTAAGAACAATGTCAAAGAGAATACCGTGCATATATTTCCTTGTAAATTTCTGTGGTTTCAGGTCTTGCATTTAACTCCTTCGTGAATTTTGAGTTATTTTTTTCTATATTGCATGAGAAAGTCATCTAATTTGATTATTTTGCATGTAACTGTTTGGCATCCCCAGCACCATTTTTGAATAGGTTGCCCTTTTTCTGTTGTATATTATTGCCTTCTTTGTCATAATTTCCCATATAAGCATGGGTGCATTTCAGAGTTCTCTTTTTTGTTCCATTCATCTATATGTCTGTTTCTGGGCCAGTACCACACTGTTTTTATGACCACAGTTTTATGGTATAGTTTGCAATCAGGAACCATGATAACTCTAACTTTCTTCTTTTTCCACAAGATTAGTTATTCAGAGTCTATCCATACAAATTTTAAAATTGTTATAGTTCTGTTACAAATTCTATTAATATTTTAATAGGGGTTGCATTGAATTTGTAGCTTACTTTAGGTAGTACAGTCCTTTTAATAGTATTAATTTTTCTAATCTATGAACACAGAATAGCTTTCTATCTATGCTTTCTTCAATTTCTTTCAACAGTACCTTCCAAGTACACATCTTTTACCTTTTAATTTTTTTATATGCATTTTATTTTTGTGTGTGTGTTACTACAAATAGAATGGTTTTCTTAATTTTTCTTTATGATTGTTACTAGTGTATAGAAATGTAATGGATTTCTATGTGTTAATTTTGTACCCTACAACTATACCAAATTCACTAATAAGTTCTAGCAGTATTTTTGGTGGTGTCTTTGGGGACTTTCTAAGTATAGTTTCATGTCATTCACATTGTAAATTTCTGGAAATCTGTTCATTTCTTCTAGGTTGTCCTCTTTATAGATATATAACTGTTCATAGTAAATTTTGATTTTTCATATTTCTGTGGTATTGGTTATAACTCATTTTTTCATGTCTGATTTTACTTATTTAGGCCTTCTCTCTCCATTTGTTTGTTTTGTTTTTCTTTCCTTTGATTATCCTGACTAAAGACTTATCAATTTTGTGTATCTTTGCAAAGAATCAGATTTTAGTTTCATTGGTCTTTACTAGTGTTTTAGTTTTTTTTGTTTGTTTGTTTGTTTGTTTTGTTTAGTCTCTAATTATTTTATTTCTGCTTTGATCTGTATGATTTCTTTCCTGCTACTAACTTTGTGTTTAATTTGTTATTTTTCTAGTCTGTTTAGGTGTAGTCTCAGTTTGTTTATTTGAGACTTTTCTTGTTTTCTGAAGTAGGTTTGTTGTACATAAACTTGCCTCTTAAAACTGCTTTTGCTGTGCCCAATAGGTTTTGGATTTTTGTGTTTCTGTTTTATTTTGTCTGTAGGTAGTTTTTAATTTCCAATTTAATTTATTCATTAACTCATTGGTTGTTCAGTAGCATATATTGTTTAGCCTCCACTAAAGAATATTTTTGTTTTTTAAACACAAAAATGAAGCTTGTGTTTATTGCGTATTTTCTTATAGTGTATTTCCAGCTTCATAGCATTGTGGTCGGAAAGATGTTTATGTGTTCAATCTTTTAATTTACTGATACTTGTTTTGTGGTCTAGCAACCAAACTATCATGGACAATGTTCCATATGCACTTGAAAAAAATGTGTATTCCATGGCTTTTGAATGGAATGTTTGAGATATATCTATTAAGTCCACCCACTATTATGTGTCACTTAAGGCTAGTATTTCCTAATTATTGACATTTTATTTAAATGATACATCATGTAATATATTTTTTTCTGAATGTTATATTCACATGAGTGTTAAAATATTCTATCATTATTATGACAATTTATCTTTTTGTCTATTTAATATTCACTTTCTCCTATGTTGGTTATACTGAAGTTTTAGATTTTTATTAAGATATACTTTTATTTTGTGATTTAAGAAATTTCATTTGACCCATTTAAAATAGTGTGCTATACATACATGTACATATATATTCACATACATTTATATATATACACACACATATATACACATACACATATATACACATACCTATATCATATATGCACACACACACGTGTGTGCATTTTATATATATATATAAAATGTATATATATCGATTCAGATCAGTGGCTCAGTCATCTACAAATCTTTGTGATGCCATGGACTGCAGCATGCCAGGCTTCCCTGTCCATCACTAACTCCCAGAGCTTACTCAAATTCATGTCCATCAAGTCAGTGATGCCATCCAACCATCTTATCCTCTGTCGTCCCCTTCTCCTCCTGCCTTCAATCTTTCCCAGCATCAAGGTCTTTTCAAATGAGTCAGCTCTTCACATCAGTTCAGTTTAGTTCAGTTCTGTCACTCAGTCGTGTCCAACTCTTTGCAACCCCATGAATTGCAGCACGCCAGGCCTCCCTGTCCATCACCAAATCCCGGAGTTCACCCACACTCACATCCATCTAGTCAGTGATGCCATCCAGCCATCTCATCCTCTGTCGTCCCCTTCTCCTCCTGCCCCCAATCCCTCCCAGCATCAGAGTCTTTTCCAACGAGTCAACTCTTCTCATGAGCTGGCCAAAGTACTGCAGTTTCAGCTTCAGCATCATTCTTTCCAAAGAAATTCCAGGGCTGATCTCCTTCAGAATGGACTGGTTGGATCTCCTTGCAGTCCAAGAGACCCTCAAGAGTCTTCTCCAACACCACAGTTCAAAAGCATCAATTCTTCGGTGCTCAGCCTTCTTCATAGTCCAACTCTCTCATCCATATATCAGGTGGCAAAAATACTGGAGTTTCCGTTTCAGCATTAGTCCTTCCAATAAATATTCAGGACTGATTTCCTTGAGAATTGGCTGGTTGAATCTCCCTGCATTCCAAGGGACTCTCAAGAGTCTTCTCCAACACCACAGTTCAAAAGCATCAGTTCTTTGGCACTCAGCTTCTTTATAGTACAACTTTCACATCCATACATGATGGCAGGAAAAACCATAGATTCAACTAGATGGAGCGTTGTTGACAAAGTAGTGTCTCTGCTTTTTCATATGCCATCTAGGTTGGGTCATAGTTTTTCTTCCAAGAAGCAAATGTATTTTAATTTCATGGCTGCGGTCATCATCTGCAGTGATTTTGGAGCCGCCCAAAATACTCTTTCACTGTTTCCATTGTTTCCCCAACTATTTGCAATGAAGTGAAGTGATGGGACTGGATGCTATGATATTAGTTTCCTGAATGTTGAGTTTTAAGCCAACTTTTTCACTCTCCCCTTTCACTTTTATCAAGAGGCTCTTTACTTCTTCTAAAGAACTAAAACATATAAAGAACTATATATATATATATGTATTTATATATATATGATATGTGATATATATATATAAATGTGTATGTGTGTGTGTGTGAGTGTGTGTATATCAATAGCAAGTGGGAATTTGCTGTGTGACACATGGAGCTCAACCCAGTGCTCTGAAAACCTAGAGGGGTGGGATGGGGTGGCAAATGTGAGAGTTGTTTTGAAGGAGGGGAAATATGTAAACTTGTTGAGTGGAAAAAACAAGCACAATATTTTAAAGCAATTATCTCCCACTAAAAAGGAAAAATCCTAAAAGCCATTAATTGGACAGTTTACTTAACAATATAATAAAAATGATGAGATACACAAATCTAATGTATTACATTAAAAGTTATCATCTTTATTCTGTAACAATATAGAAGCTTTAATAAATAATAAAGTTTGAATATTGATTTATTATTGTAGTTTAACGGAAAACTGTTGAGAAAATAGGATGGACTCTCTGTATTTCTGAAAGATACCAAGAGTATCTTAACTTTAGTGTGGATAGCCATATTTGCTTATTTATCTAATATTTAAATATTTAATAATTGCAATATCACTTATAACATAAGGATGCACATTTTCATCACTATCAGATTGCTTTATAAAAATATTACAATCAAGGTAACTGTAGCTGCTGTGGTTAAACATGAGAACTGGCCTTTCACACAGATGGCTTGACAACATTGACTTAGATTGTAGAGATGCTCTAAAGTTGTATTGAAGAAGCTTTTTAAAAATGCAAATAGATTTAAGTTACTTTCTAAAATGTAATTAAATGGAAATTATAATTGATAGGTTATGAATTAGGACAAAAGTAGAAAGCTAGTAACAGTGATTCTTCTTGTTTCTGGTTTGGATAGATCCCGTAATGTGCTAATAAATATTAAACAATCATGTTTCTAAAGAAGAGAGAAAAAAACAGATTCAGTGTTTTTGCCTGTTTCTATCCTATAAATATACCAGCTGTGGTTAACTTCAAGCCACCAACACATTTTCACTAACCGTGGAATTGGGAATAATTGCACTCTGTTGGCTACATGAGCCAATATAGGCCAGCTCCAGCCCCAGTATACCACTGATTGGTAATGCGTCATTTACAAAAATGCATGAACCCAGAAGATTAATGTTTTTGAAAAAGAACAGCTATAAATTTATTTTGGATTTCGATTTATGTGTATTGTCATTTTATTCAAGTGTCTAGCACTCAGAAGTGATTTGTGGTACAAAATGATTAGTTTATTCAGAAGGTATCTGTGAAGTTACTACACTAATTAAGAAGAACTTTAAATGATCAGACACAAGAACATAAAAAAAAGGAAATATTTAAGCAAAAGCACAGAAATATAGGGTCACAACTGACAATGTATTGTAAATAGATGTCTAGAAAGTAAGCAAATCAGGAGGGTGGCTATTCACAAAGTTCAAGTGAACGCAGTGTTTTAATAAGGAGGGAGCGGATGTTCTGTGGGTTTCTCTTGTGGCTCAGCTGGTAAAGAATCTGCTTGCAGTGTGGGAGACCTGGGTTGGGAAGATTACCTGGAGAAGGGAACAGCTACCAACTACAGTATTTTGGCTTGGAGAATTCCACGGACTGTATAGTCCATAGGGTTACAAAGAGTTGGGCATGATGTTCTATGGTAGAAAATGATAGAAAAGGACTGTAGTGATAAGATATAAGGCTCAGTGGTAAAAAGTTCACCTGCCAGTGCACGGGATGCAGGTTTGATCCCTGGGTCAGGAAGTTACCCTGGAGTAGGAAAAGGCAAGCCCATCCCAGTATTCTTGCCTGGGAAATCCCATGGACAGTGGAGCCTGGAAGTCTACAGTTCATGGGGTTGCAAATAGTCAAACACAATTGAACACAGCACATAGCTACAGATGATAAACCTAAAGAAAAGTTCTTGAGAGATTTGTTGAACACAGTGGTAGAATTTGTTTTAGGTAAGAGTAGGGTACCTGAAATTAGAGAGGAGGATGAAGACAGCTACAAATAAATGTAACAATGATGATTAGCCTGACACCATCTCTATATTTGTGATCTCAATATACCTCATTCTGTGAACTTTTATAGACCAATCAAAAATCAGTCTTACGTTATAGCTGTATATGTTCACAATTTTGACTTATAAGTTGAATATAAACTTTTATGTCAAAGAATTTATTCTGTGTCCAATACTTAGTAGAGACCATGGAAAAAACAAACCACTAAAATAATAACTAAAAGTATGGACATGGATGGAACAACTTGAAAATCAAGCCTAAAGCCATCAGGACAACTAATGACTAACACATTCTAGTGTGTAGATTTGGCATCTTCTCCCTGTCTTGAAGCAGGTACAGTGGCTGTAGTGAGCAGAAGGGGTCCGCACATGCATTACATGCATATTGGAAATACACACCATTCTTCTGTTATACCTGTTTCAATGAATGAGATGTATTGTAAAAAAGAGTTTGTGGTAAAAGACCTTTGTATCAGATTCAGAGAGGATCGGAAATGACTTATAAGTAGTAAAAGCGAATGGAAAAAGCAAAGGCAAGATAGCAATTGTTAAGAAAGTGACAATAACACAGTGATTTCATTGAGATATGGAGAAATGTATGCCTCAGGTAGAGGAGAATGTGAACAGGCCTTTGTGAGCTCAGGAACTGCTGGATTTTCAGAAATGAAATTAACAAATTTAACATCCGATAATGTTAGGAGTCAAGGCAGCATTCATTGACAGAAAAAGGAAAAAATAAATAAATAGTACCCTGAAGTTGTTCTAACAGTGTAATTCTGGCCATTTTCAAAATTCTGCAAAAGAATGGAACTCTAGGAAAAGAGAAATGAAGAGAGAAATAAACGTACATTCTATCTGCACATGTTCACTTAGGAAAAAAAAAAAAAAAAAACAACACCAAGATTTGCTCATGTGTTTTTCACAAAAAGAATTCCTGGAAGTTTGGTGTTTATTTAAATATATGTATCCTTATCACTTAAAAAATTTATATTTAAAATGCATTATTTCCTTATATTTGAAGGTCACTGAAGCTGGAGTTAGTTTCACATTGCATAGAATTTCAGGAGTGCCAGGAGAGGAAAATATGACACCTGGCCACACTTCTTTAAAGTCAGCACATGAGGGAATTCATGAAAATATGCACAGATGGACAAGATCCTAATAGGAGACTGATCCAACATAGAATAGACTAGAATGTTATCAATATAGAGATGATTTAATAAACTTGATTGATTGTCTCCATGCACAATAATCTACTCTTTCTCTCAAATAAAATTCAATTAACTATATATTTTGTGTCCCAGGAATGTTTGTAGATTTCCATTAGTTTAACATACTATTATTGTTGAGCCATCACTGAATTTTGATGGACTAGTGTAAGCCATATTCTTTTAAAATAAATAAGAAGAAAGAAAATTAAATGGATATAATCAGTAAACCAGTATGTAGAGCTCTTGATACTTTGGAGTGTTATCAAATTCTTAGAACTAGATGAAGATTAATAAAGAGATCTTAGAATACAGATTTAGAATCCAGATAATTTTGGTTACTGACAAAACTGAAATCAAACTACAAAGCATAGTATGTGTCTCAATTGAGAATACTATTTTGTTGTTACTTGGCCTTATGCTGTGAATGTTGATTTATGTTATGAATTCCAATATGGGGCACAAGAAACATTTATAATTTAAGAAGACAGATTATAACAATATATGGGAAGTCCAAATGAAACTATTAACATTGTAGGATCCATAAACTTCATGAACATTCTATAGCATATACAATGAAAATGTAAAAAAAAAAAAAAAAAAGTGAAAGGAAAAAATAGATAATAAAAATAATCATTAAAATTATAAACTGAATAGCAAGAATAAAATATTAAATTATAAATATGAATTAGTAAGATTGTTGCAAAATTGGAATTACTCTCCTAAAATCAAGAAAACAGGACAAGCAAGCAAAGAAGGAAGAAAGAGAGAGAGAGAGGAAGGGAGGAAAGGAATAAGGGAGAAAGAAAGGAAAGAAGGAAGAAAAAAGAAAGCATATGCATTTATTTGGAGAGCAGAGAAGTATGATTCACTCAACTAATAACTGGAGCTTCCAATATTATAATGGGAATATTTATGACAGTAAAAAATAAGGAGAAACTATAATTTTGGACAGTGTGATTGCTAATTTTTTTTTCCTAAAATACCTTTACAAACACATAATATTTCTTAATGAAAATCACCAAAAAAACAAAAGGAACTTATGCCCAGTATGTAAAATTTAGAAGATAGTCACACGTATGTTTATCAGTTTTCTCCAAGCCTGTCAAACACTGGAAGCAAACAAGATGTCCTTAAATATATGACTGAATAAGCAATCCAGGAAATTGATATTAAAATTTTAATTTCATTATTTGCCAGAAAAAAAATATTTAAACTATATTAGTAAAAAATACCGATGTAACAGAGATGAACTTGAACTCAAAGTAAAATTAATCATATTCTGATTTTTAAATGTCACTGAAAATTAAAGTATTAAGCACATGGTGATAAAAAAGCTCAAAGCAATAAATAAATAACAAAAGTTAATTAAAAATGCTAATACATTAATGCAATGGAAAAAATAATATACATAAGTAAACCAAATCAGTCAATTAATGTTAGTTCTTTACAGTTTTGATAAAGTTTATGAAGCTTTATCTAACCTAATTAAAAAAAGAGAAATCACAAAGTTATAAAATAAGAATATTATGATGACTAATAAATGACAAGATCAGATCAGATCAGATCAGATCAGTTGCTCTGTCATGTGTGACTCTTTGCGACCCCATGAATCGCAGCAGCACGCTAGGCCTCCCTGTCCATCACCAACTCCCGGAGTTCACTCAGACTCACGTCCATCGAGTCAGTGATGCCATCCAGCCATCTCATCCTCTGTTGTCCCCTTTTCTTCCTGCCCCCAATCCCTCCCAGAATCAGAGTCTTCTCCAATGTGTCAACTCCTTGCATGAGGTGGCCAAAGTACTGGAGTTTCAGCTTTAGCATCATTCCTTCCGAAGTAATCCCAGGTCTGATCTCGTTCAGGATGGACTGGTTGGATTTCATTGCAGTCACGCTAAAGTGCAGGCGACTGCGACAGGCGTTCTCAAGCTCAGGCGGCTGCAACAGGCGCGCTAAGTGCGGCTGAGAGGAGCCGCCCCACATCCAAGGTCAGGGGCAGAAGCCAGGAGGACCACATGCCTGAAGGGCAGCAGCCAAGACGGGTCACCCCATGTCCGAGGTCAGGGACAGCAGCCAAGAGTACCAGACTGCGAAGACGTAGGAAGGGCCTAGTGGAGGTACCCCGCGTCTGAGGTCGGGGGCGGAGGGGTGGGGGGCGGCGGCCTAGAGGAGATACCCCACGCCCCAAGCCGGACACCAGGGGCGGCAGGCAGGAGGAGTTACCACATGCCCCACACAGGAGGCCAAGGGCGGCAGCCGGGAGGAGCAACCCCATCATTGAGGCCAGAGACAGTGGCCAGGAGGACCAACCCCAAGTCCAAAGAGCCATGGGTGCAGGAGGGCCTAGAGGAGCTATCCCACGTTGAAGGTCAGCAGTGAGGAGACACCCCTCATCCAAGGTAAGGAGCAATGGCTGTGCTTTGCTGGAGCAGCAGTGAAAAGATAACTCATGCCCAAAGTAAGAGAAACCCAAGTAAGATGGTAGGTGTTGCAAGAGGGCATCAGAAGGCAAACACACTGAAACCATACTCACAGAAAACTAGTCAATCTAATCACACTAGAACCACAGCCTTATCTAACTCAATGAAACTAAGCCATGCCCGTGGGGCAACCCAATATGGGCAGGTCATGATGGAAAGATCTGACAGGATGTGGTCCACTAGAGAAGGGAATGGCAAACCACTTCAGTATTCTTGCCTTGAGAACCCCATGAACAGTATGAAAAGGAAAAATGATAGGATACTGAAAGAGAAATTCCCCAGGTCAGTAGGTACCCGATATGCTACTGGAGATCAGTGGAGAAATAACTCCAGAAACAATGTAGGGATGGAGCCAAAGCAAAAAGAATACCCAGCTGTGGATGTGACTGGTGATAGAAACAACGTCTGATGCTGTAAAGAGCAATATTGCATAGGAACCTGGAATGTCAGGTCCACGAATCAAGGAAAATTAGAAGTGATCAAACAAAAGATGGCAAGAGTGAATGTCGACATTCTAGGAATCAGCGAACTAAAATGGACTGGAATGGGTGAATTTAACTCAGATGACCATTACATCTACTACTGTGGGCAGGAATCCCTTAGAATAAATGGAGTAGCCATCATGTTCAACAAAAGAGTCCAAAATGCAGTACTTGGATGCAATCTCAAAAATGACAGAATGATCTCTGTTTGTTTCCAAGGCAAACCATTCAATGTCACAGTAATCCAAGTCTATATCCCAACCAGTAACGCTGAAGAAGCTGAAGTTGAATGATTATATGAAGACATACAAGACCTTTTAAAACACCCAAAAAGATGTCGTTTTCATGATAGGAGACTGGAATACAAAAGTAGGAAGTCAAGAAACACCTGGAGTAACAGGCAAATTTGGCCTAGGATTATGGAATGAAGCAGGGCAAAGACCGATAGAGTTTTGCAAATAAAATGAACTGGTCATAACAAACAGCCTCTTCCAACAACACAAGAGCAGACTCTGTACATGGACATCATCAGATGGTAAACACCAAAATCAGGTTGATTATATTCTTTGCAGCCAAAAATGAAGAAGCTCTATACAGTCAGCAAAAACAAGATGGGGAGCTGAATGTGGCTTTGACCATGAACTCCTTATTGCTAAATACATTGCAAAATATACCACAAAAAATGACTAATACATAGAGTTCACAAAAGAACTAAATAATTTTGTACTTTTGCACTACTTCTCTCAATTATATTTATGCAAATAAAAGACATATAAAAACTTAATATCAAAATTTATAAAAAATGACCCAGAAATATATAATCCAACTAACTGATGTACATATTGAAAAAAATGAGTTCATCTGTAAAATAATGGTTCTTCTCAAAGCCATGAGTCAACAAAATATAAAATCTACTTTTTAAAGGGCAGATAATGTCACACAATTAAAGTTTCATATATTTAAACCAGAAGAAATATTTCTTTCATGAAATAAGGTTATGTTAATACCCACTCCTGAGAGGGGTATTTTAAAAATAAAATAGAAATAAAAAGAATAAAAAAGAAATTATAAATAAAAATAATAAGAATTACATAAGAAATAAAGAAATAATAAATAAAAATAAATTATAAAATAAATATAATAAAAAATAATTTAAATCTTTTTTTAAAAAGAATAAAAAAAGAAATTATGAATCTCAGTCAATATTGGAGAAGGCAATGGCACCCCACTCCAGTACTTTTGCCTGGAAAATCCCATGGATGGAGGAGCCTGGTAGGCTGCAGTCCATGGGGTCGCTGAGGGTCGGACATGACTGAGCGAGTTCACTTTCACTTTACACTTTCATGCATTGGAGAAGGAAATGGCAACCCACTCCAGTGTTCTTGCCTGCAGAATCCCAGGGACGGGGAATCCTGGTGGGCTGCCGTCTATGGGGTCACACAGAGTCGGACACGACTGAAGTGACTTAGCAGCAGCAGCAGCAGTCAACATTGATCTAAAAATCATTTTCAAAAATCCCAGTTACACAATTACACACAATTATACACAATCCATATTGAAAAGCAGAGACATTACTTTGCCAACTAAGGTCTGTCTAGTCAAGGCCATGGTTTTTCCTGTGGTCATGTATGGATGTGAGAGCTGGACTGTGAAGAAGGCTGAGTGCCGAAGAATTGATGCTTTCGAATTGTGGTGTTGGAGAAGACTCTTGAGAGTCCCTTGGACTGCAAGGAGATCCAACCAGTCCATTCTGAAGGAAATCAGCCCTGGGATTTCTTCGGAAAGACTGATGCTATGAACCTCCAGTACTTTGGCCACCTCATGCGAAGAGTTGACTCATTGGAGAAGACTCTGATGCTGGGAGGGATTGGGGACAAGAGGAGAAGGGGACAACAGAGAATGAGATGGCTGGATGGCATCACTGATTCTTTGGATGTCAGTCTCAGTGAACTCCGGGAGTTGGTGATGGACAGGGAGGCCTGGCGTGCTGCAATTCATGGGGTTGCAAAGAGTCAGACACAACTGAGTGACTGATCTGATACCCACAAAATATATATGCAGCTGTAAAAATTATGGAGAAATTTCCACTTACTGGAGCCTTTAGAAAAGATATACCTATCTGAGTGCAGAATTCCAAAGAATAGCAAGGAGAAATAAGAAAACCTTTCTAGGTGAACAATGCAAAGAAGTAGAGGTAAACAATAGAATGGGAAAGACTAGAGGTCGCTTCAAGAAAACTGGAAAGATCAAGGGAACATTTTATGCAAGATGGTACGTTAAGGACAGAAATGGTATGGATCTAACAGGAGCAAAGATATGTTCATAGTGATGCTTTCTAAGGCCCACTTGACTTCACATTCCAGGATGTCTGGCTCTAGGTCAGTGATCACACCATCATGATTATCTGGGTAGTGAAGATCTTTTTTGTACAGTTCTTCTGTGTATTCTTGCCACCTCTTCTTAATATCTTCTGCTTCTGTTAGGTCCATACCACTTCTGTCCTTTATGGAGCCCATCTTTGCATGAAATGTTCCCTTGGTGTCTTCGATTTTCTTGAAGAGATCTCTGGTCTTTCCCATTCTGTTGTTTTCCTCTATTTCTTTGCATTGATTGCTGAAGAAGGCTTTCTTATCTCTTCTTCCTATTCTTTGGAACTCTGCATTCAGCTGTTTATATCTTTCCTTTTCTGCTTTGCTTTTCACTTCAATTCTTTTCACAGCTATTTGTAAGGTCTCCCCAGACAGCCATTTTGCTTCTTTTCCATGGCGATGGTTTTGATACCTGTCTCCTGTACAATGTCACAAACCTTATTCCATAGTTCATCAGGCACTCTATCTATCAGATCTAGGCCCTTAAATCTATTTCTCACTTCCACTGTATAATCATAAGTGATTTGATTTAGGTCATACCTGAATGGTCTAGTGGTTTTCTCTACTTTCTTCAATTTCAGTCTGAATTTGGCAATAAGGAGTTCATGGTCAGAGCCACAGTCAGCTCCTGGTCTTGTTTTTGTTGACTGTATAGAGCTTCTCCATCTTTGGCTGCAAAGAATATAATCAATCTGATTTCGGTGTTGACCATCTGGTGATGTCCATGTATAGAGTCTTCTCTTGTGTTACTTGAAGAGGGTGTTTGTTATGACCAGTTCATTTTCTTGGCAAAACTTTTTTAGTCTTTGCCCTTAGGAAGTGGGCCTTAGGAAACATTATTACAAGCAAAGCTCGTGAAGGTGATGGAATTTCAGGTGATCTATTTCAAGTCTTAAAACATGATGCTGTTAAAGTGCTGCGCACAATATGGCATCACATTTGGAAAGCTCATCAGTGGCCACAGCCTTGGAAAAGTCAGTTTTCATTTACATCCCAAAGAAATACAATGCCAAAGAATGTTCAAAGTACCACACAACTGCACTCACTTCACATGCAACTAACGTGATGCTCAAAATCCTTCAATGTAGGCTTCAACGAACTGAAAAATCACAGATGTATTTAGATAAGGCAGAGGAATGAGAGATTGTCAACATCATTGACAATGAGATCAAATTGTCAACATCAACTGGATCATAGAAAAAGCAAGGGAATTCCATAAAAACATCTACTTCTAGTTCATTGACTATGCTAAAGCCTTTGACTGTGTGGATCACAACATACTGTGGAAATTCTTAAAGAGATGGAAATAACAGACCACCTTACCTGTCTCTTGAGAAACCTGTATGCAGGTCAAGAAGCAATAGTTAGAACTGGACATGAAACAACAAACTAGTTCCAAATTGGGAAAGGAGTACATCAAGGCTGTATATTGTCACCTTGATTATTTAAATTATATGCATTGCACATCATGTGAAATGCTGGGCTGAATGAAGCACAAGCTGCAATCAAGATTCCTAGGAGAAATATCAATAACCTCAGCTATTCAGATGACACCACCTTAATTGCAGAAAGGAAAGAGGAATTAAAGAGTTTCTTAATGAGTGTGAAAGGAGAGTGAAAAATCTGGCTTGAAAAATCAACACTCAGAAATGAAGGTCATGGCATCTGGTCCAAACATTTCATGGCAAATAGATGGGGAAACTATGGATACAGTGATAGACTTTATTTTGTTGGGCTCCCAAATCACTGTGGACAGTTACTGAAGCCATGAAATTAAAAGACGTTTGCTGCTTGGAAGAAAAACTATGGCAAACCTAGACAGCGTATTAAAAAGGAGAGGTTTAACTTTTCCAACAAATGTCTATATAGTCAAAGTTATGATTTTTCCAACAGTCATGTATGGATGTGAGAGCTGGAGAATAAAAAGGCTGAGCGCCAAAGAACTGATCCCTTTGACCTGCAGTGTTGGAGAAGAGACTCTTCAGAGTCCCTTGGACAACAAGGAGATTCTACCAGTCAGTCCTAAAGAAAATCAACCCTGAATATTCATTAGAAGGAGTAATGCTGAAGCTGAAACTCCAATACTTTGGCCATCTGATGCGAAGACCCGACTCGTTAGAAAAGACCCTGATGCTTAGGGAGATTGAAGTCAGGAGGAGATGGGGATGACAAAGGATGAGATGGTTGGATGGTATCACTGCCTCAATGAAAATGAGTTTCAGCAAACTCTGGGAAATAGTGAAGAATGGGGAAACCTGGTGCTTCAGTTCATGGGGGCGTAAATAGTTGGACATCACTGAGTGACTGAACAATAACAACAACAAATATAAGTATGGAGGGATTTCAATATTACAATGTTATAAAAAGTTTAAAATGCAGAAACTAAATCAGAGACATTGGGAAAGGTTTCACTAGTGGTAGAGAACCTTCCTGTCAATGTAGTTTATTGAAGAGATGTTGCTTCCATCCCTGGCTCAGGAAGAACTTCTGGAGAAGGTGATGGCAGCCTCATTCAGTATTCTTGCTGGGAGAATTCCATGAACAGAGGAGCCTGGTGGGCTACAGTTCATGGGATTGCAAAGAATCAGAGAGGACTGAAGAAACTTAGCCACATGTGCATATATATTGCTATAAAGCAGGGGTCCCCAACCTCTGAGCTGTAGACTGGTATCACCTGTCAGATCAGTGGCAGCATTAGATTACAAATAAAGTGCACGATAAATGCAATGCAATTTAATTATCCTGAAACTGTTTCACTTACCCCTGCCCAGTCCATTGAAAAGTGGTCTTGGGCACTGAAAACATTGGTGACCCTACTCTAAGGGAACAAACAAACAAAAAACCAAGTAAGTTGATACCAAATGTGAAGGCTTTGGTGTGGATAATGTGAGGACATGTTTTGTAATATAATTTTAACTTTTGAGCATAATGAATATATTTTATTATCAGGAAAATAATTTACATTGTAAGGCATTAAAATATAAGTATTTTTAAAAAGTCAATAAATAAGCTGATAGATTGAAAGTACGATGCTAAAAGCTGTATCATTCAAAACCAATGTGAAAGGAAATTACTATCTTTGAATACAAAGAATATAACAAGTAAATTTTAAAAATAAATATAATGGTGACATTTTTAATTTCTAACACATGAATAATATGAGTACCTGAAGGACAGGCAGGAACAGATGGAGGAGATGCAATTAGCAAAAAAAAAAAAAAAAAAAATAGTAAACATTCTTTGGCTGAACAATCACTTGGAGCTACATATTGAAATAACATAATGAGTGTCAAGTCAGGCTAATGAATGGAACACAAAATTAAAATGAATATATTTGACCTCAAAGAGAAGGGTGTTTTTTCCCCCACTTTTGCATCAAAAAAACCAGTTCACAAAACAAAGAAAAACAGTTAATATAATTTTCAACTGAAACAGGGAAGGATAATTAATATTATAAAAAGCTTTATAAAATGTGTGCAGAAAAGGTCTATAAACCAGAAATCCTATACCTAGCAAATATATATTTTATATGTTAATTTAAAGAAAATAATTATTTGACATGCCAAGAATCTGTGACTGAGTTATCTATTTACCGTCTCTATAAGAAGTTTACAGAAAAAATGCATAAAATAAACTTAAAAAGATAAAAAGACACAAGGGAAAATAAGCAGTAGAAGAAACACGATAAGTTATGAACGAAGAAAACGCATGTGTAATTAGAAGGGCTAATACTAACTATCACACTCTAAATATGTGAAAAAAATACTTGAAGTAAAATCATAATGGAAAAGTTAGTAATAGCATAAAAATAATATTTCAAATGATTCAGAAACATTAGCTATGTGTTTTGGTTTAAGGTGGAAAAGCAATTTTCATTATTAGAATTTTATTTAGTGAAAGTGCAGTGCAAGTCTCTCAGTCGTGTCTGCCTCTATGCAACCATATGGACTATACAGTCCATGGAATTCTCCAGGCCAGAATACTGTAGTGGGTATCCTTTCCATTTTCCAGGGGATCTTCCCAACCCAGGGATTGAAACCAGGTCTCCCGCATTGCAGGCAGATTCTTTACCAGCTTAGCCACAAGGGAAACCCCTATGTAGTGAAAATAATGACTTAAATAAGGATACTTTAATAATAATTAACATTGGATTAAAAGACCCAACAGGAGCTAAAAAAATGTAAAATCATAATTTTTAGTCTTAAATTATGATAAAATAATATAGTTATTAATATTTATTTTTCAAAATAAAGAAACCAACAAATTAATTAATTTGTGCAAAATTGATGAGTAAACATCATTAAATATTTCTTAGTTTGATATTGAGAAGGAGTAGAATACTATGAATCACATTGAAATAAAAATAATAATTTTAGTAATACACATTTAATATTTCTCTTTAGTCACAACATATTATTATAAAATATACTAGCAACTTAAATGACAAGAAGTATGAATATATAGAGTTTCCCTGGTGGCTCATTGGTAAAGAATCTACCTGCAATGCAGGAATCACAGGAGACATGGGTTCAGTCTCTGCGTAGTGAAGATCCCTTGGAGAAGGGCATGACAATTTACTCCAGTATTCTTGCTTGGAGAATTCCCATGGACAGAGGAGCCTGGCAGGCTACAGTCCATTGAGTCACAGAGCTGAATATAACTAGAGTGACTTAGCATGCATGCACGCATGAATATATAATGTCTATGAGTCAAATCATAGAGAGCTACTGAAATTGATTTACTACACACAAGTGTGAGTAAAGGAAAGAAGAAACTCATCAGAAAGTTTGTGGTAAAGAATTCTCTTCCTCCCCCCCACCCCCTATCAATGACAGCTAACTAAGGGCTTTAAGATGATCACTTGTAATATAATTTTAAAAAAAAAGGAGACTGATATTTACCTACCAAATTTTGGTTAAGCATTGACCTTAGTGCTTAATGGCTCAGGTCTACATAAATAACAGGGGAGAGAACTAGACTTATTTTGGTAGATGGTGTTGGTGGTAGGGTTTCCCAATGGTAAAGTGCCCAGGAATCTTACGAACCGGCATGCCGAAGATAGGTCTTCCCCATTTCAAGATGTCTGACTTTGAGTCATATTGGAATTTCAAGAATGGGACCCACTATGAAAGTGGATACTAGCAGCAAGAGATTCTAGGAAAAGTTTTTTTATGGTAGAAGTTGAGGTAGAGGATAAGTTCTTTTGTGGTGACAAATGACCAACAATAGATAATTGTGCTACTATCATTGTACTTAGAATGTTCCTTAATAACAACTATATGTATCTCACCTGTGAAACAACAGGTATATATGCCTGAGTGCGAGAGTGAATAGGTGGCCAAGGTAAGCCAGACAATCAGGAATAACCAACAGAGAAGTTCTACAATCATGTAAAGTATATTTAATAAAGGTTTTCCCTGATTTTTACCTCTTTTTTATCTTTCACTCTTATCAGGAGAATAGGAATACCTTGAATAAAGGATACAGGAGGCACTTTTGAATCAAAAGTATATCACTTATCTACACTACAAAGGGCTAGATTCATAGAAAGAGTAAAAATGAAATCATACTTGCCTCACTTTAACTTCCTGGAGATAATTTCTTTCCATTGCATGGGGAAAAAAAGTAATGAAAAAAATGTAATTGTAATTTTAAAATTAAAATTTAGAATTTGCCAACATTTTTAAGGAACTGAAAGGTTTTTGTATAGCACAAGCTTAACATGGATTAAAAAAAAAAAACAGAAAGTTGTGTCTTACTTGCACTCTTCTATGTTGAGTCTATATTAGACATTGGTACTGGTGGACTCAGGTTACCACCTCTTTCTTTTATGAGAACATACTACATATGATCCTGTATTTGGATGAGGACTAAAATGTGTTTGCCTCTAAGATATTAATCCGTAAGGTTGCAAAGAGTCAGACACACTGAGCAATTGAGTACTAAGCACTGAAGACATTTATTATATCTATATAGTTGATAGCAATCACTCAAAAAGCAAGAGAGTTGCAGGAAAACATATACTTCTGCTTTATTGACTATGCCAAAGCCTTTGACTGTGTGGATCACAATAAACTGTGGAAAATTCTGAAACAGATGGGAATACCAGACCACCTGATCTGCCTCTTGAGAAACCTATATGCAGGTCAGGAAGCAACAGTTAGAACTGGACATGGAACAACAGACTGGTTCCAAATAGGAAAAGGAGTACATCAAGGCTGTATATTGTCACCCTGTTTATTTAACTTCTATGTAGAGTACATCATGAGAAACGCTGGACTGGAAGAAGCATAAACTGGAATCAAGATTGGTGGGAGAAATATCAATAACCTCAGATATGCAGATGACACCGCCCTTATGGCAGAAAGTGAAAAGGAAGTCAAAAGCCTCTTGATGACAGTGAAAGAGAAGAGGTAAAAAGTTGATTTAAAGCTCAACATTCAGAAAACGAAGATCATGACATCTGGTCCCATCACTTCATGGGAAATAGATGGAGAAACAGTGGAAACAGTGTCAGACTTAATTTTGGGGGACTCCAAAATCATTGCAGATGGTGTCTGCAGCCATGAAATTAAAGGACACTTACTCCTTGGAAAGTTATGACCAACCTAGATAGCATATTGAAAAGCAGAGACATTACTTTGCCAACAAAGGTCCATCTAGTCAAGGGTATGGTTTTTCCAGTAGTCATATATGGATGTGAGAGTTGGGCTGTGAACAAAGCTGAGTGCCAAAGAATTGATGCTTTTGAACTGGAGTGTTGGAGAAGACCCTTGAAAGTCCCTTGGACTGCAAGGAGATCCAACCAGTCCATTCTGAAGGAGATCAGCCCTGGAATTTCTTTGGAAGGACTGATGCTAAAGCTGAAACTCCAGTACTTTGGCCATGTCATGTGAAGAGTTGACTCATTGGAAAAGACTCTGATGCTGGGAGGGATTGGGGGCAGGAGGAGAAGGGGATGACAGAGGATGAGATGGCTGGATGGCATCACTGACTCGATGGACACGAGTCTGACTGAACTCCGGCAGTTGGTGATGGACAGGGAGGCCTGGCGTTCTGCATTTCACGGGGTCGCAAAGAGTCGGACAGGACTGAACCACTGAACTGAACTGAACTGAAAAAAAAAAAAAAAATACAATATCTTTCAATTAAACAACACTGTATCTATCTATCTATCTATCTATATCTATATATATCTATCTAAATATCTATCTCTATATATATATATATGAAAAGCAACTGGCAGCTTTACTAAGCTTAATTTACAAAGTCTTTGTCACTACAATTTTAAGCAGCCAGAAGTATATCTTTCACTTTGAACTTTACAGTAACACGTTTTTTTTTTTTTTTAATCAGATGAAGTATCTGAAGAAGTTGTATTAATATTTAAGGACAAGGCATTCACTTTTAATGTTTTTATAATCTATGTAACCTTAAACAATCTATTCACATTCTCTAAATCCCCAACGTATCCAGTTCTTAAATTAGAATATGTTGGAAATTTCTAAAGGACTTTCTCTCTTTAATACAATGGAATTTTAAGTACAGTTATATGAAGAAACAAAGGGAAGAAATCATATATGACATAAACTGAAATCACTGTTTATGGATTAATATGTTAACATTGTGCTCAGTCTCTCATTCCTGGCTGACTCTTTGTAACCCCATGGACTGTAGTCTACCAGACTCTGTTCATAAAATTTTCCTGGTGAGAATACTGGAGTGGGTTGCATTTCCTTCCCCAATGTTAGCATTATGATTTACAAAAGAAGAGAAATTATTTTATCTGCTTGGGCTTCTGCAAAGCATCAAATTATAGAATACTCACCAAAGAACTTAGTCATAGTTTCATCCTATCTGTGACCCAGAACATTACAACAGCTTGTGTAGCATAAAAGGGCAAGAAAGGATAAACATCCTTTGCAATTATATAACAATAAATGAACCATAGCTGATCAGCACTATGATGGGATGTGTCTTGGAAGAATTTATTTAGTCAGTTAGTCATTTAGGAGGATTTGCACAGGGTGAATTCATTGGGCATATGGGCAGCATGTGTTCAAGGACTCCCTGCAGCATTGAAATGACACATTATTATAAAATATAGTGTACCTTCTCTTTTATTATGGTGGTTCTTATGAGAAAAATAAATCTATGTTTTTTTATATACACAAATTCCCTGGAAATTAAACAACATAACAAAAAAGGTGATGTAGAAATTGTCTAAGCATATTTTTATAACTACAAAAAATAGTGAATTATAATGAAATTTGATTTGAATGACATACACTATATAAAAATATTTTTGTCCTTCATTTACCAGACGCCTTATGGTTTTTTGGTGTCATTTATTTTCTTTATCTCAAACCCGAAGGTCTAATTGACAATCTAAATGAGGTGTTTCACATTGGAAATTCAGAACAAATATCCGGGACCAAGTTTCTTAACTCATTCTTTCAAGAATATTCACTGAGGAATACTGCCAAGTCTTGTGCTGGATTCTGATATAAATATATTTCCTTTCTGAAATATCAAACTTTCTTAACATGTGGGTATTTAACTTATATAATAAATCAATAGCAATAAATTAAATAAATCAATATTATGTCTTCAAAACGATGCTTCCAAAAGAATTACTGAGATTCCAAATACACTTTTTCACTGACCACATATGCTCATACCTTCTTAGAGAAACGTCATATTTGAAAAAAATAAGCAAACAGGCATGACAACAGAAAAGATTTGGTGATATCAGATGTTATCTCTAATTCTGTGTCACACAGTCACCTATTTGGCAGTAAAGTGCAGGCTCTAACAATACATATTAGTATACAAATGATTCTGTGAGGAAGCTAAATCTCATCAACTGGTTAGATACAGTTGTTAAAAACAACCATTGTCAAATCTATTTTATACTGATTAAATTATGTTAGAAACAAAGAAAATAATATTTGAAACTAATGACTTTCTAATCCTTCTAATGCATTCTCCTATTGTCCCTTGTCTATGTTAGCTGTGTATGAAAGTATTATGTATCTGCTACTATCCATATTTTCTTAACTCCAACTTATGTTAAATTGGGAGCTCTAAAAAGGTCCATGTGAGAGTATTTACATCCTCAAAATGGGCAAGAACTGCAAAGCAGGATTCAATTTATTGTTTTGTTTTCTAGATGTAAGAAAGTGATGGAAAATAATTTGTATGACATGTCTATAGCTATTATACTATGATTAGGGGAAAAAAAAAAAAAAAAGTTAAAGCAGTGTTCTTCCAGTACTGGAGAACTATCAAAATTTTTCAGCAAACAAGTCAGATACATTTTTGACAAACTTTTGAATTTCTAATAAGTCATTATATGCTTGCCTTAATCATGAATTTAAATAAAAATATCAACAACATTTCATATCAAACTACCCCCATCAATAGTTGCATCTATGAATACAAAGATTTGATAAAATGTTGTAAAAATCTTCTTGAGAACTGATTGATTCTAAGCAATTTAGAATAATGAAAAGTGAATAGTTTATTGATACATGCATATGTTGGCTACACTTCATTTATATCAGCAAACTTTACAAAATATTTATGTATGCACAAACATTTCTTTATTTTATATTTAACTTTTTTCAGACAGCTGGCTGTTAAATATGTAAACAAAAAGAGAGAACATATAGACAAACTACATTGTAAAGAAAGAGAAATTCAGAAAATAAAGAAAAAGAAGGAAGAGATGAAAGTGTCTCAAATTTACTCCTTGGTAAATGAGAGTGAAGAATTTAGTTTAAAAAAGAGGGAAACTACTTGAACAATTGTTTATTCCAAAGAAAATATATAAATGGCCAATAAGCATGTGAAAAGATATTTAACATCATTTGTAATTAGGGAAATGCAAATCACAACCAGGCCAAGAGATAGCATTCTATATCTACTAGCATGGCTATGAGTTCAGTTCAGTTCAGTCGCTCAGTCATGTCCGACTCTTTGAGACCCCATGAATTGCAGCACACCAGTCTTCCCTGTCCATCACCAACTCCTGGAGTTCACTCAGACCCCTGTCCATCAAGTTGGTGATGCCATCCAGCCATCACATCCGCTGTTGTTCCCTTCCCCTCCTGCCCTCAATCCCTCCCAGGATCAGAGTCTTTTCCAATGAGACAACACTTCGCATGAGGTGGCTAAAGTATTAGAGTTTCAGCTTTAGCATCAGTCCTTCCAAAGTACACGGAGGACTGATCTCCTTTAGAATGGACTGGTTGGATCTCCTTGCAGTCCAAGGGGCGCTAAGGAGTCTTCTCCAACCCCACAGTTCAAAAGCATCAATTGTTCAGCACTCAGCCTTCTTCACAGTCCAACGCTCACATCCGTACATGACCACTCGAAAAACCATAGTCTTGACTAGATGGAACTTTGTTGGCAAAGTAATGTCTCTGCTTTTGAATATGCTATCTAGGTTGGTCAGCAAAAACAAGACTGGGAGCGGACTATAGCTCACATCATGAACTTCTTATGATAATTTCAGACTGAGATTGAAGAAAGCAGAGAAAACAACTAGACCATTCAGGTATGACCTAAATCAAATCACTTATGATTATACACTGGAAGTAAGAAATAGATTTAAGGGACTAGATCTGATAGATAGAGTTCATGATGAACTATGGATGAAGGTTCATGACATTCTACAGGAGACAGGGATCAAGACCATCCCCATGGAAAAGAAATGCAAAAAAGCAAAATGGCTGTCTGGGGAGGCCTTACAAATAGCTGTGAATAGAAAAGAAGTGAAAAGCAAATGAGAAAAGGAAAGATATAAACATCTCAATGCAGATTTTCAGAGAATAGAAAGGAGGGATAAGAAAGCCTTCCTCAGTGATCAATGCAAAGAAATACAGGAAAACAACAGAATGGGAAAGACTAGAGATCTCTTCAAGAAAATTAGAGATACCAAGGGAACATTTCATGTAAAGATGGGCTCGATAAAGGACAGAAATGGTATGGACCTAACAGAAGCAGAAGATATTAAGAAGAGGTGGCAAGAATACACAGAAGAACTGTACAAAAAAGATCTTCACGACCCAGATAATCACAATGCTGTGATCACTGACCTAGAGCCAGACATCCTGGCATGTGAGGTCAAGTGGGCCTCAGAAAGTATAACTATGAACAAAGCTAGTGGAGATGATGGAATTCCAGTTGACCTAATTCATATCCTAGAATATGATGTTGTGAAAGTTCAGCATTTAATATGCTAGCAAATTTGGAAAACTCAGCAGTGGCCACAGGACTGGAAAAGGTCAGTTTTGAGTCCAATTCCAAAGAAAGGCATTGCCAAAGAGTGCTCAAACCACCACACAATTGCACTCATCTCACACGCTAGTAAAATAATGCTCAAATTTCACCAAGCCAGGCTTCAGAAATATGTGAACCATGAACTTCCTGATGTTCAAGCTGGTTTTAGAAAAGGCAGAGGAACCAGAGATCAAATTGCCAACATCTGCTGGATCATGGAAAAAGTAAGAGAATACCAGAAAAATATCTATTTCTGCTTTATTGACTACACCAAAGCCTTTGACTATGTGGATCACAATAAACTATGGAAAATTCTGAAACAAATGGGAATACCAGACCACCTGACCTGTCTCTTGAGTTTTTTTATGCAGGCCAGAAAGCAACAGTTATAACTGGACATGGAACAACAGACTGGTTCCAAATAGAAAAAAGGAGTATGTTAAGGCTGTATATTGTCACCCTGCTTATTTAACTTATATTCAGTGTGCATCATGAGAAACGCTGGGCTTGAAGAAGCACAAGCTGGAATCAAGATTGCCGGGAGAAATATCAATAACCTCAGATATGCAGATGACACCACCCTTAAGGCAGAAAGTGAAGAGGAACTAAAAAGCCTCTTGATGAAAGTGAAAGTGGAGAGTGAAAAAGTTGGCTTAAAGATCAACATTCAGAAAATAAAGATTATGGCATCTAGTCCCATCACTTCATGAGAAATAGGTCGGGAAACAGTGGAAACTGTGTCAGACTTTATTTTTTTGAGCTCCAAAATCACTGAAGATGGTGACTGCAGCCATGAAATTAACAGACACTTACTCCTTAGAAGGAAAGTTATGTCCACCTAGATAGCATATTCAAAAGCAGAGACATTGCTTTGCCAACAAAGGTTCGTCTTGTCAAGGCTATGGTTTTTCAAGTGGTCATGTATGGATGTGAGAGTTGGACTGTGAAGAAGGCTGAGCGCCGAAGAATTGATGCTTTTGAACTGTGGTGTTGGAGAAGACTCTTGAGAGTCCCTTGGACTGCAAGCAGATCCAACCAGTCCATTCTGAAGGAGATCAGCCCTGGGATTTCTTTGGAGGGAATGATGCTAAAGCTGAAACTCCAGTACTTTGGCCACTTCATGCGAAGATTTGACTCATTGGAAAAGACACTGATGCTGGGAGGGATTGGGGGCAGGAGGAGAAGGGGACAATAGAGGATGAGATTGCTAGATGGCATCACTGACTTGATGGACGTGAGTCTAGGTGAAATCCCAGAGTTGGTGATTGACAGGGAGGGCTAGCATGCTGAGATTCATGGGGTCACAAAGAGTCAGACACGGCCTAGCAACTGAACTGAACTGAAGCATCTGAATGCTGATATCCAACGAATAGCAAGAAGGGATAAGAAAGCCTTCCTCGGTGATCAATGCAAAGAAATACAGGAAAACAACAGAATGGGGAAGAACTAGAGATCTCTTCAAGAAAATTAGAGATACCAAGGGAACATTTCATGCAAAGGTGGGCTCTATAAAGGAGAAAATTGTATGGACCTAACAGAAGCATAAGATATTAAAAAGAGGTGGCAAGAATAGACAGAAGAACTGTACAAAAATGGTCATCATGACCCAGATAATCACCATGGTGTGATCACTCACCTAGAGCCAGACATCCTGGAATGTGAAGTCAAATGGGCCTTAGAAAGCATCACTATGAACAAAGCTAGTGGAGTTGATGGAATTCCAGTTGACCTATTTCATATCCTGGAAAATGATGCTTTGAAAGTGCCGCACTCAATATGCCAGCAAATTTTGAAAACTCAGCAGTGGCCACAGGACTGGAAAAGGTCAGTTTTCATTCTAATCCCAAAGAAAGGCATTCCCATAGAGTGTTCAAACCACCACACAATTGCACTCATCTCACATGCTAGTAAAGTAATGCTCAAAATTCTCCAAACCAGACTTCAGCAATACATGAACCAGGAATTTCCATATGTTCAAGCTAGTTTTAGAAAAGGCAGAAGAACCAGATACCGAATTGCCAACCTCTGCTGGATCATGGAGAAAGCAAGAGAGTTCCAGAAAAACATCTATTTCTGCTTTATTGACTCTGCCACTGTGTGGATCACAATAAACTGTGGAAAATTCTGAAAGAGATGGGAATACCAGACCACCTGATCTGCCTCTTGAGAAATCTATATGCAGGTCAGGAAGCAACAGTTAGAACTGGACATGGAACGACAGACTGGTTCCAAATAGGAAAAAGAGTACATCAAGGCTGTATATTGTTACCCTATTTATTTAACTTATATGCAGAGTACATCATGAGAAACGCTGGGCTTTAAGAAGCACAAGCCTGAATCAAGATTGGTGGGAGGAATATCAATAACCTCAGATATGCAGATGACACCTCCCTTATGGCAGAAAGTGAAGAGGAACTAAAAAGACTCTTAATGAAAGTGAAAGAGGAGAATGAATATGTTGGTTTAAAGCTCAACATTCAGAAAATGAAGATCATGACATCTGGTCCCATCACTTGATTGGAAATAGATCGGGAAACAGCATGGCTATAATTGAAAAGAATAGTAAAGGAAAATAATAAGCATTGCCAAGGATATGAAAAAATTGAAATTCCTTTGCATTGCTTATGGAATGTTAAGTGATGCAAGCACTTTGGAAAGCAGGTTGATGTCTTCTCAAATAATTAAACGCAGAGCTACCACATGACACAATAATTACACTCCTAAGTAAATATTCAGAAGCCCTGAAATCACGGACTTAAATAGATATTTTTACATTAATGTTCATAGCATTATTACTAACAATCTTTGAAAGGTGAAAATAATTCAATGTTCATCAACAAATGAATCGATAAACAAACACATATTTAGAATTGCACTGAGAATTATGAACTCTAAACATATACCTACTCCATATTATTTCCCTCCTGAAGAAACTTGAGCAAACTCTAGCATGGCTTCTAGAAGTAGAAGGACATATCCTTTAATTAACCCAAAATCCTCACCGACCTTAACCTGTCACTAACATGGCTGCTTAGAAAACACAACACTGTCAGGAAAATTTACTGCTTGTTCTGGTCAGCTCATGCCAATAGTTCTCTGATCTCACTTTCCTGAGCATTTATTTTAAAGTGCTTACAGTTGTGAATATGTTATTTTTTACAATTCAAAAGTATCTGTTTCAAGGACCTTAGAATCATTCCTTGGAAATCTAATTATCAGGAAGTAAAAGGTCTCTTGTCTCCTAGTGTCTGTGGGAAGCTACAGTCCCAACTTCAGTAACTGTCAATTCAGCCAAACCACATTTACACTGAACAATGCTTTGTACTTTTTTCTTCTTTGACTCTGTTGAGTCCCTAATTTCTCCCCTCCTTCATTCTACCTTTGTGCACTCCATCACCTCTATGAGAATCATAATGGAGCTCAGATCTTTCCCCTACTATTATCAATAGTTATCGATTCAAATCTGTTTTCAGTGCTTTAAATAATGCCCAGGTGTGCTTCCCTTTGACATTCCATATAATGGAATGCTATTTGTCCATAAAAAGTAATACAATTTTGATATATGCTACAACATGAATCAATCGTGAAAGCATTATTCTTTGTAAAATAAACCAGACACACATTCTATAATTGCACTCAAGTGTTGTACCCAGGATATGCAAATTCCTAGAGACAAGAAATAGAATATAGGTTACCAGTGGCTGAGGAGATGGGCAAGATGGGGCTGTTTTTTAATGGGTACAGAATTTCTGTTAGGGATGATGAAAGGTTTCATGTATAACTAGTAGTGTTGGTTGCACAACACTTTGAATGTATTTATTGTCACTATACTGCACTTTTGTGAATGATAATAATAAATATGTTATGAATATTTTGACACAATAAAAACAAACAGCAATAAGAAAACTCTATTTAAAAAAATCTGTTTAGTAGACCTTACCTTTGTATACAATTCATGAGATTCACATGGCAAGTACACTGGGGTGGTTTGCCATTCCCTTATCCAGTGGATTATGTTTTGTCAGAACTCTCTTCTATGACCCATCCATCCTGGGTGACCCTATTTGGCATGGTTCATAGCTTCATTGAGTTATTCATTTGCCATGACAAGGCAGTGATTCATGAAGGGGGTCTTCACAAGCCTCTTGATGGGGGCAAAAGTGGAGTGTGAAAAGTAGGCTTAAAACTAAAACAAAACAAAACAAAACAAAAAAACCTAAGATCATGGGATCCAGTCCCATTACCTCATGGCAAATAGAAGAGGAAAAGGTGGCAGTAGGAACAAATTTTTCTCTTCTCGGGCTCTAAATCACTGCGGATGATAACTGCAGCCATTAAATGAGAAAATGATTGCTTCTTGGCAGGAAAGCTATGACAAACATAATGTGTTGAAAAGCAGAGATATCACTCTGTTGAGAAAGGTCTGTATAGTCAAGGCTGTAATTCTCCCAGTGGTCATGTACGGGTGTGAGAGCTGGATGGTAAAGAAGGCAGATTACCAAAGAACTGATGCCTTTGATCTGTGGTGCTGGAGAAGACTACTGAGAGTCCCTTGGACAGAAAGAAAATCACATCAGTCAATCTTAAGGGAAATCAACCCTGAATATGCATTGGAGGACTGATGCTGAAGCTGAAGCTCTAGTATTTTGGTCACTTGAGAGGAACAGACAACTCATTAGAAAAGTCTTTGATGCTGGGAAAGAATGAGGGTAGAGGAAGAGGATGTTAGGGGATGAGATGGTTGGATAGCATCAATGATGCAATGGACATGAACTTGGGCAAACTTCAGGAGATGATGAGGGACAGGGAGGCTGGGTGTGCTGTAGTCCATGGGGTCACAGAGAGTCAGACAGGACTGGCAACTGAACAAAACAGACATTAATTTCCACTTTTTCATTTACTACTATTTTCTGTGAAATGACTCATGGTATAAAGGCCAAGCAGAAGTCAGTGGCCTAGAGCTTTCAGAAGTCTTGGCAATGTGGGAGAGACTGAAAATTGAACTTTAAAAATTAGACAAGACTTAAGATGACAAGATCCTGGAAAAAGGGAGAAACAGATAAAAGTAAATATTAGTTTTTTTTTTTTTTTTCCTCTGAGGTTTTTACATATTAAAAGCTCAGGAGTTTGTGGAGAAAAGACCAAGATGAAATCAGTTACTAATTGATAAAGCAACTTTATCAATATCATGGAGCTAAAGAAACAACAAAAACAATAAATTGCAGTTGAAAAACAACAATAAATTACAATAAATCAAGAGGAAGGGCCTTAATTACATAAAAAATAAACCAAAAGAAATCACCTCCTTTCCTCTGAGATTTTCTAAAGTCTACATAAAAGAGAAGAACAGAGAGGAAGTGAAATGGTCTTTAAAATATCTGAAATGCGTTTCAATTTTTTTGAGTGGTTGTTCGGATTGTGATATAATTATCTTATCTAACCATTTGTGGAAAGGAAATTAAACCATGTCTAGAGAATTTTACATCACCTAGAGCCTAGACCATGTTTAATATAGTACTTCAGCATTCAATTAATCAAAATAACAGCATTGTAGAATAAAAGACTAAATGGTGGGGAAAAAACCAAAATAAAAAATAGAGCAATAGAACTGTCAAAAAGTGAAGCTGACCTGAATAATACTATCAATTTAATTATTGACATTTATGGAATATTTCATCTAACAATAGCCAAATACACATTATTCTCAAACTCATATCAAGACAAAATACATTTGGAGTCACAATATGCTTGTTAAAATTCCAAAATAATATAAATCATATAGTTCCTTCTCATACCACAATGTAATTAGAGACCACATAAATACATCAAAAATATCCCCAAATATTTGGAAATTAAACGGTACACTGATGAATAACACATTGAGAAGTATAATATCCAGGAAAAATAAAAATGTTTTAAACAAAATGAAATGAAATATAATTTATCAAAATGTACAAAATGAGGTGAAATAAGTGAGCAGAGTGAAATTTATCCCAATAAATGCTTACATTAGAAAAGAGTAATCTAAAATCAATAACATTACTTTCAATCTTAGGAAACTAAAAAAAGAAAAAGCAAGAGCAGTTCAGGTCTAAAAAGAAATAACTTTATAAAGAAGCAACATGACTGAGCAACTTCACTTTCACTTTTTGTAAAATTCATAATATTTGACCAAAATTCAAGTTCAGCAGGTGTTCTCTCCTAAATTCTCCATTTATTTATATAACAAATTCTCCATTTCTTATATATTTGTTCATCTTTTTATGACAATGTTAGGCACCCAGTCATGTCTGACTTTTTGCAACCTCATGGACTGTATGTAGCCTACCAGGCTCCTCTGTCCATGGAATTCTCCAAGCAAGAATACTGGAGTGGGTAGCCTTTCCTTCTCCAGTGGATCTTCCTGACCCAGGGATTGAATCCAGGTCTCCCACACTGCAGGCTTTTTCTTTACCATTTGAGCCACCAGGGAAGTCCTTATCTTTTTATAGAGCTCTTTATTTATGTGCAGTTACTTTAAGTTTTGTCTGATTATTCCAATATGTAGATCATTGGTAAATCTAATATGATCCTATCAACTCAGTTTACTCTTGATAGTGAATGTTTCTTTCTTGCTTTTTAAAATTTGTGCTGTATTGCTGCTGCAGTTAAGTCGCATCAGTCATGTCCAACTCTGTGACCCCAGAGATGGCAGCCCACCAGGCTCTACCATCCCTGGGATTCTCCAGACAAGAACACTGGAGCGGGTTGCCATTTCATTCTCCAATGCATGAAAGTGAAAAGTGAAACTGAAGTCATTCAGTCGTGTCTGACTCTTAGCGACCCCATGGACTGCAGCTTACCAGGTTCCTCTGTCCATGGGATTTTCCAGGCAAGAGTACTGGAGTGAGTTGCCATTAGCCTCTCCATTGGGCTGTATTCAGTTCAGTTCAGTTGCTCAGTCGTGTCCGACTCTTTGCAACCCCATGAATCGCAGTACGCCAGGCCTCCCTGTCCGTCACCAACTCCCGGAGTTCACTCAGACTCCTGTCCATCGAGTTGGTGATGCCATCCAGCCATCTCATCCTGCCCCCAATCCCTCCCAGCATCAGAGTCTTCTCCAATGAGTCAACTCTTCGCATGAGGTGGCCAAAGTACTGGAGTTTCAGCTTCATCATCATTCCCTCCAAAGAAATCCCAGGGCTGATCTCCTTCAGAATGGACTGGTTGGATCTCCTTACAGTCCAAGGGACTCTCAAGAGTCTGCTCCAACACCACAGTTCAAGAGCATTAGGTTGGTGCAAAAGTAACTGAAATTTTTCATGGTTGATGTTTGACATTTGATATTGGAATGCATTCTTAAATAAATGTGGCTATTTTATACATCATTTTAATGCACAATGTTTGCTTTATGTCTTTTGCTAATATTTTATTACTTGCTGTTTATTTTATATCTATTTTAGACTATGGAAATGATGTTAGACAAAAAGCAAATTCAGAAATTTTCTCATCCAAGTTCAAAACAGATCATAAAGCAGCAGAGATAACTCACAACATCAAAAATACATTTGGTTCAGAAACTGCCAAAGAGTGTAAAATGCAGCAGTAGTTCATGAAGTTTTGCAAAGGAGAAGAGAGCCTTAGAAATGAGGAGAATAGTGGCTGGCTATGGAAAGTTGACAACAACCAACTGAAAGGATCACCACAGCTGATCCTCTTACAACTGCAAAAGAAATTGCTGAAGAACTCAACATCAATCATTCTATGGTCATTTGGGATTTGAAGCAAACTAGAAAGGTGAAAAAGTTCAATAAGTGGGTGCCTCATGCACTGACTGGAAATAAAAAATAATAATAATCATTTTGAAGTATCATCTTCTCTTATTCTGTAAAACAACTGTGAACCATTTCTCCATCTGATTTTGATGTGCGATGTAAAGTAGGTTTTATAAGAAGACTGTTAATGTTCAGCTCAGTGGTTGGACTGAGAAGAAGCTCTAAACCTCTTCCCAAAGCTAAACTTGCACACAAAAATAATGGTCATGATCACTGTTTGCTGATCTCCTGTCAGTCTTATCCAGTATAGCTTTCTGAATCCCAGCAAAACCATTATATTAAAGTATGCTCATCAAATCAACAGGGTGCACTGAAAGTTGCAATGCTTGCAGCCAGCGTTGGTCAACAGTAAGGATCCAATTCTTCTCCATGACAATGCCAAACCAGATGTCACACTATCAACACTTCAAAAGTTGAATGATTTGTTTCATCTTCCATAGTCACCTGACCTCTCAACAACTGACTGCCACTTCTTCAACCAACTCCACAACTTTTTGTAGGGAAAATGTTTCCACAGCCAGTAGGATGCAGAAAGCAATTTCAAAGAGTTCATTGAAACCTGAAGCACAGACTTTTATGCTATAGGAATAAACAAATTTATTTCTCATTGACAAAAATGTGTTGATTATAATGTTTCCTATTTTGATTAACAAAAATGTGGTTAAGTCTAGTTATAGCATGCATGCTGTCGCTTCAGTGGTGCCCAACTCTATGCAACACTACGGACTTATAGCCAGCCATATGCTATATAGGCAGGATCCTATGTTCCTGAAGAATCCCCAGGCAAAAATACTAGAGTAGGTGGTCATACCTTTCTCCAGGAAATCTTCCCATCCCAGGAATTGAACCCATATCTCTTACGTCTCCTTGGCAGGCAGGTTCTTTACCACTAGTGCCACCTGATTTAAAATTCAGTGTCTGAAAAAATTATTTTGCACCAATCTAATATGTTTGCTTGAATGACTGACATCAGTTTGATTGAAAGTTAGAATTCTGGCATTGCAGAGACTGAGGTAAATTTTATTTACCCCTAGAAGTATGCCTGCTTATGCTTCTGTTTGCTGTAAGTGTGGGAGTTTGATTCTTTATCATTGGTTGTTGTGATGGGTTTGTTGTCATTTTTATCTTCAATGTACAACAGGTTTCAAATTCTTGTGTATTACATTGTTCTTCAGGTAGGGATCTGGGCACCAGATAATTTTTCTCAATTTTTTTTGATTCATTCACTGGTTCATTCAGGTAACTGAACTTTGTTACATGCCACAGAGGTGTTTTTCTCCATTTTCATGTCCATCCTGAGTGTGTTCAGCTGTTGTTACATTTACTCAGTGTTTTAGGGATAGAATTTTCTTGTCTTCCTCTAATGGTAGAAGATCTCTTATGAAAGTACAGTAGATTCTTGGGCCAAGGACTCCATCCTACTTCTTTCTATAGAGTAAAAGCCATTATCTTCCCCCAGACACAGTGGATTTTGGCTATGGGTGGGCAAGTTTTCTGTTTCTTTTCTATTAACTTAAAGTCATTATTTCATAGAAGCTGATGGCTCAATCAGTGTTCTATATATTTTTCACTGCATTTCAAGTCACCAAAGAGGATAGATATTTCTCAGCTAGCTTCCTGACTCCAAACATTCCAGTGAATCTTTACTGGCTATCTGTAGAGAAGAATCTGAGAATGAGTTCAAATTCCCCTCATTCCTGTGACTCTCAGAATTTATATACATGCATCCAGCAAACACTTGGCTTTTAGCTATTTGTTATAAAATTTAAATGAATTCTTATAATTTATTTGCATGGAATCCAAATCTCTTCTTCTTACCCATCACTTTGCTGGTGCTCGTGTCTCATTCCTCATTGAAATAAACATATTTTCTTAGATATCATACATTTGTGCAGTGATCTCAATTATCTGATGGGTTCAAGAAAAGTTATGATTTTGTAACTGATCCAGCTTTTTTCTTATTGTTAGAATGGGATTCATGCTCTTTTAAAATTCACACACTATAAGCAAACTCTGAAGTCATATTTGTTTAAAAATAAACACATGCAAACCTTTTTAGTTATGTATAGAAAGGCATTGATAAATGGAGAAAAAGGGAGTGCAACACTATTAGTATATAAACTGATCATAACATTGAGATGCCTTCTCATCAGATTTGTGCCCCTGTGTTAGCATTCTGTAGGGGAAGGGCAAATTAAAAATAGTTATTCCTAGATGTAAGGGTGGAAATGTTTCTTATGCTTCAGCAAATATTGCCTCTTGTGATGCTTTTCAAGATAAAGACTATGTTTATTGAGGCTGTATCTTTAGGAAAAATGGTTAGAAGGATTTGTGTGCTAATGTGTTAGTTATTATTAGCTTTTGGGCAACATATTGTGGTAAACTGTCAACTCAAGAGAGAATGATTCTAAGAGAAGGAATAGAAAAAAATGTAAAGATCCAAGGAATTGTGGCTTGAAAAATCTGTTTCTAGACCTCAAAGATGAAATCATAGTAATAACCACTACAACAGCATGTAGTGATGCCATCCAGCCGTCTCCTTTTCTGTCGTCCCCTTCTCCTCCTGCCCCCAATCCCTCCCAGCATCAGAGTCTTTTCCAATGAGTCAACTCTTTGCATGAGGTGACCAAAGTATTGGAGTTTCAGCTTTAGCATTAGTCCTTCCAATAAACACCCAGGACAGATCTCCTTTAGAATGGACTGGTTGGATCTCTTTGCAGTCCAAGGGACTCTCAAGAGTCTTCTCCAGCACCACAGTTCAAAAGCATCAATTCATCCGTGCCCAGCTTTTTTCACAGTCCAACTCTCACATCCACACATGACCACTGGAAAAACCATAGCCTTGACTAGACAGACCTTTGTTGGCAAAGCAATGTCTCTGATTTTTAATGTATTATCTAGGTTGGTCATAATTTTCCTTCCAAGGAGTAAGCGTCTTTTAATTTCATTAGCTGTGGTTAAATTACCTATGTAATAAATCTACCTGCCTAGTGTATCATTTCAAAAAGTGTTACCTTTTCTTTGATAAAAATAATGCATGAATATTGTCTAAAAAAATCAGAAAATAACACAGATGATTACTATACAGGCGTAATTACTAGTATTATTTTGTTGAATTTTTCAACCAGGTTTTTAATTTTTGCTTTCATTTATTCCTCTGTGTTGCTTTAACTTTATGCAGACCTAAGCTTTTCACATAGCATTTTCCTTCTGCCTAAAGAACTTATTTTAATATTTCTTGAAAGGTAGGACTACTGCAACAAATTCCCTCAATTTTTGTTTAAGTAGTCTTATTTCTCTTCATTTTTGAAGGAAAATTTCTGATGATATATGATACAGATTGGTGTTTGTTTTTTTCTTTTTTCTCTTGACACTTTAAATTTTCACCCTGCTCTTCTCTTGTATGGTTTCTGAAGAGAAACTGGATTTAAGTCATGTCTTTCTTCCTCTACAGGGGAAGTGTTTTTTTGTTTGTTTATATGTTTGTTTTTTGTTTTTGCTCTGCTTCTTCCAGAATGTTTTCTTTATTTTTGATTTTATGTAGTTTGAAATACATATGCCTAGTTGAAGTTTTGTTTGTTCCTTTTACCCATTTATTTTGTTTGGTGATCTTGAGCTTCCTGGATCTGCAGTTTGGTGTCTGACATTAATTTGGGGAAATTCTCATTTACTATTATTTCAAATATTTATTTTGTGTTTCTTTATCTTTCTTCTGGTATTCCCATTATATGTATATTTTGCTTTTCATAATTGTCTTTAGGACTTCCCTGGTAGCTCAGATGGTGAAGCGTCTGCCTACAATGTGGGAGACCCAGATTTGATCCCTGGGTTGGGAAGATGCCCTGGAGAAGGAAATGTTAACCCACTCCAGTGCTGTTGCCTGGAGAATCCTATGGAGGGAGGAGCCTGGTGGGCTACAGTCCATGGGGTAGAAGAGTTTTACACGACTGAGTGACATAACTTTCACTTTTGTAGTTGTCTTTGGATATTCTATTTGGATTCATTAGTCATTGTTCTCCTTGATTTTCAGTTTTTGAAGTTTCTATAGGTACATTTTTAGATTCAGAAATGCCTTTCTTAGCTGTGTTCAGTCCACTAACAGGCCCATCAAAGGCATTCTTCACTTCTGTCATAATAATTTTTATATCTGGCATTTCTTTTGGGTTATTTGGGATTCCCATCTCTGTTTATATTGCCCATCTGTTGTTTCTTGTTATCTGCTTTTTCTATTTAGAGTCCTTAATATTAATCTTTAAAGATAATATTATAACTAAATTTCTGGTCAAACATCCCTGCCATTTCTGGTTTTAATGCTTGCTCTATTTCTTTATATGATCTTTCTTGCCTTTTGGTATGGATTGTAATTTTTTCTTGATGAGTGAATGTAATGTAGTGTGGATAAGGAACTGCTGCAAATAGGCCTTTAGTAATGCGATGGAGAAGTGTGAGGGGGAATATTGATAGTCTTGTGATTAGAGTTTAGATTTTAGTAAGCCTATGTAAATTTCACAAGTGTTTCTCAGTGTTTTTCTCCCTTCTTAGGTAGAACAGAATGGCTAGAGTGAGCTGGAGTTGGATATTTCCCTTCCTCAGATCAGTTAGGCTTTGATATCATCTCAGTATGTCAGGATCTTTTCAACTAGTGCCTGCTGAGGCAGGCCTTCAAGAGCCTCTGTGAGGGAAGCAGTTAACTCCTTGTATTTTTCTGTTTCTCTTTCTAATATTCTAGACAGTGGTTTGCCCTCTGTCTTTACTTCTCTTATGGCTCCAATAATTAATCTTTTCCATTTAACCCTTTACTATTCCCTAGGATGAAATGACAATATCTAAGCTCTTTATATGTTAAAGTGAAAAGTGAAAAAGTCACTCAGTGACCCCATGAACTACACAGTCCATGGAATTCTCCAGGCCAGAATACTGGAGTGGATTGTCATTCCCTTCTCTAGGTGATCTTCCAAACACAGGGATCAAACTCAGGTCTCTTGCATTGCAGACAGATTCTTTACCATCTGAGCCACCAGGAAAGTCTTTGAGTTACTTTAAAGGACAAGGCAAAGTAACTGAGGGCCACAGTTTGAATCAATTACAGAACTAAATACAAATTCCAGACTTTTTTAATATGTAGAACCAGAAAATTACCCTGCTAACTTTTCAAAGATATTTATGTTTTTTATTACACTTATTTCTCCAGTAAAATGAATTATATGTTTAAATGATTATAAACCTTGTCTTAAATTATATTGTATTTGCATATTATTATATTTGTTGTGTTATGTTTATTCACCAAAATTCATCCTTAACTGGTATGAATTGTTTTCTGAGAAATCTGAGGTTATGATTTTGTAGGATGTTTACAAAGGAGAAAATCGTCTTTTGGCAGTGGTTCAAGTTATATCGAGCTCTGAGATAATTGTTAGAGCCCCAGAAGTCTATCTTATAATTCTATACAAATTAAAATAAAGAAAACAGAATACTATTAGCCTGACTGTGGTAGTGAGTGCAGATGGCTCAGTTGTAAAGGATCTGCCTACAAATGCAGGAGACACAGAAGACAAAGATTTGATCCCTGGGTTGGTCTGGAAGATCCCTTAGAGAAGGAAATGGGAAACCACTCCAGTTTTCTTGCCTGGAGAATCCCAGGGATGGGGGAGCCTGGTGGGTTGCCATCTATGGGGTCGCACAGAGCCAGACACGACTGAAGCAACTTAGCAGCAGCAGCAGAGATCAAATAATATCTTAGTCATGACATGATTATATATTTCATATAGAACAAAATAGACTAAAATGTGTTCAAGACTTGGGTTCCTGCCTGAAGGTAGTCATGAAAGTTTCTCATTTACCACTTCCATGGATGAATTTCATCACAGAGGATCCTTAAGACCCAAAATCTTCAGTCAGTAAGTGAGATACTGGTAAGTTTCAAGTTGATTGAAACTACTTGACATTAAGCTTAAAATGAATGCCAAGCCTAAATTTAACATCAAAGAATTTCATGTGATAAAAGATCATGTCAAGAAATAAAAGATAGACAATAACTTTTCTTTAAAGGACAAGCCAAAGTAACTAAAGGCCACATGTTCAATCACAGAACTAAAACTGAATTCCAGGCCTTATTCATTCTCTACTCTACACAGCCTAAATCTTTAAAATATATACATATATATATATATATAATTTGAATTTTTGAAGTACAGATTTTCTTTTCTACTTGCTAATACTCAAATGTGAAAATACATGACTTTATGTTTTTTCCTGTTAATATATTTTGAGTTATTTTGATATTCTTGATATTCTTTTTTCCACCTCCTGTCTTGAATTTGATGTTCTAGACTCCTGAGTAATTAAAAAAAAAAAAAAATCACTTTTACCAATATGCTGAACTTTATTTTTTCAATGTTCTTGGAGCTTCTTAAGCATAATTTTTAAAAGTATTTATAGGCATTTAAAAAATAATATCTAAATGAGAGTCTAAGATTCTTGATGATATTCTTTTAAAATGTTGCTGCTGCTGCTAAGTTGCTTCAGTCGTGTCTGACTCTGTGCAAAATATAGACAACAGCCCACCAGGCTCCCTCGTCCCTGGGATTCTCCAAGCAAGAACACTGGAGTGGGTTGACATTTCCTTCTCCAATGCACAAAAATGAGAAGTGAAAGTGAAGATGCTCAGTTATATCCAACTTTTCACAACCTCATGGACTGCAGCCTACCAGGCACCTTCTGTCCATGGGATTTTCCAGGAAAGAGTACTGGAGTGGGTTGCCATTGCCTTCTCCATCTTTCAAAATAGTCCAGTTGAAATGCTGCAGATTAATTCACTAAAATGACAGGAGCTATGATTTACTGGATTTTGTAGATTAGTAAGCAAGCAAATATATGCATAATAAAAAATTAAGCGGAGTACAACATAAATGGATTTTTTTCATTTATTTTGACAACTATAGCTTAAATTATTTATGACCTGCTTCACAGTATGCTAATGAATAACCTTTACTATCCTATAAAATAGAATTTTGAGGATTAGACAACTAACTAAAATCCTGTGCTAATAAATCTTATCTGAGTGTGCATTGAGATGCTAAGTTTCTGTGAGAAATTAATTTAACAAAAAGAGAGAGAGAAAAGAAAACTGCTATACCTGTTGGCTTCCTTAAATAGAATTTATTTTAAAATGTGAATTATCCGTTTGTCATATCTGATTTCTTTAACATTTCTGTGTCCCAGAAAAGTCTAATAAGTTCCCTGAACTGCTATTTGATTTTCTCTGCTGTGTTTTTCTGACAAGTTTGCATGATAGAGCTATACAATATTATCTTAAAAGTCATAACAGGCCTTACAAATCAAAATTAATGAATTGATATTGTTCTCTCAAAATTCATTTTGTGAAAGGGGATATTTATAAATGAGCTGTTATTTAAAATCATGAGATTCCTGTATTATTTTAGACCATTACGGTCATGTTAGTGGTATCACCCTGTTTATTGGTATTGCAAGAAAACCTGAGAAGTTGATGTTATTTTCTCATTTTCAGTTTTAATCACATACATTCATCAAAAGATACAGAATATAAGGATTTGATGTGTGGCTAAAGTGAAAATTTGATAAAATAATGAACTGACCAGCTTTTGATTTAGAGGTTAAATATATACAAGCTATTATTTATTTCATTTTTTCTTCTTTATGTAAAATATAATAATGACTTTGTCTTTCATTCAAATGTTGCTCAGTGATAATAATAGGATTTATTAATATTTAAGACATAATTTTTAAAATGCAAGCACAAATTTAATTTATTTTATCTAGCATTAAAATATTCCTTTCCCCAAATCATTTTTAATCCTTCTTTAATATACAAATATGCACAATCACACTCACTCCAAGACACAAAAAAATAGGGGAAAAAAGCAAAATATTTCATGAACAGAAAATACATTTTTTCAATGACTATATTCTGAAATCTTAATCAAATGTGAATTCAACCATATTGTTTGTTTCTTTCTATGGCTCATATATAAATTACAGTTAAAATGTCTATTATGTTGATGACTAAAGTAGATTGGGTAAGTATATTAGTTTCTTTTTTAAGATTGCTAGGAAAAAAGTACTCAGATTGGGTTGGTTAAATAACAGAAATTTGTTTCTCACAATTTTGAAGACTGCAAGTCCAAGGTCAAGGTTTTGGCACATTTAGTTTTGTTCTGAGGTCTCTCTCTTTGCTCTGTGGCCAGCCACCTTCTCACTGTGTCCTCACATGGTCTTTCCTCTGAGTACATACTTTTCTGAAATCTCTCCATGTGTCCAAACTGCCTCTTCTGGTAAAGACATCAGTCATATTGGGTTAAAGGCTACCCTAAAGACCTCATTTGAACTTAATTACCTCTTTAAAGATCTTATCTTCAAGTATGGTTACATTTTGAGGTACTGGGATTAAGTCTTCACCATGTGAACATCGGGGGACACAGTTTGACCCATAACAGTAAATGTGGGTAATCCTTAATTAATCCTACCTAAGAATTTGTAATACTAAGAGTTCTGAAGAAATTTCTCCCATTTAGGAGTTTAGCTTTAGGGAATTCTCAGTCTCACAGAGGATGACTATATTCTCATTTCCTTTGGCACTAACAACATGGACACACTTCCCTCTCTTTCCTTTCTTTCTTTCTTTCTTTTTTTTTTTTCTTTCTTTTGGCTTCTTGAAAAAATTCAGTAAACCAGGACTATGTTAGATGATAGGAATAAAAATGTGAGTCCATTAAATACATTCACAGATGCCGTGGAGATTACACTCTAACAGCTGTGATATGTTTGCCTAATTGCACTAATAAAAAACATTAGAAGAGTGCCAAGTGCTAACAAACAAGAGTAGGATACTGCTACTGCTAAGTCACTTCAGTCGTGTCTGACTCTGTGCAACCCCATAGACGGCAGCCCACCAGGGTCCCCCGTCCCTGGGATTCTCCAGGCAAGAACACTGGAGTGGGTTGCCATTTCCTTCTCCAATTCAGGAAAGTGAAAAGTGAAAATGAAGTCGCTCAGTAGTGTCCAACTCCTAGCTATCCGGTGGACTGCAGCCTACCAGGCTCCTCCGTCCATGGGATTTGCCAGGCAAGAGTACTGGAGAGGGGTGCCATTGCCTTCTCTGAGAGTAGGATACTAGTAAAGTGGAATTTCTGACCTAGTCTGACCTAGTCTAGGTTCTAAGGCAATCAGTCTTGGAGAAGTGACATTGAATTGTGATCTGAAAAATAAATATAAAGAAATGCCATTTCCAAAGTCTTAAATAGACTAGTTGGAGAACTGAATAAAAAACAGTTGGAGTTAAGGGTGGTAGAAACTCGGTTGATAAATTGATGTTTGAATAAGTAGTTTGAGACTTGATTAGGAAACATGCCTTTCAGTATTCTCTACTTTGGGGAATAGGATATGATATAAATACTATCCCTGCAATCAAAAAGAATTTATAGTGTTGTATGTCCCTGTCTTTGATTTTAACCAGACACACAATTGATCACTTTATCAAAATAATTGAAAGAAAAAGTATCTGAGCATAAAATGTTATATATGAAGCACAGTAGAACTTTGGAGCTAGCATTTAAATTGAGCACATTAAGAAAACATATGTAATTACATTTAATCTTGTTTTCAGATGATTCTTATGGAATCATATATCCATATTCTCTCTAATTTCTCATGTATAATATTATAGTATATCTCTGTGATACCTATTTACAATGTAGAGTAGACTTTGTCAAGTATCATTTTGAGGCTTTAGGAATTGCTACGTGTTCGCTCTCAACAACTTAAAGACTTCATCATAGACCTACTTTAAGGGCTCTGTATGCTGCTTATCAGCATTTATTCAGGAATCTCTTTCTACCTCTTGGGGAGGTTTCCTTGATTACTAAAACTGGGTAAAGATAAACAAACTTTGGTTTGCAAGTTGATTTCAAGCTAAATAAAAGATGCAATATAATTAGGTGTGCATTATTAAAAAGATTATTTTAGTATGGAAACAGAAGGAAGGAGGTAAAGTAGCTGTTCTGCTATTAATTTCTTTGTAGTCATGAAGGGAGGCACGCCTAGGGAAAAGAAAATGAAAAATATAAATAATATAATCATAAGCATGATAATTAGATCTCAAGGTAAATAGTATTTGCTAGGATACAGTCTTTATCTATAAAAGGCTATTAATAGTTCATTGCTAGCTTATGATTATTTCTTGTAAGAACAACTGCAATCTATGGATTTATGATGCCTCACTCCGCAACGAATGTCGTGGATATAATCAACCATCTGGTTTAAAAAAAATGTAGATGTTTCATAATGTTCTCTGCTGTGTGTGGTGATTTAAGACTTCATTAAAAACTTTATTACTGTTCTTTACCAGGGAACAAGAGTCCAATGTAAAAAGGGCCATCTGAGATGCACAAGACCTCTCTTCTTTGACCGTGTTTACTTATTGTTTGAAGCTATAATTATTAGCGAAATTTAACTTGGGTAAGATTGTGGATTCCTGTGATTTTGATTTTGCAAACTAATATTGTAGCTTGACACACACAAAGAAACACATAAATTTTCATACCTCATATCGATTGTAAATTTGCTTCAGATTTAAGAAAAATTTTGATTGAGGTTTTATATACACATGTCAAATGATGATATTTTAAAATTGACTGTTTGATGAACTTTGGCAAATGTGTACAAATGTTGAGCAAAATAGAAAGTTTAATTGCCATAGAAAAACTTATTCTTTCTACTTTTTATTCCCAAATATGATCCCATCTTCAACCAATAGCAATGACTCTTCCTACTTTTCAGTTTTGCTTCATTTTATTAAACAATGATGGATTTTGTTCTGGCAGGTAAATTATCAGAGAATTTTCTTGATCTTTTGGAGGACTGGATTTTAGTTTTGTGAAGGAGGCTTGTTGAGATTTATTCTTTATCCTTTTCTCTTCAACAAAACCTTTCATCCAGAGCTTACTCCTTTTTAAATTTTTTTTTTTTCCTAAGAGCTTGCTATTAAAGTATGTTCTCTGTGTGTATGTTTGTCACTCAGTCTTGTCCAACTCTTTGTGACCCCATGGACTGTAGATCACCAGGCTCCTCTGTCCATGGAATTTACCTGGCAAGAATACTGGAGTGGGTTGCCATTTCCTTATCCAGGGGATCTTGACAACCCAGATTCTTTACCAACTGAGCCACCAGGGAACACTAAAACATGTTATCCTTGCATTTTACTAGAATGCCATTGATAGATACTCCTTGGAATTTTATTATTTTCCTGTGCAGTAAAAGAGAGTACAATGTGTATTTTAGGAACACTTTTATACAATTTTGGAAATCCACTCTTTGTGGCTCTCTTGTTTCCAGAATTTCTCCTTCAATTTCTAATACCTCTGATAGCCCTAAACATTGAAAATTATTTTTGTATCTAAGTAAGAGAGTCATTTTCTGCTTTCTCTTTTACTCCCATATTTGGCCCTATTTTCTTTTTCACTCCTTTACTCGAGAAACATTCTTAAGAAGATACAGCCAAGTATGACATAAAACTAGTTTGCTTATCTTTTTTTAAAGATGGTATCCCTGGAGGTTCAATATATGTTGAAATGTTCTAAATAATTATTTCTTATATTTTATGTGGACTTGGTAACTGTTATCAGCTAAAGGTACATTAATTCACTCTGCTGTGATCAGAACCAGAACTCTAAGTTATATGTCTTAGAGTTCAAATAAAATGTTCAATCAAAATATAAAACATTATACATTGTTAAAATGTATCTGACACAAGACCTTTTAGATTTGTAAGTTTCCAAGTGAATTTATCGGGCTACTTATTTTCTTAACATGAATTTCTAAGAAGAGAGTTATCTATATAACCTATAGACAAAGACTTTACAAACTGGTTGCAATGTAAGTTATGCATACACAATTGTGAGGAAGTACTTGAATAATGTCAATAATAGTGATAATAATAATAAACAACTTGTGACATGAAATATGAAAGCTATTCTACAAATTGTAGAAGTGACCCTCTTACCTAATCAAGATATTAGGGTATAAAGCATTATTTGAGGATCATATTTTAAAAACTATAATTCTAGTCTCTTTAGTAATATGACTTTTTATTCAGCTCAATATTCTTATATTTTTCAATTCTTGATTATCATTTTTATTTGACTTTTATTTTTGTAGAGTTAGTTATCGCAAAAGCTAAAATCATCTGTAAATAATAAATTATTTTATTTTTTCAAATAAAAATACATATAGCTTCACTTTCCTTTATTTCTGAAGCAAAATTCCATTAACTATAATATGATTTAATTAGTGAAAGCTAAGAAAGACAATTTTCAGGAAAAAGTGGTTGTAGATATTTAAAGATAGTACTGAAGAAATAGTTAAGAAATACATTGAAATCCCTATGCTGCTGCTGCTAAGTCACTTCAGTCGTGTCTGACTCTCTGTGACCCCATAGACAGACGCCCACCGGACCCCTATAGGTAGCATCAAATTAATAGCTTTTAAAAACTGTGGAGGAAAACACTGTTGAAGGAGTTACATTCACAGTTCAAATTTTCTTTTTTCCCTAAGTAATAGGAAACATGGAAATACATCAACACTCTAGGGAGTGGTTTTGTTTTTCTGGCAAAGATCTAAGAACAGGGACTAAAGTACCTCCCCCCACCCCCCAGTCTCCACCCCATAAACTTGACTTGAAAGGAACATATACACCTGAAAGAAAAAAAAAAAAAAAAAAGCAACAGACAAAATACATGAAGGTAGTTAAAGACATTGTGTGTCAAGCAATAAAGTAAAGTACAAATTGTTTCCTTACAAATAGGAAACTCACAAGGATTGCACTAAATTTACCCTACTTTACTGTATGGTGAGAATTTATAGGACGTTCCATTAGGAAGGGAAAGACAATCAAAGCCTGCCAGTCCCCAGGAGTTGCAAAGATGGAGCTGGGCATCTGGGGAGAGCAAAGGCAGTAGAATTCACAGAACACAGTGCCAGGAAAGTGCCATGCAGACAAAGACATCTACATATCTGTAGATGGTCATGGACTCTTACACTGAGTATCAGTGTTCTTGTATGAGAAATCTACCCAAAGTCAGGAAAAACACAATTTCAAAAAACTAGAGGAAATACTCCTCATATACCATACTTGGGCAAAAATATTTAGTATTTTTAACAACCAGATTGGAAAATCTCATAATTTATGGGCTACCAGGTATAGCAAGCAGTCAGAAAGGCTTTGCGTTAATAACAGTGAGATATTTACCCTGAAATAAATACTTCTATGGGCTTCCCAGGTGGCTCTATTAGTAAAGAACCCACCTGCTAATGTAGGAGACA
Source organism: Tragelaphus eurycerus (assembly GCA_935064755.1). NCBI lineage: Eukaryota > Metazoa > Chordata > Mammalia > Artiodactyla > Bovidae > Tragelaphus > Tragelaphus eurycerus. The sequence continues at coordinate 46,373,744 of CAKXYN010000007.1, read as the reverse complement.
AAAGAAGTGGGTTCGATCCCTGGGTCGAGGAGATTCCCTGGAGTAGGAAATGACAACCCACTCCGATATTCTTGCCTGGAGTATCCCATGGAAACAAGAGCCTGGCAAGCTGCATTCAATGGGGTCGTAAAGAGTCAGACATGACTGAAGTGACTTAGTATGCATACGCACAAATACTTCTATGGTTTTGCTTTAAAAAAAATTAATCTTAACTGCAAGGTTGAAAAGGATTAAACTGTTTCCAAGTGACTTAACTGCATCTCAGAGGAAAGAAAAAAAGCACATGCACATCTATAGAAATATTAAAATATACTGTACTCAACCAATTAAAATTGACAATGTATGGCATATTACCCCCAAATTACAAAGCATGCAGTGAAGCAGGAAAAAAAAAAAAAAATTAAATGAAGCAGGAAAAAAAGTCAATGGATAAAAGGTGAAACACAAATGAAACAGATGATACAGTAAGTGAACAAGGGCATTCAAAAAGTTATTATAACTACATTTTAATGGATACGAATCCTGAGGAAAACTTGAACAGGTTAAGTAAAGTAATAAATAAAATAAAGAATACATGAATATGCATTCTATAAAAGCAAAATACAAGGTCAGAGTGGAATATATATTGCATGAAATTATTTGCAGATTGCATAATACAGAATTAAAGCTCAGTAACTTTGAAAATATAGTTTCACTAAGATTAATTTTGCAAAAATTAAGGTTTCAATTAATGATACAAGACTAATGAAAGTAGATCAGATCAGATCAGATCAGATCAGTCGCTCAGTAGTGTCCGACTCTTTGCGACCCCATGAACCGCAGCACGCCAGGCCTCCCTGTCCATCACCAGCTCCCGGAGGTCACCCAGACTCGCATCCATCGAGTCAGTGATGCCATCCAGCCATCTCATCCTCTGTCGTCCCCTTCTCCTCCTGCCCTCAATCCCTCCCAGCATCAGAGTCTTCTCCAATGAGTCAACTCTTCGCATGAGGTGGCCAAAATACTGGAGTTTCGGCTTTAGCATCATTCCTTCCAAAGAAATTCCAGGATTGATCTCCTTCAGAATGGACTGGTTGGATCTTCTTGCAGTCCAAGGGACTCTCAAGAGTCTTCTCCAACACCACAGTTCAAAAGCATCAATTCTTCGGCGCTCAGCCTTCTTCACAGTCCAGCTCTCACATCCATACATGACCACAGGAAAGACCATAGCCTTGACTAGGTGAACCTTTGTTGGTAAAGCAATGTCTCTGCTTTTGAATATGCTATCTACGTTGGTCATAACTTTCCTTCCAAGGAGCAAGTGTCTTTTAATTTCATGGCTGCAGTCACCATCTGCAGTGATTTTGGAGCCCAGAAAGACAAAGTCTGACACTGTTTCCACTGTTTCCCCATCTATTTCCCATGCAGTGATGGGACCAGATGCCATGATCTTCGTTATCAGAATGTTGAGCTTTAAGCCAACCTTTTCACTCTCCACCTTCACTTTCATCAAGAGGCTTTTTAGCCCCTCTTCACTTTCTGCCACAAGAGTCGTGTCATCTGCATATCTGAGGTTATTGATATTTCTCCCGGCAATCTTGATTCCAACTTGTGTTTCTTCCAGTCCAGCATTTCTCATGATGTACTCTGCATATAAGTTAAATAAACATGGTGACAATATGCAGCCTTGACGTACTCCTTTTCCTATTTGGAACCAGTCTGTTGTTCCGTGACCAGTTCTAACTGTTGCTTCCTGACCTACATACAGATTTCTTAAGAGGCAGATCAGGTGCTCTGGTATTCCCATCTCTTTCAGAATTTTCCATAGTTTATTGTGATCCACACAGTCAAAGGCTTTGGCATAGTCAATAAAGCAGAAATAGATGTTTTTCTGGAACTCTCTTCCTTTTTCCATGATCCAGCGGATGTTGGCAATGAAAGTAAAAGGCCCAGAAATTAGTGGAATCTTTCTGAATAAACAATGATCAACCCACAAATACATTATCTCAGTTTTATTTAAATATGGATATTTTGAATGTTGATAGAGATTTAGATTTAGTTCTCATCAGGATTAAATATTGAAGATATTATTACTGTTTATTGCTTTTCTACAGGTGCATAGTTTTGTCAGTTCAATCGCTCAGTCATGTCCGAATGTTTGCAACCCCATGAATTGCAGCAGGCCAGGCCTCCCTGTCCATCACCAACTGCCAGAGTTTACCCAAACTCATGTCCATCGAGTCGGTGATGCCATACAGCCATCTCATCCTCTGTCATCCCCTTTTCCTCCTGCCCCCAATCCCTCCCAGTATCAGGGTCTTTTCCAATGAGCCAATCCCCTACACGAGGTGGCCAAAATAATGGAGTTTCAGCCTCAGCACCAGTCCTTCCAATGAACACCCAGGACTGATATCCTTTAAGATGGACTGGTTGGATCTCCTTGCAGTCCAAGGGACTCTCAAAAGTCTTCTCCAACACCACAGTTCAAAAGCATCAGTAAGTACCAATGAAAGGACATTTCTATTTTTCCTACACTGACAATTTTTTTTTGCTTTCAATATGTTATGAGAGACACCAGTACTAAATTAAATTCTCACTTATAATTTAAAAATATGATGCAAATTATCAGAGTGTATTCTAAATCCATTAGAGTTCCTGGCAATTTCATATTAATTGCTCATATCTGCTGCTGCATCACTTCAGTCGTGTCCGACTCTGTGCAACCCCCATAGATGGCAGCCAACCAGGCTTCCCGTCCCTGGGATTCTCCAGGCAAGAACACTGGAGTGGGTTGCCATTTCCTTCTCCAATGCATGAAAGTGAAAAGTGAAAGTGAAGTTGCTCCATTGTGTCCGATTCCAGCGACCCCATGAACTGCAGCCTACCAGGCTCCTCTGTCCATGGGATTTTCCAGGCAAAAGTACTGGAGTGGGGTGCTATTGCCTTCTCTGTGCTTATATCTAGAGATCAATAATGTGAATACTGCTTAAAATAATAAACTTAATTATTATAAAAATGAAATATAATTTGTTCTAATTTCATATTAAGGCAATGTTTAGACTATCACACTTTGGAAATGTTTTAAATAAATTTTTCATAAACTAGGTTTTAAAATAATTTTAAATGATTAGATGTCATAGATTAGAATCATTATCAGTAACTATATATTGCACCATTATATTACATGAGTTTCATTTTCCTGATTTGATATTAGAATCATGGAATGCTGGATTTCTTAGAGAATTCAAAGTCAAGTGGGCCATTGCTGCGAATAAAGCTAGTGGAAGTGATGGAATTCCAGCTGAGTTATTTCAAATCCTAAATGATGCTATGAAAGTGCTGCACTCAATATGCCAGCAAATTTGGAAAACTCAGCAGTAGTCACAGGACTGGAAAAGGTCAGTTTTCATTCAAATCCTAAATAAAGACAATGCCAAAGAATGTTCTGCTGCTGCTAAGTCGCTTCAGTCGTGTCCGACTCTGTGTGACCCCAGAGATGGCAGCCCACCAGGCTCCTCCATCCATGGAATTTTCCAGGCAAAAGTACTGGAGTGAGGTGCCACTGCCTTCTCCCAAAGAATGTTCAAACTACTGCAAATTGCACTCATCTCACATGCTAGCCAAGTAATATTCAAAATTTTCCAAGCTAGGCTTCAAGAGTACGTGAATCGAGAACTTTCAGATGTTCAAGCTGGATTTAGAAAAGGCAGAAGGTCTGGAGATCAAATTGCCAACATCTTTTGGGTCATCAAAAAAGCAAGAGTTCCAGAAAAAACATCGACTTCTGTTTTATTGACTACACCAAAGCCTTTGACTGTGTAGATCACAAGAAACTGGAAAATTTAAAGAGATGCAGACCACTTTATCTGCATCCTGAAAAAACTGTATGCAGGTCAAGAAGTGACAGTTAGAACTGGACATGGAACAGTAAACTGGTTCTATATCAGGAAAGGAGTATGCCAAGGTTATATATTGTCACCCTGCTTATTTAACTTTTATGCAGAGTAAATTATGTGAAATTCTGCTTGGGATGAAGCACAAGTAGGAATAAAAATAGCTGAGAGAAGTATCAATAACCTGAGATATGCAGATGACTCCTCCCTTAAGGCAGGAAGTGAAGAATAACTAAAGAGTTCACCCAGACTCATTCATCGAGTCAGTGATGCCATCCAGCCATCTCATCCTCTGTCGTCCCCTTCTCCTCCTGCCCCCAATCCCTCCCAGCATCAGAGTCTTTTCCAATGAGTCAACTCTTCTCATGAGGTGGCCAAAGTACTGGAGTTTCAGCTTTAGCATCATTCCTTCTAAAGAAATCCTAGGGCTGATCTCCTTAAGAATGGACTGGTTCGATCTCCTTGCAATCCAAGGGACTCTCAAGAGTCTTCTCCAACACCACAGTTCAAAAGCACCAATTCTTCGGCACTCAGCCTTCTTCACAGTCCAACTCTCACATCCATACATGACCACAGGAAAAACAGTAGCCTTGACTAGACGGACCTTTGTTGACAAAGTAATGTCTCTGCTTTTGAATATGCTATCTAGGTAGGACATAACTTTTCTTCCAAGGAGTAAGTGTCTTTTAATTTCATGGCTGCAGTCACCATCTGCAGTGGTTTTGGAGCCCCCAAAATAAAGTCTGACACTGTTTCCGCTGTTTCCCTATCTATTTCCCATGAAGTGATGGGACCGGATGCCATGATCTTCGTTTTCTGAATGTTGAGCTTTAAGCCAACTTTTTCACTCTCCACTTTCACTTTCATCAAGAGGCTTTTTAGTTCCCCTTCACTTTCTGCCATAGGGTGGTGTCATCTGCATATGTGAGGTTATTGATATTTCTCCTGGCAATCTTGATTCCAGCTTTTGTTTCTTCTAGTCCAGCATTTCTCATGATGTACTCTGCATATAAGTTAAATAAGCAAGGTGACAATATACAGCCTTGATGTACTCTTTTTCCTATTTGTAACCAGTCTGTTGTTCCAGGTTCATTTCTAACTGTTACTTCCTGACCTACATAGAGTCCTATAAATTCATGGCAAATAGATGGGGAAACAACAGAAACAGTGAGAGACTTTATTTGGGGGGGCTTCACAATCACTGCAGATGGTGAGTGCAGCTGTGAAATTAAAAAGACACTTGCTCCTTGAAATAAAAGCTATGACCAATCTAGACAGTATATTAAAAAGCAGAGACATTCTTTTGCCAACAAAGATCCATCTAGTCAAAGATATAATTTTTCCAGTCATCATGTATGGGTTTGAAAATTGGACTGTAAAGAAAGCTGAGTGCTGAAAAATTTATGTTTTTGAAGTTTGGTGCTGGAGAAGACTCTTGAGTGTCCCTTGGACTGCAAGGAGATCAATCCAGTCAATCCTAAAGGAAATCAGTCCTGAATATTCATTGGCAGGACTGATACTGAAGCTGAAACTCCAATACTTTGGCCACCTGTCGTGAAGAACAGCCTTACTGGAAAAGAACCTGAAGCTGAGAAAGACTGAGGGCAGGAGAAGAAGGGGATGGCAGAGGATGAGATGGTTGGAAGGCATTACTAACTCGATGGACATGAGCTTCAGTAAGATCCTGGAGTTTATGATGGACAGGGAAGCCTGGTGTGCTGTTGTCTATGGGCTCACAAAGAGTGGGACATGACTGCGTGACTGAAGTGAACTGAACTAAAGCGTTCAAAGAAGATTTGGAAAAATGTTAATGAATATGTACTCATTGTGAAATGTCTCTGCTTAATGTTTTCTAATGTCTCTGTTTAGTATACACACATGCATTCAGACAGAGACAGAGGTAGAAACAAAGACAAACCTTTATATCCTGAATGCTTGTGATGTGGTCACAATCTTGTTCTCTGGTAAACACACTCTAAGACTCTGAGATTAACTTGTAGTTTATTGAAGTGTATTCTTGGAAACAGTTTTGAGGAATACTGAAAACATGATTTGGAAGAAGATAGTATTCCAAGAGGGAAACTTATAGTGGATGGTCATTCTGAGTTGTCCTGAAGGTAATCATCTGAGGAAAGGAGGAAGGATCTTTGTGCCCCATGAATTGCATGTTCTTTGCTGTCTCCAGGGAGGAAACTCAACATTAGGCAAGAAAGCATCCTCTAGATATTGGCTATTTTCAGAGAAGGAAGCAGCTTAAACTCTGGATCTGGGATAATGAGTGTCTCCGTCCAGAGGGATATCTGTCTGGTACCTCCCAGCATCCACTGAAGTAATTAGTTTCCAAAGATCATCCTTCAGGAAAAACACTTTTCTCATTCTGGCATTTTCCCCTTATAAATGATTTTAATTCCATAAAACTTGGGCTCATCTCTGGAACTTTATTCACTGTGACACAGAATGATTCATATGAATTATCTGGTTGACAAATCTGAGAAGAACAGTATTTTTATTTATTCTTTCCTCTGCAATGACCTAGAGGGGTGGAATGGAGAGGTGGGAGGAATGTTCAAGAAGGAGGGTACATACATGTACACATGGCTGATTCACATTATTATACAGAAGAAATCAATGCAGCATTGTAAAATAATTATCCTCCAATTAAAAATAAATTTAAAAATTGTTCAAAAAAAAAAAATGAGCTACCCATAGGTTGCATGTCATCTCTCAGTTTACCAGAAGTTATAGGCATGTAGATTCACAAGAGAGGTTGAGATCTTCCCAAATTTATCATGACAAGTATGGGGTATAAAAATTGCATTTGTATTATAGCCTAGGGCTTTAGACCTTATCAGTAATAGGGTATGCAATTTTTGCTCTCATGTGTCACATTTGAGATTTATTTCTTTATTCATTTCAAAATCAAGGAAAAGAAAAGTGAAAATGTATTGGATCTCCTTACAGAAGCAAACTGAAAACTGGTATATCTGTCTGGAATTTTATTCTAAAAGAAAATGAAGTGAAATTTAAAGAGAGTAAAACATACATGCAAAGTAACTCTTGTTAGGGCAAGTACCTTGGATTTGGGCCACTTATTTAAAATGTGAGCATTTTTGTTTCATTTTTGTGTGTGTATGGGTGTGTTTGTAGACAACAATATTGCAACAGTGTTTTAAATAATCAAACTAATTAAGTATAAGGTATGTTGTTTAGGGTGTAAAACAAAACTGTTCAGCATGGTAAATTCTAATTAATTTTGCAAAGTTGAAATTCCAGTATTGAAATGTTTATAAAACTTCTATGTATAGATAATAGGAAAACATAAATAGCATTATTTTCCTTTATGAATCATGCTTTTGGTGTCATATACAATAGTTCTCTAAATTCTAGGTTACAAAATATCTCCTATCAGATCAGATCAGATCAGTCGCTCAGTCGTGTCCGACTCTTTGCGACCCCATGAATTGCAGCACGCCAGGCCTCCCTGTCCATCACCAGCTCCCGGAGGTCACTCAGACTCGCATCCATCGAGTCAGTGATGCCATCCAGCCATCTCATCCTCTGTCGTCCCCTTCTCCTCCTGCCCTCAATCCCTCCCAGCATCAGAGTCTTCTCCAATGAGTCAACTCCTCGCATGAGGTGGCCAAAATACTGGAGTTTCAGCTTTAGCATCATTCCTTCTAAAGAAATTCCAGGATTGATCTCCTTCAGAATGGACTGGTTGGATCTTCTTGCAGTCCAAGGGACTCTCAAGAGTCTTCTCCAACACCACAGTTCAAAAGCATCAATTCTTCGGCGCTCAGCCTTCTTCACAGTCCAGCTCTCACATCCATACATGACCACAGGAAAGACCATAGCCTTGACTAGGCGAACCTTTGTTGGTAAAGTAATGTCTCTGCTTTTGAATATGCTATCTAGGTTGGTCATAACTTTCCTTCCAAGGAGTAAGCGTCTTTTAATTTCATGGCTGCAGTCACCATCTGCAGTGATTTTGGAGCCCAGAAAGACAAAGTCTGACACTGTTTCCACTGTTTCCCCATCTATTTCCCATGCAGTGATGGGACCAGATGCCATGATCTTCGTTTTCTGAATGTTGAGCTTTAAGCCAACCTTTTCACTCTCCACTTTCACTTTCATCAAGAGGCTTTTTAGCCCCTCTTCACTTTCTGCCATAAGAGTGGTGTCATCTGCATATCTGAGGTTATTGATATTTCTCCCGGCAATCTTGATTCCAACTTGTGTTTCTTCCAGTCCAACATTTCTCATGATGTACTCTGCATATAAGTTAAATAAACATGGTGACAATATGCAGCCTTGACGTACTCCTTTTCCTATTTGGAACGAGTCTGTTGTTCCATGACCAGTTCTAACTGTTGCTTCCTGACCTGCATACAGATTTCTTAAGAGGCAGATCAGGTGGTCTGGTATTCCCATCTCCTTCATAATTTTCCATAGTTTATTGTGATCCACACAGTCAAAGGCTTTGGCATAGTCAATAAAGCAGAAATAGATGTTTTTCTGGAACTCTCTTGCTTTTTCCATGATCCAGCGGATGTTGGCAATTTGATCTCTGGTTCCTCTGCCTTTTCTAAAACCAGCTTGAACATCAGGAAGTTCACGGTTCACATATTGCTGAAGCCTGGCTTGGAGAATTTTGAGCATTACTTTACTAGCGTGTGAGATGAGTGCAATTGTTCGGTAGTTTGAGCACTCCTTGGCATTGCCTTTCTTTAGGATTGGGATGAAAACTCACCTTTTCCAATCTTGTGGCCACTGCTGAGTTTTCCAAATTTGCTGGCATATTGAGTGTAGCACTTTCACAGCATCATCATTCAGGACTTGGAATAGCTCCACTGGAATTCCATCACCTCCACTATCTCCTATGGTTTCTTCTAAAAGTTTAATAATTTTATATGCACAGACTTGGTTCACTTATAATTTTAATAAGGTGTAAGATTTAGGCGGAGATTTGTTTCCTAGCCCATGAATATCATTCTCTCAGCATCACTTGTTGAAATGAGCATATTCCCTACATTAAATTCCTTTAGCACATTTGTCAAAAATCCCCTGGCCCTACTTCTGTGAATTTATATCTTGATTCTCTATTCTGTCCTTTGCATTATATATCTATAATTTCATCAATGTCACAGCCTTGATTAATGTAGTTATATAAGTCCTGGAAAAGAGTAGAGTGATTATTTCTATTTTATTATTCTTTATCAAAATTGCCTTATTATACTAGTTCCTTTGTTCTTCCTCAGAAATTTTAGAATAATAATATTTAAATCTACAAAACATTTTGCAGGTTTTTTGAATTACTTTAAACATATACATAAATTTGGAGAGATTTTAAATCTTGCCCAAATTGAGTTTTCAATTTATGAATACAGCATATCTTTCTGCATAAATTCTGCCAACTCCATTTTTCTAAAAGCTTTGCTCACTTTTTGCTTTGTGTAAAATTTTTGTTAATTCTAGCAATACTTCAAAATTTTATTATTATTATATTTGTAGTGGTGAACTAGCTTCCCTGGTGGCTCAGATGGTAAAGCATCTTTCTACAATGCGGGAGACCTGGGTTTGATCCCTGGGTTGGGAAGATTCCCTGGAGAAGGAAATGGCAACCCACTCCAATACTCTTGCCTAGAAAATCTCACGGACGTAGGAACCTGGTAGTGCAGGCTACTGCCCATGGGGTCGCAAAGAGTCGGACACGACTGAGCGACTTCACTTTCACTTTAATGGTGAACTATGATTAGTGATCTTTGATGTTGCTATTATAATTGTTTTGGGGCCCAGGAACCAAGCTTACGTAAGACAGAAAACTTAATAAATGTTGTGTGTATTCTGACTGCTTCTCCAACCAGCTGTTCTCTCATCTCTATCCCTATTGTGTGCCCCTCCCCCATTCCCTGAGATACAACAATGTTGAAATTAGGCCAATAAATACTTCTATAATATTTTTAAGTGTTCAAGTGAAAGAAAGTCATATATCTCTTACTCAAAGAGTCGAACACGACTAAGCGACTTCACTCACTCATTCACTCAAGCTTAGAGAGAAAGAATGTTGTAAGCCATGATAGGCTGAAAGCCAAGTGTCTTATGCCAAACAGCTAAGTTGTAAATGCAAAAGAAAAGTTAAAAGGGGACTCAAGTGAACATATAAAGGATAAGAAAGTGTAACAACCTATACAACTGTATAACAACCTTACTTTAAATCTTTATGGAGAAAGTTTTAGTGGTCTGGGTAAAAGATCAAACCAGCCACAATACTCCCTGAAGCCAAAACCTGGTTCAGAACAAGGTCTTAATTCTATTCAATTCTGTGAAGACTGAGAGAGATGAGGAAGGTGCAAAAGAAAAGACAAGTTAACAAGGGTTGGCTGTTAAGGTTAAAGGAAGAAACTCTTTATAACATAAAAGTGCAGGGAAAGTAGGAAACACTGATGTATAAACTGCAGCAAGTTATCCAGATAATTTGGATAAGATAAAAAATGATGATGACTATAGCAAAAAAGAAAAAAAAATTACAATGTAGAAGAAACACTTTTATATTGGAAGAAATTGCCATTTAGGACTTTCAAAGATAGAAAATCAATGTCTGGATTCAAAACATCAGATATAAGTTGACTCTCTTCTTAGACATCAATGCAGCTGAGGAGTTGTAGTTAAAGTCAAGGCTCATTTACCACTTAAGTAATCCCATTGCCCTCAGTGATCAGTGCAAAGAAACAGAGGAACACAGTAGAATGGCAAAGACTAGAGATCTTCTCAAGAAAATTAGTGATACCAAGAGAACATTTCATGAAAAGATGGGCACAATAAAGGACCTAACAAAAGTGGAAGATATTAAAAACAAGTGGCAAGAATACACAAATAACTATAAAGAAAAGATCTTCATGACTCAGATAACCATGATGGTGTGATCACTCACCTAGAGCCAGACATCCTGGAATGCAAAGTCAAGTGGGCCTTAGGAAGCATCACTACGAACAAAGCTAGTGGAGGTGATGGAATTCCAGTTGAGGTATTTCAAATCCTAAAAGATGATGCTATGAAAGTGCTGCACTGAATACACAAGAAAATTTGGAAAACTCAACAGAGGCCACAGGACTGGCAGAGGTCAGTTTTCATTTCAATCCCTAAGAAAGGCAATGCCAAAGAATGTTCAAACTACTGCTCAATTGCACTCATCTCATATACTAGCAAAGTAGTGCTTAAAATTCTCCAAGCCGGGCCTCAGCAGTACATGAACCATGAAATTTCAGGTGGTCAAGCGGGATTTAGAAAAGTCAGGGAAACCAGAGATCAAATTGCCAACATCTGCTGGATCATCAAAAAAGCAAGAGAGTTCCAGAAAAAAACATCTATTTCTGCTTTATTGATTATGCCAAAGACTTTGGCTGTGTGGATTACCACAAACTATGGAAAATTCTTAAAGGGATGGGGATGCCAGACCACCTTACCTGCCTCTTGAGAAATCTATATGCAGGTCAAGAAGTAACAGTTAGAACTGGACATGGAACAGACTGGTTCCAAATAGGGAGGGAGCACGTCAAGGTTGTATATTGTCACCTGGCTTACTTTAACTTTTATACAGAATACATTATGCAAAATGCTGGACTGGATGAAGCACAAGCAGGAATCAAGTTTGCCAGGAGACCATTTAGGTTGCTTCAATGTTCTAGCTATTGTAAATAGTGCTGCAATGAACAATGGGATACATGTATCTCTTTTAATTTTGGTTTCCTCAGGGTATATGCCTAGGAGTGGGATTGCTGGGTCATATGGTGGTTTTATTCTTAGTTTTTTAAGGAATGTCCATACTGTCTTCCATAGAGGCTATATCAATTTACATTCCCAACAGTGTAAGAGGGTTCCTTTTCTCCAAACCCTCTACATCATTTACTGTTTGTAGACCTTTTGATGAGGGACATTCTAACTGGTGTGAGGTGATATCTCATTGTAGTTTTGATTTGCATTTGTCTAATAATGGCGGGATGGGGAGGGAGATGGGAGTGAGTTTCAGAAGAGAGGGATATATGTATACCTATGGCTGACTCATGTTGAGGTTTGACAGAAAACAAAAAAAAAATCTCTGTAAAGCAATTTTCTTTCAATAAAACATAAAAATAAAATAAAATTTTCCTTCAAGGAGAAAAAAAGAAAAAAGATTTCCAGGAGAAATATCAATAACCTCAGATATGCAGATGACACCACTCTTATGGCAGAAAGTGAAAAACTAAAGAGCCTCTTGATGAAAATGAAAGAGGAAAGTGAAAAAAATAGGCTTAAAACACAACATTCAGAAAACTAAGATGATAGCATCCAGTCCCATCACTTCATCTCAGATAAATGAGGGAAAAGAAAAAGAAACAGTGAGAGACTATTTTGGAGGGCTTCAAAATCACTGAAGATGGTGACTGCAGCTATGAAATAAAAAGATACTTGCTCCACGGAAGAAAAGTTATGACCAACCTAGACATCATGTTAAAATCAGAGACATTACTTTACCAACAAAGGTCCATCTAGTCAAAGCTATGGTTTCTCCAATCAATGTGAAAGTTGGACCATAAAGAAGGCTGAGCACCGAAAAATTGGTGCTTTTGAACTGTGGTGTTGGAGAAGACTCTTGAGAGTCCCTTGGACCACAAGGAGATCAAACCAGTCAATCCTAAAGAATATCAGTCTCCTGAATATTCATTGGAAAGACTGATTCTGAAGCTTAAACTCCAATACTTTGGTCATCTGATGTGAAGAAGTTGACTCATTGGAAAATACCCTGATGCTGGGGAAGACTGAAGGCAGGAGTTGAAGGTGATGACAGAGAATGAAATGGTTGGATGGCATCACTGACTCAATGCACAGGAGTTGGAGTAAGCTCCAGGTTTTGGTGGTGGACAAGGAAGCCTGGCATGCTACATTCCATGGGGTCACAAAGAATGGGATATGACTGAGCAACTGAACTGAACTGAAGAACCTTAGGAAATATGCTAAGTATACGCTCATTGTACTCTATAAATGGAAAAACAAAGCTTGAATGACAGCACATTGGCTTACAACATGGTGTACTGCATATTATAAGTCACTCTTGAGAGCTACTGCCCAAGTGTGTGTGTGTGGGGCGACTCCTTTCAAAATATTATTGTTTATTGATGATTTAACTTGTCAGCCAAAAACTCTGATGAAAATATGTAATATTATGAAATTTATGTTGTTTTCATGTGTCCACTAACATAACAATCTATTCTGCAGTCCATGGATCAAGGAATAATCTGCAAAATCAAGTCTTATATATTTTATATGCCATAGATAGAGATGCCTCTGATGGATCTGAGAACAATAAATTAAAAACCTTCTGGAAGGTATTCCCCAGTTAAGATGCCACTAAGCACATTTACTGTTCTTAGAAACAAATAAAAATATTGGCATTGATAGGAGTTTGGAAGAAATTGATTCCAACCCTCATGGACGTCTTTAAGGGGTTCAAGACCTAAGGTGGAGCAAGTGCAGATGTAGTAGAAATAGTAAGAGATCTAGAATTAGAAGTGGAGCTTGAAGATGTGACTGAATTGCTGTGATCTCATAATAAAACTTTCACAGAAGAGTTGATTCTTATGGATGAGGAAATTAAATGGATATTTGAGGCAGAATGTCCTCCTGGTTAAGATACTGTGAAGACTGTTAAAATAACCACAAAGTATTAAAAATATTACATAAATGTCTTTGATGTAACAGCAGCAGTATTTGAGAAACAAACTCCAATTTAGACTGTAGCTAAAACGGCATTACATGCTACAGAGAAATTGTTTGTTAAAGAACACAAAAAATGTGGCAAACTTTGTTATTGTCTTATTTTAAGAAATTGCCACAGCCACCTCAGCCTTCAGGAATCACCATCTGATGAGTCAGAAGTCACCAATATTCAGGCAAGGCCCTCGACTTGCCAAGTGTTATGACTCACTGAAGGCTTATGTGATGGTTAATATTTTTAGCAATAAAGCATATTTTAATGAAGATATATATGTTTGCTTCGTAGACATTATGCTACTGCACACAACAGACTACAGTATAAACATAATGCACTATAAAACCAAAAAAATTATGTGACTTGTTTTATTGTGGTATGTGAAATGGCCTGGAAGTTAATTCACAGTGTCTTAAAAGTATGCTTGTAAATTTTCTAATAATATTCCCTTTTAATGGTGCATTAGAGATCTTTCATGCCTAAAATTGATGAGTTGTGTTATTTAGTTAGTTATTGTCAGTTCCACTTTTCTTAGGCTTTCATTGAATTTATTTTTGAAGAAACAAATACTTCTCTCATTGATTTTTGTCCATCTTCTCTTATTTTTGGCTTAAATGTGCTTTTTCTTCTCTTATCTATAGTGTGCTTTTTACTTCTTGCTTTGGGTTCATTTCGCTCTTGCTTTCTTATTTCTTAAGAAGAGAGCTTAAATTATTGATTTGAGAACTTTCCTCTATTCTGAGATATGGTAAACAGTGTATGGCATAAATTTTCATTTCAGCACTGCTTTGCTGTGACCTGTAAATTTTGATATGTTATATTTCCATCTCATTCAATTCAGTACATTTTTTTTATCCTTAAGACTTCTTCTTCAACCTTCATTTTATTTAGAAGTTCATTGGTTAATATATAAATGAGGATACTCAATTTAGAGATTAAGGAATTTTTCAAAAATCATGCAGACAGACACTCTTCTGTTTGTATTCTATAAACCTGGTTGAATTTCCTCATCATGAGAGAGAGAAATTTATCTCTGACTAATGTTGGGCAGTTGTTGTCTAAAAACTTTTGTTTGGTAGACTGTCCCTTTATGAATCCTTTTGCTAAAGTAAACAGGCTTTTCTAGGGGGCTTTATTTTCTGCCTCAGCTGGATTTTCCAGAATGCCAACATCTTTTTCACCCAGACCAGAATATATGAACAAACAAAACATGAAGCTTAATGACTTGTTTTTCCTTATGTTCCAAGATCTTGGGCCAGACCATCTTTTTCTGAGTATCATTTTGAATCTCTAATGACTTTCCTGAGTTATCAGATGTACCTAGTTGGGGAGATAGAGAAAAGTGAAGCAACTACATCTTGTTCAGTTTTAGTTTTTAAATTTTTCTCCTTTGCATATAAAACACTATTATTGTAGACCATTTTTCAAATATGAAGTACTTAGATAAAATAGCACTTCCTCTATTAAGACTTTTTTTTTTTCACTTAAAATCTTACTTTCATGAAGATTTAATTTCTCTCATGTACTCAAAAATATCTTGTACAAATCTCAATTATAGTTACTATCCAGCTTAAATATTAATATATTAAGATCACATGTCTCCTTTACCTAAAACTTTGATCCAGAAAGCAAAAAGCATGCCCTTAAACTTTGTACTACTATAACTATGCAAAATAACTCTTGTATAGTAGGATATTGATAAGAGAATTATACTAAGTTTGTAGAATATGAGTAACCTCTGTCTTCATGATTTTGTTTAATCTGTCTGAAATGTTTCATTATTTATATATTAACTGTATTAAAATATTTTAAATATTCATTTTAAATCTTAAATGCTCTGCCTATACCAAGCTAATATAAGAAACATGGTCATATGATGAAAAACAGTTACTCCGATTAATTAAGAAATTTATCTTAGAATAGTTTATGCATAAATCTTGACACCATATGGACACTCTTTTTTGCACATACTACATTGTTATTAGATATGTGTTATTATTTGGGGGTTCAGTTCAGTTCATTTCAGTCACTCAGTCGTGTCTGACTCGTCACAACCCCATGAATCCCAGCAAGCCAGGCCTCCCTGTCCATCACCAACTCCTGGAGGTCACTCAGACTCATGTCCATCGAGTCAGTGATGCTATCCAGCCATCTCATACTCTGTCCTCCCCTTCTCCTCCTGCCCCCAATCCTTCCCAGCATCAGAGTTTTTTCCAATGAGTCAACTCTTCGCATGAGGTGGCCAAAGTACTGGAGTTTCAGCTTTAGCATCATTTCTTCCAAAAAAATCCCAGGGCTGATCTCCTTCAGAATGGACTGGTTAGATCTCCTTGCAGTCCAAGGGACTCTCAAGAGTCTTCTCCAACACCACAGTTCAAAAGTATCAATTCTTCGTTGCTCAGCTTTCTTTATAGTCCAACTCTCACATCCATACATGACCACTGGAAAAATCATAGCCTTGACTAGATGGACCTTTGTTGGCAAAGTAATGCCTCTGCTTTTTAATATGCTGTCTAGGTTGGTCATATCTTTCCTTCCAAGGACTAAGCGTCTTTTAATTTCATGACTGCAGTCACCATCTGTAGTGATTTTGGAGCCCCCTAAAATAAAGTCTTACACTGTTTCCACTGTTTCTCCATCTATTTCCCATGTAGTGATGGGACCAGATGCCATGATCTTCGTCTTCTGAATGTTGAGCTTTAAGCCAACTTTTTAACTCTCCACTTTCACTTTCATCAAGAGGCTTTTTAGTTCCTCTTCACTTTCTGCCATAAGGGTGGTGTCATCTGCATATCTGAGGTTATTTATATTTCTCCCAGCAATCTTGATTCCAACTTGTTTCTTCCAATCCAACATTTCTCATGATGTACTCTGCATATAAGTTAAATAAACAGGGTTACAATATACAGCCTTAACGTACTCCTTTTCCTATTTGGAACCAGTCTGTTGTTCCATGTCCAGTTGCTTCCTGACCTGCATACACATTTCTCAAGAGGCAGATCAGGTGGTCTGGTATTCCCATCTCTTTCAGAATTTTCCACAGTTTATTGTGATCCGTATAGTCAAAGGCTTTGGCATAGTCAATAAAGCAGAAATAGATGTTTTTCTGGAACTCTTTTGCTTTTTCAATGATCCAGAGGATGTTGGCAGTTTGATCTCTGGTTCCTCTGCTTTTTCTAAATCTAGCTTGAACATCATTTGGACACAAACTAACAGAACAACACAGATTAAAAACATATTACAAAGTCTATATTGTTATAAATACTCTTCACTTTTTTATACAAGGTAAAATTGTGTTTTACTTTGTAATAATATTTTTATATGTTGACATTAATTATTATGAATGTCTTAAAATTTTAAAACAACAGCTAAATTCTTCTAGTCACACTTATTGTACACTATATCATGTGATGTACAGGAACAAACACTTATTTTTTGCCTTGTGAAGACCTATTGTTTGCAAGTTCATGAATCATGCAGCTCCATAGAAATCACATCATTATGTCATGATGTCATGATAGCTTGACATCAGCCATGGAGATTGGTTTAGAAACTGATGAGGGAGACAAATTATTTTGGTTCCCTCCCCCAAAATATTTGTTATTTACTATTATTTATAAGATCACCATTGATTACATTTAATTCATTTTATTATTTTAATTGAGATATGATTGATATGCATTTTTATGCTTCAGATATACAACACAGATTCATAATTTTGAAAGATTATATCATTTACAGTCATTATAAAATGTTGGCTATATTCTCTGTGCTGTGCTATATATCCTTGCATCTTATTCATTTTATAATTATAGTTTGTACCTCTTAATGCCCTATCCCTATCTTGTCCATTCCCCCTTTTCCCTTCCCATTAGTAACCACTAGTTTGTGATCATATGTAATTTAAAATAATTTCCTCATATACTTATATATACACATATAAACATATATACAGACATTTATACTCATATGCATATATATAGATATGTGTGAACATATGTATATACATATTATAAATACACATATATATGTGTGTGTGTATGTGTGTAAGTTGCTTGAGTAATGTCTGACTCTTTGCAACTGTATGGACCATAGCCCACCAGGCTCTTCTGTCCATGAGATTGTCTAGGCAAGAATACTGGAGTGGCTTGCCATGCCCTTCTCCAAGGGATCTTCCTGACCAAGGGATAAGAATCTACATCTCTTATGTCTCCTGCATTTGCAGGCAGGTTCTTTACCACTAGTGCCCCCTGGGAAGATTATGCCTACACATGCATATACACATATATAAATTATTAAAAGCATATTTACATATAAAGAGAGTGTCAATATCTGCTTTCATATATATATATATAAACATATATTTGTATACAGGGCTTCTCAGGTGGCTCAGTGGTGAAGAATCTCCTTGCAGTGCTGGATAAACAGGAGATGTGAGTTTGATTCCTGGGTTAGGAAGGTCCCCTGGAGGAGGGCATAGCAACCCACTCCAATATTCTTGCCTAGAGAATCTCATGGACAGAGGAGGCTGGTGGACTACAGTCTTAGGGTCACAAAAAGTGGGACATGACTGAATAAACTGAGCATGCACACATGCACATGTAAGTATATACATATATATGGACATATGAATAAGTTGAAATTGATGCACAGATATGGATCATTTTCTAATATAGTGCACAATTATTTGCCTTTACATTCACATACATATATTTCTTTAGAAAATGCATCTATGTATAAAAATTAATGAATTGCTTCTTGCTAAAAGTATTCTTTTTTTGTATTCTTATTCTAAGTGTTATAGGCTTGCTTTTCTTTTTTTTCTTTTCTTTTAAATGTGTCCAGTTTCATTCTTTGCTATCATTGTATAAATAATTACTAAAATTAATGCAGAGATGAAGCCCTATACAATAGTAAGCTCCCAATTAGCTATATAATAATCTGTCCTAGGCAGTGGTACCCACACTCCGGTGCCCTTGCCTGGAAAATCCCATGGATGGAGGAGCCTGAAAGGCTGCAATCCATGGGGTTGCTGAGGGTCAGACACGACTGGGCGACTTCACTTTCACTTTTTACTTGCATGCATTGGACAAGGAAATGGCAACCCACTTCAATGTTCTTGCCTGGAGAATCCCAGGGATGGGGAAGCCTGGTGGGCTGCCATCTATGGGGTCGCACAGAGTCGGACACGACTGAAGTAACTTAGCAATCTGTCCTATATATAGAAATAATACTTTTTCTTCTAAAGAAGTTAATACACTTGATCTTCTTTGTTTCTTTGAATAGCTAGCTATATATATATATATATATATATATATATATATATATATATATATATATATGGACAGTGTATAAATAAAATAGCTTGATCTTCCAAGACCAAGTATTTTAATATATAAAAATTTTTATCAAAACTAATCCTGTGGTTAATATTTTAAAGCATTGTAACTGCACAATGTTTTTATGCACAGACAAACTTATCAAAAATGAATACTTATATTTGTGATATTTAAATCCTTGTTAGTGATACTTTGTCATGCTTTTTCCTCAGAAAATATGTGTTCTATTTTCATTAATAACATTTGTCTCTTCTAACTCAGAGTTTGCATTGTAAGTGTTGTATACAGTGATAAACACAGACATTTTGATTGCTCTATTATTGATCTATTATTGCAGTTAAACTAAAATTTAATATTTCTTATATTTTTAAATTTTGTGTTTTTTGCATTGATAAATTATTTTAGTTAGAAAATAAATGTTTCTACACTTCCAGTACTTAGATAAAATTCCATGTAGATTTATTATTATATAGTTCGGTGAAAGAACAATGAAAAAAAATCCTACCTGACAGATATCTGCTCACAGTTTTCACTTCTGGGTGTGTTTGCATTTTAATTTTACACTTGATGAAGAATAGAGTAAATGTGCCTAGTCCCTTGTCCATAACTCAAAACTCAATCTTTGATATATAAACATACCGTGTGGTCAGCAGAATTTCTGATTGTGGGAAAAGCACATTTCATTTCACAAATTCTTATCACTTTTATGGATGTGAGTTCAGTATCATGTAATATGTTTACAAAAGGATCCCAAATTCACAGGTGCTCAGTTTCATCTTTAAACTATTTCTTCCTTCTAATTCATTCCAATTTTTATTGGCTCTAATGTTCTCAGTTTCATAGATTTGAAAATCCACTTTTAACTTACAGTTTTTAAATGATGTGCTTGTCAGCATTTAATAGCTCAGTTATCACTTCCTTGACTTTTTAATTGATGCTTTTATCAGCTAAGGACTCATTTAACTCAACTGATTTCCTGTTTAACACAACTATTAATTTCCACTGGATTTCAGAAGAACAGTAAATGTAATCCAAATGTGTCATGAGAAATTTTACTTTTCTGGAGAAAAAGAAGATATTTTTTGTACAATGTACATTTTTCACTCAGAATGCCTCAGTACTAATTGTGTTGTAATTAAGTTTTCTCTTAGTGGATGAAGCATACTTAGGACAATGATAAAACAAGTTCTCAATTATTTATCATGTCTGTGTGACAGCAGGCTGTTGACTGGAAGGATGTTTCCATTTAAAATTAGAGTCTATTTTTTAAAATTTATATAAAATCTATTTCATAAAATTTGTTTGTCTTCTCAGGTTGATAGAATTCACCTCTGACCTAGTGCTTTATCTCCATGAACACCATATTGATGGCTAATATTATAGCACAGAACAGACAGAAACAAAAAGCAGAAGCAGCAGTTATATTTTGGGCTACTGATATAAAGAAAAATTAGTTCCATAAATCCTACTACAAACTTTGGATTTATTAAATCTATCAGAGTGTTTTTAAATAAAATTTAGTAAACTAATTATATGGAGACTTACATGTTTAAAAAAGAGTGGCATATAAATTGAAAATTTCACAACAAAACTCTCTGGTGGCTCAGCTGGTAGAGGATCTGCCTGCAATGTGGGAGACCTGGATTTGAGCCTTGGGTTGGGAAGATCCCCCCTGGGGAAGGGAATGGCTACCCACTCCAGTATTCTGGCCTGGAGAATTCCATGGACTCCTACCTTTCATGGGGTCACAAAGAGTCAGACACGGCAGAACGACTTTCACTTTCACTTTAGATTTGGATTATTAAATAACAATATGGAATAAAAATAAAATACATATGTTAATAAAGCTGCACTGGTTAAATTATTTTAACATTTATCAAATATGAACAAAAATTATTGTGAATGACTCAGAGGGTTTTTTAATGCTTCTAAATAGTGACTGACTTCTATTTACTTATAAATTTCACTTTTTGTAGCAGTAAACGGAGCTCCAGAATATTTTCTGAAATAAATCAAAACAAACTACATAACTGTATTTTAAAAGACATTTCTACTAATCAGATAATCACAAATAGTAAGCATTTTTTTCAAATACTAATTAGAATGTACATTTTTCCACATCCACTAAAATATACTCACTTTTTGTAGCAGTAAATATAGCTCCAGATTATTTTCTGAAATAAATCAAAACAAACTACATAATTGTATTTTAAAAGACATTTCTATTAATCAAATAGTCATAAGTGGTAGGTATTTCTTCATTAGCTCAATGTACATTTTTTTTCACCTGCACTAAAATATGTGTACTTATGTGATACATCGCTTCAGTCATGACTCTTTGTGACCCTATAGACCTCAATCTGTGAGGTTCTCCAGGCAAGAATACTGGAGTGAGGTGCCATGCCTTCCTCCAGGAAATC
The DNA here is from genome assembly GCA_935064755.1 of Tragelaphus eurycerus. Classification (NCBI taxonomy): domain Eukaryota; kingdom Metazoa; phylum Chordata; class Mammalia; order Artiodactyla; family Bovidae; genus Tragelaphus; species Tragelaphus eurycerus. Next base: position 46,352,368 of record CAKXYN010000007.1, on the reverse strand, counting down.
TTTCTTACTCAGGGATCGAACCTGCATGTCTTACATTTCCTGCATTGGCAGCCATGTTCTTTACCACTAGGACCACCTGGAACACCCTTCACTAAAAGGTATAGTTGGGAGAGAGAAAAAAACTTCATGTAACTTTTTTTTTTTTTTTTTTTTTTTTTTACAGCAGAAAATGAGGACAAATATTTTATGCATAAAAATTACTAGCTGTCTTGCCAAAACTGATGTTTTAGGGAATTTGATTTGTATTGTTTTTCTGAATATTGTATTTCTGATTTCAGTTAGAACAGACAAAAACAGCAATTATATTAGTTTCAACACATACTTTGTACATGGAATGATTTAGTAAATATTTTTAATTATCATGTTATTTGTTTACTGAAAACATTATTTTCTAAATATAGTAAACTTATTTTCTAGAAAGTAAGAACACCTGCACATAACAGTGGTCTTAGGAGTGACTGGAGAAAGAATGGTCATTTGGCAAAATTTCCCTGCAGAATAGTTATGCCAGCATATGCAACTGAAATCCAAATGTTCAACAGATGGCAAGCTGAATAAGGTGCAACTGAAGCTAAAATACATAATTTGAGGGAAAAAGTCTATACTGATGAGAAAGTTATAATACCAAGGAGGAATATTAACAAGATATCTTGAAACAATAGAGGAAGAAGTTCAATCTAAGTCATATTATTAAAGTTTCATGCTAAGAAAAAAGTAATGGGACCCTGCTGAACTAATTTCAGCTTTAATTTATGACATGACCTTTGGGCCAAAATGTAACAATGTAATAAAGATACATCTTTATTCTAAGATAGCTTTAGTTCTGTAGTAAGAGTAATTAGTTTCACAATAGATCTGTATGAATATTGTACTTTAATGCATGCATTCATATAAACTCAAGCCATCAAGACACACTATTTCCATTTTCTTATTCTGTGATACTGCTTTATACAAAATTTGATTCATATTTTTTAAAACTGATTTACTACAAATGTCAAATACTTCAGCAACTTACAAATATTATCAGAGCTTATGTAAATTATTTTCTGAAGATTAGCACTCTGCTTCCATGTTTGTATTATGACTTTCATTACCTACACAGGATTTCTTGAAAATAAATTTTACATTCCTGTTCTCCCAATATTCATACAAACATTTTTACATTGTCAACATTTTCCAGTTAATAAATTTGTCTCTACTTTTCCAAAGCAATAGTGACATCTTTAATATAACCCTTACTGTAGCAAGTCAAACTTGAAGCCGATTATGATGGCCAACATGATTTTGAATGAAATGGTAAATTGTGTGAATTAGTCTATGAATAGTACCAATCTATTAGGACTTAATTTTTCTGTATTTATTCTGAATTGTTCCTAAACACAAACATACTAACATTATTTTTTATAATTTATCACAAAGTTAATTTAACAATTTATCATTAATGGACCATATTAAAAGAAACTCTGAAAATAATTTTAGAAAATTGTTCTATTCATGTTTAAAATTAATTTTTATGAGCTATATGTACATTTTCTGAGATATTCATTTTCAGAGATATGGGTACAGTGAAATTAAACAACTAGGTGGTTGCAATGACCAAAGCAAAAGCTTTTTAACAATTATAATAAGGTTCAGTTTAATAAACTAGTGAAATTAGTCTTTCTCTTATATTCAGCATTGTGCAAAATATGAATGCTTTTGTTTTCAGATGATATCATAGTGGTTTAGAGCTTAGTTTCTGGAGAAAGATTATCATATCTTTTCTCCAATCAATGTGTAGGTTGTAGGTAACACATTCAACTTTTCCATACTTCAGTTTCTTCACGTGTAACATACCTTACTTCCACTGGGAACCCTCAGACACACCTTGGCATGATGTGGAAGACAAGAAGGTATGATAATCAGGAAGCAGGGCTCATTGTGAGACATCTTGGATGCTGGTTACAGCATCTTCTTCTTAAAATAACTTTTTTCTCACCCAATATGGTTGTCTGTTATCAAGCAGATATATACTCACCATTTTTTCATATATTCTCACTGATTGCTATACATTTTTTCTTAATTATTATGATGATTTTGTACTGTACCTAGTCAAAAGAAGACATTCATATTTTGCTACTTCATTAAACATATAGTACATAGTGTTAGTTTTTATGTAATTATGGGAAGTATTTTATATTTAACATGTTTTATTATGTAAAGTGAAAATCTCAGTGGGGAATTTCTAGTTTATCTGTTTGTTACTCATGTCAGTCCAATTTTACTTTTCACATTATAATTTAATCTACTTTGATGCTTGATTATAAATAGCTAGCTGCCATATGCAACAAATTCAAGTTTTGCTTTTGGAAATTTCTGGAATGTTTTTTAAAAAATATTTCGTTCCACAAGTGGATGAACCTGTTAATGAACTGTGAGTATGAAAGACTGACTATATTCAGCTGTAAACGTGTGGTATCCTTCAAGAAAAGGAAAGGATGACTTTGAGAGAGGTTCAGAAGCCAACAGGGTCACTATTGTTACCAATGACAAGGTAATCACCAAGAACTGAGGATTTGAGGCTGCTCTCCATTCTGCCCATAGCACAGAACATAAAGTCATCTAGCTTTGTCTCAGGCCTTAAGATCTAATGCAATTTTCCCTGCTGAATTCTGAATTTCAACTTACTTTGGATTGTTAATCAGTTTTACTCTTTTTTCCCTTTTTAACTTCTCCATTCTTGAATGGAATGCCTAATTTTTGCCTAGGCAACATTGTATTTTAGAAGCAAATTCATTTTTTTCTATGTTTCACAGGTTCACAGACGCAGAGAAATTTGTCTCAGTTGGAAAATACTCAGTCTCACCCATATCTTTTTTTTTTTTTTTTTTAATTGGAGGCTAATTACTTTACAATATTGTAGTGGTTTTTGGCATACATTGACACAAATCAGTCAATGGGTGTACAAGTGTCCCCCATCCTGAACCCCCCTACCACCTCCCTCCCCAGCCCATCCCTCAGGGTCATCCCAAGGAACCGGCCCTGAGCACCCTGTCTCATGCATTGAACCTGGACTGGCAATCTGTTTCACATATGGTAATATACATGTTTCAATGCTTTCTCTCAAATCATCTCACCCTTGCCTTCTCCCACAGAGTCCAAAAGTCTGCTCTTTATATCTATGTCTCTTTTGCTGTCTCACATTTAGGGTCGTCATTACCATCTTTCTAAATCCCATATGTATATGTTAGTAATACTGTATAGGTGTTTTTGGATGAGGGGTATCTCCTCACCGCTGCCCAGCCTGACATTGAAGGTGGAGTAGCTCCTCTAGGCCCTCCTGTGCCCGCACAGCCACAGCTCCTTTGAAGTGGGGTTGCTCCACCCAGCCACTGCCCCTGGCCTCAGGTGTGGGGTAGCTCCTCCCTGCTGCCACCCCTGGCCTTGGGCCGGGGGTAGCTCCTCTCAGCTGATCCTGCGCTCTTCCCAGCCTGGCACTCCCGGCCACTGCCCCATCCTCAGACTTGGGGTAGTCTTTCTTGGCCACTGCCCCTCAGGCATGGGGTCCTCCTGGCTCTGCCGCTGACCTCAGACATGGAGTAGCTCCTCTCGGACGCGCTTGTTCACCGTCGCAGCTGAAATTACAAAACGCTTACTTGTTGGAAGGAAAGTAATGACCAACCTAGATAGCATATTGAAAAGCAGAGACATTAATTTGCCAACAAAGGTCTGTCTAGCCAAGGCTATGACTTTTCCAGTGATCATGTACGGATGTGAGAGTTGAACTACAGAGAAAGCTGAGCGTTGAAGAATTGATGCTTTTGAACTGTGGTGTTGGAGAAGACCCTTGAGAGTCCCTTGGACTGCAAGGAGATCCAACCAGTCCATTCTAAAGGAGATCAGCCCTGGGTGTTCTTTGAAAGGAATGATGCTAAGGCTGAAACCACCTCCCGTGAAGAGTTGACTCATTGGAAAAGACTCTGATGCTGGGAGGGATTGGGAGCAGGAGGAGAAGGGGACGACAGAGGATGAGATGGCTGGATGGCATCACTGACTCGATGGATGTGAATCTGAGTGAAATCTGGGAGTTGGTGATGGACAGGGAGGCCTGGCATGCTGTGATTCATGAGGTTGCAGAGTCGAACATGACTCAGCAATTGAACTGAACTGAACTGATAGGTGATTTTCTTTCTGACTTATTTCACTCTATATAATAGGTTGCTGTTTCATCCACCTTATTAGAACTGATTTAAATTCATTCTTTTTAATGCCTGAGTAATATTCTATTGTGTATATGTATCACAGTTTTCTTATTCATTAAACTGTCAGTGGACATCTAGGTTGTTTCCATGTCCTGGCTATTGTAAACAGTGCTGCCATAAGCATTGAGGTACAAGTGTCTCTTTCAATTCTGGTTTCCTCAGTGTGAATGCCCAGTAGTGAATGCCTGGCAGGAATCTCTAAGGAGATTCCTTAGATAACAGGAACTAGAACACATATCTTATTTAGATGATGTTGAAGATGATATTTAGGATGTTTTTAGTTAATTATGTGTATATGAATTTTTGTAGTTTTATGCTGTAATGTGTTAAGACTTTGGGTGATACTGGGATGAGTTGAATGTGTTTTGCATCAGGAAAGGCATGGTTTTTGGACTAATGGTTGAATTGTGTCATGTGAATTTGATCCTATTTAAAAATAGGATCGTTCATAAACGTAATACTATTGCAGTGAGGTCATTCTGGAATAGGGCTTCCCTTGTGTCTCAGACAGCAATGAATCCAACTGCAATGCAAAGGATCTGGGTTGGGAAGATCTCCAGGAGAAGGAATGGCTACCCACTCCAGTACTCTTGCCTGGAGAATTCCATGTACCAAGGAGCCTGGTGGGTTATAGTCCATGCGGTCACAGAGGGTCAGAACTACTGAGCTATTAACACACTTTCATTTTCATTCTGGGATAGGGTGAGCCCTAATCCAAAATATCAATGTCCTTATAAGAACAGGAAAAGAGCAAAGATCAAGGAGAAGGATGAGACATGATAATAAAGGAAGAGATTAGAGTTATATGGCCACAGGTCAAGGAACATTAAGGATTGCCAACAACTGTCAGAGTCTAAGGAAAAGGTCTGAACAGATTCTCTATCTGAGCCCCTGTGTGGTCACCAACCCTGCCAACATTTTGATTTCAGACTTCTGCAGTCCATAACTGTGAGCCAATATGATCCTCTTGTTTTAAGTCAGCTCAGCTGTGGTACATTTTATAGCAGCCTTAGGAAATTAGCATAGATGCATAGAAACTTGTTGTTAAACATAAAATTTCATAAGGTGATCTCCCATCAAGAGCTCAGTTATGATACATAATTGAATATCATAAAATCATGATTAGTCAATTGAGAATCCCAGAACAGAGTTTTAGGTTCTTATATGTCAAGATACAGACAATGAGCAGAGGCTGACTGGCATAATGTAATGAGAAAAAGAACTAAAGACTTTACATTTACCTTCAATTTTTCTTTCTACATTATTTAACCAGATGTGTAGATATGAATTATGATTCATTTGTGGAGGAATGGTCCCTTCTCTTATTTAGAAATTGACTAATCTTCATGCAGAGACTGACAAAATATTTTCCATATTTGTATATAACAAAACAGTGAAATATATATATATATATAATTGGAGAAGGCAATGGCACCCCACTCCAGTACTCTTGCTTGGAAAATCCCATGGACGGAAGAGCCTGTTAGGCTGCAATCTATGGGGTCGCTAAGAGTCGGACACAACTGAGCGACTTCACTTTCACTTTTCACTTTCATACATTGGAGAAGGAAATGGCAACCCACTCCAATGTTCTTGCCTGGAGAATCCCAGGGACAAGGGAGCCTGGTGGGCTGCCATCTCTGGGGTCCCACAGAGTTGGACATGACTGAAGTGACTTAGCATAGCATAGCATATATATAATTTAACTTACAGATTTAATATCCTGTATTTAAAACTATTGAGAGGAAAAAGAGTGGAATTTTTACAGTAAATTCAAAACAAATAGCAAAAAGTAACAACAAAATTTCCTTATCGGTCCCTGGGAAGCCTGTATATGGGTCAAGAAACAACAATTAAAATCTGACATGAAATACCTGTGGTGGATTCATATTGATGTATGGCAAAGCCAATGAAATATTGTAAAGTAGTTGACCTCCAATTAAAATAAATACAAGCATAGCTCAAGAAAGAAGAAAAAAGTCAAATAATCTAACTCTACACCAAAAGCAAATAGAAAAGGAAGAAATGAATAACCCCAGGGTTAGTAGAAGAAAAGAAATCTTAAAAATTAAGGCAGAAATAAATTCAAAAGAGACCATAACAAAAATCAACAAAGCTAAAAGCTGGTTCTTTTAAAGGATAAATAAAATTGACAAACCATTAGCCAGACTCATCAAGAAACAAAGGGAGAAAAATCAAATCCATAAAATTAAAAATGAAAATGGAGAGATCACAACAGACAACGCAGAAATACAAAGGATCATAAGAGACTACTATCAGCAATTATATGGCAATAAAATGGACAACGTGGAAGAAATGGACAAAGTCTAAGAAAAGTACAACTTTCCAAAACTGGACCAGGAAGAAATAGAAAATCTTAACAGACACATCACAAGCACAGAAATTGAAACTGTAATCAGAAATCTTCCAGCAAACAAAAGCTCAGGTCCAGACGGCTTCACAGTTGAATTTTACCAAAAATTTAGAGAAGAGCTAACACCTATCCTATTCAAACTGTTCCAGAAAATTGCAGAGGAAGGTAAACTTCCAAACTCATTCTATGAGGCCACCATCACCCTAATACCAAAACCTGACAAAGATGCCACAAAAAAAGGAAACTACAGGCCAATATCACTGATGAACATAGATGCAAAAATCCTTAACAAAATTCTAGCAATCAGAATCCAAAACATATTAAAAAGATCATACACCATGACCAAGTGGGCTTCATCCCAGGGATGAAGGATTCCTCAATATCCACAAATCAAACAATGTAATACACCACATTAACAAATTGAAAAATAAAAACCATATGATTATCTGAATAGATACAGAAAAAGCCTTTGACAAAGTTCAACATCCATTTATGATAAAAACTCTCCAGAAAGCAGGAATAAAAGGAACATACCTCAACATAATAAAAGCTATATATGACATTCCCACAGCAAACATTATCCTCATTGGTGACAAATTGAAATCATTTTCTCTAATGTCAGGAATAAGACAAGGGTGCCCGCTTTCACCATTACTATTCAACATAGTTTTGGAAGTTTTGGCCACAGTAATCAGAGCAGAAAAAGAAATAAAAGGAATCCACATTGGAAAAGAAGAAGTAAAACACTCACTGTTTGCAGATGACATGATCCTCTACATAGAAAACCCTAAAGACTCCACCAGAAAATTACTAGAACTAATCAATGAATATAGTAAAGTTGCAGGATATAAAATCAACACACAGAAATACCTTGCATTCCTATACACTAATAACTAGAAAATAGAAAGAGAAATTAAGAAAACAATTCCATTCACCATTGCAATGAAAAGAATAAAATACTTAGGAATATATCTACCTAAAGAAACTAAAGACCTATATATAGAAAACTATAAAACACTGGTGAAAGAAATCAAAGAGGACACTAATAGATGGAGAAATATACCATGTTCATGGATTGGTAGAATCAATATAGTGAAAATGAGTATACTACCCAAAGCAATTTATAGATTCGATGCAATCCCTATCAAGCTACCAACAGTATTTTTCACAGAACTAGAACAAACAACTTCACAATTTGTATGGGAAAAAAAAAAAAAAAAAACCCTCAAATAGCCAAAGCTATATTGAGAAAGAAGAATGGAACTGGAGGAATCAACCTGCCTGACTTAAGGCTCTACTACAAAGCCACAGTCATCAAGACAGTATGGTACTGGCCCAAAGACAGAAATATAGATCAATGGAACAAAATAGAAAGCCCAGAGATAAATCAATGCACATATGGACACCTTATCTTTGACAAAGGAGGCAAGAATATACAATGGATTAAAGACAATCTCTTTAAGAAGTGGTGCTGGAAAAACTAGTCACCCACTTGTAAAAGAATGAAACTAGAGCACTTTCTGTGGGGAAGGCAATGGCACCCCACCCCAGTACTCTTGCCTGGAAAATCCCATGGATGGAGGACCCTGGTGGGCCTCAGTCCATGGGGTCGCTAAGAGTCAGACACAACTGAGCTACTTCACTTTCACTTCTCACTTTCATGCATTGGAGAAGGAAATGGCAACCCACTCCAGTGTTCTTGCCTGGAGAATCCCAGGGACGGGGGACCCTGGTGGGCTGCCGTCTATGGGGTCACACAGAGTCGGACACGACGGAAGCGACTTAGCAGCAGCAGCAGAGCACTTTCTGACACCATACACAAAAATAAACTCAAAATGGATTAAAGATCTAAATTTAAGACCAGAAAAAATAAAACTCCTAGAGGAAAACATAGGCAAAACACTCTCTGACATACATCACAGCAGGATCCTCTATGACCCACTTCCCAGAATATTGGAAATAAAATAAAAAATAAATGAATGGGACCTAATTAAACTCAAAAGATTCTTCACAACAAAAGAAACTATAAGCAAGGTGAAAAGACAGCCTTCAGAATGGGAGAAAATAATAGCGAATGAAGCAACAGAAAAACAACTAATCTCAAAAATATATAAGCAACTCCTACAGCTCAAGTCCAGAAATATAAATGACCCAATCAAAAAATGTGCCAAAGAATTAAATAGACATTTCTCCAAAGAAGACATACAGATGGCTAACAAACACATGAAAAGATGCTCAACATCACTCATTATCAGAGAAATGCAAATCGAAACCACAATGAAGTACCATTTCACGCCAGTCAGAATGGCTGCAATCCAAAAGTCTACAAGCAATAAATGCTGGAGAGGGTGTGTAGAAAAGGGAACCCTCTTACACTGTTGGTGGGAATGCAAACTAGTAGAGCCACTATGGAGAACAGTATGGAGATTCGTTAAAAAACTGGAAATAGAACTGCCTTATGACCCAGCAATCCCACTGCTGGGCATACACACTGAGGAAACCAGAATTGAAAGAGCAACATGTACCCCAATGTTCATTGCAGCACTGTTTATAATAGCCAGGGCATGGAAGCAACCTAGATGTTCATCAGCAGATGAATGGATAAGAAAGCAGTGGTACATATACACAATGGAATATTACTCAGCCATTAAAAATAATACATTTGAATCAGTTCTAACGAGGTGGATGAAACTGGAGCCTACTGTGCAGAGTGAAGTAAGCCAGAAAGCAAAACACCAATACAGTATACTAATGCATATATATGGAATTTAGAAAGATGGTAACAATAACCCTGTATAAGAGACAGCAAAAGAGACACTAATGTATAGAACAGTCTTTTGGACTCTGGGAGAGGGAGAGGGTGGGATGATTTGGGAAAATGCGATTGAAATATGTATAATATCATATATGAAACGAGTCGCCAGTCAAAGTTCAATGCACGATACTGGATGCTTGGGGCTGGTGCACTGGGACGACCCAGAGGGATGGTATGGGGAAGGAGGAGGGAGGAGGGTTCAGGGTGGGGAACACATGTATACCTGTGACAGATTCATTTTGATGAATGGCAAAACCAATACAATATTGTAAAGCTAAATAAAATAAAACTAAAAACAATAAAAATAAATATACCCATCTGAGTGAAGATTTTCAAGGAATAGGAAGGAGAAATAAGAAAGCCTTCCTCAGTGATCAATGCATAGAAATAGAGGAAAACAATAGAATGGGAAAGACTAGAGATCTCTTCAAGAAAATTAGAGATACCAAGGGAATATTTCATGCAAAGATGAGCACAATAAAGGACAGAAATGATATGGACCTAACAGAAGGAGAAGATAGTAAAAAGAGGTGGCAATGATACACAGAAGAACTATAGAAAAAATATCTTACTGACCCAGATAATCACGATGGTATGATCATTCACCTAGAGACAGACATCCTGGAATGTGAAGTCAAGAGAGCCTTAGTAAGCATCATTACTAGCAAAGCTAGTGGATGTGATGGAATTCCAGTTGAGCTGTTTCAAATCCTAAAAGGTGACACTGTGAACGTGCTACACTCAATATTCTAGCAAATTTGAAAAAATCAGCAGTGGCCACAGCACTGGAAAAGGTGGGTTTTCATTCCAATCCCAAAGACACCCAATGCCAAAGAATGTTCAAACTACCACTCAGTTTCACTCATCTCACACACTAGCAAAGTAATGCTCAAAATTCTCCAAGCCAGGCTGCAACAGTACATGAACCAGAAACCAGAGATAAAATTGCCAACATCTGCTGGGTCATAGAAAAAGTAAGAGATTTGCAGAAAAAAACATACTTCTCCTTTTTTGACTATTCCAAAGCTTTTGGGTATTTGGATCACAACAAACTGTGGAAAATTCTTAAAGAGGTGTTTATACCAGACCACCTTACCTGCCTCCTGAGAAATCTGTATGCATGTCAATAAGCAACAGTTAGAACTAGACATAAAACAGCAGACTGATTCCAAATTGGGAAAGGAGTATGTCAAGTGTGTATATTGTCACTCTGCTTATTTAACTTATACACAGATTACATCATGCAAAATGCCAGGCTGGATGGAGGACTAGCTGGAATCAAGATTGCCAGGAGAAATATCAGTAACCTCAGATACACAGATGATGCTACACTTATGGGAGAAAGTGAAGAACTCAAGAGCCTCTTGATAGTGAAAGACTGAAAAAGGGTTGGCTTAATGGAAAGAGAGGCCTGGCGTGCTGCAGTTCATGGGGTCGGAAAGAGTCGGACACAACTGAGCAACTGATCTGATCTGATCTGATCTAAATGTCAACATTCGAAAAACAAAGATTATGGAATCCAGTCCCATTACTTCATGGCAAATAGACGAGGAAACAAGGGGAACAGTGGCAGACTTTAGTTTTGGGGGCTCAAAAATCACCATAAATGGTGACTTCAGCCATGAAATTAGAAGACGCTTGCTCCATGGAAGAAAAGCTATGATCAACCTAAACAGCATATTAAAAATCAGAGACATTATTTTGCTGACAGAGGTCCATCTAGTCAAATCTATGGGTTTTTTTGTTTGTTTATTGGATTTTTACTAGTCATGTATGGATGTGAGATTCAGACAGTAAAGAAAGTTGAGCATTGACAAATGGATGCTTTTGAACTGTAGTGTTGGAGAAGTCTCTCGAGAGTCCCTTGGACTACAAGGAGAGCAAACCAGCCAATTCTAAAGGAAATCAGTCCTGAATGTTCATCGGAAGTACCGATGCCGAAATTGCAATACTTTGGCCACCTGAATCGAAGAACTGACTCATGGGAAAAGAACCTGATGCTGGGAAAGATTGAAGGCAGGAGTAGAAGGGGATGACAGAGGATGAGATGATTGGATGGCATCACTGATTTGACAGATACAGGTTTGTGCAAGATTCAGGAGTTGGTAATGGACAGGGAAGCCTGGTGTGCTACAGTCCATGGGGTCAGAAAGAATGGGACATGACTGAGTAGCTGAACTGAACTGAGAAAGTGTATTGAAAAATGAGTGACATCATTTTGCTGAAAAAGGTCAGTATTGTCAAAGTGTTGGTTTTTCCACCAATCATGGATGGATGAGATACCTGTATTGTAAAGAAGGCTAAACTCTGAATAATCAATGCTTTTGAACTGTGGTGATGGGAATGAGTAGAAGGAAATGGCAACCCACTCCAGTACTCTTGCCTGGAAAATCCCATGGACGGAGAAGCCTGATAGGCTGCAGTCCATGGGGTCATGAAGAGTCAGGCACAACTGAGGGACTTCACTTTCACTTTTCACTTTCATGCATTGGAGAAGGAAATGGCAACCCACTCCAGTGTTCTTGCCTGGAGAATCCCAGAGATGGCGGAGCCTGGTGGGCTGCCATCTATGGGGTCGCACAGAGTCAGACACGACTGAAGTGACTTAGCAGCAGCAGCAGCAGCAACAGCTGGAAATGACTCTTGAGAATCCCTTGGGCTGCAAGGAGAACAAATCAGTCAATCTGAAATGAAATCAACTGTAAATATTCATTGGAAGGACTGTTGATGAAGCTCCAATATTTTGGCCACTTGAAACAAAGAGCCAACTCATTGGTAAAGACTCTGATACTGGAAAAGATTGAAGGCAAATGAAGAAAGGGGCAGCAGAGTATGAGATATATAGATATCATCATTGACTCAATGGGCATGTATTTGAGCAAACTCTGGGAGATTGCAGACGACAGCAATCTCAGGGAGATATCTATATGTGAGCAGATAGTCTGGCATACTGCAAACCATGGGGTCATAAACACTCAGACATGACTTAATAACTGAACAAGCAAATGTACAATTCTTCAGGAGGAAGAAGAGTGGGGTTTGTAGGATTTTTAAATCCAAAACACATATCTGAAAAAGAACAATAATAACTTTCTCCTCTTTGAAAATGTAATTTTTCATTTTCTATCTTAATTTTTCAGTTACATCCTGGATCTTTTTAAACAAGATTCCATCAAATATCAGATAGCAAACAATATTGGTTTAAAAAAAAAAAAAAAAAAACTAAATGTGACAACAGTGAAGTGGTCCTTATCCTAAAAAGATAATATTCCATAGATAAGATCTACTAAATTAAAGCAGCTCAAATATGTTTTTATTCACACTCCAAAAGATGTCAAAATGTATTAACTTATTTGATAACATAAATACATTAATACACTATTTATGAGAGCATTATTTATGCATTTTTGGTTGGCTCACATTCTGACTTGATCATTTGTAAATTCAGAGTGCTTGGCCAAGTTTTAACCTTTCTGTGTCAAGATTTACCATCTTAAAATGGGAAAATGATAGATTCTATCTCATGGGTTGACGTGAACAGTAAAGTAGTCAGTATATGTAACACCTAACAAAAGTACTAATAATCTAACAACAACAACAAAAAAAAATCAAAATTTATTAATTCCAAATACTTTAACCTAAAGTGATATTTAAAAATTATAAATTTATTAGACATTTAATATTCTTAAATTTTAAATAAAGTGATAAAATGTACATGAGATCAGATCAATCACTCAGTCGTGTCCGACTCTTTGCGACCCCATGAATCACAGCACGCCAGGCCTCCCTGTCCATCACCAACTCCCGGAGGTCACTCAGACTCACATTCATCGAGTCAGTGATGCCATCCAGCAATCTCATCCTCTGTCGTCCCCTTCTCCTCCTGCCCCCAATCCCTCCCAGCAAGAGAGTTTTCTCCAATGAGTCAACTCTTCGCATGAGGTGGCCAAAATACTGGAGTTTCAGCTTTAGCATCATTCCTTCCAAAGAAATCTCAGGGCTGATCTCCTTCAGAATGGACTGGTTGGATCTCCTTGCAGTCCAAGGGACTCTCAAGAGTCTTCTCCAACACCACAGTTCAAAAGCATCAATTGTTCGGTGCTCAGTCTTCTTCACAGTCCAACCTTCACATCCATACATGACCACAGGAAAGACCATAGCCTTGACTAGGCGAACCTTTGTTGGCAAAGTAATGTCTCTGCTTTTGAATATGTGATCTACGTTGGTCATAACTTTCCTTCCAAGGAGTAAGTGTCTTTTAATTTCATGGCTTCAGTCACCATCTGCAGTGATTTTGGAGGCCAGAAAAAGAAAGTCTGACACTGTTTCCACTGTTTCCCCATCTATTTCCCATGAAGTGATGGGACCAGATGCCATGATCTTCATTTTCTGAATGTTGAGCTTTAAGCCAACTTTTCCACTCTCCACTTTCACCTTCATCAAGAGGCTTTTTTAGTTCCTATTCACTTTCTGCCATAAGGGTGGTGTCATCTGCATATCTGAGGTTCTTGATATTTCTCCCAGCAATCTTGATTCCAACTTGTGTTTCTTCCAGCCCAGCATTTCTCATGATGTACTCTGCATATAAGTTAAATAAACAGGGTGACAATATACAGCTTTGATGTACTCCTTTTCCTATTTGGAACCAGTCTGTTGTTCCATGACCAGTTCTAACTGTTGCTTCCTGACCTGCATACAAATTTCTCAGGAGGCAGATCAGGTGGTCTGGTATTCCCATCTCTTTCAGAATTTTCCAGTTTTTTGTGATCCACACAGTCAAAGGCTTTGGCATAGTCAATAAAGCAGAAATACATGTTTTTCTGGAACCCTCTTGCTTTTTCCGTGATCCAGAGGATTTTGGCAATTTGATCTCTGATTGCTCTGCATGGGAAATAGATGGGGAAACAGTGGAAACAGTGTCAGACTTTGTTTTTCTGGGCTCCAAAATCACTGCAGATGGTGACTGCAGCCATGAAATTAAAAGACGCTTGCTCCTTGGAAGGAAAGTTATGACCAACCTAGATAGCATATTCAAAAGCAGAGACATCACTTTGCCAACAAAGGTTCGCCTAGTCAAGGCTATGGTCTTTCCTGTGGTCATGTATGGATGTGAGAGCTGGACTGTGAAGAAGGCTGAGCGCCGAAGAATTGATGCTTTTGAAGTGTGGTGTTGGAGAAGACTCTTGAGAGTCCCTTGGACTGTGAGAAGATCCAACCAGTCCATTCTGAAGAAGATCAATCCTGGAATTTCTTTAGAAGGAATGATGCTAAAGCTGAAACTCCAGTATTTTGGCCACCTCATGCGAAGAGTTGACTCATTGGAGAAGACTCTGATGCTGGGAGGGCTTGAGGGCAGGAGGAGAAGGGGACGACAGAGGATGAGATGGCTGGATGGCATCACTGACTCGATGGATGCGAGTCTGAGTGACCTCCGGGAGCTGGTGATGGACAGGGAGGCCTGGCGTGCTGCGGTTCATGGGGTCGCAAAGAGTCGGACACGACTGAGCGACTGATCTGCTCTGCCTTTTCTAAAACCAGCTTGAACATCAGGAAGTTCATGGTTCACATATTGCTGAAGCCTGGCTTGGAGAATTTTCAGCATTAGTTTACAAGCATGTGAGATGAGTGCAATTGTGCGGTAGTTTGAGCATTATTTGGGATTGCCTTTCTTTGGGATTGAAATGAAAACTGACCTTTTCCAGTCCTGTGGCCACTGCTGAGTTTTCCAAATTTGCTGGCATTTTGAGTGCAGCACTTTCACAGCCTCATCGTTCAGGATTTGGAATAGCTCAACTGGAATTGCATCACCTCCACTAGCTTTGTTCATAGTGATGCTTTCTAAGGCCGACTTGACTTCACATTCCAGGATGTCTGGCTCTAGGTCAGTGATCACACCATTGTGATTATCTGGGTGGTGAAGCTCTTTTTTGTACAGTTCTTCTGTGTATTCTTGCCACCCCTTCTTAATATCTTCTGCTTCTGTTAGGTCCATACCATTTCTGTCGTTTCTCGAGCCCATCTTTGATGAAATGTTCCTTTGGTATCTCTGATTTTCTTGAAGAGATTCCTAGTCTTTCCCATTCTGTTGTTTTCCTCTATTTCTTTGCATTGATCACTGAAGAAGGCTTTCTTATCTCTTCTTGCTATTCTTTGGAACTCTGCATTCACATGCTTATATCTTTCCTTTTCTCCTTTGCTTTTTGCTTCTCTTCTTTTAAACACTGAAAATGATGAAATATGACTATTCTTTTGTTTCCTAAAAATTATAATTTATTTTGATGCTACTAATGACAATGGATTAAACTTTTTTTTTAAGACTCTTAAGAGATGCAAAAAATGTTGTATTTTTGGGGTTGACCAAAAAGTTCCTTTGGGTTTTAAGGAAAAATAAAAGATACGTCTTTCATTTTCATCAAGAACTTTATTGAATAATGTCTTCATCATTTTGTTACACTACCTTCTACCATTTTCAGGTAACTTCATAATTCTATCATCCCTAATAATTTAATCTTTTGAAGAAAGAATTGCTCCAGGTGTCTTTTACATTCTCTGAAAGAATTTTTTTTTTCCCCATTAAGGCAAGTTTATAAATACCAAAATAAAACAAAAAAAAAATATGAAGGTGCAATGTCTGGTGAATGTAGCAGATGACTCAGAATTCCCTAGCCAAGCTGTAACATTTTTTGGCTAGTCATCAAAGAAGCAGACAGTCTTGCCTTATCCCAATGGAAAATGAAGCATTTTCTGTTGATTTATTTCAGACTTTTTTGTTAAATAGCTGTTTTCTGTCTGTCTACTTGGACACAATACTTACTAAAATTAATTATTTGATTTTCTGGAAGGACCTCATAAAAAAGGACCCCCTTCCAATCCCACCATGTACACAGCATCACCTTCTTTGGATTAAGACCAGCCTTTGGTGTGCTTGGTGTTGGTTCCTTTGGCTTATCCTACAATCTCTTCTCTTCCATATTATTGTACAATATCCATTTTTATCACTTATTACAATTTGTTTTAAGAATGAAATGCTTTTGTTACATTTAAGTAGAGAATCGCCTGTGGAAATATGGTAAAAAAGGTTTTTTTGCTTTACATATGTGGAACCTGGATATTAAAGTGATTGACATAAACAAGCTGGTACAAATAATTTTAAATAATTTGGATATTTTGAGTATATTGATTATCTCTCACATGGTATAACATCGATTATCCTCAATTAATGTCTCTGATTGCTCTCAGCTTCAACTGGTCTACCAGACTGTGAAGCATCATCCAAGGAGAAATCTCCAGCAGGAAATTTTGCAAACCACTTTTGACAAGTTCAATCAGTCACAGAACCTTCTCCATACACTGCATCAATCTTTCTCTGTGTTTCAATTATGTCTTTACCTTTCTTGAAATAATAAAGCATAGTATACCAAATATATTTTTCTTCCTTTTCAATGTTAAAATGGCTACACAAAAATTAATCAATTTTGTGTAAATTAATTAGTAAGTTTATTTCTTAATGTACCCTTATATAGCAGTTATAACAATAACAAAATTGTTTTGAGTGAAGTTAAAGACAACTAAGTGCTACTAGAGCCATCTTAGTAGTAGTAATAATTGCTCAGACATATCCGACTCTTTGGAACCCCATGAATTGTAGCTTACTAGGCTTCTCTGTCCATGGAACTTTCCAGGTGAGAATACCAGAGTGGGAAGCCACCCCGTTTTCGAGGGGATCTTCCTGACCCTGGTATCAAACCCAAGTCTCCTGCATTGGCAGGCAGATTCTCTACCATCTGAGCCACCAAGGAAGCTCATTTACAGAGGGGGAAAAATGAACAAACGTTTTGGTCAACCCAATGTTTATCCTTTGCACACACCTTGCTTTAATTCAGACTGTATGTGTTTATCAAAGATTTATATTTCCAATAAAATTGTAAAAATATCAGAAAATATAAGGGAAGTATTAGGGAAAATATATGGTATTAAATAAGGCAGTATAACAGGGTATATAAAAATTAAAAAAAATATATTCACAAGTGTTGTGATTTTGCTAAATTAACATTTGTTAAGTAGAGCCACAGAATATCCAGTGGTGAGCCATTGTTCAACAAAAGACCTCAAGGGACAATAGACTTCAACAGAGAAGCAGGTCCTTGAGGCAATATAAGACAAACCTGTAAGAGCCAAGTGGAGTAGTCAAGACAGGGTGAAGACAGATGGCATAGCAGGACATGAGTATATGCCTTTGTTAGTATTGGTGGGGACAGTGTTCTGAGTTTCCTGGCTAAGGCTAACATGGTCACATCAGACCAAAAAGAGTGGGATTTTGGTAAATTCCTTAGCTTATAGGCACATAGGTGGAAGACCCTGGGAGGCAAGGAAGAGCACTCATCTGAAGGGCTTTTAGGGGCATCATATCAGGAGCTTACATTTACCTTTGAGGGTATCCTATGGCATATGTTGGTAGGAGGGGTGGTGTCTGTTCAAGGCCTCTTCAGGCTGCTTGGCCACACAAATGGCTGCCTTCCTGCCAAGGCAGCAATGCTGTGGAGTAGTTTACCTAAACCCCAATGACAAGTCACTTACTAGAGTGGATTTAGATTTAGCTGAGGCTTCTTAAGAGGTCTGAAAGTGAAAGTGAAGTCGTTCAGTCATGTCTGACTCATTGCGACCCCATGGACTGTAGCCTACCAGGCTCCTCCA
The DNA here is from genome assembly GCA_935064755.1 of Tragelaphus eurycerus. NCBI lineage: Eukaryota > Metazoa > Chordata > Mammalia > Artiodactyla > Bovidae > Tragelaphus > Tragelaphus eurycerus. The sequence goes on along the minus strand of CAKXYN010000007.1, from coordinate 46,334,244 downwards.
ACCATTGGATTTTCCAGGCAAGAGTGCTGAAGTGGGGTCCCATTTTCTTCTCCAGAGGATCTTCCCCACCCTGGGATCAAATCCTGCACTGTAAGCAGATGCTTTACCGTCAGGGTTCAAAGATGGTGTTACCACAGTGAATTCTGAGGAGGTCACTGGCAAAGAATTGGTCCATCATATAGGGTTTGATATAAACTAATTCACATGTAATTGTGCCTATGCTGAAATACTATATGCGAACACTTAAATGGATGTCAAAATGTCTGTTCTTTTCAATTTATTCAGTTCAGTCCTGTTACTCAGTATTGTCCGATTCTTTGTGACCCCATGAACCGCAGCACACCAGGCCTCCCTGTCCATCACCAACTCCCAGAGTCCATTCAAACCCATGTCCATTGATATGGTGATGACATCCAATCATCTCATCCTCTGTTGTCCCCTTTTCCTCCTGCCCTCAATCTTTCCCAGCATCAGGGTCTTTTCCAGTGAGTCAACTCTTCTCATCAGGTGGCCAAAATATTGGAGTTTCAGCTTCAACATCAGTCCTTCCAATGAACTACCACTTACTTTATATGAATATATAGTAAAATTATCAAGGCATAGTTATATCATTTGGAAAATAAGCATCTTAAAATAATGCCTGTTCTCCCATTAGCTCAAGGACTGAATTAAAGGATAGTGTATAAAGTCACTTTGTGGCAAAATGTAAATTCTCAGTAAATAGATAATAACGTTTATGTGAACCGTGAACTTCCTGATGTTCAAGCTGGTTTTAGAAAAGGCAGAGGAACCAGAGATCAAATTGCCAACATCCGCTGGATCATCGAAAAAGCAAGAGAGTTCCAGAAAAACATCTATTTCTGCTTTATTGACTATGCCAAAGCCTTTGACTGTGTAGATCACAATAAACTTTGGAAAATTCTGAGAGAAATGGGAATACCAGACCACCTGATCTGCCTCTTGAGAAATCTGTATGCAGGTCAGGAAGCAACAGTTAGAACTGGTCATGGAACAACAGACTGGTTCCAAATAGGAAAAGGAGTATGTCAAGGCTGTATATTGTCACCATGTTTATTTAACTTATATGCAGAGTACATCATGAGAACTGCTGGACTGGAAGAAACACAAGCTGGAATCAAGATTGCCAGGAGAAATACCAATAACCTCAGATATGCAGATGATACCACCCTTATGGCAGAAAGTGAAGAGGAACTCAAAAGCCTCTTGATGAAGGTGAAAGTGGAGAGTGAAAAGGTTGGCTTAAAGCTCAACATTCAGAAAACGAAGATCATGGCATCTGGTCCCATCACTACATGGGAAATAGATGGAGAAACAGTGGAAACAGTGTCAGACTTTGTTTTTCTGGGCTCCAAAATCACTGCAGATGGTGACTGCAGCCATGAAATTAAAAGACGCTTACTCCTTGGAAGGAAAGTTATGACCAACCTGGATAGCATATTCAAAAGCAGAGACATCACTTTGCCAACAAAGGTTCGCCTAGTCAAGGCTATGGTCTTTCCTGTGGTCATGTATGGATGTGAGAGCTGGACTGTGAAGAAGGCTGAGCACCGAAGAATTGATGCTTTTGAGCTGTGGTGTTGAAGAAGACTCTTGAGAGTCCCTTGGACTGCAAGGAGATCCAACCAGTCCATTCTGAAGGAGATCAGCCCTGGGATTTCTTTGGAAGGAATGATACTAAAGCTGAAACTCCAGTATTTTGGCCACCTCATGCGAAGAGTTGACTCATTGGAGAAGACTCTGATGCTGGGAGGGATTGGGGGCAGGAGGAGAAGGGGACGACAGAGGATGAGATGGCTGGATGGCATCACTGACTAGATGGATGTGAGTCTGGGTGACCTCCGGGAGCTGGTGATGGATAGGGAGGCCTGGCGTGCTGCGGTTCATAGGGTCACAGAGAGTTGGACATGACTGAGCGACTGATCTGATCTGATCTGATCTGATACCAGTCTTTATTTCCACCTGAACTTATGAAATATTAATCGATTAAACTACACTTTATAAATTATAATCTTAAATTCTGTAATAGATAATTCTTATCTTATTATTGTACTTATTTCAAAAACCTTATTTCATCAGCACTTACAAGGAATAAGAAACTATGGCTTATGCATTCAATATCATGCCATATGGCAATTAGATGAGGAATTAAAACAAGCAAATAAACATATTTAATAAGTTTTACAAGCATTTTTTTCAGTGAAAGAATCTAGATATAAATGAATATGTACTGAATAATCCCTTTTATATAAATACAAACTATTTTTTTTTATCATAAAAGTAAAAAAAACAAATACAAAACTAATTCAGTCTATTGGAAGTCAGTTTAATGGTTGCTCTTGTGAGTAATACAGTACATTTAGGAATCTAATAATTGTGTTTCTTAACCTGTATGATATTTACCTAGATTTGATCATTCTGTGATCACTCACCTAGAGCCAGACATCCTGGAATGTGAAGTCAAATGGGCCTTAGAAAGCATCACTATGAGCAAAGATAGAAGAGGTGATGGAATTCCAATTGAGCTATTTCAAATCCTAAAAATGATGCTGTTAAAATGCTGCAGTCAGTATTCCAGCAAATTTGGAAAACTCAGCAGTGGCCACAGGACTGGAAAAGATAAGTTTTCATTCCAATCCTAAAGAAAGGCAATGCCAAACAATGTTCAAACTACCACTCCATTGCACTCATTTCACATGCTAGTAGGGAGAAGGAAATGGAAACCCATTCCAGTATTCTTGCCTAGAGAATCCTGTGGACAGAGGATCCTGGTGGGCTGCTGTCCATAAGGTCACACAGAGTTAGACATGGCTGAAGCAACTTAACATGCATGCATACATTGGAGAAGGAAATGACAACCCACTCCAGCATTCTTGCCTGGAGAATCCCAGGGACAGAGGAGCCTGGTGGGCTGCCATCTATGGTACTGCAAAGAGTCAGACACGACTAAAGCAACTTAGCAGTAGCAACAGCAAACGCTAGCAAGGGAAGCCCCCTTGTGGCTCAGATAGTAAAGAGTCTGCTAACAATGCAGGAGACCTGGGTGCAATCCCTGAGTCAGGAAGATTCCCTGGAGAAGTAATGGCAACCCACTCCAGTAATCTTGCCTGTACATCCCATTGATGGAGGAACCTGGCAGGTAGAGTCCATGGGGTTACAAAGGGTCTAACAGGACTGAGCAACTTCATTTTGACTTTTCTTTCACACTAGCAAAGTAATGCTCAACATTCATGAAGCCAGGCTTCAACAGTACATGAACCTTGAATTTTCAGATGTTCAAACTGGATTTAGAAAAGGCAGAGGAACCAGAGGTCAAATTTCCAGCATCTGTTGGATCATGGAAAATGCAAGAGAGTTCCAGAAAAACTTGTACTTCTCCTTTATGGACTACACCAAACCTTTGGCTGTGTGGATCACAACAAACTGCAGAAAATTCTTAAAGAGATGTGAATACCAGAACACCTTACCTGCCTCCTGAGAAATCTGTATGCAGGTCAAGAAGTAATAGTTAGAACCAGAAATGGAACAATAGATTGATTCTAAATTGGGAAAAGAGTATGTCAAGGCTGTATGTTGGCACCCTGATTATTTTATTTCTATGCAGAGTACATCATGTGAAATGCCAGGCTGGATGAAGGACAAGCTGAAATCAAGATTGCCAGGAGAAATAGCAATAGCCTCAATAACACAGATGGCACCACCCTTAGGGCAGAAAGTGAAGAACTAAAGAGCCTCTTGATGAAAGTGAAAGAGGAGAGTGAAAAAGTTGGCTTAAAACTCAACATTCAGAAAACTAAGATCATGGCATCTGGTCCCATCACTTCATGGCAAATAGATGGGGAAACAAACAAAACAGTGACAGACTTTATTTGGGCTCCAAAACCACTGCAGATGGTAACTGCAGCCATGAAATTAAAAGACACGTGCTCCTTGGAGGAAAAGTTATGACCAACCTAGCCGCGTATTAAAAAGCAAAGACATTACTTTGTTGGCAAACATCCATCTAGTCAAAGCTGTGGTTTTTCCAGTAGTCATGTATGGATGTGAGAGTTGGAATATAAAGAAAATTGAGCTCTGATGAATGGATGCTTTTGTTTTTGTTTTAATTTAAATTTATTTATTTTAATTGCAGGCTAATTATTTTACAATATTGTATTGAATTTGCCATACATCAAGATTAATCCGCCACAGATGTACACATGCTCCCCATCCTGATACCCCCTCCCACCTCCCTCCCTATCCCGTCCCTCTGGGTCATCCCAGTGCACCAGCCCCAGGCATCCTGTTTTCTGCATTGAACCTGAACTGGCGATTCATTTCTTATATGATATTATACATATTTCAATGCTATTCTCCCAAATCATACCCCCCTCTTCCTCTCCCACACAGTCCAAAAGACTGTTCTATACATCTGTGTCTCTTTTGATGTCTCGCATACAGGGTTATTGTTACCATCTTTCTAAATTCCATATATATGCATTATTATACTGTATTGGTGTTTTTCTTTCTGGCTTATTTCACTCTGTATAATAGGCTCCAGTTTCATCCACCTCATTAGAACTGATTCAAATGTATTCTTTTTAATGGCTGAGTAATACTCAATTGTGTATATGTATCACAGCTTTTTTATCCATTCATCAGCTGACGGACATCTAGGTTGCTTCCATGTCCTGGCTATTATAAACAGTGCTGGGATGAACATTGGGATACACGTGTTCTTTCGATTCTGGTTTCCTCGGTGTGTATGCCCAGCAATGGGATTGCTGGGTCATAAAGCAGTTCTCTTTCCAGTTTTATAAACGAATCTCCACACTGTTCTCCATTCCCACCAACAGTGTAAGAGGGTTCCCTTTTCTCCACATCCTTTCCAGCATTTATTGCTTGTAGACTTTTGGATTGCAGCCATTCTGACTGGCGTGAAATGGTACTTCATTGTGGTTTCTATTTGCATTTCTCTGATAATGAGTGATGTTGAACATCTTTTCATGTGTTTGTTAGCCATCTGTATATCTTCTTTGGAGAAATGTTTATTTAGTTCTTTGGCCCATTTTTTGATTGGGTCGTTTATTTTCCTGGAACTGAGTTGCAGGAGTTGCTTGTATATTTTTGAGATTAGTTTTTGAACTGTAGTGTTGTAGAAGACTCTTGAGGGTCCCTTGGTATGCAAGGAAATCAAACCAGTCAATCTTAAAGGAAATCAGTCCTGAACATTCATTCCAAAAGACTGATGCTGAAGCTGAAGCTCCAATAATTTGGCCATCTGATGTGAAGAACTGACTCATTGGAAAAGACTCTGATGCTTGGAAAAATTGAAGGCAGGAGGAGAAGGGGATCACAGACGGTGAGATGATTGTATAGCATCACTGACTCAATGGACATGAGTTTGAGGAAGCTCCAAGAGTTGGTGATGAGCGGAATTCTGGCATGCTGTAGTCCATGGTATCACAAAGAGTGGGACATGACTGAGTGACTGAACTGAACTGATCATTTTAGGAATATTGATTGAACTGTACACTTAAATTTTGCACATATTGCTCTTTGTAAGTCGTTTAGTATTTAAAAGTTGACATGAAACATGAACTTTATAAAATTGTACTACGGCTATAAAGTAAACTCAGAGTAAAAATAAATACAGATTCTATAAGAAGATGGGTTAAATACATTTCAATGGAGTGTTAATTGCAATTTTTCAATAGCAGGGTGATCCAATTGTAGTTTAATATACCCATCTATCAGTGAGTCCATATATTTTAAAATGATCATGTCTTTATCAGTATATTAACTTCTATAACAACATAAGTTGAATAAGAATTCTTCCTGGTATATCTATAAGCAAAGGATGTTCAGCCACCATCACAGCAGCCACTACATTACAGCAACCCCTAAGGGTGCATCCTAAGGAGATTTGTGATGGAAAGCAATAGGATACTGGCCATAGATAATTGAAGTACATTTCAAAGGAATGATTTCAGTGAGCCCAGACCTTTGAATATTCCCATACATAGAAAAGCACTAAATTCATTGGCTTGAGATGTCTGGTTTTCTTAAATTAACAGTAACCCTTTGTAACTTTCAACTTTTATGTTGTACTTTTTTTTTTTTTTTGACCCATTTCTCTAAAAAGTTAAATCTTCTCAAACCATCACTAATCCATTAATGAGGAAGATGATATGCTTAGAATTTTCTTTATTGCTATATGATGGAAATAGCATTTTTTCATTGTTATTGTCCCATACGCTCCTGTGTACTCATGAATTATTTTCTCAGCTAGTTCATGAAGATCCTTAATTTTATTATTCTCCTGAGGTAGTCTGTTGAGATAACTCATCTTAACATTTCTGTTCTGAAATATCAAATTTTGCCAAAATATGCTGAAGTCACCCATCAGCTGCTGGGATATTGTCATAAAACCACCAAAGCATGATGCCCTTCAATGCTTTTTTTCTTGGCTTCAGTCATAGGGTGATTTACTCTATGCTCATAAAATGTGTAATGTTCCTAATTCAATGTTCTTACTCCAAGAGCAGATTGAAAATGGAAGAGACTTTTTTTTCTTACCTGCTTCTACTGCATAGTTTAAAAATGTGTTTATTATTCTCACAACGTGCTATGGAGACTTAGTAGAGCAATGCTTTTGGTTATCTTTGTTCTTCAGGTGATTACTAGTCTCTGAAGTCATAACATGAAATCATAAGCTGGGTCGTTATTTCTTATTGGAGGTTCACACACTGTATCAATCATTATAGGCTGAAAGCACTGATCATGTTACTGCTGTATAAAGTAGTTTTGTTTAATTATCACTTGCCATATAATTAATTCTCTCTCTGGTGCTTCTTAGGTTGTACCATTTGCCAAGTCTCTCTCTCTCTCTTTATTTTTCTTTTTTATTTGAATCTTGATAAATCGAATTAACCTACATTTCAATTGTCTTATCAGAGTATCCATCCCATTTGCATTCTCTTTCTTTTTTCTTACCTCTTCAATTTTTTAGACACCTTTAGTGACTCTATGTCCCAGTTGCCTGATCTATAATTGAAAGATAAAAAGTGTATTATCCATTGTATATGTAAACCTAATATATATATATATATATATATATATATATATATATATATATATATAATTATAGTAAGTATAATTGTAACTTTGATGTCATAAATAAATGTCTTAAGGCAATGACTGGTACATAATAAATACTCAATAAATATTAGGTAGTACTGTTAGTTCTTCATTTGGTTAGTTAATTTGGATGCCCTCTTCAAGCTGACCTATTTTCTCCCTTAACTCTATAATAAATAGTACCATATCCTTGGTGTTATTGTGCCTTTCAAAAGAGAAGAAAACTTAGACATTAATTATGAAATAATTGAGAATCAAGCCATCCATAGGAGTTGTAGACCCAACTCATTAGAAAAGGCCCTGATGCTGGGAAAAAGTGGAAGGCAGGAGGAGAAGGGGATGACAGAGGATGAGATGTTTGGATGGCATCACTGACCCAATGAGCAAAAGTTTGAGCAAGCCCGGGGAGATGGTGAAGGACAGGGAAGCCTGGCATGCTCCAGTTCATGAGTCATAAAGAGTAAGATATGGCTGAGCTACTGAAAAACAACAACAGATCATTACTGGACTTCCCAGGTGTGCTAGTGGTATAAAGAACCACTCTGCCAATGCAGGAGATGTAACAGATGCAGATTTGATCCCTGGGTTGGGAAAATCCCCTGGTGGAAGGCAAGACAAATCACTCCACCATTCTTGCCTAGAGAATTCCATGGACAGAGGAGCCTGATGGGCTACAGTCCTTTGGATTGCAAAGAGTCGAACATGACTGAAGTGACTTAGCATGCACACACAGAGATAGTTGCTGTAACTAAAAATATTATATATATAATTGCTATAACTACAAGTACTATATAAACCTAATTCCAAAAGCATATGATAATAAAGCTCTTTATACTATCCTGATTGTCATATCTGTGCTGGAATAATGGAAAATACCAGGAGACATGTTATTATAGAGTAAAAGAAAGTGGGCTGTCAAAACTGTGTGACAGAAAAATGGTCAGATAATTTTGAAACCTACTGAAATAATGTTTATTTTTTAGCAACAAATGCATTTAATTGTACCATATCTTAATATTTAATTGTACACATTTCACTGGAAAGAGGCACATTTGAATTTACATACCTTACTTTCATTCACAATACTGTTTATCTTAATCTATCTTTGCTATTTACTGATATGCTTCAGTTATAAGAGAAGGTCAAACAGTCCTCCTTGGGGCATTTCAATTTCTGGCAACAATTTTTATTTGCTGATCATAAATGTACTTTAGATTTCTGCATTGTTATTTTGTGTAATAATGTCAAGGACAAACATTGTGAAGCATGTCTAATAACACTGACATCCATTTTCTATCCACTACAATTCAGTACCCCATTAAATTTAAAGATAACTGAAAATTTCTTTAGATTGGTAGGGGGTTAGCTTTTCTTCAAAAGATTTTGTTTTTGTTTTCTAATTGTCCTCATTCTTTTTACTTTGGAGAATGTCTATTTCCAGACTAACATGAGGTATGAAAGAAGAGTCTGGTGGAACAAAAATTCTACTACATTTGCTACATTATCCTTATTCTTGATTCTACTGAAGCGATAAACAAGCATAATGATTCTGAACATAGTTAACTAATGAGTTAAATGAGAAAGATTGTAGTAATTATGAATAGGCAATCTGTTAAAAAAATAAAAGAGAGAGAGAGCCCAAAATGAAGTTATTTATTATAAGACTCATGGAACCAGATCAAGATTAAACTTAACTCTGATTTCAACTCCCACAGAAATGGAATTAAAAAAAAAGAATTTACTTATTTTAGTTGGAGGTTAATTACTTTATAATATTGTGGTGTTTTTTTTTTTTTTTTTTTTTTTCATACACAGACATGAATCAGCCACAGGTGTACGTGTGTATCCCATCCCGAACCTCCCTCCCACCTCCCTCCCCATCCAATCCCTCTGAGTTGTCCCAGTGCACTGGCTTTGAGTGTCCTATTTCATGCACTGAACTTGGACTGGTCATCTATTTCACATGTGGTAATATACATGTTTCAGTTCTATTCTTTCAAATCATTCCACTGCCTTCTCCCACAGACTCAAAAACTCTGTTCTTTATATCAACTCCCACAGAAATGGAATCTTAAACCAGTCATTCAGAAATTGCCTGATGAGCGCTATTAGGAAATCTGCCTAGTAGACCCCTGACATTCCCTGAAGAAAAGTAAACTTGCAAGAACTAAACCATATTTTGGTCTTGTATAATGTCCCTGTGTTTGATCCATTCTGGCTATAAAAGTCTTTCATTTTACAGAGCTCCTTAGAGCTCCATTCTATCTGCTAGATTCATGAGTAATTGAATAAAGCAAGAGTTTAAAAATTTACTCAGTTGAATTGTGCTTTATACTAAGCCTATAAGTTATACTCTTATTAAAACATCTCCTTATGGTATGAACCATTTTTAAAAAATCAGAAAATGTACAATAATAAATCTCTTAATGGCTCAGTTCAGTTAAGTTCACTCACTCAGTCATGTCGGACTCTTTGCGACCCCATGAATCACAGCACGTCAGGCCTCCCTGTTCATCACCAACTCCAGTTCACCTAGACTAATGTCCATTAAGTCAGTGATGCCATCCAGCCATCTCATCCTCTGTCGTCCTGTTCTCCTCCTGCCCCCAATCCCTCCCAGCATCAGAGTCTTTTCCAATGAGTCAACTCTTCCCATGAGGTGGCCAAAGTACTGGAGTTTCAGCTTTAGCATCATTCCTTCCAAAGAAATCCCAGGGCTGATCTCCTTCAGAATGGACCGGTTGGATCTCCTTGCAGTCCAAGGGACTCTCAAGAGTCTTCTCCAACACCACAGTTCAAAAGCATCAATTCTTCGGCGCTCAGCCTTCTTCACAGTCCAACTCTCACATCCATACATGACCACAGGAAAGACCATAGCCTTGACTAGGCGAACCTTTGTTGGCAAAGTGATGTCTCTGCTTTTGAATATGCTATCTAGGTTGGTCATAACTTTCCTTCCAAGGAGTAAGCGTCTTTTAATTTCATGGCTGCAGTCACCATCTGCAGTGATTTTGGAGCCCAGAAAAATAAAGTCTGACACCGTTTCCACTGTTTCCCCATCTATTTCCCATGTAGTGATGGGACCGGATGCCATGATCTTCGTTTTCTAAATGTTGAGCTTTAAGCCAACTTTTTCACTCTCCACTTTCACTTTGATCAAGAGGCTTTTTAGTTCCTCTTCATTTTCTTCCATAAGGGTGGTGTCATCTGCGTATCAGAGGCTATTGATATTTCTCCTGGCAATCTTGATTCCAGTTTGTGCTTCTTTCAGCATTTCTCGTGATGTACTCTGCATAGAAGTTAAATAAGCAAGGTGACAACATACAGCCTTGACGTACACCTTTTCCTATTTGCAACCAGTCTGTTGTTCCATGTCCAGTTCTAACTGTTACTTTCTGACCTGCTTATAGTTTTCTCAAGAGGCAGGTCAGGTGGTCTGATATTCCCATCTCTTGAAGAATTTTCCATAGTCTTTTGTGATCCACACAGTCAAAGGCTTTGGCACAGTCAGTAAAGCAGAAATAGATGTTTTTCTGAACCTCTCCTGCTTTTTTGATCATCCAGTGGATGTTGGCAATTTGATCTCTGGTTCCTCTGCCTTTTCTAAATCCAGCTTGAACATCTGAAATTTCACAGTTTACATATTGCTGAAGCCTGGCTTGGATAATTTTGAGCATTACTTTACTATCGTGAGAGATGAGTGCAATTGTGCAGTAGTTTGAGCATTTTTTGGGATTGCCTTTCTTTGGGATTGGAATGAAAATTGACCTTTTCCAGTCCTGTGGCCACTGCTGAGTTTTCCATATTTGCTGGCATATTGAGTGCAGCACTTTCACAGCATCATCTTTCAGGATTTGAAATAGCTCAACTGGAATTCCATCACCTCCACTAGCTTTGTTCGTAACAATGCTTTCTAAGGCTCACTTGACTTCACATTCCAGGATGTCCGGCTCTAGGTGAGTGATCACACCATGATTATCTTGGTCGGGAAGATCTTTTTTGTACAGTTCTTCTGTGTATTCTTGCTACCTCTTCTTAATATCGTCTGCTCTGTTAGCTCCATACCATTTCTGGCCGTTATCGAGCCCATCTTTGCATGAAATATTCCCTTGGTATCTCTAATTTTCTTGAAGAAATCTCTAGTCTTTCCCATTCTTTTGTTTTTATCTATTTCTTTGCATTGATGGCTGAGGAAGGCTTTCTTATCTCTTCTTGCTATTCTTTGGAACTCTGCATTCAGATGCTTATATCTTTCCTTTTCTCCTTTGCTTTTTGCTTCCCTTGTTTTCACAGCTATTTGTAAGGCCTCCCCAGACAGCCATTTTGCTTTTTTGCATTTCTTTTCCATGGGGATGGTCTTGATTCCTGTCTCCTGTACAATGTCACGAACGTCCGTCCATGTTTCATCAGGCACTCTATCAGATCTAGACCCTTAAATCTATTTCTCACTTCCACTGTATCATCATAAGAGATTTGATTTAGGTCATACTCGAATGGTCTAGTGGTTTTCCCTACTTTCTTCAATGTAAGTCTGAATTTGGCCATAAGGAGTTCATCATCTGAGCCACAGTCAGCTCCTGGTCTTGCTTTTGTTGACTCTATAGAGTCTCTCCATTTTTGACTGCAAAGAATATAATCAATCTGATTTCAGTGTTGACCATCTAGTGATGTCCATGTGTAGAGTCTTCTCTTGTGTTGTTGGAAGAGTGTGTTAGAGAGTTTTACCAAGAAAATGCACTGGTCATAACAAACACCCACTTTCAGCAACACAAGAGAAGAATCTAAGGGCTCTCCACCTGTAAATAATGCCAAAGGTTTCACTCCTGTGTTTCTTTGTAACAAGCCAGTAGACTGCCGTATTTCCAATGGTAAAATCTGTTCACTTGCTTGTCCATCATTGCATCCATATATTGTTTTCTCAAGTGGTACTTTTATTTGAATAAAGTTAATACACCTAAAATGGAATGCTTATAGGATTGTTGCAATTTCTCATAGGTGTTTTCTTCTATATTGATTTTTTAAAAATATGGTGGAATATAACTACTCATCTTTGCTGCAAGTAATTTATTCCTTCCTAATTTGATCTTATAGTTTTCCTTATGGAATTTATTTTGCCATACAGATTTTAACACGTTTTAAATGTCTGACATTTTAGAGTCTTATCTTATGGAATTATATTTCTTTCTTTAGAATTGTATTTCTTTCCATAGAACTATTTTCAATACTCAACTTATAAAGCTTAACAATTTTTACACATTTTCAAGTATTATTGTTTTATGTAGAACATGAGGTCAGACACTGGTGTCAGATTTCCTGAGTTTGAATATTAGCTCCCCTCCTTAAAAGTCATGTAGTCTCATTCAGCACATTTAACCTCTCAAGTCCTTAGTTTTCTTACATGTAAAAGGAAGACAATAATAATTTCAGAAATTGGTATGAAGTGTATATCAGTAAATATATAGAGGGAGATTTGAAGAATGCCTTGTTCATAGTAATCACCCAATAAACATAATTATTTTCATATACATATTTTAATCTTTATTTGAGTCTGTTGTTCTGCATACGAAGAGCTCTTGAGTTATGTATATAGTATATATTTTAGTAGGCTTTCAAGTTCTATTAAGCTTTTGTTGCACCTATCCATTTGACTTCCAAAGATTTTTTAAAAATTCCTTTTTTTAAAAAAAAATCTAAATCCCATTGTAGATGCGTATATTTAGGCTTCTTAACATTATTACATGAGTCCATTTATTAATATGTTATTTATGCACAGTTTTAATTACTTTAAGTATAATCAATCTTGGCACCTAGATGTACAAGTCATATATCACTCTTTATTTTTCCCTTTCTTCTTCCCTTAAGAAGATGATTTTCTAATGATTTTCTTCAAGATAAAATTTAGAAATAATAATTAAAAAAAACTTTAATTTCAACAGAAAGTTATAGAATTTATAAAACAATTTAGAAAGAAAAATTAACATCACAATATTGACTCACCACAAATATTCCCTGTGTTTTGTTGATCCATATTTTTCTTTATATATTCTGATAAAAAATGCCATTGCTTTCTTAATACATATTCTGGTTTACTTTAAAATAAATTTATATTTTAGTTTCTATTTTAATGAGATTATTAAGATGATAATTTCAATAAATTAATTTTAAAATAAAACTAAATTTAATGTTTACATTGGTCATCATCTAAAATTTGTGCTCCCTTCATTGATATAAACACTATCCTCATTATAGTGTGTGCATGCATACACATACACACACACCCCTATCTTTATGTATTTTTCAAGCTTGTGTGATTCCACAATGAATATTGTTCTGCAACTTATTTTTCAATGAACTCATCTAACCCATTAATTATCCTTTGACTACTGAATATCAGCTTCACTTTTTGAAATAATTATTAAGAAAATTCAACTTGTTATGGGTAAATATGCCTACATTTTCTCTTGGCAATTAGTCATCCTCAAAACAAAGTTAATGTGCTTTACATCTACATATCTGAACCTTTATCTAGACCCAGACATATGACTAGCCACTCAGGGTGTAATACAACCTGGTCAAAAATGTTCAAGATCATTCATATGCAAAGAATTGAATACTAAGATTACAGAAAGAAGCATTTGTGAAGCATTTGTCTTTTCCATTCTGCAATACAATGAGAGGATATAGGTAAGAGCTATTAGTAGTGCCCTTCCTACCAATCACTTGATATTTGACAATACATACCATATACAAGAGAGACTTAAGGAAAAGATAAGACAAAGGGTGAGTTTTATTTATTTATTTATTAAATTTTTGCATGTGTGTGTTAGTCACTCAGTTGTATCCAACTCTACAACCCTATGGACTGTAGCCCGCCAGGCTCTTTTGTCCATGAAATTCTTTAGGCAAGAATACTGGAGTGGGTTTCCAGTTTCTGCTCCATATTTAGACATATGGGGAGAAAAAAAAAATCTATTAGTTTAAAATTAGTACAACGGAATATACAAAAATGTATAAGGTGACAGGATGCAAACATGACTAAAATAGATTTTAATTTTCTTTAATTTTGTGGCACAGAGAAACAGGGTAAAACTATCCCTGATATGTACACATTTCTAATCAATTCTACTGGTGAGGAAAATTTAATTGAAAAATAGCAGAAAGGATTAAATTTGAGATTTGTGCATATTATGGATTATTTTCCCTCTGTACTTTGTTGCATTTAATTTTTGTCTTTGTCTTATAATGAAACATTATTTACTAGATAAAAATTATTTCTAGATTCTATGTCTAAAAGAAATCCAAAAATCCCTAAAATTCTCAAGATTTATTGAGGTAACTAAATGTATGGAAGCTAACAATTTTTTTTGTAAATTATTTACTTGGAGGCTAATTACTTTACAATATTGTAGTGGTTTTTGTCATAAAAATTTTTATCAAAACAAAAATGGAATTTTATGTTGTTAACAGTTAGAACTGGACATGGTAAAACAGACTGGTTCCAAATAGGAAAAGGAGTACGTCAAGGCTGTATACTGTCACCTTGCTTATTTAAATTATATGCAGAGTACATCATGAGAAACACTGGACTGGAAGAAGCACAAACTGGAATCAAGATTGCTGGGAGAAATATCAATAACCTCAGATATGCAGATGATACCACCCTTATGGCAGAAAGTGAAGGGGAACTAAAAAGCCTCTTGATGAAAGTGAAAGAGGAGAGTCAAAAAGTTGGCTTAAAGCTCAACATTCAGGAAACTAAGATCATGGCATCTGGTCCCATCACTACATGGGAAATAGATGAGGAAACAGTGTCAGACTTTATTTTGGGGGGCTCCAAAATCACTGCAGATGGTGATTGCAGCCATGAAATTAAAAGATGCTTACTCCTTGGAAGAAAGTTATGACCAACCTAGACAGCATTTTCAAAAGCAGAGACATCACTTTGCCAACAGAGGCCCGTCTAATCAAGGCTATGTTTTTTCCTGTGGTCATGTATGGATATGAGAGTTGGACTGTGAAGAAGGCTGAGCGCTGAAAAATTGATGCTTTTGAATTGTGGTGTTGGAGAAGACTCTTGAGAGTCCCTTGGACTGCAAGGAAATCCATCCAATCCATTCTGAAGGAGATCAGCCCTGGGATTTCTTTGGAAGCAATGATGCTAAAGCTGAAACTCCAGTACTTTGGCCACCTCATGCGAAGAGTTGACTCATTGGAAAAGACTCTGATGCTGGGAGGGATTGAGGGCAAGAGGAGAAGGGGACGACAGAGGATGAGATGGCTGAATGGCATCACTGACTCGATGAAAGGGAGTCTGGGTGAACTCTGGGAGTTGGTGATGGACAGGGAGGCCTGGCGTGCTGCGATTCATGGGGTTGCAAAGGGTCAGACATGACTGAGCGACTGAACTGAACTAAACACCTAATCTAATATAGTGAAAATCATAATGAATTTCATAGATTAAAAATCAGTTCTTGGATCAACTAAAGACGGCAGAATAGATGTACATTCACTCACTTCTTACAAGAAGGCAAGAATCACAACCATCTGATGAAAATCTATTGACCAAGAGTTGGAATATAAAGAAAGTTGAATGCTGAAGAATTGATGTTTTTATTTATTTATTTTAATATAAATTTATTTACTTGTTTTAATTGTAAGCTAATTACAATATTGTAGTGGTTTTGCCATACATTGACATAAATCTGCCACAGGTTTACATGTGTTCCCCATCTTGAACCCCCCTCCCACCTTCTTCCCCAACCCATCCCCCTGGGTCATTACAGTGTACCAGCCCTGAGCACCTTGTATCATGCATCGAACCTGGAATGGCGATTCATTTCACATGTGATAACTTACAGGTTTCTATGCCATTCTCCCATATCATCCTGCCCTCTCCCTCTCCCACAGAGTCCAAAGGACTGTTCTATACATCAGTGTCTCTTTTGCTGTCTCACATACAGGGTTATCATTACCATCTTGCTAAATTCCATATATATGCGTTAGTATACTGTATTGGTGTTTTTCTTTCTGGCTTACTTCACTCTGTATAATAGGCTCAAGTTTCATCCACCTCATTAGAACTGATTTAAATGTATTCTTTTTAATGGCTGATTAATACTCCATTGTGTATATGTACCACAGCATTCTTATCCATTTGTCTGCTGATGGACATCTAGGTTGCTTCCATGTCCTGGCTATTATAAACAGTGTTGCGATGAACATTGGGGTACACATGTCTCTTTAAATTCTGGTTCCTTTGGTGTGTATGCCAAGCAATGGGATTGTTGGGTCATATGGCAGTTCTATTTCCAGTTTTTATTTATTTTTTTATTTAATTTTATTTTATTTAACTTTACAATATTGTATTGGTTTTGCAATATATCAAAATGAATCTGCCACAGGTATACATGTATTCCCCATCCTGAACCCTCCTCCCTCCTCCTTCCCCATACCATCCCTCTGAGTCGTCCCAGTGCACCAGCCCCAGGCTTCCAGTATCAGGCATCGAATCTGGACTGGCGACTCATTTCATATATGACATTATACATATTTCAATGCCATTCTCCCTAATCATCCCACCCTCTCCCTTTCCCAGAGTCCAAAAGACTGTTCTAAACATCAGTGTCTGTCTCTTTTGCCATCTCGTGGAAAATTCTGAAAGAGATGGGAATACCAGACCACCTGATCTGCCTCTTGAGAAATCTGTATGCAGGTCAGGAAGCAACACTTAGAACTGGTCAAGGAACAACAGACTGGTTCCAAATAGGAAAAGGAGTATGTCAAGGCTGTATATTGTCACCATGTTTATTTAACCTATATGCAGAGTACCTCATGAGAAATGCTGGACTGGAAGAAACACAAGTTGGGATCAAGACTGCTGGGAGAAATATCAATAACCTCAGATATGCAGATGACACCACCCTTATGGCAGAAAGTGAAGAGGAACTCAAAAGCCTCTTGATGAAAGTGAAAGTGGAGAGTGAAAAGGTTGGCTTAAAGCTCAACATTCAGAAAACGAAGATCATGGCATCTGGTCCCATCACTACATGGGAAATAGATGGAGAAAAAGTGGAAACAGTGTCAGACTTTATTTTGGGGGCTCCAAAATCACTGCAGATGGTGACTGCAGCCATGAAATTAAAAGACGCTTACTCCTTGGAAGGAAAGTTATGACCAACCTAGATAGCATATTCAAAAGCAGAGACATCACTTTGCCAAAAAAGGTTCGCCTAGTCAAGGCTATGGTCTTTCCTGTGGTCATGTATGGATGTGAGAGCTGGACTGTGAAGAAGGCTGAGCGCCGAAGAATTGATGCTTTTGAACTGTGGTGTTGGAGAAGACTCTTGAGAGTCCCTTGGACTGCAAAGAGATCCAACCGGTCCATTCTGAAGGAGATCAGCCCTGGGATTTCTTTGGAAGGAATGATGCTAAAGCTGAAACTCCAGTATTTTGGCCACCTCACGGAAGAGTTGACTCATTGGAAAAGACTCTGATGCTGGGAGGGATTGGGGCCAAGAGGACAAGGGGACGACAGAGGATGAGATGGCTGGATGGCATCACTGACTCGATGAATGTGAGTCTGAGTGACCTCCGGGAGTTGGTGATGGACAGGGAGGACTGGCGTGCTGCAGTTCATGGGATCGCAAAGAGTCGGACACGACTGAGCGACTGATCTGATCTGATCTGATACAGGATTATTGTTACCATCTTTCTAAATTCCATATATATGCATTAGTATACTGTATTGGTGTTTTTCTTTCTGGCATACTTCACTCTGTATAATAGGCTCCAGTTTCATCCACCTCATTAGGACTGATTCAAATGTATTCTTTTAAATGGCTGAGTAATACTCCATTGTGTATATGTACCACAGCTTTCTTGTCCATTCATCTGTTGATGGACATCTAGGTTGCTTCCATGTCCTGGCTATTATAAACGGCGCTGTGGTGAACATTGGGGCACACGTGTCTCTTTCAATTCTGGTTTTCTCAGTGTGTATGCCCAGCAGTGGGATTGCTGGGTCATAAGGCAGTTCTATTACCAGTTTTTTTGAGGAAACTCCACAGTGTTCTCCATAGTGGCTGCACTAGTTGGCATTCCCACCAACAGTGTAAGAGGATTCCCTTTTCTCCACACCCTCTCCAGCATTTACTGCTTGTAGATTTTTGGATCGTAGCCATTCTGACTGGCATGAAATGGTACCTCATTGTGGTTTTGATTTGCATTTCTCTGATAATGAGTGATGTTGAGCTTTTTTTTATTGTGTTTGTTAGCCATCTGTATGTCTTCTTTGGAGAAATGTCTCTTTACTTCTTTGGCCCATTTTTTGATTGGTTCATTTATTTTACTGGAATTGAGCTGCAGGAATTGTTTGTATATTTTTGAGATTAATTCTTTGTCAGATACTTCATTTGCTACTAATTTCTCCCATTCTGAAGGCTGTCTTTTCACCTTTCTTTTAGTTTCCTTTTTTGTGCAAAAGACTTTAAGTTTAATTAGGTCCCATTTGTTTATTTTTGCTTTTATTTTCATTACTCTGAGCGGTGGGTCATAGAGGATCCTGCTGTAATTTATGTAGGAGAGTGTTTTGCCTATGTTTTCCTCTAGGTGTTTTAGTTTCTGGCCTTACAATTAGATCTTTAATCCATTTTGAGCTTATTTTTGTGTATGGTGTTAGAAAGTGTTCTAGTTTCATTCTTTTACAAGTGATTGACCAGTTTTCTCAGCACCACTTGTTAAAGAGATTGTCTTTTTTCCATTGTATATTCTTGCCTCCTTTGTCAAAGATAAGGTGTCCATTCCATAGGTGCATGGATTTGTCTCTGGGCTTTCTATTTTATTCCCTTGATCTATATTTCTGTTTTTGGGCCAGTACCATACTGTCTTGATGACTATGGCTTTGTAGTAGAGCCTGAAGTCAGGCATGTTGATTTCTCCAGTTCCATTCTTCTTTCTCAAGATTGCTTTGGCTATTCGAGGTTTTTTGTATTTACATACAAATTGTGAAATTATTTGTTCTAGTTAAGTGAAAAATACCCTTGGTAGCTTGATAGGGATTGCATTGAATCTATAGATTGCTTTTGGTAGTATACTCATTTTCACTATATTGATTCTTCCAATCCATGAACACGGTATATTTCTCGATCTATTTGTGTCCTCTTTGATTTCTTTCACCAGTGTTTTATAGTTTTCTATATATATATAGGTCTTTTGTTTCTTTAGGTAGATACATTCTAAAGTATTTTATTCTTTTCATTGCAATGGTGACTGGAATTGTTTCTTTAATTTTTCTTTCTGTTTTCTCGTTGTTAGTGTAGAGGAATGCAAGGGATTAGTCTGTGTTAATTTTATATCTTGCAACTTTACTATATTCATTGATCAGCTCTAATTTTTTTTTTTTTTTTTGAGTCTGTAGTGTTTTCTATGTAGAGGATCATGTCATCTGCAAACAGTAAGTGTTTTACTTCTTCTTTTCCAATTTGTATTCCTTTTATTTCCTTTTCTGCTCTGATTGCTGTGGCCAAAACTCCCAAAACTATGTTGAACAGTAGTGGTGAGAGTGGACACCCTTGTCTTTTTCCTGACTTTAGGGGAAATGCTTTCAATTTTTCACCACTGAGGATAATGTTTGGTGTGGGTTCGTCATATATAGCTTTTATTATGTTGAGGTATCTTCCTTCTATTCCTGCATTCTGGAGTGTTTTTTTGTTTTTTGTTTTTTTTTATCATACATGAATGTTGAATTTTGTCAAAGGCTTTCTCTGCATCTATTGAGATCATCATATGGTTTTTATCTTTCAATTTGTTAATATGGCATATTATGTTGACTGATTTGCAAATATTGAAGATCTTTGCATCCTTAGCATACAGCCCACTTGGTCATAATATATGATCTTTTTAATATGCTGTTGAATTCTCTTTGCTAGGATTTAGTTAAGGATTTGTGCATCTAAGTGATTTTGGCCTGTAGTTTTCTTTCTTTGTGGCATCTTTTTCTGGGTTTGGTATTAGGGTGATGGTGGCCTCATAGAATGAGTTTGGAAATTTACCTTCTTATTCAATATTCTGAAAGAGTTTAAGTAGGATAGGTGTTAGCTCTTCTCTAAATTTTTGGTAGAATTCAACTGTGAAGCCATATTGACCTGGGCTTTTGTTTGTTGGAAGATATCTGATTACAGTTTCAATTTCCGTGCTTGTGATGGGTCTGTTAAGATTTTCTATTTCTTCCTGGTTCAGTTTTGGAAAGTTGTACTATTCTAAGAATTTGTCCATTTCTTCCAAGTTGTCCATTTTATTGGAATATAGTTGCTGATAGTAGTCTCTTATGATCTTTGTATGTCTGTGTTGTCTGTTGTGATCATTACATTTTCATTTCTATTTTTGTTGATTTGATTCTTCTCCCTTTGCTTCTTGATGAGTCTGGCTAATGGTTTGTCAATTTTATTTATCCTTTCAAAGAACCAGCTTTTGCCTTTGTTGATTTTTGCTATGGTCTCCTTTGTTTTTTTTTGGATTTATTTCTGCCCTAGGTTTTAAGATTTCTTTCCTTCTACTAACCCTGAGATTCTTCATTTCTTCCTTTTCTAGTTGCTTTAGATGTAGAGTTAGGTTATTTACTTGACTTTTCAATTATTTCTTGAGGTAAACCTGTATTGCTGTGAACCTTCCCCTAAGCACTGCTTTTAGAGTGTCCCATAGGTTTTGGGCGGAGAAGGCAATAGCACCCCACTCCAGTACTCTTGCCTGGAGAATTCCAGGGGCAGGAGAGCCTGGTGGGCTGACGTCTATGTGGTCACGCGGAGTCGGACACGACTGAAGTGACTTAGCAGCAGCAGCATAGGTTTTGGGTGGTTGTGTTTTCATTTTCATTAATTTCTATGCATATTTTGATATTTCTTTTCTTCTATGATTTGTTGGTTATTCAGCAGCGTGTTTTTCAGCTTCCATATGTTGGGACTTTTAAGTTTTTCTCCTATAATTGACATCTAATCTGCATTGTGATCAGAAAAGATGCTTAGAATGATTTCAATTTTTTTGAATTTACCAAGGTTAGATTTATGGCCCAGGATGTGATCTATCCTGGAGAAGGTTCCATGTGCACTTGAGAAAAAGAAATTCATTATTTTGGGGTGAAATGACCTATAGATATCAATTAGGTCTAACTGGTCTATTGTATCATTTAAAGTTTGTGTTTTCATGTTAACTTTCTGTTTAGTTGATCTATCCATAGTTATGAGTAGGGTATCAAATTCTCCTACTATTATTGTGTTATTATTAATTTCCCCTTTCATATTTGTTAGCATTTGCCTTATATATTGTAGTGCTCCTATGTTGAGTGCATATATATTTATAATTTTTATATCTTCTTCTTGGATTGATCATTTGATCATTATGTAGTGTCCTTCTTTGTCTCTTTTCACAGCCTTTATTTTAGTCTATTTTATCTGATATGAGTACTTCCTTTTGGTCAAACTATAAGCAAGGTGAAAAGACAGCCTTCAGAATGGGAGAAAATAATAACAAATGAAGCAACAGACAAACAACTAATCTCAAAAATATACAAGCAACCCTTCACTTTCTATCTGTATATATCATTTGTTTTGAGGTGGGTCTCTTGTGGACAATATATATAGGGATCTTTTTTTTTTTTTTTTTTTTTATCTCTTCAGCCAGTCTTTGTCTTTTGGTTGGGGCATTCAACCCATTTACATTTAAGGTAATTATTGATAAGTATGATCCCATTGCCATTTACTTTGTTGTTTTGGGTAAGAGTTTGTATACCCTTTCTGTGTTTCCTGTCTAGAGAAGATCCTTTAGCATTTGTTGGAGAGCTGGTTTGGTGGTGCTGAATTCCCTAAGCTTTTGCTTGTCTGTAAAGCTTTATATTTCTCCTTAATACTTGAATGAGATCCTTGCTGGGTACAGTAATCTGGGCTGTAAGTTTTCCTCTTTCATCACTTTAAGTATGTCCTGCTATTTCCTCCTGGCCTGAAGAGTTTCTATTGAAAGATCAGCTGTTATCCTTATGGGAATCCCCTTGTGTGTTGTTGTTTTTCCATTACTGCTTTTAATATTTGTCTTTGTGTTTGATCTTTGTTAATTTGATTAATATGTGTCTTGAGGTGTCTCACCTTCAATTTATCCTATTTGGGACTCCTCGGTTCTTAGACTTGAGTGACTATTTCCTTCCCCATTGTAAGGAAGTTTTCAACTATTATCTCCTCAAGTATTTTATCATGGTCTTTCTTTTTGTCTTCTTCTTCTGGGACTCCTATGATTCAAATGTTGAGGAATTTAACATTGTCCCAGAGATCTCTGAGGTTGTCCTCATTTCTTTTAATTCTTTTTTTCTTTTTTCCTCTCTGCTTCATTTATTTCTACCATTCTATCTTCTACTTTACTTATCCTATTTTCTGCCTCCATTATTCTACTATTTGTTCCCTCCAGAGTGTTTTTGATCTCATTTATTGTATTATTAATTATATTTGACTCTTTTTTATTTCCCCAAGTTGCTTGTTAAACATTTTTTTGCATTTTCTCAATCCTTGTCTCAAAGATGTTTATCCATAGCTCCATTTTGTTTTCAAGATTTTTGATTATTTTCACAATAATTATTATTAATTCTTTATCAGATAGATTCCCTATCTCATTGTCTTTGGATTGGTGGACATTTATCCTGTTCCTTTACCTGATGAATATTTCTCTGCCTTTTCATATTGTTTATATTGCTTGTTTGGGGTGGCCTTTCTGTATTCTGGCAGTTTGTGGTTCCTGTTTATTGTGGAAGTTCCTTGTTGTGGGTAGGGTTGTATGCATGGCTTGTCAAGGTTTCCTGATTAGGGAAGCTTGTGTCTGTGTTCTGGTGGGTGGAGCTTGATTTCTTCTCCCTGGAGTGCAATGAAGTGTCCAGTAGAGAGCTTTGAGATGTCAATGGGTTTGGCGTGACTTTGGGCAGCCTGTATATTGAAGCTCAGGGATATGTGCCTGTGTTGCTGGAGAACTTGCATGGTATGTCTTGCTCTGGAAGCTGTTGGACCTTGGGTGATGCTTGATTCCAGTGTAGGTATGGAGGCTTTTGATGAGCTCTTATTGATTAATGTTCCCTGAAGTCAGGAGTTCTCTGGTGTTCTCCAGTTTTGGACTTAAGCCTCCTGCCTCTGGTTTTCAGTCTTAATCTTATAGTAGCCTCAAGAATCCTCCATCTATATAGCACCAATGATAAAACATGTAGGCTAATGATGAAAAGTTTCCCCACAGTGAGGGACACCAGAGAGGTGCACAGAGTTACATGGAGAAGAGAAGAGGGAGGAGGGAGATTGATGTGACCAGGGGGAGAAAAGGGGAAATCAAAAGGGGAGAGAGCAAGCTAGCCAATAATCACTTCCCTATGTGCTCTCCACAGTCTGAACAACTCAGAGATGTTCATGAATCTACACAGAGAAGAGAAGAGGTAAGAAGGAGACAGAGGTGGCCAGGAGGATAAAAGGGGAAATCAAAAGGAAAGAGACTGATCCAGCCAGTAATCAGTTCCCTAAGTATTTTCCACAGCCCGGAACACACAAAGAGATTCACAGAGTTGGGTAGAGAAGAGAAGGGGGAAGGAGGAGACAGAGGTGACCTAGTGGAGAAAAAGGAGAGTCCAAAGAGGGAGAGAGCAATCAAGCCAGTAGTCTCACTCCCAAGTAAAAATGGGTACTGAAGATTGGGTTCTTAAAGTACATGCTGCTGCTAAGTCGTGTCAGTTGTGTCTGACTCTGTGCAACCCCATAAACAGCAGCCCACCAGGCTCCCCCCTCCCTGGGATTTTCCAGGCAAGAATACTGGAGTGATTTGGCAGATATTTTACCAGCTGAGCCACAAAGGAAGCCCTAAAGGTACATAACTGATAACAAATATCACAAAGTAAAGATTAAAAATCTAGATAGAGATTATACTCTCAAAAATACAATATTAAAAAACAGAAAAAGTCACAAAAATTATTATATATATATATACATATATATATATATATATATATATATATATATATATATATATAAATATACGTTATATGGAGAAGGCAATGGCACCCTACTCCAGTACTCTTGCCTGAAAAATCCCATGGACGGAGGGCCTGGTGGGCTGTAGTCCATGGAGTCACTAAGAGTTGAACATGACTGAGCGACTTCACTTTGACTTTTCACTTTCATGCATTGGAGAAGGAAATGGCAACCCACTCCAGTGTTCTTGCCTGGAGAATCCCAGGGATGGGGGAGCCTCGTGGGCTGCTGTCTATGGGGTCGCACAGAGTCAGACATGACTGAAGCAACTTAGCAGCAGCAGCAGCAGTAGGTTATAAGGAGAAGGCAATGGCACCTCACTCCAATACTTTTGCCTGGAAAATCCCATGGATGGAGAAGCCTGGTAGGCTGCAGTTCATGAGGTCATAAGAGTTGGACACGACTTCACTTTCACTTTGACTTTTCACTTTCATGAATTGGAGAAGGAAATGGCAACCCACTCCAGTGTTCTTGCCTGGAGAATCCCAGGGACAGAGGAGCCTGATAAAAGGCCATCTATGGGGTTGCACAGAGTCAGACACGACTGAAGCAACTTAGCAGCACCAGCAGCAGTAGGTTATAACAATGAAAATTAAAGGAGTAATAAAGGACTTAAAAATTAAAAAAATAATAATTTAAAAAATTTAAAAAAAATGATAATAGTAAAAATATATCTAGGAATTTCTCTGGAGTTGTTGTGGACAGTGTGAGGTCAGTTTATTTTAAGATAGTTCCTTGATCCAGCTTATACTTCTCAAGATCTATAGGCCCCTTCCTATATAGTCGGTATTAACTACAAGGTTTTAATCTATTGCACCTATCACTTCCAAAGTGGTCCCCTCTGTTTATTTTAACTTCTGTTTGCTGGTTTCTTGGGGCTTCCGTGGTGGCTCAGAGGTTAAAGCGTCTGCCTAGAATGCAGGAGACCCGGGTTTGATCCCTGGGTCAGGAAAATCCCCTGGAGAAGAAAATGGTAACACACTCAAGTATTCTTGCCTTGAGAATCCCATGGATGGAGAAGCCTGGTAGGCTATAGTCCATGGAGTCGCAAAAAGTTGGCCAGGACTGAGCAACTTTACTGTCACTTTCAGTGTCTAATTTCTGCCCTGACACAAGGGGGTGGTGGTGGTCACTTTTTTAGGCTCACTTAGGCGTGCTGTGGGGGGCGGGGGGGGGGGGGGGTGACACTGCAAATAAATATCACTGGCGTGTGTGGGGAATGTTTGCAGTTTTTCAGCTGCACTGGGTTTGCCCCCACTCACAGAGTGTGTACTTTCATGGTCTACACTTCTCAGGCTCTAGGTTGCTCTGCCAGGAACTGTCTGAGGCGGGTCCTGGGTTGCATGCACTTCCCAGGTCTAAACCGCTTAGATTCAGGTTCTTGGGTACTCCACAAAGGTGCAGACTTGGTTGGGCCTGTGTTTTGTGCTCTCCCCCAGTCTGAGCAGCTCAGGTAACCAGGTACTTGGAAAGTGCAGTCACCCCCGGTTGGAGGATGTGTCTTATTGCCTCCCCTGTCCCAGCCGTTCAGTTTTCTGGGTGTACAATGGGTGTGCCTTCTCAGGTGTGCCATGTCTCTTCTGGGGAGCTGATCTCTGGCTCTGACCCTCCCAGTGGATGTCAACCATCCAGAATCCTTAGAAGTCTTGGTTAGCAATGAAGCCTGCTTGCAGTTTGGTAGAGGATGCCTCTCTGGGGCTGTGAATGACCCCTTCCGGCACTGGCTGCCCTCGTCTGCCTATCTCTGGCAGGGGATGGGCCAGTCCTCAGTTGGCTAGCTCTGCTCAGTCTTTTGTTCTTTGAGCAGGCCTGGCAGTGTCTTAGGTTAGGGCTTTTTATGGGATAGCTATCCCACAGTGTTAGTTGCGAGCTCAAGTTAGTTCCTTCAGATTGCCCTCAGGGCATTCAGGCCCAGTTCTTACCCTAAGCAATGCTGCCTGTGCCTCCCTGTCCAGCCCCGGCTTGTTAGTGGTGGATGCAGGCATCTGGGCTGCTTCTCCACTAAGAGTTGCTGTTAGGCACATAATCTGTGGTGTTTATTTATTTATTTTTCTTCCCTGTTATGTTGCCCTCTGAAATTCCAAGATTCACCACAGTCCCCCCACCAGTGAGAGTGTTTCCTGGTGTTTGGAAACTTCTCTCTTTTAAGACTTCCTTCTCAGGATGGATATCCATCCCTATCTCTTTTGTCTCTCTTTTTATCTTTTATATTTTGTCCTACCTCCTTTTGAAGACAATGGTTTGCCTTTCTGGGTGCCTGATGTCCTCTGCCAGCATTCAGAAGTTGTTTTGTGGAATTTGCTCAGCGTTCAAATGTTCTTTCAATGAATTTGTGGGGGACAAAGTGGTCTCCCCATCCTATTCCCTCACTATCTTAGGGCCACCCCCAGAATTGATGCTTTTAAACTGTGGTTTTGGAGACTCTTGAGAGTCCCTTGAACTACAAAGGGATCCAACCAGTCAATCCTGAAGGAAATCAGTCCTGAATATTCACTGGAAGGACCAATTTTGAAGCTGAAACTCCAATACTTTCGCCACCTAATATGAAGAACTGACTCATTTGAAAAAACCCTGATGCTGGGAAAGATTGACGGCAGGAGGAGAAGGGGATGACAAAGGATGAGATGGTTGGATGGCATCACTGACTCGATGGACATGAGTTTGGGCAAGCTTTGCGAGCTGGTGATAGACAGGGAAGCCTGGCATGCTGCAGTCCATGGGGTCAAAAAAGTCGGACACAACTGAGCGACTGAACTGAATGGAACTGAAAGAAAACAAACAAAACTGGAACCTACCAAAAATATACCCTACAGTGAAAGTCAATGGAGAAATCATAACAAAACTATAGGAGGAGTGTAATCATGATAATAAATCTCACATCTGCAAGGTGGACAACCCATAAACTGGAAAGCAGTTATAACACAGAAGTTATCCTGTTAGAGTAAAAGTTCTGAGTCCCACATCAGATTTCTCAGATATGAGCCTGACAATGGTAACAGAAGTCTCCAGAGAATCTAGCTATGAAATTCAGCAGGATTTGATTGCAGGGCTTCCATAGGACAAGCAGGAACAGAAATTACACTCTTGGAGGGCACACACAAAATTTTGTGCATGCCAGGACCCAGAAGGAAAAAACTGATTCTATAATAGTCTCGGTCAGACTTACCAACTAGTATTGGAGGATCTCCTGCAGAGGTGAGGGATGAAGGGAGGGTTATGATTCACTGTAGGGACAAAGACACAGAAGGAGCAGTTCTGGGATGTGCTTCTTGGTACAAGCCCTCCAAGAGGCCACCATCATCCACGATCAAATAGCCTGTAGGCTCCAGTACTAGGATGTCTCTGGTCAAGCAACCAATAAGGAGGGAACGTACACCACCTTTTTCTGCTTCTGTTAGGTCCATACCATTTCTGTTCTTTATTGTGCCCATCTTTGTATGAAATCTTCCCTTGTTATCTCTAATTTTATTGAAGAGATCTCTAGTATTTCCCATTCTATTACTTTCCTCTATTTCTTTACATTGAACACTTAAGAAGGCTTTCTTTTCTCTCCTTGCTTTTCTTTGAAACTCTGCCTTCAGATGGGTATATCTTTCCTTTTCTCCTTTGCTTTTTACTTGTCTTATTTTCTCAGCTATTTGTAGGACATCTTAAGACAATCATTTTGCCTTGTTTCATTTATTTTTCATGGGGATGGTTTTTGGTCACCACCTCCTAAACAATGTTACAAACCTCTGTCCATAGTTCTTCAAGCATTATGTGTATCAGATTGAAACTGTTGAATCTATTTGTCACTTCCACTGTATAATCACAAGGGATTTAATATATCATACCTGAATGACCTACTGATTTATCCTACTTTTTTTTCAAGTTAAGTCTGAATTTCACAATAAGGAGCTTGTGATCTCAGCCACAGTCCGCTCCCAGTCATGTTTTTGCTAACCGCATATAGCTGCAAAGAATATAGTATCTCATTTTGGAATTGACCATTTGGTGATGTCCATGTGTAGAGTTGTCTCTTGTGTTGTTGGAAGAGGATGTTTGCTATGACCCATGAGTTCTCTTGGAAAAACTCTGTCAGCCTTTGCTCTGCTTCATTTTTTGTGCTCCAGGGTAACACTTTCCTGTTTCTCTAGGTATCTCTTGACTTACTACTTTTGAATTACAGTCCCCTATGAGAAGAAGACAATGGCGCCCCCACTTCAGTACTCTTGCCTGGAAAATCCCATGTATGGAGGAGCCTGGTGGGCTACAGTCCATGGGTTCGCACAGAGTCAGACACGAGTGAGCGACTTCAGTTTCACTTTGATGCATTGGAGAAGGAAATGGCAATCCACTCCAGTGTTCTTGCCTGGAGAATCCCAGGGACGGGGGGAGCCTGATGGGTTGCCGTCTACTTGGTCGCACAGAGTCGGACACGACTGAAGCGACTTAGCAGCAGCAGCAGCATGAGGAAAACAACATTTTTTTTTTCTATATTAGTTCTAGAAGGTCTTCTAGGTTTTCACAGAAATGTTCAACTTCATTTTCTCTGGCATTTGGTTGGGACAAAGATTTGGATTACTGTGATTTTGAATGATTTGATCTGAAAACAAACTAAGATATTTCTGTTGTTTTTATTATTGCACCCAAGTATTGCATTTTGGCCTCTTGCTAATTGTTATGGCTGCATTTATTCTAAGGGATTTTTGCCCACAGTAATAGATACAATGGTCATCTGAATTAAATTCACCCATTACCGTCCATTTTAGTTCACTGATATCTAATATCTCAAACTTCACTTCTGTCATCTCCTGTTTGACCAATTCCAACTTCTCTTGATTCATGGGTCTCACATTCCAGGTTCCTGTAGAATATTGTTCTTATAGCATTGGACTTTACTTTCATACCAGACATATCCATAACTGGGCATCATTTACAATTTTTATTAGCCATTCATTCTTTATGGAGCTATTTCTTTGCTCTTTTCCAGTAGTATATTGGACACTTACTGACTGTGGGGCTTCATCTTTCAGTGTCATATCTTAATAACTCCGATTACCATGGTGGTGTGGTCACTCACCTAGAACCAGATATCCTGAAGTGTGATGCCAAGTGGGCCTTTGGAAGCATTACTACAAACAAAGCTGGTGGAGGTGATGAAATCCCTAAAATATGATGCCTTTAAAGTGTTGCACTCAATATGCTAGCAAATTTGGAAAGCTCAACAGTGACCACAGGACAGGAAAATGTCAGTTTGCATTCCAATCCCAAAGAAAGGCTATGTCAAAGAATGTTCAAACTACAGCACACATTTCATATCCTAGCAAGATAATGCTTAAAATCCTTCAAGCTAGACTTCAATAATACGTGAACCAAGAACTTCCAGATATATAAGCTGGACTTAGAAAAGGCAGAACAACAAGAGATCAAATGGCCAGCAACTATTGGTTCATAGAAAAAGCCAGAGAATTCCAGTAAAACATCTATTTATTCTTTTAGTATGCTAAGACCTTTGGTTATGTGGAGCACAACAAACTGTGGGAATTTAAAATGGGAATTCCAGACTGCCTTACCTGCCTCCTGTAAAACATGTATGCAGGTCAAGAAGCAACAGTTAAAACCACACATGAAAAAACATACTTATTAAAAATTCAGAAAGGAGTATGCTAAGGCTGTATGTTGTCACCTTGTTTCTTTAATTACATGCAGAGTACATCATGTGAAATGCTGGGCTGGATGAGGCACAAACTGGAATCAAGATTTCTGGAAGAACTAACAATAACCTCAGATATGCAGGTGACATCACCCTTATACCGGAAAGCAAAGAGGAACCAAAGAGCCTCTTAATGAAGGTGAAAGAGGATAGTGAAAAACCTGGCTTAAAACTAAACATTCAAAAAATGAAGTTCACGGCATATGGTTCTATCACTTCATGGCAAATAGATGAGGAAACATTTATTTTCATGAGGAAAATAGATTTTATTTTCTTGGACTCCAAAATCACTGCAGATGGTGACTGCAGCTGTGAAATTAAAAGACACTTGCTCCTTGGAAGTAAAGCTATGATCAACCTAGACACCGTATTAAAAAGCAGAGACAAAATTTTGCTGACAAAGTCTGTCTAGCCAAAGCTATGATTATTTCAGTAGTCATGTAAGGATGCAAGGGTTGGACAGTAAAAAAGGATGGGCATCAAAGAATTGATGTTTTCAAAATGTGGTGCTGGATAAGACTCTTGAAGGTCCCTTTGACTGTAAAGAGATCAAACCAGTCAATCTTAAAGGAAATCAACCCTAAATTTTCAGAAGAAAGACTGATGCTGAAACTAAAATTCCAATACTTTGGCTACCTGATGCAAAGTCACAACTCATTGGAAAAGACCCTGATGCTGGGAAAGATAGAGTTTAGGAGGAGGAGAAGGGGATGACAGAGGATGAGATGGTTGGACTGCATTACCAATTCAATGGGCATGAGCTTGAGCAAGGTCCAGGAGATGGTGAGCAACAGGAAAGCCTGGCATGCTGCAGTCCATTAGGTTGCAAAGAGTCAGACACAGTTGAAAAACAGAACAACAAAAAATATCTCACTCATCAGCAGATAAGTGGATTAAATTTCTACTGAGCACAGCCTTTCAGATGGATAAGATCAAATCTATCCACCATCAAGCCCTCCCAACAGGAAGCTTTCACGAGGCCTTTAGATAATCTTATCCACCAGAGGGTGGACATCAGAAGCAAGAAGAACTACAACCCTACAGTCTGCTGAATAACAACCACAATCAAAGAAATTTAGATGAAATAAAATGGCAAATAACTATGCCCTAGGTGAAGGAACAATATAAACGCTGAAAAAAAAAAAAAAAAAAAAACAAGTAAGTGAACTGGAAATAGGCAACCTTACATAAAAAGAATTTAGAATAATTATAGTAAAGATGATTCAGTATCTCAGAAAATAAATGGTTTTAAGGACTGAGATGATGCAAGAAATGTTTAACAAAAATCTAGATGAACTGAAGAACAAGCCGAGATGATCAGTACAATAACTGGAAAAAAAAAAAATACACTAGAATTAATCAATAACAGAGTAACTGAGACAGAAAAATGTGTTAGTGACCTGAAAGACAGAATGGTGGAAATCACTGTCATGGAACAGAATAAAGAAAAAAAGAGTGAAAAGCAATATAGAAAGCCTATGAGACATCTGGGACCAAATTTTACATTATGTTCCCTGAAGGAGAAGAGAGAGCACAATGACCTAAGAACATATTTGAAGAGATAGCAGCTGAAAACTTTTCCTAACATGGGAAAGCAAATAGTAATTCAAGTTCAGGAAGTAAAAATTCAAAATAATTAAGAAAATGGCAATAGAAACATACATGCAGATAATTGCCTTAAATAGAAATGGATTTAATGCTCCAACAAAAAGATGTTGACTGGATGAATGGATATAAAAATAAGGTTAATATATTATATATTTGCTGTCTATAAGAGACACACTTGCAATATAGGGACATATACAGATTGAAAGTGAGAGGATGAAAAAAGTTATTTCATGCAAGTAAAAATAAAAAAAAAATCTGGAGTATCAATGCTCATATCAGGCAAAATAGACTTTAAATCACAGACTGTTATAAGAGACAAAGAAGGACACTATAAAAAGGTCAAAGAACTTAATAGACATTTCTCCAAAGAAGACATACAGATGGCTAACAAACACATGAAAAGATGCTCAACATCACTCATTATCAGAGAAATGCAAATCAAAACCACTATGAGGTACCATTACACGCCAGTCAGAATGGCTGCGATCCAAAAATCCACAAGCAATAAATGCTGGAGAGGGTGCGGAGAGAAGGGAACCCTCTTACACTGTTGGTGGAAATGCAAACTAGTACAGCCACTATGGAGAACAGTATGGAGATTCCTCAAAAAACTGGGAATAGAACTGCCTTATGACCCAGCAATCCCACTGCTGGGCATACACACCGAGAAAACCAGAATTGAAAGAGGCACGTGTACCCCAATGTTCATAGCAGCACTGTTTACAATAGCCAGGACGTGGAAGCAACCTAGATGTCCATCCACAGATGAATGGATAAGCAAGCTGTGGTACATATACACGATGGAGTATTACTCGGCCATTAAAAAGAATACATTTGAATCAGTTCTAATGAGGTGGATGGAACTGGAGCCTATTATACAGAGTGAAGTAAGCCAGAAACAAAAACACAAATACAGTATACTAACGCATATATATGGAATTTAGAAAGATGGTAACAATCACCCTGCTTATGAGACAGCAAAAGAGACACTGATGTTTAGAACAGACTTTTGGACTCTGGGACTGGGAGAGGGTGGGACGATTGGGGAGAATAGCATTGAAATATGTATAATATCATATCAGAAACGAGTCAGTCCAGGTATGATGCCCTATAACAGATGCCTGGGACTGGAGCACTGGGATGACCTGGAGGGATGGTGTGGGAAGGGGGGAGGGAGGAGGGTTCAGGATGGGGAACACGTGTATTCTGGTGGCGGATCCATCTCGATGTATAGTAAAAGCAATACAATATTGTAAAGTTAAGAAAAATTAAAAAATAATAATAAAATTTAAAAAAAAAAAGTCAAGGGATAAATGCAAGATGAAGATATAACAATTTTAAATATATGTACTTCCAACATAGGAGCATATCAATATAGAATCAATATATAAGGCAAATTAGTAACAGTTGTAAACAGAGATATTGACAGTAACTCAGTCATAGTGTTTAGCATCCCACTTTCATCAATCAACAGATCATTCAGATAAAAACTTAATAAGGAAACCTAGAACTCAAATGACAGTAGACCAGATGAACTTAGGTATTTACAGAGCATTCTACTCAAAAACAGCAGAATACATATGCTTCTCGAGTGCACATGGAATATTTTCTAGGGTAAATTAAAAGCATAATGATCCCAAACCCTTGAAATATAGCAAAAATAATTTAAGAGCAGTTTATAGCAATACAGTCTTACCTCAGAAAGAAAGAACATTTCAAATAAACAACCTAACCTTACTCCTAAAGCAGCTAGAGAAAGAAGGACAAACAAAACCTAAAGTAGGTGGAAAGAAATCACAAAGATCAGAAATAAATGAAATAGAGGGAAAGGAAAAAAAAAAAAAAAAAATTGCCAAGACCAATGGAACTAAAAACTGGTTCTTTGAAGAAATAAGCAAAACTAATAAACACTCAAGAAAAAAAAAAAAAAGGAGAGGACTCAAATCAATAAAATTAAAGATAGAAAAGCAAAAGTCACTACTGACACTACAAAAATACAAAGGATCATAAGACACTATTACAAGCAACTGTATGCCAATAAAATGGACAACCTGGAAGAAACATACAAATTCTTAATAAAGGTACTATCTCCTAAGACTGAACCAGGAAGAAAAAGAAAATATGAAAACACAGATCACAAGCACTAAAAGTGATTTAAAATCTCCCAGCAAAAAGAAGTCCAAGAGCACATGGCTTCAAAGGTCATGTCTATGTGTACCCCAATGTTCATTACAGCACTGTTTATAATAGCCAGGACATGGAAGCAACCTAATTGTCCATCAGCAGATGAATGGATAAGAAAGCTGTGGTACATATACACAATGGAATATTACTCAGCTATTAAAAAGAATACATTTGAATCAGTTTTAATGAGGTGGATGAAACTGGTGCCTAATATACAGACTGAAGTAGGCCAGAAAGAAAAACACCAATACAGTATACTAATGCATATATATGGAATTTAGAAAGATGGTAATGATAACCCTGTATGCGAGACTGCTTAAATGCTTTTAGAATTTTGTTCAAGATTAAATACAATTTGAGCAGTGATTGTTAAATTTCCTAGCTTATAGATATTTATATTTTGAAGTAGCTAATGATCTTTTAAAATTTTTGAGCTGCTAAGAGTACATTATCTATTCAAAAGCAGAGACATTACTTTGCCAACAAATGTTCGCCTAGTCAAGGCTATGGTCTTTCCTGTGGTCATGTATGGATGTGAGAGCTGGACTGTGAAGAAGGCTGAGCACCAAAGAATTGATGCTTTTGAACTGTGGTGTTGGAGAAGACTCTTGAGAGTCCCTTGGACTGCAAGGAGATCCAGCCAGTCCATTCTGAAGGAGATCAGCCCTGGGATTTCTTTGGACATAATGATGCTAAAGCTGAAACTCCAGTATTTTGACCACCTCATGCGAAGAGTTGACTCATTGGAGAAGACTCTGATGATGGGAGGGATTGGGGGCAAGAGGAGAAGGGGACGACAGAGGATGAAATGGCTGGATGGCATCACTGACTAGATGGATGTGGGTCTGAGTGACCTCCAGGAGTTGGTGATGGACAGGGAGGCCTGGCGTGCTGCAGTTCATGGGATCGCAAAGAGTCGGACACGACTGAGCGACTGATCTGATCTGATATGGAAGAAGTTAAACTACTCCTAATACTTTGAACTCTAGCTACTTCCTATATGATTGGAAGGAAAAGTGATTGTTCTTTATACATCTGATGAAAATCATGTGCATCTTTGATTTTTCACAAGTAAAGATCAAGTGATGGTTTAGTCCCTAAGTCATTCTGACTCTTGCAACCCCATGGACTGTAGCCTGCCAAGTTCCTCTGTCCATGGGATTTCCCAGGCAAGAATACTGAGGTGGGTTACCATTTCCCTTTCCAGTGTATTTTCCCAAACCAGGGACTGAATCCAGGTCTTCTGCACTGCAGGCAGTCTCCTGCATTACAGGTGGATTCTTCACCCATTGAGCCACCAGGGGAGCCACAGATCAGAGTAGTGTGCTTTTACATGTGGAACTTATCACAGATTGGTTGACCTCCTCAAAGAGCTATGTTGCTGCTGCTGCTGCTGCTAAGTTGCTGCAGTTGGGTCCGACTCTGTGCGACCCCTCAGACGGCAGCCAACCAGGCTCCTGCTTCCCTGGGATTCTCCAGGCAAGAACACTAGAGTGGGTTGCCATTTCCTTCTCTAATGCATGAAAGTGAAAAGTGAAAGTGAAGTAGCTCAGTTGTGTCCTGAGTCTGATTCTTCGTGACCCCATAGACTGCAGTCTACTAGGCTCCTCTGTCCATGGGAGTTTCCAGGCAAGAGTATTGGAGTAGGGTGTCATTGCTTTCTCTGAAAGAGCTATGTAACAATTAATTTCTCAGAATTTAAAAAGACCATATATGAATAAAATATTTTATTCTTACAGTCTTTGTTCTATGTTCTAGTGCCCATCTGGATAAATAAAAGAGTTATTGTTCATAATAAATTCATAATCTATTAAAGTGATTCATAATCAGAGGAGCATATTAGAATGACCTGAAAAGTAGCTCCCACATCAGAATGATCAAGTCAAAATATTACAAGAAAATATATGATATAAAGGTATTGGTATTTTTTGTACAGATTATTAGATTTTCTTTATTGTGGCCAGGGCAAGAATTACCTATATAGTAATTAGCTTAGAGACTACAGTGAAAAAAAAAATCTGTTGCTTTTTGCACTAAAAACAACAAAAAAAATCATTATTTTTTATATCAGGATTAAAGTACATATTTACAAAACAAAGATTTATTTTAATAAAATCTATCTAGGTCTAAAAATAAAGAATTCAATTAACACATATTTAATATTTATTGTGTTCCAAGTTTATTTGAGATTATAAGAAATGATACTTTAGAAAATTCTATTTTAAGATATATATTTTGAAAATTGAGACTAATAATAATTCTACTCTGATCTGACTATTGAGAAATGCCAAAAGGACAGACAATGATTTCTTGGCTCATTTATAATATATCTTTACTATTCATCCTTGAGTTGCTTATGCATGGACAAGGCAAAAGTTCCTTCTCTTCACATTCTTCATTTAAATTTTATCTATAATTCTTAGATCTACCTGTAGTTTTAAGGCATCTGAGGATATTTAGTACATATATGTACTATGCACCTAGCTAATGATAACAAGATCTAAACTTGTAATTAAAGAACGACTGACCTAGCATAAACAGGAAAATGCATATAAGCACATATTGATAATTTTAAATTGGTATGTCGATGGTAAGAAGTCACTGTCATCGTAAATTTACAGCAGCTCCAAAATTAATCATTCATTCTGCTGGTACTCCAAATGTACCAGGGAAATTAATATCCTAACTAACTTTACTTGATTTATTAAAAATGTAATTAAGTATTACTTGATCCTTATTCCCCAAACACTTGATTACTGATCATTTCAGAACTGAGACTTATGGTGGTAAGCAATATATTTTATATAGTTTAATCTAATTTAATTCTGTCTAGTCTATAAATATATTTAAATTATTTTTTTGGAATTGTACCATTAATTTTATTGAATTTTCACAGCAACTTCAGAGTAAAGTCAGAAGCCATTGTACTATAAGTGTTTTGCATTTCTCTTTGAATAATAATACTGTATAACCAAATAAAGTCAGTGAAGTGTATGCAATCATATTATCTAATGCTGTTTGTGATGCTTTACCACATGCTTCCTGGGAGCTAAAGAAAAATGTGTCCTCGTTGTAGGAGTAATAAACACAGGCAATTATGCATAATTATGGAGATTAAGTTCCAATTAAGGTTCAATTCAATAATACCTCTATCCAGAAATCTTTTCAAGTTTTTAGTGACATGAAATAAGATCAAAGTAACTAAGGTACTCATCTCTATTATGGTTAAAGAAAAAAAAAAAACTAAGTTTGATTAGGGAATTTTGTAAGTATTCCAGTATTCAGGCAGCATGACAAGTTCAAAAGCATATCTCCATTTGCATTAGTATTTGGACAGTGATCTCTTACTTGATATAGTGGTTCAGTGCCAGGAAAGAGATTTTATATTCCCAAACTATATTTACTACTTGGAAATATGCCAAAAAATCAGTTATCAGTCTGATTTTACCTACAAAAGTGTGTTTAAAATATTGCAGTGTTGCCTAACAGACTTTAGATTATTTCCTGACGAAACTTCACAATTATCATTTCAGAATCCCATAGCTGCATCCTGGACCCCTGAGCACTCTCCCACATCCCATGACCACTTTAAAAACTTATCCCCTCCCATTTTTCTGTTTACTTGCTTACTTTTTCACTTATTTGTCTGGGCCATGTCTTAGCTGTGGGATACAAGATCCTCAATCTTTGTTGTGGCATATGGGGTCTTTGGCAGCTGTAGCTGTAGCATGCAAACTCTTAGTTGTGGCATGTGGGATCCAATTACCAGAAAAGGGGTCACACCTCCTCACCCACTTTGGGAGTTCAGAGTCTCAGTCCCAGGGCAATTAGTGAATTCTGTACTCACTACACATAGCACCAGAAAGATCCTAAAAATTAAATAGAGAGAGTAAAAAAAAATAATGATCAAATATTATAATGTGAAACCCAACAAATATTTCCTAAAGAACATAAAGCCAATTATTATCCAAAGTTAGACCTGGCCTATATATTTTCAAACAATGTTCAAGAATAAATACATTAAGTCTAGGACATAGGATCAATTATCTATATAACTGAAGTTAGCATGCATGTAAAATAGATAGAGTCCTTGTTTGATAGCCCTCATTTATTTCAGTGAATTTTTTAATAACCTAATGAAAATAAAAGAGAGGGGTGTTGTAAATCCCTAATTTCATATGTTGAAGTCCTAACCCCCAATATCATAGTATTTGGAGAAGAGACCTTTAGGACACAGAATTAAATTAGATAATAGAAGTAGGATATTCATGGTGGAATTAATGACTTTTTAAAAGGAGGAAGAGAGGGAGATCTCTTTCTCCAGGAGAGCAAAGAGGAGAGGCCATATGAATGAAAAGGCAAGAAGGCCATCTGCACTCCAAGGAGAGAGATCTGACCAGATGCTGACCCTGCTTGCACATTGATCTTGGACTTTAGTATCTGTGAGATTTTCCAGAAGTTTGAGAAATAAATTTTTATTGACAGTCTGTGATATGTTGGCTTTGGCCTTTCTTTTGGATTGGAATGAAGACTGACATTTTCCAGCCCTGTGGCCACTGCTGTGTTTTCCAAATTTGCTGGCATATTGGGTGTAGCACTGTCACAGCATCAGCTTTTAGGATTTGAAATAGCTCAATTGGAATTCCATCATTTCTACTAACTTTGTTCGTAGTATTGCCTCCTAAAGCCCACTTGACTTCACATTCCAGGATGTCTGGCTCTAAGTGAGTGATCACACCATCATGACTATCTGGGTTGTGAAGATCTTTTGTATAATTATTTTGTATATTCTTGCCACCTCTTCTTAATATCTTCTGTTTCTCTTAAGTCCATACCATTCCTGTCCTTGATTGAGCCCATCTTTATATGAAATGTTCCCTGGTTATCTCTAATTTTCTTGAAGAGATCACTAATCTTTCCCATTCTACTGCTTTCCTCGATTTCTTTACACTGATCACTGAGGAAGGCTTTCTTATCTCTCTTTGCTATACTTTGGAACTCTGCATTCAAATGGGTATATCTTTCCTTTTCTCCTTTGCTTTTTGCTTCTCTTTTCACAGCTAATTGTAAAGCCTCCTCAGACAGCCATTAGCTTTTTTGCATTTCTTTTTCTTGGGGATGGTCTTGATTGCTGTCTCCTATACAATGTCATGAACCTACATCCATATTAATCAGGCACTCTGCCTATTAGATCTAGTCACTTAAATCATCAAAAAAGCAGAAAAGTTTCAGAAAAATATCTATTTCTGCTTTATTGACTATGCCAACATTTTGACTGTGTAGATGATCACAAACTGTGGAAAATTCTGAAACAGATGGGGAGGAGGACTGGGAAATACCAGACCACATGACCTGCCTCTTGAGAAATCTGTATGCAGGTCAGGAAACAATAGTTAGAACTGGGCATGGAACAACAGACTGGTTCCCAATAGAAAAAGGAGTACATCAGGCTGTATATTGTCACTGTGCTTATTTAACTCATATGCAGAGTACATCATCAGAAACCCTGAGCTGGATGAAACACAAGCTGGAATCAAGATTTCTGGGAGAAATGTCAATAACCTCAGATATGCAGATGACACCACCCTTATGGCAGAAACCAAAAATCTAAGGAGCCTCTTGATAAAAGTGAAAGAGGAGAGTCTAAAGGTTGGCTTAAAGCTCAGCATTCAGAAAACTAAGATCATGGCATCCAGTCCCATCACTTCATGACAAATAGATGGAGAAACTATGGAAACAGAGGCAGACTTTTTTTGGGGGGAGGGGGCTCCAAAATCATTGCAAATGGTGACTGCAGCCATGAAATTAAACGATGCTTACTCCTTGGAAGAAAAGTTATGATCAACCTAGACTGCATATTAAAAAGTAGAGATTACTTTGCCAACAAAAGTCCATCTAGTCAAGGCTACGGTTTTTCCAGGAGTTGTGTATGGAAGTGAGATTTGGACTATAAAGAAAGCTGAGTGCTGAAGAATGATGCTTTTGAACTGTGGTGTTGGAGAAGACTCTTGAGAGTCCCTTGGACTTCAAGGACATCCAACAAGTCCATCCTAAAGAAAATCAGTCCTGAATGTTCATTGGAAAGACTGATGTTGAAGCTGAAACTCCAATATTTTGGCCACCTGATATGAAGAGCTGACTCATTTGAAAAGACCTTGATGCTGGGAAAGATTGAAGGCAGGAGTAGAAGGAGAGGAGAGAGAATGAGATGGCTGGATGGTACCACTGACTCTATGGACACAAGTTTAAGTAAATTCCGGAAGTTGGCAATGGATAGGGAAGCCTGGGGTGCTGCAGTCCATGGGGTTGCAAAGAGTCGGACACAACTGAGTGACTGAACTGAACTGAACCGATACCTTTTGGTATAGGAAAAGAAGAGAGATTCAAGTGAATGTAGTCTTTTAATATTTGAAAATACATTTATTTTGCTCTCACATTGAATCAATAAAAAGGTGTGGTATAAAATTTTTCCTCCAGAATTTTGTGGGGAGCATGCCAATGTCTTATAGCTCCCAATGTGTCTGCTTCTAAATTTTTATTCTTTATGTGAATGCATTTGTTATAATAATATTTCTTACACAGTAGCTTGTAGAATTTTATCTTTTACCTCACTATGCTGATGCCAATGAACAATTGTATTATGGCTCAGTACGTAATTATTTTTTTAGGAAATATTGTTCATATTTTGTTCAAACTTTACTTAATTAATAATTGGATGACTTATTTTCCTTTTGTTTGCTCCAGTATCTCACCGTTATATCCATGATATAATTCTTTATAAGGTATTGAACCTCCTGAACAATTTATCTAACTTTAAAGCCTACAGATGTTAACAAATACTTTGATTCAATTGAAATAATGTAACATTTTTCAGAGTATGTTTCACAAAATATGAGGCCTCTTCGCTAGTAGAAATTACATAAAGCAAATGGCTCATAGTTAACATCAGCTTAGGAAATGAATGGCTGAACATTTATTAACTGTTGGAATTATCAGAATATTTTGTATACCAGGTAGTTTTTAGTTATTCATAAAGGACACATGCTGTAAAATAGATAACAATGAAAAACATTGTTTTCAGAAGGTATCACACAAAACTAGTTCTAAATAATAAACTGTAAAATTATCTCTAGTGAGATCACCCTGACTT
Organism: Tragelaphus eurycerus; assembly: GCA_935064755.1. Classification (NCBI taxonomy): domain Eukaryota; kingdom Metazoa; phylum Chordata; class Mammalia; order Artiodactyla; family Bovidae; genus Tragelaphus; species Tragelaphus eurycerus. The sequence goes on along the minus strand of CAKXYN010000007.1, from coordinate 46,293,431 downwards.
TCTTATGTGCCTTCATAAAGCTATCAGTGTAAATCATCAATTTAAAATTAGCTATAAATGTCATGATAACTCAGATGTATGACTATTGGTTTCTTCTCTATTAATAGAATAAATTTGTCCTATTGGCAATTGCTTCATGTAAATATAGGAAATGAAGTTCTTAATTTAAAAAAAAAAAATTAGCTATAAATACACAAAAACATCCTATTTTGAGATAAAAGCAACTTAATTATATAACTCAAAGAAAGAACATATTATTTTGTTTCAGCAAAAACAAAAGTAAAACAAATACAACCACCATGACTAAAATAACACATGGAGAGACTGATAACTATTCATTTAATAAACTCTAGAGAGTTACTCTTGCCTGGAAAATCCCATGGATGGAGGAGCCTGGAAGGCTGCAGTCCATGGGATTGCTGAGGGTTGAACACGACTGAGCGACTTCACTTTCACTTTTCGCTCTCATGCATTGGAGAAGGAAATGGCAACCCGCTCCAGTGTTCTTGCCTTGAGAATCCCAGAGACTGGTTAGGCTGGTGGACTGCCGTCTATGGGGTTGCACAGAGTCAGACAGGAGAAGCGACTTAACAGCAGCAGCAGCAGCAGCAGGAGCAACAGCAGCGGAGAGTTAAAATGGTTCACCTTCGCCTTTGAGGAGCTTAGAAAATCCGTGGATGGAGGAGCCTGGTAGGCTGCAATCCATGGGGTCGCTAAGAGTCGGACACGACTAAGCGACTTCACTTTCACTTTTTAATTTCATGCATTGGAGAAGGAAATGGCAACCCACTCCAGTGTCCTTGCCTGGAGAATCCCAGGGACAGCGGTCTATGGGATGGCACAGAGTCGAACACGACTGAAGCGACTTAACAGCAGCAGCAACAATCTGGTATCAGGCAAATTCCCAGCAACCTAGCTGATATGTGGCATCAGAATGGCACACACATTGTCCTGAGTTCTCAGAGGTGGGCACTAAAGTGTAAACTGAGTGAGGAACTACGGTTAATATGTGCTTTTTGAGGAGGTGGTATCTAAACCTTGAAATGCGATTTGGAGTTGATTGGAAAGGACTCACAAGCAGGATTTGGGAATGGGGTGCTTAGATTGTTCACTTCGAACAAGAACTCTGTATGCTTTATGGTATTAACTCTAGTCTGGAGACTTAAGCTAAGATTTACTGAGTATTTTTCCAGTCTGCTTATATAATAAATAATAACCTTGTCATCAAGGAGAAATGTTTACATTTGTTTGTTTGTTTTGTTCTGCTTTTCTTTTCCCCCCAGATAAGCAGCGCTTGACATTCTTAAATAGAACTGAGTAAATACAGGTGTTTAATTTTTCGTTTTAAGGTAAACTTACAACAATTTATTGTGGTATTAAGGCTATGTAGAGCAAGTGGCTAGTTACTTTGATTTTTTTCTTTGTGGTAAGATATTCAGTAGCAGAAGCTAAAGATTTAGGTGTACATATACACAATAATAATGGTAAATAATAATAAAAATACTGCTTGGCTTTAAAATCAGAGAATTCATCAGAAGTCCAAAGTTAGGGTCTTAACTATTTCTTGAAAAATTGTACAAATGGTAACAATTTGCAACATTCCTTATATTGTTCACTTACAGAAACCCAAAGTTATTTCTTTTTAAATGCACAATCTACAACAAAGAGTAAATTCTGTTGAAGCATTTATGAATGTATCACTTCAAAGACAATCCAGATATGACCCTTCTGCCTGGTCACTTTACATCTCAGCAGATAAGCTTGCCAATTTGTAGTGAATGATGAAATTTCCACTTTGGTTTCCTTTTCCTGTTATTTCACTAAATATCAAGAAAAAAATCACTGGTTTAGAAACAAAGAACAATCACATCAGAAATCTTTATTCAATATTTTTATGTGTAAATCTTTCCCATTCATGATTTACTGTTGTTTAAAAATCCTCCCTGATAATCACTGTGATTGACTCCAAGGATGCATTTTCTTTGTAATAATATATGAAACATAAGAGTTTTATACAAATTAAGAGAAATGATTTCCATGTGTTTATAATATTTCTTAGAAGAAGGGAAATATTTGGAGGCATGTTATTGATTTATTGAAGTCATTAAGGTAATGGAATAACCATTAAAGAATCTATTATCTGTGTTTTATGCAGTCATAGAGGTATATGAATTAGCTTTATGACTTGAAAAATGTTTCATAATGCAGAATAAAGAAAACAGATTTATTTGAGACACTTTAATACATCTTTGATATATCCCTTGCTTTTTAAACCCAGTGACATTTTATTGAGTAACTGAATTACATTTAAAAGACAAAATTAAATGTTCACTGGATTAAGATTACTTATGCAAGAAATTGCGTTTCTCGGGGCATGAGGCATAGCAGGGAGAAGGGTTTTGTTTGTTATAGAATTTCATTACTAGTATCAGGACATCTAATGCTGAAAAATACATTCAATAAATTCAAATTCATTTGTACATTCTTTATTCATTCTGAAATGTTCCAAAGAAAGTCACATGTCTTAGACTGGAGAAGATCTAGTTAATGTTCCATATAATAATCCCTGAGTCTTTTGCTTTTTCATATTACTATTTTCTCCTCATTTTTGGCTTATTTGAAGCCAGAAGGGCAGAGCAGCATGGTCTCCCAGGCCTGTAGTTACTGCTTCTTATTCTGAAGAATCAATATAAAATGTTAGCCTGAAACCTGATATCATCAACTATGCTCTCTCTGTTACACAGCAGGAAATAAAGTTATTTCAGAATCCAAGGCACAAAAATATGTATTTGTTGTAACATAATTTTGCCAGACAAAATACTGAACCATTGTTTTCTCATAATACTCTTGGTTAAAATAGTTGATTCAATATTTTTGTAAAAATATGCTGTAAAATATAAATCAGCCTGAATATACTCCTTTCTTAAACATACTTGTTGAAAATATCTGTAATTAGGATGTAGATCAGTCTAATGCAAAGAGTAAAACAGGTAAAAATATACTTTTAATAATTTAACATTTAGTAGTTTTATTGTTTATTCTATGTTTCTGTACATCTTTTCTGTTCTTTAGCATTTAATACTGTTCTAGTTTCTAGTCTATTTGGCATTTACTAAAACAGAACTAAGAAATCACTTGTATAAAAATTAATAAAATGTCACTTTTGATACAGTGTCAATAAAATGAAGGAGATATTTGACACTGAGTGGTGTCCAATTATCCAAAATATCACACAATAAAGCCATTGCTTACGTGTGCATTCTTATTAGTAACACTTGATGCATATCTGTTAAAGTTTGAGAATTTTGATATTTTTGGATAGTAGGTATATTGGTGATAGCATATTTTTAAGTAAAAAAGTCATCTCTCTAAATCTTTGTCACTTTGACATTCTTAATATCATCTTGCTACTCAAATATCAGACTGAATTCTAGTCTCTCTCCCAGAAACAGTGACCCAGCATTTTTCACGTTGCATTAAGTCTGTGGAGTAACCACCTCAAGAACTCTATGACTAGAACTACACTGAGGCATGACTGAGAACTATTACAACAACAAGCCAGTCAGAACAGAAGGGAAAATATATATATATATATATATATATATATTAATGCTGAATACTTTTTCTTCATCCATATTTCTCTACCTGGACAAGAACAGAATGAATCTAGATTTCAAAGTTTGAGAAAAGGCTTGTTTTGTGATACAGTTATTCACTCATCATATATAGTCTAATGCACAAGTTTAAATATAATATCCTTCAACAAATCCCATTTTCTTTTCCTAAAATAGCTTTGAGGAATTTTAAAAAGAAGATTTTTTTCAGTTCATCTGAATGCTATGATATTTTAATATTAAAAAAATTCACTGTTAATAACAGAATTATCAATCGCATTATTTATCTTTATTTACATTCTAATAGCATACAAAATCTATAATTTTTCTCTCTTATTCTGAGGAATTAACTCAGATTATTAGTTAATGTGTCTTCATAATATTTATTTGTGTTAAGTGCAGAAAACTTTTTCCTTTTAATTGATGGAAAAAAAGTAGTGTCACATATACACAGAGGAAATCAACTTGTGATGATGGTAGGTATTTTACCAGGCAGTACAGCTCCAGATGTTTGAAGCATTGTTTGTCATTTCAACAGACTGAATAAAGATGACATTCAGTGAAGAGGAAGGAGGTTCAGTGAAGAGGAAAGAGAAACTTGAAATCATACAATAGACCACAAATAAAGCACATAATTACTTCTTAGAAATGGAACAAAAGTTTATCATTCAAATAACTCTCAACAGTTTAGCTCCATTCAGAAAGATGTTTACGTTTTGTGTTAAATTTGAATACATTGGGCTCATTCCAAAGCAAGCCAGATTTTAGCTCAGTAGGCATTGGAGTAGATCCAGGTAGCTGGCACAAGTCCTCAAATAAATAAACGTTAAAGAGTACAATACTATAGCAGCAATATTAAATTAAACTTGACATTCTTAACAAAAAGATTAATTATTTCTATGCTTTTGGGAAATCTGATTTGTTCCCATAATTCTCTTCTCTTGGTATTTTGAGCAGCTGGTTTAAAATAAAATATTTCTGCCACCTTACTTTATTACTCATAATTAATACTTATAAAAATACAAATATTTACAGATTGCCATAATTTACTAGTAAATTAGTTAAATCATTGCAGCCTAATTTTGAATTACATGATTAAGCATCTATCAGCCATTTGAAAAATCCATTAACTTGTGTTGTATAACATTTCCCTTGACCACACTCATCTTTCTGTAATAGTGATGTCAAAACAACTAAAATATTTATCTAACTTTACCTCCAAAGGCTAAACATGCATTTAATCCCCTTTAAATTACTTCTGAATAATGTTTGAGCACCTCTAGGAGGGTATATTTCATGGACTCACATAGTTTTTCTCTTTGATATACTATAGTAAATGCCAGTTTCCTCATCTAGCATAGTAGTATAACAGTGACTATAGATATTCAATATTACCAACAAACAGTGGGGTGTGTGGATAATTATTCAATTCCACACTTCTGCCTGAACCATTGAGACAAAGACCTCCTTCAAGATGAGATATTTTCCTTCTCTTTCTGACTTATATCTCTAAGTATATTATCCCTATGTGTGTGTACTTAGTCACTTCAGTTGTATCCAACTCTTTGCAAACCTATGAGTTGTAGCTCACCAGGCTCCTCACTTCATGGAATTCTCCAGGCACAATACTGGAGTGGGTTACCATGCCCTTCTCCAGAGAATCTTCCTGACCTAGGGATCAAACCTATGTCTCTTACATCTTCTACATTGGCAGGCAGATTCTGTACCACTAACACCACCTGGGAAGCCCATGTATTTGTATATGTGTGTGTATATATATATCGGGGAAGGCAATGGCACCCCACTCCAGTACTTTTGCCTGTAAAATCCCATGGACGGAGGATCCTGGTAGGCTCCAGTCCATGGGGTCGCTAAGAGTCGGACACGACTGAGCGACTTCACTTTCACTTTTCACTTTCATGCATTGGAGAAGGAAATGGCAACCCACTCCAGTATTCTTGCCTGGAGAATCCCAGGGAGAGGGGAGCCTGGTGAGCTTCCGTCTATGGGGTCGCACAGAGTCGGACACGACTGAAGCGACTTAGATATATGTGTGTTTTTATATATGGGCCTCCAGGTTCCTCAGCAGTAAAGAATCCACCTGCAATGAAGGAGCTGCAGGAGATGTGGATTCTACTCCTGGGTTGGGAAGATACCCTGCAAGAGGACATGGCAACCCACTCCAGTGTTCTTGCCTGGAGAATCTCATAAACAGAGGAGCTTGGTGGACCTTACAGTTCATAGGGTTGCAAAGGGTCAGACAGAACTGAAGCGACTTAGCACACATGCATATATTTCTATATAAAATGTATATATCATCATTATATATCACTTTGGTTATTTTATAGAGAGACATAACATGATTTAAGATTATCACTTAATAGGTAGGAATATATAATTTTTCATATATATAACAGAAAAAATCAAAAGGAACTTAAATATATACATATTATAATAAGTAGCTTCACTTGTTATCCCAGAAAATATTCTTTCACATTACTTTTTTATGATCCAACATATTTCAAAGAAGACTTAGACTAAAATATGATGTACATTATTCATTTGTCTAAGTATTCAATCTTGATAATATGGAACCTGAAGGCTAAAGACATTTAAGAATATAGAGATCTATTGAAATTCTCTCATGATAGAATTTTATAGTAAAAAATAACTAGTTAAGTTGCTTTTATTTTGAGATCCACAGCAATATTTGAAAGAGACAGCTTTGCTTATCTAATTAATATATGCCAGAAAGTTATATTATTATGGCTGATGTATCAAGCTCACTACACTTTAATCTGATTAGACTTACATAATATATAAATGTTACATTTCATCATACTAACACAAAGATGTTGGTGTTTGGAAAATGCCCAGAAATTTTCACAGAAGAGATATCCAGAGAAGGATACACACTGATTTTGTGTATTAATTCCTACATAATTGCATGGGCAACCCCAAGTCAGGTGCATAAAGCCTCAGAAACTGAATTGGTATCACTGCCTTAGTCTAAAATCATTGAATGGGTCATGTAAATGGCAAACCCAATGCAGCAGAACAGTAAAGCTTTGGAATTAGAATTTTTAAACCACAAGCTAAAGAAAGTGAAAATCTGTCTGAAATTATCTGGGTTAATTTTGTGCTAAGATAAAATAAATAAATAAAAATAAAACCCCCATATTCTTCAAAGAATTATAACAGGAAATAAAGTCTACATAAAATCCGAACACAATAAACAAGGACCAGTAGTATTAAACCAATCTCTGTGGAGAAGGAAATGGCAACCCACTCCAGTGTTCTTGCCTGGAGAATCCCAGGGATGGGGGAGCCTGGTGGGCTGCCGTCTATGGGGTCACGCAGAGTCGGACACGACTGAAGTGACTCAGCAGCAGCAGTGGATAAAACGATAATGACATTTTACTCAAATCTGACCCGATGTTAACATTACCAAACAGACTTTAAAGCAGCCACTGTAACTACCTCACTAGGTAAGGGAAAATCTTTAGAATGAATGGAAAGTTAGTTCTGAGAGAAATCTTTTAATATAAGAAAAATAATTTCATAAAATTATAATACTTAAAAAAATCCCAAATGAGTACTCTGTGTGTTCAATAGCAAAATAAAGATGAGAAAAGAATTAGTGAATTTGAAGAAATGAGCTTGAAGACACATTAATAGAAATTATTTATTCAGAAAGAGAAATGTTAAAAAAAAATAACAAAATATGACAGGGAATTTAAGTACTGGTTTCACTTGCTATTGAAAGTAGAGCATTTCTATGAAAGCTTTTGAAAGCTTAAATGGACTAAGTGAAGAAGCAGTTACCATAGGACACATCTTACTATTGAATATACACAGTAAGTGGAGACAAAGCGCAGATGCTCACAGACACATTTCAAAGCTCTGGTGGCTTGATGCTAAGTGTAGTTCCCAGGGAAGGAGCTTGGTGGCGCCACTCTCACTGCTTGCGTTGTGTGATTCCTCTGGGATGGCTCCCCGCAAAATCAACATTAAACTCTATTTTTGCTTTTTCTCTATTTTTGTATAAGCAAAAAACCCTCTTCAAATATATTTTTTGTTAGTGGAAAGAAGTATTAAGCAATCTTTGGAAAAGCAAGGTGCACCAGGATTGTGCAAACTAGTACAATAGCACCAAAGGACTTACAGGCAGGTTAGTCACTGTGATGAGGCCATCTGTATTTGCTGGCTGGCTCTTAGAGAAGTTAGGCTCCTACCCTCCTGAAGAGACTGGAAGACAAAGTTGCTATTTTTGTGGATGATTGAATTTCAAAGAAGGTTAAGTAACTCCCAGGTCCTGAGAAAGACATTACTCATTTATAGAAAATTTACATTTCAAAGAGGTAGAGAAAGAGTTTACAATTGCAAGTTTTTCTAAAGTAAATGCCCTAAGAAAAGAGAAATCAAGGACTTAGTAAAGTAATGCTCAAAATTCTCCAAGCCAGGCTTCAGCAATATGTGAACCGCGAACTCCCTGATGTTCAAGCTGGTTTTAGAAAAGGCAGAGCAACCAGAGATCAAATTGCCAACATACACTGGATCATGGAAAAAGCAAGAGAGTCCCAGAAAAACATCTATTTCTGGACTGGCTTTATTGACTATGCCAAAGCCTTTGACTGTGTAGATCACAATAAACTGTGGAAAATTCTGAAAGAGATGGGAATACCCGACCACCTGATCTGCCTCCTGAGAAATTTGTATGCAGGTCAGGAAGCAACAGTTAGAACTGGTCATGGAACAACAGACTGGTTCCAAATAAGAAAAGGAGTACGTCAAGGCTGTATATTGTCACCCTGTTTATTTAACTTATATGCAGAGTACATCATGAGAAATGCTGGACTGGAAGAAACAGAAGTTGGAATCAAGATTGCTGGGAGAAATATCAATAACCTCAGATATGCAGATGACACCACCCTTATGGCAGAAAGTGAAGAGAAACTAAAAAGCCTCTTGATGAAAGTGAAAGTGGAGAGTGAAAAGGTTGGCTTAAAGCTCAACATTCAGAAAACGAAGATCATGGCATCTGGTCCCATCACTACATGGGAAATAGATGGAGTAACAGTGGAAACAGTGTCAGACTTTCTTTTTCTGGGCTCCAAAATCACTGCAGATGGTGACTGCAGCCATGAAATTAAAAGACGCTTACTCCTTGGAAGGAAAGTTATGACCAACCTAGATAGCATATTCAAAAGCAGAGACATTACTTTGCCAACAAAGGTTCGCCTAGTCAAGGCTATGGTCTTTCCTATGGTCATGTATGGATGTGAGAGCTGGACTGTGAAGAAGGCTGAGCGCCGAAGAATTGATGCTTTTGAACTGTGGTGTTGGAGAAGACTCTTGAGAGTCCCTTGGACTGCAAGGAGATCCAACCAGTCCATTCTGAAGGAGATCAGCCGTGGGATTTCTTTGGAAGGAATGATGCTAAAGCTGAAACTCCAGTATTTTGGCCACCTCATGCGAAGAGTTGACTCATTGGAGAAGACTCTGATGCTGGGAGGGATTGAGGTCAGGAGGAGAAGCGGACGACAGAGGATGAGATGGCTGGATGGCATCACTAACTCGATGGATATGAGTCTGGGTGACCTCCGGGAGTTGGTGATGGACAGGGAGGCCTGGAGTGCTGCGGTTCATGGGGTGGCAAAGGGTCGGACACGACTGAGCGACTGATCTGATCTGATCTGATAGTTGGGAAGAAACCTGTTTAAATTTAGTTAAGCTGTATATGTTAAGTAGCTAAAGTCATGTCTGAGTCTGTGATCTGATGGGCTGTAGCCCACCAGGCTCCTCTGTCCAAGCGATTCTCCAGGCAAGAATACTGGAGTGCATTGCCATGCCCTCCTCTAGGGGATCTTCTTGACCCAAGGATTGGACCCACATCTCCTCAATCTCCAGCATTGGCAGGTGGATTCTTTACCACTAGGTCACCTGGAAAGTGCTTAAATTAAGCTGAAGGGAATGTTAAAACTATTGGTCAATGACTAGGATGAAGTATGAACATAAATGATACAGCTGAACTATTTCAGTTTTTAGCTCTGTTTTATTTGACAGCGGTTATCCTATAATCAGATTAACTTCTATTCTCAATGCTCTTTTACTATATTTTAAAAATTCCAATTAAAGCTGTTCTAATTCATGCTTTCATTTCTGCTGACAATATTTTCCTAATAGTATCGTTTTCTTTGTTAATTGGCCCGGGTAAATTAACTTGGAATTGCTTTTCAAACATTTTTCTTATTGCTATAATAGTCAGAATCTTGTCAATCACTTATTTTTAAAATGGGTATATTTGAGTATTTTGTTTTTTTTTAAAAAAAGTAAACACTGTAAGTTTTATCTTTAAAAATGCAAACAAATCATGGTCAAAATTCAAGAAGTGAAAAAAAAAAAAAAAAAATACTTTTCCTGACCTGAAAATTGTCAGGAATTCAGGCTTTAAGAGTTTCAAATATCATTACGAGAATCAAGCACAGTCACATAGAAATACCTTTACCTTATTAATTTGTCAACAGGTATTTGTTAATTACCACTTATGTCCCAAACACTGCTTCAATGCTGAAGATATAATACACCAGGGAAAGGGGGGCAGACGAAGTGTAACTGAACAGATAAATTAATAACAAATAAATAGTTCATTTATTTAGTAACATATAATTCATTAAGAAAACTCAAAGCAAGTTTTGTAGTGCCTGCCATGGTTAAAAACAAACAAAAAAAAAAAAAAGTAAATAATGGGAAGAATAAAGAAGAGGTACCATAAAGAAAGTGGTGTTGACATTTTCAACAATGTAGTGGAAAGACCTTACTGATAATGAACATTCAGTTTGTCAGGTGGCTATCTGTGGGTAAGGTACTCCAGACAAAGAAAACAGCAAGTGCAGAGACTCAAAGATAGAAGAGCTAGACCCAGTAAAAAAAAAAAAAAAAAAAAAAAAAAAGAAAGAAAAGAAAAGAGGCTGGAATGTCTGGTGAGGGTAAGGAGAAGGTGAGGAGTTGGGGATGATGCCTCAGTGATAACAGCAGGCCAGGTTATGTAACCCTATATGTATCATGGAGATACTTTAACATTTCATCCGAGTGAGGTGGAGCCATTGGAGTAGAATTTTGACCTCAGCTTAAAGCTCAACATTCATGAAACAAAGATCATGGCATCCAGTCCCATCACTTCATGCCAAATAGATGGAGAAACAGTGGGAACAGTGCCAGACTTTATTTGGGGGGGATCCAAAATCACAGCAGATGGTGACTACAGCCATGAAATTAAAAGATGCTTACTCCTTGGAAGAAAATTCATGACCAACCTAGACAGCATATTAAAAAGCAGAGACATTACTTTACCATCAAAGGTCCATCCAGTCAAGGCTATGATTTTTCCAGTAGTCATGTATGGATGTGAGAGTTGGACTATAAAGAAAGCTGAGCACTGAAGAATTGATGCTTTTGAACTGTGGTGTTGGAGAAGACTCTTGAGAGTCCCTTCGACTGCAAGGAGATCCAACAAGTCCATTCTAAAGGAGATCAGTCCTGAATGTTCATTGGAAGGACTGATGTTGAAGCTGAAACTCCAATACTTCGGTCACCTGATGTGAAAAGCTGACTCCATTTGAAAAGATCCTGATGCTGGGAAAGATTGAAGGTGGGAGAAGGGGAGGACAGAGGATGAGATGGTTGGATGGCTTCACAGACTCAGTTGACGTGAGTTTTAATAAACTCCGCGAGTTGGTGATGGACAGAGAGGCCTGGAGTGCTGCAGTCCATGGGATCCCAAAGAGTTGGACATGACTGAGTGACTGAACTGAACTGATAGCATATATTTGACTTCCCGGGTGGCTCTAGTAGTAAAGAACCTGCCTCATATCTCTGAAGAGACGTGAGATGCAAGTTCATTCCTTGAGTTGGAAAGATCCCCTGGAGGAGGGCATGTAGCCTGGCAGGCTGCAGTCCATAAGATCGCAAAGATTTGGACACAACTGAAGCAACTTAGCAGGCACACACACATAACATATATTAAAAGGATCATTCTGGCTGCTCAGTAGGTCAGAAAGTATGAAATTAGGGAGTATCTTTACAGCATTCTTACAATAGTTCTGATGGAAAGGTCAATGGCTTTACTCATAGTGTCCAGCCCCGGTGGATCCAGGGATTTCGAAGGGGAGACGTCATAGGCGATCAGGAAACAATTGTTTATTAAAATATTAATTAAATATATAAAGAGTGATGAAAATGAAGATAGCTCAATGAGGAGGAAATTCAGTGAAGAAAAGCGGATGAAATGATAGCTCAGTGAGAAGGAAATTCAGTGAGAACATTTTGTGGAGAGAGGAGGCTGAATAATTCAGCCAGAAGGTAAGAGAAAGAACCACATGGGGAGACCAAACTTCGGTGAACAAGGCCCCACACTTTACTTTTCAAAGTAGTTTTTATCCCTTAAGTTATGCATAGAGGATAATGGGGGAAGGGGTGGAGTTATGCAGGGACAGTAGTCCCTGAGCCAGGCTTTCAAACCTATCATACGTAAAGGTTTAGGTGAGTTACATCATCTTCTGGCCTGGAGGCCTATTAACATTTTAAGGAACTTATTTTCTGTAAAGGTGATTATTCTAAAGTCAGGCGCCACCCCTCAAAGGCATTGGAGTTGCATTTCTATAGGGCAAAAGTGTGGTGGGTTGTAACAAGAAAAAGAATTAACTCAAGGGTCCCAGGTTACAAACATTAAGGCTACTACTTACATTTCAATACACTGCCAAGGACACAGTAGGTAAGGGATATGGAGACGTAGCAGAAAACATTGGCCCAAAAGGTGAAAAACCCTTCACCAATACAATTTCTAATCAATCTTTTAACTGCTCAAAGGAATCTGTGTTTAGAAAGTTTAGACCATCTCATGCCTCTCACAGTTGGGAGGCTCTAAACAATCACATGTGGCCGGAAAAACCTATTCAGGCAGGCTAGACGATTTCCAAAAGGAGTTTGTAGGCTGAAACACTGTCACACCCAGGAATTATTAACTGGAGCTATAAGTTAGCTCTTTTTTCAGAGAAAGGTAGTGGGGGACAGCTCCCTGTAAAGTCAGAGGTGAGAACACAAAGCAGAAAGTAGGCAGACTCTGGCTTTTTTGGGGTAGATGCTCGAGAACTTCCAAGGGGCTCCTGAGGCTCAATATTGCCCTTGTGTTATTGAGCCTCCTTCCTCACGACCTTTGTCATGGGTGGAGCGCTAATTCAAACCGGCTCCCAACAGTGTGTGAGAGAAATTACAGAATAATTTCAAGGATTTAGGCTCCAGAATCTGGAAAAAGGGAATTGCCATTTATTGAAATAGGTGAAGTTTACTGTGAGGAGGTGATTTGAGAGGTGTTTTAGACATGTTATGTGTAAACACTTAATAAAAATCTAGATGGAGACAGTAAGCTGATATTTAGATATGACTATAATTGGGGGAAGATCTCTTGTAAATGTAGGCACATAGAGTCAGAGGTCCCCTACAAAAGACCTAGGCATATATTTTTTTAACATAAGAGAAGCCTTTTAGGACAAAGTCATTCTGTGATCTTTGCCTGGCCACAGTGCTTGGCTTTGCAGAAGAATAAGTCTTGTAGTTCCAGAGAAGGCACTGGCGACCCACTCCAGTACTCTTGCCTGGAAAATCCCATGGATGGGGGAGCCTGGTAGGCTGCAGTCCATGGGGTCGCTAAGAGTCGGACACGACTGAGTGACTTCACTTTTACTTTTCACTTTCTTGCATTGGAGAAGGAAATGACAACCCACTCCAGTGTTCTTGCCTGGAGAATCCCAGGGATGGGAGCCTTGTGGGCTGCCATCTATGGGGTCACACAGAGTCAGACGTGACTGAAGCAACTTAGCAGCAGCAGCAGCAGGTCTTGTAGTTAATAATTTCAAAGAAACAAAAGAATGAAACAGTTATTACTAGGCAAGGAGATAACTCACTATATCAGAGACAATATTTCACTTGTAAAGACTCCTAGTTTCATTTTGAAGGTAAATGTTAGCCCAGATCACATTCTTGAGCTATTTTGCAGGATCCAAATCCCTTGCACATTCAACCACCATATTACTTGGAACCTCAGGAATGATGACGCTAACCGTTATTGGCCTTTGTGACTTCAATCAAGGCCTAGAGCCTGGACTCTGTCCAATCTTTGCCTCAATTCCATTCTGAAGTTTCCTCTGCTCAAACCCCTTCATGAATATGCATATACCCATCCTTTCCTAAGACAAGCTCAATTTTGCTGTTTGGAGAGTCACAGCTGGAAATATCCTAAGAGTTCTCCTTACTTGGTGCAAGTAATAAATATTGTCTTTTCCCATGCTTTTTCTTGGTTTTGTCTCATGGCTCCACACCTACCAAAATGTAAACCCAGTTTTAGGGTAACAGAGATACATAATTTTTATTCTTAGCAAATAAATGGTGTTTAAAATGATAAAGCTATTAATTTGCAATGAATGCTATTGCTCTTATCTTCATTACCTATCTCTTTAGGAACTTATTAAAAAATGTTGTTCACAGTATTAATGATACAAATGATTACAAATTTTAGGACTTCATAATTTTATTTTGAAAGTGTGAAAGTGTTAGTTGCTCAATAATGTCTGGCTTTTTACCCTAGGTACTGTAGCCCACCATAGCCCGTCAGGCTCCTCTGTCCATGGAATTATAAAGGCAAGCATATTAGAGTGGGTAGCCATTCCCTTCTAGAGGGGATCTTTCTGACCCAGGAACTGAACCCATATGTCCTTCATTGCAGGCAGATTCTTTTCCATTCTGAGCCAGGAAAGAAGCCCCATTGGTTGCTATGTGCATGCCTTCATGTGTTCTCACTTGCTTCAGTCATGTCTGACTTTGCAACCCCATGAAATGTAGCCTACCAGGCTCTTCTGTCCATTGGATTCTCCAGGCAAGAACATTGGAATGGGTTGCATGCCCTCCTCCAAGATATCTTCCAGAACCAGGGATTGAATACAAGTCTCCTGGGTCTCTTGCATTGCAGGTAGATTCTTTACTGCTGAGACAAAGGGGAAGCCTATTGGTTGCCATACTACCAAGCCATTCTCTGACATAATCTGGATGTCCCATAATTCAACTCAATTCAGATACTATCTGAAGATGTCCTCAGTTTCTACAGGTTAAGGACTCAGTCCCATAATAATGCTCTCTGCAGCTCTCAACACATGCACACTCTTCAGATTCCAGGCACAAGTTCAGGTTATCACTTGTACTTCTGACTATCTATTGGATTGGTGGTTTCAAGGAATTGCCTTCTTGAGTTTGATTAATTTGCTAGAGCAGCTCACAGAACTCTGAGAAACATTTTATGTACTAGATTAATGGTTTATTATCAGATCAGATCAGATCAGTCGCTCAGTCGTGTCTGACTCTTTGCGACCCCATGAACTGCAGCACGCCAGGCCTCCCTGTCCATCACCAACTCCCGGACTTCACTCAGACTCACATTCATTGAGTCAGTGATGCCATCCAGCCATCTCATCCTCTGTCGTCCCCTTCTCCTCCTGCCCCCAATCCCTCCCAGCATCAGAGTCTTCTCCAATGAGTCAACTCTTTGCATGAGGTGGCCAAAATACTGGAGTTTCAGCCTTAGCATCATTCATTCCAAAGAAATTCCAGGGCTGATCTCCTTCAGAAAGGACTGGTTGGATCTCCTTGCAGTCCAAGGGACTCTCAAGAGTCTTCTCCAACACCACAGTTCAAAAGCATCAATTCTTCGGCACTCAGCCTTCTTCACAGTCCAGCTCTCACATCCATACATGACCACAGGAAAGACCATAGCCTTGACTAGGCGAACCTTTGTTGGCAAAGTAATGTCTCTGCTTTTGAATATGCTATCTAGGTTGGTCATATTGTAAAAGGTTATAAATCAGGATATGAGAGTTGGACTGTGAAAAAGGCTGAGTGCCGAAGAATTGATGCTTTTGAACTGTGGTGTTGGAGAAGACTCTTGAGAGTCCCTTGGACTGCAAGGAGATCCAACCGGTCCATTCTGAAGGAGATCAGCCCTGGGATTTCTTTGGAAGGAATGATACTAAAGCTGAAACTCCAGTACTTTGGCCACCTTATGCGAACAGTTGACTCCTTGGAGAAGACTCTGATGCTGGGAGGGATTGGGGGCAGGAGGAGAAGGGGACGACAGAGGATGAGATGGCTGGATGGCATCACTGACTCGATGGACGTCAGTCTGAGTGAAGTCCGGGAGTTGGTGATGGACAAGGAGTCCTGGCGTGCTGCAATTCATGGTGTCGCAAAGAGTCAGACACGACTGAGTGACTGATCTTATCTGATAACTCAGGAAAAGCCTGATGAAAGACATGCAGAGGGCAAGGTATGAGGAAAAGTTTTGTGGCTTCCACACCCCCTCTCAGCATGCCTATATTCCCAGAAACTCTCTGAACCTTACCCTTTTTTATTTGATGGAGGCTTCATTGCATAGACTAATTACAGTATTATCCATTGGAAATTGATTTAATCTTCACTCCCTTTGGAGGTCAAAGGGGTGAGACTGAAGTTTCCACCTTTCTTATCACTGATTGGTACTCCTGGGAACTAATTCACATCCTTCAGTGGTTCCAAGAGCCACCTTATCAACAGAAAAATAGTCTTTGTTGTACCTCAAAGGAAATTCCAAGGTTTTTGTACCAGAAATGTGGTGAAGAATATGTACTTCTCATTATAAATTACCATATCACAAATAGTTTAAATATTATATGAGAATGGTTTGCCTTGGAAACAAACAGAGGTCGTTCAATCATTTGAGATTGCCTCCAACTACTTCATTTCAGACTTTTGTTGCCTATGATGGCTACTCAATTTCTTCTAAGGGGCTCCTGCCGACAGTAGTAGATATAATGATCATCTGAGTTAAATTCACCCATTCCAGTCCATTTATGTTCACTGATTCCTAAAATGTCAACGTTCACTCTTGTCATCTCTTGTTTGACCACTTCCAATTTGCCTTGATTCATGGACCTAACATTCCAGGTTCCTATACAATATTGCTCTTTATAGCATCAGACATTACTTCCATCATCAGTCCCATTCACAACTGGGTGTTATTTTGCTTTGGCTCTGTCTCTTCATTCTTTCTGCAGTTATTTCTCCACTGATCTCCAGTAGCATATTGGGCATCTACAGACTTGGGGAATTCATCTTTCAGTGTTCTATCTTTTTGCCTCTTCATACTGTTCATGGGGTTCTCAAGGCAGAAATATTGAAGTGGTTTACCATTCCCTTCTCCAGTGGACCACACTTTGTCAGAACTCTCCACCATGACCCGTTCATCTTGGGTGGCCCTACATGGCATGGCTCATAGTTTCATTGAGTTAGACAAGGCTGTGGTCCATGTGATAAGATTGGTTAGTTTTATGTGATTGTGGTTTTCAGTCTGTCTGTTCTCTGATGGAAAATGATAAGAGGCTTATGGAAGCTTCCTGATGGGAGAGACTGACTGAGGGGGAAACAGGGTCTTGTTCTGATGGGCCGGGCCATGCTCATTAAATCTTTAAACCAATGTTCTGTTGATAGGTGAAGCTGTGTTCCCTCCCTGTTATTTACCTGGAACCGAACTATGGTGGAGGTAATGAAGATAATGGTGAACTCCTTCAAAACGTCCCATGCAAGCACTGCTACACTCAGTTCCCCCAACTCTGCAGCAGACCACTGCCAATCTATGCCTCTGCCAGAGACTTCTGGACATTCATGGGCAAATTTGGTTCAGTCACTTGTGGGGTCACTGCTTTTCCATCCTGGGTCCTGGGGTGCACAATCTTATGTTTGTGCCCTCCAAGAGTCTATTTCCCCAATCGTGTGTAAGTTCTGGCAGCTCTTTGGTGGCGTTAATGGCGACATCCTCCAAGAGAGCTTATATCATACCCAAGTCTGCTGCACCTGGCCTAAGTCTGCTGTAACCAGAGGCCCTGCCCTTGTGATGGTGCACTGCTGACCTATACCTCCACAGGAGACACTCAAAACAGTTCTATCTCAGTCTCTGTGAGTTCTCTGGGTCCTGGTGCACACAAGGTTTGTTTGAGCCCTCTGAGCATCTCTGGTGGGTGTGGGGTTTGATTCTAAATGCAGTTTCACCCCTCCTGCCATCTTGCTGGGGCTTCTCCTTTGCCCTTGGACATCAGGTATCTCCAAAGTGGCCCCAGAACTATGCAGCCACTGCTTCAGTGCTTACTGTCTTGATGGGGTTTCTCTGCCCTTGGACATGGGGTATCACCTCAAAGTCGTTCCAGCACCACTCAGCCACTGCTACAACTTTGCAGCCAAAGATGGAGAAGCTATATAGAGTCAGGAAAAACAAGACCAGAAGCTGACTAGCTCAGATTATGAACTCCTTATTGCCAAATTCAGACTTAAATTGAATAAAGTGAGAAAAATCACTAGACCCTTCAGGTATGACCTAAGTGAAATCCCTTATGATTATAGAGTGAACATCACGAATAGATTCAAGGGATCTGACAGACAGAGTGCATGAAGAAACATCAAAGGAGGTTTGTGACATTGTACAGGAGGCAAGGATCAAGACCATCCCCAAGAAAAAGAAATGTAAAAAGGCAAAATGATTGTCTGAGGAGGCCTTACAAAATAGCTGTGAAAAGAAGATAAGTGAAAAGCAAAGGAGAAAAGGAAAGATATACTGTTTGAGTGTAGAGTTCCAAAGAATAACAAGGAGAGATAGGAGAGTCTAACTCAATGATCAGCCCAAAGAAATAAAGGAAAACAATAGAATAGTAAACACTAGAGATCTCTTCAAGAAAATTAGAGATACCAAGGGAACATTTCACACAAAGATGGGCACAATAAAGGACAGAAATGGTATGTATCTAAGAGAAGCAGAATATATTAAGAAGAGGTGGCAAGAATACACAGAAGAACTATACAAAAAAAGATCTTCATGACTCAGATAGTCACAAAGGTATGATCACTCACCTACAGCCAGACATCCTGGAGTTCAAAGTCAAGTGGACCTAGGAAGCATCACTACCAACAAAGCTAGTGGAGATGATGGAATTCCAGGTTATCTACTACAAATCCTAAAAGATGATACTGTGAAAATGCTTCACTCAATATGCCAGCAAACATGGAAAACTCAGCAGTGTCCACAGGACTGGAAAATGTCAGTTTTCATTCCAGTCCCTAAGAAAGACAATGCCAAAAATGCTCAAACTACCACACATTTCATCTAATCTCACATGTTAGTAAAGTAATGCTCAAAATTCTCCAAGCCAGGCTTCAACAGAATGTGAACCATGAACTTCCAGATGTTCAAGCTGAATTTAGAAAAGGCAGAGGAATTGGAGATCAAATTGCCAACATCGGTTGGATCATTGAAAAAGCAAGACAGTTCCAGAAAATATATCTACTTCTGCTTTATTGACTATGCGAAAGCCTATGACTGTGTGCATCACAATAAGTTGTCGAAAATTCTTCAAGAGATAGGAATACCAGGCAACCTTACCTGCCTCTTGAGAAATCTGTATGCAGTTAAGGAAACAATAGTTAGAACTGGAAATGGAACAACTGACTGGTTCCAAATAGGGAAAGGAATACGTCAAGGTTGTATATTGTCACCCTGTTTGTTTAACTTACATGCAGAGTACATCATTAGAAATGCTGGGCTGGATGAAGCAAGCTGGAATTAAGATTGCCAGGAGAAATATCAATAGCCTCAGATATGCAGATGACATCACGCTTATGGTAGAAAGCGAAAAAGAACTAAAGAGCCTCTTGATGAAAGTGAAAGAAGAAAGTGAAAACTTTGGCTTAAAACTCAACATTTAGAAAACTAAGATCATGGCATCTGGTCCCATCATTCATGGCAATAGATGTGGAAACATTGACAGACTTTATTTTTATTTTTTTTTTTAGTATCTGAGTATTTATTAGCAGACCACATATTATTTTGGGGCTCCAAAATCACTGCAGATGGTAACTGCAGCCATGAAATTAAAAGACACTTGCTCCTTGGAAGAAATGTCATGACCAATCTAGACAGCATATTAAAAAGCAGAGACATTACTTTGCCAACAAAGATCTGTCTAGTAAAAGCCATGGTTTTTCCAGTAGTCATGTATGGATGTGAGATTTGGGCTGTGAAGGAAGCTGAGTGCCAAAGAATTGATGCTTTTGAACTGTGGTGTTGGAGAAGACTCTTGAGAGTCCCTTGGACTGCAAGGAGATTTAACCAGTTCATACTAAAGGAAATCAATGCTTAATATTAATTGTAAGGACTGATGCTCAAGCTGAAGCTCCAATAATTTGGCCACCTGATGCTAAGAGCTGACTCATTTGGAAAGTCTCTAATGCTGAGAAAGATTGAAGGGAGGAGAAGGGGATGACAGAGGATGAGATGGTTGGATGGCATCACCGACTCAATGGACATGAGTTTGAGTAAACTCAGGGAGTTGTTGATGGACAGGGAGGCCGGGCATGCTGCAGTCCATGGGGTCACAAACAGTCGGACATGACTGAGTGACTGAACTGAACTGAACTATCTGAAAAAGGAGTTCTAATATATAAGATTATAATTGTGATCTTTTTTTTTTTTTTTTTTCTGTTACCTCTCATTTTTGTTTTGGTTTTTTTTTTTTTTTTTTGGTTCACGCATCTTTAAGCTCAGTTTTCAGGTGTATATATGAACTAAGAATTATATTTTCTTGATAATCTTGTTTACCCCTGTTTATATATATATAAATACTTCCTGTTCTGAAATAGATTTGTTTGAAATTAATACATTTATCTCAGCACTCTTTTGGTTACTATTCATCTATCATTTTATTTTTAAGCTATTTATATATATATATATATATATATATTTTTAGATATCAAGAATCTCTTTTATTGATTATCAGAAACATTACAAACATCTAATATGAACAAATTGTAACATGACAGTGATTAGTTTGAACAATTAATACATTTCAGATATATTATTATACATATTTCAATGCTATTCTCCCCAATCATCCCACCCTCTCCCGGTCCCAGAGTCCAAAAGTCTGTTCTATACATCAGTGTCTCTTTTGCTGTCTCGTAAATAGGGTTATTTTTACCATCATTCTAAATTCCATATATATGTGTTAGTATACTGTATTTGTGTTTTTGTTTCTGGCTTACTTCACTCTGTATAATAGGCTCCAGTTCCATCCACCTCCTTAGAACTGATTCAAATGTATTCTTTTTAATGGCTGAGTAGTACTCCATTGTGTATATGTACCACAGCTTGCTTATCCATTCATCTGTGGATGGACATCTAGGTTGCTTCCACGTTCTGGCTATTGCAAACAGTGCTGCTATGAACAATGGGGTACACGTGTCTCTTTCAATTCTGGATTTCTCAGTGTATATGCCCAGCAGTGGGATTGCTGGATCATAAGGCAGTTCTATTCCCAGTTTTTTGAGGAATCTCCATACTGTTCTCCATAGTGGCTGTACCAGTTTGCATTCCCACCAACAGTGCAAGAGGGTTCCCTTCTCTCCGCACCCTCTCCAGCATTTATTGCTTGTGGACTTTTGGATAGCAGCCATTCTGATTGGCGTGAAATGGTATCTCATAGTGGTTTTGATTTGCATTTCTCTGATAATGAGTGATGTTGAGCATCTTTTCATGTGTTTGTTAGCCATCTGTATGTCTTCTTTGGAGAAATGTCTATTTAGTTCTTTGGCCCATTTTTTGATTGGGTCATTTATTTTTCTGGAATTGGGCTGTAGAACAATGCAATCCCCATCAAGCTACCAACGGTATTCTTCACAGAGCTAGAACAAATAATTTCTCAATTTGTATGGAAATACAAAAAACCTCGAATAGCCAAAGCTATCTTGAGAAAGAACGGAACTGGAGGAATCAACCTGCCTGACTTCAGGCTCTACTACAAAGCCACAGTCATCAAGACAGTATGGTACTGGCACAAGGACAGAAATATAGATCAATGGAACAAAATAGAAAGCCCAGAGATAAATCCACACACATATGGTCACCTTATCTTTGACAAAGGAGGCAAGAATATACAATGGATTAAAGACAATCTCTTTAACAAGTGGTGCTGGGAAAACTGGTCAAACACTTGTAAAAGAATGAAACTAGAACACTTTCTAACACCATACACAAAAATAAACTCAAAATGGATTAAAGATGTCAATGTAAGACCAGAAACCATAAAACTCCTAGAGGAAAACTTAGGCAAAACACTCTCTGACTTACATCACAGCAGGATCCTCCATGACCCACCTCCCAGAATATCGGAAATAAAATAAAAAATGAACAAATGGGACCTAATCAAACTTAAAAGCTTCTGCACAACAAAGGAAACTATAAGCAAGGTGAAAAAGACAGCCTTCAGAATGGGAGAAAATAATAGCAAATGAAGCAACTGACAAACAACTAATCTCAAAAATATTTTTATATTTTAAATACATTTTTTAAAATACAGTACTTTTTTTTTTTTTAATCATTTTCTTTTGTCTGAGATTATTGAAATCTATAGTGTCTGTTGATGTCACTGGGTTAAAGCTATCCCTTTCTGGCTACTTTATATTCATTTCATTTATTGTTTTTACCTCTTTGTCATCCCTCAATCTAATTAACCAATTATTATGATACTGTTTAACCTGTTCTTTTGACTTATTATTTAGACATATTTTGTTTTAGAATCAATTATTTATTTTAATTCAAGGACAATTGCTTTACAATTTTGTGATGGTTTTTGCCATACATCAACATGAATCTTTCATAGGTATACATGTGTCTTCCCCATCCTGAAACCTCCTCCTACCTCCCTCCCCATCCTATCCCTCTAAGTTGTCCTAGAGCACTGGCTTTGGATGCCCTGCTTCATGCTTCAAGCTCACACTGATCATCTATTTTACAAATAGTAATGAATATGCTTCAATTCTATGCTCTCAAATCATCCCACTCCTTCTACCACTGGGTCCAAAGGCCTGTTCTTTATGTCAGCATCCTTTGCTACCCTGCATATAGGATCATCGGTACCATCTTTCTAAATTCCATATATATGTATTACTATAGTGTTTGTCTTTCTCTTTCTGACTTACTTCACTCTGTATAATAGGCTCCAGGTTCATCTACCTCCTTATAACTAACTTAAATGCATTCCTTTTTATAGCTGAGTAATATTCCTTTGTGCATATGTACCACAACTTCCTTATCCATTCCTCTGCCAATCAACATACAGGTTGCTTCCATATTTTAGCTATTGTAAATAGTGCTGCAGTGAACACTTGGGTACGTTTTTATCTTTCAATTTTGGTTTCCTTGGGTTATATGGCCAGCAGTGGGATTACTGGGTAGTATGACAGTTCTGTTTCCAGTTTTTTAAGGGATCTCCTTTCTTCTCTCCATAGTGATTGTAACAGTTTGCATTCCCACCAGCATTGTAAGAAGATTCCCTTTTCTCCACACCCTCTCCAGCCTTTAGTGTTTGTAGATTTTTTGATGATGGCCATTCAGACCAGGGACAAGGTGATGGCACCCCACTCCAGTACTCTTGCCTGGAAAACCCCATGGACAGAGGAGCCTGGTGGGCTGCAGTTCATGGGGTCACTCAGTCGGACATGACTGAGTGAATTCACTTTCACTTTTCACTTTCATGCATTGGAGAAGGAAATGGCAACCCACTCCAGTTTTCTTGTCTGGAGAATCCCAGGGACGGGGAAGCCTGGTGGGTTGCCATCTATGAGGTCGCACAGAGTCAGACACAACTGAAGCGACTTAGCAGCCGCAGCAACAGCATTTTGACTGGTATGACATGATACCTCATTGTGGTTTTGATTTGTATTTCTTTAATAATGAATGATGTTGAACATCTTTTCATGTGTTTATTAGTCATCTGTATGTCTTGTTTGGAGAAATGTCATTTTAAGTCTTTTGCCCAATTTTTGATTGGGTTGTTCATTTTTCTGGTGTTGAGGTGCTTGTATATTTTGGAGATTAATTCTTTTTCAGTTGTTTCATTTGTGATTATTTTCTTCCAGTTTGAAGGCTGTCTTTTCACCTTGCTTATAGTTTCCTTTATTGTGCAAAAGCTTTTAAGTTCAATTAAGTCCCATTTATTTATTTTTGTTTTTATTCCTATTATTCTGGGAGGTGTGTCATAGAAGATCTTGCTGTGATTTATGTCAGAGAGTGTGCTGCCTGTGTTTTCCTCTAAGAGATTTTATAGTTTCTGATCTTACATTTAGATCTTTAATTAATTTTGAGTTTATTTTTGTATATGGTGTTAGAAATCATTCTAATTTCATTATTTTACATTCTGGCAACTTTCTCAGCACCACTTATTGAAGAGATTACCTTTTCTCCATTGTATATGTTTGCCTCTTTGTCAAAGATAAGGTGTCCATAGGTGTGTGGCTTTATCTCTGGGCTTTCTATTTTGTTCCATTGATCTATATGTCTATTTTACACCAGTACCATACTGTCTTGATGACTGTAGCTTTGTAGTATGGTCTGAAGTCAGGAAGTTTGATTCCTTCAATTCCATTCTTCTTCTTCAAGATTGCTTTAGCTATTTGGGGTCTTTTGTTTTTCCATACAAATTGTGGAATTATTTGTTCTAGTTTTGTGAAAAATATCATTGATAGTTTGATAGAGATTGCATTGAATCTATAGATTGCATTGTGTAGTCTACTCATTTTCACTATATTGATTCTTCCAGTCTAAGAACATGATATATTTCTCCATCTATTTGTGACATCCTTCATCTGTGTTTTATAGTTTTCCATATATCTCTTTTGATTTTTAGGTAAATTTATTCCTAAGTATTTTCTTCTTTTGTGGCAATGGCAAATGGGATTGTTTCCTTAATTTCTCATTCTGATTTTTCATTGTTACTTTATAGGAAAACAAAGGATTTCTGTGTATTAATTTTATATTCTGCAACTTTAGTATGTTCATTGATTAGATCTAGTAACTTTTAGGGTTTTCTATGTAGAGGGTCATGTAATCTGCAAACAGTGAGAGTTTTAATTCTTCTTTTCAAATCTGGAGTGTTTTTAATTATTTTTCCTCTCTGATTGCTGTGGCCATGTCTTCCAAAACTATGTTGAATAATGTGCTGAGAGTGGGCACACTTGTCTTATTTCTGATTTTAAAGAAAATGCTTTCAAATTTTTGCCATTGAGGATAATGTTTGCTATGAGTTTGTCATATATGACTTTATTTAGTGATCACCTTTGTGTATACAATGTGCACTGAAAATAACCCAAGTCTTCTTTCATAATATTATAGCATTCCACATATGATGTCAGGCTTTACCCATTTTCAGTTCTTCAATTATCTTGTTCTAATATTGTCATACATGAACCTTTCACATATAGTATCTTTTTAGACCTCTTTGAGAGCAATTAAATATACAAGAAATAATTTAGGTTATATTTATTGATTTATTTCTGCTCATCCATATTTTTGCTATGTCATAATCCTTCTTCTGAAATAGTAAGTTCAATTTCCTATTTTGTTTACCTGAGACAATTTATTCACATTTTAATTTTTCTAAATAATTTTAGATTCATAAAAGATCTTCAAAAATACTACAGTTTTCTTATATCCTTCATTCAGATTCTCATATTGTCACATCTTATGTGGACATGGTATATACGTGACAAGTAATAAACCAACATTGATAAATTGTTATCAACAGGACCCAGATTTTAGATTCAGATTCCATTAATTTTTCTATTCATGTCTTTTTTTTTTTTTAGTTTTGTCTGCCCCAATATTCAATGTGAGATTACACAGTGCCTTTAGACATCATGTGTGTGTTTTTTCAGTCTAAAACTATTTATTAGCATTCTCTTATCTCTCATGAAATTTATAGTTTTCAGGAATACAAGGCAAACTTTTTAAGCTGACCTTCAATTGAGTTTAACTGCTTTTTTTTTTTTTTCATATAAAGGGACTGGGAATAATGGTTTTGAGAAAAATAATATTGCAAAGATGAAGTGCTATGCTTATTACACGATATTTGGATCATATGCAATACATATGCATATTAACATAGACTATTTGGCCAAGGATATTGTTGCCAATTTTCTTTTATACAATAAAGTTATTTTTCCCTTTAACATACTTGAGTGAACCACATCACTGAGTCCATTACACAAGGGATACTTAACTCCACCTCCTGTAATGGGAACATATATATGATTTGAATTATTCTGTAAGAGATGTTTACTTCTCCATTATTTATTTATTTAATCATTTACTTATATTGGTATCTGTGTGTGTTCAGTTGTGTGTGCTCACTTAATTGTGTCTGATCTTTTGAAAGCCCTTCAACTATAGCCTGCCAATCCTCTCTGTCCATAGCAAGAGATTTTCCAGGCAAGAATACTAGAGTGGGTTGTCATTTCCTACTCCAGGGGATCCTTCAGACCCAGAGACTGAACCCACATCTCTTGCATGTCCTGCATTGACAGGCAAATACTTTACCACTGATCCATCTGAGAAGCCTTATGTCAGTAAGGACTCATGTTATTTATTTGATTATTTGGGGTATAATCTGTTTAATTTTTAACAGTATTGTTCAAATTGAATGAGCTTTGGCCATCGATAGCTCTTTCAGTTGATAGTGCTTTGCTATGAAGAATAAATCCATTCAATATATTTTATTAAACTTCCTCCGTGTTTGACACACTTGAGAAAATCAGTTAAAATTAATTTATTTATAAATTCAAGCTGAAAGTATGTATATAAATAATATATGTGCAAATCTGATGTTATTTTAGTGACATACATTAAACTCTCTTAAATTTCTAATCATTATGCTTTTTCAGGCTCCACTGAGGAGGGGGTATGAGTAGTAGGTCTTAAGTAGATTCCTTTGGCACTCATAATTTCAACATGCATTAATATTGGCCTTTAAAGGGAGGAAGGATTGTTTTTTATTGGGACTTGCAATATCCTTCAGATC
Organism: Tragelaphus eurycerus; assembly: GCA_935064755.1. Lineage (NCBI taxonomy): Eukaryota > Metazoa > Chordata > Mammalia > Artiodactyla > Bovidae > Tragelaphus > Tragelaphus eurycerus. The sequence goes on along the minus strand of CAKXYN010000007.1, from coordinate 46,266,841 downwards.
TCTTTCTGTTTATCTTAATAGTGCCCATGTTCTTCCCTCAACTCTCCTTTCATGGAGAGGAAGTGAGATGAAGAACAAAGATGTCAATTAGATTACTTAGGCTAGTTGTGTCTTTGAAGAAATAAAACAGTATTTCCCTTTGGTTTTTATCAGATCAGATTAGATCAGATTAGTCGCTCAGTCGCGTCCAACTCTTTGTCACCCCATGAATCGCAGCACGCAAGGCCTCCCTGTCCATCGCCAACTCCTGGAGTTCACTAAGACTCACGTCAATCGAGTCAGAGATGCCATCCAGCCATCTCATCCTCTGTCATACCCTTCTCCTATTGCCCCCAATCCCTCCAGGCATCAGAGTCTTTTCCAATTAGTCAACTCTTCGCATGAGGTGGCCAAAGTACTGGAGTTTCAGCTTTAGCATCATTCCTTCCAAAGAAATCCCAGGTCTGATCTCCTTCAGAATGGACTGGTTAGATCTCCTTGAAGTCCAAGGGACTCTCAAGAGTCTTCTCCAACATCACAGTTCAAAAGCGTCAATCCTTCGGTGCTCAGTCTTCTTCACAGTCCAACTCTCACATCCATACATGACCACAGGAAAAACCACAGCCTTGACTAGATGAAACTTTGTTGACAGAGTAATGTCTCTGCTTTTAAATATGCTATCTATGGTGGTCATAACTTTCCTTTCAAGGAGTAAACGTCTTTTAATTTCATGGCTGCAGTCACCATCTGCAGTGATTTTTGGAGCCCCCCAAATAAAGTCTGAAACTGTTTCCACTGTTTTCCCATCTATTTCCCATGAAGTGATAGGACCAGATGTCATGATCTTCGTTTTCCGAATGTTGAGTTTAAGCCAACTTTTTCACTCTCCACTTTCACTTTCATCAAGAGGTTATTTAGGTCTTCACTTTCTGCCATAAGGGTGGTGTCATCTGAATATCTGAGGTTACTGATACTTCTCCCAGCAATCTTGATTCCAGCTGGTGCTTTTTCCAGCCCAGCGTTTCTCATGCTGTACTCTGCATATAATTAAATAAACAGAGTGACAATAAACAGCCTTGACGTATTCCTTTTCCTGTTTGGAACCAGTCTGTTGTTCCATGACCAGTTCTAACTGTTGCTTCCTGACCTGCATACAAATTTCTCAAGAGGCAGGTCAGGTTGTCTGGTATTCCTATCTCTTTCAGAATTTTCCACAGTTTATTGTGATCCACACAGTCAAAGGCTTTGGCATAGTCAATAAAGCAGAAATAGATGTTTTTTTCTGGAACTCTCTTGCTTTTTCCATGATCCAAAGGATGCTGGCAATTTGATCTCTGGTTCCTCTGCCTTTTCTAAAACCAGCTTGAACATCAGGAAGTTCACGGTTCACATATTGCTGAAGTCTGGCTTGGAGAATTTTGAGCATTACTTTACTAGCGTGTGAGATGAGTGCAACTGTGTGGCAGTTTGAGCATTCTTTGGCATTGCCTTTCTTTGGGATTGGAATGAAAACTGACCTTTTCCAGTCCTGTGGCCACTGCTGAGTTTTCCAAATTTGCTGGCATATTGAGTGAAGCACTTTCATAGCATCATCTTTCAGGATTTGGAATAGCTCAACTGGAATTTCATCGCCTCCAATACCTTTGTTCATAGTGATGCTTTCTAAGGCCCACTTGACTTTACATTCTGGGATGTCTGGCTCTAGGTCAGTGATCACACCATCATGTTTTTATGGGTCGTGAAGAATTATTTTGTACAGTTCTTCTGTGTATTCTTGCCATCTCTTCTTAATATCTTCTGCTTCTGTTAGGTCCATACCATTTCTGTCCTTTATCGAGCCCATTTTTTCATTAAATGTTCCTTTGGTATCTCTTATTTTCTTGAAGAGATCTCTAGTCTTTCCCATTCTGTTGTTTATCTCTATTTCTTTGCATTGATCACTGAAGAAGGCTTTCTTATCTTTTCTTGCTATTCTTTGGGACTCTAAATTCAGATGTTTATATCTTTCCTTTTCTACTTTGCTTTTTGCTTCTCTTCTTTTCACAGCTATTTGCAAGGCCTCCCCAGACAGCCATTTTGCTTTTTTGCATTTCTTTTCCATGGGGATGGTCTTGATCCCTGTCTCCTGTACAATGTCACGAACCTCATTCCATAGTTCATCAGGCACTCTATCTATCAGATCTAGGCCCTTAAATCTATTTCTCACTTCCACTGTCTAATCATAAGGGATTTGGTTTAGGTCATACCTGAATGGTTTAGTCGTTTTCACTACTTTCTGCAATTTAAGTCTGAATTTGGCAATAAGGAGTTCATGATCTGAGCCACAATCAGCTCCTGGTCTTGTTTTTGCTGACTGTATAGAGCTTCTCCATCTTTGGCTGCAAAGAACATAATCAATCTGATTTCGGTGTTGACCATCTGGTGATGTCCATGTATAGAGTCTTCTCTTGTGTTGTTGGAAGAGGGTGTTTGTTATGACCAGTGCATTTTCTTGGCAAAACTCTGTTAGTCTTCACCCTGCTTCATTCCGTATTCCAAGGCCAAATTTGCCTGTTACTCCAGGTGTTTCTTGACTTCCTACTTTTGCATTCCAGTCCCCTATAATGAAAAGGATATCTTTGGGGTGTTAGTTCTTATAGGTAATTCTTTTTCACTGTAAAATGGTCCAGAAGGTAACTAGAACCAGAGAAAATAAAACAAAGAGGCAGTTTGTCTTGCTTCACTTCGTCTCAAGTCAACTCATTTTGTCATCTATAAGATACAAATTAAGTACCAATGTCATGGAAAGTACTTAAATGTTCACGTTTATCTGAGTATAGCAAAGTAAATGCAAAAATTCTCTGATGGCTGCATAATTCGAATGGTTGCTAAAGTATAGAATATGCTATATACTCAATACTATTGGGTTTACATAAATTCTTATTTTGTTTCATAATAAAGCTTTTAAAATGGATATTAGCATATTAATCATGGGATTCCTAGGTGAGGGGATTGGTTAATGCAAGAGACACCAGTTTGATATCTGTGTCAGAAAGATCTCCTGAAGGAGGACAGAGAAACCCACTCTAATATTCTTGCCTGTAGAATCCCATGAACACTGGAACCTGGTAGGCTACAGTCCATGGGGTCACATGGCTGATATGACTGAAAGAGTCAAATATGACTGAAGTAACTTAGTATACAGGTCATAGAGAAGAATAAAATTAGCCTTGACAGTATTAAATGACTTGGCAAGGCTTACACAGATAAATTTTCAACCTGAAGTTCAAATCTACAAAGCTTGGTTAGGAAACATGTGTTCTTTTATATAATATTTATCTGTACCTGTATTTATGCCAAGATCAAGTCAACATCTATGTACATATAGGCATGCATGTATGACATGACAAGTCATAATATAAAAAGTATCTATTGTAATAATGTCCTTCTTTATGATACTGCATAAGTTGATTATCTTGTTTGGAATATAAAAGTCTAATATATTTTTTAAAAGAAAAAAATAAAAAAAGAAAGAATACAGTAAAATAAAGTTTTTGTAATTTCATACTTACCATAAAATAATGTGACATTGCTCTTGAATGGGAAATAAAGTTCAGTCCCTTCATTTTGAGGATGATATGTTTTGACACCAATATATGTAAATGGTTTGTTTAGGTTCAAATGTTTAACTAATGATACATAGCTGCTAGTTTTCTAGTTTCAAATTAATATTAGGCCATTTTTTCTATTTTATTTTACATTAAAATAAACTATGATTTTTTATAAATTTTACTGGAAATATTAAATACAGATGGACCAGTTATAACTAAGTTCATAGTTGAGTGCACACTTTATACAGCAATGGAATAAAAGAGAAGTAATATTACTATGAGGAGAATATTTAACTCCAGACTAAACAGTCATAAAGAATCATATATCAGTAGAAAAGGCATAATACCAAAATAGAACAGAGCTATAAACTAAGATATAGGCAAATTAGCAGACCCTTATATTAATATTTATGTGTGCACATCATCCTAGATAACTTCCAAATAAAGGATGAGTATGTTTTTATAAACTTAGTAAAGGATAAAAGTGATAAACTCATTAATAAGAATAGGATAGGATAACTTATGTTTTCATTTTTAATAACATTAATTAAAACATGTTTTATAGGTAGTCAAAGTTTTAGAATAAAATAGGTGTCAATATTTTTATTTTTATTTAAACACGAACATCTGCTTACATTCACTTGAAATCACTTTTCTCAAGCTGCTAAGTCAACGGTAATTGATGCAGAATTGAATTATTAAAAAACTGTCTAAATAAAACAGTTGTGGTACAATAAAGAAGGTATTCTCAGTCAATAAAATACTCCCTGAATATCTCAGTTACATGGACAAATTAAATTAACTCTTCCACGTATTTAGGGAACCAAGAACTATTTAATACTTTAATCATTAAATGACTTTTAGATGTTTTTAAACTTTTGTAATATGCTTGATTTTAGCAGACACATTCATCTAAGAACATCATCAGCCAACTTAATAAATTATAGCCAGAAAAATTAAAATCATAATAATATTTAAATCTAATACAAATCATTAGTCCACATGTCCTTAACATTTCAAATCAATAAGTGGTAATGGAAAAAAAAAAAAAAAAAAGGCCTAAGTCTGTCAATAGCAGACTGGTTGGATATGCTTAATTTTACTTATATTTCTTTATATATCTCTGCAAATAATTAGAACATATGTGATATTCAATGACATATCTATTTGCATTCAAGGTGTATAGTGGTAGGGTTTGCATATCTGCATGCTGCGTACATGCTAAGTTGCTTCAGTCATGTAAAACTTTTTGTGATCTTATGGAATGTAGCCAGGCAGGCTCCTCTGTCCATGGAATTTTCCAGGCAAGAATACTGGTATGAGGTGTTAATTCCTTGTCCAGGGGATTTTCCTGACTTAAGGATTGAACCTGCATCTCTCAGGTCTCCTACATTGGCAGGCAGGTTCTTTACAAGGGGGTCTCTATAAAAACAGAGAAAAATAAATTAGAAAATATTTATATATATTTAAATAAATGCTATTTTGTGTCTTATTTAAGAAATGTATCCCTTCTGGGTTCAGTTTAAGATCAGAATAATGCACATACATGAAGGAGAAAAACTTGATAGCATCGCTTCCTTTAAGGAATTACATTCCTAAAAAGTAATGAAGTCATTGTGATGTACAAAGGGCAAAAAAGATAACAAAATATTTTAGTAATTCCTCCTTTAGGCATCTGCTTTCAGTGTAGATTTTTTATTTATTGGCTTCAAGAACCAAAACAAACAAATGTTCACTGATTATTATTATTGCTTGCAAAGCTATCAATGAATTTATATCTTATGAAATCTATTTTTATATATAATTTAAAATATTGGATTATTATTAATTCTGGAATACTGTATTCAATTCAAGGAAACCTCAAGATAGATTTGTCTCTGACTTTTGCTACCCATTTGGAAGGATCTTTATAAATTCATTAGAACTTCCTTAAAAATTATAATGTTTAGATCACTCAAAGACTATACTTGTTTTTCTGTTTGATATTTAAGGTTCTAAAATTGTATGCCAAATTTTATCTTTATGGTAATGATAACATATCTTATCATTTTGTAATAATTTTTGTTGGTCTAAAACATTTTTGTCTATAGTATATTTTATATTTATATAAAATTTTTGTTTTGGTGAAAATATAGATATGTACACACATATTTCTTTTTTAATTAATTAGTTTACTTAATTAGAGGATAATTAATATATTGAGGTGGTTTTTGCCTTACACATATTATTGACATAATAGGTTATACTCAATATATACACTTGATTAGTTGGAAAATAAGTATATGTCTGTGAAACCATTACTGCAGTCTATGCCATAAGCCTAACTATTATATCCAAAGCTGTCCTCCTGTCATCTTTATTATTTTGTGATAAGAACACAGAAAAAGATTACCATTCCGTTTGAAAACTCACTTAATGCTGATGAGATCCTTAAAAATCAGATGGAAAAAAATGATTTATTCTATAAAAATCAATCAGCCTTGTTCTCTTTCAGCTATCCTTGCATGTGCTCAAAAATCTCATGAACAAAGTAACTATGATGGCAAGGATAGAGGTATTTGCATTCACTCAGCTACATTAATTTTTTTCTACGAGGCTACACTGACCTCGATATCCAAAAACAGAGAACCACTGAAGGTCAAAAAGGCTTACTTCCTCAGGGGAGCCATAGATGGTTTTTGGTTTCAATGAAGAAGATAATTTAGATTGCACGTAAAATGTGTATACTTTGCCAAAAGACTTTGATAACCATACCATCTGTTGCCTTAGTGAAAGTTTTAGTTGCATGATAATTAAAGAGGAGAGAGGCAAGGAACATATTCTACCTCACAGTTCTCAGAAGGAATGAACCAACCTTACTGGAACTTGATCATGGATTTCTGTCCTCCAGATCGAGAGATGATAGATAAATTGTAATTGCTTTAGCCACCCATACTAGAGTACTATGTTACAGGAGTCTTAGGAAGTGAATATAGTCAGCAAAAGCATGATGTTGTACATCCTTTTTTTTTTTTTTTTTAATTATGAGTAAAAGGAAATTTAGGAAAGCTGAGCACTAGGTCATCATCTGTTGATAGTGATCAGAATTGCTGCCTTTATAAGCCTCTGCCCATACTACAGGAGCTGGAATGTCCTCTTGCCTGAACATTTGCAGTTTAAGTTCTCCCATTAAAAGGCACTTGTGCAAAAATTTGGAAAATGGGATAGAAGCCAGTTCTGTCTCTGTGGCAGTGGTGACTAAGCACATTGACCTTGAAAGATGATAGACGGGAGATTTGACTGGTAAATTGTGGACATCCTCTTCAAATCCCACAGCTGGAAGCTGCAGGCAGCTCATCTCATCTCAGTGGCTCCTAGTGATATGTGCACCCTGATTTCTTGAACAGAATTTACGAATTCTTTGATCTTCTCACCTCAACATTTCTGGTATTATTTTAATTCCCTATATTATATCCCTAGCAGAATGAAATAACTAAAGCTGTCTGTTTTCTAAATCAAATTCATGTCCCTTCAAACTTTACAATAAAATAGAATTTAGAAATAGAACTCTTCACATAATCCAAAAATAATGAAAAACTGTACTGAATATTACTATAAAAGCAAAATTATATGACCTTTAGGACAAAAGGCTGATTTTATTCTCCAAAGACAAATGCTAATTGATATTCTGCTTATTCTAGTTTCACATTGTACTGTAAAATCCTGTGAAATGATATATATCATAAAACATTAATGTGAGTATCTTGTTAACTATGGGTTGATAGTTCAGAGAACCCCATAGAGCTCACTGTCAGGTCTCAATGTTTCCAAAGTGATGCTGACTTATAAATGAGAAAAGTTAAAAGAGTTACCTTAGCTGGCTAGAAAATATTTTACATGTTAGATTATTTTATGTGAAACAAACCAAGACTGCTGTCAAAGTGATTTTATCTTCTAGAAAATTATTCTACACTTTTCCATCACAAAACAGACATTTATTATAGAAGTAAAGTGAATCTAGTGCATAGTTGTCATCAGATAATAACTACTCTTGGGAATTATAGATACTTGGTTAAGTTTAGTGTCTCTTACTGCCTTAGGGATGTGGTTACATTATGACAAACATAGCCCTAATCATTTATTTTTTAAAAGGGATTATCAGTATAGTATACTAATACTACTAAATTTTATGTTTAAAATTTCCATATAGAAGAATTCTAGCTATTCAAACAATTTTGAATGTTTCCTAAACCCTTTGGTCCTGCTATAACTGTTATGCATTTCATAGACTGAGCAGCACAGGGACATTCCCTTAGCCTAAATTCTCATTCCTGGCTGCTGTGTGTTCCATTAACTGCATGATGATATGCTCAAATTTCGGGGGGGTGGGGGTGGGGTGGGGACTATGTTCAGGATGAATCTTTAAATAGTATATATATTCAAGGATTAGAAATAGCTGCTATTAAAAACTCATTTTCCAGATAATTCCAAATTGGTGATGCTAGAATATTCCTGAGTGAATCAAAATGCTGCTTTGTTCAGACCTTCATTAAGTCCATATTCTCTCACAAGCAGGTATTCAGTTGTCTTTAGGGTTGTGCATTATGCAGGATAAGTCCAGAGGTTTTCATATTTATAATCAAGGCTGATAGGCTGATTTATTTTAATCTTTGCCACAGAGAGTCCTGTATCAGACTAGTATGCTTAGTGACATAAAAATAGTTAGGTTCCTAATTCAGAAAACATGATGATCAAGTAAGCACAGTGCATGCTTTCTCTCCAAATGACTGCAGTTATAAAACCTAAGCAGAGCACATAGGAGAGCTAAGAAAGGACTCTAAAAAAGTAAAAGGTAGCAGATAGATTTATAAGATCAGAAATTGAAATATCACTGGTAGAAGTGAGTTTCCTATTTTTTTTTTCCACTCTGTTATTTCTCAATCTGGTCTCAAAGCAACCTAAAAAGTAGAATTGAGCACCAGCACTGTAAGACAGAGCCAGGAGAAGCATCTAATACAGATTTAATGCACAAGAAAGGATTCTTCAGGCAAGGACAGCAGAGCCTCTAGGACTTGTAGGGCCTGAAACTGCATTAAAGGAGTTCTGTTCAATTCAAAAAGCTGTATTACCAAAAATTAGGGCAAGTCCTTTTGATGTTTTTCTTTCTCTCTTCTCCTGCCACTTGTTAGGATACAAGTGTAGTTAAGGAAAATTGCATATTGGTAGAGGAAGGGAGTGAATAGAGTCCTAGTTTTGGAGTCAAAGGACCTAATTGAGGCTCTATCAATAGATCGTACCAGGAAGAAAACAGAGAGGGTGGATCTACTGAAAGTCAACTCTAGGATGCTCCCCTCAGTGATACATGTGTGAAATTAATCCGAAAATAGCATCAAATAATTACAGAGCTAAACAGACATAGATGCTGCTCAGTTCCCCAAAATGGCTACTGTTTGGTGTATATGTGGAGCAGGTCAGAATACCACTGCAAAGCCTTTGCAAATTGAACCAACATTAAATCCAAAACCCAAAGAAGGCTGGACAGAATGGGTCAGCTAAATTCAACTGTGTTGATACCTTCTATAACAAAAATAAGAACATTTTCAAGGAAATTAAATTAGGTGTGGGGCAAGTGTGAGACTTCAAGCAGGTAAGAAGAGGGAGCCTTTGGAAATTGTGGAACTGTTCTGTGTCCTAATTATGATGATGTTTACATTAATAACACCCTTGTGTAAAAATTCCTAAAGCTATCCTATAATAAAGTCAATTTGACTGTATTGTAATTTTAAAAATAAAATTACATTAATAATTATATTTTTTTATTTGTTCAGTTTTATTTATTTATTTTACTTTACAATATTGTATTGGTTTTGCCATACATTAACATGAATCTGCCATGGGTGTACATATGTTCCCCATCCTGAACCCGCTTCCCACCTCTCTCCCCATCCCGTCCCTCTGGGTCATCCCAGTGCACCAGCCCTGAGCACCCTGTATTATGCATTGAACCTGGACTGGCGATTCATTTCACATGGGATAATTTACATGTTTCAATGCCATTCTCCCATATCTTCCCACCCTTGCCCTTTCCCACAGAGTCTAAAAGACTGTTCAATACATCTGTGTTTCTTCTGCTGTCTCACATACAGGGTTAACATTACCATCTTTGTAAATTCCATATATATGTGCTAGTATACTGTATTGGTGTTTTACTTACAGGCTTACTTCACTCTGTATAATAGGCTCCAGTTTCATCCACCTCATTAGAACTGATTCAAATGTATTTTATTAATAGCTGAGTAATATTCCATTGTGTATATGTACCACAGTTTAATTTTAAGTGATAATATCAATTTATTACATAAATATCCTGTTGTTCCATCACTAAGTCCTGTTCCAATCTTTGTGACTCCATGGACTGCAGCACAACAGGCTTCCCTGTCCTTCACTAGCTCCCTGAGTCTGCTAAAATTCATGTTGATTGAGTTGGTGATGTCATCCTACCATCTCATCCTCTGTGATCCCCTTCTCCTCCTGTCTTGAGTCTTCCCCAGCCTCAGGGTTTTTCCAACAAGTCAGCTCTTTACATCAGGAGGCCAAAGTATCAGAGCTTCAGTTTCAGCATCAGTCCTTCCAGTGAATATTCAAGGTTGATTTTTTTTTAAGATTGACTGGTTTGATCTCTTTGCTGTTCAAGGGACTCTCAAGAATTTTCTCCATCCCTACAGTTCAAAAGCATCAGTTCTTTGGCATTCAGGCTTCTTTATGGTCCAACTCTCACATCCATACATAACTGCTGAAAAAATCATAGCTTTGACTACACAGACCTTTGTCGGCAAAGCGATGTCTCTGGTTTGTATACACTGTCTAGGTTTGTCATAGCTTTTCTTCCAAGGAGCTTTTCTTCCATAATTAATTTCTTTCAAGAAGCTTCCCCCCCCCCCCCAAGGAGCTTTTAGTTTCATGACTGTAGTCACCATGCACAGTGATTTTGGAGCCCAAGAAAATAAAATCTGCAACTGCTTCCATTGTTTCCCCATCTATTGGCCACGAAGTGATGAGGTTGGATGGCATGATCTTTGGTTTTTGAATGTTGAGTTTTAAGCCAGCTTTTCCACTCCCCTATTTCATGTTCATCAAGAGGCTCTTTAGTTTCTCTTCACTTTATGCCATTAGAGTGGTATCGTCTGCATATTTTGAGGTTGTTGATATTTCTCCTGGAAATCTTGATTTCAGCTTGTGATATATCTAGCCTGGCATTCTGCATGATCTACTTGGTATATAAGTTAAAGAAGCAGGTAACAATATACAGCCTTAATGTACTCCTTTCCCAGTTTTGAACCAGTCCATTGTTCCATGTCCAGGAATCGAACTGGCATCTCCTGTATCTCCTTCACTGTGGGCGGGATTCTTTACCACTGAGCTACCTGTCAATCCTAAAGGAAATCAGTCCTGAATATTCATTGGGAGGACTGATGTTGAAGCTGAGACTCCAATACTTTGCGCATTTGATGTGATTTTTCATTGGAAAAGACCCTGATGCTGGCAGAGATTGAAGGTGGGAGGAGACGGGGACGACAGAGGATAAGATGGTTAGATGGCATGACTGAAAGGATGGACATGAGCTTGAGTAGGCTCAGGGAATTGGTGATGGACAGGGAAGCCTGGTGTGTTGCAGTTCAAGGGGTCTCAAAGAATTGGACACGACTGAGGAACTGAATTGAACTGAATCATGGAATCCACATAAGTATATTAAAAGTTGTCAAAAAAAAATAAAAGTTGTCAATTTCAAATTAATATTTCAGCTAGAGTCTGTTCTATTTCACTCATTTGAGCAATGAATTTTCTGTTTGACACTCTTGGAGTCAAGGAACTGGGGTGTTCTACATTTATTTAAATAAACATTAATCCTGAACTCTTTATCTGGGTTTCCCATTTTTAATTTATTCCCTTTTTCTCCAATTCTATAAACAGCAGTACCAACTACCCATTTCCACATTGCAGAAAGAGTGACTGCATCTTGGCATGTAGATCTTTCATCTCACAATGAATAAAAAGCCATATCTCCATAGTTATAACTTCAGTGCACATGCATATGCACAGGTGCACACACATACATGGACATATGTACACATATTTAACTCTAATTCTTTTCCACCAATAGATTTTTTTTGTCTTAATGACCTATAGCTCTTGCTTAGTACTCACTAACAGAAGTTTGTATATTTTTTACCACATCTCTCATTGTTTTTATATTTATATTTTAAGCAAAAGTCTGATGACTATTTTAATATTTTATTTGGATATTAATACTACACCACTTGACATTTTTCAGTAAACTTGTAATGGATTTATAATAAAATGCAAAATAATTAAGGGCTTAAATACCCAGTTGTGGATGTGACTGGTGATAGAATCAAGGTCCAATGCTCTAAAGAGCAATATTCTGTAGGAACCTGGAATGTTAGGTCCATGAATCAAAGGAAATTGGAAGTGGTCAAACGGGATGGCAAGAGTGAACATCGACAATCTAGAAATCAGCAAACTAAAATGGACTGGAATGGATGAATTTAACTCAGATGACCATTATATCTACGAATGTGGGCAGGAATCTCTTAGAAGAAATGGAGAAGACATCATGGTCAACAAAAGAGTCCGAAATGCAGTCAGATCAGATTAGATCAGATCAGTCGCTCAGTCGTGTCTGACTCTTTGCGACCCCATGAATCGCAGCACACCAGGCTTCCCTGTCCATCACCAACCCTCGGAGTTCACTCAGACTCACATCCATCGAGTCAGTGATGCCATCCAGCCATCTCATCCTCTGTCGTCCCCTTCTCCTCCTGCCCCCAATCCCTTCCAGCATCAGAGTCTTTTCCAATGAGTCAACTCTTCCCATGAGGTGGCCAAAGTACTGAAGTTTCAGCTTTAGCATCATTCCTTCCAAAGAAATCCCAAGGCTGATCTCCTTCAGAATGGACTGGTTGAATCTCCTTGCAGTCCAAGGGATTCTCAAGAGTTTTCTCCAACACCACAGTTCAAAAGCATCAACCAGTACTTGGATGCAATCTCAAAAACGACAGAGTGATCTCTGTTCATTTCCAAGGCAAACCATTCAATATCAGAGTAATCCAAGTCTATGCCCCAATCAGTAATGCTGAAGAAGCTGAAGCTGAATGGTTCTATGAAGACCTACAAGACCTTTTAGAAATAACACCCAAAAAAGATGTCCTTTTCATTATAGGGGACTGGAATGCAAAGAAACAAGTCAAGAAACACCTGGAATAACAGGCAAATTTGGTCTTGGAATATGGAATGAAGCAGGGCAAACGCTAACAGAGTTTTGCCAAGAGAACGCACTGGTTACAGCAAACACCCTCTTCCAACAAAACAAGAGAAGACTCTATACATGGAAATCACCAGATGGTGAACACTGAAATCAGGTTGATTATATTCTTTGCAGCCAAATATGGAGAAGCTCTATATAGTCAGCAAAAATAAGATGGAAAACTGACTGTGGCTCAGATCATGAGCTCCTTATTGCCAAATTCTGACTGAAATTGAAGAAAGTAGTGAAAACCACTAGACCATTCAGGTATGACCTAAATCAAATCCCTTATGATTATACAGTGGAAGTAATAAATATACTTAAGGGACTAGATCTGATAGAGTGCCTGATAAACTATGGACTGAGGTTCATGATATTGTACAGGACACAGGCATCAAGACCATCCCCATGGAAAATAAATGCAAAAAAGCAAAATGGCTGTCTGGAGAGGCCTTACCAATACCTGTGAAAAGCAGAGAAGCGAAAAACAAAGGAGAAAAGAAAAGATATAAACATCTGAATGCAGAGTTCCAAAGAATAGAAAGAAGAGATAAGAAAGACTTCCTCAGCAATCAATACAAATAAATAGAGGAAAAAAATAGAATGGGAAAGACCAGAGATCTCTTCAAGAAAGTTAGAGATACCAAGTTAACATTTTATGCAAAGATGGGCTCGATAAAGGACAGAAATGGTATGGACCTAACAGAAGCAGAAGATAGTAAGAAGAGGTGGCAAGAATACGCAGAAGAACTGTACAAAAAATATCTTCACGACCCAGATAATCACGATGGTGTGATCACTCACCTAGAGCCAGACATCCTGGAATGTGAAGTCAAGTGGGCCTTAGAAAGTGTCACTACGAACAAAGCTAATTGAGGTTATGAAATTCCAGTAGAGCTATTTCAAATCCTGAAAGATGATATGGTGAAAGCGCTGCACTCAATATGCCAGCAAGTTTGGAAAACTCGGCAGTGGCCACAGGACTGGAAAAGGTCAGTTTTCATTCCAATCCCAAAGAAAAGCAGTGCTAAAGAATGCTCAAGCTACCACACAATTGCTCTCATCTCACATGCTAGTAAAGTAATGCTCAAAATTCTCCAAGCCAGCCTTCAGCCATATGTGAACCATGCACTGTGAACTTCCAGATGTTCATGATGGTTTTAGAAAAGGCAGAGGAACCAGAGAGCAAATTGTCAACATCTGCTGGATCATCAAAAAATGAAGAGAGTTTGAGAAAAACATCTATTTCTGCTTTATTGACTATGCCAAAGCCTTTGACTGTGTGGATTACAATAAACTGTGGAAAATTCTGAAAGAAATGGGAATACCAGACCACCTGATCAGGTCAGGAAGCAACAGTTAGAACTGGACATGAAACAACAGACTGGTTCCAAATAGGAAAAGCAGTATGTCAAGGCTGTATATTGTCACCCTGATTATTTACCTTATATGCAAAGTACATCCTGAGAAATGCTGGGCTGGAAGAAGCACAAACTGGAATCAAGATTGCTGGGAGAAGTCTCAATAACCTCAAATATGCAGATGACATCAGCCTTACGGCAGAAAGTGAAGAGGAAGTCAAAATCCTCTTGATGAAAGTGAAAGACAACAGTGAAGAATTTGGCTTCAAGCTCAACATTTAGAAAATGAAGATCATGGCATCTGGTCCGATCAGTTCATGGGAAATTGATGGGGAAATAGTGGAAATAGTGTCACACTTTATTTTGGGGGTCTCCAAAATAACTGCAGAGGGTGATTGCAGCCATGAAATTAAAGGACGCTTACTCCTTGGAAGGAAAGTTATGACCAACCTAGATAGCATATTGAAAAGCAGAGACATTACTTTGCCAATAAAGGTCCATTAGTCAAGGCTATGGTTTTTCCAGTGGTCATGCATAGATGTGAGAGTTGGACTGTGAAGAAAGCTGAGCACCGAAGAACTGATGCTTTTGAACTTTGGTGTTGGAGAAGATTCTTGAGAGTCCCTTGGACTGCAAGGAGATCCAACCAGTCCATTCTAAAGGAGATATGCCCTGGGTGTTCTTTGGAATTAATGATGCTAAAGCTGAAACTCCAGTACTTTGGCCACCTCATGCGAAGAGTTGACTCATTGGAAAAGACCCTGATGCTGGGAGGGATTGGGGGGCAGGAGGAGAAGGGGACGACAGAGGATGAGATGGCTGGATGGCATCACTGACTCGATTGACTTGAATTTGAGTGAACTCTGAGAGTTGGTGATGGACAGAGAAGCCTGGCTTGCTGCAATTCATGGGGTTGCAAAGAGTCGGACACGACTGAGTGAACTGAACTGACTGATAAGTCCTTATATGATCTGGCTTCTGCAAGCTTCATGGGGCACATTTAGTGCAATTCTCTTGGTTACTACTTACTAGGCTTTTTCTTTAATTTCCTCCTTTCATTGTCCTGATTAAGGTAAGCTCTTTCTCTCTCTCATTAACCTTGGAGCCCCTATCATGATTATCCCTTTGCCTATAGTAGCCCCACTTTCTTCTTTGCCTTGACTACCTAAGAATTATTCATCAGCTATATGTCTGCCTTAACAGGATTTTCTGGAGTGTTAAACTACACTTTCCAGAGAAGTAGAAGAGAGTAGTCTGGAATCAGATCAGATCAGTCGCTCAGTCGTGTGAGACTCTTTGCGACCCCATGAACTGCAGCACGCCAGGCCTCCCTATCCATCACCAGCTCTCGGAGGTCACTCAGACTCACATTCATCGAGTCAGTGATACCATCCAGCCATCTCATCCTCTGTCGTCCCCTTCTCCTCCTGCCCTCAATCCCTCCCAGCATCAGAGTCTTCTCCAATGAGTCAACTCTTCGCATGAGGTGGCCAAAATACTGGAGTTTCAGCTTTAGCATCATTCCTTCCGAAGAAATCCCAGGGCTGATCTCCTTCAGAATGGACCGGTTGGATCTCCTTGCAGTCCAAGGGACTCTCAAGAGTCTTCTCCAACACCACAGTTCAAAAGCATCAATTCTTCGGTGCTCAGCCTTCTTCACAGTCCAGCTCTCACTCCCATACATGACCACAGGAAAGACCATAGCCTTGACTAGGCGAACCTTTGTTGGCAAAGTGATGTCTCTGCTTTTGAATATGCTGTCTAGGTTGGTCATAACTCTCCTTCCAAGGGGAAAGCGTCTTTTAATTTCATGGCTGCAGTGTCCATCTGCAGTGATTTTGGAGCCCAGAAAAATAAAGTCTGACACTGTTTCCACTGTTTCTCCATCTATTTCCCATGCAGTGATGGGACCAGATGCCATGATCTTCGTTTTCTGAATGTTGAGCTTTAAGCCAAGCTTTTCACTCTCCACTTTCACTTTCATCAAGAGGCTTTTGAGTTCCTCTTCACTTTCTGCCATAAGGGTGGTATCATCTGCATATCTGAGGTTATTGATATTTCTCCCGGCAATCTTGATTCCAGCTTGTGTTCCTCCAGTCCAGCATTTCTCATGATGTACTCTGCATATAAGTTAAATAGAAACTAATTATTTTCTTTTATGCTTATCTGTCACTCCCTTCAGAGCATTATATGTTGATACATAATATGAATTTTTACTCATCTCTATTAGCGGCCAGTCAGTTCCAAAAAGACAATAATCACAAACTCCGTTTGACTAGAGTTTTAGCCTTCAATCAGCTGCATATAATAGGCTTTTAATATTAAAATTAAGTAATAGGTATATTTTAGATATTGTTTACTTTTTATACTTTTTTTAAGTATTAGTATATGTTTCTTTGGGTAAGTCAGAATTATAGTATATTTTGTCATTTACTTAAAGTAATTTTTAAAATATAATTGATATTCCAATAAATTAATGCATGTTTTTAAATATGTAAGGCTTTGACAATAACAGAACTTCTTAGTGTCCATACCAATTTACAGTGAGTAAACGGTCATGTGACTGCAGTTTACTTTAAACAAAATAATAAACTTAGTTGTGTTATAAAAGTGCTCTTATATGTGAATAATTCAACAGTAAATATCTCATGTTTGATTCTATATATCAGTGTTTATTTTAAAATTGTGTATATACCATGTCATAATGACATACGGTATAAAAATAATCTAAAAAAAACTATTTCAAGTTCAAACTTAAAAATTAATTCTGTCATGTGTTAATCAGAAAGGATTGTATATTAGTGAGGATTGTATGTTTTAAGTGCTATAAATCCAGCTTGAACTACACTAAACAAGTAGAGCATTTAATGGCACATGTTACTAAAACTTTAAAATTAAGACATACACATGGAAAATTAAAACTTTCCAGGCTTCTGGATTATTCTAACCAGTTCAATTCTTTCACCTGCCAAGCTGTATCATTCTGCTAAAGTCAGTTTTATTTAAGAATTGGTGCTTACTCATTACAAGGTTCTAATCAATAAGGTGACATTATCTCTTTGCTCATCCATGAGGAAAAAGGGAGAGACAGGGAGAGTGAAGGAGGGAAAGAGGGAAATGGGAAGGAAGGAAGAGGAAGGGAGGGAGAGATTCCAAATTAATAATGACAATAATACATTATCATCATCATAAAATACCTAGGATTCACTGTGATGGGACAAAATTAAGACGGACTTACAAGCATGCTAAGTTACTTCAGTCGTGTCCAACTCTTTGTGACCCTATGGACTGTAGCCTGCCAGGCTCCTCTGTCCATGGAATTCTCCATGCAAGTATACTAGAGTGGGTAGCCATTTGCTTTTCCAACACTAACACTTCTTTTTACTTAAACTAATCACTGTGCTTCATAGGAAAACCATAGACTGACTGGGTAAATCCATTACAAGAGTTATGGATTTAAATATATTACCAAAGCTTAGTGGGTTCCTCACTTAGATCTGAGCTGGAATGAATTTCACTCTAACTATGTGACTGCTATACAATACAGATATCATTTCAAAGAAAGAAATTCTTAAAATTGTAGGAAAGAAGAAATAAATTTAAAAATGTTGAAAAGTAATTCTGGCTATCTTGAATGTTGAAAAGATCAGGCTACCTATAACAGATCACATTTAAAAATTTGATAAATTAGGTAATAAAATACCACATGCAAAATCTGTTTATTTATATTTAATGAAGATCTTTCCCACATACAATAGCATGTATTTTAAGTAGAGTCTTCATTAGGATAACAACTGTATCATTCAAATCCACTTGGTTTCAAAAGCCCTTCAGTTTTAACCCACAAGCACACATATACATAAAATTGAATGTTATTTCTTACACAAATTAGATTTTCTTTAAAAAATTTATTTGTATTAAAATCATATATTTTCTCTATGTTAAAAAGTTATTATGGATAAGAAGAAGAGAAATTAAACATACTTTATTAGGTAATACTAAGTTTTCATCTACATAAACATATTAACCTTAGCAATCCTATTGCATAATTACAGTCCATTATATTTGTGTATAATTCTAGTTTATGAGAATTGAATTATATATCACAGACATTGTTCCCTTAATTCATTTTATGTATCAAATACTAGAAAATGATAAAAAGCAAAAGACATCATATAATAAAGGTTTAATTTCAAGTGCCCTATTTTTTCCTAGAGTAGAGTTTTTATAAAAGAATTCCTTACAAAAATAATCCTATCTACTAAATCTAATTAACTTTCTAGAGAAGGTTTTATTGTCTTCTTTTATATAGAAGAAAGACTATCTTTAGCAATGATTTACATGATGCATATAAACAAAGAGGGCATTTCTAAGATTCTCTCCAAAACAGTGAGATCTGTTTAAAACACAATAAACTGTGTCTTTTGTAGAATTAATCATTGAAACTTTATTTGAATGGCCATTCTTTCTTTCATTCTACAAACTGGGAGAACAGTGTAGCAGCTGTTTGCCTTGAAAGTTTGTAGACGTGGGCCTCACATACAATTTTGTTTTGTTGCTATAGCAATCGCTACAGGGAAACAAAAATAAAAGAAAATTAATCCACCTTACCATTTAGCTTCCTAGAATGCACCCCCTATGTGGTGAGTGCAATAATTAAATCTTGTTTACTGTGTTTTCTTTAAAACCTTTGATATTCTTGATGATATCATCATTGCCTGATTGACTTTTCAGGTTAGGAAAACAACCAAAATTAATTGCCCTAATCTTCACTCAAGGACAACACATACATTTTAAGCTAAAGCAGCAAATTGCATTTTTTTTCACTTTTAAACAGCTGGAGATTTTGTATTTCCTTTTCATTTCCTTTTTTGTATTATAAAAAAACACATTCTCAGGGAAAGAAAAATGGTTGTGATCCACAGGTTAAGATTCTGAATATAGAGCTTGAAATGAACAGAACAAAAGAATTTGCTCTTAGACTAATGCAACTTCCCTCATGATACATAATGACTGCAGTAAGAGGAAACTTTTCATATCAAGAAGTCAGTTTAAAGGAAGATGTAGTTTAAATTGGGCTGAATATATTAAATTCTAACAGCAAATTGTTTTCAAAATTGTTTTAAATTCTTTCCTCAGATTTGTATGCAATAGAGTTAATGTATATTAAAAATCTATAAACACTATGCAAGATTATCCCAGACAATGACAAAAACAAAAAAAGTAGTTTAAATGCATTAGTCTTTTTTGATTTTGTAGCCATTGTCCATTTAACATAGATGAATATGAAGAATTTCACATATCACATCATAGGCATGAATTTCTACTGATTAATCAAAGAAACAACAATTTCTGTCTTTAGGAAAATAGTCAGCTATAAGTTACCAGCACATCCTAACATTTACTCTAATTACCTAAAATCAACACCAGATATTCTTTCAATTCCTCCATTGTTTTACTTGTTCTCAACTGTCAATTTCCCTTTATGCCCTTGAATAACTATTCCTATTTGTTTCCACTTTTCTGATGAACTCGTATCCCTTTCATAAAAGCAGAAAGCTTTTCATTTTCTAGATAACATGGAGACTAATAATAATCTCCTAAAACTTGCTATATTGCAATTATAAAATTTATATGGCTGCACACATTGTATTTCTCATTTTCTCCATGCCACAGGAGGCAATATCTTTCTTCTGTTTGAAAGCAATCTTTGCATCTGTTATTAACTGCTTCTTTCTCACAATGCTATAGATAATTAAAAATTTCTTCTATTCCACCTTCTCAATTTCAATCCTCTCAAGCTATATCCTTTTATTTGTCAAGCAAATTTCTACTAAGACAATATTTATCTCTGAATCCCTGAAGGAAGGAAGGTGTATGCTTCACATTTTGGTCTTTTCCTTGACAATATTAAATATACTCCTTGTTAATACAGAGTAATTTCAAGTTATGTCTTAAGCATAACTTGAAAATCTCTGTAATTATTTATGGATCAACCCTAAATTTAGTTAGTTATTCCAGATTGAAGTTTATCTAATGATTGCTTTTTTTCCTTTCTCTCCTGAATTCATTCTTAACTGGAGGTTGTTTGTAGTAATGATATTTCTCCAACACTTGCTTCCCTTTTTATATTTTCCTATCTTCCTTCAACATAAATGCTATAGAGAGAAAATTTTGAAAATCTTGGCTTAAGAAAAACCTACATTAATATACAAAGTGAAATTTAATCTCAGAAATATCCGAAAACAACTAAAACAGTACAGGCAGGCATTTTTGTGGCTATTTTCTATTTTTTTCTTATTAAGAATCTGGTGATATCAGATACTTAATAAGAATTCTTGGTTTCAAACTAACACCCTTTGAAAGTGACAGACTCTTTCAACAGTAATATCAAGATAAGAAATTAGCCACAGAAAGTAGTATCATCCTTTCATTTTGGGCCTGTTTTAGTTTCTTTCTAGGTCTAGATATTCTCTCACATATTCCACATTGTCTTGATCAATGACATTTGTACTGGAATTACTAGTGTGGTCTCATTGTATTTATAATATTTTTAAAATGTGTTTTCAAAAATTAGTTTTTAAAATAAGTATATATGATAAAAATAAATTCCAAGCAGCACATATTTTATGGTATTTACAATCTTAAGAACCTTGCTTGGAGCAATCATGGAAGTCACATTATGTAATAATAATTGCAGTAATTAAGTGAGGAAGTCAGTTAACTAAGGTGGCACTAAATAAGCCTAAGTAAGCAACTTGAAACTTAAAGTAGAAAAGACTCTCACAATACCTCAAAGGGAATATAAGCAATATTTGATTAATAACTATGAATGGACTATATAACCTTTAAAAATTGTAGTGACCTTTAAAAATCACAATATAGTGATTGACTATACTATACAACCATAAGTCATATAATATTGTATAGCAAAAATACCTTAAAGAAAGAAAAAAAATTCAAATCTAAGAACAAGCAGTTGAAAAGAACCAATTAGACTTCCCCTTAAAGGCAATATTTTTATATCCAATTAGTGAATACCCTTGCTTTTTCTGCCTTGTTCTTTATAAGATGTTTCCCCTTAGCTCCAGTCATCCCAGTGACCCTAATCACTTTCATTTGTGTGCTTTCCCAATGGAATCAACATTTCCTAAAATAATCTCTTGAAAATAGCATACGTCATTTACTAATAATCATTTCATATATTAAAAATCAGCACCTTTCTGATGGCTCAGTTAGTAAAGAATGTAACTGAAATGTGGGAGACCCAAGTTTGATCCCTGGGTCAAGAAGATCCCCTATGGAAGGGAATGGCTACCCACTCTAGTATTCTTGACTGGAGAATTCCATGGACAGAGGAACTTGGCAGGCTACAATCCATGTGATCACAAAGAGTTGCAGATTACCAACTGCAATACTGTAAATGGAGGGAGAGGGGACATTTCCAATGGCTTTATTTTGATTGCTTTATAGTGGGCATAACTGCCAGTGAATTATTTCTCTCTTCAAAGGTTTTTAAACTCCTTCAAGAAAACTTCTAAATCTGAGAAAAAGCCTTTCCATTATGTATGTATTAAATTTATATAAGTCTCCCAATAGAGGTTAGGCTAGGTATCAAGACATGTGCAAACAATACATGCACACACACACACACACACACACATATATATACACTCTGATATAAAACCTAGATCTATATTTTGACATCTCAGTTTATTAAATTTATTCATCTTATTAAGTGAGTCAGTTCAGTTCAATCACTCAGTTGTTTCTGACTCTTTGCCACCCCCACGCCAGGCCTCCCTGTCCAACATGAACTCACGGAGTCCACCCAAATCCATGTCCATTGGGTTGATGATGCCGTCCAACCATCTCATCCTCTGTCGTCCCCTTTTCCTCTGCTCTCAATCGTTCCAAGCATCATGGTCTTTTCAAATGAGTCAACTCTTTACATCAGGAGGGCCAAAGTATTGGAATTTAAGCTTCAACATCTCTTGTAGTCCAAGGGACTCTCAAGAGTCTTCTTGAACACCACAGTTCAAAAGCATCAAATCTTTGGCGTTCAGCTTTCTTCACAGTCCAACTCTCACATCCATACATGACCACTGGAAAAACCATAGCCTTGACTACACAGACCTTTGTTGACAAAGTAATGTCTCTGCTTTTTAATATGCTGTCTAGATTGGTCATAACATTCCTTCCAAGGAGTAAATGTCTTTTAATTTCATGGCTGAAATCACCCTCTGCAGTGATTTTAGAGCCCCCAAAAATAAAGTCAGCCACTGTTTTCTCTGTTTCCCCATCTATTTCCCATGAAGTGATGGGACCAGAGCTTTAAGCCAACTTTTACACTCTCTTCTTTCATTTTCATCAAGAGACTCTTTAGTTCTTCTTCACTGTCTGCCATAAAGGTGATGTCATCTGCATATCTGAGGGTACTGATATTTCTCCCGGCAATCTTGATTCCAGCTTGTGCTTCTTCCAGCCTAGTGTTTCTCATTATGTACCCTGTATATAAGTTAAATAAGCAGGGTGACAATATACAGCCTTGACGTACTCCTTTTCCTATTTGGAACCAGCCTGCTCTTCCATGTCCAGTTCTAACTGTTGCTTCCTGACCTGCATACAGGTTTCTCAAGAGGCAGGTCAGGTGGTCTGGTATCCCAATCTCTTTCAGAAATGTCCACAGTTTATTGTGATCCACACAGTCAAAGACTTTGGCATAGTCAATAAAGCAGAAATAGATGTTAGTAAATGTTGTTAAAATGATATCAGAAACAAAATAATTAAATCAATTATGTCTGCCCTATTTTCTAATAATGAGGAGTTGCTTAGTCATGTCCAACTGTTTGCAACCCCATAGACAGTAGCCCACCATGCCCCTCTGTCCATGGGATTCTCCAGGCAAGAACACTGGAGTCAGTTGCAATTTCTTCTCCAAAAGGAACTATGGAAAGAAGGAAAATGAAGTCGGTCAGTCGTGTTCGACTCTGCAACCCCATGGACTATAGCCTACTAGGCTCCTCCATCCATGGAAATTTCCATGAGGAGTACTGGAGTGTGTTGCCATTTCCTTCTCCAATGAAGGATTAGTTTTTGTTTATCAAAATGTACTAACTGTGACTTCCCTGTTGGTACAGTAGATAGGATCTGCCTGTCAATGCAGAGGACATGGGTTCAATCCATCATTCAGGGTGATTCCACATGTCACAGAGCTCCTAAACCCATAAGCCACAACTACTGAACCCACATTCTAGAGCCTGTGAGTCGCAACTACTGAACCGATGTGTTGCAGCTACTGATGTCTGTTTGCTAGAGCCTGTGCCCAGCGACAAGAGAAGCCACCATAATGAGAGTCCTGTATACTGCAACTAGAGTGTTTCCCCCACTAGCGACAACTCGAGAAAGCTCACACAGAGCAAAAAAGAACCAGCATAACCAAAAAACAAAAAAAAATCCCATATCAACCATCATCATTGTAAAATCAAATCTTACAATGAGACAGGCTCTCATATATTATTTTTTGACTGGAAAACAAATAGGCAATAATATAAAATATAATGAAATTATCTTTCTATTTAGATAGATGGTATGGCATGATTTAGGACTTCATAAGATTAATATAAAATATTGCATTTTAATTTGTGAAAATTCATAAATGAATACAGTATAAAAACTAAATGGCACTTTTCAAAGTGTTTATTAATGAATATTACTTATCAAATATATTACCTGTATTCAGAAATTTCATTAAAATATGAACAATTTTTGTATTCTTAATTGTAAAATAAAACTCTAAGAGATTCAGTGTTAAGAATAATAAATTTATATAAAAATAAAAGAAAATTACATCCATTTTAAAAAAGTATAGTTAAGTGTACGCCATATATTGAAATACATAAAAGTTTGATGTAGGTGTTTATGACATTGGTAATAAAAGGCCCCTTTGTAAAACAGGATGGAATGTAATAAATTAAATAATTAAAAATGAATTAAATAATTAAAATAGTATTATCAGAAGAAATACTTAAACTCTGGAGATCATCCATGTATTTATTTAATACTTGAAATATGTTACCTGTGTTTTAAAAAAATAATGTTAACAAATTCCAGGACTGTGCCTACATGAAGACAATTGTGCAGACTGGGTAGAATAGTGTTAACTAATTCCCTAGCAAATATGTGAATTTCATCAGCATCATGAAAGCTCTTATTAATTCCCCACACACCTTACATTAATTCTTAATTAGTAACTAAAAATGTCAAAGCCAAATTGGAAATGCTTTACAAATTAAAAATAAATGAATTATTAGCAATACTATCCAAAAGAAAACCAAAATTGTTTCTCATTACATGGTATAGTGTATTGCTAACATTCATAATGACTTTAATTATGTTTAGATTAGTAAATTTATGATAATTTTCCTAATGGTGAATTATAATTGTGTACAAGTTGGTGATAAAAATAAGAAAGATGATTTGTTGTATGAAAATATATCAATCTGAATGTCTACAGAGCCATGTTAATTTTTTTTTTTTTTAGGGAACTAATTTATTTTTATTTTTCTGAAAACATTAGGAACTATCAAAAAACAAAGTTGAATATCTGGCCATATCAAAAGCAAAATACAAGTAAAAACAACATTCAGAAATCATATTTAATCATAGAGAAATGTTTTAAAATATCAAATTTAACACTTTCCTCCATAAAGGAAAACAAGTTTAATAAACCACAACACTGAAGTGGAGTTTAACTAATTGTTTAAAATAAAAATTAAAAGAGAAAAAACACTCCATTCCCACCCTGGAATCCCATCATATATAAAATAATATGCTCAAAAGTTAGTGGAAATAAACAACTGGTAAACTTGAAAATAAATCTTTCAATGAATGAACTCATATTCCAACAGAACACAGTACTACCTCATATTTGCAGATCTCATATTTGCAGAACAGCTTTTGTCACACTTAGGCCTTATCAAATACAAATATAAAAGGGGATTAAAACAAACTACTAAATCAAAATCTTTATGTAGAGTAGCAGCTTTCACAAAATAAAACTAACCTAGTTCCATACAATTGTATGCATATAGCCAATTTTATTCCCAGAGTCCCAGAGTCTTGCACTATCAAAATAAAAGTATCTTTGTCTTGAAAAAAGTCTGATGAAGGCACCAAAATCCTATTATTCATGTTCCTCCAATGATACTTAGAATGCTCTTATCATCCTTTCAAAATAACTTCAACTTATTAAGAGTTAACATTCTAAAAATATATAAGGAAGTGCCAGCTTCATCTGCATTAGCAAGGTCCTTTCTATTCACATAGCATGGGTTGGCCTTTCATTCACCTCTGACTCTTTGCAACCCCATGGACGGTAGCCCACCAGGCTCCCCAGTCCACAGAATTCTCCAGGCAAGAATACTGGAGTGGTTTGCCATTTCCTTCTCCAGAGTAAATGTCTACAGAGCCATGTTAATTTTTAATAAAACCTTTCAGAATTTTTAATAGTAACTTCTTAAATTCAGAACATCATTTTGAAAGAGAAACAACTGGGAAAAACATCTAAGGAGGGAAAAGAATATGTGTTTGTATTCAATGTCTTTAAACACTAGAAATCTGCAAAATAAGATGCATTGTATCTGCCCATCTGGGTAAATTTAATAATACAACTATGTTAACTTATTTTATTTGAAGAGACAGGAAGAGTAATTGGCTAAAATGTGCATGTGCTCAGTTGTTGTCTGACTGCTTGTCACTCCATGGTTTGTAGCCTGTCAGACTCCTCTGTCCATATGATTTCCCTGGAAAGAATACTGGGAGTGGGTTGCCATTTCCTTCTCTAGGGTATCTTCCTGATCCATGGTCTTTCCTGTGGTCATGTATGGATGTGAGAGCTGGACTGTGAAGAAGGCTGAGCGCCGAAGAATTGATGCTTTTGAACTGTGGTGTTGGAGAAGACTCTTGAGAGTCCCTTGGACTGCGAGAAGATCCAACCAGTCCATTCTGAAGGAGATCAATCCTGGAATTTCTTTAGAAGGAATGATGCTAAAGCTGAAACTCCAGTATTTTGGTCACCTCATGCGAAGAGTTGACTCATTGGAGAAGACTCTGATGCTGGGAGGGATTGAGGGCAGGAGGAGAAGGGGACGACAGAGGATGAGATGGCTGGATAGCATCACTGACTCGATGGATGCGAGTCTGAGTGACCTCCAGGAGCAGGTGATGGACAGGGAGGCCTGGCGTGCTGCGGTTCATGGGGTCGCAAAGAGTCGGACACGACTGAGCGACTGATCTGATCTGATCTGATCTGATCCAAGTATCGAATTGTCAGGCAGATGCTTTACCTCTGTGCCAGTTGGGAAGCCCCTATTGGCTAAAAGCCAATCAACAAATTATAGCATGAATTAAAAATGGGGAAAAGACAAATGAGGAAAGAAAACCAATAGCAAAGAAATGAATCTTTAATAACTTTATTATATGTTCAAATCCTTAAATAGTAAATATATATATATATATGTGCTAAATGCAAGCAGGTCTTTTATTACTAGATGCACAAAACAAAAATTTTTCATAAACATTATAGATTTAAGGGCCTAGATCTGATAAATAGAGTGCGTTATGAAATATGGAATGAGGTTCATGACATTGTACAGGAGACAGGGATCAAGACCATCCCCATGGAAAAGAAATGCAAAAAAGCAAAATGGCTGTCTGGGGAGGCCTTGCAAATAGCTGTGAAAAGAAGAGAAGCAAAAAGCAAAGGAGAAAAGGAAAGATATAAACATCTGAATGCAGAATTCCAAAGAATAGCAAGAAGAGATAAGAAAGCCTTCTTCAACGATCAATGCAAAGAAATAGAGGAAAACAACAGAATGGGAAAGACTACAGATCTCTTCAAGAAAATCAGAGATACCAAAGGAACATTTCATGCAAAAATGGGCTCGATAAAGGACAGAAATGGTATGGACCTAAAGAAGCAGAAGATATTAAGAAGAGGTGGCAAGAATACACAGAAGAACTGTACAAAAAAGAGCTTCACGACCCAGATAATCACGATGGTGTGATCATTGACCTAGAGCCAGACATCCTGGAATGTGAAGTCAAGTGGGCCTTAGAAAGCATCACTACGAACGAAGCTAGTGGAGGTGATGGAATTCCAGTGGAGCTATTCCAAATCCTGAAAGATGATGCTGTGAAGGTGCCGCACTCAAGATGCCAGCAAATTTGGAAAACTCAGCAGTGGCCACAAGATTGGAAAAGGTCAGTTTTCATCCCAATCCCAAAGAAAGGCAATGCCAAAGATTGCTCAAACTACTGCACAATTGCACTCATCTCACACGCTAGTAAAGTAATGCTCAAAATTCTCCAAGCCAGGCTTCAGCAATATGTGAACCATGAAATTCCTGATGTTCAAGCTGGTTTTAGAAAAGGCAGAGGAACCAGAGATCAAATTGCCAACATCCGCTGTATCATGGAAAAAGCAAGAGAGTTCCAGAAAAACATCTATTTCTGCTTTATTGACTATGCCAAAGCCTTTGACTGTGTGGATCACAGTAAACTGCTGAAAATTCTGAAAGAGATGGGAATACCAAACCACCTGATCTGCCTCTTGAGAAATCTGTATGCAGGTCAGGAAGCAACAGTTAGAACTGGTCATGGAACAACAGACTCGTTCCAAATAGGAAAAGGAGTACATCAAGGCTGTATATTGTCACCATGTTTGTTTAACTTATATGCAGAGTACATCATGAGAAATGCTGGACTGAAAGAAGCACAAGCTGGAATCAAGATTGCCGGGAGAAATATCAATAACCTCAGATATGCAGATGATACCACCCTTATGGCAGAAAGTGAAGAGGAACTCAAAAGCCTCTTGATGAAAGTGAAAGTGGAGAGTGAAAAGCTTGGCTTAAAGCTCAACATTCAGAAAACGAAGATCATGGCATCTGGTCCCATCACTACATGGGAAATAGATGGAGAAACAGTGGAAACAGTGTCAGACTTTATTTTTCTGGGCTCCAAAATCACTGCAGATGGTGACTGCAGCCATGAAATTAAAAGACGCTTACTCCTTGGAAGGAAAGTTATGACCAACCTAGATAGCATATTCAAAAGCAGAGACATCACTTTGCCAACAAAGGTTCGCCTAGTCAAGGCTATGGTCTTTCCTGTGGTCATGTATGGATGTGAGAGTTGGACTGTGAAGAAGGCTGAGCGCCGAAGAATTGATGCTTTTGAACTGTGGTGTTGGAGAAGACTCTTGAGAGTCCCTTGGACTGCAAGGAGATCCAACCAGTCCATTCTGAAGGAGATCAACCCTGGGATTTCTTTGGAAGGAATGATGCTAAAGCTGAAACTCCAGTATTTTGGCCACTTCATGCAAAGAGTTGACTCATTGGAGAAGACTCTGATGCTGGGAGGGATTGGGGTCAGGAGGAGAATGGGACGACAGAGGATGAGATGGCTGGATGGCGTCACTGATTCAATGAATATGAGTCTGAGTGACCTCCGGGAGTTGGTAATCGACAGAGAGGCCTGGCGTGCTGCAGTTCATGGGGTCGCAACGAGTCGGACACGACTGAGCCACTTATCGGATCTGATCTGAATAAAGTGTAATGCAAATAAATATTGAAAATGTGTGTGGGTAAAACACAAAGTTTGTTCTTGAAGGCAATAATCATTCTGGGGAAAATTTTTGCAACAAGTTACCAACACCAATTTAAATCCTTAAAATACTTAAAATCATGTAATAACATATACATATATGGTAATATGTATAAAATGTCCCAAGAGAATTATATATCTACTACACATGTAGATAAAATATATCCACATAGATAAATTAGATAAAATCAAAACTATACAATTAATAAAACAAATAAAATGTGCAAAAAACGATATATTTTCAAATATATAATATTTATATATATTATACAGATTTAAATTTTTAACATTTAAATATCTGTACTCTATCAAGAGGAAAAACAAGCTCTAGAACAAGATGCATATATACTAACATCTACCAAGTTTATTGATACGAGTTAATATTGAAATGAGTTCAACACCAAGTTTTGCAATTTGTTGACATGGAATGCCTGTCTTATTTAGATCTCTTTTAATGTCTTTCAACAATTTTAATGTATTTTTCAGTCTACAGGATTTGCACTCCTTTGGTTAAGTTTATTGAAAGTTGCAATGACATTGTTTTTTAAATTTTTATTTCAAATATTTTGTTACATAAATAGAAATATTTTTTATATGTCAGTCCTACATCATGACACCTTCCTAATATAAGAAAATTATTACTTCTAGTAGTCTTTTATGACAACTTTGCCATTTTGGATATCCAGGGTCATAAAGACAGGGAAGCCTGGCATGCTGAAGTCCATGAAGTCTCATAGAGTCAGATATGACTTAGTGACTGAACAAGGATTATATTGTTTGTGAATAAAAATAGCATTATTTATTCCTTTCTGATTTGACTAATTTTAATTAGTTTCTTTACTTTTCTGCCTCTTTTACTTTGGGGTCCTTATTTCACTGGGCAGAATTTTTGATGCTTGAAATAACAAGTGAAATACTTGCCTTATTCCCTATCTGGGGGAGGGAAGAATCATTTTTTCACTACCAAAGGTGTTGTTAACTGTCGTTTTTTTTTATACTGCTTTCTATCAGGAACAGTAAATTTCCTTTTATTCCTACTCTGCCTCAAATGTTTTTTATGAATGGATTTTGGAAAATGATTTTTGTGCACCATTGAGATGATCATGCAGTTTGCCATTTATACTATCAATATGATTGCTACATTAATTGTATTTTAAATGTTAAAGGAATTTTGCATTCCTTGGAGAACATGACTTATTTATATACATGTCACATATACAAAAAAAAATAAGGTGTATACTCCTTTTTATATATTGCTATATATATAAAATCTTATTTTTTGTAGACTTTTTATCTATATTAATGAAGAAAATTAGTCTTTATCTTCTATAGCCACTCTAGCTTTCTTATTGCTGGTTTGCATAGTATACATTTTTTCCATCCTAAAACATTCAGTCTATCTGTGTCTTTGAGTCAACAGTGTGTCTCTTGAAGACTTCAGAGATTTGAATTGGTTTTTGTGTTACTATGACTCCCTCTTCTTTGGGTAGAGTATTCAGTGCCCCTGTACTTTATGGGTCAACTTTCTCTTGTTTATTCAAGTTTTTATATTTGGTTTTAGTGTTTAACAGTTTGGTTATGCTGTGCCCAGATGTGAATTAGTTTCTGTTTATAATATTTAGATATTTTTAAGCTTCTTAATTCTGTAGAGTAGCACTTTTCTTCAAATTTGGGAACTATTCAGCCATTATTTTTTTTTTTCCCCTTCATGTTCTAAATGCCCCATTATTCATAAGTTGATATACTTGATAACTGTTTTCAAATCTCTCATCTCTTTTCATTCATTGTTGTTTAATCCTTCTGTATTTCAGAAAGAACAATTTACATTCAAGATTATGACCAACCTAGATAGCATATTCAAAAGCAGAGACATCACTTTGCCAACAAAGGTTCGCCTAGTCAAGGCTATGGTCTTTCCTGTGGTCATGTATGGATGTGAGAGCTGGACTGTGAAGAAGGCTGAGCGCCGAAGAATTGATGCTTTTGAACTGTGGTGTTGGAGAAGACTCTTGAGAGTCCCTTGGACTGCAAGGAGGTCCAACCGGTCCATTCTGAAGGAGATCAGCCCTGGGATTTCTTTGGAAGGAATAATGCTAAAGCTGAAACTCCAGTATTTTGGCCACCTCATGCGAAGAGTTGACTCATTGGAGAAGACTCTAATGCTGGGAGGGATTGAGGGCAGGAGGAGAAGGGGACGACAGAGGATGAGATGCCTGGATGGCATCACTGATTCGATGAATGTGAGTCTGAGTGACCTCTGAGAGCTGGTGATGGACAGGGAGGCCTGGTGTGCTGCAGTTCATGGGGTCGCAAAGGGCTGGACACGACTGAGCGACTGATCTGATCTGATCTGATCATTAAGTTTGGACCTCCGTGGTGGCTCAGTGATAAAGAATCCTGTTAATGACGTCTGCTAATACAGGAGTCATGAGTTTGATCCCTGCTAAGGAATATTCCTTACTGAAGGAAATGGCAACCCACCTCAGTATTCTTCCCTGGAAAACTCCGTGGACAGAGGAGCCCAGCAGGCTACAGTCCATAGGATCACAAAGAGGCGGACATGACTTAAGGACTGAACAATCTTTAAGTTTGCCTCCTGGCTCAGTGGTAAAGAATCTAACTGCCATTTCAGGAGATGTGGGCTGGATCCCTGAGTTAGTAAGATCCCCTGGAGAAGGAAATGGCAAACCACTCCAGTATTTTTGCCTGGAAGACCCATGTACAGAGGAGGCTGGTGGGCTCCTAAACAACTAAATGACAATGGTCATTAAATATACGCAGTATTTTTTTCTGCCATCTTTAAATCTGCACCTATAAAAATAATTATTTATTGTGCTTTAAGCTATATAAGTATATTTGGTTCATTTTCTAAAATGTCTTTCTTTTATTAAGAATCTCATTTTATGTCCCATTGTCATATTTTCTTTAATTTTTAGCCATTACATTCTTTATATCCTTGTGAATATTTGTAGTATCTGCTTTAGCTGCTTTTTAAATGCAATATATGCCTACTGTGCTTCAAAATTGTTTCTGTTAGCTGCTACCTGCTTTACCCCTCTGTGAGTATGTTGCAAATCTATTTCTTTGTATTTTTCCAATAATTTTTATTGAAAAGTAGACATTTTAGATAATATAATTAAAACTTTGAATTCTGATCCCCACCAGGGTTTGTTTCTGGGCTGTTGATATTTTGTTTGTTTGCTTGTTTATTTAGCAACTTGCCTGGACTAATTCTATGGAGCCTGTTTATCCAGTGATAGGTGGTCACTGATTTATTTTCAATTTTAATTTTATATATGTTTGTGTGTATGCGTGTGTGGGTGTCATATTTTAAGTTCACTCCTTCTTAGGGGTAATTTCACTGTTTTTACTTTTTTTCTCATGTCTTTGCATGTTCATTTGATTTCACATTCTGAAAGCATTTGTGGATTCCTAGGACATTTCCTG
Organism: Tragelaphus eurycerus; assembly: GCA_935064755.1. Taxonomy (NCBI): domain Eukaryota; kingdom Metazoa; phylum Chordata; class Mammalia; order Artiodactyla; family Bovidae; genus Tragelaphus; species Tragelaphus eurycerus. The sequence continues at coordinate 46,234,493 of CAKXYN010000007.1, read as the reverse complement.
CTCCCTTCTAAGTTTGCCTGTAGACAGGCAGGCTGTGAGTGACTTTATCAAGACTACTGTGACTGTTCCATTGTCTTCATTTTCCTTTTAACTTTCTGGTTAGTCTGCCAGTCTATTGCTTGCCTTATCGAGGATTTCAGATCCAAGTTTGCAGAGATATGGGTCTCCTTAGTTTACTTGATGGCTGATATATCAACTGCTTCTGATAAAAAGCAGGGGCATCTGTTTTTTTCTTACTCTCTGCTCCAAGGCAGGCAACTCTTCATGTGTAACAAGTTGCCAGTTTTGTTTTTCAATGTTAGCCCAAATATACAAGAACTACTAAACTGATGGAGCTGGGGCAATGAGATCAACCCTAAATTTGTCAACCTTCGTATTTTTAGAAACTTCTTGTCTGAGCCTGTTAAGTGCTGCAGACTTTGTATATGTAGTAAGGTTTTAGGCTAAGCTTTATATTTTAGGTTGTTTTCAAGGAGGGGTCTTTAGGTTGGTGGTAATCTCTGGGTATTGACTGATTTAGAAGCAAAAGTTTTTTTCTTTCTAGAATAAGTCTCCAATGAAGAACTTCATATCTACCTAATTTTAAAGCTAAGCAAATTTTTAATAAACACTATCCTATCAGCAAAATTCCTATTAGGCAAAAACTTTTCATTGTTTTTGTTGTTGTTGTTTTGGATTATTGATTATATTCATATATTTTTTACTTGAAGCATAGTTGATTTGCAATGTTGTATTAGTTTCTGGTGTACAGCAAAGTGGTTCAGTTAAACATATATATTCTTTTTCATATTATTTTTTATTATGCTTTATTAAATGATATTAAATATAATTCCTTGTGTTATACAATATAATTCCTTTGTTGTTTACTCATTCTATATATAATAGTTTGTTTCTTTTAGTCCCAAACTCCTAATCCATTCCTCATCTGTGACACCCCATCCCCAACCTTGGCAATCATAATTGTGTTCACTATGGTTCTGAATCTTCTTCTGTTTCATAAATAAGTTCACTTGTGTCATATGTTGGAATCACATATAGGTGATATCATATAATATTTAGCTTAGTCTTTCTGCCTTAATGTATTTAGTATGATAATCTCCAGGTCCATCCATGTAGCTATAAATGGCATTATTACATTCTGCTATGAAATTAGTTTAAGTGAATGTTAAATATATAAATTTATCAATTTTAAGGAATAATTGCTATTTAGAAATCATACAATTGATTAATAAAGCGAATCAACATAGTCAGTCAGTAGAGTTGCTCAATCGTGTCTGACTCTTTTCAGCCCCATGGACTGCAGAACTCCAGGCTTCCCTGTCCATCACCCAACTCCCGGAGCCTACTCAAACTCATGTCCATTAAGTTGTTAATGCCATCAATCCCATCTCATCCTCTGTGGCCCCCTTCTACTCCCACCTTCAATCTTTCCCAGAATCAGGGTCTTTTTACATGAGTCAGTTCTTCACATCAGGTGGCCAAAGTATTGGAGTTTTAGCTTCAGCATCAGTCCTTCCAGAGAATATTCAGGATTGATTTCCTTTAGGATGGACAGGTTGGATCTCCTTGCTGTCCAAGGAACTCTTAAGAGTCTTCTCCAACACGACAGTTCAGAAGTAAATATAAAAATATACTAAAAATAGTATGAGAGTCCTCCTGGAATGTATAATGAAAGTCAGAAAAGAAGAAAAAAATCAAACTTCATATCAGAGTATAATATGTATAATCATACACAGCACAATATAAATCTTGATCAAATAAATAAATAAATAAAGCAGTTGTAGTTTCAGCTCATAGAAAACTGACTGACTTATACTAATCTATCAGTCAATAAATGGATTCTATTTGAATAATCTGAACAATGACAAGCCTCATCCACTCTCAACATGCAGAAAAATCCTCTGCCTCCTCTAGGGTTACAGATGAGAAGACATGTGTGTTACTCAGCTACCATTTTTTACAGCTTCAGTTTGTCAAAATTCTTCATCTCTATGCATCTAAGCATGTGACTGTTCTGTGAGCATATTTATGGAATTTTTGTGGAAAATTGTACCACATTGCATTCCCTAATATTAACAATGTTGTGTCAGATTGACCTCTCAAAACAACCTAAAACACAAAACCACTGCAGAAGAGGAGGAAAAGCACTGCAGAATAACATTTTCCTATAAATTATCACCAATGAATGTTTCCATGGAATGTTTAGTCTTATCTTTACAGAAACAATTGAAATAATAGACACTGGCCTCATTTTTCCATTTTATGAAATCATATGATGATTAGTATTCTTTAAAATGTGAGCATAACTGTAAGTAACTTTAAGCAAAATTCTGGCATGCAAAGTTCTTATATTCTATTCTATAAGACTCAAAAATGCCTATTAAAAGTCATTTACATAGATGGGGAAACAGTGGAAACAGTGTCAGACTTTATTTTTGGGGGGCTCCAAAATCACTGCAGATGGTGACTGCAGCCATGAAATTAAAAGATGCTTACTCCTTGGAAGGAAAGTTATGACCAACCTAGATAGCATATTCAAAAGCAGAGACATTACTTTGCCAACAAGGTTCGTCTAGTCAAGGCTATGGTGTTTCCTGTGGTCATGTATGGATGTGAAAGTTGGACTGTGAAGAAAGCTGAGCACCGAAGAATTGATGCTTTTGAACTGTGGTGCTGGAGAAGACTCTTGAGAGTCCCTTGGACCGCAAGGAGATCCAACCAGTCCATTCTGAAGGAGATCAACCCTGGGATTTCTTTGGAAGGAATGATGCTAAAGCTGAAATTCTAGTACTTTGGCCACCTCATGCGAAGAGTTGACTCATTGAAAAAGACTCTGATGCTGGAAGGGGTTGGGGGCAGGAGGAGAAGGTGACAACAGAGGATGAGATGGCTGAATGGCAGTACTGACTTGATGGACATGAGTTTGAGTGAATTTTGGGAGTTGTTGATGGACAGGGAGGCCTGGCCTGTTGCAATTCATGGGGTGGCAAAGAGTTGGACATGACTGAGTGACTGAACTGAACTGAAATAACATTTAATATATTCTATTTAAATTACATCAATGCTTATACTATTTTCTCAAAATAAATTATGTAAAAGTAGAGCATTAATGCATTAAACAAATTTATTCATGAGATATTTATATAGTGATACATGTGTTACATGGTACATATTTTTCAGAAAACAAAATTTGAAATCATAGCATGATCTGCTTTAAATTGATATAAAATATTACAGATATCTAAAGTACAGAGGAAGATAAAAGCATATCAAATGTATGCTTTTGCAAACTACTCACTTTGAAGACATTTAAAGTTCCATAAAGGCCATTTTGTAGGTACTTGGTACTGAACAAATTTTACACCCCATCACCAATTAACAAAAAGAGTTAAATTTTATTTGATAAATAAAATGTTTCAAAAGTGCCTTTAAAAATTATTTCTATTATTAAAATATTGAAAAAGCAGTAATCTCATTTTATGACTTATAACAGTGCTAAGAATCTGAGAGTCTTTAGAGCAATTACCTGAAACAATTGTGTGATGGCTACTATCTACCAGGCACTTTGCAGACTGGGGACTAGAGCCTGTTTCCTGCTTCATGATGCGGAGTTCTTTAGCTAAATATCAAAATGAAATTTTGCTGTTATTTTAAATAATTATCAGGTCAGATCAGATCAGTAGCTCATTCGTGTCCAACTCTTTGCCACCCCATGAATCGCAGCACGCCAGGCCTCCCTGTCCATCACCAACCCTCGGAGGTCACTCAGACTCACATCCATCGAGTCAGTGATGCCATCCAGCCATCTCATCCTCTGTCGTCCCCTTCTCCTCTTGCCCTCAATCCCTCCCAGCATCAGAGTCTTCTCCAAGGAGTCAACTGTTCTCATGAGGTGGCCAAAGTACTGGAGTTTCAGCTTTAGCATCATTCCTTCCAAAGAAATCCCAGGGCTGATCTCCTTCAGAATGGAATGGTTGGATCTCCTTGCAGTCCAAGGGACTCTCAAGAGTCTTCTCCAACATCACAGTTAAAAAGCATCAGTTCTTTGGCGCTCAGCCTTCTTCATAGTCCAGCTCTCACATCCATACATAACCACAGGAAGAACCATAGCCTTGACTAGGCGAACCTTTGTTGGCAAAATAATGTCTCATGTTTGAAAAAAACAAGAGTTCTATTTCAAATAATTCTTATCAATCAGCCTTTTATTTCCCCCTACTCTTGCTGCTGCTAAGTCGCTTCAGTCGTGTCCGACTCTGTGCTACCCCATAGATGGCAGGCCACCAGGCTCCTCTCTCCATGGGATTCTCAGGCAAGAACACTGGAGTGGGTTGTCATTTCCTCCTCCGATGCATGAAAGTGAAAAGTCAAAGTGAAGTCGCTCAGTCGTGTCCAACTCTTAGCGACCCCCTGGACGGCAGCCTACCAGGCTCCTCCGTCCATGGGATTTTCCCTTCTTTTAGGAAAGGAAAAAAAAAAAAAAAGTTGATATGGAAATACAGATGACAATTACAAAGCAGAAATAATTACAGTTGCATTTTAATAATATAATTAGTAGGATCCATCAACTAATTATCTTTGAGTCACAATAAATGAATCAGATTCTGTAATGATATTTACTCTATTTAATTATAACTTTTGTTATTCAGTTGAATAATAATAGAATGCGTTAAGAATATCTCCAGCTTGAGAGACAATAACAAACCTTGCACATAGGTGGTGCTGTTTTTCAGTAGCTTTTTTGTGTCTGACCCTTTACAACCCCAAGGACTGTAGCACACCACACTCCTCTGTACTTCACTATCTCCTAGAGTTTCTTCAAATTCCTGTCTATTGAGTCAGTGATTCTATCTAACCAACTCATTCTCTACTGCCCCCTTCTCCTTTTGCCTTCCATCTTTCCTAGCATCAGGGTCTTTTCCAATGAGTCAGCTGTTAGCATCAGGTGATCAAAATATTGGGGCTTTTGCTTCAGCAACAGTTCTTTCAGTGAAGATTTAGGCTTAATTCCCTTTAAGATTGACTGGTTTGATCTCCTTGCAGTCCAAGGAACTCTCAAGAATCTTCTCCAGTGCCACAATTTGAAAGCATCAGTTCTTTGGTATTCAGCCTTCTTTATGGTCCAAATCTCATATCCATACATGACTACTGGAAATACAATAGCTTTGACTATAGGAACCTTTGTCAGCAATGCGATGCTGTATAGGTTTGTAGGTTTGTCATAGCTTTCCTTCGAAGGAACAAGTGTCTTTTAATTTCATGGCTGCACTCACTGTATTCAGTGATTTCGGAGTTCAATAAAATACAATTTGTCACGTTTCCACTATTTCCCTTTCTATTAATATTTACCTTGAAGTGATGGGACCAAATGCAATGATCTTAGGTTTTCTGTTTTTTTTTTTTTTTTTTTTTTTTAATGTTGAGTTTCAAACCAGCTTTTTTGACCTCAGCAAAAGGCTTTTTAGTTCTTCACTTTTTTGTCATTAGAGTGGTATTAGCTGCATGTATGAGTTTGTTGATATTTCTCCTAGCTGTCTTAATTCCAGCTTGTTATTCATTCAGCCTGGCATTTCACATTGTGTACTCTGAATATAAGTTAAATAATCAGGATGACAATATACAGTGTTGTCATCCTTTCCCAGTTTTAAACTAGACAGTTGTTCTATGTCCAGTTCTAACCTTTGCTTCTTGACCTGCATAGAATTTTCTCAAGGGACAGGTAAGGTGATCTAATACTCCCATCTCTTTAAGAATTTTTCACAATTCCCTCATGACTCAGTCAGTAAAGAATCTTCCTGCAATGCAGGAGACCTGGGTTTCATCCCTGGAAGGGAAAGATCCCTTGGAGAAGGAAATGGCAATCCATTCCAGTACTTTTATCTGTAGAATCCAGACAGAGGAGCCTGACAGGCTATAGTCCATGAAGTCACAAGAACTAGACATGACTTAGCAACTAAACCATCACCATCACACAGTCAAAAGCTTTAACATACTCAGAGAAGCAGAGTAGATGTTTTTCTGGAACTCAATTTCTATCTCCAAGATCCAATGAATGTCCACAATTTGATCTCTGGTTTCTCTTTGAAACCCAGTTTGTACATCTGGAAGTACTTGATCCATGCACTGTTGAAGCCCAGCTTGAAAAATTTTGACCATGACCTTGATAGCATGAGGAAAGGGTACAACTGTACAGTATTTTGAACATTCTTTGGTATTGCCCTTCGTTCAGTTCAGTCACTCAGTCATGTTCGACTCAGACCCCATGGACTGCAGCACACCAGGCCTTCCTGTCCATCACCAATTCCCTTAGTTTACCCAAACACATGTCCATTGAGTTGGTGATGTGATCCAACCATCTGATCCTCTGTCACCCCTTCTCCTCCTGCCTTCAATCTCCCCCAGCATCAGGACCTTTTCAAATGAGTCAGCTTTTCCCATCAGGTAGCCAAAGTATTGAAGTTTCAGCTTCAATATCAGTCCTTTCAATGAACATTCAGGACTGAATTCTTTTACATTGGAGTGGTTGGATCCCCTTGCAGTCCAAGGAACTCTCAAGAGTCTTCTCCAACACCACAGTTCAAAGGCAGCAATTCTTTGGCTCTCAGCTTTCTTTATAGTCCAACTCTCACATCCATACATGACTACTGGAAAAACCATAGCCTTGACTAGACAGACTTTTGTTGGAAAAGTAACATCTCTGCTTTTTTTTTTTTTTTTTTTTTTTAATATGCTGTCTAGGTTGGTCATAATTTTCCTTCCAAGGAGCAAGAGCCTTTTAATTTCATGGCTGCCATCACCATATGCAGTGATTTTGGAGCCCCCAAAAATGAAGTCAGCCACTGTTTCCATTGTTTCCCCATCTATTTCCCATGAAGTGATGGGACTGGATGCCATGATCTTCGTTTTCTGAATGTTGACATTTAAGCCAAATTTTCACTCTCCTCTTTCACTTTATCAAGAGGCTCTTTAGTTATTCTTCACTTTTTGCCAAAAGGGTGATGTCATATGCATACTGAGGTTATTGATATTTCTCCCAGCAATCTTTATTCCTGCTTATGCTTCTTCAAACCCAACATTTCACATGATGTACTCTGCATATAAGTTAAATAGGTAGGGTGACAATATACAGCTTTGATAGACTCCTTTTCCTATTTGGAACTAGTCTGTTGTTCCATGTTCAGTTCTAACTGTTGCTTCCTGACCTGCATACAGGTTTCTCAAGAGGTAGGTTAGGTGGTCTGGTACGCCCATCTCTTTCAGAATTTTCTGCATTTTATTATGATCCATACAGTCAAAGGCCTTGGTATAGTCAATAAAGCAGAAATAGATGTTTTTCTGGAACTGACTTGCTTTTTCAATGATCCTTTTGGAACTGGATTAAAAACTGATCTTTTCCTGTGTTGTGGCCACTGATGAGTTTTCCAAATTTGCTGATGTACTGAGTGCAGCACTTTAATAGCATCAGTGTTTAGGATTTTAAATAGCTTAGCTGAAATTCCATCACCTCTGCTAGTTTTCATAATGTTCATTGTGTTGCTTCCTAAGGTCCACTTGACTTCACACTCTAAGAAGTCTGACTCTAGGTGAGTGTCCACATCATCATTTTTATCCAGGTCATTAAGACTTTTTTGTATAGTTCTTCTATATATTCTTGCCACCTCTTCTTAATCTCTTTTACTTGTATTAGATCCATACTGCTCCTAATCTTTTTCATGCTCAACCTTGAACAAAATATTCCCTTGATTTCTCCAGTTATCTTGAAGAGATCTCTAGTTTACCCATCCTATTTTCCCCCCTATTTCTTTGCATTGCTTTTTTAAAAAGATCTTCTTACTCTCCTTACTATTCTCTGGAACTTTGCATTCAGTTGGGTATATCCTTCCACTTCTCCCGTGACTTTCTCTTCTCTTCTTTCCTTAGCTGTTGTAAAGCCTCCTCTAAAAACCACTTTGGCTTCTTTCATTTATTTTTCTTTGGGATGGTTTTGGTCACTGCCTCCTGTACACTGTTATGAACCTCTGTCCATAGTTCTTCAGGCACTCTGTAAATCAGATTTAATCCCTTGAATCTATTTGTCACCTTCACTGTACAAGAGTCATATAAGAATGACTAATGATTTTACCTACTTTCATCAATTTAAGCCTGAATTTTGCAATACGGAGCTCATGATCTGAGTTACAGTCAGCTCCAGGTCTTGTTCTTACTGACTATATAGAGCTTCTCCATCTTCGGCTGCAAAGAACATAATCAATCTGATTTCAGTATTGACCATTTGGTGATGTCCACGTGTAGAGTCCAAATGATGAATGCCTGTACATCATTAGACTCTGGAAAATCAATTACTTCTTCAAGCTACCAAATTATTATTCAATTAACATATAATATTGTGTGTTAAAAACTCATGACTTTATTCATCATCTAGGTTTTGAATGTTAATATTATTGTTTAACTCCTAGTTTGTGTTCCACTCTTTTGTGACCCCATGGACTGTAGCCCATAAGACTGCTCTGTCCTTGGAATTTCCTAGGCAAGAAAACTGGAGTGTGTTGCCATTTCTACTTCCAGGGGATCTTCCCAACCCAGGGACTGAACCTGTGTGTTCTGCATTGACAGGTATGTTCTTTATTACAGAGACACCAGGGAAGCCTGAATTCAATGAATATAAGTACAAGACCTATTCTTCCTAGCCTTATACTTTTGGGGAAGAGGGGGAATGAACATGTTAGTATGTAACTGCAATTCAGTCTAACAAATGCTCTGTAAGGTAAACGCAATGGTTATGAGCATGAATGGAAAGCAGGAATCCACAGTTAGGAAAAATGTTCCTTGAGGAAACTGCTAAACGTAGGAAAACAAGAGTACATTTGAGACAGAATGTGTTGAGACAATAGAAAACCCTTCTTCCTAAAATACTGAGAAATACTTTAATTCTTCCATTTACATGTAAAGCAGAGATTTTTGACTAACATACAGAAGATCTTATAGGTCTTAATTAATAGTCTACAGTTTGGAGGCTCATCCAAGACAATCTCGTTCAGGAGTCCTTATTTTTTCTGACCACTTAAAAAAGCACTAAAAGAGAATACTGATATTAAAACAATATAATGCAGCTAGACATTCAGTGAGTTATCCTATGCATAAAATATTCTAATGACACTAATATTAACACTTTTCTAGTCTCATTACAAATACTCACATCCCATTCAAATTACTTTTATCCCTTAATCTAGTTATTTTAAACTGATTACAAATAGGTGGGTCAAATTATATTCATCATTTTATTAATCTTGAGTATAATTTGCTTTATTTATGTTTACAATAGCTTGAAAATGTTCACACTTGTTTTATTTTCCCTACAGGATATTTAAAGATAAGCACACCAGCTGAGATGGACCATGCAGAAGCGTGCCTGCTGAGACGGACCCTGCAGAAGCATGGCCGAGAGGAGCTACCCCTTGCCCAAGGTCAGGGGGTGCGACCAAGAGTGCCAGGCTGCGTTGGCACAGGAGCAGTCGAGAGGAGCTACCCCATGTCCGAGGTCAGGGGCAGCAGCCAGGAAGCGCTACCATATGCCCGAGGTCAGGGGAGGAGGCCGAGAGGAGCAACCGCATATCTGAGGAGCCGTGGCTGTGCATTCAAAATAAGGCCAAGAGGAGTTACTCCACGTTCAAGCTCAGGAGGAGTGGCCAGGAGGAGATACCCCTCCTCCAAGGTAAGGAGCAGTGGCTGTGCTTTGCTGGAGCAGCCGTGAAGAGATACCCCATGTCCAAGGTAAAAGAAACCCAAGTAAGACAGTAGGTGCTGTGAGATGGCATCAGAGGGCAGACACACTGAAACCATAATCACAGAAAACTAGCCAATCTGATCACATGGACCACAGCCTAGTCTAACTTGATGAAACTAAGCCATGCTCTGTGGGGCCACCCAAGATGGGAGGGTCATGGTGGAGAGGTCTGACAGAATGTGGTCCACTGGAGAAGGGAATGGCAAACCACTTCAGTTTCCTTGCCTTGATAACCCCATGAACAGTATGAAAAGCAAAAATGAGAGGATACTGAAAGGGGAACTCCCTGGGTCAGTGGGTGCCCAATATGCTCCTGGAGATCAGTGGAGAAATAACTCCAGAAAGAATGAAGGAATGGAGCCATAGCAAAAACAATACCTAGCTGTGGATGTGACTGGTGATAGAAGCAAGGTCCAATGCTGTAAAGAGTTATATTGTATAGGAACCTGGAATGACAGGTCCATGAATCAAGGCAAGTTGGAAGTGGTCAAACAGGAGATGGCAAGAGTGAACGTGGACATTCTAGGATTTAGCAAACTAAAATGGACTGGAATGGGTGAATTTAACTCAGATGATCATTATATATACTACAGTGGGCAGGAATCCCTTAGAAGAAATGCAATAGCCATCATGGTCAACAAGAGTCCAAAATGCACTACTTGGTTGCAATCTCAAAAATGACAGAATGATCTGTTTCCAAGGCAACCCACTCAATATCACAGTAAGCCAAGCCTATGCCCCAACCAGTAACACTGAAGAGGCTGAATTCGAATGGTTCTATGAAGACCTTCAAGACCTTTTAGAAATAACACAGAAAAAAGATATTCTTTGCATTATAGGGGACTGGAATGCAAAATAGGAACTCAAGAAACACCTGGAGTAACAGGCAAATTTGGCCTTGGAGTACAGAATGAAGCAGGGCAAAGACAAATAGAGTTTTGCCTAGAGACCACTCTGGTCATAGCAAACACACTCTTCCAACAACACTCTACACATGAGAAGACTCTACATATGGACATCATCAGATAGTCAACACCGAAATCAGATTGATTATATTCTTTGCAGCCAAAGATGAAGAACCTCTTTACAGTCAGAAAAAAAAAAAAAAAAAATAATAAGATAAGGAGCAGACTGTTGCTCAGATCATGAACTCCTATTACCAAATTCAGACTTAAATTGAAGAAAGTGGGGAAAACCACTAGGTCATTCAGGAATGACCTAAATCAAATCCTTTATGATTATACAGTGGAAGTGAGAAATAGATTTAAGGGCCTAGATCTGATAGAGTGCCTGATGAAATATGGATGGAGGTTCATGACATTATACAGGAGACAGGGATGAAGATCATTCCCATGGGGGAAAAAAAAATGCAAAAAAGCACAATGGCTGTCTGAGACGGCCTTACAAATAGCTGTGAAAAGAAGAGAAGCAAAAGCAAAGGAGAAAAGGAAAGATATAAACATCTGAATGCAGAGTTCCAAAGAATAGCAAAGATAGATTAAAAAGCCTTCCTCAGCGATCAATGCAAAGAAATAGAAGAAAACAACAGAATGGGGAAGACTAGCGATCTCTTCTAGAAAATTAGAGATACCAAGGGAACATTTCATTCAAAGATGGGCTCAATAAAGGACAGAAATGGTATGGACCTAACAGAAGATATTAAGAAGAAGTGGCAAGAATACACAGAAGAACTGTACAAAAAAGAGCTTCACGACCCAGATAATCATGATGATGTAATCATTGACCTAGAGCCAGACATCCTGGCATGTGAAGTCAAGTGGGCCTTAGAAAGCATCACTATGAACAAAGCTAGTGGAGGTGATGGATTCCAGTTGAGCTCTTTCAAATCCTGAAAGATGATGCTGTGAAAGTGCTGCACTCAATATGCCAGCAAATTTGGAAAAATCATCAGGCCACAGAAAGATCAGTTTTCATTCCAATCCCAAAGAAAGGCAATGCCAAAGAATGCTCAAACTACTGCAAAATAGCACTCATCTCACATGCTAGAATCCCAGGGATGGGGGAGCCTGATGGGCTGCTGTTTATGGGGTCACACAGAGTTGGACATGAGTAAAGTGACTTAGCAGCAGCAGCAGCAGCAGCACACTCTAGTAAAGTAATGCTCAAAATTCTCCAAGCCAGGCTTCAGCCATATGTGAATCGTGAACTTCTAGATGTTCAAGCTCATTTTAGAAAAGGCAGAGGAATCAAAGATCAAATTTACAACTTCTCCTGGATCATCAAAAAAGCAAGAGAGTTCCATAGAAAAATCTCTTTCTGCTTTATTGACTATGCCAAAGCCTTTGACTGTGTGAATAACAATAAACTATGGAAAATTCTTCAACAGATGGGAATACCAGATCACCTGACCTGCCTCTTGAGAAACCTACATGCAGGTCAGGAAGCAACAGTTAAAACTGGACATGGGACAGGTGGAGCTAAGATGGCAGACGAGTAAGATGGGGAGAATACTTTCTCCTCCACAAATTCATTAAAAGAACATTTGAATGCTGAATAAATTCTATAAAACAACTTCGGAATGCTGGCAGAGGACATCAGGCACTTAGAAAGACAACTTATTGTCTTCAAAACGAGAAAACGAGCCCTGCGGTAACTCCTTTTGCGGAGAAGCGGCGCAGACACCAGCATTTGCTATTGGCAAGCGGGGGCTGGGCTAGGAGGAGCGGCGAGGCCTGCATTACTTTGAGAAAGGCTTTGGCCTGGCTATCTCAGGCGCTATCTGAGTGAAATAACCAGACTGTCAGTTATCTACTACATCAAAAGCCAGCCCTAACTTAAGACCCCACCAGGACTACCTACGGAACAAAGTGCTGCACAGAGTTGGCCGGCTGCAGGCCGTACCACTCTGGTGACAGGCAGCCAGGGCCGGAGGCGGGTAATTACAGCCCTAGAGAGACACTGTCTAACGGAACTGTGAGTAGGTTTCTGTGCTGACTAACACTTCTTGGGGCTCTGGATGGTCAACATCTGCCTGAAAAAGTGTGCTGTTTGTATACCCAGAAAACTGAGTGGCGGAGAGGCGATAAGTCGCAGCAGCTGTGCTCGCTGGACATTTCATCACCTGCGCTACTCGGATCTGGGAAGGGCATAACACGCAGACTTAACCAAGTCTGTGTTTCTGAGGATTATCCGAGTGCCTGAACCTGGCCGGTTTAGATTTGGGTGTTCATCTCTGCCCCCTCTGTAACAGGGCAGAGATCAGATATTGAAAAGACCTGTAAACCGCCTCAATAAAGAGAATCAACAAACTACCAGAATATAGTGAGGACACTCTAAACTTAGCAATTTTAACAAAATGAAGAGACAAAAGAATACCCAGCAGCTAAAGGAACAGGATAGATGTCCACCAAACCAAACCAAAGAGGAAGAGATAGGGAATCTACCTGATAAAGAATTCCGAATAATGATAGCGAAATTAATTCAAAATCTCGAAATCAAAATGAAATCACAGTTAAAGAGTCTGGAGACAAGGATTGAGAAGATGCAAGAAAGGTTTAACAAGGACTTAGAAGAAATAAAAAAGAGTCAACACGTAATGAATAATGCAATAAATGAGATCCAAAACACCCTGGAGGCGACAAATAGTAGAATAACAGAGGCAGAAGATAGGATTAGTGAATTAGAAGATAGAATCCTAGAAATAAATGAATCAGACGAGAAAAAAGAAAAACGCATCAAAAGAAATTAGGACAATTTTAGAAACCTCCAGGATAACATCAAACGCTACAACATTCGAATCATAGGAGTTCCAGAAGAAGAAGATAAAAAGAAAGATCATGAGGAAATACTTGAGGAGATAATAGTTGAAAACTTCCCTAAAATGGAGAAGGAAATTACCACTCAAGTTCAGAAATCCAGAGAGTCCCTAACAGGATAAACCCAAGGCGTAACACCCCAAGACACATATTAATCAAATTAACAAAGATTAAATATAAAGAACAAATATTAAAAGCAGCTAGGGAAAAACATCAAATAACTCACAAGGGAATTCCCATAAGGATAACAGCTGATCTTTCAATAGAAACTCTCCAAGCCAGGAGGGAATGGCAAAACGTAATTAAAGTGATGAAAGAAAATAACTTACAGCCTAGATTATTGTATCCAGCAAGAATCTCATTCAAATATGAAGGAGAAATCAAAAGCTTCACAGATAAGCAAAAGTTGAGAGAATTTTGCACCACTAAACCATTTCTCCAACAAAAACTAAAGGACATTCTCTAGATAGGAATCACTAAAAGGGTGTATAAATTCGAACCCAAAACAATAAAGTAAATCCTATTTATCAATAATTGCTTTAAAAGTTTATGGGCCGAATGCCCTAATCAACAGACAAAGACTGGCCGAATTGATACAAAAACAAGACCCCTACATACCTTGTCTACAAGAGACAACCAAAAGACTAAAATGGGTCAAATGGATACAAAAACTAGACCCCTATATATGTTGTCTACAAGAGAACCACCTTAAAATACGGGATATATACTGACTGAAAATGAAGGCCTGGAAAAAGATTTTCTATGCAAATATGGACCATAAGAAAACAGGAGTAGCAATACTTATATCAGATAAAATTGACTTTAAAGATCCTGAAAAGGAGACAATGAAGGTTACACATAACGACTTAAAGGAACAATCCAAAAAGAAATTATAACAATTATAAATATATATGCACCCAACATTGTAGCATTGATATATCTAAGACAAACATTAAATAATATGATAGAAGAAATATGCAGCAATACAATTATAGTGGGAGACTTTAATACCCCACTCATATAATCTGGCTGTAATAGACAAAGTAAAGAGCAAAACATATTCACTTATGAGCCTCAAAAAATTCAGTTCACTCAGGAGAGTTAAAAAAAAAAAAAAAAAAAAGACTTATTTGTTCACTCTGTAAAGGTTTATTGACTATTTTATGGGTTTGGTACCACTTCGGGTAGTAGGGAGGAAGAGGTGACAAATGTGATCCTGTCCTAAATAATATATTGTGGTAAAGATAGACCTACCAATACAAAATACCAAGATGTGCCTAAGATGAGGACACCCAAACTGGACTTTTTGTTTCCTGAACTTTTCATTTCGAGAACAAACCTCCTAATATAGGATGAATTCAACATGATTTTTTTTAAGTGTTCTTTGTGATTAAAAGCAGAAAGCCATTGGTTAAGAAATTACATATACTCCTCCCCACCATCACTCCCCTTCTTTCTTCCCATTTCCCTCCCACCCTCATTGATCCTTTCCTTTGTCCATTTTCCCCTGCAAAAAAAATAAAAATAAAAAAAACTGGACATGGAACAACAGACTGGTTCCAAATAGGAAAAGGAGTACGAGAAGGCTCTATATTGTCACCCTGCTTATTTAACTTATATGCAGAGTACATCATGAGAAACGCTGGGCTTGAAGAAACACAAGTTAGAATCAGGATCGCTGAGAGAAAGATCAATAACCTCAGATATGCAGATGACACAACCCTTATGGCAGTAAGTGAGAAGGAACTAAAAAGCCTCTTGATAAAAGTGAAAGAGGAGAGTGAAAAAGTTGGCTTAAAGTTCAACATTCAGAAGATGAAGTTCATGTCATCCGGTCCCATCACTTCATAGCAGATAGATGGGGAAACAGTGGAAACAGTGTCAGACTTTATTTGTGGGGGTTCCAAAATCACTGCAGATGGTGACTGCAGCCATGAAATTAAAAGATGCTTACTCCTTGGAAGGAAAGTTATGACCAACTTAGATAGCATATTCAAAAGCAGAAATAAAAAAAAATCCATCTAGTCACGGCTATAGTTTTTCCAGTGATTATATATGGATGTGAGAGTTGGACTGTGAAGAAAGTTTAGCACCAAAGAATTGATGCTTTTGAACTGTGGTTTTGGAGATGACTCTTGAGTATCCTTTTGACTGTAAGGAGATCCAACTAGTCCACCCTAAAGGAGGTCAATCCTGTGTGTTCATTGGAAGAATTGATGCTGAAGCTGAAACTCCAATATTTTGGCCACCCCGTGCGAAGAGTTGACTTATTGGAAAAGACCCTGATGCTGGGAGGGATTGGGGGCAGGAGGAGAATGGGACAGCAGGGGATGAGATGGCTGGATGGCATCACTGACTTGATGGACATGAGTTTGAGTGAACCCTGGGAGTTGTTCAGGGACAGAGAGGCCTGGCGTGCTATGATTCATGGGGTCACAAAGAGTCCGACACGACTGAGCAACTGAACTGAACTGAACTGATGACTGGATGGTTTATTCATATATTAAACGTAGGCTATATAAACCAAAAAATGTGTAAACTAGTTATCCTCAAGCTCTTCATTCTGATATGAAGGCCAGAACCTTGATTCTCTGTGGTATTTTTGATTTCGGTAAAGAACCTCTGAATTCCACATTCACTGTGAGAGGTGTCCTGGTTCACCCTTCAAAAAACTTGACTTGTAAATTATGGGCTATAATCTTCACCCTTACCAATTATTATTATATTTTTCCTATCATAATAATTGAAATAACTTCCCTCATTGCTCAGCTGGTAAAGAATCTGCCTGCAATGCAGGAGATCCCAGTTCAATTCTTGCATTGGAAAGATCACCTGGAGAATGGTAGGCGACCCACTCCAGTATTCTTGGCCTTCCCTGGTGTCTCAGATAGTAAAGAATTGACCTGCAATGCTCGAGTCCTGGGTTTGATCCCTGGTTTGGGAAGATCCCCTAGAGGAGGACACGGCAACCCACACCAGTATTTTTGCCTGGAAAATCTCATGGACAGAGGACCCTGGTGAGCTACAGTCCATAGGGTCCTAAAGAGTTAGACACAACTGAGTGACTAAACACAACATAGCAATAATTGAAAATCAGTTATAATTTCCTAGAAAACCTGAGCTACTTTTATTTATCTCTGGAATATTTTGGAAGTCATGCAGAATGTATATGGTTTTTGTAAACAAAAGGAATGCCAATGAACTTCTACCTTCTGTTTCTATTCCTGAAATGGAACATAGGCAACTCATTTAAAATGAGGTTATTAGGGTGATCCTAGGACACAGACACAAAGAGGGAAGACTATATGAATAAATCTAGAAAGAAGGCATCTGTAAGCCAAAGAGAGACTATAGAAAAAACTAACCCTGTCAATACCTTGAATGAACATTTAGCCTCCGGAATTGTAGGGAAATAATTTTCTGTTGTTTAAGACATCCAGATTGTGGTACTTTGTTATGACAGCCCTAGCACAATAATACATTGGTAGAAGGAAAGCAGGAGTTCTTCTCAGGGTAAAAACTACTGCTTTGCTCTCCGTTAAAATTTCACAGTAGGAACTATTCTGTAGTCAACATTCATGAACAAGGCCAATATTTATGTCAAATTATACTACAGTAGCATCCATATTAATGATTCTAACCAAAATGAACACATGTGAAAATAAATCAAAATAGAAATAGTGAAGATTTAAAAATTTTCTCACTCATAATTTTCAAGTGTGCATCTCTCAACTTTATCTCCAAGAGCTAGAACCCATCTACATTAAAGAAGACAATGACCTATAAAATGCCAGTCTTTATATAATACATGAGGATAAATTAGTGTTTTAGGTATGTACACTTTGATGTGACCACATTTTCCAGCCCTATGACACTTGAAAAACAAACAAAAACTCTTTATGTGTGGCTCCTTATGTGTGTTATGTCTGAGGTGTTCTTAGGGTACTTTTCACCAAGTAAATGTGGCTTGTAAATGTTATAGTCTAGGGGAGGCAATAGGCAGAGAAATGGGAAGATAGAAAAGAAAATTAGGCCCACAGGGACACTGCCTCCAACACTTAAAATTGAGTCTACAACTAGAAAGGTTCTATAATTCTTGTTGTCACATTAAGCTGTGTGAGAGAATTTGCTATAGTTTATATACTGAAGTAATGGGGGAAAGGCATAAAGACTTGGAGGCTTACATTAAATGTGTGGACAGCCTAACTCTTAGTTGTTTTTCTTCCCTGAAGTTGTCATTATTATCATGATAAATAACAGCTATTATATTATATATCCTAAATCTAGACAGTAAGTAAATATGTTATAAAAGGTTCAGGTATTTATGCCAACCATACTGGTTTTAAAAGAGAGGAGAGGAAATAAAATAAGACAATCACAGATATAAAACAAAGATAAAATGAAGCTCTAGGAATATAAACAAAATGGTTTTAAATTTTAACAAAATGCTAATCTAACTGCATTAATGGAACACTAATTTCTATTCTACTTAAAAAAGGAATATGCACATATTACTTTGCGATCACATGCAGTCATTATAATCAGAGATATTTAATCACTAAAATAAATCCCCCCAAATTTGTAATATAGCCTATAATCAAAGTGTATACAGAATATAACAGTTGATCTAGACATGTGAATTTCTCTTGCATTTTCCCCAAAATAAAATATATATAAAAAGAGGGGCTTTTTTTTACTGTTAATATATTTTTCTTCTCTTCATATAACTGCTTAGCATCTGCTCCAGACAGCAAATATCTCAATAGTTTTCTTTTTTTTTAAATTATATTTTCTTCACAGTTTTGTACTGTATCATACACAAGCCCAAAGCAAAAGCTTAATGAAATTTTCTTCCATCCACTGATTTATCTTAAATATAAATTCATGCCTTCTATTATTTCGTCTAAATCAACCTAAATCAGTGGAAGAGTACCACTTTGACTAAATATCTTTGCAAATTTTCTTTTAAGAAAAGTTTAGAATATATAACCATTAGGAAGGCTTTGAATTATTTTTTTAAACTCCATTAACTTGTTGGACACCCAGAGGCTTATATCTTTGACTAAATATCAGATAAACAATTACATAGCAAATAGATTCATAAATAATATTTGCTAATAAATACTCATCATAAATCTACTTACTATTCACTAGCTATTAATAATGTAATTACTTTCCATTTATCATAATAATAATTAAACAATAAGAACTGTGAAATCATATTTTGCTGACAAATTTTAGCTCTTAATTCATGTTGCTGTACTACGGAGATGGTTTATATTTCCCAGATTAAAAAAAAAAATCATAGATAAAATAATAGTAGAGTTTTGGGCACAACATTTTATATACAAGTCCTTGACTGTAGATCTTTTAAAAGTAAATCTCTTAAAAATAGCACTTTTTGGCTTTAGCCAAGGACAACAGCAGAGTATAAATATTAAAAAAATTCATATCTCCTTGATTTTCAACATGATGTGGTATTGTATAATACTAAGATTAATGTATTCAAGTTAATATAAACAGGATTAACTTCAGGTTTTTCCTGTACATTTTTTTTTTTTTTTTTACCTTATTGTAGTGTTGGTATTCAACACACCACACTCTGTAAAAATAGTATTAAAATGTTGTTCTCTGTTCATCTTCATTCACTATTGATTGGTATCTAAAGAGTCCTATTCTTAGATACTTGGCCCTAACTATATCTGTAACTTCTTTTTGTTACATTCTACCTTTTCAATTCTTTGATCATGTTGAGGCAGGAGATAGATGTCACCCAGGGTGAGCAGTAGGAGCTTCTTCTCTTCCCTGTGAACACAAATTCCATAATAGCAAGAGGGAGGAGAAGCTAAGCCCAGCCCAGGTGAGAAATAAGAGACTACTTGTTTCTCATTCTCTAAGTCAAGGAGATCTTCCCAACTAAAAGGCTCATTAGAAGTCAAAAGAGGAATGATGCCAAGCTCTGCATACACCTCTTTACTAGAATCCATCTTGGCTGAAATATGCCCATGTTCACACATGGAAGATCCTGAGATGTACCAAACACAGACTGAAAACCAGGCACATCAAAATGATCAGCCAAAGGAAACCCAAAAGCAACGTCGCATAAAAGTGATACAAACCATCACAAGGATGCAACTCTCTCTGAGCCCTTCTGTGTGTCTAATATCTACAAGTACTATTTTTCCTCTTAGGAAACACTTTACTTGTTTCACTACTTTCCATCTCTATGTGGAAACTCATTTCTACAAAGCCAAAGGTTCAGTGTCTTGTCATTTACCACTGGTCTAGTGGCTAGGATTCAGATATCTCACTGCCACAGCTGGATCGCAATCTCTGACCAAAAACTGAAACCCTACTCTACAATGCAATAGGCAGAGTTCACCAGAGACCAATATGTTTCATGTGTCTGAGAGGCATTCAGGGTCAGCCTTTCCTCTAAGTGCCCTCTTTTCTTCATCATATTTGCCTGTCCAAATTCTTTATGGCTGTAGTTTCCATTGTAATTAGTTGTATTTGTTTATTTCATATTTGATATCAGATCAGATCAGTCACTCAGTCATGTCTGACTCTTTGTGACCTCATGAATTGCAGCACGCCAGGCCTCCCTGTTCAACACCACCTCCCGGAGTTCACCGAGACTCATGTCCATCGAGTCAGTGATGCCAGATGTAAGGCAATCTTATGTTGCAGAATCAGCATCTATTTAATATTTGAAAATTATTAGGAATTCAATTTTATATATAGTTGATTAAATTAATGTATGACTGGTTAAGATGCAATTAATTAAATAATGTATTAGTGCAATTAATTACTGCAATTGAATAAATGTATTAATACAATACAGCAATATCTTGAGTCTAAACACTGTCCATTTTTAAGTTCAGATGTGAGTGGGTGTGACAGACACATTTTAGGGTACTTGATGAAGGTCTGAGGAGCACTCTTGCTTTCATGATCCTACTAAATATTGAGCACAAACTATATATTACACAAATAAAGCAACTAAGATTTTGTCTTCATGAAGTTTACAATCCCATTGGCACAGAAAGAAAATAAGCAAAAATCACTAAAAATAGGGTAATTATAATGGGCAACAGAGAGAGTTGAGTAAAAACAAGAAAAATAACCTAAAACACACACACACACACACACACACACACACGGAAAAGGGGTAACAGGAGTACAAGTCAGATTGAAGAAGAGTGGAGTGTAGCATGGTGTTTAATGCAGTTCAGTTCAGTCACTCAGTTGTGGTCGATTCTTTGAGACCCCATGAATCACAGCACGTCAGGTCTCCCTGTCCATCACCAACTCCCGGAGTTCATTCAAACTCATGTCCATCGAGGCAGTGATGCCATCCAGCCATCTCATCCTCTGTCATCCCCTTTTCTTCCTGCCTCCAATCCCTCCCAGCATCAGAGTCTTTTCCAATGAGTCAACTATTCACATGAGGTCGCCTAAGAACTGGAGTTTCAGCTTTAGCATCATTCCTTCCAAAGAATACCCAGGGCTGATCTCCTTTAGAATGGACCAGTTGGATCTCCTTGCAGTCCAAGGGACTCTCAAGAATCTTCTCCAACACCACAGTTCAAAAGCATCAATTCTTCGGTGTTCAGCTTTATTCACAGTCCAACTCGCGCATCCATACATGACCACTGGAAAAACCATAGCCTTGACTAAACGTGGCATGGGGTATGTGATGTAAAATTGAAAGTCTTTCCTTATGAGTTCAAACACACTAATTAAAAGTGTGAAAGAAATATACACTTAATTATAATATTCTCAGTGAGGTTGTTTGGAGAGGGAAGGAGGAAAGTGAAATGTTGAGTAAATAAATACTCTGTAAAATTAAAGAATCAGCAGGTTTAACCATATTATTTAAAGCTGCAAAGCGCATCTTATATAATAAGATATCCTATATATGCTTTAAGAATATTAGTATCTCACTTAAAACTTTGAAAATAGTCTTAAAAAATAATAACAACACAATAAAAAGGAAGAATGTGAAGGAAGCTTAAAAAAAAAATAGGTCAAAATACCCTAATAAACGAAATCTTTTTGAATTTATGCAAAAAAGTTATGAAGTAAATTTATCACATGGTAGCAATTTCCAATACTAAATCACTAGATCACAATATAATCATTAAAATCTGTGTTTTTAATGGGAGAGGAAGGATAAATGTAAAATTGTGACAGATTAGCATATTCACTCATGGCAAATAAGTGCTAATATAAATCAGAGTCTTCTGTCATCAGAATCTCTCCACACCATTATGTTTTATGGAAAAGAACATATTCACAGGCAAAGCAACAGAATTAAAATTTCATAGTATTCAAACAAATAAGAGCCTATGAATATAGTTTGATATTCTACAGAAAATCACAAGGCTTTATGAATGTGCTTTATATTTATTATTAATATTATTATAAAATGTTCAGTAAGCCTACAGCTATGCTGAGGTTGTTTTTAAAAACATGATTTTGGTTATATTTTCAAGAAACCTGAATGCCTCCCTGATAGACAATGTTATTGAGTTAATCAAATTTCAAAATTTTATGAAGTTTTTTAAACTAACCATCAGTAAATGTCTATTTTATAAAATAAATTCAGATACTTTTGTTCCAAAGGTAAATAAAATAAAGGTAATAAAACTGGAGCCTATTATACAGAGTGAAGTATGTCAGAAAGAGAAACACCAATATAGCATATTAATGCATCTATATGAAACTTAGAAAGACAGTAATGAACATCCTATATGCAAGGCAGTAAAAGAGACACAGATGTAAAGAACAAGCTGTTGGATTATGTGGGAGAAGGCGAGGGAGGGATGATATGAAAGAATAGCTTTGAAACGTGTATTACCATATGTAAAATAGATGACTAGTGCAAGTTCAATGCATGAAGAAGGGCACTCAAAGCTGGTGTTCTGGGACAATCCAGAGGGTTGGGTTGGGGAGGCAGGTGGGAGGGGGTTTTAGGGTGGTGGTGGGCACATGTGTGTTCTTGGTTGATTCATGTTGCTGTGTGTGTGTGGCAGGGGCCACCACAGTGTTGTGAAGTTATTGTCCTCCAATTAAAATAAATACATGCTGCTACTAAGTTGCTTCAGTTGTGTCCAACTCTGTGTGACCCATAGATGGCAGCCCACGAGGGTCCCCCGTTCCTGGGACTCTCCAGGCAAGAACATTGGAGTGGGTTGCCATTTCCTTCTCCAATACATTAAAGTGAAAAGCGAGAGTGAAGTCGCTCAGTCATGTCCGACTCTTAGCGACCCCATGGACTGCAGCCCACCAGGCTCCTCCGTCTATGGGATTTTCCAGGCAAGAATACTGGAGGGTAAACAATCATCTCAAAATTAGAAGGAATAAGAAATAAAAGTAAAGAATGATGTTGCTGTTGATTTATATAAAGTTTTTCAGAATGGGAATGTTTGAACATACTGAGAATATATATTCTTTTATGCTTTAGGGTAGACAAAAGAAAGCAAATTATTGTATGGAGGGAAAAAATAGTGCATGTTTAAGCAAGGAGGTCCACCTTAGCAGAAAAATCAATCTGTGAACATGATCACTTGGCCTTTGATCTGTTTCTGAATTTTCTATGCTCTCAGCATGACAAAACCCTAGGTGAAGGAGAAGGAGCATTTCTAATGGAAATTTTAACACAGGTTTTTGAGCACAAAGCCATTTTGGATATTTCCAAACTATCTCAAAAAAAAAAAAAAAAAATGGTAGCAAGAGAAATCACTGTGATACACTAGCGAACATTTGCAGATGAATATTATTTAAAATAAAACTGATATGGAAATAAATGTTAAAAAAGATATATCCCCCTCGAAATAGCACACTTATGTCAGGATCATTATTTCTTTCTTCTTTTTTTACTTATTATCATACTTTTTACATATCACAAGCAGATAGGAGTACTAGACAGTAATACTCTTTGCTGTGTTTTGATAATTTAATTTGCTATTTTTTTTAGGATAACATTATAAATTAAAAAGATAAAGATAACTGCAATTTTTAATTTTTCTTCTGAAGGCTGTTAACTAAAATGATTCTAGTGATCTCTTCAAAATGTATGTGTGTATATATATATATCAGATCAGATCAGATCAGATCAGATCAGTCCCTCAGTCGTGTCAGACTCTTTGCGACCCCATGAACTGCAGCACGCCAGGCCTCCCTGTCCATCACCAGCTCTCGGAGGTCAATCAGACTCACATTCATCGAGTCAGTGATGCCATCCAGCCATCTCATCCTCTGTCGTCCCCTTCTCCTCTTGCCCCCAATCCCTCCCAGCATCAGAGTCTTCTCCAATGAGTCAACTCTTCTCATGAGGTGGCCAAAGTACTGGAGTTTCAGCTTTAGCATCATTCCTTCCAAAGAAATCCCAGGATTGATCTCCTTCAGAATGGACTGGTTGGATCTCCTTGCAGTCCAAGGGACTCTCAAGAGTCTTCTCCAACACCACAGTTCAAAAGCATCAATTCTTCGGCGCTCAGCCTTCTTCACAGTCCAGCTCTCACATCCATACATGACCACAGGAAAGACCATAGACTTGACTAGGCGAACCTTTGTTGGCAAAGTGATGTCTCTGATTTTGAATATGCTATCTAGGTTGGTCATAACTTTCCTTCCAAGGAGTAAGCGTCTTTTAATTTCATGGCTGCAGTCACCATCTGCAGTGATTTTGGAGCCCAGAAAAATAAAGTCTGACACTGTTTCCACTGTTTCTCCATCTATTTCCCATGTAGTGATGGGACCAGATGCCATGATCTTCGTTTTCTGAATGTTGAGCTTTAAGCCAAGCTTTTCACTCTCCACTTTCACTTTCATCAAGAGGCTTTTTAGCCCCTCTTCACTTTCTGCCATAAGGGTGGTGTCATCTGCATATCTGAGGTTATTGATATTTCTCACAGCAATCTTGATCCCAACTTGTGTTTCTTCCAGTCCAGCATTTCTCATGATGTACTCTGCATATAAGTTAAATAAACATGGTGACAATATACAGCCTTGACGTACTCCTTTTCCTATTTGGAACCAGTCTGTTGTTCCATGACCAGTTCTAACTGTTGCTTCCTGACCTGCATACCGATTTCTCAAGAGGCAGATCAGGTGGTCTGGTATTCCCATTTCTCAGAATTTTCCACAGTTTATTGTGATCTACACAGTCAAAGGATTTGGCATAGTCAATAAAGCAGAAATAGATGTTTTTCTGGAACTCTCTTGCTTTTTCCATGATCCAGCAGATGTTGGCAATTTGATCTCTGGTTCCTCTGCCTTTTCTAAATCCAGCTTGAACATCAGGAAGTTCACTGTTCACATATTGCTGAAGCCTGGCTTAGATAATTTTGAGCATTACTTTACTACCGTGTGAGATGAGTACAATTGTGTGGTAGTTTGAGCATTCTTTGGCATTGCCTTTCTCTGGGATTGGGAGAAAACTGACCTTTTCCAATCTTGTGGCCACTGCTGAGTTTTCCAGATTTGCTTGCATATTGAGTGCAGCACTTTCACAGCATCATCTTTCAGGATTTGTAATAGTTCCACTGGAATTCCATCACCTCGACTAGCTTTGTTCGTAGTGATGCTTTCTAAGGTGCACTTGACCTCACATTCCAGGATGTCTGGCTCTAGGTCAGTGATCATACCATCATGATTATCTGGGTCGTGAAGCTTTTTTTGGACAGTTCTTATGTGTATTCTTGCCACCTCTTCTTAATATTGTCTGCTTCCGTTAGGTCCATACCATTTCTGTCCTTTAAAGCATCAATACACACAAAGCTAGAGGAGGTGATGGGATTCCAGTTGAGCTATCCAAAT
The DNA here is from genome assembly GCA_935064755.1 of Tragelaphus eurycerus. Taxonomy (NCBI): domain Eukaryota; kingdom Metazoa; phylum Chordata; class Mammalia; order Artiodactyla; family Bovidae; genus Tragelaphus; species Tragelaphus eurycerus. The sequence continues at coordinate 46,209,110 of CAKXYN010000007.1, read as the reverse complement.
CCTGAAAGATGATGCTGTGAAAGTACTGCGCTCAATATGCCAGCAAATTTGGAAAACTCAGCAGTGGGCACAGGAGTGTAGAAGGTCAGTTTTCATTCCAAGCCCAAAGAAAGGCAATGCCAAAGAATGCTCAAACTGCCACACAATTGCACTCATCTCACAGGCTAGTAAAGTAATGCTCAAAATTCTCCAAGCCAGGCTTCAGCCATATGTGAAGTGTGAACTTCCTGATGTTCAAGCTGGTTTTAGAAAAGGCACAGGATCCACAGACCAAATTTCCAACATCCGCTGGATCACAGAAAAAGCAAGATAGTTCCAGAAACACATCTATTTCTACTTTATTGACTATGCCAAAGCCTTTGACTGTGTAGATCACAATAAACTTTGGAAAATTCTGAAAGAGATGGGAATACCAGACCACCTGATCTGCCTCTTGAGAAATCTGTATGCAGGTCAGAAAGCAACAGTTAGAACTGATCATGGAACAACTGACTGGTTCCAAATAGGAAAAGGAGTACGTCAAGGCTGTATATTGTCACCCTGCTTATTTAACTTATATGCAGAGTACATCATGAGAAACGTTTGACTGGAAGAAGCACAAGCTGGAATCAAGACTGCAGGGATAAATCTCAATAACCTCAGATATGCAGATGAAACCACCCTTATGGAAGAAAGTGAAGAGGGGCTAAAAAGCCTCTTGATGAATGTGAAAGTTGAGAGTGAAAAGTTGGCTTAAAGCTCAACATTCAGAAAACGAAGATCATGGCATCTGGTCCCATCACTACATGGGAAACAGATGGGGAAACAGTGAAAACAGTGTCAGACTTTACTTTTTGGGTCTCCAAAATGACTGCAGATGGTGACTGCAGCCATGAAATTAAAAGACACTTACTCCTTGGAAGAAGAGTTATGACCAACCTAGATAGCATATTCAAAAGCAAAGACATTACTTTGCCAACAAAGGTTCATCTAGTCAAGGCTATGGCTTTCCTGTGGTCATGTATGGATGTGAGAGCTGAACTGTGAAGAAGGCTGAGCACCGAAGAATTGATGCTTTTGAACTGTTATGTTGGAGAAGATTCTTGAGAGTCCCTTGGACTGCAAGGATATCCAACCAGTCCTCTCTGAAGGAGATCAGCCGTGGGATTTCTTTGGAAGGACTGATGCTGAAACTGAAACTCCAGTACTTTGGCCACCTCATGCAAAGAGTTGACTCATTGGAAAAGACTCTGATGCTGGGAGGGATTGGGGGCAGGAAGAGAAGGGGACGACAGAGGATGAGATGGCTGGATGGCATCACTGACTCGATGAATGTGAGTCTGGGTGAACTCTGGGAGTTGGTGATGGACAGGGAGGCCTGGCATGCTCCGATTCATGAGGTCGCAAAGAGTCGGACATGACTGAGTTACTGAACTGATCTGACACATATAAATCCTAAATAAGTTAGATCATATATTTTAACATATAATTTTGTCAATTATATTACAAGAAAGTTAAATAAAAGCTGAGAATTTTTTTCTAAGGAAATTTTTTCTCACAAATTTTACCTTATATTCTTTAATCCAAATGAGTTGTATGCTGCTGCTGCTAAGTCGCTTCAGTCATGTCCAACTCTGTGCGACGCCATAGACGGCAGCCCACCAGGCCTCCCTGTCCCTGGGGTTCTCCAGGCAAGAACACCGGAGTGGGTTGCCATTTCCTTCTCCAATGCATAAAAGTGACAATTGAAAGTGAAGTCACTCAGTCGTGTCCGACTCTTAGCGACCCCATGGACTGTGGCCCACCAGGGTCCTCTGTCCATGGGATTTTCCAAGCAAGAGTACTGGGGTGGGGTGCCATTGCCTTCCCCGAAATGAGTTGTATAGATTACTTTAATCTGTATGAAGCTTTTAGGTTTTCTAAAGTGGAGATTTATTTTTCTATATTCTACAAGGAAAAATGAACACTGAGATACTATATCATAAGCCTTGTCTTAATGTATTTATATCCTTCAGATACTCTTTACAAACTCACAGTGACCATGGGGAACCAATTCTCCATGTAATGATTTGTAAGGTACTTCAAAATCAGAGATAGTCTTGAAAATAATACAGTCTAGTGTTTTCTTGATGTCAAGTTAAAAGCTCTTGCTCAGTAATATTTGTTCACTTAAAACATATATTATAAAACTGACTTTTACCTTGGTTTTTGTATTTCTGATATTGAGATACTCTATCAACACCACCCTATCTATCCTCATCCTCTACTTTGAACATTACAACATCTTTCTCACGGATGTATCTGTGTCTTTTAAGGTACAAATCCATTAAATTTTACATAGAGCATAATTTTTTTTTTATTTTTGTAAGAACTATGATCATGGCATTTCCTAGTTTTAACTGAGTTAATTATCAGGCTTTGTCCTTTAATTGAAACCCCAAACTTAACATTTTCTACAATGTCATGAATAACTTAGTGCACTGTCTACTATCAGCTTCACTGCCCTCATTTCTCCCTATCCCTAAATTCTCCCATTTGCAGGGGTCATATTAGTTATTTGTGTAAGTGACACCATTTCCCTTACATTTTTGTATTCTAAAAAGACATCCCAATTACTGTTTAGAATCAAAGAAAAATCAGCATGCCTGCTTATTAGTAGATACATTTTCTCTCATCTCTGGAAGGAATATGTGAGCATCTGTGAGATGTATATTTTATGGACCACATAATGACTGCTATTTTTCAAGAAACCTTCTAACCCAGCAAGGATATTATTGGATTAAAAGGAAATTCTATGAATAATTCCAAGTTTCACAGGAAAAAATGTCTTCAGAATGGTAAATGCGTTAACACAGAAATATTAAATTTACTAATCTCTGAATTTTTAAATATAAATTTTAAATATGCAGGATGCATCCATTTAACAATATTTTTAGAATTTCTCCATAAGATGAATATGAGAGGAAGTTAAAATATACTTGAGCTAATTCAGAGATTTGCTAAAATTACAGAATAGGCAAAACCATGTTTATAAATTGGAAATAAAATAGACTGATATATACTGAAAACACAAATAATTTAGTTATATTTTCAAGGTAAAAATGGTATTTCTTCACAGGAGGAATCTACAGTGTAAATGTTTACATAACTCCAAAAGTTGTTATGTTGAAATGTATTCCCTAATATGATGATCTCTAGAAGTGGAGTCTTAGGGAGGTGAACAGGTCATGAGGGCAGATCCCTCAAGAAGGGAATTAGGGGCCTTTAATATGAGACCCTAGAGAAATCTTTTACCTGTTTCCACTTTTTCAGAACACAGTAAGAAGATGACTGTCTATGAACCAGGAAGTGGATCTGCAGTGTATGAAACAGGATGTGGACCCTCACTGGACACCAAATGTACCAGTGACTTGGTCTTGGATTTTCCCATCTCTAGAAGTGTGAGAAATGTTTTGTTTTATTTATTTTTTTAAATAAGGCACTCAGTTTATGACATCTTGTTATAGTAACCTAAATATAGCAAACAATATTTTCTTTATGAAGTCACATGTGCATGTATTTATATACTAACATTTATTTATTTATTTGCAACCAATGTGTATACATTTACAAATTATCATTATTTGTATATATTGTATTATTATCTGTATGCACTTACATTATTTATATACAAATATTTATATACTAACAAGAGCTTCCCTGGTGGCTTAGATGGTTAAAAAATATGTCTGTAATGCAGGAGAACCATGTTCAACCTCTAGGTCGGGAAGATACTCTGGAGAAAGGAATGGCTATTCACTCTAGCATTCTTGCCTGGAGAATTCCATGGACAGACAGTCCATTGGTTTGCAAAGAGTAGGATACTAGAATAATAAAATAAGAACAGAAATAAACAAGGGGAACCTAATTAAACCTAAAAGGATTTTCACAGCAAAAGAAACTAAACAAGGTGAAAAAACAACCTTCAGAATGGGAGAAAATAATAGCAAATGAAACAACTGAAAAAGGATTAATTTCTAAAATATACAAGTAGCATATACAACTAAATACCAGAAAAACAAACAACACAGTCAAAATTAGGACAAATACCTAAGCAGGCATTTCTCCAAAGAAGTCATCTAGATAGCTAATAAACATATTAAAGATGCTCAACATCACTCATTATTAGATAAATGAAAATCAAAACTACAATGAGCTATCACCTTATACTTGTCAGAATGGCCATCATCAAAAAATCCACAAACAAGTGCTGGAGAGAGTGTGGAGAAAAGGGAACCCTCTTGCACTGCTGGTGGAATGTAAACTGACACAGTTATTATGGAAGACAGTATGGAGTTGTCTTTAAAAACACCGTATGACCCAGCAATACCACTTCTGAGCAATACCATTTACCCTGAGGAAACTAAAACTGAAAGACACATGTACCCCAATTTTCATTTCAGCACTATTTACAATAGCTAAGATATGGAAGCAACCTTAATGTCAGTTGACAGATGAATGGATAAAGAAGATGTGGCACATATATATACAATGGAATACTACTCAGTCATAAAAGGGACACATTTATGTCTATTCCAATGAAATTGATAAACATAGAGCCTATTACACAGAGTGAAGTAACTTAGAAAGAAAAAAACATCTACTGAATATTAACACCTATATATGGAATCTAGAAAGATGGTAATGGTGAACTAATTTGCCAAGCAGCAATGGAGTTTCAGGCATAGAGAACCAACTTATGGAAAAGGCAGAAGGGAGGAAGAAGAGGATGAAATGAATACAGAGAATAGCATGGAAGCATATTCACTACAATATGTAAAATAGATTGCCCATGGAAATTTGCTGTATGACTCAGTAAACTCAAAGAGGCGCTCTGTAACAACCGAGAGGGGTAGGATGGGGTGGGAGGTAGGATGGAGGTTTGAGAGGGTGGGGACATTGATATCCATGAACATGGATAATTCATACTAATGTAAGTAATGCTCAAAATTCCCCAAGCCAGGCTTCAGTAATACACGAATAGTGAAATTCCAGATGTTCAAGCTGGTTTTAGAAAAGGCAGAGGAACCAGAGGTCAAATTGCCAACATCCACTGGATCATCGAAAAAGCAAGAGAGTTCCAGAAAAACGTCTATTTCTGCTTTATTGACTATGCCAAAGCCTTTGACTGTGTGGATCACAATAAACTGTGGAAAATTCTGAAAGAGGTGGGAATACCAGAACACCTGACCTGCCTCTTGAGAAATCTGTATGCAAGTCAGAAAGCAACAGTTAGAACTGGACATGGAACAACAGACTGGTTCCAAATAGGAAAAAGAGTACGTCAAGGCTGTATATTGTCACCCTGCTTATTTACTTATATGCAGAGTACATCATGAGAAACGCTGGGCTTGAAGAAGCACAAGCTGGAATCAAGATTGCCAGGAGAAATATCAATAATCTCAGATATGCAGATGACATCACCCTTATGGCAGAGAGTGAAGAGAAACTAAAAAGCCTCTTGATGAAGGTGAAAGAAGAGAGTGAAAAGGTTGGCTTAAAACTCAACATTCAGAAAATGAAGATCATGGCATCTGGTCCCAACACTTCATGGGAAATAAATGGGGAAACAGTGGAAATAGTGTAAGACATTATTTTTGGGGGCTCCAAAATCACTGCAGATGGTGACTGCAGCCATGAAATTAAAAGACGCTTACTCCTTGGAAGGAAAGTTATGACCAACCTAGATAGCATATTCAAAAGCAGAGACATTACTTTGCCAACAAAGGTTCATCTAGTCAAGGCTATGGTCTTTCCTGTGGTCATGTATGGATGTGAGAGTTGGACTGTGAAGAAGGCTGAGCATGGAAGAATTGATGCTTTTGAACTGTGGTGTTGAAGAAGACTCTTGAGAGTCCCTTGGACTGCAAGAAGATCCAACCAGTCCGTTTTGAAGGAGATCAGCCCTCAGATTTCTTTGGAAGGAATGATTCTAAAGCTGAAACTCCTGCTGGGAGGGATTGGGGGCAGGAGGAGAAGGGGATGACAGAGAATGAGATGGCTGGATGGCATCACTGACTTGATGGATGTGAGTTTGAGTGAACTCTGGGAGGTGATGGACAGGTAGGCCTGGCATGCTCTGATTCATGGGGTTGCAAAGAGTCAGACATGACTGAGTGACTGAACTGAACTGAACTGATGGTAGAAATCAAACCTATTTATAAAGCAATCATCCTTCAACTAAAAATCAAAAATTGAATATAAGTGAGTTACTAACATACACATATTAGCAAAACTGGACACTAAGATAACAGTATGCAAAAGGCAAAGTTATTGAGACAACTTTACAAATAGCTGAAAGAAGAGAAGTGAAAGGAAAGGGAGAAAGATACACCCAATGAAATGCAGAGTTCCAGAGAAAATCAATACAGATAAAAAGGATTTCTTAAATGAACAATGCAAAATAATTGAGGAAAATAAAAGAATGAGAAAAACAATAAGTCTCTTCAAGAAAATTGGACACATCAAGGAAATACTTCATATAAGGATGAGAAAGATAAATCACAGAAAAAGTAAAAATCTAGCAGAAGTGGAAGAGATTAAGAAGAGGTGACAAGAATATAGAGTTTAGTTCAGTTCAGTTGCTCAGTCCTGTCCAACTCTTTGTGAACCCATGTACTGCAGTACCCCAGGCCTCCCTGTCCATCATCAACTCCCGGATTTTACTCAAACTCATGTCCAAAATGTCGGTGATGCCATTCAACCACCTTATCCTCTGTCGTCCCCTTCTCCTCCTACCCCCAAACCCTCCCAGCATCAGAGTTTTTTCCAATGAGTCAATTGATGGCATGAGGTGGCCAAAGTAGTAGAGTTTCAGCTTTAGCATCATTCCTTCCAAAGAACACCCAGGGCTTATCTCCTTTAGGATGGATTGGTTGGATCTCCTTGCAGTCCAAGAGACTCTTTAAGAGTCTTTTCCAATACCACAGTTCAACAGCTTCTATTCTTTGGCCCTCAGTTTTCATTATAGTTTGATTCTCACATCCATGCATGACCACTGGAAAACCCATAGCCTTGACTAGACAAACCTTTGCTGGAAAAGTAATGTCTTGGCTTTTTAATATGCTGTCTAGGTGGGTCATAACTTTTTTTCCCCATATTTCCTATGAAGTGATGGGACCAGATACTATGATCTTTGTTTCCTGAATGTTGAGCTTTAAGCCAACTTTTTAATTCTCTTTCACTTTCATCAAGAAGATTTTTAGTTCCTCTTCACTTTCTACCATAAGGGTGGTGTCATCTGCATATTTGAGGTTATTGATATTTCTTCCAGAAATCTTGATTCCAGCTTGTGCTTCTTCCAGCCCAGCATTTCTCATGATGTACTCTGCATATAAGTTAAATAAGCAGGGTGACAATATACAGCCTTGACATACACCTTTTCCTAATTTGGAACTAATTTGTTGTTCCATGTCCATTTCTAACTGTTGCTTCCTAACCTGCATACAGATTTCTCAAGAGGCAAGTCAGGTGGTCTGGTATTCCCATTTCTTTCAGAATTTTCTACAGTTTATTGTGATCCACACAGTCAAAGTCCTTGACACAGTTAATAAAGCAGATAGAGATATTTTTCTCGAACTCTCTTGCTTTTGTGATGATCCAGTGGGTGTTGGCAATTTGGCCTCTGGTCCCTCTGCTTTTTCTAAAACCAGCTTGAACATCTGGAAGTTCATGGTTCACGTATTGTTGAATCCTGGCTTGGATAATTTTGAGCATTACTTTACTAGTGTGTGAGATGAGTGTAATTGTGTGGTAGTTTGAGCATTTTTTGACATTGTTTTTCTTTGGGATTGGAATGAAAACTGACCTTTACCAGTCCTGTGGCCATTGCTGATTTCTCCAAATTTGCTGGCATACTGAGTGCAGCACTTTCACAGCATCATCTTTCAGGGTTTGAAATAGCTCCACTGGAACTCCATCACCTCCACTAGCTTTGTTCGTAGTGATGCTTTCTAAGGCTCACTTGACTTCACATTAGAGGATATCTGGCTCTAGGTTAGTGATCACACCGTCGTGATTATCTTGGTCATGAAGATATTTTTTGTAGTTCTTCTGTACATTCTTCTGTGTATTCTTGCCACCTTTTCTTAATATCTTCTGCTTCTGTTAGATGCATACCACTTCTGTCCTTTATCGAGCCCATCTTTGCATGAAATGTTCCCTTGGTATCTCTAATTTTCTTGAGATCTCTAGTCTTTCCCATTCTGTTGTTTTCCTCTATTTCTTTGCATTGATCGCTGTGGAAAGCTTTCTTATCTCTTCTTGCTATTCTTTGGAACTCTGCATTCACATGATTATATCTTGCCTTTTCTCCTTTGCTTTTTGCTTCTCTTCTTTTCACAGCTATTTGTAAGGCCTTCTCAGACAGCCATTTTGCCTTTTTGCATTTCTTTTCCATGGGAGTGATCTTGATCCCTGTCTCCTGTACAATGTCAAGAACCTCAGTCCATAATTCATTAGGCACTCTATCTATCAGATCTAGGCCCTTAAATCTATTTCTCACTTCCACTGTATAATTATAAGGTATTTAATTTAGATTATACCTGAATGGTCTAGTGGTTTTCCCTACTTTCTTCAATTTAAGTCTGAATTTGGCAATAAAGATTTCATGATCTGAGCCACAGTCAGCTCCCGGTCTTGTTTTTTTCTGACTGTATAGAGCTTTTCCATATTTGGCTGCAAAGAATATAATCAATCCGATTTTGGTGTTGATCATCTGGTGATGTCCATGTGAGCAGTCTTCTCTTGTGTTGTAGGAAAGGGTTATTTGCTATGACCAGTGCGTTCTCTTGGCAAAACTCTATTAGCCTGTACCCTGCTTCATTCTGTATTCCAAGGCCAAATTTCCTGTTACCCCAGGTGTGTCTTGACTTCCTACTTTTGCATTCCAGTGCCCTGTAAAGAAAAGGACATCTTTTTTGGGTGTTAGTTCTAACAGGTCTTGGAGGTCTTCATAGAACCATTCAAATTCAGCCTCTTCAGCATTACTGGTTGGGGCATAGACTTGGATTACTGTGATATTGAATGGTTTGCCTTGCAAACGAACAGAGACCATTTTTCATTTTTCAGATTGCATCCAAGTACTGCATTTCAGGCTCTTTTGTTGACCATGATGGCTACTGCATTTCTTCTAATGGATTCCTGTCCACAGAAGTAGATATAATGGTTATCTGAGTTAAATTCACCCATTCCAGTTCATTTTACTTCACTAATTCCTGAATGTTGACTTTCACTCTTGCCATGTCCTGTTTGACCACTTCCAATTTGCCTTGATTCATGGACCTAACATTCCAGGTTCCTATACAATATTGCTCTTTACAGCATCTTACCTTGCTTTTGTCACCAGTCACATCCACACCTGGGTATTGTTTTTGCTTTGGCTCCCTCCCTTCATTCTTTCTGGAGTTATTTCTCCACTGATCTCCAGTAGCATATTGGGTACCTACAGATCTGGGGAGTTCCTCTTTCAGTATCCTATCATTTTTCCTTTTCATACTGTTCATGGTGTTCTCAAGGCAAGAATACTGAAGTGGTTTGCTATTCCCTTCTCCAGTGGGCCACATTCTGTCAGACCTCTCCATCGTGACCCATCTGTCTTGGGTAGCCCCCGCATGGCATGGCTTAGTTTCATTGAGTTAGACAAGGCTGTGGTTTATGTGATCAAATTGGTTAGTTTTCTGTTATTATGGTTTCAGTGTGTCTGCCCCCTGATGCTCTCTCACAACACCTACCATTTTACTTGGATTTCTCTTACCTTGGACCTGGGGTGTCTCTTCATGACTGCTCCAGCAAAGCACAGCCACTGCTCCTTACCTTGGATGAAGGGTATCTCTTCACGGCCGCCCCTCCTCACCTTAAATGTGGAGCAGGTCCTCTCGGCCCTCCTGCACCTGTGCAACTGCCGCTCCTTGGATGTGGGGTTGCTCGTCTTGGCCATTGCCCCTGTCCTTGGGCAAGGGTTAGCTCTTCTTGACCATGCTTCTATGCTTTTTATCACAGCCAGCATGCTTCTGTGAAGTCCACTGGGCTTTCCTGGTGGCTCAGAGGGTAAAGCGTCTGCCTGTAGTGCAGGAGACCTAGGTTCGATCTCTGGGTCAGGAAGATTCCCCTGGAGAAGGAAATGGCAACCCACTCCAGCACTGTTTCCTGAAAAATCCCATGGATAGAAAAGCCTGGTAGACTACAGTCCATGGGATCACAGAGAGTCAGACATGGGTCCTGCTATGTACCTGGGTCCAAACTATGGTGAAGGTAATGAAGAAAATGGTGACCTCCCTCAAAAGATCCCATTCATGTACTGCTACAGTCCATGCCACCAACCCTGCAGCAGGCCACCACTGACCCATGCCTTTGCTGGAGACTCCTCGACACCCACAGGCAAGTCCTAGACAGTCTCCTGTGGGGTCACTGTTCCTTTCTCCTGAGTCCTGGTGCACAAGGTTCTGTTGTGTGCTCCAAGAGTCTATTTCCCAGTTCTGTGTAAGTTCTGACAGCTCTATGGTCGAGTTAATGGTGTCCTCCTCCAAAAGGACTTATGCCATACCCACACCCAGATCCCCTGTCCCTGTGGCAGATCACTGCTGACCCGTATCTCTACAGGATATGCTCAAACACAGTTCTGTCTCAGTCCCTGGGATCCCTGGGTCCTGGTGCACACAGGTTTGTTTAAGCTTTCTGAGCATCTCTGGTGGGAATGGAGTTTGATTCTAAATGTAAATTCACACCTCCTACTGTCTTGCTGGGGCTTCTCCCATGCCTTTGGATGTGGGGTATTTCCTCACAGGTGCTCCAGTGCCTACCATCTTATTTGTGTTTCTCTGACCTCTTGGACATGGGGTGTCTCCACACAGCTGGTCCAGCGAAGTGCAGGTGCTGCTTCTGACCTTGGACATGAGGTATCTCCTCTCAGCCGCTCTCTGCGCCAGTGCTGTGCAGCCACCGCTTGCCACTCCAGTGCAACGCATATACAGAACTATACAACAAAGGTCTTAATGACCTGTATAGCCATGATGGTGAGGTCACTCACCTAGAGCTGGAGTGTGAAGTCAAGTGGGCCTTAGGAAACATTACTGCAAACAAAGCTGGTGGAGGTGGTGGGATTCAAGTTGGAGAAGACCCTTGAGAGTCCTTTGGGCAGCAATCAGATCAAACCAATTAATACTAAAGGGAATCAATCCTGAATATTCATCAGAAGGATGGATACTGAACCTGAAGCTCCAATACTTTGGTCATCTAATGCAAACAGCTGACTCATTAGAAAAGATCCTTATGCTGGGAAAGATTGAAGGCAAAGGAAGAAGGGGGAGAAGAAAATGAGATGGTTAGATAGCACCATCAACTCAATGGACATGAATTTGAGAAAGCTCTGGGGGTAGTGAAGGACAGAGGAGCTTGGTCTATAGTAGTCTACAGAGTCACAAAGAGAAGGACACAACTTCTTGACTGAACAACAGCAACAAGGTAATATATATACTATACATTTCTATTAAAAATACATATCTTTCTAACTGGTATGACCTTTAAGCTCACACAAATATTGAGGTAACTGAAGTAAGAAATGTTCTGAAATAAAATAAGAGTCATGGTTGGGCATGTAAGCCCAACCAATCCAAGTACTGTTTCTGAACTTTCTAACCCTTGTGTAAAACTGTACTGGATATGTTTAAACTATGGTAGTTTTCATTTTATGTTATGATTATAAAATTCAAATATTAGAATATTTATGGAATTATATTTAATAAACTAATTTAATAGTGCTTATTTTAGTGAATTCTGTAAAGAATTGAAACATATTTAAATATATGGCTTATGGTTTATTTTTAAAGATTTAAGTATTAGTAATATTAAATGGACTGCAAGGAGATCCAACCAGTCCATTCTAAAGGAGGTCAGCCCTGAGTATTCTTTGGAAGGAATGATTCTAAAGCTGAAACTCCAGTACTTTGGCCACCTCATGCAAAGAGTTGACTCATTGGAAAAGACTCTAATGCTGAGAGGGATTCGGGGCAGGAGGAAAAATGGACGATAGAGGATGAGATGGCTGGATGGCATCACCGCCTCGATGGATGTGAATTTGAGTGAACTCCAGGAGTTGGTGACGGACAGGGAGGCCTGGCATGCTGCAACTCATGGGGCCGCAAAGAGTCAGACATGACTGAGCAACTGAACTGAATATCAAATGAGTATTAAAAAATTACATGAAAGTGTAATTTATACTTCATTATTCTTCTTTATTAATCATAATCAAAAGCTCAATGGTGAAGATGATTTGGGCATGTTCCCAAAATATTAAAGTGTCACATGCCCTGTAACTCAATAATTCTGCTTCCAGAAAGTATCCTAGGAAGGAACCAGGTAAAATCTAAAATTTAAAGAGGTAAAAGAGATAGCCAGATAAAGATCATCACAGCCATTTTTGCTACATGAAAAATGAAAAAAAAAAAAAAAAAAAAGAAAGAAAGAAAAGGAACAACTAATTAATTATTATCCATTAATAGAAATATAAGTTTTGATGATATTCCACATGGTAGAAGTTTAGAGATATTAGTTCAAATCAATTTAGAATTATGTCCATGATATATTAATGATATTACATGTGCATTAGGAACTAAAGTGTGTTTGACTCTGATTTTTCTCCCTCCAAACAGTTAGCTTTATTTGTAGATCACCATAATCTCTTTATATACACTAGGTTGACCTATGCTTTATATATGTTTTTTTCTTTAAATTTTCTATGAATTATTAAAAACTTTTTAGAAAAGTTGCAAATATTGAAGCTTAGTTTAAAAAGTCAATTTTGTCAAAGTTTTGTGACTTCTTAATTCTTTATAAAGTATATAGAACACTATGTCCAATTTAAAAACCCTTAAATTTTGTGAGTTTGAATGTGCAAACTCTAATTTGATGTTTTCTTTTCTTTCATCTATGGATTTTTATCCCAATTTTTGTTCTTGTCTTATAAAACAGATATTTATTGAATATGCTGACCAAATATAATGAGATTTCTGAAGGCAATGGCACCCCACTCCAGTTCTCTTGCCTGGAAAATCCTGTGGATGGAGGAACCTGGTAGGCTGCAGTCCATCGGGTCATTAAGAGTCGGACATGACTGAGCGACTTCCCTTTCACTTTTCACTTTCATGCACTGGAGAAGGAAATGGCAACCCATTTCAGTGTTCTTGCCTGGAGAATCCCAGGGACGGGGAAGCCAGGTGGGCTGCCGTCTACTGGGGTCACACAGAGTCGGAAACGACTGAAGTGACTTAGCATAGCATAGCATAGCATAGCATAGGTGTTATATTATTTTCTAATTTTATTATTCCTTCAGATATGTTGAGTTAGGATCTAGAAGCATAAAGTTGTGGGAAAATGGTAATGTTTGACTGTACTTGCTTACTCAAAAAACATAGAGAAATATTCCTGAATAGCTATGCTTTTCTTTAGAGATTTTACCATTTAAATTCACTTGAGAAATATTACTATTTGGAATTTTATGAGTCACATTTGGAAGTTGTCCATCACATTAGTTGCTATATGACCATTGCTTATTCATATATGGGTGTCCATGATTGTGATCACAGGAAGCTATGCTATTCTTTTTTCTTGAAATTGGCCCTGTGAGTCAGTGTAGCAACATTGCAATCAACGTTATACTGCCATGCTTTCAGTTCAGTTCAGTCACTGAGTCGTGTCCAATTCTTTCTGACCCCATGAATTGCAGCACTCCAGGCCTCCCTGTCCATCACCAACTCCTGGAGTTCACTCAAACTCATGTCCATTGAGTCGGTGATGGTACCCAGCCATGTCACCCTCTGTTATCCCCTTTTCCTCCTGCCCCCAATCCCTCCCAGCATCAGAGTCTTTTCCAATGAGATAACTCTTCACACGAGGTGGCCAAAGTACTGGAGTTTCAGCTTCAACATCAGTCCTTCCAATGAACACCCAGGACTGCTCTCCTTTAGAATGAACTGGTTGATCTCCTTGCAGTCCAAGGGACTCTCAAAAGTCTTCTCCAACAAAACAGTTCAAAAGCATCAATTCTTTGCATAGTGTTATTTGATGCAAAAAAAAAATATATATATACAATAACCTCAGAGACACGAAATTATAAATCTCTCCAGTTTTCAATCTTTATGTTTTCCAAATACTTTCCTATGTGGAAGAGATAATTTCAAGGATATGATCAGATTAGATCAGATCAGATGAGTCACTCAGTCGTGTCCAACTATTTACCACCCCATGAATCGCAGCACGCCAGGCCTCCCTGTCCAACACCAACTCGCGGAGGTCACGCAGACTCACATCCACCGAGTCAGTGATGCTATCCAGCCATCTCATCCTCTTTCGTCCCCTTCTCCTCTTGCCCCCACTCCCCCCAGCATCAGAGTCTTTTCCAGTGAATCAACTCTTCGCATGACGTGGCCAAAGTACTGGAGTTTCAGCTTTAGCATCATTCTTCCAAAGAACTCCCAGGGCTGATCTCCTTCAGAATGGACTGGTTGGATCTCCTTGCAGTCCAAGGGACTCTCAAGAGTCTTCTCCAACACCACAGTTCAAAAGCATGAATTCTTCGGCGCTCAGCTTTCTTCACAGTCCACCTTTCACATTCATACATGACCACAGAAAAAACCATAGCCTTGACTAGAAGAACCTTTGTTGGCAAAGTAATGTCTCTGCTTTTGAATATGTGATCTAGGTTGGTCATAACTTTCCTTCCAAGGAGTAAGCACCTTTTAATTTCATGGCTGCAGTCACCATCTGCAGTGATTTTGGAGCCCAGAAAAATAAAGTCTGACACTGTTTCTACTGTTTCCCCATTTATTTCACATGAAGTGATGGGACCGGATGCCATGATCTTCGTTTTCTGAAAGCTGAGCTTTAAGCCAACTTTTTCACTCTCCTCTTTCACTTTCATCAAGAGGCTTTTTAGTTCCTCTTCACTTTCTTCCATAAGGGTGGTTTCATCTAGATATCTGAGGTTATTGATATTTTTCCCAGCAATCTTGATTCCAACTTGTGTTTTTTCCAGTCCAGAGTTACTCTGCATTTAAGTTAAATAAACAGGTTGACAGTATACAGCCTTGATGTACTCCTTTTCCTTTTTGGAACCAGTCTGTTCCATGTCCAGTTCTAACTGTTGCTTCCTGACCTGCATACAGATTTCTCAAGAGGCAGGTCAGGTGTTCTGGTATTCCCATCTCTTTCAGAATTTTCCACAGTTTATTGTGATCCACACAATCAAAGGCATTGGCATAGTCAATAAAGCAGAAATACATTTTTTTCTCGTTCTCTTGCTTTTTCCATGATCCAGCAGATGTTGGAAATTTGATCTCAGGTTCCTCTGCCTGTTCTAAAACCAACTTGAACATCAGGAAGTTCAAGATTGACATATTGCTGAAGCCTGGCTTGGAGAATTTTGAGCAGTACTTTACTAGCCTGTGAGATAAGTGCAATTGTGTGGCAGTTTGAGCATTCTTTGCATTGCCTTTCTTTGGGCTTGAAATGAAAACAGAACTTTTCCAGTCCTGTGGCCACTGCTGAGTTTTCCAAATTTGCTGGCATACTGAGTGCAACACTTTCACAGCATCATCTTTCAGGATTTGGAATAGCTGCACTGGTATTCCATCACCTCCACTAGCTTTGTTCATAGTGATGCTTTCTAAGGCCCACTTGACTTCACATTCCAGGATGTCTGGCTGTAGGTTAGTGATCACCCCATCGTGATTATCTGGGTCATGAAGATCTTTTTTGTACAGTTCTTCTGTGTATTCTTGCCCCTCTTCTTAATATCCTCTGCTTCTGTTAGGTCCATACCATTTCTGTCCTTTATCGAGCCCATCTTTGAATGAAATATTCCTTTGGTATCTCTGATTTCCTTGAAGAGATTTCTAGTCTTTCCCATTTTGTTTTTTTTCCCTCTATTTCTTTGCATTGATTTCTAAAAAAGGCTTTCTTATCTTTTCTAGCTATTCTTTGAAATTCTG
The DNA here is from genome assembly GCA_935064755.1 of Tragelaphus eurycerus. Taxonomy (NCBI): domain Eukaryota; kingdom Metazoa; phylum Chordata; class Mammalia; order Artiodactyla; family Bovidae; genus Tragelaphus; species Tragelaphus eurycerus. The sequence goes on along the minus strand of CAKXYN010000007.1, from coordinate 46,193,109 downwards.
CAGTCAGATGCTTATATTTTTCCTTTTCTCCTTTGCTTTTTGCTTCTCTTCTTTTCACAGCTATTTGTAAGGCCTCCCCCAGACAGCCATTCTGCTTTTTTGCATTTCTGTTCCTTGGGGATGGTCTTGATCCCTGTCTCTTGTACCATGTCATGAACCTCATTCCATAGTTCATCAGGCACTCTATCTATCAGATCTAGGCCCTTAAATCTATTTCTCACTATGACTGTATAATCATAAGGGATTTGATTTAGGTCATACCTGAATAGTCTAGTGGTTTTCACTACTTCATCAATTTAAGTCTGCATTTGGCAATAAGCAGTTCATGGTCTGAGCCATGGCCCGCTCCTCATCTTGTTTTTGCTGACTGTACAGAGCTTCTCCATCTTTGGCTGCAAAGAATATAATCAATCTGATTTCGGTGTTGACCATCTGGTGATGTCCATGTATAGAGTCTTCTCTTGTGTTGTTGGAAGAGGGTGTTTGTTATGACCAGTGCATTTTCTTCGCAGAACTCTATTAGTCTTTGCCCTGCTTCATTCCATATTCCAAGGCCAAATTTGCCTGTTACTCCAGGTGTTTCTTGACTTCCTACTGTTGCATTCCAGTCCCCTATAATGAAAAGGACATCTTTTTTGGGTGTTAGTTCTAAAAGGTCTTGTAGGTCTTCATAGAACGATACCATATAATAAATTATTTATTGCATTTCTTATAAATAGCACATTAAATTATTAGAGATTATCCCCCTTAACTGTTGGAGAAACACAGATTTTTAACAGTCTTTTTAATAATAATAAAAATGATGTTATACTACACAGTGACAAAAATTTTAAGTAATTGCCTAAGGCATGTATTTATCCAAACTCTGGATACCTATGTTGTTTAAGTGACAAATACAAAGCTTGTGTCAGTCTTCCTCATATTCATAAATTTTGCTGATTCATTTTTAACTATCAACTTTAGGTATTGGTGATTTTGATCTTCACATTCCCATTAGGCCTTTTACAGCCTTGATTATTGTTAGTATTATTTTGAGTATTGCTATTTCATCTGTATTTTCAACTTGGTTCATATTGCATTCAATTTAAATTGACTTATCACAAATGTCATTTGAAATTCATTTAAATACCACAAAAATTTTTAAAGACATATTTTTTACATTTTTGCTAAGAATAATGACTTATAATAGAGGAATATGTTGTCACTGATGTTGTTTAGAATCATCAGTTTATGGTGAAAGCAAAAAATACTTTAGAGTTTTAAAATTATGATTTTAACATCTTTCTGTGTAATGCACATTGCTTATATTTGATATCATATTGCTCCTATAAACCTAACAATGTTACACCTGTCCTCATAACTTCTTTGTTGTGGCTGGAAAATATATTTTAATATCAATTTAAATCATGAGAATTTTCATAATTATTAAAATGTAAAAAAAAGCATATTTCTGAAACTTGAAATAGAAAATGTTTAATGAGAAAATATACATTATATATATATATATATATATATATATATATACAGATCAGTCGCTCAGTCGTGTCCGACTCTTTGTGACCCCATGAACCGCAGCACGCCAGGCCTCCCTGTCCATCACCAGCTCCCGGAGGTCACCCAGACTCACACCCATCAAGTCAGTGATGCCATCCAGCCATCTCATCCTCTGTCGTCCCCTTCTCCTCCTGCCCTCAATCCCTCCCAGCATCAGAGTCTTCTCCAATGAGTCAACTCTTCGCATGAGGTGGCCAAAATACTGGAGTTTCAGCTTTAGCATAATTCCTTCTAAAGAAATTCCAGGATTGATCTCCTTCAGAATGGACTGGTTGGATCTCCTTTCAGTCCAAGGGACTCTCAAGAGTCTTCTCCAACACCACAGTTCAAAAGCATCAATTCTTTGGCGCTCAGCCTTCTTCACAGTCCAGCTCTCACATCCATACATGACCACAGGAAAGACCATAGCCTTGACTAGGCGAACCTTTGTAGGCAAAGTAATGTCTCTGCTTTTGAATATGCTATCTAGGTTGGTCATAACTTTCCTTCCAAGGAGTAAGAGTCTTTTAATTTCATGGCTGCAGTCACCATCTGCAGTGATTTTGGAGCCCAGAAAAACAAAGTCTGACACTGTTTCCACTGTTTCCCCATCTATTTCCCATGCAGTGATGGGACCAGATGCCATGATCTTCGTTTTCTGAATGTTGAGCTTTAAGCCAACCTTTTCACTCTCCACTTTCACTTTCATCAAGAGGCTTTTTAGCCCCTCTTCACTTTCTGCCATAAGAGTGGTGTCATCTGCATATCTGAGGTTATTGATATTTTTCCCGGCAGTCTTGATTCCAACTTGTGTTTCTTCCAGTCCATCATTTCTCATGATGTACTCTGCATATAAGTTAAATAAACATGGTGACAATATCCAGTAATATATATATATATATATATATATATATATATATATATATATATATACATATTTATAATGTATATGCTGGGTATTATTTTTGCTTTGGCTCCATCCCTTCATTCTTTCTGGAGTTATTTCTCCACTGATCTCCAGGAGCATATTGGGCACCTACTGACCTGAGGAATTTCTCCTTCAGTATCCTATCATTTTTCCTTTTCATACTGTTCATGTGTTCTCAAGGCAAGGAAACTGAAGTGGTTTGCTATTCCCTTCTCCAGTGGACTCCATTCTGTCAGACCTCTCCACCATGACCCATGCGTCTTAGGTGGCCCCACATGGCATGGCTTAGTTTCATTGAGTTAGACAAGGCTGTGGTCCTAGTGTGATTAGATTGACTCATTTTCTGTGAGTATGGTTTCAGTGGGTGTGCCCTCTGATGCCCTCTTGCAACACTTACCATCTTACTTGGGTTTCTGTTACCTTGGATGTGGGCTTATCTCTTCACGGCTACCTCAGCAAAGCGTAGTCAGCCACTCCTGCTTTGCTTGGACGAGGGGTATCTCCTCAAGGCCACTCCTCCTGACCTTAAACGTGGAATAGCTCCTCCTGTCCCCATGCAGCCACCACTCCTTGGAGGTGGGTTGCTCCTCACAGCCACGGCCCCTGGCCTCGAGTTTGGGGTAGTTCTTCCTGGTCGCGCCCCTTGCCTCCGACGTGGAGTAGCTCCTCTCGGCTGCCACCCCTGAGCCCCGACGTGGGGTAGCTCCTCTCGCCGTTCCTGCACTGTCACAGCCTGGCACTCTCAGCCGCTACCCCTGACCTTGAATGTAGGATAACTCCTCTTGGCCGCCTCCTCTGGTGCATGGAGTCTTCCCAGCTTCTGCCCCTGACCTCGGACATGGGGTAGCTCCTATCAGCCGTGCTAGATGTGCCTGTCACAGCTGCCCTCGCTAAATGCACCAGTTGCAGCTACCTGCACTAAATGCGCAGGTTGCAGCTGCCTGCCCTAAATGCGCAGGTTGCAGCTGCCTGCTCTAAATGAGCCGGTTGCAGCATGTCAGGTTCATGAAGCAAGGAATTGGAAATGGTCAAACAAGAGATGGCCAAAGTGAACATCGGCATTCTAGGAATTAGTGAACTAAAATGGATTGGAATGGGTGAATTAAACTCAGATGACCATTATATGTACTACTGCAGGCAAGAATCCCTCAGAAGAAATGGAGTAGCCATCATGGTCAACAAAAGAGTCTGAAATGCAGTACTTGGATGCAAGCTCAAAAACAACAGAATGAACTCGGTTTATTTCCAAGGCAAACCATTCACTATCACAGTAATCCAAGTCTATGCCCCAACCAGTAATGCTGAAAAAGTTGAAGTTGAACGGTTCTATGAAGACCTACAAGACCTTTTAGAACTAAAAATATGTTCTTTTCATTATAGGGGACTGGAATGCAGAAGTAGGAAGTCAAGAAACACATGGAGTAACAGGCAAATTTGGCCTTGGAATACAGAAGGAAGCAGGGGAAAGACTAATAGAGTTCTGCCAAGAAAATGCACTGGTCATAGCAAACATCCTCTTCCAACAACACAAGAGAAGACTCTATACATGTACATCACCAGATGGTCAACACCGAAATCAGATTGATTATATTCTTTGCAGCCAAAGATGGAGAAGCTCTGTACAGTCAGCAAAAACAAGACCAGGAGTGGGCTGTGGCTCAGACCATGAACTGCTTATTGCTAAATTCAGATTTAAATTGAAGAAAGTAGGGAAAACCACTAGACCATTCAGGTATGACCTAAATCAAATCCCTTATGATTATACAGTGGAAGTGAGAAATAGATTTAAGTGCCTAGATCTGATAGAGTGCCTGTTTAACTATGGAATGAGGTTCATGACACTGTACAGGAAACAGGGATCAAGACCATCCTCAAGGAAAAGAAATGCAAAAAAGCACAATGCTGTCTGGGGAGGCCTTACAAATAGCTGTGAAAAGAAGAAAAGCAAAATGCAAAGGAGAAAAGGAAAGATATAAGCATCTGAATGCAGAGTTCCAAAGAATAGCAAAGAGAGATAAGAAAGCCTTCTTCAGTGATCAATGCAAAGAAATAGAGGAAAACAACAGAATGGGGGAGACTAGAGATCTCTTCAAGAAAATTAGAGATACCAAGGGAACATTTCATTCAAAGATGGGCTTGATAAAGGACAGAAGTTGTATGCACCTAACAGAAGCAGAAGATATTAAGAAAAGGTGGCAAGAATACATAGAACAACTGTACAAAAAAGATCTTCATGACCCTGATAATCATGATGGGGTGATCACTAACCTATAGCCAGATATCCTGGAATGTGAAGTCAAGTAGGCCTTAGAAAGCATCACTACAAACAAAGCTAGTGGAGGAGACGGAATTCTAGTTGGGCTATTTCATCCTAAAAGATGATGCTGTGAAAGTGCTGCACTCAGTATGCCAGCAAATTTGGAAAACTCAGCAGTGGCCACAGGACTGGAAAATGTCAGTTTTCATTCCAAGCCCAAAGAAAGGCAATGCCAAAGAATGCTCAAACTACTGCATAATTGCACTCATCTCACACGCTAGTAAAGTACTCCTCAAAATTCTCCAAGCCAGGCTTCAACAGTATATGAACCAGGAACTTCCAGATGTTTAAGCTGAATTTAGAACAGGCAGAGGAACCAAAGATCAAATTTCCAACATCTGCTGCATCATCGAAATAGCAAGAGAGTTCCAGAAAAACGTCTATTTCTGCTTTATTGACTATGCCAAAGCCTTTGACTGTGTGGATAACAATAAAATGGAAAATTCTGGAAGAGATGGGAATACCAGACCACCTTACCTGCCTCTTGAGAAATTTGTATGCAGGTCAGGAAGCCACAGTTAGAACTGGACATGGAACAACAGACTGGTTCCAAATAGGAAAAGGAGTACGTCAAAGCTGTATATTGTCACCCTGCTTATTTAACTTATATGCAGAGTACATCATGAGAAACGCTGGGCTGGAAGAAGCACAAGCTGAGATCAAGATTGCTGGGAGAAATATCAACAACCTCAGATTTGCAGATGACACTACCCTTATGGCAGAAAGTGAAGGGGAACTAAAAAGCCTCTTGACGAAGGTTAAAGTGGAGAGTGAAAAAGTTGGCTTAAAACTCAACATTCAGAAAATGAAGATCATGGTATCCAGTCCCATCACTTCATGGGGAAACATGTGGAATCAGTGTCAGACATTATTTTTTGGGCTCCAAAATCACTGCAGATGGTGACTGCAGCCATGAAATTAAAAGATGCTTACTCCTTGGAAGGAAAGTTATGACCAACCTAGATAGCATATTCAAAAGCAGAGACATTACTTTGCCAACAAAGGTTCTTATAGTCAAGGCTATGGTCTTTTCTGTGGTCATGTATGGTTGTGAGATTTGGGCTGTGAAGGAAGCTGAGCGCTGAAGAATTGATGCTTTTGAACTATAGTGTTGGAGAAGACTCTTGAGAGTCCCTTAGACTGCAAGGAGATGCAACCAGTCCATTCTGAAGGAGATCAGCCCTGGGATTTCTTTGGAAGGAATGATGCTAAAGCTGAAACTCCAGTACTTTGGCCCCCTCATGGGAAGAGTTGACTCATTGGAAAAGACTCTGATGCTGTGAGGGATTGGGGGCAGGAGGAGAAGGGAACGACAGAGAATGAAATGGCTTGTTTGCATGGCTGACACTATGGACTTGAGTCTGAGTGAACTCCAGGAGTTGGTGATGGACAGGGAGGCCTGGTGTGCTGCGATTCATGGGGTCATAAAGTGTTGGACATGATTGAGCAACTGCATTGAACTGAACTGAATGTATATGCATATTTACTTTAAATTATATGTACATTTAAGATATATTCAGTAAACAATATAACTAGTATAGTTAGGCATCACACTTTGAAAGTCCATATAATATAATTTCTATATAGAGATGTTTAAAAAATCGTGGATAAAGCATAAATTATGCAGAGTATTTTTATCATAACTTCCAATATTAACATCTCAATAAATAATATGAAGTATTTTATAATAAATGCTTTTGGAAATTAGTAAATGTTAATACTGTTTGAGACCTATAGCATGCCCAAGCCCGAACTTATAGTTTACGATTTTTTCTCATTTACAATCAATTATTTTGATTTCATATGATTCTTAAAATCATGTCTTATTTTCAGAGCTGGAAATGCTTGAAGTATAATATAAGACATTTCTTCATCAAAACTTCTGCTAGACAGAGAAGCCTATGCATGAGTGTAGATGTACACAGTCATGTCTATTCTTTATTCTTTCATGGTATGTAGCCCTCCAGGCTCCTCTGTGCTTGAAATTATCCAGTTAAGAACACTGGAGTGGATTGCCATTTCCTACTCCAGTGGATCTTCTTGACCCAAGGATCAAACTCACATCTCTAGCACCTCCTGCATTGGCAGGCAAGTTCTTTACCTCTGGGTCATCTGGGAAGACTTATGGAAGCCCTTCTTACCTATAAATTGATATTATTTTTATTATTATTAATTATCTCAATATTTATTTAAATAAATCTATAGACATTAAATATTAGCTTCCATAATGCTCTTATTTTGCCTATTTTGAAAAATAAATACATATTTAAAGACATTTGATCTTCTTATATTTGATATAATTTAGAAAGGATGCACGCCTTATGTTCAAAGTAGATTTAGTTTTTAATTTCCCTATTGTAATGTTAAATTTAATTATGAGAATTCTGCCAGAAATGCAATTGCAAAGTCATTGTATTTTTCAAATAAAAATCTTTACTATGGTACCTTTATAAAATGAATTCTGTGAGTTTCAAAGTTTGAACATGTACCAGAAGAGAAGTTTTAAAGATATATTTGAACCAAGACAGGTTTAACCACGATAGTTCTAGAGTAACTAAAGTTACCCTAACAATCTGACTCTTTTATTGGCCTGAAAAGAGAGAACAGAGAAAATTGCCTTCAAAAGTAGAGAGAGCAGCTGAATCTTATCAGGTATATCTTGAATTAAAATGATCTACTGTACTGCCAGGAAACTGACAGCCTTGAGTTGTGGTTCAGGTTTGTTGTACTTAATAATCCTGAGTGTTATAGGGTCATCTTTGAAACATATTAACTGTACAACACTATTAAATATCTATATATGAAATGAATGTTATTATGAGTGAGGAATATGAGTCTATGAGCATTTAAGGGGTAATTTGGTTTCTTTGGGTGTGATTTATATGTATGCATAGAGATAACTTAATCCACAAGAGATGTGCAAGTAATTTATTTCCAACTATTGAAGTAAAACTGGACAATAAATTATATGATTTTTAATGAGATGCTGCAGCCAAGGCAAATATGACATTGAATGATACAGAAGTCTTGTCACTGTACTGTTTATCTTTGGCTTAAGGCACTTGGACATTTTTTTGGTAACATCAAATTATTTCCTTTGCACATATGTGTACTCTTGCCATAGTTTTATATAGACACTAAATGATTGATATTCAGAGTTGGCTGTTTTTACTTAAATTGTGCAGTTACCATATTTTAATGAAAACATAGAACAATATTATCAAGTGCAGAAATAAATTAATCTTAGTGTACAACATAAACAACAGATTTAATTTCATAGATGGTATGATTTTCCTCTCATTTTATTAAGACTGTTGTAGAATTTTACTCAGTATTGTAAAACAATTTTCCTGTGAGTGCTGTTTTTTTTTTCTATAGAAATAATTATGAGATATTTCTATTTTCTTTTAGTTATTAATCTAATGAAATATTATGAGTCAAAAACATGGATTTAATGACTAATGAAATGTTTTGGGGAAAGAAATTATTAGAATCTTACACATAGTTAAACAAAGAAAAAAAATAAAAAGGAAAGTGAAGTCCCTCAGTCATGTCTGACTCTTTGTGACCCCATGAACTGTAGCTTACCAGGCTCCTCCGTCCATGGGATTTTCCAGGCAAGAATACTGGAGTGGGTTATCATTTCCTTCTCCAGGCGATGTTCCCAACCCAGACATTGAACCTGGATTTTCCTCATTGTAGGCAGACACTTTAGTTTCTGAGCCACCAGGAAAGTCTTAAACAAGGACAAGAATAAATGAAAGTTAATTGTTTAAATTTCAGAGATCATTGTATTTATTATATTATTGCATTTATTTATGACAATTTACTGTGAGCATATATACATTCATAATCTAATCTCGGAGAAAGCAATGGCAAACCCACTCCAGTACTCTTGCCTGGAAAATCCCATGGACAGAGGAACCTGGTAGGCTGCAGTCCATGGGGTCGCTAAGAGTCGGACACGACTGAGAGACTTCACTTTCACACATTGGAGAACAAAATGACATCCCATTACAGTGTTCTTGCCTGGAGAATCCCAGGGACTGGGAAGCCTGGTGGGCTGCTGTCTATGGGGTCACACAGAGTCAGACACGACTGATTTAACGTAATAGCAGCAGCAGCATAATCTTTCTCAGTAAAGCTGTTTCCTAAAAACCTAGTTTGCCTTTCAATATTGGTTGTATTTTTTCCCTTTTAATGATATGTTTCTTTTTATCCATTCAATATCACAATCTTGGAATTCTTGTGCTGGTAAAGATGGTGTAAACCCACTAAGGTCTTATTTCTCCACAAATGACAATAAACATCTCTGGACAGAGTACAAAGAATAACTATCTGAGGACTGTGAAAAATAAATTCAGACAAATTGAAAAGGAAGTCAAAACTAAGAAAATTCTACATAGTAATGGGGTTTTTGTTGTTTGTCTCCAGACTTGGTTCCTAATTGGCCTGAGTCCTGTGAATATTCAGCATGCACAACAGCACAAAATCCAGAATTCATCTTCTTTCATTTAGAGCATTGAATAGAATGAGAACTGAAAAAAATGTAGTCCTATCAGCAGAAACGTGAGGAACGAATTCCATTTACCTATTTGTTTAATGTTTGTTTGACAGCTCCAGTCAAAGAATTGTAGTTCAGTGATGAAACTATTATTATCACCAAACATGTCAAGAGAAAAATCCATGTCTCAGTGCTAAGGACCCAGGAAAAGGCACACATGGATCCAAAGAACAAGGGGAAAATCACCATTATTTTTCCTTCTTTAGTCACTGCATTACCATAAAGCAACTACAGTTTAACAGTAATTACTGTAGCAAAGTGCAGTCAAAGCAAAGTATGTTTACCATACCATTTCAAGAGTTGAATACACTAATACTGATGCCCGAAGAGTAATTTAGAAAAAAAAAAAAATGCTATTGTATCCCTTTATAAATAGATATTATAATAAAATATTTGTATTTGTTTTCATTCTCTTCAATACTATTACCATTGTAATTTACTGTTTTGATAGCTGCATAAATAATATTCGCAATGACTTACATCTCACTTCCTTGTCTTTTTTTTCCCCCCATACATTTGTCTTTTGGACTACCTTGGTTATTAACTCCAATATTGATTTCTTATATGTTAGCGATCTCTCATAATTTTAACTCTGGACATTCTAACCTCTAATGCTAAAGCTTCAATCTACTTATTCTTATGTATCAAGCTCAGAAACCTGTAGCTCTATTAGAAACTTACATACAACTGAGTCCCTTGTCACCTTTAACTTCATTTTACTATTTTAACTAAACCAAAATCCAGTATAGGCAACTCATGCCTGAATTCATAGAGGTGAGTATGAGTAGAGTAAAATGTAAATCCATGGTAATGGCCAAAATTTAAAGTCACAGTAGCTAAACTAAGTTGGGGCCTTAGTAGCTAACTAAAATAATATCATATATGGAATGAGTCACCAGTCCAGGTTCGATGCACGATACTGAATGCTTGGGGCTGGTGCACTGGGAGAACCCAGAGGGATGGTATGGGTAGAGAAGAGGGAGGAGGGTTCGGGATGGGGAACACATGTATACCTGTGGCAGATTCACTTTGATACATGGCAAAACTAATACAATATTGTAAAATTAAATACAATTTAAAAAAAAAGAAAAAAAGAAAATTTTCTTAGGTCCCTTTACTATCCTACTTCTCTTTCTTATTATACTTCTCCTTATTATCTTACTCTTCTGTATAAGTTAAGGGATTAGATGAGATGAGATCAGATCAGTCGCTCAGTCGTGTTCAACTCTTTGTGACCCAGTGAATCGCAGAACGCCAGGCCTCCCGGTCCATCACCAACTCCCGGAGGTCACTCAGACTCGCATCCATCGAGTCAGTGATGCCATCCAGCCATCTCATCCTCTGTCGTCCCCTTCTCCTCCTGCCCCCAATCCCTCCCAGCATCAGAGTCTTCTCCAATGAGTCAACTCTGCATGAGGTGGCCAAAACACTGGAGTTTCAGCTTTAGCATCATTCCTTCCAAAGAAATTCCAGGGCTGATCTCCTTCAGAATGGACTGGTGGGATCTCCTTGCAGTCCAAGGGACTCTCAAGAGTCTTCTCCAACACCACAGTTCAAAAGCATCAATTCTTCGGCGCTCAGCCTTCTTCACAGTCCAGCTCTCACATCCATACATGACCACAGGAAAGACCATAGCCTTGACTAGGCGAACCTTTGTTGGCAAAGTGATGTCTCTGCTTTTGAATATGCTATCTAGGTTGGTCATAACTTTCCTTCCAAGGAGTAAGCATCTTTTAATTTCATGGCTGCAGTCACCATCTGCAGTGATTTTGGAGCCCAGAAAAATAAATTCTGACACTGTTTCCACTGTTTCCCCATCTATTTCCCATGAAGTGATGGGACCAGATGTCATGGTCTTCGTTTTCTGAATGTTGAGCTTTAAGCCAACCTTTTTACTCTCCACTTTCATTTTCATCAAGAGACTTTTTAGTTCCTCTTCACTTTCTGCCATAAGGGTAGTGTCATCTGCATATCTTTGGTTATTGATATTTCTCCCAGCAATCTTGATTCCAACTTGTGTTTCTTCCAGTCCAGCATTTCTCATGATGCACTCTGCATAAAAGTTAAATAAACAGCTTGACAATATACAGCCTTGATGAACTCCTTTTCCTATTTGGAACCAGTCTGCTGTTCCATGACCAGTTCTAACTGTTGCTTCCTACCTGCATACAGATTTCTCAAGAGGCAGATCAGGTGGTCTGGTAGTCCAATCTCTTTCAGAATTTTCCACAGTTTATTGTGATCTATACAGTCAAAGGCTTTGGCATAGTCAATAAAGCAGAAATAGATGTTTTTCTGGAACTCTCTTGCTTTTTCCATGATCCAGCGGATGTTGGCAATTTGATCTCTGGTTCCTCTGCCTTTTCTAAAACCAGCTTGAACATCAGGAATTTCATGGTTCACATATTGCTGAAGCCTGGCTTGGAGAATTTTAAGCATTACTTTACTAGCGTGTGAGATGAGTGCAATTGTGCGGTAATTTGAACATTCTTTGACATTGCCTTTCTTTGGGATTGGGATAAAAACTGACCTTTTCCAATCTTGTGGTCACTGCTGAGTTTTCCAAATTTGCTGGCATACTGAGTGCAGCCCTTTCACAGCATCATCTTTCAGGATTTGGAATAGCTCCACTGGAATTCCATCACCTCCACTAGCTTTGTTCGTAGTGATGCTTTCTAAGGCCGACTTCACTTCACATTCCAGGATGTCTGGCTCTAGGTCAGTGATCACGCCATCATGATTATCTGTGTCATGAAGCTCTTTTTTGTACAGTTCTTCTGTGTATTCTTGCCACCTCTTCTTAATATCTTCTGCTTCTGTTAGGTCCATACCATTTCTGTCCTTTATTTATGGACCTGTTAAGTCCATACCATTTCTGTCCTGTTAAGCGATTATCTTTGCTTAAATTTCCATTGTGTTGTTTCTCATTCTGACCTTATACTGATGACCTCACTGTCTATTTTAGAAAGGTAAGAAGAAAGCATTTGCAATCTACCTGCATCTGAGCCCACACACTTTTCTCCTTCTGCTATGTCTCTCCAATCTATCTTTTTATTTTTTTTTCTGCAAAAGTCTTTGCCATCATATGTATATAAAAATTGAATCTCGTTCATACAACCTAAAGACTTCATTCTGACAAATCTCCAGGTAGTCTCCTGCAATATTATTTTTTCATTTCACTAGCACTTTCACTCTTATCCAGTAAAAAAATTGTTTAATTTTAAAATAATTCCTAATTTTACTGAGTCATAATTAACAAATAAAAATGTATGCATTTAGTTGTAAAATGTGATTTATTAAGATAAAGAACACAATGATATGTATACACTGTTAAGTGATTTTCAAAATCAAGTTAACACACCTATCGCCTCATGTAATGTGTGTGTGTGTGTGTGTGTGATGAGAACACTTAAGATCTAGTCTCTTAGCAGTTACAACCACACAGTACAGTATTATTATCTATGGTCACTATGCTGTACATTAGAGCCCAAACACATGTTCATCTTAAAATTGAATATTTACACAATTTCACCAATATCTCCCCATTTCTCGTATTACCCCAGCACCTGGCAATCACCATTCTCCTCTCTGGTTCTCTGAGCTTGACTTTTCAATATTTCATAATTAAGTGAGATTGTGCAATACTTTTCTGTGTCTAGTATAATGTCCTCCAGGTTCATACATGTTGTCACAAACAGGTGGGGGGGTTTCTTTTTTAAGGCTGAATAATATTCCATTCTGAATATATCTTAAAATTATTAAAGATCATCTCATACCACTTGCCATTCTATGCACCTCTGCATCTTTTTTTTTTTTCTCTTTGCAAACAAACAAATGATAACAAATCTTCTTAAAGGTGCTATCTTACCTCTATTTTTCTCTTACTATTTCATTTTCAGTCAATTCAAATGAGGCTGACATTCTTAACAGCATATTGATACGGGTTGATTAGATCATCAGTGACATCACTGCTGTTACCCCCACTGCTGCTGCTAAGTCACTTCAGTCGTGTCCAACTCTGTGTGACCCCATAGATGGCAGCCCACCAGGCTCTCCCATCCCTGGGATTCTCCAGGCAAGAACACGGGAATAGGTTGCCATTTCCTTGTCCAATGCATGAAAAGTGAAAAGTGAAAGTGAAGTCACTCAGTCATGTCTGACTCTTAGCGACCCCATGGACTGCAGCCTACCAGGCTCCTCCATTCATGGGATTTTCCAGGCAAGAGTACTGGAGTAGGGTGTCATTACACCCACAGTCAAGTATTATTTCTCATCATTCTTGACCCATCAGTCATCTCTGAATAGAGCTGAAGGTAGATTTTGTGATGTTTCTGATAAATGACAGAAAATAATTTTTTATCATATGATTATTCAAATATCCTTTCAAATTGTAATGCATGGTCTCGATTTTGATAAAAATTGATGATGCGATTCAACAAGGATCAAAAATCAGTATTACTTAAAATACTTTCAAAACCAATGTTAAAAGAATTATGTATTGTGAATATACATAAATATTACTTGGTGGACTGGTTCCTTATTTTTTGGCAGGTAAAAATGGTATTTAAAACATTTTAGTTATTGAAAAATATTCATAGATGTGACTTGGATGTCCTTCACCATTTAGTCAACAAAACAACAAAAACTCAAAACTAAACCAAAACAAAAAGATATTACCTTGTTCATGTTTTTGTGTATATTTAAAGTTAATGTTTTTGAAACTTTGAAAACCACAAGTTTAACATCGCTTGATATCTGACTAGCAGATATTTTCATTTCAGCAAAAATATTTCAATACTTCTATTTAATTAAATTTAGCATATTTCCTGAGAATATTTTAAAATAATTAACCTCCAATTAAAATAAATAAATTTATATTAAAAAAAGAATAAAAATTATAAAGGTAAAAGTGTTCATAGAATAAAAATATCACATAGAATTAAAACAATTACTATACTTTACCTAAGCAGTTAGTAATCTGCATAGACTCTGGAAAATAGCATATTTTGATTTTCTTACTTGTGTAAACTCAAATATCATTTTCCCTAGAGAAAATTCTATAATTTACTAATATTGACATTCCTGTATCTTTATTGTAACAAATTAAATAGTAATACATATCTTGGTTGATTTAGTAACTTGCTTAACAAATATAAATTCAATGTCTCATGCGCACTATAATATCTACTATCAGATAAGATCAGATCAGTCGCTCAGTCGTGTCCGACTCTCTGCGACCCCATCAACTGCAGCATGCCAGGCCTCCCTGTCCATCACCAACTCCCGGAGGTCACTCAGACTCACATCCATCAAGTCAGTGATGCCATCCAGCCATCTCATCCTCTGTCGTCCCCTTCTCCTCCAGCCCCCAATCCCTCCCAGCATCAGAGTCTTCTCCAGTGAGTCAACTCTTCGCATGAGGTGGCCAAAATACTGGAGTTTCAGCTTTAGCATCATTCCTTCCAAAGAAATTCCAGGGCTAATCTCCTTCAGAATGGACTGGTTGGATCTCCTTGCAGTCCAAGGGACTCTCAAGAGTCTTCTCCAACACCACAGTTCAAAAGCATCAATTCTTCGGCACTCAGCCTTCTTCACAGTCCAGCTCTCACATCCATACATGACCATAGGAAAGACCATACCTTTGACTAGGTGAACCTTTGTTGGCAAAGTAATGTCTCTGCTTTTGAATATGCTATCTAGGTTGGTCATAACTTTCCTTCCAAGGAGTAAGCGTCTTTTAATTTCATGGCTACAGTCATCATCTGCAGTGATTTTGGAGCCCAGAAAAAGAGTCTGACACTGTTTCCACTGTTTCTCTATCTATTTCCCATGTAGTGATGGGACCAGATGCCATGATCTTCGTTTTCTGAATGTTGAGCTTTAAGCCAACCTTTTCACTCTCCACTTTCACTTTCATCAAGAGGCTTTTTAGCCCCTCTTCACTTTCTGCCATAAGAGTCGTGTCATCTGCATATCTGAGGTTATTGATATTTCTCCCAGCAATCTTGATTCCAACTTGTGTTTCTTCCAGTCCAGCATTTCTCATGATGTACTCTGCATATAAGTTAAATAAACATGGTGACAATATGCAGCCTTGACGTACTCCTTTTCCTATTTGGAACCAGTCTGTTGTTCCATGACCAGTTCTAACTGTTGCTTCCTGACCTGGATACAGATTTCTTAAGAGCAAAATGGCTGTCTGGGGAGGCCTTACAAATAGCTGTGAAAAGAAGAGAAGCGAAAAGCAAAGGAGAAAAGGAAAGATATAAATATCTAAATGCAGAGTTCCAAAGAATAGCAAGAAGAGATAAGAAAGCCTTCTTCAGTGATCAATGCAAAGAAATAGAGGGAAACAACAGAATGGGAAAGACTAGGGATCTCTTCAAGAAAATCAGAGATACCAAAGGAACATTTCATGCAAAGATGGGCACGATAAAGGACAGAGATGGTGTGGACCTAACAGAAGCAGAAGATATTAAGAAGAGGTGGCAAGAATACACAGAAGAACTGTACAAAAAAGAGCTTCAAGACCCAGATAATCATGATGATGTGATCACTGACCTAGAGCCAGACATCTTGGAATGTGAAGTCAAATGGGCCTTAGAAAACATCACTACGAACAAAGCTAGTGGAGGTGATGGAATTCCAGTGGAGCTATTCCAAGTCCTGAATGATGATGCTGTGAAAGTGCTACACTCAATATGCCAACAAATTTGGAAAACTCAGCAGTGGCCACAAGATTGGAAAAGGTCAGTTTTCATCCCAATCCCAAAGAAAGACAATGCCAAGGAGTGCTCAAACTACCGAACAATTGCACTCATCTCACACGCTAGTAAAGTAATGCTCAAAATTCTCCAAGCCAGGCTTCAGCAATATGTGAACCGTGAACTTCCTGATGTTCAAGCTGGTTTTAGAAAAGGCAGAGGAACCAGAGATCAAATTGCCAACATCCGCTGGATCATGGAAAAAGCAAGAGAGTTCCAGAAAAACATCTATTTCTGCTTTATTGAATATGCCAAAGCCTTTGACTGTGTGGATCACAATAAACTATGGAAAATTCTGAAAGAGATGGGAATACCAGACCACCTGATCTGCCTCTTAAGAATACTACTTATAGAAGTATCCAAAAGTGAAATAATTAGTACCCAAAAGTGAAACAAAATATGTACAAGATATATGTAAGTAAAGCCAGAAAATTCTGATGAATGAAGAAGAACTAAATAGATGGAGATATATTCCATGTTAGATGGCATTTTTTTCTATGTTGATTAAATTCAATATCTACCAAAATACAATCATGGTTATTTCTTTTCTGTGTGGGTAAACAAAAATTAATTCTAAAGTTTATATGGAGAGGCAAAAGCTCCAGAATGGGCAACAAAATGTTGAAGAACCATGTTGGTGGCTGTTCTTACTCAATTTTAAGACTCAATATAAATAAATATATATAAATAGAAATAAAGTGTGGTATTGCTAACAGAAAATATAAATAGTGTAACAGAGTACAAAGTGCAGAAATAGATACACATAAATATAGTCAGGGTTTTCCAGGTGGCGCTAGTGCTAAAGAGCCTGCCTGCTAATGCAGGAGACATAAGTGATATTGGTTTGATCCCTGGGTTTGGAAGATATCCTGGAAGATGGCATTGCAACCCACTCCAGTATTTTTGCCTGGAGAATTCCATGGACAGAGGCGCCTAGGGGGCTGCAGTCCATTGGGTCACAAAGAGTCGGACATGACTGAGTGACTAAGCACAGCACAGTACAAGTTAACAACAGTTCTGTGTATCAGTGAGTTACTTCAATGGCACTATTTTCCTATTGTTGTGACAAAACATTTAAGTATCTTGGAATGATTACCATCATTTCATGTCTTTTAACCAACAGAGTAGGCAATGCAGATTAGGACATGACTGAAGTGACTTAGCACTAGCACACATATAGTCAATTGATATTTGATAAAGGATCAAGTTTATACAATAGAAAAAAAGACAAAACTTCAAATAATGCTGGGACAAGCAGATATTTACATGTAAAAATAAATAAATAAATCTAGGCACTGTCCTACACCTTTCACAAAATTAACTCAAAATGGAAAATAAACCTAAATACATAAAGCAAAACTGTAGAACTCCTAGAAGCTAACATAAGAGAAAAATAGATGACCTTGGCTAAGGTGATTATTTTTACATAAAACACTAAAGGTGTGATTTATGAGAGAAATTATTGATAGGTTGGACTTCATTAAAACTAAAACCTTCTGCTCTGCCAAATACGTGTTGATGAGAATGAAAAGGCCATCGCAGAAGGGGAGAAAATATTTGCAAAAGACACATTTGTTATCCAAAATTTATAAAGAACTCTTAAAACCTAACACTAAGAAAAAAATGCAATTAAAAAATATACCAAAGATCTTAACAGATACCTCACCAAAGAACATGTACAGACAGTAAATAAGCATACAATGATGCCCCAAACCATATGTCTTCAGGGAAATGCAAATCAAGATGACAAAGATATACCACTATACATCTGCTATTTGTTTTGTACTCAGCCATATCTGACTCTTGGTGACTCTATGGTTTGTAGTCCTCCAGACTCCTCTGTTCATGAAATTTTGCAGGCAAAATATTGGAGTTGGTTGCCATTTTTTACTCCAGGGGATCTTCCTGACGCAGGGATCAAGCCTGTGTCTCCTGCATCTCCTTCATTGGCAGGCAGATTCTTTACTACTGAGCCAGCCAGAGCCAAAATCCAAAACATAAAAACACCAGATGTTGGTGAGAATGTGGAGCAACAAAAACTGTCATTCACTGATGGTAGGAATACGGAATGGTAGAGCTACTTCAGAAAACACGTAGACAGTTTCTTACAAAATTAAATATACTCTAACTACATTATCTAGCACTCATGGTCATTAGTATTTACTTAATGATTGAAAACACAAAAATCTGCTCTGTAGTATATTTAAAATGGATAACAAACAAGGACCTACTGTACAGTACAGGAACTCTGCTCAATGCTATGTGACAGCCTGGGTGGAAGGGGAGTTTGGGGGAGAATGGATGCATGTATGTGTGTGGCTGAGTCCCTTCACTGTTCACATGAAACTATCACAGTATTGTTAATGAGTTATCCCCTAATAAAAATAAAAAGTTTCAAGTTAAAAAAAAAAAAAAAAAAAAAAGGAGAAGAAGAAGCTTCATGTAGATTCTTATGATAGCTTTGTTCATATAACATACTGCCTGTGCCGCTCAGATCATGATTTCCATCATGTGATTTAGTGGAATTGTGGTCTTGAGTTAAGTTTTCTGAATCTGCTTGCATTTTTTTTTAAACCAACAAAAGACAGACAAAGCAAAACTCATAGGTAGTTATATGACTTTCCATCATAGTCTACCATTTTTTGACCATAAAGCACATTTTTTTTCAAGGGTCAAATTCATACTATTAAAATTGGTCAGACTTTATTGTTTGTTTGCAAATCTTCAGGAATTGATTGCATTTTCTAAATTGAACTTTATCAGTCTGCAAATCAGTAA
This sequence comes from Tragelaphus eurycerus, assembly GCA_935064755.1. Taxonomy (NCBI): domain Eukaryota; kingdom Metazoa; phylum Chordata; class Mammalia; order Artiodactyla; family Bovidae; genus Tragelaphus; species Tragelaphus eurycerus. Next base: position 46,174,225 of record CAKXYN010000007.1, on the reverse strand, counting down.
GACTCACTCAAAACAAACAAAAAAGAGCTCTTGAAGCAATGAGAAACATTTTTTTTTTTTTTGCTTGAGTACTTGTGACTAGTGCTTTTTCAGTATTTCTTATATTGAAGGTAGTTGGTGCTTCCACATTGTGTTAATTTATAAACGTGATGAACTACTTTCTTTTTGACTGCTTTTTTGCCTCCTTTATTAAAGCATTTGTTTTTGCCAACCCAGATCTTACATATGAAGGTGGTTACTCATAGAATCACTTCATGGGAAATAGGGAAACAGTGGAAACAGTGGCAGACTTTATTTTTTGCCCTTCAAAATCACTGTAGATGGTGATTGCAGCCATGAAATTAAAAGATGCTTACTCCTTGGAAGGAAAGTTATGACCAACCTAGATAGCATATTCAAAAGCAGAGACATTACTTTGCCAACAAAGGTCCGTCTAGTCAAGGCTATGGTTTTTCCAGTGGTCATGTATGGATGTGAGAGCTGGACTGTAAAGGAAGCTGAGGGCTGAAGAACTGACGTTTTTGAACTGTGGCATTGGAAAAGACGCTTGAGAGTCCCTTGGACTGCAAGGAGATACAACCAATCCATCCTAAAGGAGATCAGTCCTGGGTGTTCTTTGGAAGGACTGATGTTGAAGCTGAAAATCCAATACTTTGGCCACCTTATGTGAAGAGTTGACTCATTGAAAAAAACCCTGATTCTGGGAGGGATTGGGGGCAGGAGGAGAAGGGGATGACAGAGGATGAGATGGCTGGATGGCCTCACCAACTCGATGGACATGAGTTTGAGTGAACTCCGGGAGTTGGTGATGAACAGGGAGGCCTGGAGTGCTGCAATTCATGGGGTTGCAAAGAGTCGGACACGACTGAGCGACTGAACTGACTGACTGACTGACTCATAGAATAGTAGGCTCACTATGCTACTCTGAATAAAATATCAGAAAATAAATCTTACTATTTATGTTCTGATGCAATTCAAGTAACAGTGATAATATCTTTCACAAGATAATTTCAAAGTAACTATGCTGATAACTACATACTATATTATTTTATTATGGTTATATCTTCAATGTTAGATGTAAAGTCCTCTCAGAGTTTAAATATTTTAACTTTTCTATCTATTCATAATTGAGTTTGATTAGCTTTTATTCTTCCTATATCTGAGTTTTTCCCCTTTGTCTCATTTTTAGGCATTCAAATAGTATAATTTGCTTTTCTGTGTTATTCTAATTAACTACTTATTTTTATTATACATCTCTGGTTGTGCATATTCATCACCTTTTCCTGGTCTCTAATTATACATTGAATTATACATTGGTCTTTTTTTCTCCTGGACACAATAATTAGCTACAACTTTTTTTTTTTTTCTGGTTGTGACTATTTTGAGAGGATGACTCTTTTTATAAGTGAACCCACACAGCAGGAAGCCCAAAGCAGCCACAGTATTTTCTTTTCTTTTTTTTTTTTTTTTTTTTGCAGGGGAAAATGGACAAAGGAAAGGATCAATGAGGGTGGGAGGGAAATGGGAAGAAAGAAGGGGAGTGATGGTGGGGAGGAGTATATGTAATTTCTTAACCAATGGCTTTCTGTTTTTAATCACAAAGAACACTTTAAAAAAATCATGTTGAATTCATCCTATATTAGGAGGTTTGTTCTCGAAATGAAAGGTTCAGGAAACAAAAAGTCCAGTTTGGGTGTCCTCATCTTAGGCACATCTTGGTATTTTGTATTGGTAGGTCTATCTTTACCACAATATATTATTTAGGACAGGATCACATTTGTCACCTCTTCCTCCCTACTACCCGAAGTGGTACCAAACCCATAAAATAGTCAATAAACCTTTACAGAGTGAACAAATAAGTCTTTTTTTTTTTTTTTTTAAACTCTCCTGAGTGAACTGAATTTTTTTGAGGCTCATAAGTGAATATGTTTTGCTCTTTACTTTGTCTATTACAGCCAGATTATATGAGTGGGGTATTAAAGTCTCCCACTATTATTGTATTGCTGCATATTTCTTCTATCATATTATTTAATGTTTGTCTTAGATATATCAATGCTCCAATGTTGGGTGCATATATATTTATAATTGTTATAACTTCTTTTTGGATTGTTCCTTTAAGTCGTTATGTGTAACCTTCATTGTCTCCTTTTCAGGATCTTTAAAGTCAATTTTATCTGATATAAGTATTGCTACTCCTGTTTTCTTATGGTCCACATTTGCATAGAAAATTTTTTTCCAGCCCTTCATTTTGAGTCAGTATATATCCCGCATTTTAAGGTGGTTCTCTTGTAGACAACATATACAGGGGTCTAGTTTTTGTATCCATTTGACCCATTTTAGTCTTTTGGTTGTCTCTTGTAGACAAGGTATGTAGGGGTCTTGTTTTTGTATCAATTCGGCCAGTCTTTGTCTGTTGATTAGGGCATTCGGCCCATAAACACTTAAAGCAATTATTGATGAATAAGATTTACTTTATTGTTTTGAGTTTGAATTTATACACCCTTTTAGTGATTCCTATCTCGAGAATGTCCTTTAGTTTTTGTTGGAGAAATGGTTTAGTGGTGCAAAATTCTCTCAACTTTTGCTTATCTGTGAAGCTTTTGATTTCTCCTTCATATTTGAATGACATCCTTGCTGGATACAATAATCTAGTCTGTAAGTTCTTTTCTTTCATCACTTTAATTATGTCTTGCCATTCCCTCCTGGCTTGGAGAGTTTCTATTGAAAGATCAGCTGTTATCCTTATGGGAATTCCCTTGTGAGTTATTTGATGTTTTTCCCTTGCTGCTTTTAATATTTGTTCTTTATATTTAATATTTGTTAACTTGATTAATATGTGTCTTGGGGTGTTTCGCCTTGGGTTTATCCCGTTAGGGACTCTCTGGATTTCTTGAACTTGAGTGGTAATTTCTTTCTCCATTTTAGGGAAGTTTTCAACTATTATCTCCTCAAGTATTTCCTCATGATCTTTCTTTTTATCTTCTTCTTCTGGAACTCCTATGATTCGAATGTTGTAGCGTTTGATGTTATCCTGGAGGTTTCTGAAATTGTCCTCATTTCTTTTGATGCGTTTTTCTTTTTTCTCGTCTGATTCACTTATCTAGGATTAGATCAGATCAGTCGCTCAGTCGTGTCCGACTCTTTGCGACCCCATGAACCGCAGCACGCCAGGCCTCCCTGTCCATCACCAGCTCCCGGAGGAGGTCACTCAGACTCGCATCCATCGAGTCAGTGATGCCATCCAGCCATCTCATCCTCTGTCGTCCCCTTCTCCTCCTGCCCTCAATCCCTCCCAGCATCAGAGTCTTCTCCAATGAGTCAACTCTTCGCATGAGGTGGCCAAAATACTGGAGTTTCAGCTTTAGCATCATTCCTTCTAAAGAAATTCCAGGATTGATCTCCTTCAGAATGGACTGGTTGGATCTCCTTGCAGTCCAAGGGACTCTCAAGAGTCTTCTCCAACACCACAGTTCAAAAGCATCAATTGTTCGGCGCTCAGCCTTCTTCACAGTCCAGCTCTCACATCCATACATGACCACAGGAAAGACCATAGCCTTGACTAGGCGAACCTTTGTTGGTATATCTAGGATTCTATCTTCTAATTCACTAATTCTATCTTCTGCCCCTGTTATTCTACTATTTGTTGCCTCCAGGGTGTTTTGGATCTCTTTTATTGCATTATTCATTATGTGTTGACTCTTTTTTATTTCTTCTAGGTCCTTGTTAAACCTTTCTTGCATCTTCTCAATCCTTGTCTCCAGACTCTTTAACTGTGATTCCATTTTGATTTTGATATTTTGAATCAATTTCACTATCATTATTGGGAATTCTTTATCAGGTAGATTCCCTATCTCTTCCTCTTTGGTTTGGTTTGGTGGGCATCTATCCTGTTCCTTTAACTGCTGGGTATTCTTTTGTCTCTTCATTTTGTTAAAATTGCCAAGTTTAGAGTGTCCTTACTATATTCTGGTAGTTTGTTGAATTCTCTTTATTGAGGCGGTTTACAGGTCTACTTAAATAGGTCGCTCTTAAATGGCGCGCCGGTTGCGGGCAGGCGAGGTCGCTCTTAAATGGTGCGCTGGTCGCGGGCAGGCGAGGTCGCTCTTAAATGGCGACCTCGCCTGGCCCGCGACCCTCGCCTGCCCGCGACCGGCGCGCCATTTAAGAGCGCCCCGCCGGCTGCGTCGCGCACTAAGAGCGCCCCGCCGGCTGCGTCGCGCACTAAGAGCGCCCCGCCGGCTGCGTCGCGCACTAAGAGCGCGGCCGAGAAGAGCTACCCCACGACCGAGGTCAGTAAGGGCGGCGGTGAGGAGAGACCCCTCGTCCAAGGTAAGGTGCGATGGCTGTGCTTCGCTGGCCGGGAGCAGCCAGGACCAGCCGGGATGAGATACCCCACGCCCAAGGTAAGAGAAACCCAAGTAAGACAGTAGGTCTTGAAAGAGGGCATCAGAGGGCAAATACACTAAAAACATTCTCACAGATAACTAGTCAATCTAATCACACAAGGACCACACCCTTGTCTAACTCAATGAGATTAAGCCATACCCCAGGGGCAACCTGGGATGGGCGGGTCATGGTGGAGAGATATGACAGGGTGTGGTCTGCTGGAGAAGGGAATGGCAAACCACTTCAGTATTCTTGCCTTGAGAACCCCATGAACAGTATGAAAAGACAAAATGATAGGATACTTAAAGAGAAACTCCCCAGGTCAGTAGGGGCCCAATATGCTACTGGAAATCAATGGAGAAATAACTCCAGAAAGAATGAAATGATGGAACCAAAACAAAAAGAATACCCAGCTGTGGATGTGTCTGGTGATAGAAGCAAAGTACGATGCTGTAAAGAGCAGTATTGCATAGGAACCTGGAATGTCAGGTCCATGAATCAAGGCAAATTGGAAGTGGTCAAACAAGAGATGGCAAGAGTGAATGTTGACATTCTAGGAATTAGCGAACTAAAATGGACTGGAATGGGTGAATTTAACTCAGATGACCATTATATCTACTACTGTGGGCAGGAATCCCTCAGAAGAAATGGAGTGGCCATCATGGTCAACAAAAGAGTCCGAAATGCAGTACTTGAATGCAATCTGAAAAACGATAGAATGATCTCTGTTCGTTTCCAAGGCAAACCATTCAATGTCACAGTAATCCAAGTCTATGCCCCAACCAGTAACGCCGAAGAAGCTGAAGTTGAAAGGTTCTATGAAGACCTACAAGACCTTTTAAAACTAACACCCAAAAAAGATGTCCTTTTCATTATAGGGGACTGGAATGCAAAAGTAGGAAGTCAAGAAACACCTGGAGTAACAGGCAAATTTGGCCTTGGAATACGGAATGAAGCAGGGCAAAGACTAATAGAGTTTTGCCAAGAAAATGCACTGGTCATAGCAAATACCCTCTTCCAACAACACAAGAGAAGAATCTATACATGGACATCACCAGAAGGTCAACACCGAAATCAGATCGATTATATTCTTTGCAGCCAAAGATGGAGAAGCTCTATACAATCAGCAAAAACAAGACCAGGAGCTGACTGTGGCTCGGACCATGAACTCCTTATTGCCAAATTCAGACTGAAATTGAAGAAAGTAGGGAAAACTACTAGACCATTCAGGTATGACCTAAATCAAATCCCTTATGATTATACAGTGGAAGTGAGAAATAGATTTAAGAGCCTAGATCTGATAGATAGAGTGCCTGATGAACTATGGAATGAGGTTCGTGACATTGTACAGGAGACAGGGATCAAGACCATCCCCATGGAAAAGAAATGCAAAAAAGCAAAATGGCTGTCTGGGGAGGCCTTACAAATAGCTGTGAAAAGAAGAGAAGCGAAAAGCAAAGGAGAAAAGGAAAGATATAAATATCTGAATGCAGAGTTCCAAAGAATAGCAAGAAGAGATAAGAAAGCCTTCTTCAGTGATCAATGCAAAGAAATAGAGGAAAACAACAGAATGGGAAAGACTAGGGATCTCTTCAAGAAAATCAGAGATACCAAAGGAACATTTCATGCAAAGATGGGCACGATAAAGGACAGAGATGGTGTGGACCTAACAGAAGCAGAAGATATTAAGAAGAGGTGGCAAGAATACACAGAAGAACTGTACAAAAAAGAGCTTCAAGACCCAGATAATCATGATGATGTGATCACTGACCTAGAGCCAGACATCTTGGAATGTGAAGTCAAATGGGCCTTAGAAAGCATCACTACGAACAAAGCTAGTGGAGGTGATGGAATTCCAGTGGAGCTATTCCAAGTCCTGAATGATGATGCTGTGAAAGTACTACACTCAATATGCCAGCAAATTTGGAAAACTCAGCAGTGGCCACAAGATTGGAAAAGGTCAGTTTTCATCCCAATCCCAAAGAAAGGCAATGCCAAGGAGTGCTCAAACTACCGAACAATTGCACTCATCTCACACGCTAGTAAAGTAATGCTCAAAATTCTCCAAGCCAGGCTTCAGCAATATGTGAACCGTGAACTTCCTGATGTTCAAGCTGGTTTTAGAAAAGGCAGAGGAACCAGAGATCAAATTGCCAACATCCGCTGGATCATGGAAAAAGCAAGAGAGTTCCAGAAAAACATCTATTTCTGCTTTATTGACTATGCCAAAGCCTTTGACTGTGTAGATCACAATAAACTATGGAAAATTCTGAAAGAGATGGGAATACCAGACCACCTGATCTGCCTCTTAAGAAATCTGTATGCAGGTCAGGAAGCAACAGTTAGAACAGGTCATGGAACAACAGACTGGTTCCAAATAGGAAAAGGAGTACGTCAAGGCTGCATATTGTCACCATGTTTATTTAACTTATATGCAGAGTACATCATGAGAAATGCTGGACTGGAAGAAACACAAGTTGGAATCAAGATTGCCGGGAGAAATATCAATAACCTCAGATATGCAGATGACACGACTCTTATGGCAGAAAGTGAAGAGGGGCTAAAAAGCCTCTTGATGAAAGTGAAAGTGGAGAGTGAAAAGGTTGGCTTAAAGCTCAACATTCAGAAAACGAAGATCATGGCATCTGGTCCCATCACTGCATGGGAAATAGATGGGGAAACAGTGGAAACAGTGTCAGACTTTCTTTTTCTGGGCTCCAAAATCACTGCAGATGGTTACTGCAGCCATGAAATTAAAAGACGCTTGCTCCTTGGAAGGAAAGTTATGACCAACCTAGATAGCATATTCAAAAGCAGAGACATCACTTTGCCAACAAAGGTTCGCCTAGTCAGGGCTATGGTCTTTCCTGTGGTCATGTATGGATGTGAGAGCTGGACTGTGAAGAAGGCTGAGCGCAGAAGAATTGATGCTTTTGAACTGTGGTGTTGGAGAAGACTCTTGAGAGTCCCTTGGACTGCGAGAAGATCCAACCAGTCCATTCTGAAGGAGATCAATCCTGGTATTTCTTTAGAAGGAATGATGCTAAAGCTGAAACTCCAGTATTTTGGCCACCTCATGCGAAGAGTTGACTCATTGGAGAAGACTCTGATGCTGGGAGGGATTGAGGGCAGGAGAAGAAGGGGACGACAGAGGATGAGATGGCTGGATGGCATCACTGACTCGATGGATGCGAGTCTGAGTGACCTCCGGGAGCTGGTGATGGACAGCTAGGCCTGGCGTGCTGCGGTTCATGGGGTCGCAAAGAGTCGGACACGACTGAGCGACTGATCTGATCTCTGATCTGACAGGTCTACTACAACATTTTTGGCAGAAAATAAACTATGCTTCCACATTTTCTAGATTCTAAGGAAAATATACTATATCTCTTAAGAATTTCAGAAAATTATTGACATTCAATTTGATTGATTCACTGACACAAAATTTTAATCAAGATCTTGAATTATTTCCCTCCTACCATTATTAGTGTCCCCTTTATTCTCTGCTGCTGCTGCTAAGTCACTTCAGCCGTGTCCAACTCTGTGTGACCACATAGATAGCAGCCAACCAGGCTCCGCCATCCCTGGGATTTTTAACGCAAGAACACTGGAGTGGGTTGCCATTTCCTTCTCCAAAACATGAAAGGGAAAAAAAGAAAGTGATGTCGCTCAGTCGTGACCGACTCTTTGCAACCCCATGGACTGCAGCCTACCAGGCTCCTCCATCCGTGAGGTTTTATTGCCTTTTTCAGTTTATTCCCTACATTGTAGCAAAATGACAAAAAGAGTTCCAACTAGCACAAACTGAATCAATGGCATTCTGACAAAGAAAAATATATACTAATTTCGTATGATTCTTTTTAGCATTTTATTGGCTAGAATTTCCACGTATCTAGTCTGCAACAAACAAGTGGGGAAAGCAATGGTAATAAATTCACATTCTTCCCATCCTTGAAATTGGTAACGAAATCACTTTTTCTAAAGCACAGACTTGTTGAGGAAGAAGCCTCTGTAATGGTAAAGTACCTAATGCGATACTAAAGAATAGAGGTTCTGTATGTAACAGATAATATTTAAAATGTGTTATTTTGACTTATCTTCCTATTCTCTTTATCACGTTTTCTGTTAAATGACTCCAGGTACTATAGCCCACCAGGCTCCTCTCTCCATGGAATTCTCCAGACAAGAAAACTGGAGTGGGTAGATATTCCCTTCTCCAGGGGATCTTCCCAACATAGAGATTGAACTCACATCTCCTACATTGCAGGCAGATTCTTTACCATCTGAGTAACCAGTGAAGTTCTGATAAATGACCAGTAATATCATTTGTTATTATTAAATTAAAATGTGGGTGATTATTTTCTAGTAATCAAAGTTGTGTTTTAAAAAGGTAGACTTCAACACAATGCTATAATTATTTTCTGAATAATCTGTAATAATGATGACTGATTTATATGAAAATATATTTTGTTAAAAAATAGATAGATTGCATATCTATATATCTATATACTTGTAGATATGAGTATAATAAAAGTATGGCCAAAGTAATGGAGCTTTAGCTTCAGCTGAATGAATATCAGGGTTGATTTACTTGAGAATTGAGTATTTTGATCTCCTCTCAGTCTAAGGGAATCTCAAGCATCTTCTGCATCACCATAGTTCAAAAGCATCAGTTCTTTGATTCTCAGCCTTATTTATCATCCAACTATCACATCCATATATGACTATGGGAAAAACCATAGCTTTGACTATATGAACATTTGTCAGAAAAGTAATGTCTCTGCTTTTTAATACTCTGTCTTGGTTTGTCACAGCTTTTCTTCCAAGGGCAAGCAATTTTTTTTTTTTTTTTTTTTAATTTCATGGCTACAGTCCATGTCCATAGTGATATTGGAGCCTGAGAAAATAAAATCTGTCATTGCTTCCAATTATCTAATTCATCACTATTTGTCATGAAGTGATGGGACCAGAAACCATGATCTTAGTTTCTTTTTCTTTTTTTAATATTGAGTTTCAAGTCAGCTTTTCACTCTCTTCTTTCATGCTCATCAAGAGGCTCTTTAGTTTCTCTTCATTTTTTGCCATTAGAGTGCTATTACCTGCTTGTGTGAGGTTATTGATTTTTTTTTTTTTTCCTGGCAATCTTAATTCCAGCTTCTGATTCATCCAGCCTGGCATTTCACATGATACATTATGCATAAAAGTTAAATAAGCAGGGTGACAATATACAGCCTTGATGTGAAAGTGAAGATCGTTCAGTCATGTCCAACTTGACTGTATAGTCCATGAAATTCTCCAGGTCAGAATATTGGAGTGGGCAGCCTTTCCCTTCCCCAGGGGATCTTCCCAACCCAGGGATCGAGCCCAGGTCTCCTCCATTGTAGGCAGATTCTTTACCAGCTGAGCCACAAGGGAAGCCCAAGAATACTGGAGGGTAGCCTATCCATTCTCCAGCAGGAATTGAACTGGGGTCTCTTGCATTGCAGGCAGATTCTTTACTGACTGAGCTATGAGGGAAGCCCACAGCCTTGGTTCACTATTTCCCAATAGTGAACCAGTCCATTGTTCCATGTCCATTTCTAACTCACATACAGGTTTAACCCACATACAGGTTTCTCACAAGATAGGCAAGGTGGTCTGATATACCCATCTCTTTGAGAATTTTCCAGCATTTGTTGTGACCCACATAGTCAAATGTTTTAGTTTAGTCAGTGAAGCAGAAGTAGATGCTTTTCTAGAATTCCCTTGCTTTTTCTGTGATCTAATGGATGTTGACAATTTGATATGTGGTTCCTCTGCCTTTTCTAAATATAACTGTTACATCTGGAAGTTCTTGTTTCATGTACTGTTGAAGGCTAACTTGAAGAATTTTGAGCCAAACCTTGCCTGCATGTAAAATTGGAAAGACTCTGATGTTGGGAAAGATTAAAAGCGAAAGGAGATGGAGATAGCAGAGAATAAGATATTTGGGCAGGATCACTCAATGACCATGAAATTTGAGCAAGCTCTGGGAGATAATGGAGAACAGAGGAGCCTGGAGTACTGCAATCCACTGGGTCCAAAAGAGTCATATACACCTTAACGACTGAACAAGAAAATAATAAAAAAGTGTATACATCTACATATATACAATTGTTTTTATTTATCTCTACAATGTTCTGTTAGTTTCTGCAATACAAAAATGCAAATAAGTCATAATTATACATATACCCGTCCTTGTGTTAATATAGCAAATTCTCACCACCTATCCATTTACATGATAATGTATATATGTTGCTCTTGCTTTCTCCATTTGTCTCACTCTCTCCTTCTCTCACTGTGTCCACAAGCCCATTCAATACATGGGCATCTCCATTCCTTCTCTACAGATAGATTTATTAGTACATTTTTCTAGTTTCCACCTATATGCATTAATATAAGATATTTGTTTTTGTCTTTCTGTTTCACTCTGTGTAACAGGCTCTGGGTTCATCCACAGCACTAGAATTGACTCAAATTTGTTCTTTTTTATCGCTGAGTAACAACAAAAAAGCAAGAGAGTTCCAGAAAAACATCTATATCTGCTTTAGTGACTATGCCAAAGACTTTGACTGTGTGGATCACAATAAACTGTGGAAAATTCTGAAAGAGATGGGAATACCAGACTACTTGACCTGCCTCTTGAGAAATCTGTATGCAGGTCAGGAAGCAACAGTTAGAATTGGACATGGAACAACAGACTGGTTACAAATAGGAAAAAGAGTACGTCAAGGATGGATATTGTCACCCTGCTTATTTAACTTATATGCAGAGTATATCATGAGAAATGCTGGACTGGAAGAAACACAAGCTGGAGGCAAGATTGCCAGGAGAAATATCAACAACCTCAGATATGCAGATGATACCACCCTTATGGCAGAAAGTGAAGAAGAACTCAAAAGCCTGTTGATGAAAGTGAAAGAGGAAAGTGAAAAAGTTGGTTTAAAGCTCAACATTCAGAAAACGAAGATCATGGCATCTGGTCCCAACACTTCATGGGAAATAGATGGGGAAACAGTGGAAACAGTGTCAGACTTTATTTTTCTGGGCTCCAAAATTACTGCAGATGGTGACTGCAGCCGTGAAATTAAAAAAAATGCTTACTCCTTGGAAGGAAAGTTATGACCAACCTAGATAGCATATTCAAAAGCAGAGACATTACTTTGCCAACAAAGGTTCATCTAGTCAAGGTTATGGTGTTTCCTGTGGTCATGTATGGATGTGAGAGCTGGACTGTGAAGAAGGCTGAACGCCGAAGAATTGATGCTTTTGAACTGTGGTGTTGGAGAAGACTCTTGAGAGTCCCTTGGACTGCAAGGAGATCCAAACAGTCCATTCTGAAGGAGATCAGCCCTGGGATTTCTTTGGAAGGAATGATGCTAAAGCTGAAACTCCAGTACTTTGGCCACCTCATGCAAAGAGTTGACTCATTGGAAAAGACTCTGATGCTGAGAGGGATTAGGGGTAGGAGGAAAAGGGGATGACAGAGGATAAGATGGCTGGATGGCATCACTGACTCGATGGATGTGAGTCTGAGTGACCTCTGTGAGTTGGTGATGGACAGGGAGGCCTGGCGTGCTGCGATTCATGGGGTCACAAAGAATCTGACATGACTGAGTGACTGAACTGAACTGAAATGAATATCCCATTGTATATATGTACCACATCTTCTTTATCCTTTCGTCTGTCAATGGACATCTAGGTTTCTTCAATGTCTTGGCTATTTGTATATAGTGCTGCAGTTAACATTGGTTATATGTGTTCTTTGAAATTGTGGTTTTCTCAGGTATATAGTAGTGTGTGTGTGTGTGTGTGTATATCAGATCAGATCAGTCGCTCAGTCGTGTCCGACTCTTTGCGACCCCATGAACCGCAGCACGCCAGGCCTCCCTGTCCATCACCAACTCCCGGAGGTCACTCAGACTCACATCCATCGAGTCAGTGATTCCATCCAGCCATCTCATCCTCTGTTGTCCCCTTCTCCTCCTGACCCCAATCCCTCCCAGCATCCCTTCTCCAATGAGTCAACTCTTCGCATGAGGTGGCCAAATTACTGGAGTTTCAGCTTTAGCATCATTCCTTCCAAAGAAATTCCAGGATTGATCTCCTTCAGAATGGACTGGTTGGAACTTCTTGCAGTCCAAGGGACTCTCAAGAGTCTTCTCCAACTCCACAGTTCAAAAGCATCAATTCTTCGGCGCTCAGCCTCCTTCACAGTCCAACTCTCACATCCATACATGACCACAAGAAGGACATTAGCCTTGACTAGGCGAACCTTTGTTGGTAAAGTAATGTCTCTGCTTTTGAATATGCTATCTAGGTTGGTCATAACTTTCCTTTCAAGGAGTAAACGTCTTTTAATTTCATAGCTGTAGTCACCATCTGCAGTGATTTTGGAGCCCAGAAAAATAAATTCTGACACTGTTTCCACTGTTTCTCCATCTATTTCACATGAAGTTATTGGACCAGATGCCATGATCTTCGTTTTCTGAATGTTGAGCTTTAAGCCAACCTTTTCACTCTCCACTTTCACTTTCATCAAGAGGCTTTTTATCCCCTCTTCACATATATAGTATATTTTATATACATATTTACACTATATATGTATATATATATACATTTTATATATAGTGTATATATAAAAGTATGTTTTTTTTCAGGGTATACAGTAGTGGGATTGCTGGGTCATATGGTAGATTTATTTGTTTGTTTTTAAGGAATCTCTATACTATTTACCATAAAGTATCAGTTTATATTCCTACCAACAGTGTGGGAAGTCTTCCTTTTCTACACACTCTCTCCTTTTATTATTTGTAGATTTTTTGATGATGATCATTCTGACAGGTCTGAAGTGATAAATCATTGTAGTTTTGATTTGCATTTCTCTATTAGTGATGTTGACTTTTTATTTGTAGATTTTTTGATGATGATCATTCTGACAGGTCTGAAGTGATAAATCATTGTAGTTTTGATTTGCATTTCTCTATTAGTGATGTTGACCATCTTTTCATGTGTTTATTGGCCATCTGTATGTCTTCTTTGGAGAAATGCTTGTTTAGGTCTTCTGCCCATTTTTGATTGGGCTGTTTGTTTTCCTGATATTGAGCTGCATGAGCTACTTATATATGCTGGTGATTAATCCTGTGTCAGATTTTCTCTTTGCAATTATTTTCTCCATTTCTAAGTGTTATCTTTTAATCTTGTTTATCAATTCTTATGCAGGACGAAATTTTTAAGTTAAATTAGGTCCTTTTTGCTTATTCTTATTTTGATTTTCATTACTCCACAAGGTGGGTCAAAGAGGATATTGCTGTGATTATGACAAAGTGTTTACAGCCTGTTTTCCTCTAAGAGCTTCATAGTTTCTGGCCTTATATTTAAGTCCTTAATCTGTTTTGAGTTAATTTTTGTGTGTTGTGTTAGGAAATATTCTAGCTTCACTCTTTTGCATTACAATGGTTTTCGTATCCCCCTACATGTTGCGTTTGCTGTGCTTTTCAATGTGTTACTTTAGTTGTTTGATACTTTATAAGTATAGCTTAATTAATATCTATTGTTTGGAATTATTCTAGATTTTGTGACATATTGAAACATATAACCTGTGTTAGAAATGTCTCAGGAGTCACGGATATACAGTGTTCATCAAAAACAATGATGTGTTATGCAAATTTAATTTTAGTACTGATTGAACTGAGAAAGCCAAGATTTTTTCCTACCTAGTCCCAGTGCTATGCAGTCCCCTAACTTCAAGTGAAATCCATCCTGTCTACTCTTCACCATAGATAAGTACGTGTACATGCATGCTAATTAGCTTGTTATTTCTGACTGTGTGTGACGATAGGGACTGTAGCCCACCAATGTGGGATTCTCCAAGCAAAAATACTGAAGTGTGTTGCCATGCCCTCCTCTAGGGGATTTTCTTGACCCGGAGATTGAACCCACATCTTAGGTCTCCTATATTAGCAGGAAGGTTCTTTACCGTTAGTGTCACCTGGGAAGCCCATAGATAGAAGAGTCTGTGCCAAGGTTGAAGAAAGAAACATGTTTTCAGAGGATCCACAGCTCTACAAAGATAAGAGAGTGCTGAGTTTCTACATGTGGGTAGTTCAACTATTATTTTATGCTTTACTGTACTATATTTAGTATTACATATATATATATGCATATATAATAAATTATATAATTATAGTTATGTAGTTAGTTAATAATAGTTAATTATTTTAAAAGCTAAAATAATAGTTTTAGCTTTTAAAGCTAAAATATGTACCTTATTTTCTTGCTGATATTTTCTGACAAAACTGCCCTAGGGGGAAAAATAATGCAAATTGTGCCTCACAACTCTGATTACATTATTCAGAAGGAAAAGTGGGAGAAATGAAGAAGATAAAGAAAGAATTAAAGAAATATTATATAATTATTAAATAAAAGTTTTCTTAATATTAATCTAAAATTGGATGTTAAAGACCAGTGATTAAGAGAAGTATTTAAAACTGAATGATGCATGCAGACTTATTTTCTGAGCAAAATTACTCAAAATCCAAAAGAAAGAATGCTATTCAGATTGTTTAGTAGGAGAGATTTTGAAAGGAATGCAAACATGTGCGTAGACATTTCTTTCTGTCTATAGCAACAGTCCTCAACCTTTTCAGGACCAGGAACTGGTTTCGTGGAATATATATATATATATATATATATATATATGAAACCATGGAATATATGAAACCAGTAGAATATATGAAACAATTGAATATATGAAACAATGAAACCATTCCATATGCATATATATATGTATATTTCATGAAAAAAAATATTTTTTCTTCTCCCCACAGACTAGGAAGGGGAACATTTTAGGATAATGCAAGTGCATTGCATTTATTGTGCTATTTATTTCTATTATTATTACACTGTGATAATGCAGTAATGTAAACAATGGGGACTGAATGTAAATACAGATGAAACTTTGGTCACTTGCCCACCATTCTCCTGCTGTGCAGCCTGGTAGTTGTCTGTTGGGGAAGGTTGGTCTATACCATGTCCCCAAACTTCGGTCCTGCAGTTGGATTTTGAGATGGTGTAGAATCCTAAATTACCTTTTTGGAGCTTTTAGATAGGAGAACTGGGAATAGCAGATAAACCTATTTTACGGCAGTTTTGAACCCCATAAGGAGCTATATAAGCTACTTATATAGCTTAGAGTTTCAGAGAAAATATTGCTGGAGACTAAATCCAAGCTACTGTTTATATAGGAAGCAGTTGCTAGAGCCCTAATGAGACTTTCAGACTGTCGATGAAGGTCAATGCCAGGTGCTGGAGAACTCTTGAGAGTCTCTTGGAATGCAAGGAGATCAAATCAGTCAATCCTAAAGGAAATCAACCCTGAATATTCATTGGAAAACTAATGCTGAAGCTCCAATACTTTGGTCAACTGAAGTGAAGAGCTGACTCATTTGAAAAGACCCTGATGCTGGGAAGGTATACAGGAAGGTGGTAGCAGAGGTTGAAATGGTTGGATGGCATGATTGACTCAATGGACATGAGTTTGAGCAAACTCTGGGAAATAGTGGAGGACAAGGAAGCCTGGCATGCTGCAGTCGATGGGATTGCACAGAATCAGATATGACTGAGAGACTGAACAATAAGAACAGAATCCATATGTATCACATGATAGGCTTTTGGCTATGTGATCTAAATTAATTTTATAACAATCAACTTCCTTGTCCTAGGATTCACCCTCTTTAAATTTCTTTCTGATGTTTGAAATTGTTATTCTTACTCAGTTCCCAACTTTCCCATGTTTTATGTCTAGAATGTTTATTGCTGCTCATCCTCACATCTTTGCTCAGTTAATCCTAGTTATCCTTTCAGTTTCAGTTTAAAAGGTACTTCTCATTTGAACAATTGCAAATATATGATTAACTATATACTGTATTATCTTTAATGTCTATTTTCCACACTTTCCTAAGATATGGAAAGTTTCTGCTTGGTTCTCTAATCTCTCCTGAGCATTAAGTACAGTATGCGGAAAATGCTATTTTTTTTTTTTTTTTTAACATATGTGTGTGTGTGTGTGTGTGTTAGTTGCTCAGTTGTGTCTGACTCTTTGCAACCCCATAGACTGTAACCCACCAGATTCTTCGACCCATGGAGTTCTCCAGGCAACAACACTGGAGTGGGTGCCATTCACTTCTACTGGGGATATTTCTGACACAGGGATCAAACTTGGGTCTCCTGCATTGAAAGCACTTTTTTTTTTTCTTTTTTTTTTTAACCTACTGAGCCATCAGTCAGTCAATTCGTTCGCTCAGTGGTGTATGATTCTTTGCGACCCCATGAATTGCAGCACGCCAGGCCTCTCTGTCCACCACCAACTCCCGGAGTTCACTCAAACTCATGTCCATCAAGTTGGTAATGCCATCCAGCCATCTCATCCTCTGTCATCCCCTTCTCCTCTTGCCCTAATCCCTCCAAGCTTCAGAGTCTTTTCCAATGAGTCAACTCTTTGCATGAGGTGGCCAAAGTACTGGAGTTTCAGCTTTAGCATCATTCCTTCCAAAGAACACCCAGGGCTGATCTCCTTCAGAATGGACTGGTTGGATCTCCTCGCAGTCCAAGGGACTCTCAAGAGTCTTCTCCAACACCACACTTCAAAAGCACCAATTCTTTGGCCCTAAGCTTCCTTCACAGTCCAACTCTCACATCCATACATGACCACTGGAAAAACCATAGCCTTGACTAGACAGACCTTTGTTGGTAAAGTAATGTCTCTATTCTTTGAATATGCTATCTAGGTTGGTCATACTGAGCCATCAGGGAAGCACTTATGCATATATTATTGTTAGTGATCAAGAAAAAATGTCACATTGGGATAACTGGATTATTCAACTATTGCAACTATCATTATTAAATAAAAGTTATTGCTCTCTATAGACACCACATTTTTTGGGCATTAACATTTTTATAATTTATTAAGACTTTGTTTTCTAGACTAATATACTTGCAAAGTCCTTTGTACTACCTAACATAAAACACCATGTAAAATATCTTGGAAACTAAGTACGTGAGTTCTTGATGTGTGTTCCAGAAAAGTGAGAAACAGTAAATGATATCTTCTCTGCTGCTTAGGGAAAAAAAAAATGGAACTATAGCCAAATATGAAATTATGCACGTTTAAAAAGTGCTTACTAGTTATACAGAGAAAACATACACATTTCTTATGTAATAGAAAATGTCTTCAGATAAAACTGTTCAATGTATTTTTGGTGGTAATATAAGTATATTAAAGAATAGGGTTATAAACATATTTGGACATTTGCTCATTAGGACTCAAAGAGGAACAGAACTGAGAAATAGTTTTTAAAAATAATGTAATGAAATAAGTGACTTGGAATTACAATAATTAATATTAATATATTTAGTGATTATATGACAAGCCAAAATATCAGCAATTATTGAACATTGTCTGTTACTTATAAAGGTGCAAATACATCATATGGTTTATTAATATGTGAATAAGGCATAAAGGAAATGACACTGAAAGGGCTAGAGATAAAGATCTATGACTTGTAAGGTATTAAGTATTGCCATATATCAGATAATTTCACCACTTCAGTTTAACATGAAAAATGCTGATTCATAAATAATTTTCAGTATTCATAGAGCTACATCATTTTTTTCAGACTATTTTAAATCAAAAGTGAAAAATTTTAAGACCTAATGAGGATAACTTGAAAAGAATATTTATTGTATGCTGTCACAATTTCTTAACTTAGAAAAAAATGATAGTTTCAGCAGTCATCTTTTTATTTTACCAAATCACATTATGTCTTAACCACTTGTGATTTCAGAACATATCACATTCTGCCATGTACTGTGATTAGGTGAATACAAGATTTTCTCTCGGAATAAATTGCGAACTACTTAAGGAACTGTATCTTACTCATTTTTCACATCACAGAGTACTTTTTAAATGAAAAGGATTAAATATATTTTGAATATTTGAATACAAAAAGAATAGTGTAGAATTAGCAAGATTCCAGATCAGATCAGATCAGTCGCTCAGTCATGTCTGACTCTTTGCGACCCCATGAATCACAGGACGCCAGGCTTCCCTGTCCATCACCAACTCCCGGAGCTCACTGAGACTCACATCCATCGAGTCAGTGATGCCATCCAGCCATCTCATCCTCTGTTGTCCCCTTCTCCTCTTGCCCTCATTCCCTCCCAGCATCAGAGTCTTCTCCAATGAGTCAACACTTCACATGAGGTGGCCAAAGTATTGGAGTTTCAGCTTCAGCATCAATCCTTGCAAAGAAATCCCAGGGCTGATCTCCTTCAGAATAGACTGGTTGGATCTCCTTGCAGTCCAAGGGACTCTCAAGAGTCTTCTCCAACACAGCAGTTCAAAAGCATCAATTCTTTGGCACTCAGCCTTCTTCACAGTCCAGCTCTCACATCCATACATGACCACAGGACAAACCATAGCCTTGACTAGGCGAAACTTTGTTGGCAAAGTAATGTCTCTGCTTTTGAAGATATGATCTAGGTTGGTCATAACTTTCCTTCCAAGGAGTAAGCGTCTTTTAATTTCATGGCTGCAGTCACCATCTGCAGTGATTTTGGAGCCCAGAAAAACAAAGTCTGACACTGTTTCCACTGTTTCCCCATCTATTTCCCATGAAGTGATGGGACCAGATGCCATGATCTTCGTTTTCTGAATGTTGAGCTTTAAGCCAACTTTTCCACTCTCCACTTTCACTTTCATCAAGAGGCTTTTTAGTTCCACTTCACTTTCTGCCATAAGGGTGGTGTGATCTGCATATCTGAGGTTATTGATATTTCTCCCAGCAATCTTGATTCCAGCTTGTATTTCTTCCAGTCCAGCGTTTCTAATCATGTACTCTGCATATAAGTTAAATAAGCAGAATGATAATATACAGCCTTGACGTACTCATTTTCCTATTTGGAACCAGTCTGTTGTTCCATGACCAGTTCTAACTGTTGCTTCCTGACCTGCATACAGATTTCTCAAGAGGCAGATCAGGTGGTTTGGTATTCCCATCTCTTTCAGAATTTTCAACAGTTTATTGTGATCCACACAGTCAAAGGTTTTGGCATAGTCACTAAAGCAGAAATAGATGTTTTTCTGGCACTCTCTTGCTTTTTCCATGATCCAGCAGATGTTGGCAATTTGATCTCTGGTTCCTCTGCCTTTTCTAAAACCAGCTTGAACATCAGGAAGTTCACGGTTCACATATAGCTGAAGCCTGGCTTGAAGAATTTTCAGCATTATTTTACTAGCGTGTGAGATGAGCAAGATTCCAAGTTGTGTTTAAAATAATGCCACATAAACAGTATTACCTCTTATTTAAATTTAATGAAACTAACCATGGCATAGGTCAGTCGGCAAAGACTCTGCCTGCAATGCAGGAGACCCAGGTTCGATTCCTGGGTCTGGAAGATCACCTGGAGAAGGAAATGACAATCTACTCCACTAGTCTTGCCTGGAAAATCCCATGGACAGAGGAGCCTGGCGGGATACAGTCCACGGTGTCACATGAGTTGGGCACGACTTAGCGACTAAACCACCAAACCACCACAACGGTGACATGAAAAAGCGATTTCATCTTAATGGAAGGCAGGACAAACTCTCATTCTAAAATTAAGAATAAGAAGAAAAGTGCCAAGTTCAATGAAAGAAAAACTAAACATACTAGAGAATGCAAGAATATGCAGGGTGGATACTTCACACTTTAGAAAGAAATATTGGGAAGATAGGGAATTCTTCAAAGTATTAATAGATACACATTCTTAAAAAAAATCAATCGTCATTTATTTGAACAGATAGATAAAAGTAAGTGAATCTAACTGGAAGGAAAGCAGGGGGAGGAGATGGCGAAAGAGAAAATCAGAGGATTATGCATTTACAAATATGGCAGGGCACGTATATAATTGTTGCTTCCCAGGTGGTGCTAGTGGTAAAAAAATCTGCCTGCCAGTGCAGGAGATGCAAAAAACTTGGGTTCTGGTTCGATCCCTAGGTCAGGAAGATCCCCTAACGAAAGAAATGGCTACCAACTTCAATATTCTGGCCTAGGAAATCCCTTGGACAGAAGAGCCTGACAAGCTACAGTCCATAGGGTCACAAAGTTGGACATGACTTAGCACCTAAGCACACACAGAGATAATTGTGGCTGACAAACTCTTTTGAGATATTTACTATCAACAGAAAGTAAAGGCTAAATATAGACATACCCACTCATGCTGAGAGATATTGAAAGAGAGTGCAAGATATAGAGACAAACATAGAGAGAGACAAGAGATGGAGACAGAGACAGAGTTTCACATATTTTTATTCCTAGGAATCACCTCTGGATTCTAGAGCATTCTCCTGGCTCCTCCTATATATGTTGCTGTTATTCAGTTGCTAGGTTGTGTCTGACTCTTTGCGACCCTGTAGACTGAAGCACTCCAGGCTCTCCTGTCCTTCACTATCTCCCAGAGTTGGCTCAAACACATGTCCATTGAGTCGATGATACTATCCAACCATCTCATCTTCTGTCACCCCCTTCTCCTTCTCCCTTTTACATGTTACTTTGCAAATAACTTGTTCAGGAAGAAAACTCATGTTTGGAATATGCATAAAGATCTGCAGTGAAGAGGTAATGGGAACTAAATGAAGATGTAAAATAAAGAAGGGAATTAATAAGATGCAAATTCAATCGAATAGTATCATTTTTTTAAATACCTTTGGTAAAAATATACCGAAAGTTTCCCAAGAAATCAAAGGATCTAATAAATAATTACTGCATTTTAAAATTAGCAGATGCTAATAAAAGCTAGCATGTAGGTGGAAAAATAAAATAATATTATATGCAAATTTTAATATAAAATAAAGAAAGCCATAGCATAAGATGAAAATCAGCTAACACCAGTAAGGGAATAAAATGTGTAAGAAAATCAAAGCCATATTGATAATAACAGAAAAAGGCAGTAGGGAAGATAGAAATATTTAAAAATGCAGTCTAACTCGATGGATGTGAGTCTGGGTGAACTCCGGGAGTTGGTGATGGACAGGGAGGCCTGGCGTGCGGCGATTCATGGGGTCACAAAGAGTCGGACACGACTGAGTGACTGATCTGAAATGAATTGAACGCAGGCAGACATGCAAAAGGATCTTGAGAAACTGGACAAAAGTAAAATGATGAAGAATTATAAAACTGTGCATTCATCACAGAATGCACATACTTTGGCTTGACTAAGGGACTTATTAGTTAGGCATTTAAATCATTTCAAAAAAAGTAAAGTAGTTAAACAAATGATAAAAATAAAGAAATAAAAAGCAAAACAGGAGGAAGGTATTAGTAAGCTTATAAAAATATGCAATGAATTGGAAAGAAAACCTTCAGATTTCACAAATAATTTTAAAGTAGTTATTTGACTAATAATTTAAAAGCAACAAATAACTAGATAAATAATTAGCAATATAGTCAGGTTACAGGAAAACGTAAATTAATAAATCAAGAGATCAAAACACACTGGTACCAAGATATACAAAATGTTAAATAAAAACCAAGAATAGACATCCATTCCCAGCTACATTGTTTCAAATTCTAGTTGGCATAAATGATTATTTTTTAATATTATATCGTTAGTGCTTATTTTTGTAACATAATGGCTCAGTTATTTATTTCTTGAGCTTTTTGTCCTGAAATTTATTTTATTAATTTTAAACTAACCATTTTTGTTTTGTGTAGAGAGGAATTGTATTTCTAATTTCTATCTTTGAACTTTTATAAATTCCTTAAAAAATATATACAACTAGGTATAGTCTGAAGAGTATTTGGGGCCAAAATTAACCTCAGAGTACACTTCTTTTATTGAGGAAGATCCAAAGTGACCAAAAAAAAAAAAAAAAAACTGCCCTGAGAAAATTAGATTTTGTATTTTGAGCCCCTTTTGAACATATCAAAATTAATAATTTAACATCATGTGTTTAACTAATTGCATTTGATTAAATGTTCAGGTTTATTACCAAGTCCATGAAAAAAGAAGGCCATAAGGCAGAGCAGAAATTTAATGTCTGTACAGTTTAAAGGATCTGTTTTTAAAAACTGGATCATTCTCTATCTTTGAGAAGTTAGAAATAACTTTTAAAAATTATTTATTTATTTTAATTGGAGGGATAATTATTTTACAGTATTGTGATGGGCTCTGCCATACACCAACATGAATCAGCCACAGGCATGTGTCCCTTCCCCTCTGCATACCCCCTCTCACCTTCAACCTCACCCCATTCCTCAAGGTAGTCACAGAGCACTAGCTTTTGTTTCCCCGTGTCATACATCAAATTGAGGGAAGCAAATTTTAATTTTTATTTAGTCCCACTGTTTTTATCTTTCTCATTGATTATTTTGGTAATAAAAAATTCAGCTTTTGTAAATATTTTACTCTAGTGAATAATTTAGTATGACTTTAAAAATATAAGGTAATTGAGTTAATACTCAGTTTTGAAAAGATAATCTATTTTCTATAGTGTTCTATTTTAAAACTATGTTGTAGTATTGCTCAATACTTTCACAATAAGAAGCAATATAGCATTTCTTTACCAACCAGTAAAGCACAGTAACCTATTTTAGAATTCAGAGTAAGACTTTGGGTTCACTTTGGTCCCACAAAATATTCATGAGGTGATTTGTAATTATATGTAGCTACTGACAACTTCTCACATCTGATGAAACAAGGAGAGAATAGTTGTCCCCAGAGGTTTCAGAAAGTAAAATTTCTTTGTTCTTCGTGAAAGTATTAGCAATCTCACAGGAAAGGTGAAGGCCTATCATCCTCTAATAATGAGTTCATGCAAAGGGCATGGATGGGAAATGTGGCAAAGTGTTTATTACTATAGAGTGACTATTCTTTAAGAAAAAAAAAAAAAAAACTTCTATATTTAAAGTCTTCAATTTGAAATATTTCAGAAATATTAAGCATCAAAACTATCACATTATTAGGTAAGGTAAACATTTGTTAATAAGGTTCTTCTTTCAAATTGTTACATTTATTTAAATTCAAATTATAAGTAAAAGAATGGGACAATCTCCTGATGATAAACTCCATTTTAACCCACAATCCTTTGAAATAAGATTGTCAGTATAAAAGTATATAGAAGTCACAGCTTTCTGAGATTATAAATTCATCAAAAGAAAATAAATTTTATCTCAGTGGTACTAAGTTAACTTTAGTTACATGCTAAAAACAATGGTACAAATTCTACTATTTTAATAAAATAATGATCTAAAGAAAAATATATATGTGGTCATATCAGTTCAGTTCAGTTCAGTTGCTCAGTCGTGTTTGACTCTTTGCAACTCCATGAATCACAGCACGCCAGGCCTCCCTGTCCATCACCCACTCCTGGAGTTCACTCAAACTCGTATCCATCGAGTTGGTGATGCTATCCAGCCATCCCATCCTCTGTCGTCCCCTTCTCCTCCTGCCCCCAACCCCTCCCAGCATGAGTGTCTTTTCTAATGAGTCAACTCTTTGCATGAAGTGGCCAAAGTATTGGAGTTTCAGCTTTAGCATCAGTCCTTTCAATGAATACCCAGGACTGATCTCCTTTAGGACGGACTGGTTGGATCTCCTTGCAGTCCAAGGGACTCTCAAGAGTTTTCTCCAACACCACACTTCAAAAGCATCAATTCTTTGGCACTCAGCTTTCTTCACAGTCCATCTCTCACATACATACATGAGCACTGGAAAAACCATAGCCTTGACTAGACGGACCTTTTTTGGCAAACTAATAACTCTGTTTTTCAATATACTATCTAGGTTGGTCATAACTTTCCTTCCAAGGAGTAAGTGTCTTTTAGTTTCACAAATGATCAAAATATACTTTTTAATATTTGGTTTTCATCCGAAGTTCTTGGCTTACAGCTTCCAAAACTCTTTGTTGTTGTTCAGTTACTCAGTTGTATCCTATACTTTGTGATGCGTGGACTGCATCAAGCTAAGCTTTTCTGTCCTTCACCATATCCTGGAGATCACCCAAACCCACATGCATTGTCAGTGATGCCATGCAATCATGTCCTCCTCTGTCATCAACTTCTCCACCTGCCTTCAATCTTTCCCAGCATCATGGTATTTTCCAATGAATTGGCACTTCTCATCGTGTGGCCAAAGTATTGAAGCTTCAGCTTCAGCATCAGTTCTTCCAATGAATATTCAGGATTGATTTTCTTTAGGGTTGAGTGGTATGAATTCCGTGCAGAAAAGGTCAGCTTTTTCACTGTCCCCTGTTACTTTCATCAAGAGGCTCTTTAGTTCCTTTTCACTTTCTGCCATTAGGGTGATGCCATTTGTATAGTTGAAGTTATTGATATTTCTTCCCACAATCTTCATTCAGCCTGTTTCATACAGCCTAGCATTCCCCATGATGCAATCTGCATATAACTTAAATAAACAGGGAGACTCCTTTCCCATATTTGAACCAGTCCATTGTTCCATGTCTGGTTCTAACTGTTGCTCCATGACCTGCATTCAGGTTTCTTCTGGAGGCAGATAAGGTATTACCTTATCTTGGTATTACCATCTCTTAAAGAATTTTCCACAGTTTGATGTGAGCCAAACAGTCAAAGGTTTTGGCATAGTCAATGAAGCAGATGTTTTTTTTTTTCTGGAATCCCCTTACTTATGCTGTGATCCAACAGATATTGGCAATTTGATCATGGTCCCTCTGCCTTTTCTAAATCTAGCTTGTACATTTGAAAGTTCTTGGTTCACATACCGTTGAAGCCTAGCTTGGAGAATTTGAGCATTACCTTTCTAGTGTGTAAAATGAGTGCAATCATGAGGCAGTTTGAACATTCTTTGGCACTGCCCTTCTTTGGTATTGGAATGGAAACTGATCTTTTCCAATTCTGTGGTCTCTACTGTGTTTTCCAAAATTGCTTGCATAATAAGTGCAGCACTAACAGCATCATATTTTAGGATTTTAAATAACTTAGCTGGAATTTCATCACCTCCACTATTTTTGTTCATAGTCATGCTTCCTAAGGCCCACTTGACTTCACACTCCAGGATGTCTGGCTTTAGGTGAGTGTTCACACCACCGTCGTTATCTGGGTCATGAAGATATTATTTGTATACTTCTGTGTATTCCTGCCAGCTCTTCTTAATATTTTCTGCTTCTGTTAGGTCCATACAGTTTCAGTCCTTTATTGAGCCTGTCCCCAATCCCTCCCATCATCAGGGTCTTTTCCAATGAGTCAACTCTTCACATGAGGTGGCCAAAGTATTGGAGTTTCAGCTTTAGCATCAGTCCTTCCAATGAACACCCAGGACTGATCTCATTTAGAATGAACTGGTTGGATCTCCTTGCAGTCCAAGGGACTCTCAAGAGTCTTCTCCAACACCACAGTTCAAAAGCATCAATTCTTTGGTGCTCAGCTTCCTTCACAACCCAAATCTCACATCCATACATAACCACTGGAAAAACCATAGCCTTGACTAGATGGATCTTTGTTGGCAAAGTAATGTCTCTGCTTTTGAATATGCTATCCAGGTTGGTCATAACTTTCTTTCCAAGGAATATGTGTCTTTTAATTTCATGGCTGCAGTCACCATCTGCAGTAATTTTGGAGCCCAGAAAAATAAAGTCTGGCACTGCTTCCACTGTTTCCCCATCTATTTCCCATGGAGTGATGGAACCAGATGCCATGATCATAGTTTTCTGAATGTTGAGCTTTAAGCCAACTTTTTCACCCCTCTTTCACTTTCATCAAGAAGGTTTTTAGTTCCTCTTCACTTTCTGCCATAAGGGTGGTGTCATCTGCATATCTGAGGTTATTGATATTTGTCCTGGCAATCTTGATTCTAGAATTTCCTAAATACTGTATATGAATTAAAATATTTTTTCATGTTAATGAGGTGGCTTCTGGAAAACCTTCAAGAATAGGGGTTGGTTACCAATGAAACCAAACAAGGAATTAAAATTTAACCCTACTCCTTACACATCCCACACACTTCCAGAGAAAAGAGTGAAAGAAAGTGAAAATGTCAGTGGCTCAATTGTACCTGACTTTGCAACTCCATGGACTATAGCCAGGAAGGCTCCTCTGTACATAAAATACTCCAGGCAAGAATACTGGAGTGAGTTGTCATTCCCCTCTCGAAGGGATATTCCTGACTCAGGGATGGAAACTGGGTCTCCTGAACTGCAGGCAGGTTCTTTACCACTGAGCCACCATGGAAGTCAGGGAAAAGAGAGGAGTCCAAAATTGAGTTCAGTAACCAACAGACAATAATTTAATTAACAATGGCTCCATTAAAAATCTAAAAGGATGGGTTCAGAAAGCTTTTTGATTGCTAAATATGAGGTTTGTGAGGAACACTATTCACTGAAAGGGAATAGAAGCTCTTCTCTCCTTCCTTGATATTTGTACTCTGCATCTCTTCCACTTTGCTGTTCTTGAGTTATATCCTTTGATAATAACTAAATATTCTTTTGTGTAAACATCTCTTGTGTTGTTGGAAGAAGGTGTTTGCTATGACTAGTGTAATCTCTTGGCAAAACTCGGTTAGCCTTTGACCTGCTTCTTTTTTTTTTTTTTTTTTTGACCTGCTTCATTTTGTACCCCAAGTCCAAACTTGCCTGCTACTCCAAGTATCTCAGCAAATTTGTAAATAAGCAGTGGTCACAGGATGGGAAAATGTCAGTTTTCATTCCAATTCCAAAAGGCAATTCCAAAGAATGTTCAAATTACCTTAAAATTGTACTCCTTTTACATTCTAGCAAGGTAATGCTCAACATCCTCTATGCTAGGGTTCAACAGTGAACCAAGAACTTCCAGATGTTCAGGCTGGATTTAGAAAAGGCAGAGGTACCAGAGGTCAAATTGCCAATATCTGTTGGATCATAGAATAAGCAAGGGAATTCCAGAAAAACATCCATTTCTGCTTCATTGACTATGCTAAAACCATTGACTGTATGGCTCA
Organism: Tragelaphus eurycerus; assembly: GCA_935064755.1. Taxonomy (NCBI): domain Eukaryota; kingdom Metazoa; phylum Chordata; class Mammalia; order Artiodactyla; family Bovidae; genus Tragelaphus; species Tragelaphus eurycerus. The sequence continues at coordinate 46,146,835 of CAKXYN010000007.1, read as the reverse complement.
CAACAAACTGTGGGAAATTCTTCAAGAGAAGGGACTACCATACCACCTTGCCTGCCTCCTAAGAAATCTGTGTGAAGTTCAAGAAGAAACAGTTATAACTGTACATGGAACAACAGATTGTTTCAAAACTGGGTAAGCAGTACATTGAAGCTATATATTGTTACCCTGCTTATTTAATTTATATGCAGAGTGCATCATGGGAAATGCCAGACTGGATGAAAGCTAAGCTAGAATCAAGATTGTGGGGAAAAATACCAATAAATTCAGATATGCAGATGACACCACCCTAATGGCAGAAAGTGAAGAGGAGCTAAAGAGACTGTTGATGAAGATTAAGGAGGAGCATGGAAAAGCTGGCTTAACACTCAACATTCAAAAATTGAATATCGTAGCATCTAGCCCCATCACTTCATGGCAAATAGATGGGGAAACAATGGAAATAATGACAAATTTTATTTTCTTTTGCTCCAAAATCACTGTGGAAGATGACTCCAGCCAAGAAATTAAACGACACTTGCTCCATGGAAGAAAAGCAGTGACAAATCTAGACAGACTATTAGAAATCAGAGGCATCACTTTGCCAAGGTGTATATAGTCAAAGGTATGGTTTTTCCAACCGTCATGTATAAATGTGAGATTTGCATCATAAAAAAGTCTTAGCCCCACAGAATTGATGCTTTTGACGTATGGTGCTTGAAAATACTCTTGAGAGTTCCTTGGACTGCAAGGCGATCAAACCAGTCAATCCTAATGGAAATCAATCCTGAATATTCATTGAAAGGACTAATGCTGGAGCTGAAGCCCCAATACTTTAGCTACCTGATGGCAAGTGATGACTCTGGAAAAGTCCCTGATGCTGGAGGAGACTGAGGCAAGAGGAGTAGGGGGCAACAGAGGACGTGATTGTTGGATGGCATCGTTGACTGACTGGACAGGGGTTTGAGCAAATTTTGGGAGATAGCGAAGGACAGGGAAGCCTGACATTCTGCAGTCGAGGGGTGGCAAAAAGTGTGACACAGCTGCACAATTGAGCAACAATAACCTTATTGTTCTCCATAGCAACTGCAATAGCAAATAATATTCAGCAATTAGATTCATAGAATAAAACAACTTCTGGAAAGTAAGGTTTATTTCAGCATCAGTTGAAGCTGTTATAATATCAAGTGAAAGAAAAATGACAAAACTGACTCCTGTAGAAAAAATAAGTAAAAGGTCAAAACCTATACTAATATTAATAGAATCGAAGCAGCAAAATATAAGAGATATAAAGATGGTAAAAATAAGAACCAGCTACATATTAATTTTTAACATATTCTTATTTGTAAAATATGTATATTATTTAAGGAGGAGTTGCTCAGAAATTTTGCAACTTTTATGTAAATATACCACTAGTTTCAATCCCATTTAAATTGTATTAATAAGAATGCTTTGGAAATATTTCACTCACGTTTGGATAATTTTTTTTTTCTTTTATTTGCCTCCATTCCCTATTATCACTTCCTCTGGTCTGTCCTTTATGTTCTTGACAATGTGATATACATTATAACCATTTCTTTCCTTAATGTTCTGGTAACACTACACACATAACTTATAAAATCATTTCAGTTATTAAGTATTATTATCATTTCCATATTTTGCTCTTAAAACAGTATTAGAGAATATTGACAACCTATTCAAGTCTATACAATGTGTGTATAAATGAAACTAGAATTCAAATTCTTTCTTATTCAAACCTATATTTGACTCTATATCTGCTTAGAAATACATTTTAGTCAGTGCAAAAATATTTAAGTAATAAAATATGTTGATGAAAAGTGAAAATGATCTATTATATAAACTTCTCTTAACTCATGCATTTACATTCTGACATTATCATATGAATTTGAATTTAGAGTTCTCTGAGCTTGCAGTTCTTCTCTCTTCTCCTCAGAGGATTCCTTGCTTTTTTTTCCCCAGCATGGCCCCCAAACACCAGTCTTCTCTTCCACTCCAAGCGAAGAAACTGAAGAAGGCCAGGCCGACTCCTGCCTCCAGGCCAGACGAGGCATCTGCTTCTTCAAACTTGCCGAAGGAAGAAAAAGAACAGCAAGAAGCAATTGAACATATTGATGAAGTACAAAATGAAATAGACAGACCTAATGAACAAGCCAGTGAGGAGATTTTGAAAGTAGAACAGAAATATAACAAACTCTGCCAACCATTTTTTCAGAAGAGGTCAGAATTTATTGCCAAAATCCCAAATTTTGGGGTAACAACATTTGTTAAACATCCACAGGTGTCTGCACTGCTTGGGGAGGAGGATGAAGAGGAGCTGCATTATTTGACAAGAGTTGAAGTGACAGAATTTGAAGACATTAAATCAGGTTACAGAATAGATTTTTATTTTGATGAAAACCCTTACTTCGAAAATAAAATTCTCTCCAAAGAATTTCATCTGAATGAGAGTGGTGATCCATCTTCAAAATCCACTGAAATCAAATGGAAATCTGGAAAGGATTTGATGAAACGATCAAGTCAAACACAGAATAAAGCCAGCAGGAAGAGACAGCATGAGGAACCAGAAAGCTTCTTCACCTGGTTTACTGATCATCCTGATGCCGGTGCAGATGAGTTAGGAGAGGTCCTCAAAGATGATATTTAGCCAAATCCATTACAGTACTACTTGGTTCCTGACATGGATGATGAGGAAGGGGAAGGAGAAGAGGATGACGATGACGACGAGGAGGAAGAAGGATTGGAAGACATTGATGAAGAAGGGGATGAGGATGAAGGTGAAGAAGATGAAGATGATGATGAGGGGGAGGAAGGAGAGGAAGATGAAGGAGAAGATGACTAATGGAACACTGATGGATTCCAACCTTTTTTAATTTTCTCCAGTCCCTGGGAGCAAGTTGCAGTCTTTTTTTCTTTTTCCTCTTCTTGTGCTCAGTCGCCCTGTTTTTGAGGTCTCTTTTCTCCTTTATACCATGGTTCACAACTTTTTTGGGGGGGGAATACCTTGAGCAGAATTCAGTGGGACAAGAATCTCTACCCCTTTCTGTTCCAAATTCATTTTTATCCCTTCCTGTCTCAACAAAAACTATGGAATCAACACCACCATGCTCTGTGGGAAAAAAAGAAAAACCTTCTGCTCCCTTAGCTCTGCTGGAAGCTGGAGGGTGCTAGGCCCCTATGTAATACTGCATAGAATTCTAGCTTTTTTCCTCCTTTCTCTGTAAATTGGGCTCAGAGATTACACTGTGTCTCTATGTGAATATGGACAGTTAGCATTTACCAACATGTATCTGTCTACTTTCTCTTGTTTAAAAAAAGAAAAAAAAAAAAAAAACTTAAAAAAATGGGATTATAGAAGGTCAGCAAAGGGTGGGTTTGAGATGTTTGGGTGGGTTAAGTGGGCATTTTGACAACATGGCTTATCCTTTGGCATGTTTAATTGTGAAGTTTAACGGACATCCTTGCAGTTTAAGATGACACTTTTAAAATAAAATTCTCTCCTAATGATGACTTGAGCCCTGCCACTCGATGGGAGAATCAGCAGAACCTGTAGGATCTTATTTGCAATTGACATTCTCTATTGTAATTTTGTTCCTGTTTATTTTTAAATTTTTCTTTTTGTTTCACTGGAAAGGAAAGATGATGCTCAGTTTTAAACGTTAAAAGTGTACAAGTTGCTTTGTTACAATAAAACTAAATGTGTACAAAAAAAAAAAAGAATTTGAATTTAACTATATAAAGAATGCTAAATTTCAATATCCTCAAATATTTGAATAGTAAGATTCATACTGCTGTTTGTTAAAGAGTAGCAACAGTGATATTTCTGAAGAAAAATAGTGGTATATAAGTAGAAGCAAGAAATATTTTTGGTATTGAAAGAAAAAATATTGGCATCCAGAAAACTGAAGTATCAGTATAATTACCACTAAAGGAAAAATATATTTAATTACTCAGGCTGAATGGAAGGTTTCATAAAGCTTTCTATGATTATAGACCAATATTACTTCCAATAAAATAATTACAAATTAAGGTTTTACAATATATATCATTATGCCAAGTGTATATGCAGGTATGCATATATTAAGATCCTTATTAAATATTATTATGTTTATATGTTTATGCTTATATTTTTCACTTACTCATAGCATCACTTCAATAGCATAAGAAAGGAATAGTAAAGTTTGAAACACATGCGGCTTCCAAAGTGGGAAAGCATTCATTTTCAATCAATAATCAATCTATTATTTTAAAAATGTATATTTTCTCCTACGCTTTGACTCCCTCATAATAGTAAACATTTAAATAAAACATAAAACCATAAGTTGTGTTTGGAAGCTCATGAGGTTTTATAAACACAATTGTATTCATTAGTGTTTGGCTATAAAAACATACTATTTATGATAAATATTTGTACAAATTGACATATTGCCATGACAACTTGTCAGAAAGTTGATAAGAAAATATACACTTAGTTTTCTCTGTTTTAAAAAGACATTGAATGATTTCACAGTATTTTGGATATCTTACACATGTTTTCTGGGCATCATCCACAGTAAGAACAATGCCTAGTGCAAACCTTTGCTTAGTAAAATATTTACTGAGAAACCAAAAAAAAGTCAAACAGATTGCTATACTTGTCTTTATTTATTGATGCTTGAATGATATTTGAGCTTCCTTTAAAAACATAATTTTATTAATTATTTACTTTTGTCTGTGCTAGGCCTTCACTGTTACGCCAACTTTCTCTACTTGAAATACTTGGGCTTCTCCTTGTGGTGGCCTTTCTTGCTGCAGAGCATGGGCTCTAAGGTGTGTAGATTTCAATAGTTTCATCACATGGGCAATTCCTGGGATCTAGAACACAGGCTCAACAGTTGTGGCACTCAGTTACTTCTGGCGTGTGGGATCTTCCTGGATCAGGGAATGAAATTGTGTCTCCTGCATTGGCAGATGGATTCTTTACCACTGAGTCACCAGGGAAAATCGCCATTTGAGTCTTATTTGGAGAAAATTTTGATAGACTGTCTGCCATATTTTAAAACAGAATGATATATTTTATTTATGTTACTTTAGCTGACTATATCCCTGGTTCGATACATATAAATTTAACTAGATATATAAGTATATATTAAGTTATATATATATAGTTATTATACATGCAGAAATACATTTTATGTATCCATAAATACATTGACTTCTACTATAAAAAATTCCTAAAGAGCCCGGTTCAGTGGTTGCAACTCCTATTGTCAATTGTGTCTTACACCACATAGTCACTGTTGAGCTTCTCAAGGATGCCAATCTTTTATCATAATATTTTAATTCATTAATAAAGTCCTTTAGATCTTCTTGGGGAGCAGAGCCAGAGGTTTGGTTTTCTTTTCTTTCCTTTTCTGTCATAGCATAATTTTTTCTAAGCTGTCTATCATTTTAAGACCCTGATCCCCTTTCTCAACTGCCTGCCAAAGCCTTTCAGAGGTCTACTTCTTATTTACTGTAGCCATAAACATGTCTATCTCTATGCTTTAGAAAATGTCCCATCAGCATGAGAAGACCCCACAAGTTTTTGAGAAGCCATTAGTTTTTCTTATTAATTAAAGAGTGAATACATGGCTAATAAGATCAAGAAATACCCATATTATTAGAAATTTTTGAAAATAAATAACTTGGTGATAAAATGTAATCAGCAAATTTATGAATCAACAATAAAACACACTAAGTGAATGATTAATTAGCTTACATATATAATTAAGGCCTATGAATTATTAAAGTAATAGCTACAAAAGAGAATAAAATCTTATGAACATTTAAATATCAATACTGTGATAATATTACATAAGAAGTGGGTGGAAAATGGAAGAAAATACAATCTCTTCTGTTAATCTTACAAACTAGCAAAGTAATGCTCAAAATTCTCCATGCCAGGCTTCAACAGTACATGAACCTGGTACGTATAGCAGAAATTTCTGTTGATTTATTAGCAAAGATTCATGCTTTCAATTTATTTTTAGTATCTATGACTTTATTAATTCCATGAAAATTCACCATTGGATCTCAAAGGGTGATTTAAAATAATGTATTATATGTTTTACTTATGACCAATGAACGTGGTCAATAAACCTAATCCACCAAATTGACAGAGGTGGAAGAGAGAAGTTCATTTTTATCTTCAAAGTTATTTTATTGTTATTTAGTCATTAAGTCATGTCACGAAGGGGGCTTTTTTGTGATCCTGTGAACTATATCCTGCCAGGCTCCTCTGTAAATAATGGGGTTTCCTTAAATACACGTGATTATCTCTATTAATTTTATTTTTTGGTGTGTGAAATTGTAATAAGCACTATCCAGTGGCTCTATTTCATTAGTTGTTTTCTGATTTATGGTATGCTATTTCTTTTTCTGGCTTCTGGATGAGAACAATAAATGAGGCATGACAAGTCTTAGATAAATGTCTGATGTATTTTGACATATCATTGCTACTTATTACATAAACAGAGCTATTTATGTTAACCTTTAGAAGAAATGGAGTAGGCATCATAGTCAACAGAAGAGCCCAAAATGCAGTACTTGAATGCAATCTCAAAAAGGACAGAATGATATCTGTTTATTCCAAAGCAAACCATTCAATATCACGGTAATACAAGTCTATGCCCCTACCAGTAATGTGGAAGAAGCTGAAGTTGAATGGTTCTATGAAGTCCTACGAGAACATCTAGAACTACGACACAAAAAAGATGTCCTTTTCATTATAGGGGGGCTGCTGCTGCTAGGTCACTTCAGTCATGTTCGACTCTGTGTGACCCTTGTAATGCAAAAGTAGGAAGTCAAGAAATTCCTAGAGTAACAGGGAAATTTGGCCTTGGATTAGAGAATGAAATGGGGCAAAGGCTAAGAGAGTTTTGCCAAAAGAAGGCACTGGTCTTAGCAAGCATCCTCTTCCAACAACACAAGAGAAGATTATACACATGGACATCATCAGATGGTCAACACTGAAATAATTTCAGTTCAGTTCAGTCACTCAGTCATGTCAACTATTTGTGACCCCATAGACCACAGCCAGCCCATGAGGCCTCCCTGTCCATCATCAACTCCCAGGGTTTACCCAAACTCATGTCCATTGAGTTACTGATGCCATCCAACCATCTTATTCTCTGTTGTCCCTTTCTCCTCCCACCTTCAATCTTTCCCAATTACAGGGTCTTTTCAAGTTATTCAACTCTTTTTTTTTTTTTCAGATATGATATTATACATATTTCAATGCTATTCTCCCCAATCATCCCACCCTCTCCCGGTCCCAGAGTCCAAAAGTCTGTTCTATACTTCAGTGTCTCTTTTGCTGTCTCGTAAATAGGATTATTTTTATCATCTTTCTAAATTCCATATATATGTGTTAGTAAACTGTATTTGTGTCTTGTTTCTGGCTTACTTCACTCTGTATAATAGGCTCCAGTTCCATCCACCTCCTTAGAACTGATTCAAATGCATTCTTTTTAATGGCTGAGTAATACTCCATTGTGTATATGTACCACAGCTTGCTTATCCATTCATCTGTGGATGGACATCTAGGTTGCTTCCATGTCCTGGCTATTGTAAACAGTGCTGCTATGAACATTGGGGTACAGGTGTCTCTTTCAATTCTGGTTTTCTCAGTGTGTATGCCCAGCAGTGGGATTGCTGGATCATAAGGCAGTTCTATTCCCAGTTTTTTGAGGAATCTCCATACTGTTTTCCAGAGTGGCTGTACTAGTTTGCATTCCCACCAACAGTGTAAGAGGGTTCCCTTTTCTCCGCACCCTCTCCAGCATTTATTGCTTGTGAACTTTTGGATCGCAGCCATTCTGACGGGCGTGAAATGGTACCTCATAGTGGTTTTGATTTGCATTTCTCTGATAATGAGTGATGTTGAGCATCTTTTCATGTGTTTGTTAGCCATCTGTATGTCTTCTTTGGAGAAATGTCTATTGAGTTCTTTGGCCCATTTTTTGATTGGGTCATTTATTTTTCTGGAATTGAGCTGTAGAAGTTGCTTGTATATTTTTGAGATTAGTTGTTTGTCAGTTGCTTCATTTGCTCTTATTTTCTCCCATTCTGAAGGCTGTCTTTTCACCTTGCTTATAGCCAGGTGGCCAAAGTATTGGAGTTTCAACTTCAACATCAGTCCTTTCAATGAATATTCAGTAATAATTTCCTTTAGGATGGACTGGTTGGATGTCCTTGCAGTCCACGAGATTCTCAAGAGTCTTCTCCAACACCAAAACTGAAATCAGATTTAGTATATTCTTTGTAGCCACAAAGAATGATGAAAAAGCTCACAGTCAGCAAAAACAAGACCTGGGGCTGACTGTGGCTCAGATCATGAACTCCTTGTTTTCAAATTCAGACTCATATTGAAGAAAGTAGGGAAAACCACTAGATCATTCAGATATGATGTAAATCAAATCCTTTACGATTATACTGTGAAAGTAAGAAATAAATTTAAAGGAATAGATCTGATTGAAAGAGTGACTGAAGAACTCTGGATGGAGGTTCATGATATTGTACAGGAGGCATGGATCAAGATCATCCCCAAGAAAAAGAATAGCTAAAAAGCAAAATGTTTGTCTGAGAAGGCTTTACAACAGCAATGAAAAGAAGAGAGGTGAAAGGCAAAGGAGAAAATGTAAGATATATTCATTTGAATGAAGAGTTCCAAAAAATAGTAAGGAGAGATAAGAAAGTCTTCCTCAGCTATCAATGAAAAGAAATAGAGGGAAAAAAAAATAGACTGGAGATCTCTTTAAGAAAATTAGAGATATGAAGGGAATATTTCATGCAAAGATGGACACAAGAAAGGACAGAAATGTTATGGAACTAACAGAAGCAGGAGATATTAAGAAGAGGTGGCAAGAATACACAGAAGTATATATGTGTATATATATATATATAAATCTTCACAACCCAGATAATTATTATGATGTGATCATTCAGCTAGAGTCAGACATCCTGGAATGTGAAGTCAAGTGGGGCTTAGCAAGCACCACTACAAAGTTAGTGGAGGTGGTGGAAATCCAGATGAGCTATTTCAGATCCTAAATAATGATGGTGCTGCACTCAATATGCCATGAAATTTGGAAAACTCAGTAGTGCTCACAGGACTGGGAAAGGTTAGTTTTCATTCCAATCCCAAAGAAAGGCAATGTCAAAGAATGTTCAAACTATTGCACAGTTACACTCATCTCACATGCTAGCAAAGTAATGCTGAAAATTCTCCAAGCCAGGCTTCAACAGTAGGAGAACCATGAAATTCTAGATGTTAAGCTGGTTTATAAAAGGCAGAGGAAGAAGAGATCAAATTGCCAACAGCCATTGGATCATCAAAAGGAATCAGATCAGATCAGTCGCTCAGTCGTGTCCGACTCTTTGCGACCCCATGAACCGCAGCACGCCAGGCCTCCCTGTCCATCACCAGCTCCTGGAGGTCACTCAGACTCGCATCCATCGAGTCAGTGATGCCATCCAGCCATCTCATCCTCTGTCGTCCCCTTCTCCTCCTGCCCTCAATCCCTCCCAGCATCAGAGTCTTCTCCAATGAGTCAACTCTTCGCATGAGGTGGCCAAAATACTGGAGTTTCAGCTTTAGCATCATTCCTTCTACAGAAATTCCAGGATTGATCTGCTTCAGAATGGACTGGTTGGATCTTCTTGCAGTCCAAGGGACTCTAAAGAGTCTTCTCCAACACCATAGTTCGAAAGCATCAATTCTTCGGCGCTCAGCCTTCTTCACAGTCCAGCTCTCACATCCATACATGACCACAGGAAAGACCATAGCCTTGACTAGGCGAACCTTTGTTGGTAAAGTAATGTCTCTGCTTTTGAATATGCTATTTAGGTTGGTCATAACTTTCCTTCCAAGGAGCAAGCGTCTTTTAATTTCATGGCTGCAGTCACCATCTGCAGTGATTTTGGAGCCCAGAAAAACAAAGTCTGACACTGTTTCCACTGTTTCCCCATCTATTTCCCATGTAATGATGGGACCAGGTGCCATGATCTTCGTTTTCTGAATGTTGAGCTTTAAGCCAACCTTTTCACTCTCCACCTTCACTTTCATCAAGAGGCTTTTTAGCCCCTCTTCACTTTCTGCCATAAGAGTCGTGTCATCTGCATATCTGAGGTTATTGATATTTCTCCCGGCAATCTTGATTCCAACTTGTGTTTCTTCCAGTCCAGCATTTCTCATGATGTACTCTACATATAAGTTAAATAAACATGGTGACAATATGCAGCCTTGACGCACTCCTTTTCCTATTTGGAACCAGTCTGTTATTCCATGACGAGTTCTAACTGTTGCTTCCTGACCTGCATACAGATTTCTCAAGAGGCAGATCAGGTGGTCTGGTATTCCCATCTCTTTCAGAATTTTCCATAGTTTATTGTGATCCACACAGTCAAAGGCTTTGGCATAGTCAATAAAGCAGAAATAGATGTTTTTCTGGAACTCTCTTGCTTTTTCCATGATCCAGTGGATGTTGGCAATTTGATCTCTGGTTCCTCTGCCTTTTCTAAAACCAGCCTGAACATCAGGAAGTTCACGGTTCACATATTGCTGAAGCCTGGCTTGGAGAATTTTGAGCATTACTTTACTAGCATGTGAGATGAGTGCAATTGTTCGGTAGTTTGAGCACTCCTTGGCATTGCTTTTCTTTGGGATTGGGATGAAAACTGACCTTTTCCAATCTTGTGGCCACTGCTGAGTTTTCCAAATTTGCTGGCATATTGAGTGCAGCACTTTCACAGCATCATCTTTCAGGACTTGGAATAGCTCCACTGGAATTCCATCACCTCCACTAGCTTTGTTCGTAGTGATGCTTTCTAAGGCCCATTTGACTTCACATCCCAAGATGTCTGACTCTAGGTCAGGGATCACATCATCATGATTATCAAAAGGAATAGAGTTCCATAAAACCTCTATTTCTGCTTTATTGACTATGACAAAGCCTTTGACTGTGTGTATCACAACAAACTGTGGAAAAATTTTCAAGAGATGGGAATACCAGACCACCTGGCCTGTCTCCTGAGAAATCTATATTCAGGTCAGAAAGCAACAGTTAGAACTGGACATGGAATAACAAATTGGTTCCAAATTGGGAAAGGAGTACATCAAGGCTGTATACTGTCACCCTGCTTATTTAACTTATATGTAGGGTACATCATGAGAAACACTTTGCTGAATAAAGCAGAAGCTGGAATCAAGACTGCAGGAGAAAATCAATAACCTCAGATATGCAGATACTACCACCCCATGGCAGGAAGTGAAAAAGAACTAAAGAGCCTCTTGTTGAAAGTGAAAGAGGAGAGTGAAAAAGTTGGCTTAAAACTCAACATTCAGAAAACTAAGATCATGGCATCTGCTCCCATGACTTCATGGTAAATAGATGGGGAATGGAAACAGTGACAGATTAAATTTTTTTTGGACTCAAAAATCACAGCAGATGGTGATTGAAGCCATGAAATTAAAAGACATTTGCTCCTTGGAAGAAAAGTTATGATCAACCTAAACAGCATATTAAAAAGCAAAGACATTACTTTGTCGACAAAGGTCCATCTAGTCAAAACTATGCTTTTTTTTTTTTTTTTTTCCAGTAGTCATATATGGATGTGAGAGGTGGACTGGGCACCGAAGAAAGCTGGGCACCGAAGAATTGATGCTTTTGAACTGTGGTGTTGGAGAGGACCCTGAGACTCCCTTGAACTGCAAAGAGATCCCACCAGCCTATCCTAAAGGAAATCAGTCCTGAATATTCATTGGAAGGACTGATGCTGAAACTGTAGCTCCAATACTTTAGCCAGCTAATGCGAAGAGGTGACTCATTTGAAAAAACCCTGATGCTGGGAAGGATTGATGGTGGGAGGAGAAGGGGATGACAGAGGATTAGATGGTTCAGTGGCATCACTGATTCAATGAACATGAATTTGAGTAAACTCTTGGAGTTGGTGATGGACAGGGAGGCCTGATGTGCTGCGGTCCATGGGGTCACAATGAGTGGAATACAACTGAGTAGCTGAACTGAACTGAATTTTTAACTGAAATATTTCAGCTAGCACTACAATATAAATAGGCTTCCCTGGTGGCTCAGATAGTAATGAATCTGCCTCCAATATCAGTAACCGGGGTTCCATCCCTGCGTCAGGAAGATCCCCTGGAGAAGGGAATGGCAACTCATTCCAGTATTCTTGCCATGTACATAGGAGGCAGTAAAAGGCGAGCTACAGTCCATGGGGTCACAAAGAGTTGAAAACGACTGAGAGACTAACACGTGCACACACGCACACACACACACACACACATAATTTAAACATGAAGAAAATAATACTAGAATTCTAGACCTATTAAAAATGACTTTAGTAAGGAAAATAAAACAAAATTTTATATAGACCAAGCAAAATGAGAATCTCTAAGAGTTTCAAAACAGGAATAACATAATAAATATTACTAGTTCTCAGTTGGTGGTGATTTTCTTGACTTAGAATAGTGATTGTCTTTTACTGGTAGAGATAAGGAATGCTTCTTAGCATCCTATAATGCACAGAACAGTGTTTCCTTTTTCCTTGTACACACACACACACACACACACACACACACACACACACAGAATGCAAAATATCTACACTGTCAATATTTGGAAACCCTGACAGACAGCTCCATGATTTTATAGACAATATCAGTAATACTTAGAAAAGCAGAGGGAATGTAGCCAAACAAGGTTTAACCACTATAGAACAAACATAAACTCAAGAGAGATGCAGATAGGATAAAAAACTAGTACAGGGAAGAGGGATTCTTAGCAACTCCTAAGGAAGACTATTAAGACAAACTAAAAGAGAGACAGTAAAAACAAAGTATCTAATCAGCCTCAAAGATGTTAGCACTACTGGTGTACAATAGGTAGTGAAGTAAACTACATTAGCTGTAGACTTATAAGTAAGTAAAATAGCTTTTGACTGTACAAATTTTCCTCTAAATTTCATATTTTTAGAAAAAAAGGCTAACAAACACTATCCAAAATGTGCACAGTATGTGAGAAGGAAAATTATGTTAAGGATGAAGAAACAATGATTAAATGCTCCATTCCTCTACAAAATTTAAGTAATAAGTATCTTTATTTCAAACATGATTCATTTTGAATTAATTATTTCAATTGAATATTATTAGTATATTATATACTGCATATTATAATATAATATATTATAATAACTATTATTAATTATTGAAATAATAATCAATTAATGCATTATTAATTCATAATAATGCAAAATACATTATTAAGCATTTCATTTTAATGCAGAGAATGTAACTATGTCTTAAAAATCCTTTCACAAATTGGTTTAGAGTCATATCATACAGTAGGAAAATTTATACATAGCTTCTTTCTTCTAAGTAACAAATTGTCCTAGAATTTATAATGATAAAAACGAACTTACTTATAGCTTATTTGTAACTCTAGCTCTTTTAATCTGAGATTCAGTTCAGTTCAGTTCAGTTCAGTCACTCAGTCATGTCCGACTCTTTGTAACCCCAATGAATCACAGCACGCCAGGCCTCCCTGTCCATCACCAGCTCCCGGAGGTCACTCAGACTCAATCCATAGAGTCAGTGATGCCATCCAGCCATCTCATCCTCTGTCGTCCCCTTCTCCTCCTGCACCCAATCACCCCAAGCATCAAAGTCTTTTCCAATGAGTCAACTCTTCGCCTGAGGTGGCCAAAGTACTGGAGTTTCAGCTTCAGCATCAGACCTTCCAAAGAAATCCCAGGGCTGATCTCCTTCAGAATGGACTGGTTGGATCTCCTTGCAGTCCAAGGGACTTTTCGATGCCTGATACCGGATGCCTGGGGCTGGTGCACTGGGAGGACCTAGAGTGATGGTATGGGGAGGGAGGAGGGAGGAGGGAGGAGGGTTCAGGATGGGGAACACATGTATACCTGTGGCAGATTCATTTTGATATATGACAAAACCAATACAATATGGTAAAGTTAAATAAAATAAAATTAAATTTAAAAAATGAGTCTTCTCCAACACCACAGTTCAAAAGCATCAATTCTTCAGCACTCAGCTTTATTCACAGTTCAACTCTCACATCCATACATGATCACAGGAAAAATCATAGCCTTGACTAGACGAACCTTTGTTGGCAAAGTAATGTCTCTGCTTTTCAATATGCTATCTAGGTTGGTCATAACTTTTCTTTCAAGGAGTAAGCGTCTTTTAATTTCATGGCTGCAGTCACCATCTGCAGTGATTTTGAGACCAAAAAAAAAAAAATAAAGTCTGATGTTGTTTCCACTGTTTCCCCAACTGTTTCCCATGAAGTGATGGGACCAGATGCCATGATCTTCGTTTTCTGAGTGTTGGGTTTTAAGCCAACTTTTTCACTCTCCTCTTTCACCTTCATCAAGAGGCTTTTTAGTTCTTCCTCACTTTCTCCCATAAGGATGGTGTCATCTGCATGTCTGAGGTTATTGATATTTCTCCCAGCAATCTTGATTTCAACTTGTGTTTCTTCCAGCCTAGCGTTTCTCATGATGTACTCTGCATATAAGTTAAATAAGCAGGGTTAAAATATACAGCCTTGACGTACTCCTTTTCCTATTTGGAACCAGTCTGTTGTTCCATGTCCAGTTGCAACTGTTGCTTCCTGACCTGCATAGAGGTTTCTCAAGAGGCAGATCAGGTGGTCTGGTATTCCCATCTCTTTCAGAATTTTCCACAGTTTATTGTGATCCACACAGTTAAAGGCTTTGGCATAGTCAATAAAGCAGAAATAGATGTTTTTCTGGAACTCTCTTGATTAAAATGCATTTTTATAATGTGCTTTGCAATTTGAAGGTTAAATCTATGCTCAAAAGATGTGTATTTTCCAAGACTATATTTATCAATCAATGAATTTAATTCAGAATAATTCTAGTCTCAATTATTCTGTAAAAATTTAATTGCTTTATACTTTAAACAGCTTACTTGTTATATTTGTCATAAATGTCAAATCATGAAAATATCCTCCTACATACATGAGAAGATATTATAAAGGGTCATCCTGACCTTGGACCAGTAGGAGAACTAAATTGCTCCTGCCATTAATGCTGATGTTGCAGTAGTAATTACTGTATAACGTCTAGCAAAATTATACTGTAAGAGCAATTTACCACTGAGTTGATTACCACCTGGATTCACTGCTTCTTACTTGGTTAAGTAGTATAAGAAATAATAATTGAAGAAAATAGAAAATAGCTTGATTTTATTTAAGGACTCAATCCCTGAGGGGGGGGGGGTACAGAAATGTATTCCATCCTGAAATTTTATATTATGAAAGTATATGTGTATGAATATGGGAATTATGATTTCAGAATATATATACTATGAGATGTGCAAATAATCATTTTAGTAAATGAAATATTCCAGTAAAGTTTGGGCAACAAAAAATGTAACTTTGAAGAAAATATTTATTTGGCTTGGTTTATTCATTATATTACAGTACTGCTTAAAAAATGCTTGCTTGGGGCTTCTAAAAATAATTATATATGGTTTAATTCATTTTGTGATTTATTTAAAAAATACTTCAGAAATTACTTAAGAAATAATGTAATGTGTAAAACATAGGGATATTTACACTGTTTTTCTTGATATTCCATATGTTAAAATACCAGTGAAATTGTTTCAGCATGATTGTTTAAATTACAGAGATGTTCTAGAACTAATAATTCAATACTAATTACTATGAATATGTAGAACAAGGTGGCATATACAAATGATTGAATGCAATATCTAAATTTTATTTTTTTTATTGACAAAATATAAGTTAAATACTTGATACAACCTTCCCTTGTCATTCAAGCATATACTTATTTCATGGTATATATGCAGTGTGGGATTACATATGTAAACTTATAATATGTTAATATATAAAAATATATAGCATATACAATGAGATTACTTGTAGTTAAGTATGAATATTACTTTATAAACCTTCCAAAGCAATAATAATATAATTTTTGTGTTAAATGATGTCAAGATATAAGATGACTTTAATATAATTATATTTTGTGAGACCCGAACCACATTATAGACAGATTCTTTATCATCTGAACCACCAGGGAGGCGGAACTTGAAACTTAACAAAACCTACATATTAGTAGCAAGTGTAATAAAAATAGGCTTCCCAGGTGGCTCAGTGTAAATAATATGTCTTCTATTGATAAAATTATGGACTTGCTTCACAGTTCTATTTTTTGAAAGTGAATGCACAGCTGGACTGTGAAGAAGGCTGAGTGCTGAAGAATTGATGCTTTTGAACTGTGGTGTTGGAGAAGACTCTTGAGAGTCCCTTGGACTGCAAGGAGATCCAACCAGTCCATTCTGAAGGAGATCAACCCTGGGATTTCTTTGGAAGAAATGATGCTAAAGCTGAAACTCCAGTATTTTGGCCACCTCATGCGAAGAGTTGACTCATTGGAGAAGACTCTGATGCTGGGAGGGATTGAGGGCAGGAGGAGAAGGGGACGACAGAGGATGAGATGGCTGGATGGCGTCACTGACTTGATGGATGTGAGTCTGAGTGACCTCCGGGAGCTGGTGATGGACAGGGAGGCCTGGCGTGCTGCAGTTCATGGGGTCACAAAGAGTCGGACACGACTGAGCGACTGATCTGATCTGATCTGATCTGCACTTAACAATAAATGTGAAAAGTGGAATGATTTGAGAAAATAGCATTGACACGTACATTACCATATGTAAAATAGATAACAGTGTGAGTTCAATGAATGAAAAAGGGCACTGTGATAACCTAGAGGGATAGGGTGGGGTGGGAGGTGGGAGGGGTGTTCAGGGTGAAGGGAACACATATATACCCATGACTGATTCATATTTATGTATGGTAAAAATCATCATAATATTATAAAGCAATTATCCTCCAATTAAAATAAACAAATGATATTTTTAAAATCAACTTTGTAGTTCCCAGGCAGAGTAGCCTGCTAAAACAGAGTTCTCCTTGACTACTCTAAACAATGCACAACCACACATGGAAAGCTCATCTTCTAATATTTTGGGGTTTTTTATCTAGCATGCAAAGGAATTTCAACTTAATTTGAGTCCTAAATGCTGCTAGATAATATTAAAAGATGATTATTGTCAATATTTTGGTAGAATAATTGGTTGATTTGTACAATAAACAATTGATTGTCAAGGTAAGAACATTTGAGAACAGTACATAGTGCAAAATGCTTCAGCATTGCATATGTATCATTTACATATGATTAAAGAATATAATTTGAGCACTAAAGAAATTTCAGTGTCAGAAATTCTGTTTGGTAAATATTTTCATCTAAATATACTTATTAACATTATTTAGGGAAAAATGACAATATTTAAATGCATAAAATCAAAAATCTATAATGAGATCAGATCAGTCACTCAATCATTTCCAACTCTTTGCCACCCCATGAATCGCAGGACACCAGGCCTCCCAGTCCATCACCAACTCCCAGAGTTCACTGAGACTCACATCCATCGAGTCAGTGATGCCATCCAGCCATCTCATCCTCTGTTGTCCTCTTCTCCTATGGCCCCCGATCCCTCCCAGCATCAGAGTCTTTTCTAATGAGTCAACTCTTTGCATGAGGTGGCAAAAGTACTGGAGTTTGAGCTTTAGCATTCTTCCTTCCAAAGGAATCCCAGGGCTGATCTCCTTCAGAATGGACTGGTTGGATCTCCTTGCAGTCCAAGGGACTCTCAAGAGTCTTCTCCAACACCACAGTTCAAAAGCATCAATACTTCAGCACTCAGCCTTCTTCACAGTCCAGCTCTCACATCCATACATAACCACAGAAAAAACCATAGCCTTGACTAGATGAATCTTTGTTGGCAAAGTAATGTCTCTGCTTTTGAATATGCTATCTAGGTTGGTCATAATTTTCCTTCCAAGGAGTAAGCATCCATCCTTTAATTTCATGGCTGCAGTCAACATCTGTAGTGATTTTGAAGCCCCCCAAAATAAAATCTGACACTGTTTCCATTGTTTCTCTATCTATTTCCCATGAAGAGATGGGACCAGATGCCGTGATCTTCATTTTCTGAATGTTGAGCTTGAAGCCAACTTTTTCACCCTCCACTTTCACTTTCATCAAGAGGCTTTTTAGTTCCTCTTCACTTTCTGCCATAAGGGTGGTGTCATCTGCATATGTGAGGTTATTGATATTTCTCCCAGAAATCTTGATTCCAACTTGTTTCTTCCAGCCCAGCGTTTCTCATGATGTACTCTGCATATAAGTTAAATAAACCAGGTGACAATATACAGCCTTGACGTACTCGTTTTCCTATTTGGAACCAGTCTGTTGTTCCATGTACAGTGCTATCTGTTGCTTCCTGACCTACATAGAAATTACTCAAGAGGCAGATAAGGTGAACTGGTATTCCAATCTCTTTCAGAATTTTCCACAGTGTATTGGGATCCACACAGTCAAAGGCTTTGACATAGTCAATATGCTTTCCTATCAGATGAGATCAGTCACTCAGTCGTGTCCGACCCTTTGCAACCCCATGAATCGCAGCACGCTAGGCCTCCCTGTCCATCACCAACTCCCAGAGTTCACCTAGACTCACGTCCATTGAGTCAGTGATGCCATCCAGCCATCTCATCCTCTGTCGTCCGCTTCTCCTCTTGCCCCCAATCTCTCCCAGCATCTGAGTCTTCTCCAATGAGTCAACTCTTCGCATGAGGTGGTCAAAATACTGGAGTTTCATCATTAGCATCATTCCTTTTAAAGAAATCCCAGGGCTGATCTCCTTCAGAATGGACTGGTTGGATCTTCTTGCAGTCCAAGGGACTCTCAAGAGTCTTCTCCAACACCACAGTTCAAAAGCATCAATTCTTCGACACTCAGCCTTCTTCACAGTCCAGGTCTCACATCCATACATGACCACAGGAATAACCATAGCCTTGGTCAGATGAATCTTTGCTGGCAAAGTAATGTCTCTGCTTTTGAATATGCTATGTATGTTAGTCATAACTTTCCTTCCAAAGAGTAAGCGTCTTTTAATTTCATGGCTGCAGTCACCATCTGCAGTGACTTTGGAGCCCAGAAAAATAAAGTCTGACACTGTTTCCACTGTTTCCCCATCTACTTCCCATGAAGTGATGGGACTGGATGCCATGATCTTAGTTTTCTGAATGTTGAGCTTTAAGCCAACTTTTTCACTCTCCACTTTACTTGCATCAAGAGGCTTTTTAGTTCCTCTTCACTTTCTGCCATAAGGGTGGTGTCATCTGCATATCTGAGATTATTGATATTTCTCCCAGCAATCTTGATTCCCTCTTGTGTTTCTTCCAGCCCAGCATTTCTCATGATGTTCTCTTCATATAAGTTAAATAAACAGAGTGACAATATGCAGCCTTGACATATTCCTTTTCCTGTTTGGAACCAATCTGTTGTTTCATGTCCTGTTCTAACTGTTGCTTCCTGACCTGCATACAAATTTCTCAAGAGGCAGATCAGGTGGTCTGGTATTCCCATCTCTTTCAGAATTTTCCACAGTTTATTGTGATCCACACAGTCAAAGGCTTTGGCATAGTCAATAAAGCAGAAATAGAAGCTTTTCTAGAACTCTCTTGCTTTTTCCATGATCCAGCAGATGTTAGCAATTTGATCTCTGGTTCCTCTGCCTTTTCTAAATCCAGCTTAAACATCTGAAAGTTCACAATTCACATATTGCTGAAGCCTGGCTTGGAGAATTTTGAGCATTACTTTACAAACGTGTGAGATGAGTGCAATTGTGCAGCAGTTTGAGCATTCTTTGGCATTGCCTTTCCTTGGGATTGCAATGAAAACTGACCTTTTCCAATCCTGTGGCCTCTGCTGAGTTTTCCAAATTTGCTGGCATATTGAGTGCAGCACTTTCACAGCATCATCTTTCAGGATTTAGAATAGCTCACCTGGAATTCCATCACCTCCACTAGCTTTGCTCGTAGTGATGCTTTCTAAGGCCCAGTTGACTTCACATTCCAGGATGTCTGGCTCTAGGTCACTGATCACACCATTGTGATTATCTGGGTCATGAAGATCTTTTTTGTACAGTTCTTCTGTGTATTCTTGCCACCTCTTCTTAATATCTTCTGCTTCTGTTAGGTCCATACCATTTCTGTCCTTTATTGAGTCCATTTTTGCATGAAATGTTCCTTTGGTATCTCTGATTTTCTTGAAGAGCTCCCTAGTCCTTCCCATTCTGTTGTTTTCCTCTATTTCTTTGCATTGATCGCTGAAGAAGGCTTTCTTATCTCTTCTTACTATTCTTTGGGACTCTGTATTCAGATGCTTATATCTTTCCTTTTCTCCTTTGCTTGATAGACCTTAACTTTTTATGGTTAATCCTAAAGAGTATAATGAGATTAAAATTTTGAACTAGAGTATAAAATCCAATGTATGTCCTATTTGACCTTGAAAATGATAAGTAACACAGAGGACTAAGAACTCTTGAAATCAAAATATAATTGTGATACTTGCAAAGAAACTAGTAGATAATTTCATGCATAATTGATGATATTTTGATTAAAAATAACAAAATAAATGAGCAGCAATTAAGACAGTATTTTATTTCCTCTGATATTAAAACAACTATGAATTTTATAATAAATATTGGCAGATAAAATAAAAATACTTTCAGTAAGTGTATTCCAATGTCTATTGAAAAATGCATACTATAAGGAATACCTTATTTATTGTTAAAATTAGCAACAATATATACACAATGTCTGGTGAATAAAACACAAGTTGGAATCAAGATTGCTGGGAGAAATATCAATAATCTCAGATAGGCAGATGACACCATCCTTATGGCAGAAAGTGAAGAGGAACCAAAACGCCTCTTGACGAAAGTAAAGGGGAGAGTGAAAAGTTTGGCTTAAAGCTCAACATTCAGAAAATGAAGATCATAGCATCTGGTCCCATCACTACATGGGAAGTAGATGGGGAAACAGTGGAAACAGTGTCAGACTTTCTTTTTCTGGGCTCCAAAATCATTGCAGATGGTGACTGCAGCCATGAAATTAAAAGACGATTACTCCTTGGAAGGAAAGATATGACCAACCTAGATAGTATATTCAAAATCAGAGACATTATTTTGCCAACAATGATTCACCTGCTGAAGGCTATGGTCTTTCCTGTGGTCAGTATGGATGTGAGAGCTAGACTGTGAAGAAGGCTGAGCACCAAAGGATTGATGCTTTTGAACTGTGGTGTTGGAGAAGACTCTTGAGAGTCCCTTGAACTGCAAGGAGATCCAACCAGTCCATTCTGAAGGAGATCAGCCCTGGGATTTCTTTGGAAGGAATGATGCTAAAGCTGAAACTCCAGTATTTTGGCCACCTCATGCGAAGAGTTGACTCATTGGAGAAGACTCTGATGCTGGGAGGGATTGGGGGCAGGAGGAGAAGGGGACGACAGAGGATGAGATGGCTGGATGGCATCACTGACTCGATGGATGTGAGTCTACGTGACCTCAGGGAGTTGGTGTTGGACAGGGAGGCCTGGTGTGCTGCGATTCATGGGGTCGCAAGGAGTCGGACACGACTAACTGATCTGATATATATATATATATATAAAATACTAGCTTCAGTAAAATTAAAAACATAAAATAGTATAACCTGATCTTCAAATACTTTAAAACTATTCACAAAAACTCTTTGATACCACCTTTATAATGCATTAGAAATTCCAATGTAAACAGACAGTCCAACCTGTGCTTTCTTGAATTGTCAGACTAACAAACAATGTGAGTTATGGAAATTATTCTTAGGTCATTTAATCATGGAAGAAACACTAGCATTACTTCCCAATCCCCACACTGGGTATTTGCATACACATATCACTGGTAGCTCAGCTGGTAAAGAATCCACCTGCAATGCAGGAGACCTCAGATCAATCCCTGGGTTGGAAAGATCCACTGGAAAAGGAAAAGGCTACCCACACCAGCGTTCTTGGGCTTCCTTTGTGGCTCAGAAAGTAGAATCCACCCATGGTGCAGAATACCTGGATTTGATCCCTGGGTTGGGAAGATCCCCTGAAGAAGGGAAAGGCTACTCACTCCAGTGTTTTGGCCTGGAAAATTTCATGGATTGTAGAGTCCATGGGAGTCACAAGAACATGACTGAGTGACTTCCACTGCACTTCTCATTCATCAGTTTGGGATTATATAAAACATTTCTTGTTTAATGTTAGATTTTATATCATACTATATCTTAAACTTCTCATCATTACAAATTTTTTAAAAGATGACTTTAACAGATTTATTGTATAGAAGTGGTTTTTGTTTTCTTTTCATTGAGATTCATTTGACATATAGGTGTTTCTCAGGTGGCCCTAGTGGTAAAAACTCAACTTCCAATGCAAGAAACATAAGAGAAATGGGTTGTATATCTGGGTAGGACAATCCCCTGGAGAGGGATGGCATGGCAACCCACTCTATTCTTGCTTGGAGAAACCCCATGGAGAGAAGAGCCTGGCGGGCTACAGTCCATAGAATAACAAAGAGTTGGACACGACTGAAGCGACTTAATTCAGTTCAGTTCAGTCGCTCAGTCATGTCTGACTCTTTGTGACCCCATGAATCGCAGCACGCCAGGCCTCCCTGTCCATCACCAACTCCCAGAGTTCACTCAGACTCACGTCCATCGAGTCAGTGATGCCATCCATCCATCTTATCCTCTGTCGCCCCCTTCTCCTCTTGCCCCCAATCCCTCCCAACATCTTTGAAAAATATGTTCATGCATGCTAAGTCATTTCAGTTATGTCCATCTCTTTGAGACCCTATGGATTGTGGCCCACCAGGCTCCTGTCCATGAGATCCTCCAGGCAAGAATGCTGGAGTGGGTTGCCATGCTCAACTCCAGAGGATCTTCTTGACCCAGGAGTCAAAATTTGTCTCCTGCAATTCCTGTTGAGCGACTGGGAAAGACCTTGAAAAATATAGTACAGTTATTGTTAACTATAATCACAAATCTACACCGTACATTCTGGAGCCTTATATGCTTTATAACTGGATAATCAAGCCATTTAACCACCTTCACTCATTTCACCCCAGCCCTAGTACCTGATGCATATATTGATGATTAAGAAATTTGCTAAGCAGAAATAAAGACACAAGGACGAGAACAAACATTTGGATAACAAGGAGGGAAGATGGGTGAGGTGAACTGGGAGACTGAGATTAACATATATGGTGGTTTACTCACTAAGTTATGTCCAACTCTTGTGACCCCATAGACTGTAGCCCGCAAGGTTCCATTGTCCATAGGATTTCCCAGGCAAGAATACTGGAGTGGGAATGTATATACATTATTGATACTATGTATAAAATATATAACTAATGAGAACCTACTGTATAACACAGGGAACTCTACTCAGTGCTCTGTGGTGAAGTAAATAGAAAAGAAATACAAAAAAAGAGATGATATATGTAAACATACAGCTGATTCTTTTTGCTGTACACAAAGTGTACAGGGTAGAAACTAATACAATATCATAAAGCAACTATACTCCAGAAAAAAAAAAAAGTAAGAAAATAACATAAACTTATTTTCCTGTGTAATAAAATTTTTAAAGTGTACAGAGAGCAATGTTATTTTAAGATCACACTTAATGCTGTGGTAAAAATGTCTTTGGAGGTAGAGAAATGTTTGTCACAACTAAGGCAATAGAGATAGATACATACAAAATAATAATTGCAAATATATTTTAGATGCATAATCATCATTTCATGCTGTAGGATCAGATACAAGGGGTGAACAAAATAAGTAATTAAGACCAGTTTCTTTATTTCTTGCCGAGGTCCAGCCCCAGCTGATCCAGGGTATTCGAAGGGGAGATGGTGTCAACGATTTATTTAAATATTAATTAGAGATATAAAGAGTAATAGAATGAGGATAGCTCATTAGGAAAATTCAGCAGAGAAAAGAGGCTGAGTCGGACACGACTGAGCGACTTCACTTTCACTTTTCACTTTCATGCATTGGAGAAGGAAATGGCAACCCACTCCAGTGTTCTTGCCTGGAGAATCCCAGGGACGGGGGAGCCTGGTGGGCTTCCGTCGATGGGGTCGCACAGAGTTGGACACTACTGAAGCGACTTAGCAGCAGCAGCAGCAGCTTGGTTTATGTGGAAAATCAATATAACCTGTGACACTAGGTTAGCTCTGACCACGGAGGCCGCAGGCGCCCTCTCGAATAGTGGAAGGTGCTCCACCTTAGGCACCTTCTCTAGTGGGTCTTAGAAGCCCAGGCAAATAAATGGTCACAGAGGACCTCCATGCTCCAGATGGAAACTTCAGCCAGAAATTGAGAAAAAGAATGACATGGGAGACCAAGCTTCCGTTAGCAAGGCCCGTAGCTTTAGTTTCAACAGGGGCTTTTATACCCTAAGTTGCATATAGAGGATAATAGGGGATGTGAAATCATGCATAGTCAGCAGTCTTTGATCCTTATCGAAACCAGGGTTTCTTTCCTGCAAATTTATCGTATACAAATGGTTTAGGTGATTTATATCATCTTCTGGCCAGAAGGCCTATTAACATTTTATGACTCTTGACAAAGGTTTGTCAACCGTAAGACTTATTTTCTCCAAGAGTAATTATTTTAAGGTTTGGCGCCATCCTCTAAAGGTGTAGATAAAGTTGCATTCCTATAGGGCAGAGGTGCAGTGGATTTACAACAAAGGAAAGATTTTATTACCTTAAGGGTCTAAAGTTGCTAGCACCAAGTCCACTATTTATTTTTTCTACATACCAAACTATATTAATTAATACACATTCAAGGATACAATACAGGGGATGTGGAAACTTGGGAGCAAGCATTGGCTCATCAATGAAATCTTTTACTAGTTTTATTCTGACAGTTTCTAACTCTCTGAGAGGCTCTTAGCTATTTGAATGTCTTAAGCTTCATGTGCCTCTCAAGGCTGGGAGACTGTAAACAATTGTATGCATAGCTGTAGGAGTGTGGGTAAACTTGTCAGGCGAGTTAGAGAGCTATCTGAGGGGTTTGGATTTAAACACTCATCTCACATGCTAGTAAAGTAATGCTCAAAATTCTCCAAGCCAGGCTTCAGCAATATGTGAACCATGAACTTCCTGATGTTCAGGCTGGTTTTAGAAAAGGCAGAGCAACCAGAGATCAAATTGCCAACATCCACTGGATCATGGAAAAAGCAAGAGACTTCCAGAAAAAACATCTATTTCTGCTTTATTGACTATGCCAAAGCCTTTGACTGTGTAGTTCACAATAAACTTTGGAAAATTCTGAAAGAGATGGGAATACCAGACCACCTGATCTGCCTCTTGAGAAATTTGTATGCAGGTCAGGAAGCAACAGTTAGAACTGAACATGGAACAACAGACTGGTTC
The DNA here is from genome assembly GCA_935064755.1 of Tragelaphus eurycerus. Taxonomy (NCBI): domain Eukaryota; kingdom Metazoa; phylum Chordata; class Mammalia; order Artiodactyla; family Bovidae; genus Tragelaphus; species Tragelaphus eurycerus. Next base: position 46,121,421 of record CAKXYN010000007.1, on the reverse strand, counting down.
CAAATAGGAAAAGGAGTACGTCAAGGCTGTCTATTGTCATCCTGTTTATTTAACTTATATTCAGAGTACATCATGAGAAACGCTGGGCTGGAAGAAACACAAGTTGGAATCAAGATTACTGGGAGAAATATCAATAATCTCAGATATGCAGATGACACCACCCTTATGGCAGAAAGTGAAGAGGAACTAAAAAGCCTCTTGACGAAGGTGAAAGTGGAGAGTGAAAAGGTTGGCTTAAAGCTCAACATTCAGAAAACGAAGATCATGGCATCTGGTCCCATCACTTCATGGGAAATAGATGGGAAAACAGGGGAAATAGATGGGGAAACAGTGGAAACAGTGTCAGACTTTCTTTTTCTGGGCTCCAAAATCACTGCAGATGGGGACTGCAGCCATGAAATTAAAAGACGCTTACTCCTTGGAAGGAAAGATATGACCAACCTAGATAGCATATTGAAAATCAGAGACATTACTTTGCCAACAAAGATTCACCTGGTCAAGGCTATGGTCTTTCCTGTGGTCATGTATGGATGTGAGAGCTGAACTGTGAAGAAGGCTGAGTGCCAAAAGATTGATGCTTTTGAACTGTGGTGTTGGAGAAGACTCTTGAGAGTCCCTTGGACTGCAAGGAGATCCAACCAGTCCATTCTGAAGGAGATCAGCCCTGGGATTTCTTTGGAAGGAATGATGTTAAAGCTGAAACTCCAGTATTTTGGCCACCTCATGCAAAGAGTTGACTCACTGGAGAAAACTCTGATGCTGGGAGGGATTTGGGGCAGGAGGAGAAGAGGACGACAGAGGATGAGATGGCTGGATGGCATCACTGACTCAATGGATGTGAGTCTGAGTGACCTCCGGGAGTTGGTGATGGACAGGGAGGCCTGGCGTGCTGCGATTCATGGGGTCACAAAGAGTTGGACACGACTGAGCAACTGATCTGATCTGATCTGATCTGAATGCCCAGGAACTTTATTAACTGGAGCTGTAAGTTAACTCTTTATCAGAGAGAACGAGATGGTGATTGGGGACAGGCCCCAGTAAAGTCAGAGTGAGAGCACAAGCAGTAAAGTAGGCAGGCTCTGGGTTTTGGGGGTAGATGCTCGAGAATATTCAGGGGGACTCCTGAGGCTAGATCCTGCCTTTGTGTATGCAGAGCCTCCTTCCTCATGACCTTTGCCATGCGTGGAGTTCCTCTCACCTGCTCTCAGAAATTTCTAAATTCAAAACTATTTTAAAGTCTTTGTACATGATCTGGCCATTTAATACAATGGAGAAGGATTAGAGGTGACTTGGAAGATATAAATTTATGGAAGAAACAAAGAGTTTCTATTTAGATATGTCAAATTTGGATATGATTTAAAAATGATTTGATTTTAGGAGTTGATAAAAATAATGTAAGTATTTGAAAATAAATTTTCAATATTTATAATTTAAGTAAAAGGTAAATGATAGAAGAAAATGCATGCTATATGCTGAAAAAAATAGATAAAATAGGAGAAAAGAGATACATCAGAAGGATACTAAGAAAAGGTGTCTACTCAGGTGGGATTTTAGTGATTGATAATTATTATTGATTCAGAAATCAAAAAAACATGTATATTTTAACAAAGACAAAATGGTACCTGGTGCACAGTGGGATAAATATTGTATATGTAAATGTTTACACTCACACACACACAAACACAGAGGTACTTGGATTCTGAAAATGGTAAAAGAGTAATGTTATTTGGAAGAAAATGTTATCTCATTATAAATTTTGTTTCAATTTTTATATCCTTGATATTAAAAGAAATTGGATCATTTATGATGATAAAGAGGATATAAGTGAGCTGATAGAAATGCAACATAGCATACAATGTATATGTAAATATATATTTAATTAAACTCTGTTGGAAAATCATTATTTTTCCCAATTCAATTATGGTTAATACTGAAAATCTAGGTAAGATGACACAGAGATTGGTAATGTAATATCTTGCTTCTGAATAAAATACTAAAAGATAGATATCTTTTATTTAAGGCATTTAAAATATCTATTTAGGCTTAATTTTTTAATATAAGAAATTAATGCAGAAAACTGCAGTTTATCCTGGCAAAATGGCACTGAAGTTGTTAAGCTCAAGGAAAATAGGCCAGTTTTTTTGGTCTACTCAAAAAGTACAGTTTCTTTTTAATATTAAATTTCCAAATATATTATTCAACAACTGTCATCTATTCTGAAATATTTAAATTTAAAGACAGAGATTGGTAGAATTGATTTTTAAAATAACTCAGCAATATTATAGAAAAGTATTTTTCTATCTAATGATGTAGACTGGTTGAAACCAAAATAATAAGAAAATATATATACTATGTCAAATATAATTAAAAGATACATTGATATCAGATATATTATATTATAATTAAAATATACATTAATATCAGATAAAGTAGTCTTCAGAACAAAGAACATTTTCAGAGAAAGAGAAGAGCACAAATTATTATAAACAGTTCAGTCTTTAAGAAGAGAATATAACAAACCTAAAATTGCTTGCATCAAACAAGACTATGTCATGCAAAACTAATGGATATTATAAGACAAATCCAAAATTATATGTGCAGATTTTAAAATCCATCTGTCAGAAATTGCCAAAGCAATTAATAGAAATAAGCAAAGTATCTAATATATATAATAACTCATTAACACAATCAATTAACCAGTACAACAGATTTATAGAACACTCCAACCAAAAACAAGAGAATATACTTTTTTAAGTGCTCATGGAACATATATGAAAATGCACCCTATGCTAATTGAAAAAGCAAATCTTGAAAAATTTAATGAATTGAGTCATACAGAGTGTGTTATCTGATCATGACATATTCAAACTGGAAGTAAATAATAGAAAGACAAAAAGAAAAGTTCTAAACACATGCAGAATAAATGTTTATTGAACATAAAGATAACAATTAGACTGCATAAAATAAAATATAGGAAGATGTAACTCAAAATATAAAAGAACAATGCCAAAAAAGAAGAGTATCAGTCAGCTGTGAAATAACTTTAAGCTGAATAGTTTTTAAAAACAAATAAAACTCTAAATCCATAGAAAATAGTAGGCCATGAGGGATATAACTAAATCAAGTTAGAAGAAAAATAGAATTCAGCTCCTCCCACTATGCTTTCCACCTGCAAATCTTTAAAAAACCATGTATTTAATTAATCAGACTGAACTAGTATTTATTCTCCAGTGAAACTAAGCGGGAAGAGAGATAACATTCTGTATACATCACCAATATCCAGTGATCCTCATTTATGTGGTTCCCTCACACTTAAAAATACCAAGACTTAAACAACATTGGCCTAAAAAATAAAGATCAACACAGTTTTGAGAAGTATGAGGAAAATCAACATTTAGCAGCAAGGATGTTTTTACTGTATTATAAGCTCCTCTGAATATATTTTCCCATCTTCATCTTAACATTTTGAGTAGATTTAGACAAAGTGGAATGTTCATTCGTCCTCAAATAGCTGTCTGTAATGACAATATCTTATTATTGCACAGTGTTGCTAGCAAAGTAATATGTCTCTCCTAGGAAATACAAATGGGTCCCATGAATCACAAATGCCAATTCATTAATTTCTGAAAATTTTCCAAACTTGTCTCCAATTATTTGATGCTTTATTTTCTGTTGTTACTTGCTAATCTACAGATCCCTAAGATATCATATCACAAGACATATCTGTGAGTCTATTTTTAAAAATACCATGTCTCCCTCATTCTCACCTAGTTTATTGTCAATATTTGCTTTTCTGTATTACTTTTTGCTCCTTTTAACGAAGTGACTATGTTTTTTTAAAATGTTAGCTTTCCATCTGGATGTTACTTCTTGTTATATCTATCACCTAGGCAACAAAACAAAGTCCAGTATTATTTGATAAGGGTCAACAGAGAAGCCAGTTTAACTGATAACACACACATGCTCACCTACATAAAGTGGCTTATATTTGAAGGAGGCGTATTCTCAATATAATATTCAGTTTTACAATTCAGCTAATGGAGTAAAAAACTCATTGAAGCATCAGCTTGAAAACTCCAGCATTTGGCATCAAGTCTTAGAGCAGTTTTTAACAGCAAAGGAGACATTCAATAAGTTTCAGAGTTGCTGCTTTTATAATTTCTCATAGCACTGGCAGAAGTGAAAAGCAAATCCCATTGCCTTGAAAAGCTCTTTGCTCTTGGGTTTGTAATGCTGTGTTTTCTTTTCTGTCCTCTTCATGCTCCTCTCTCTAGCTTTCTCCCATGTTTCTTAACAGCAATCAAGATGATTCTTCCAGTCCTAGCCTGACTGTATTTCCTAGTCTACTTAATGACTTTGCTCATTTGTTTACTGTGCTGCAGCCAGACTACTTGCTCTTTCCAAATACCTTGCCTGATTTTTTTTTTTTTTTTTTTTTTTTTTTAATAACTAAGTCTCCATAATGTTTCTTATATACTGGGAACTTTTTAATGTGCCATACATTACTCTGTAATTCTCAGGGCAATCGTAGGCAATATATGTTATTATTATCTTTATTTTATAGATGGGAAAATTAAAGCTCAGAATAGATTAAACAACTTTCCCAAGGTCACCAATTAATGTGTGGTGAGACTGACCCAAATCTACCTTGTTTGAAACTAGGTTCTGCTTTTGACTATTTTTCTATTTATCACTAAGATAGACATGTTCTTTCTTATTCTACAGTGAAATGAAATCCTACATTTATTGTTGGAGACACTGTAGTTTTTATATTCTCCACACCCTCATTTTGGGGACTATCACCTTCATCTTGGGGCTTCTCCTGTGGCTCAATGGTAAAGAATCTACCTAAAATGCAGCAGTCCCAGGAGATGCAAGTTCCATCCCTTCCTACCTCCAGGGAATGTACCCTGGAAGAGGGTATGGCAACCAACTTCAGTATTCTTGCATGGAGAATTCCATGGACTGAGAAGCTTGTCAGGCTACAGTCTGTGGGGTATCAAGAAGTTGGACATGACTGAGTACGCATATATTATGCACCTTCATGACCATGATAGGTGTTTGTCATCACTTGGACTTGCTCCACAACTGACTAAATTTGAATGTTTTCAGTTGCTCAGTTATGTCCAACTCAGGCCTATGGGCTGTAGGCGAACAGGCTCTTCTGTTCATGGGATTTCCTAGACAGGAATAATGGAGTGGGTTGCCAGTGAAAAAGTTGGCTTAAAGCTCAACATTCAAAAAACTAAGATCATGGCATCTAGTCCCAACATTTCATGGCAAATAGATGGGGAAACAGAGGAAAGAGTAGTAGGCTTTATTTGTTGGGCTCCAAAATCACTGCAGATGGTGATTTCAGCCATGAAATTAAAAGATGCTTACTCCTTGGGAGAAAAGTTATCACCCACCTAGATAGCATATTCAAAAGCAGAGACATTACTTTGCCAACAAAGGTCCGTTTAGTCAAGGCTATGGTTTTTCCAGTATTCATGTATGGATGTGAGATTTGGAGTATAAAGAAAGCTGATCGCTGAAGAATTGATGCTTTTGAACTGTGATATTGGAGCAGATTGTTGAGAGTCCCTTGGACTGCAAGGAGATCTAACTAGTCCATCCTCAAGGAAATCAGTCCTGAATATTCATTTAAAGGACTAATGTTGAAGCTGAAACTCCAATACTTTGGCCACCTAATGCAAAGAACTGACTTCTTTGAAAAGACCCTGATGCTGGGAAAGATTCGAGGTCAAAGGAGAAGGGGACAACAGAGGTTGAGATGGTGGGATGGCATCACCAAAGTGATGGACATGAGTTTGAGTAAACTCTGGGAGTTGGTGATGAACAGAGAGGCATGACTTGCTGTGGTCCATGGGATCCAAAGAGTTGAACATGAATGAGTGACTGAACAGAACTGAACTGCCATTTTGTCCACGAGAGGATCTCCTTGACCAAGGGATCGAATCCCTGTCTCCTGTGTCTCCTGCACTGCAGTCCATGTTTAAATCACACACTCCTATGCTCCATCATTTCCCTTATCTATATTCAGATAAGTACATTTACACTTGACTTTACAGCAACTTCAATTCTTTCTGTTTTCAGTTACTTCTTGTTCTGTTTTATATCATCTGATGTCCTGCCAAATGTAGCAAAGTTGCCACAATATTTTTCCACATCAGCCATGTGGATAAATTTTATCCCAAGTCCTATTTATCCCATTTGTATCTAGGTTGCTGAAAACCAGTGGAAAAAATCAAATAGATTATACTACACATTCATGTTTATATTTGTATCCAAAAGTTGCATTCATAACCCCGGGCCTAATATATCTAATTTCTCACAGGATAACTCAAAGACATCTCAAAATAAGTGTGTTTTAATTTTAGTTCAGCTTGTTCTGTGAACTTAAATGCAGACATCTCATCTAATTTGAGAGATTAACATGTGGTCCAAAACCCAATGAATGCCCTTCTTATAAATAAATCTAATTCCTTCTAATCATTATATATTGTGCTTGATGTCAAAACTTAAAGCCTTGAGCCCTTTATTGAAGAAAGACCTGTTAAGGCATGGGTAATTTAATATCCTGTCAATCTCTGAAGCTCTTCTTTTCCTCTTATTCTTAATTACTATACTTTACATACCCTTGTCTCTCAATGATCTAGAAAAGCAACTTTTTCTACCATAGAATATGTGCTTTCTACTCCTGAACTATCTTTTAAAGCATCCTCCAAAATTAGATATTTAATCTACTAGCATCTTACAACCATTATACATGTTTGTGTTTTTCTTGTATTTATACATTATTTTTATATTCGTTAGCAATTTGCTGCCTATATATTTCTTTGTTTTCTGGCTGGAATTCCTGGAAGAATAGTATATAGTTAAAAGGAAAAAAAATATCAAAAGTAACTAATCTCAGATTTTAAATAATGTTCAGCATGATGTCAGGCAGAATATATATATATATATATATATATATATATATATATATATATATATATATATATATATATTTCCTGATGTTCAAGCTGGTTTTAGAAAAGGCAGAGGAACCAGAGATCAAATTGCCAACATCCGCAGGATCATGGAAAAAGCAAGAGAGTTCCAGAAAAAACATCTACTTCTGCTTTATTGACTATTCCAAAGCCTTTGACTGTGTAGATCACAATAAACTATGGAAAATTCTGAGAGAGATGGGAATACCAGACCACCTGATCTGCCTCTTGAGAAATCTGTATGCAGGTCAAGAAGCAACAGTTAGAACTGGTCATGGAACAACAGACTGGTTCCAAATAGGAAAAGGAGTACGTCAAGGCTGTATATTGTCACTGTGTTTATTTAACTTATATGCAGAGTACATCATGAGAAATGCTGGACTGGAAGAAACACAAGTTGGAATCAAAATTGCTGGGAGAAATATCAATAACCTCAGATATGCAGATGACACCACCTTTATGGCAGAAAGTGAAGAGGGGCTAAAAAGCCTCTTAATGAAAGTGAAAGTGGAGAGTGAAAAGGTTGTCTTAAAGCTCAACATTCAGAAAACGAAGATCATGGCATCTGGTCCCATCACTACATGGGAAATAGATGGAGAAACAGTGGAAACAGTGTCAGACTTTCTTTTTTTGGGCTCCAAAATTACTGCAGATGGTGACTACAGCCATGAAATTAAAAGACGCTTACTCCTTCGAAGGAAAGTTATGACCAACCTAGATAGCATATTCAAAAGCAGAGGCATCACTTTGCCAACAAAGATTCGCCTAGTCAAGGCTATGGTCGTTCCTGTGGTCATGTATGGATGTGAGAGCTGGACTGTGAAGAAGGCTGAGCGCCGAAGAATTGATGCTTTTGAACTGTTGTGTTCAAGAAGACTGTTGAGAGTCCCTTGGACTGCAAGGAGATCCAACCAGTCCATTCTGAAGGAGATCAGCCTTGGGATTTCTTTGGAAGGAATGATGCTAAAGCTGAAACTCCAGTATTTTGACCACCTCATGCGAAGAGTTGACTCATTGGAGAAGACTCTGATGCTGGGAGGTATTGGGGGCAGGAGGAGAAGGGTACCACAGAGGATGAGATGGCTGGATGGCATCACTGACTCGATGGATGTGAGTCTGACTGACCTCCGGGAGTTGGTGCTGGACAGGGAGGCCTGGCGTGCTGCGATTCATGGGGTCGCAAAGAGTCAGACACGACTGTGCAACTGATCTGATCTGACATATACACTCTCAACAGAACGGGAGGAAACAGATGATTGAAACCAAAGGACACCGAACCCTACACTCAGCTTCCATTTGTGCAAAACAAGGCGATCCAAAAACATAGTCACATTCAGGCTTGGAAATGGAAGCAACAAACTATATCCTAGGAATTTGTCCCTACTTGCTCAGTATTCTTTTTCTTTCAGTGAGTAAATATGGGAGTTACCTAGAAGGTCGCACACCCTGTGCTAACAGTATTGTTGCATGCTAGGACTTTTACATTATTTAATTTCTTCCTAAACAAGAGCTCATGAGGTCGTTGTAATTCTTTTTCCTATAATAATAAGTCATTCACAAGGTCATAATACAGGTACTACTGAATAAATATACTATCTTTAAAATTATCTTTCTCCATCCTGGAGTATTCTTAAATCTTTCTCTTCCTGGTAAAATTCTACTTGTTCAATAACATGTAGGACAAATATTGTCCTTCTAAAAAAATCTTAAAATTCATAAAGATTTCAGTCATATATTCACATTCATGTACAGATGTATATGCATGCCACATAAATGACCAAGGGGATTGTGTATTACATGAGGTGTTTTGAAAAAAAAAAAAAAAAAAAAAGCTTCTTTACTTTCTTTCTTTCTTTTTTTTTAATCTCGTTTCCCACGTTTCTGCGATAATTCCTATCTCTAAAATTTTTGTTTTCAAATAATATGATTTTTACAATTTGATAAATTAAATAACTGTTTTTTTCCTTTATAAGTAGATTTTTCTTAGATGCTATTACCTTCTGTAATATTCTAACTCTTCTTGGAATTCTGTTTGTTGTTTAATGCACTTTGGGACTATATGGGGAAAGGCAAGGGTGGGATGATTTAAGACACTAGCATTGAAACATGTATATTCAGATCAGATCAGTCACTCAGTCGTGTCCGACTCTTTGCGACCCCATGAATCACAGCACGCCAGGCCTCCCTGTCCATCACCAGCTCCCAGAGTTCACCCAGACTCACGTCCATCGAGTCAGTGATGCCATCCAGCCATCTCATCCTCTGTGGTACCCTTTTCCTCCTGCCCCCAATACCTCCCAGCATCAGAGTCTTCTCCAATGAATCAACTCTTTGCATGAGGTGGCCAAAATACTGGAGTTTCAGCTTTAGTATCATTCCTTCCAAAGAAATCCCAGGGCTGATCTCCTTCAGAATGGACTGGTTGGATCTCCTTGCAGTCCAAGGGACTCTCAAGAGTCTTCTCCAACACCACACTTCAAAAGCATCAATTCTTCGGCGCTCAGCCTTCTTCACAGTCCAGTTCTCACATCCATACATGACCACAGGAAAGACCATAGCCTTGACTAGGCGAACCTTTGTTGGCAAAGTGATGTCTCTGCTTTTGAATATGCTATCTAGGTTGATCATAACTTTCCTTCCAAGGAGTAAGTGTCTTTTAATTTCATGGCTGCAGTCACCATCTGCAGTGATTTTAGAGTCCAGAAAAAGAAAGTCTGACACTGTTTCCACTGTTTCTCCATCTATTTCCCATGTAGTGATTGGACCAGATGCCATGATCTTCGTTTTCTGAATGTTGATCTTTAAGCCAACCTTTTCACTCTCCACTTTCACTTTCATCAAGAGGCTTTTTAGTTCCTCTTCACTTTCTGCCATAAGGGTGATGTCATCTGCATATATGAGGTTATTGAGACTTCTCCCGGCAATCTTGATTCCAGCTTGTGTTTCTTCCAGCCCAGCATTTCGCATGATGTACTTTGCATATAAGTTAAACAAACAGGGTAACAATATACAGCCTTACGTACTCCTTTTCTTATTTGGAACCAGTCCAGTTCCATGTTGTTCCATGTCCAGTTCTAACTGTTGCTTCCTGACCTGCATACAGATTACTCAAGAGGCAGGTCAGGTGGTCTGGTATTCCATCTCTTTCAGAATTTTCCACAGTTTATTGTGATCTACACAGTCAAAGGTTTTGGCATAATCAGTAAAGCAGAAATAGATGCTTTCCTGGAACTCTCTTGCTTTTTCCATGATCCAGTGGATATTGGCAATTTGATCTCTGGTTCCTCTGCCTTTGCTAAAACCAGCTTGAACATCAGGAAGTTCACGGTTCACATATTGCTGAAGCCTGGCTTGGAGAATTTTGAGCATTACTTTACTAGCATGTGAGATGAGTGAAATTGTGCAGCAGTTTGAGCATTCTTTGGCATTGCCTTTCCTTGGGTTTGCAATGAAAACTGAACTTTTCCAGTCCTGTGGCCACTGCTGAGTTTTTCAAATTTGCTGGCATATTGAGTGCAACACTTTCATAGCATCATCTTTCAGTATTTGGAGTAGCTCAACTGGAATCCTTTCATCTCCATTAGCTTTGTTCGTAGTGGGGCTTTCTAAGCCCACTTTACTTCACATTAAAGGATGTCTGGCTCTAGGTCAGTGATCACACCATCGTGATTATTTGGGTCATGAAGTTCTTTTTTGTACTGTTCTTCTGTGTATTCTTGACATCTCTTCTTAGTATCTTCTGTTTCTCTTAGGTTCACACCATTTCTCTCCTTTATTGATTACATTTTGCGTGAAATGTTCCTTTGATATCTCTGATTTCCTTGAAGAGATCTCTAGTCTTTCCCACTCTGTTGTTTTCCTCTATTTCTTTGCATTGATCACTGAAGAAGGCTTTCTTATCTCTTCTTGCTATTCTTTGGAACTCTGCATTCAGTTGTTTATATCTTTCCTTTTCTTCTTTGCTTTTCACTTCTGTTCTTTTCACAGCTATTTGTAAGGCCTCCCCAGACAGCCATTTTGCTTTTTTGCATTTCTTTTCCATGGGGATGGTCTTGATCCCTGTCTCCTGTGCAATGTCACGAACCTCATTCCATAGTTCATCAGACACTCTATCTATCAGATTTAGGCCCTTAAAACTTTTCTCACTTCCACTGTATAATCATAAGGGATTTGATTTAGGAAATACCTGAATGGTCTAGTAGTTTTCCCTACTTTCTTCAATTTAAGTCTGAATATCCCATGTTGAAGGTCAGGAAGGGCGGCGGTGAGGAGATACCCCTCTTCCAAGGTAAGGAGCAATTTCTGCCCTTTGCTGGAGCAGCCGTGAAAAAATACCCCACGCCCAAGGTAACAGAAACCCATGTAAGACAGTAAGTGTTGCAAAAGGGCATCAGAGGGCAAACACACTGAAACCATACTCACAGAAATCTAGTCAATCTAATCACACTAGGACCACGCAGAACGCAGAAGTCGCTCAGTCGTGTCCGACTGCGACCCAGTGGATTGTAGCCCACCAGGCTCCTCGGTCCATGGGATTTTCCCAGCATGAATACTGGAGTGGGTTTCCGTTTCCTGCTCCAGGGGATCTTCCTGACTCAGGGATGGAACCCGGGTCTCCCGCGTGGCAGGCAGACACTCTACCGTCTGAGCCACCAGGGAAGCCCATCAAAAACACAGAAGAGAAGTAGAAGTTTCAAAAGGACGTCAGTTGGGATCTGTTATGGATGGAATCCACTTCCTAGAAGGCAACTCGCCTATTATATGCACAGATGGAGACAAGAGGATGCAAAATAAAGGTCCAAATGGAAAATATCTCGGGTACCCAATTAGATCCAGTTATTCTGCATCTGTGGATTTAAAATGATCATCATCCACGGTGGAATAGATGTGTCCCTCGTTGCTTAGAAAATTCACAGCTAGCTTGATTGAGGCTACGGACATGTGCTGGAGTTGGTTCTTGAGATCCTGAAAGTTCAATCCTTCAGGTCTTGGTCAAGCCTTGATCAAATTCAGCACCTGGTTCTGGGCCACAGTGAGGCCATTTGCTGGTATGAAGTTATTCCCACTGAAGTTCCCAGCTTCACCCATTCCTGGATTGCTGATAGGCGCTCTCCCTGCTGAAGGCTGGCTGTTCGACTTGCTCAGCATCATGTGTGCATTGACGACTTCCAGAATGTGTGTGGTGAACTCATTCATATCCTCCAGGGGCATGATCTTAAAGGCTACCAGGCTTTTCTCGTTCTGGAAAGATCTCAGATGACCAGCCACTTTCACATATGTTTCTGGAGGGACCACAGTGTTTTCACTGCTGGCATTATCTGTGTCAACCCACTGGCGAACATCCATGGGTGCAGCTGTCATGTCATCTATCTTGTAAATAATGTTGGTTGCAGTCTTCTCTGCATTTCTGAAAATCCCCACAATAGTGACCTGTGAAATCTCAACATTTCCAATTCTGAATACTTCATCAACCAGAGTAGCAGAAAGTAGCTGAGATATGGTACAGGGTACAAGGTGCTGAGCTCGAGCTCTGGATTTCTTTTCAGCCTGGAAAGCTGTCGGAGATCCAAAGCCCCCAGGGGACTGTGTGTAGCCACCGGCTCCCCCGAAAGAAGAGGTGCTATAGCTTTCAAATCCACTATTCCACATCTTCGACGCGATTCCCTCAGAAGAGAGTCACAGAAGGTTCCCGCTGGAGGGTTCGCCGAACCCTTTCAAGACCCCGGCCACTCCCGCTGCACAATATCTACTTTTCGCTGGCGCCACAAACTCCACTAGGACCATAGCCTTGTCTAACTCAATGAAACTAAGCCATGCCTGTGGGGCAACCCAAGATGGGCGGGTCATGGTGGAGTCATCTGACAGGATGTGGTCCACTGGAGAAGGGAATGGCAAACCACTTCAGTATTCTTGCCTTGAGAACCCCATGAATAGTATGAAAAGGCAAACTGATAGGATACTGAAAGAGAAATTCCTCAGGTCAGTAGGTGCCCAATATGCTACTGAAGATCAGTGGAGAAATAACTCCAGAAAGAATGAAGGGATGGAGCCAAAGCAAAAATAATACCCAGCTGTCGATGTGACTGGTGATAAAAGCAAGGTCCAATGCTGTAAAGAGCAATATTGCATAAGAACCTGGAATGCCAGGTCCATGAATCAAGGCAAATTGGAAGTGGTCAAACAAGAGATGGCCAGAGTGAATGTCGACATTCTAGGAATCAGCAAACTGAAATAGACTGGAATGGGTGAATTTAATTCAGATGACCATTATATCTACTACTGCGGGCAGGAATCCCTGAGAAGAAATGGAGTAGCCATCATGGTCAACAAAAGAGTCCAAAATGAAGTACTTGGATACAATCTCAAAAACGACAGAATGATCTCTGTTTGTTTACAAGGCAAACCATTCAATATCACATTAATCCAAGTCTATGCCCCAACCAGTAATGCTGAAGAAGCTGAAGTTGAATGGTTCTATGAACACCTCCAAGATTTTTTAGAGCTAACACCCAAAAAAAGATGTCCTTTTTATGATAGGGACAATAAACTATGGAAAATTCTGAAAGAGATGGGAATACCAGACCACCTGATCTGCCTCTTAAGAAATCTGTATGCAGGTCAGGAAGCAACAGTTAGAACTGGTCATGGAACAACAGACTGGTTCCAAATAGGAAAAGGAGTACGTCAAGGCTGCATATTGTCACCATGTTTATTTAACTTATATGCAGAGTACATCATGAGAAATGCTGGACTGGAAGAAACACAAGTTGGAATCAAGATTGCTGGGAGAAATATCAATAACCTCAGATATGCAGATGACACCACCCTTATGGCAGAAAGTGAAGAGGAACTAAAAAGCCTCTTGATGAAAGTGAAAGTGGAGAGTGAAAAGCTTGGCTTAAAGTTCAACATACAGAAAACGAAGATCATGGCATCTGGTCCCATCACTACATGGGAAATAGATGGGGAAACAGTGGAAACAGTGTCAGACTTTATTTTTCTGGGCTCCAAAATCACTGCAGATAGTGACTACAGCCATGAAATTAAAAGACGCTTACTCCTTGGAAGGAAAGTTATGACCAACCTAGATAGCATATTCAAAAGCAGAGACATTACCAACAAAGGTTCGCCTAGTCAAGGCTATGGTCTTTCCTGTGGTCATGTATGGATGTGAGAACTGGACTGTGAAGAAGGCTGAGCGCCGAAGAATTGATGCTTTTGAACTGTGGTGTTGGAGAAGACTCTTGAGAGTCCCTTGGACTGCAAGGAGATCCAAGCAGTCCATTCTGAAGGAGATCATCCTTGGGATTTCTTTGGAAGGAATGATGCTCAAGCTGAAACTCCCGTATTTTGGCCACCTCATGCGAAGATTTGACTCATTGAAGAAGACTCTGATGCTGGGAGGGATTGAGGGCAGGAGGAGAAGGGGACAGCAAAGGATGAGATGGCTGGATGGCATCACTGACTTGATGGGTGTGAGTCTGGGTGACCTCCGGGAGCTGGTGATGGACAGGGAGGCCTGGCGTGCTGCGGTTCATGGGGTCGCAAAGAGTCGGACACGACTGAGCGACTGATCTGATCTGATCTGATCTGGAATGCAAAAGTATGAAGTCAAGAAACACCTGGGGTAATAGGCAAATTTGGCCTTGGAATATGGAATGAAGCAGGACAAAGACTAATAGAGTTTTGCCAAGAAAATGCACTTGTCATAACAAACAACCTCTTCCAAGAACACAAGAGAAGACTCTATACATGGACATCACCAGATGGTCAACACCGAAATCAGATTGATTATATTCTTTGCAGCCAAAGATGGAGAAGCTCTATACAGTCAGCCAAAACAAGACCAGGAGCTGACTGTGGCTCAGACCATGAACTCCTTATTGCCAAATTCAGACTTAAATTGAAGAAAGTAGGGAAAACATGTATATTACCTTATGTAAAATAGATGACCAATACAAGTTCAATGCATGAAGCAGGGCAATCAATGCTGGTTCTCTAAGACAACTCAGAGGGGTGGCGTGGGAAGGGAAATGGGAAGGCAGTTCAGGATGGGGGCACACATGTGTGCACATCAGTGATTCGTCAGTTCAGCTGCTCAGTCGTGTCCGACTATTTGCAACCCCATGAACCGCAGCACGCCAGGCCTCCCTGTACATCAATAACTCCCAGAGTCTACCCAAACCCATGTCCACTGAGTTGGTGATGCCATTCAACCATCTCATCTTCTGTTGTCCCCTTCTCCTCCTGCCCTCAATCTTTCTCAGCATCAGGGTCTTTTCAAAATGAGTCAGCTTTTTGCATCAGGTGGCAAAGAATTGGAGTTTCAGCTTTAACATCAGTCATTCCAATGAACACCCAGGACTGCTCTCCTTTAGGATGGCCTGGTTGGATCTCCTTACAGTCTAAGGGGCTCTCAAGAGTCTTCTCCAACACCACAGTTCAAAAGCATCAATAAAGAAAGCACTCAGCTTCTTTAGGGTCCAACTCTCATATCCATATATTACCACTGGAAAAACCATAGCCTTGACTAGATGGACCTTTGTTGGTAAAGTAATGTCTCTGCTTTTTAGTATGCTGTCTAGGTTGGTCATAACTTTCCTTCCAAGGAGTAAGCACTTTTTTAATTTAATGGCTGCAGTCACCATCTGCAGTGATTTTGGAGCCCAGAAAAATAAAGTCTGACACTGTTTCCTCTGTTTCCCCTTCTATTTCCCTTGCAGTCATGGGACTGGATGCTATTATTTCGTTTTCTGAACATTGAGCTTTAAGCCAACTGTTTCACTTTCCTCTTTCACTCTCATCAAAGGGCTCTTTAGTTCCTCTTCACTTTCTGCCATAAGGGTGGTGTCTTTTGTGTGTGTGTGTGTCTGTGTGTTATATCTTTAAAACTACTTTAATCATTTTCACGCTTCATCATTTTCATTTGTTGTTGAAGTAGGTATTCACATTTCTCTCTCTCTCTCTCTCTTCCCTTTGTAAAGCTCTAAAATAATTTCTCATTTCATTCATGATTACGTTCTCTCTCTGGTTGCTTATATTTGGACAGAATTTTCTCTATTGTCTCTACACACAACATATCCACAGTTTTCTCCAGTAAGTTGCATGAGTTCTCCTACCAAGACACCATAGCCACCAAGCATTCCAACTCTCAAATATGACTCACAAGTCATAAGACAGGATGTTAGGGAAAATAGTCTTTCCCCTTTTCCCATCCTTCATATTTCTGTAGGCTTTTGAACTATTGAAAAGCAATATACTCCTTAGAGAAGTCTTTCAATTTTCTTTCACTGTTTTCCAAGTTCTGGTTTTGCAAAGCAAAACAAATCTAGACTGATAAATTATATTGGAATTACTTCCTCATTTTTCCTGGAAACTTATACTTTTCTCATTTTCTTTTGAATTGTAGATTCTATTGTATATTCTTTTGCTTGTGTTTTTCAAACAGTCCTCTAATCTTACTGAGACTTTTCACCTTCTGATTTAAAACTATTTTCAGTTGAGTTATTTTCTTCTAGTTCTTTTATAGTCATTTCGCCACTTTTCTCTTTTTTTTAATTTTTGATTTTAAAATTCTTATTACTCTTTTAAGAAACCTCTTATATATATTGTCTGATACTTCTATCTTTTCCCTCACTATTGATACTTTATTTTATTTTTGTTCTGTGGTATAACATATTTTCTTTATCTTCCTGGTCACTGATTAAGTACTCAAGGTAAATACTATACTTTCTTGCACTATACGTATTGCATTAAAAAATAAAATAATAAAATAAATTATGTGCTTTGATTCCACACCCACCAAAAATGTATTGTATTTCAATCTTAATTTTACTTCTTTAGTAATATTTTTATTTCTAATTTATGTCCTCTTCTGATATTTGACCAATTCTTAATTTTTATGAGCACAAACCAATTGTTAACTTTCTTTTTTCTATGTTTCTTGAGGAATCCAGTTGTTGGATTTTTTTTTAAACTCCAAGAAAATTAAATGGATTATCCCACAGATGTCTTTGTATAAGGGCTACTGTGACACCTGTAAATATTCAAGAAGAATTCTATCTGTCTCTTGCTCCACCTGAACTTTTATCTTCGCAAGTAGATAGAGTCTTCTTTATAATTTCAGTGATATCCTGTTTTGTTTTGTTTCCTAGTTCCACATTGATCAAGCAAAATCTTTTCTCTGAATTGCAGAATATCTGTTGATACATCTTATGTGCTTCTTTTCCTTTCAGATTCTCCCCCATGAGTTCTCTGACACTGGGCTCAGTTCACAACAAATAAATTACAGTAGCTTGTTTATGCACAGATCCCTACAGAGCATGAAGCTTCATTCTCATTCACCTCACTTCCAGGGACAGGAGGAGTTTCACTCAGGAGATGTAGATAATTGGAAATAGAGAGTGTGTAAACAACATCACCTTCTCAAAATCTCTTCCCTGAAATTTACATATATCTACATTTTTGCTTTATTTTTTACAGTCACTTTCTTCAATGTTTTTATTTACTTAGATTCAGTATATTGCAAATATTTACTTATGTGTCTTACTATTCATTGAATTTCAAGAGAGCAGTATCAACATACTCTGCTGTCATACAGAGAGTTGACTTATTAGATAGCATGGAACTCTACTAAGCACCAAGTATATGTGTAAACATTTAAAATGTTCTACCTCATACAAGCTTACACAGGACTTTATTGGTATTGTAGTATTGGTTGGTCTTTGTTGTTGTTGTTCAGTCGCACAGTCATGTCTGACATTTTGGAACCCATGGACTGCAGTATGTCAGGCTTCCCTGTCCTTCTCTATCACTCAGAGCTTGTTCCAACTCATGTCCATTGAGTCTCAGATGTCATCCAACCATCTCATCCTCTGTCATCCCCTTTTCCTCCTGCCCTCAATCTTTCTCAACTTTGGGGTCTTTTCAAATAAGTCAGCTCCTCACATCAGGTGGTCAAAGTATTGGAGCTTCAGCATCAGTCCTTCCAGTGAATATTCAGGGTTAATTTCCTTTAGGATTGACTGGTTTGATTGCCTTGCTGACCAAGGGACTTTCAAAAGTCTTGTTTAGCTCCACACTTCAAAAGCATCAATTCTTTGGCATTCAGCCTTCTTTAGGTTCCAACTCTCATATCTATACACGACTAATGCAAAAACCATAGTTTTGACTCTACAGGCCTTTTTTGGCAAAGTAATGTCTCTGCTTTTTAATATAATGTATAGGTTTGCCATTTCTTTTCTTCCAAGGAGCAAGTGTCTTTTAGTTTTATGGTTGTACTAACCATCCACAGTGACTTTGGAGCCAAAGAAAATAAAGTTTGTCCCTGTTTCAATTTTTTTCTCATTTATTTTTCTAGGCTCCAAAATCACTGCAGATGGTGACTGCAGCCATGAAATTAAAAGACGCTTACTCCTTGGAAGGAAAGTTATGACCAACCTAGATAGCATTTTCAAAAGCAGAGACATTACTTTGCCAACGAAGGTTCGCCTAGTCAAGGCTATGGTCTTTCCTGTGGTCACGTATGGATGTGAGAGCTGGACTGTGAAGAAGGCTGAGCGCCGAAGAATTGATGCTTTTGAACCGTGGTGTTGGAGAAGACTCTTGAGAGTCCCTTTGTCTGCAAGGAGATCCAACCAGTCCATTCTGAAGGAGATCAGCCCTGGGATTTCTTTAGAAGGAATGATGCTAAAGCTGAAACTCCAGTATTTTGGCCACCTCATGCGAAGTGTTGACTCACTGGAGAAAACTCTGATGCTGGGAGGGATTGGGGGCAGGAGGAGAAGGGGACGACAGAGGATGAGATGGCTGGATGGCATCACTGACTCGATGAATGCGAGTCTGAGTGACTTCCTGGAGTTGGTGATGGACAGGGAGGCCTGGCGTGCTGCAATTCATGGGGTCGCAAATAGTTGGACACGACTGAGCGACTGATCAGATCTGATCTGATTTGTCATGAAGTGATGGAACTGGATGCCATGATCTTCATTTCCTGAATGTTGAATTCTAAACCAGTTTTTTTCAGTCTCTTCTTTCACCTTCATAAAGAGGTTATTTAATACTTCTTCACTTTCTGTCTTTAGGATGGAGTCATCTGCTTATCTGAAGTGTCATTGATATTTCTCCCCACAATCTTGACTCCAGCTTGAGCTTCATGCATCCTGGCATTTTCACGAGATGTACTCTGCATATAAGCTAAACAAACAAGGTGATAATATACAGCCTTGATGTACTACTTTCCCAAATTTGAACCAGTCTATTGTTCCATGTCCAGCTCTAACTGTTGCTTATTGACCTGTCTACAGGTTTCTCAGGAGGCAGGTTAGGTGGTCTGGTATTCCCATCTCTTCAAGAATTTTCCACAGTTTGTTGTGATCCACATAGTCAAAGGCTTTAGCATAGTCATTGAAACAAAAGTAGATTTTTCCCCCTGGAATTATCTTGCTTTTATTATGATACAATGGATGTTGGCATCTTGATCTCTGGTTCCTCTGCCTTTTCTAAATCCAGGTTGCACATCTGGAAGTACTCAGTTCCCATACTGTTGAAGCCTAGCTTGAAGGATTTTAAGCATTATGTTGCTGGCATGTGAAAGCATGCAATTGTGTGGTAATTTGAACATTCTTTGCCATTGCCCTTCTTTGGGATTGGGATGAAAATAGACCTTTTCCAGTCCTGTGATCTAACTTATGTAAACATATTTATATTTCAGAAAAACAAAATTATAGTTTGTCGTCCTTCAAAAGATGTAAATAGATAATAGCATTCCTTTTGTATTAAGATATGTTTCTAAGTATTAATGAACAATGCAAATATTTAAATAATAAATTTTAATATATCCTTAGTGTTGAGAAACACTTTAAAAGAGTCTTTAGAATTTTTTCACTTTTCTAAGTTATTGGAAACTTCACAGTTAAATTACTGTTCTATTTTATAAATAATTGTGTATTTTGATATGAAAGATACTATCTTAACTGTAAAATATAATTTTATATACTTCCATGATTATTAGAAATGATAATCAAATGTGTAATTTTGTTATATTTTCAGTACATCTATTGAAGGTGTGTAAAATTATAATAATTGATAGGTGTATAAATTATATTATACTAAAATCTCTGTAGTATTACTTAAATAATTTGTTTGAACTTGATAATCCAATCCTTAATCAAATATGTAATCATTTTTCTATACTGCAGAACAAGAAAATGTATGCTATAAAACTAATAGTTTCTAGATGTGATATATATATATATATATATATATATATATATATATATATATATATATATATATATAATGGAATATTACTCAACTATGAAAAATAAAATGCCATTCACAGCAACATGAAAAGCCCTAGAAATTATCATACTAAATAAGCCATATAATATAATATTTGATATCATACCATTTTTGTGTGGAATCTAAAAGAAAATACATAAATTAATTTATATACAAAACTGAGATAGACCCATAGACATAGAAACAAATCTATTATTACAAATGGGGAAGGGATGAGGGATAAATTAGGAGTCTGAGATTAAAATACACACACTACTACACATAAATAGATAAGCAAAAAAGATCTACTCGACCCAGATAATCATGATGGTGTGATCACTGACCTAGAGCCAGACATCCTGGAATGTGAAGTCAGGTGGGCCTTAGAAAGCATCACTATGAACAAAGCTAGTGGAAGTGATGGAATTCCAGTGGAGCTATTCCAAATCCTGAAAGATGATGCTGTGAAAGTGCTGCACTCAATATAACAGCAAATTTGGAAAACTCAGCAGTGGCCACAAGATTGGAAAAGGTCAGTTTTCGTCCCAATCCCAAAGAAAGGCAATGCCAAAGAGTGCTCAAACTACCGAACAATTGCACTCATCACACACGCTAGTACATTAATGCTCACAATTCTCCAAGCCAGGCTTCAGCAATATGTGAACCGTGAACTTCCTGATGTTAAAGCTGGTTTTAGAAAAGGCAGAGGAACCAGAGATCAAATTGCCAACATCTGCTGGATCATGGAAAAAGCAAGAGAGTTCCAGAAAAACATCTATTTCTGCTTTATTGACTATGCCATAGCCTTTGAAACTGTGGAAAATTCTGAAAGAGATGGGAATACCAGACCACCTGATCTGCTTCTTGAGAAATCTGTATGCAGGTCAGGAAGCAACAGTTAGAACTGGACATGGAACAACAGACTCCTTCCAAATAGGAAAAGAAGTACATCAAGGCTGCATATTGTCACCATGTTTATTTAACGTATATGCAGAGTACCTCATGAGAAATGCTGGACTGGAAGAAACAGAAGTTGGAATCAAGATTGCTGAGAAAAATATCAATAACCTCAGATATGCAGATGACACCACCCTTATGGCCGAAAGTGAAGAGGAACTAAAAAGTCTCTTGATAAAAGTAGAAAGTGGAGAGTGAGAAGGTTGGCTTAAAGCTCAACATTCAGAAAACGAAGATGATGGCATCCGATCCCATCACTACGTGAGAAATAGATGGAGAAACAGTGGAAACAGTGTTAGACTTTGTTTTTCTGGGCTCCAAAATCACTGCAGATAGTGACTGCAGCCATGAAATTAAAAGACGCTTACTCCTTGGAAGGAAAGTTATGACCAACCTAGATAGCATATTCAAAAGCAGAGACATCACTTTGCCAACTAAGGTTCGCCTAGTCAAGGCTATGGTCTTTCCTGTGGTCATGTATGGATGTGAGAGCTGGACTGTGAAGAAGGCTGAGCACCGAAGAATTGATGCTTTTGAACTGTGGTGTTGGAGAAGACTCTTGAGAGTCCCTTGGACTGCAAGGAGATCCAACCAGTCCATTCTGAAGGAGATCAGCCCTGGGATTTCTTTGGACGGAATGATGCTAAAGCTGAAACTCCAGTATTTCGGCCACCTCATGTGAAGGGTTGACTCATTGGAGAAGACTCTGATGCTGGGAGGGATTGGGGGCAAGAGAAGAAGGGGACGACAGAGGATGAGATGGCTGGATGGCATCACTGACTAGATGAATGTGAGTCTGAGTGACCTCAGGGAGCTGGTGATGGACAGGGAGGCCTGGCGTGCTGCGGTTCATGGGGTCGCAAAGAGTCGGACATGACTGAGCGACTGATCTGATCTGATCTGATCTGATAGAACAGGGACTCATACTCAGTATTTTGTAATAGCCTATAAGGAACAGGAAGCAACAGTTAGAACTGGACATGGAACAACAGACTGGTTCCAAATAGGAAAAGAAGTACGTTAAGGCTTATATTGTCAACCTGTTTATTTAACTTATATGCAGAGTACATCATGAGAAACGCCGGACTGGAAGAAACACAAGTTGGAATCAAGATTGCTGGGAGAAGTATCAATAACCTCAGATATGCAGATGACACCACCCATATAGCAGAAAGTGAGAGATATTAAAAATCCTCTTAATGAAAGTGAAAGTGGAGAGTGAAAAAGTTGGCTTAAAGTTCAACATTCAGAAAATGAAGATCATGGCATCCGGTCCCATCACTTCATGGGAAATAGATAGGGAAACAGTGGAAACAGTATTAGACTTTATTTTTCTGTGCTCCAAAATCACTACAGATGGTGACTGCAGCCATGAAATTAAAAGACGCTTCCTCCTTGGAAGGAAAGTTATGACCAACTTAGATAGCATATTCAAAAGCAGAGACATTACTTTGCCAACAAAGGTCCATCTAGTCAAGGCTATGGTTTTTCCTGTGGTCATGTATGGATGTGAGAGCTGGACTAAGAAGGCTGAGCGCTGAAGAATTGATCCTTTTGAACTGTGGTGTTGGAGAAGACTCTTGAGAGTCCCTTGGAATGCAAGGAGATCCAACCATTCCATTCTGAAGGAGATCAGCCCTGGGATTTCTTTGAAAGGAAAGATGCTAAAGATGAAACTCCAGTACTTTGGCCACCTCATGCAACGAGTTGACTTATTTGAGAAGACTCTGATGCTGGGAGAGATTGGGGACAGGAGGAGACGGAGATGACAGAGGATGAGATGGCTGAGTGGCATCACTGACTCGATGGACGTGAGTCTGGGTCAATTCTGGGAGTTGGTGATGGACAGGGAGGCCTGGCGTGCCGTGATTCATGGCATCGCAAAGAGTCGGACATGACTGAGCAACTGATCTGATCTGATCTGATAAGGAAATATGATCTGAAGATGAATATATATGTAAATATTTTTTCATATATGTATATTTAGCTGAATTACTTTGCTGAACACCTGAAATTAACAGTACATTGTACGTCAATTATGCTTCAATAAAATAGGTGCTTAAAATAAAAAAAAAAATCATTAAACAACGATTATTTTACTTTTATCTATGTGATTCTTATATGATTCTAATGACAGTTAATGTCAGTAATAGTAAGCAATACAGTAGCTAAATCTTTTTCACAGGTCAGTATGTTGGTTTTCCGAAGATTTCAACTAAAACTATCAAATCACATGTTATTATAATTTGTCTTGAGTTACCTCTATTTTTTTCCATCTTTACTGAGATATAATTTACATATAACATTGTGCAAGTTTATAGTATACCATGTATTAATCTAATACCACAAATGTATTACCATTGTGTTACCTTACACCTACATTACATACCACACTGTACATCAGATCCCCAGATCATATATTTAAGGGATATGATTTAGATCACATTAAATTAGGGGATGATATTTAGATCACACCCCCCAGATCATAATTTCAACTGTTTATCACATAGTTAGGGAGCTTGTACTCTTTGACCATATCTACCTATTCACACACTCCTCAGTTTTGACAACCACCAATCCATTTTTTGTTTCTATGAGTTCAGTTTTTTTAGATCTTGCATATATGTGATATCATGAAGTGTTTGCCTTTCCCTGTCTGACATTTCACATAGCAAAATACTCTCAGGTCTTTCCATATATTTTTGGGAATAATTACTATAACTAATATGGGAGTGCATATAACTCTTGGAGGTACTGTTTATAATTTCTTCTCATATGTACCCACAAGAAGGATTGCTGGATCATATGTCAGTTCTATTTTTAATTTTTGAGGAACCTGTATACTGTTTTCCATAATTGCTGTAACAATTTACAGTTCCACCAACAGTGCACAGATGTTCACATTTCTCCACATTCTCATTAACACATTATTTCTTGTATTTTTAGCAATAATATATCTTATTTGTATTTCCCTGATGTTTAGTAATACTGAACATCTTTTCATGTACTCATTGGAGATTTGTATATCTTCATTGAAAAAATTTTCCCTTCAAATCCTATATCTATTTTTTATTCAGATTTCTTTAATATTGGGTACTATGAGTTCTTCATACATTTTGAATATTAACTCCTTATCAAATATATGGCTTGAAAACATTTTCTTATGCTCTGTAGACTGCCTTTTAAATTTTTTTTTATTTATTTATTTTGCTGTGCAGAAGCTTTTTAGTTTGACTAGCCCAACTTACTTATTTTTGCTTTTGTTGTCTGTGCAACATAGGAAATTGCTCTCCAGAACAATGTCAGAACCTTCTTTCCTATATTTTCACCTAGGAGTTTTATAATTTCAGGTCTTATATTTAAATTTCTTTTACTGAATTTGAGGTTATTTTGTGAATGGTGTTAGATAGGAGTACATTCATTATTTTGCATATAATTATTCAGTTTTCCCTAAACCATTTATATAAAGACTATCCTTTCCCCACTGAATATTTTTGAGTCCCATGTTAAATATTTATTGACTGTATATTTGGGGATTTGTTTCCATGCTCTTAATTCTGCTCCATTTGTCTATATGATTATTTTTATGTCCAAAACATATTTTTTTTGATTACCATAGTTCTGTATTATAGTTTAAAATTAGGAAATGTGATTCTTCTTGCATTTCCTTCTAATGTCCTTCAAGAGTCTTAACTTCCACTTTCTCTGTCTTTCCCCACCCCTTCATTATTTAGTTTATGATTCTCTACTTACTCCAATTCATCCAAACTAATTCATTTGTCCCAGTGTTGTGCCATACTTTATCTTCTGGAATCCTGCGTTTCCACCTAGGGTATCTATTATCTGTGAATGATTGTCTAAGTTGGAATTCTCCTGGGTAAGAGGAGACTGGAGAAAGTTGATGGTACACAGAGGGGTTCACAGTCAAAACCTAGATTTGTCTTTTAGCTAACTCATGTGTAGTTGAGACCCATTTTGAGTCTTCTAATGTATAATACTTTATCCCTCACTTCCATTAAAAGCACATTTCTCTGTGAGTAGATGATGAATTTCTGTAGTTGAAGAGGAGAATAAAAACAATGTCTTATGCTGCCATGATGCTTATACTACTCAACTGACCACTAATTTTTATGTTCTTTTTATATGTTTCCTTGGATTTTAATATCTAAAGTTTATAGAATAAAAAAATGAATTGTAGAATGTCAAGCTGTCTTGAACAATTATTTTCTTTATTCAAATTTACTGTACAAAGCATTATTAATTCTAAAGACTAATTCTTTGGAAAGTATTAAAAATAAGTTTCCTGCCTATCAGGTAAATAATAGACTTACAATTCCCCTCTTCAAAATGACTTCATAATATACAACATTAAATACGCTGATACAAATATTTTGACGTTTGAAATTGTCTTTAAAAATTTCACATATGTGTATCTTAGTCATGGTGTAACTTGGTGCATCAATTAATGATTAATGTAAATACATGGTTTTGGCTTTTTGTTGTTGCTTGTTGTTATTCAGTTGCTAAGTCATGTCCGACTCTTTGTTACATCATGGAATACAGCATGCCAGGATCCTTTGTCCTCCACTATCTCCCAGAGTTTCCTAAAAATCATGTCCATTGAGTCAGCGATGTTACCTAACCATCTCATTCTCTGCTGCCCCTTTTCTGTTTATCTTCTGTCAAATATATTCTTATTTTAATTGACTAAACGGCTCAAACATATTTTCTCATGTATTTGCTATCAGATATTCAGAAGATTTTTAACATTTGTATTAAAAATTTTGTTTGATGCAGGATTTGGTTTCTAACTCATCAGTTGCATTAATGTTTTAATACTAAATTTAAATACAAACAAAAGTATATTTAATGTAATTGATTCAACACCATGCATTTTCAATAGAAATTTACAAATTATCCTTTTAAATCCACATATTGCTGTCTGTTTTTGTCTCTCACTCACACACACACACAGAAATTGAAGAAAGTATGATGAATATATTGAAAACATTTAAAATATTTTGATACATTCTTTCTTATGGCTCAACTTACCCTTCAATAGGCTTAATAAGAAAATAAAGAAATTTTATTTGAAACCATTATTTGGGACAAAAGTGACTTTCTTAATTGCGCCTTACAAAGTTACAGAGCATTTAGGAAGAGCTAAAGTAGCCTCATATGAGCAAAACTAGTTGAGATGATGAAATTTCAACTAAAGCTGTTAAAATCCTAAAAGTTGATGCTGCTAAAGTGATGCAGTTAATATGTCAGCAATTTTGGAAAAATCAACAGTGGTCACAAGATTGGAAAAAGTATTTTTGCTCCAATCCCTAAGAAAGACAATGCCAAAGAATGTTGAAATCACGGTACAAATGCACTCATTCATACACTAGCAAGGTTATCCTCAAAATCCTTCAAGCTATGCTTCAGTAATACTTGAATTGAGAAGTTCCAGATGTACATGCTAGGTTTAGCAAAGGCAGAGCTAAGCAAGGTGAAAAGACAGCCTTCAGAATGGGAGAAAATCATAGCAAATGAAGCAACTGACAAACAACTAATCTCAAAAATATACAAGCAACTTCTACAGCTCAATTCCAGAAAAATAAATGACCCAATCAAAAAATGGGCCAAAGAACTCAATAGACATTTCTCCAAAGAAGACATACAGATGGCTAACAAACACATGAAAAGATGCTCAACATCACTCATTATCAGAGAAATGCAAATCAAAACCACTATGAGATACCATTTCACGCCAGTCAGAATGGCTGCGATCCAAAAGTCCACAAGCAATAAATGCTGGAGAGGGTGCGGAGAGAAGGGAACCCTCTTGCACTATTGGTGGGAATGCAAACTGGTACAGCCACTATGAAGAACAGTATGGAGATTCCTCAAAAAACTGGGAATAGAACTGCCTTATGATCCAGCAATCCCACTGATGGGCATATACACTGAGAAATCCAGAATTGAAAGAGACACGTGAACCCCATTGTTCATAGCAGCACTGTTTGCAATAGCCAGAACGTGGAAGCAACCTAGATGTCCATCCACAGATGAATGGATAAACAAGCTGTGGTACATTTACACAATGGAGTATTACTCAGCCATTAAAAAGAATACATTTGAATCAGTTCTAAGGAGGTGGATGGAACTGGAGCCTATTATACAAAGTGAAGTAAGCCAGAAACAAAAACACAAATACAGTATACTAATGCATATATATGGAATTTAGAAAGATGGTAAAAATAACCCTATTTACGAGACAGCAAAAGAGACACTGATGTATAGACCAGACTTTTGGACTCTGGGACCGGGAGAGGGTGGGATGATTGGGGACAATAACATTGAAATATGTATAATATTATATCTGAAATGTATTAATTGTTCAAACTAATCACTGTCATGTTACAATTTGTTCATATTAGATGTTTGTAATGTTTCTGATAATCAATAAAAGAGATTCTTGATACCTAAAAATAAAACAAAAAACAGTGGTCAAAATGTGAACGTTTGTTGGATCATGGAGAAAGCAAAGGAATTCCAGAAAAAAACATCTATTCTGCTTCACGCATTACACTAAAGCCTTTGACTGTGTAGATCACAACAAATTCCAAAAAATTCTTCAAGAGATTGGAGTACCAGACCACCTTATCTGACTCCTGAGAAACCAGTATGCAGGCCAAGAAGCAAGACTTAGAACATTAAGTGGAACAACTGACTGGTTCAAAATTGGTAAAAAATAGTATGATAAATCTGTATATTGTCACCCTGATTGTTTAACTTATATGCAGAATACGCAATATGCAAAATGATGGTCTGGATGAATCACAAGCTGGAACCAAGATTACCAGGACAAATATCAACAACCTCAGATAAACAGATGATGCATGTAGAATGACAGAAAGTGAAGTGGAACTAAAGAATTTCTTGATGGGGATGAAAGAGGAGAGTGAAAAGATGATGCGAAACTGAACATTAAAAAACATTTTTTTTTTCTTTTGTTTGCAGTCCCATGAACTGCAGCACACCAGTCTTCCCTGTCCATTACTAACTCCTGGAGCTTGCTCAAACTCATGTCTATTGAGTCGGTGATGACATCAAACCATCTCATCCTCTGTCATCCCCTTTTCCTCCTGCCTTCAGTCTTTCCCAGCATCAGGCTCTTTTCCAATGAGTCTGTTTTTCATATCCACTGGTCAAATTATTGGAGTTTCAGCTTCAGCATCAGTCCTTCCATGAGTATTCAGGACTGAGTTCCTTTAGGATTGGCCATTTTTATCTCCTTGCAATCCAAGGGACTCTCAAGAGTCTTTTCCAACACCATAGTTCAATAGCATCAATTCTTCAGCACTCAGCTTTCTTTATGGTCCAACTCTCACATACATACATAACTATTGGAAAAACCATAGCCTTGACTAGATGAACCTTTGTTGGCAAAGTAACGTCTCCGCTTTTTAATATGCTGTCTAGGTTGGTCATACCTTTTCTTCCAAGGAGCAAGAACCTTTTAATTTCATGGCTGCAGTCACCATCTGCAATGATTTTGGAGTTCCCCTCCCCCCAAAAAATATTTCATGACCCAGATATGCACGATGGTTTGATCATTCACTCAGAGCCAGACATCCTAAAATCAAGTGGGCCATAGGAAGCACCGCTACAAAAAAAGCTAGTGGAGTTGATGGAATTTCAGTTGAGCTATTTCAAATCCGGAAAGACGATGGTGTTAAAATGCTGCACTCAATATGCCAGAAAATTTGGAAAACACATCAGTGGCCACAGGACTGAAAAAGTTCAGTTTTCATTCCAGTCCCAAAGAAAGGCACTGCTAAAGAATGTTCAAACTACTGCATAGTTGCACTCATCTCACATGCTAGCAAAGTAATGCTCAAAATCCTCAAGTGAGGCTTCAACAGTATGTGAACCGAGAACTTCCAGATGTTCAAGTTGGATTTATAAAAGGAATAGGAAACAGAGGTCAAATTTCCAATATCCACTGGATCATCAAGAAAAGCAAGAGAGTTCCAGAAAAACATCTACTTCTGCTTTATTGACTTTGAAAACTTATGCCCACATAAAAACTTGAGTGTGGTTATTTATAATATTTTTTATTCATGATTACCAAAAAACTTCAAAATGTGCTTCAATTTATGAATGGATTAAAACTGGTACATCCATACAAAGAAATTTTATTTAGTGGTAAAAAGAAAATTAAGCCATAAAGAGACATGGATGAATCTTAAATTAATTTCACTATGTGAAATATAATAGTCTGTGATTTCAATAATATGAAATCTGGAAAAGGTAGTATCATAAAGTCATAAAAAATCAGTGGTTGCCAGAGTTCAGAAGGAGAGAGAGAGAGAGTGAGAGAGAGAGAGAGAAGGTTAAATTACTGAAGCATAGGAAATATTTTAAGAAAGTGAAGCTAGTCTGTACATAACTGTAATTGTGGCTACATGATACCATGCATTTGTCAAAATTCACTGAACTCTACAACTAAACAATAAACTTTAATGTTCAGAAATGTGAAATATCATTTAGATGTTGAGGGAATCACAGCTTTGTATGCAGATTTTGAAAAAAAAATAATCTAATTATATTACAAATATATAAAACAACCAAACTGATGAGGGTAGAGAAAAATGTTCCTGATCTAAGTAACTTTGGAAATAAAAAGTAGTGCAAAACCAAAGTCAAAAAACAAACTGTGCATGCAAACTTTTCTCATGTTGATGAAGATGTTTTCTACTGGGATATAGGTTAAGAAACCTAAAACCACTACATGTTTACACTGGAACTGTGCAGTTAAATAAATGGATGGCTGACACTGGAGTTAGGTTTCTGACTTTGATTTGGATGTTACATATAAACAATGAAAGTCAGCTCATTGTTTAGTCATAGAATATACATATCATAATGGATCAAAGTTGAAGACATCAGTATGAACTATGTTTAGAATAACAAAGAGATACATTGATATAGATAGATAGATAGATGGTGTACATAGGTTAGAATACACACATATCTCCTCGTTCTGTCAACCAAGAGGGCCTACAATCCATAGTACCATCATAGTAAATATTAACTATAGCATCCAAATTTGGTTTCTAATATGATTCTGCAATTAAAGGAAACTTGAGCCTTTGTGAAAAATGGATGTATCTAGTGCTGAAGCAGATATAATACAGCATAAACTTAACACATTTTTTAGCATCAAAAGAAAGGAGTCAAAAGCAAAACATAGCAAAATAAAAATAGAAAAGCATTGACGTATGTAGGTCTAATGGATGCAGGAAGCAATTGAAGGAGTTCCCAATAGGCAGAGCAGGCACAATTTAAGAGACAAATGAAACTGTATTGATTTATAAAACAGAGTATAAAATATGTATTCATGTTTCCATACTGATATAAATTAAAAATGAATGCATAGGGGGGAAAGTATTATGTCTCACATGGGGGAAAATTTCAAGTTCATGCAGGTGCTCTGCCCTGAAGGAATTGAACCTAATTATCTTCTCTTTAAGTGTGAGTTGAGCATAATGACTTTCTTCTAAAGAGTATAGTGTGGAAAGAGTGGGGGAAAAAAAAAAAAAAACAGTAATTTTACAATGCAAAAAATATCACACTATCTGACTAGCAGTAATCAAGGTAAACATCAATAGCGATGTGATGTTGCTACTATAGCCCCTAATATGATGTGATGAAAAGGGCAATTTATCTCTGTGGTATTCCTCCTTAAATCCATAACTTCAGTGTAATCATGGGAAGACTACCAGATAAATCCCAACTGAGTCGCATTCTAAAAAATAACTAGCCAATACTTTATAAAACTGTGAGTGGAATTTAGAAAGATGGTAACGACAACCCTGTATGTGAGACAGCAAAAGGAACACAGATGTATAGAACAGTCTTTTGGAATCTGTGGCGAGGGGGGTGGTGATTTGGGATAATGGCATTAAAACATGCATAATCTCATATAAGAAAAGAATCGCCAGTCCAGGTTTGATGCAGGATACAGGAAGCTTGGGGCTGGTGCGCTGGGATGACCCAGAGGGATGGTATGGGGAGGGAGGTGGGAGGGGGGTTCAGGATGGGGAACACGTGTACACCCATAGCGGATGCATGTTGATGTATGGCAAAACCAATACAATATTGTAAAGTAAAAAAAAAAAAAAAAAAATTAAGTTAAATTAAAAAATAATCAAAACCAAACCAAAAAAATAAAAATAATAAAAAATAAAACTGTGAGTGTATTTAAATATAAGGAGAGTCAGAGAAACTCACAATCCAGAGGACTCTAAATGCTCATGACAACAAAATATAATACAGCATTGTGAATAGAATCCTAGCATAGAGATATAGCACTAGATAAGAAATGAGTAATCCTAAATAAAAATATGCTTGCCTGCCTACTAAGTTGCTTTAGTTGCATCTGACTCTTTGGTCCATAGAGACCATAACCCATCAGGTTCCTTTGTCCACAGGATTCTCCAGGCAAGAATACTGGAGTGGGTTGCATGCATTCCTCCAGGGGATTTCTCTGACCCAGGGACTGAACCCACATCTCTTATGTCTCTTGAGTTGACAGGCGGGTATTTTACCACTAGGACCATTTTATCATCACAGCTATGGTTTTTCCAGTAGTCATGTATTGATGTGAGAGTTGGAACCATAAAAGTGAACACTGAAGAATTGATGCTGCTGGACTGTGGTGCTGGAGAAGACTCTTGAGAGTCTCTTGGACTGTAAGGAGATGAAGCCAGTCAATCCTAAAGGAAATCAATGAATATTCGTTGGAAGGATTGATGCTGAAGCTGAAGTTCCAATATTTTGGTCACCACATGCGAGGAGGTGACTTATTGGAAAAGATTCTGATGCTGGGAAAGATTGAGGCCAGAAGGAGAAGGGGACAGCAAAGGATGAGATGTTTGGATAGCATCAAGGACTCAATGGACTTGAGTCTAAGCAACTCAGGGAGATTGTGAAGGACAGGGAAGCCAGGCATGTTGCAGTCCATGGGGTTGAAAAGAGTCAGACATGATCTAGTAACTGAATAACAACAGATTAATTCATCAATTGCAGCAAATGGAAATAAGAAGATATAATACTAATATATTTTTAATAATAAAAAAGCTAGCTATCAGGTATATGGGAAATATTTGAACTATATTTGCATTTGTGTGCTAAATATAAATTATTCTAAAACATGAAGTTTATTTAAAACTCTTCAAAACCTATTTTTAGTCATTTAATGAAGTAAAAATCTTGCTAATATAAAAGCTTTGTTCTTATCTTTTGACAATGTGAAGTTTGACAGTTTTCAATGAGGGAATAAAGAAATATCTTGATTTACAGAAAAAAGTAAATTATGATATTTTTGACAATCAACAAATGTGTATGTTTGCTAATTTACACTTCCAAATTTAGTCTCAACATATTTTAAAGTGAGTATTTAAGATACACACAAATATTTGTATTACAAAATATTGTATTTCTAAGATCTTTCATTAAAATATTGGGAATATATTTAAAATGTTAAATTTTTTGTTAAAACTAAACATTTTGTTTTTCATCCACTTGTTGAGCCACATACTTCAATCTTAAGTATATAACGTATTTATGAATCTTATTTAATCATATAAATAATATAAACATTATTTTCTAGATATAGTTTTTAGTGAAATTAGAACTAAATAGCCAATTATTTTCTGCTGTGCATGTACATGAAGGACTTTCATAATAGTAAAAGTGAGGCAGGCATTCTACTGGGGGGGATTTCTCTGGGACCCAAACCACAAACTGGAGGACCCATGATGCAACTGTCACTAACCTGGAAGAATCAAGCCTTTCCACATGTTTATGAGAGAACCCTTGGCACAAAAGCTAGGCTTTCACTCTGGAAAGGCTGGGAGCAATTTGAGTCTGTACATAGAGGGAGGAATAGGTTAGCCTGTTTAGGCCACTTCAGAACCCAGATCATGGGAGGATGTAGAGACAAAGATAGAGGCAAAGGAGACAGAGGTAAAGTACCTTAGGAAGCAATCCACCTTTCTGCCCAAGATTAAAAAAAAAAAAAAAAAATAGAAAATATGAAAAGAAGGATCAAAGATATGCACAAGCTTTAGGCAAGAATCCTAATGTTGTTTCTTTAAATAAAATAATGTGATAAAAGGGCTACATAATTGACAAAGAGAAAACTGATGAGCTGATAAATTCTCAACTATAGAAGATACAGGGGTGAAATTATAGAACTCTGGGGAATCCAAATGAAACTATGGAATTCTGAATAAAAGATATTTATAAAATAATGTAATAAAAATACTTTTTTTTTTAATGCAATGAAAACAACCAAAAGACTTGAGTAAAAGATATCATAGGAAACATTCCATTTAAATATTAAAGCCCTTCTCCTTCACCTCACTGTTTTACAGTGAAGTGAAGAAATATACTAATCCTCTTGAAAGACCTCAGAAATGGAGCCAAATGATGATACTTCAACATCTTAGGAATACTGAAATAAAATTATTTACAAGATCTCCCACATACCTCAATGCCCTCTTGTAAACTTGATCCTAAATTGTGCTGCATAAAATGCCTATAAACACTTTAAAGGCTATCCAATTTAAGAAGAGAGTTTCCTGGTGTCCTACTATCTTCTTCCCTTAGTACCCACAGGCATCATTGACCATATGCTCCAGTATGTATGTGAAATGGAAAAAACCCCAGATATTCCTGGGTTTTGTAGACACAGGAGCTCATACTATCTCCATTCATATGAAGAAAGCCTTTAATCTGTTTCTTGTTCTTAGTGAAAAAAAAATTATCTCCCCATGGTCAGGGTGGGGGGTGACTTTAATCAGTCAATATTTCAACATTGATAAGGACATTTTTCAAGCTAAAATCAATTAAGATGGGATAAACTATGGAAAACTCAATGATAAAATATCACATTCAATAAGATAACCCTGACTCCTGATGGTCAGACAAACTCTTAACATGCGATTATTCACCTTGTAGTAAAATGTACAACCCTGCTAAATTCTTTATTAAACCTAAAAGGATTCTGACTTAAATAGGTTATCACTTATAAAAGTTTGTATCTCAAAAGAAATCAAGATACCCTTCTTAGTCAGGAGAAATCCAAAGGAGGAGTTTAACAATCCATCAAACAATAAGAAAACTTTGATAGTGGTTTGTATTGGTGCTAAGTCACTTCACTTGTGTCTGACTCTTTGAGACACAATGGGGTGTAGCCCACCAGGGTTCTCTGTTTGTGGGATTCTTCAGGGAATAATATTGGAATGGGTTGCCATACTCTCTTCCAGGGGATCTTCTCAACCCAGGGGTCAAACCCGTGTGTCTTCCATCTCCTGCATTGGCAGGCAGGTTCTTTACCACTCATCTTGCAGTAAAATGTATGGCTCTACCAAATTCTTTATTTAAATCTAAAGTGATCCTGACCTTAAGAGTTTATCATCTATAAGAATTTGTATCTCCAAAAAAAAAAAAAAAAAAAAAGTCAAGATTCCCTTCTTCTTGGCCAGTTCAATTCAGTTCACTTCAGTCACTCAGTTGTGTCCGACTCTTTGTGACCCCATGGACTGCTGCACACCAGGCCTCCCTGTCCATTACCAACTCTCAGAGCTTGCTCAAACTCATGTCCATCAAGTCAGTGATGCCATCCAACCATCTCATCCTCTGTTCTTCCCTTCTCCCCCCACCCACAGTCTTCTTGGTCAGACCAGGAGAAATTCAACAGAGGGCTTTAGCAATTCATCAAATTACAGTAAAGTCTTGAGGGTGTTTTGTGTTACTAATAACCTGCAATAGGCTGCAAGAGTCAGACTTTCCAACAGAACCTTTAAAATATGAATAAAGACATACTCTGCATGGGCCTCCCTCTCTGGTAAAGTTCCTAGGTACCTAGAAGTTTGAAAAGTGGAAAGCAAAAGGGGAGCCCATTTGATGTAATAGAACTAAAATAGAGTTGAAGTATTTATATACACCAACAATATCCACCATCCCCATCTTTTTTTCTCTTTTCCTACCTTGAGTGCTAAGTCACTTTATTCATGTCCGACTCTTTGCAACCCTATGGACTCTAGCCCACTATGCTTCTCTGTCCATGGGGGATTCTCCAGGCAAGAATACTGGAGTGGGTTGCCATGCCTTCCTCTAGGGATCTTCTTGACCCAGGGATCAAACCTGCATCTCCTGTGACTCCTGCATTGCAGGCAGACTCTTTACTGCTGAGTCACAGGGGAACCTCACGAAGAAGACTGGAGTGGGTAGCCTATCCATTCTCCAGGGGAACTTTCTGACCCAGAGTTGAACCAGGGTATGCTGAATTGCAGATGGATTCTTTACCAGCTGAGCTACCATGGAAGCCACCGGGTCTTGGTTAAAAGAGATACTCGCAATGATGATTTGACCACAAAACTTTGGAGTCTTTTTTTCTTTTTTTTCTTTATTTGACAACATCTGGTGACCATATACACTGTAAATATAATTCTCATTTTATCATTGTCACCAGTGTTTCTACAATTAAGTCATACACCCCATTCACATTGATGCTTAAAACTATGCAATGGATTCCTCTCTATGGAAGCTGTCATCCCATTTTTAGGGATAACACTTAGTGAGAGAATGGGAAATCATTTTTCAGTTTTCTAGATTAAAAGTCATTCCTCTATCTGTGCCCTCTGGGAAGTTGATGATAGATCTTGGCTACTGAGATGGAGGATAATTGTGACCTTGCTATACAGATAAAGGCAGAAATTCCTAATAGCCTGTGACCATACCACTATAGCTTAGAACTCATCACTCTACTGGGTATGCAGGTCAGGAAGCAATAGTTAGAACTGGACATGGAACAGCAGACTGGTTCCAAATAGGAAAAGGAGTTTGTCAAGGCTGTATATTGTCAACCTGTTTATTTAACTTATATGCAGAGTACATCATGAGAAATGCTGGACTGGAAGAAACACAAGTTGGAAACAAGATTGCCAGGAGAAATATCAATAACCTCAGATATGCAGATGACACCACCCATATAGCAGAAAGTGAAGAGGAACTAAAAAGCCGCTTGATGAATGTGAAAGTGGAGAGTGAAAAAGTTGGCTTAAAGCTCAACATTCAGAAAACGAAGATCATGGCATCTGGTCCCAGCGCTTCATGGGAAATAGAAGGGGAAACAATGGAAACAGTGTCAGACTTTATTTTTCTGAGCTCCAAAGTCACTAAGGTGACTGCAGCCATGAACTTAAAAGACATTTACTCCTTGGAAGGAAAGTTATGATCAACCTAGATAGCATATTCAAAAGCAGAGACATCACTTTGCCAATAAAGGTTCGTCTAGTCAAGGCTATGGTTTTCTCTGTGATCATGTATGGATGTGAGAGTTGGACTGTGAAGAAAGCTGAGCATCGAAGAATTGATGCTTTTGAACTGTGGTGTTGGAGAAGACTCTTGAAAGTCCCTTGGACTGCAAGGAGATCCAACCAGTCCATTCTGAAGGAGATCAGTCCTGGGATTACTTTGGAAGGAATGATGCTAAAACTAAAACTCCAGTATTTTGGCCACCTCATGCAAAGAGTTGACTCATTGGAGAAGACTCTGATGCTGGGAGGGATTGGGGGCAAGAGGAGAAGGGGACAACAAAGGATAAGATTGCCGGATGGCATCACTGACTCAATGGATGTGAGTCTGGGTGAACTCTGGGAGTTGGTGATGGACAGGGAGGCCTGGAGTGCTGCGATTCATGGGGCTGCAAATAGTTGGACACGACTGAGCGACTGATCTGATCTGATCTGATCGGGATGTAACTATAATTGTGAAAAATCTCATGATCCCATTTCTAGAATTGACTTATAAACTAATATTAATATGAGAGCAACTGGTATCAGTTCTGTCTTTATTTGATATACTCAATCTAAAGCAAAAGTTTTTCACTGTTACTGATGTTTCGGAGTCTGGGATTGGTACCTGCACAGAAGAAATATCAAAAGCACTTATTGGCAGTTCTTCACCGATTATTTTATGTCTAGTTAATCATTAATTTTGGAGAAGGAAATGGCAACCCACTCCAGTGTTCTTGCCTGGAGAATCCCAGGGACAGGGAAGCCTGGTGGGCTGCTCTCAATGGGGTCACACAGAGTCGGACACGACTGAAGTGACTTAGCATAGCATAGCAATCATTATTTTTAAGACTATTAAATTCAGTCCTCATTAAAAGAAACATCACATGATTCCAAAAGGTTATCTGAGGTAAATAGTAGACAGTTCTCTGTGACATGGAGTTTTTTTGTTGCAAACAATTATACTCCAATAAAAAAGAAAAAGGTAGCTAAGAAAAAGGAAGAAAAACCAAAGTGTTTGGACCTAGTAAAGACACAATACTTTTTACACAGTCTTAATTGTGTATCAAAACAGAGAATTTAGGAAAGGCTTTACAATCTGTTTGAGTGTTAGTTCTAAAAGGTCTTGTAGGTCTTCATAGAACCGTTAAACCTTAGCTTCTTCAGCATTACTGGTTGGAGCATAGACTTGGATTACTGTGACATTGAATGGTTTGCCTTGGAAACGAACAGAGATCATTCTGTCGTTTTGGAGATTGTATCCAAGTACTGCATTTCGGACTCTTTTGTTGACCATGATGGCCACTCCATTTCTTCTGAGGGATTCCTGCCCGCAGTAGTAGACATAATGGTCATCTGAGTTAAATTCACCCATTCCAGTCCATTTTAGTTCGCTAATTCCTAGAATGTTGACATTCACTCTTGCCATCTCTTGTTTGACCACTTCCAATTTGCCTTGATTCATGGACCTGACATTCCAGGTTCCTATGCAATATTGCTCTTTATAGCATCGGACTTTGCTTCTATCACCAGACACATCCACAGTTGGGTATTCTTTTTGCTTTGGCTCCATCCCATCCCTTCATTCTTTCTGGAGTTATTTCTCCACTGATCTCCAGTAGCATATTGGGCCCCTACTGACCTGGGGAGTTTCTCTTTCAGTATCCTGTCATTTTGCTTTTTCATACTGTTCATGGGGTTCTCAAGGCAACAATACTGAAGTGGTTTGCCATTCCCTCCCTATCACTACATGGGAAATAGATGGAAAAACAGTGGAAGCAGTGTCAGACTTTTTTTTTTTTTTGGGCTCCAAAATTACTGCAGATGGTGACTGCAGCCATGAAATTAAAAGACGCTTACTCTTTGGAAGGAAAGTTATGACCAACCTAGATAGCATATTCAGAAGCAGAGACATCACTTTGCCAACAAAGGTTTGCCTAGTCAAGGCTACGGTCTTTCCTGTGGTCATGTATGGATGTGAGAGCTGGACTGTGAAGAAGGCTGAGCGCCAAAGAATTGATGCTTTTGAACTGTGGTGTTGGAGAAGACTCTTGAGAGTCCCTTGGACTGCAAGGAGATCCAACCAGTCCATTCTGAAGGAGATCAGCCGTGGGATTTCTTTGGAAGGAATGATGCTAAAGCTGAAACTCCAGTATTTTGGCCACCTCATGTGAAGAGTTGACTCATTGGAGAAGACTCTGATGCTGGGAGGGATTGGGGGCAAGAGGAGAGGCGGACGACAGAGGATGAGATGGCTGGATGGCATCACTGACTCGATGGATGTGAGTCTGGGTGACCTCTGGGAGTTGGTGATGGACAGGGAGGCCTGGCGTGCTGCAGTTTATGGGGTCGCAAAGAGTCGGACACGACTGAGCGACTGATCTGGTCTGATCTCCAGGGGACCACACCCTGTCACATATCTCCACCATGACCCGCCCATCCTGGGTTGCCCCACGGGCATGGCTTAATGCCCCACGGGCATTGAGTTAGACAAGGGTGTGGTCCTCGTGTGATTAGATTGACTAGTTTTCTGTGAGTATGGTTTCAGTGTATTTGCCCTCTGATGACCTCTTGTAAGACCTACCATCTTACTTGGGTTTCTCTCACCTTGGGCGTGGGGTATCTCTTCCTGGCCGCTCCAGCAAAGCACAGCCATGGTACCTTACCTT
Organism: Tragelaphus eurycerus; assembly: GCA_935064755.1. Lineage (NCBI taxonomy): Eukaryota > Metazoa > Chordata > Mammalia > Artiodactyla > Bovidae > Tragelaphus > Tragelaphus eurycerus. The sequence continues at coordinate 46,082,166 of CAKXYN010000007.1, read as the reverse complement.
GGACGAGGGGTCTCTCCTCAGCGCCGCCCTTCCTGACCTTGGAGGAGGGTATCTCCTCATCATCACCCTTCCTGACCTTGGTCGTGGGGTAGCTCCTCTCGGCCGCGTTGCTAGTGTGCCCCACAGCCGGCGGACCGCTCCCAGTACACCGCGCAGCCAGCGGGGCACTCCTAGTGAGCCGGTAAGGGGAAAGGCGAGGTGCTCCTAGTGCGCCGGTCGTGGGAAAGAAAAAGAAAGATATAAACATCTGAATGCAGAGTTCCAAAGAATAGCAAGAGATAAGAAAGCCTTCAGCGATCAATGCAAAGAAATAGAGGAAAAGAACAGAATGGGAAAAAATAGGGATCTCTTTAAGAAAATCAGAGATACCAAAGGAACATTTCATGCAAAGAAGGGCTCGATAAAGGACAGAAATGATATGGACCTAACAGAAGCAGAAGATGTTAAGAAGAGGTGGCAAGAATACACAGAAGAACTGTACAAAAAAGAGCTTCATGACCCAGATAATCATGATGGTGTGATCACTGACCTAGAGCCAGTCATCCTGGAATGTGAAGTCAAGTGGGCCTTAGAAAGCATCACTACGAACAAAGCTAGTGGAGGTGATGGAACTTCAGTGGAGCTATTCCAAATCCTGAAAGATGATGCTGTGAAAGTGCTACACTCAATATGCCAGCAAATCTGGAAAACTCAGCAGTGGCCACAAGATTGGAAAAGGTCAGTTTTCATCCCAATCCCAAAGAAAGGCAATGCCAAAGAGTGTTCAAACTACCGCACAATTGCACTCATCTCACATGCTAGTAAAGTAATGCTCAAAATTCTCCAAGCCAGGCTTCAGCAGTATGTGAACAGTGAACTTCCTGATGTTCAAGCTGGTTTTCAAAAAGGCAGAGGAACTAGAGATCAAATTGCCAACCTCTGCTGGATCATGGAAAAAGCAAGAGAGTTCCAGAAAAACATCTATTTCTGCTTTATTGACTATGCCAAATCCTTTGACTGTAGATCACAATGAACTGTGGAAAGTTCTGAAAGAGATGGGAATACCAGACCACCTGATCTGCCTCTTGAGAAATCTGTATGCAGGACAGGAAGCAACAGTTAGAACTGATCATGGAAATATGAATAACCTCAGATATGCAGATGACACCACCCTTATGGCAGAAAGTGAAGAGGGGCTAAAAAGCCTCTTGATGAAAGTGAAAGTGGAGAGTGAAAAGGTTGGCTTAAAGCTCAACATTCAGAAAATGAAGATCATGGCATCTGGTCCCATCACTACATGGGAAATAGATGGGGAAACAGTGGAAACAGTGTCAGACTTTATTTTTCTGGGCTCCAAAATCACTGCAGATGCTGACTGCAGCCGTGAAATTAAAAGACACTTGCTCCTTGGAAAGAAAGTTATGACCAACCTAGATAGCATATTCAAAAGCAGAGACATTACTTTACCAACAAAGGTTCACCTAGTCAAGGCTATGGTCTTTCCTGTGGTCATGTATGAATGTGAGAGCTGGACTGTGACGAAGGCTGAGCGCTGAAGAATTGATGCTTTTGAACTGTGGTGTTGGAGAAGACTCTTGAGAGTCCCTTGGACTGCAAGAAGATCCAACCAGTCCATTCTGAAGGAGATAAATCCTGGAATTTCTTTAGAAGGGATGATGCTAAAGCTGAAACTCCAGTATTTTGGCCACCTCATGCGAAGAGTTGACTCATTGGAGAAGACTCTGATGCTGGGAGGGATTGAGGGCAGGAGGAGAAGGGGACTTCAGAGGATGACATGGCTGGATGGCATCACTGACTCGATGGATTCGAGTCTGAGTGACCTCCAGGAGCTGGTGATGGACAGGGAGGCCTGGCGTGCTGCGGTTCATGGTGTCGCAAAGAGTCGGACACGACTGAGCTACTGATCTGATCTGATCGGATGGAACAACAGACTGGTTTCAAATAGGAAATGGAGTACGTCAAGGCTGTATATTGTCACTATGTTTATTTAACTTATATGCAGAGTACATCATGAGAAATGCTGGACTGGAAGAAACACAAGTTGGAATCAAGATTGCTGGGAGAAATGTCAATAACCTCAGGTATGCAGATGACACCACCTTTATGGCATAAAGTGAAGAGGGGTTAAAAAGCCTCTTAATGAATGTGAAAGTGGAGAGTGAAAAGGTTGGCTTAAAGCTCAACATTCAGAAAATGAAGATCATGGCATCTGGTCCCATCACTGCATGGGAAATAGATGGGGAAACAGTGGAAACAGTGTCAGACTTTGTTTTTCTGGGCTCCAAAATCACTACAGATGGTGACTGCAGCCATGAAATTAAAAGACGCTTGCTCCTTGGAAGGAAAGTTATGACCAACCTAGATAGCATATTCAAAAGCAGAGACATTACTTTGCCAACAAAGGTTCGCCTAGTCAAGGCTATTGTCTTTCCTGTGGTCATGTATGGATGTGAGAGCTGGACTGTGAAGAAGGCTGAGTGCTGAAGAATTGATGCTTTAGAACTGTGGTGTTGGAGAAGACTCTTGAGAGTCCCTTGGACTGCAAGGACATCCATCCAGTCCATTCTGAAGGAGATCAGCCGTGGGATTTCTTTGGAAGGAATGATACTAAAGCTGAAACTCCAGTATTTTGGTCACCTCATGTGAAGTGTTGACTCATTGTAGAAGGCTCTGATGCTGGGAGGGATTGGGGGCAGGAGGAGAAGGCGACGACAGAGGATGAGATGGCTGGATGGCATCTGTGACTCGATGGATGTGAGTCTGAGTGACCTCTGGGAGTTGGTGATGGACAGGGAGGCCTGGCGTGCTGCTGTTCATGGGATCACAAAGAGTCGGACACGACTGAGCGACTGATCTGATCTGATCTTACAACCTGTTTGAGTAATTTTAAAGTAGGTAATATAAGGAAAGGCACTAGTTTTCTTGACAGATTATAATATAATAGTGGACCCAGAAAGATGAGGGTGGACCCAAAAAGGGTCCTTGAACAATTCTTGATGAGAATGATATTAGTTCTAAAGTGTAAGCTGCCTTATAAGTCTACGTCTCTACATTCCACATTAATCATTTCCTGGAGCAAAAAGCTAATTACTTATATTTGGTCTTAGTGAGTGCATGTGTTTGTGTGTTATGTCGCTTCAGTCATATCTGACTCTTTTCAACCCTATAAACTGTAGCCCACCGAGCTGAGTTCACGAGGTTCTTCAGCAAGAATATTGGAGTTGGTCACCATCTCTTATTCCAGAGAATCTTCCCGGCACAGGGATTAAACCCACATCTGTGTCTCCTACAGGTTGGTTGGTGCATTTTTTGTTTGTTTGTTTTACCACTAGCAACACCTGGGAAGCCCTTTTGTACAGCAAAAGAAGAGAAAACTTTGCTTAATCTCAGGGAGAAAGAGTGATGCTGTTTTCAGATTTCCCCATAGTCTTCTGACTGTTTTTAAAGCAGCAAGTATTTGTGGAGGAAAGGATTGGGATCTCACCTCTGGTATGAATAGCAGATTATGGTCAGAGATAGCAATGCTAAGAACCTGGGTATTTGCATGGATCTTGATAGTCATGTTATTAATTGTTTCTATAAGCACTCTGTTTCAGAACTACAATATGCATCACCCAAACTACGGCACAATTGTACTCATCTCATACGCTAAAATAATACTCAAAATTCTGCAAGCCAAGCTTCAGCAATACATGAAATGTGAACTTCCAGATGTTCAGGCTGGTTTTAGAAAAGGCAGAGCAACCAGAGAACAAATTGCCAAAGTCCTCTGGATCATCGAAAAAGCCAAGAGAGTTTCAGAAAAACGCCTATTTCTGAATGACTATACCAAAGCCTTTGAGTGTGTGGATCACAGTAAACTGTGGAAAATTCTCAAAGAGATGGGAATACCAGACCACCTGACCTGCCTCTTAAGAAACTTATATGCAGGTCAGGAAGCAACAGTTAGAACTGGACATGGAACAACAGACTGGTTCCAAATAGGAAAAGGAGCATGTCAAGATATATTGTCACCCTGCTTATTTAACTTACATGCAGAGTACATCATGAGAAACGCTGGGCTGAAAGAAGCACAAGGTGGAATCAAGATTGCCAGGAGAAATCTCAGTAACTTCAGATATGCAGATGACACCACCCTTATGGCAGAAAGCCAAGAGGAACTAAAAAGCCTCTTGTTGAAATTGATAGTTCAGTTCCATTGCACTTTAACTATGTACACAATGTGACTTTTAATTTCGATTTTAACTTGTTTTAATGACTATGTTGCCTGCATCTGTAACTGTATAACTGGATTTGTTTCTAGCTGCTTGAAAGCTTTTAAGTTACAAATGGTTGCTCAAACTCTTGCTACAGCTGCAGCTTCCTCCAATTACTATTTTGGGCCCCTGGATCAGATATCCTCAATATGAAGATTAGGAGAATATGTTGCCTCACCAATTTAGGGACAACGCCCCTTGTCAGCTCGGAAAGTTATGGAAAGAGAACGATGCCCATTTTCCCTAGGCAACATAATTCTTCCAAAAGAAAAGAGAGGAATAAGAAAGTCATTTCCTAGGCAGGTTGATAAGGAGTTTAGGGGTCCCCAAGGAAAGAGGGGTCTGGAAATCTCAAGAAAGAAGAAAAGACAAACTTTTTTTCCTTCTCTACATTCCTTGGGATTATATAACAATAATATATCCTGCCTGAGGACAGTCTCTGGATTAAACCTTCTGGCTAATTCTGTTATCTTAAAATGTAAATTATGGGAGTAGATCTGGTGAGGTCTTTATAACCTCCAGACATTCTTTGGATTCATTGGAGAGTATATAACTTCATTGCTAACACTAGCAAGTGGGTACTCTTTCTGCCCCCTTTTGATGCCTATGTCAGAAGCTTTCTCTATCTCCTTTATACTTTAATAAAACTTTATTACAAAAAAGCTCTGAGTGATCAAGCCTCGTCTCTGGCCCCGGATTGATTTTCTTCTCCTCTTAGGGACAAGAATCCCAGTGTCTTCGAGTGATTCAACAACAACCTTTTAACCACCCTTATGGCAGAAAGCTAAGAGAAACTAAAAAGCTTCTTGTTGAAAGTGAAAGTGAAAGTTCAATCACTCAGTCCTGTCTGACTCTTTGCCACCCCATGAATCACAGCACATCGGGCCTCCCTGTCCATCACTAACTCCTGGAGTTCACTCATACACATGACCATTGAGTCGGTGATGCCATCCAGCCATCTTATTCTCTGTTGTCTCCTTTTCCTCCTGTCCCCAATCTCTACCAGCATCAGAGTGTTTTCCAATGAGTCAACTCTTCGCATTAGGTGGCCAAAGTACTGGAGTTTCAGCTTTCGCATCAGTCCTTCCAATGAATATCCAGGACTGATCTCCTTTAGAATGGACTGGTTGGATCTCCTTGTAGTCCAAGGGACTCTCAAGAGTCTTCTCCAACACCACAGTTCAAAAGCATCAACTCTTTGGCACTAAGTTTTCTACACAGTCCAAATCTCACATCCATTCATGACCACTGGAAGAACCATAGCTTTGACTAGATGGACATTTGTTGGCAAAGAAATGTCTCTGCTTTTGAAATATGCTATCTAAGTTGGTCATAACTTTCCTTCCAAGGAGTATTTGTCTTTTAATTTCATGGCTGCAGTCACCATCTGCAGTGATTTTGGAGCCCAGAAAAATAAAGTCTGATACTGTTTCCACTGTTTCCCTATCTATTTCCCATGAAGTGATGGGACTAGATGCCATGATCTTCATTTTATGGATGTTGAGCTTTAAGCCAACTTTTTCACTCTCCTTCATCACTTTCATCAAGAGACTTATGAGTTCCTCTTGGCTTTCTGCCATGAGGGTGGTGTCATTTGCATATCTGAGGTTATTGATATTTCTCCTGGCAATCTTGATTCCAGCTTGTGTTCTTTCAGCCCAGAGTTTCTCATGATGTACTCTGCATATAAGTTAAATAAGCAGGGTGACAGTATACAACCTTGACATACTCCTTTTTCTGTTTGAAACCAGTCTGTTGTTCCATGGCCAGATCTAACTGTTGCTTCCTGACCTCCATATAGGTTTCTCAAGAGGCAGATCAGGTGGTCTGGTATTCCCATCTCTTTCAGAATTTTCCACAGTTTATTGTGATCCACACAGTCAAAGTCTGGCATAGTTAATAAAGCAAAAATAGTTATTTTTCTGGAACTCTCTTGTTTTTTCCATGATCCAGTGGATGTTGGAATGTGAAAGAGGTGAAAAATTTGGCTTAAATCTCAACATTCTGAAAACTAAGATCATGACATCTCGTCCTATCACTTCACAGGAAATACATGGTTAAATAGTGGAAACAGTGTCAGACTTTAATTTTTGGAGCTCCAAAATCACTGCAGATGGTCATTGCAGCCATGAAATTAAAAGACACTACTCCTTAGAAGGAAAGTTATGATCAAACTAGACAGAATATTAAAAAGCAGAGACATTACTTTGCTAACAAAGGTACACCTAGTCAATGGTTTTTCCACTGATCATGTATGGATGTGAGAGTTGGACTGTGAAGAAATCTGAGTGCCAAAAATTGATGCTTTTGAACTGTGGTGTTGTAGAAGTCTCTTGAGAGTCCCTTGGATGGCAAGAAAATCCAACCAGTCCATCCTAAAGGAGATCAGTCCTGGGTGTTCATTAGAAGACATGGTGTGGGGAGGGATGTGGGAGGGGGATTCGAGATGGGGAGCACATGTACACCTGTGGCGGATGCATGTTGATGTTTGGCAAAACCAATACAATATTGTAAAGTAAAAAAAAAAAAAAAACAAGAAAGAAAGAAAGAAAAAGAAAAGAGAAAAGCATAATAAAAATAACTTAGTATAAAAATAAATAAATAAAGAAGGACTGACGCTGAAGCTTAAAAACTCCAATACTTTGGCCACCTCATGTGAAGACCTGACTCATTGTAAAAGACCCTGATGCTGGGAGGCATTGGGGGCAGGAGGAGAAGGGGATGACAGAGGATGAGATGGCTGGTTGGCATCACTGACTCGATGAACATGAGTTTGGATAAACTCCGGGATTTGGTGATGGACACGGAACCCTGGAGTGCTTCGATTCATGGGATTGCAAAGAGCTGGACACGACTGAGCGACTAAACTGACTGACTGATTGTCTTTCTCAAAATTGCTTGAAGGAGTTGACTCCTCCACTACTCCATTCCATTCCTTTTATCGTTTCTTTAGTGATGCTTTCATCCCATCGTGCCATCAAAGTTATTATCATCAATCACCTCCAAATTCATAATATAATTGATTTCTTCCTCTTAGTTCTATTGGCATCTTTTATAAGTTAGTTGGAGAAGGCAATGGCACCCCACTCCAGTACTCTTGCCTGGAAAATCCTACGGATGGAGGAGCCTGGTGGGCTGCAGTCCGTGGGGTCGCTGGGATTCGGACATGACTGAGAGACTTCCCTTTCTCTTTTCACTTTCATGCATTGGAGAAGAAAATGGCAACCCACTCCAGTGTTCTTGCCTGGAGAATCCCAGGAACGGGGAAGCCTGGCGGGTGGGGGGGCGGAGGGGGGCGCTGCCGTCTATGGGGTCACACAGAGTCGGACACGACTGAAGTGACTTAGCATAGCATAAATTAATTAAATTACATTTTTCCTTTATGGCCTCCAGGATATTTTTCTCTGTTCTCACAACCGTATTTTCTTCTCCTTCAATCTCTTTATCAAATTTTCTTCCTCCTTTAACCACATTTAAATGTAGATGTCCCCTAGGCTAAGCTTAGAGCTCTGCTTTCTTATCTACTCTCACTGTTTGTTAATATTGTCCATTACTTTTGTTTCAATGCTGATCATGTGCTGATAAATCTCAAATTTATACCTCTAACCTAGGCTATATTTAACATCTGTACTTTTGTACCTAGTCTTCCCTGGTGGCTTAGTATTAAAGAACCTGCTTGCCAATGCAGAGGAAGCAGTTTCGATTGCTAGGTCAAGAAGATCCCCTGGAGAAGGAAATGACAATCCACTCCAGTATTCTTGCTGAGGCAATTTTATGGACAGAGAAGCCTAGTGGGCTACAGTCCACTGGGGTCGCAAAAAGTTTCAGACACAACTTAGCAACTAAAAAACAGCAGCAACTTATGTACCTAATGAACGTATTAAACTTGCCTTAAAATGAATTTCTGCTCTTCCCTGCAAATCCGTGTTTCCCACAATTTATATTATCTTATCCCAGTGAGTGAAGTGTCATTCTTAATTCTATTTGTCAGCAAATCATGTTTGTTCTACTTTTACATCATAGTCTTAAATCAAACCAGCAATTGAATCTTCTTATTTGGATTGCTATATTGACCTTCCTACTGATCTCACTGTTTATAATCTTTTCATTGTTATTTCTTAATATACTATCCAGAGAATATCAACAGTGAATTATCAGTTCCATTTTCATCCAAAAATCCTCCAAAGGCTTCCTTTTCAGACTAAGTAAATGTTATTGCCTTTGCCTTGTTACCCTAATAACTCTCCTTATAGTACATAAGCCATACATGTAAAGTATAAAAACCAATGTACATAAACCCATTCATTATCTCTATCACTTAAGTCCATTACAGCTCACGTTTTTTTCTTTACAAAATACTCATTTCTAATGTTTAGTAATGGCAAAATCCACTGTCTTCCTCAGGTCTTTTCATGTTACCTTATCAGTTAGATCTTCTCTGACCTAATTGAACATTTTAACTTCCTGGCTTTCTCTAACCTTCTTTCAATTTTTCTCTATAACACTTTTACTATTTTATTTTATGTGTTTTATTTATTTATTTTGCATTGCCTCTTTTTATTAGATAAGATCCAGCATTTAGAGCCTTACTTCAAGCACAGAGCATTTAATTTTTATTGGCTAAATGAATGAATGCATGCAATGAACAGTTGATAGACTGCAACTACTGCTAGAGGTCTTATTGAAGGATTCCCATTATGATAAGAAACTTTCAGGAATTTCTTAACTTCATGAACATCATACAAAATTAAAGTTTCCAGGACAATTATCTGATTAGTTGAGATAAAATCCTCGTTTGTTCCAGCTTTATCATGCACAAGGGGGAGAATATTTTCCTCTGTTAATTTATGTTACCATCCAACCCTGACTACACAAAACGGAAAGAGGTGATTCTCAGTGGTAAGTCCTACCCTTATAAGGAAAGTGTATTTAAGAGTGATGATCAAAAATATTTACATATCCAAAATATATTCAGTACAGTTTTAGGTAAGAGATATAAATAATAGTCATTGAGTATTTAGTCTATGAGTATTAGTCATTCAGTCGTGTCTGATTCTTTGCAGCCCCATGGATTGTAGCTATCAGATTCCTCTGTGGAATTCTCCAGTCAACAATACTGGAGTGGGTAGCCATTCCCTTCTACAGGTATCTTCCCAATCCAGGGATAGAACCTGGTTTTCCCACATTGCAGACAGATTCTTTACCATCTGAGCCACCAGTGAAGCCCAGGTCTGTACAATTTAGTAAACAATAACATATATTTATAAAAGTCATTTATCACAAGTGTCTCAACCACATAATATAATTTCCTTTTTAGAAACAATAAAATCAGATCTAAGTTGTAGCAAAAAGCAGAGATTTAAAAACAGATAATGGTTGTCTTAAGCTCCCTTTCATTTATTAATCAAATATTTGTAGCACACCTCTTTAGCACTATCATGGATATATTTAGAGATATAATTTTTTTTTAATGAATTTATCTTAAAGGTCTTGATTTCAGTTCTTTTGAATTATTGCATCATTTTAAAAATAATAAAAATTGGGAAAAAACTCAAATGTCAATAGACGAATGGATAAAAATATGATATATACATATGATGTAATATTATTCAGCCTTATTTTAAAAAAACAGAAGAAGAAATATCTTGTCACTTGTGACAGCATGAATAAATCTCGAGATTTTTTTGCTGAGTGAAATAAATCAGATATTTTATGATTTTATGATTCCACTTATATGAGGTATCTAAAATAGTCAAACATATAGAAGCAAAGAATACAATCAATAGTGCTTTCTAAGGTGTTGGGAGCCACGTTAGGCATTACTGACAAAATGGAGGCACAGCGCCAACTCCCTCTCCTCCTCTCGCAGGCACAGCCCTGAGATGAAAGAGTTAGGCCTTGTGGTTCTGTCTTGTTCTTTCCTTTATTTGGTTGAGTTGGCTTGAAAGAATATTAAGGTGCTTGAGATAAGCATAAGAAAGCACAAAGCCTTCTGCAGTTGTGCCCAGAAAATAACCTATAAAATAGCCATTGACATTTGTTTAAGGATCTTTACAAAGAATGTCCCAGGATGAGCAAGTAGGCCGCAGCTTGAGGCCATGGGAAGGATTGTTATCTGAGACCTGTTTGTCAGGGGAATATTTATGGCAAAAGAAGTTTGCTGAGTTTAGGGCTTAGGAATAATTAAGAATAGCTAGAAGCTCTTTTAGGAGATAGTGATCTTAAGATGCTAGGGGCAAACAGCATTTAGAAAGATAAGAAATAAACTGAGGAATGTGGCATGAGTTACAATGTAATCACAAGTATAGGACACATAAGAGAAAGTAGATAATAGATAGTAAGGCCGATTCTGAGAGAATCGCTAAAGCAGGAACTCTGTTTGAAGGACAACAATGATTTCTGGAGAGAGTAAATCCGGGTGGGGAAAGCTAAAAATGTCAAACCTCTGACCTAATGCTTTTGTCAAAGTATAAAAGAAAACCTGAAGCTTGAAATAAACATGTAGTTCCATACTATGAGTCACAGGCTACCTCATCGTCCGCTGACACTGCTCACCACTTCAAGCTGATTCCCTGGCTGCTGGAGCTGGATTCTGGCACTAAGGGTTAGGGTTGGTGGAAATAGGAAGATACTGTTCAATAGGTTTAAAGTTTCAGTTATGATAGATTAATCAATTCTACAGATCTACTATACAATAGAGTGCCTGTAGATAAAATGCAATATTGTACATTTTAAATTTTCTAAGAGGGTAGATCTTATGTTAAATATTATTGTCACATTCATTAAAATAAACACACACAACAGCAACAAACAAACAAAAAGAGAGAGAGAGAGATACAAAAAAGTAAACTCTAGTTGATGTTATATATGTCTATTATCTTGATTTTGGTGATGGTATTTCAAAAGTTTGTATACATCCAAACAACAAAAGTATGCACATTAATTATATGAAGTTATTTGTATGTTAAATATATATCAATAAAGCTATTAAATTAATTAATTCATTAGGAATGTATGCAAAAACATCTCTACCATCCCAGAATAATCCAGATAAAGCAAGTGTACAATCAGATATAAAGTAAATTATACAATGATTTATGAACATAAGTGACTCAATCTATTTCAAGTTCATAAAATAAAGATTAAACACTCTGGATGAATTAACTAGAGAAACAATGAGAAAATAAATAAACCATACATAGGTAAAAGTTTGAAATAAGAATATTTTAGGAAGCTATCACACAAGAGCAGTAGTATAGTGGCAACTTTAGCCACAGAAGACTTAGAGAAAGAAAACAAGCCAATTTTATTGCAATAAGTGAGATTACTTGAAATTTTTTTTTTAAATTTTATTTTTATTTTATTTAACTTTACAATATTGTATTGGCTTTGCCATGTATCAAAATGAATCTGCCACAGGTATACATGTGTTCCCCATCCTGAACCCTCCTCCCTCCTCCCTTCCTATACCATCCCTCTGGGTCGTCCCAGTGTACCAGCCCCAGGCATCCAGTATCAGGCATTAAACCTGGACTGGCGACTCATTTCATATATGATAATATACTTATTTCCCTTCAATTCTAATATAATTGACAAAAATCAGATAAGAACAGTAAGTTCTTGATCAGGTGTAGAATTTCTTTATAGAAGCATCTATTTATGGCTAAATGAATAAAATAATGTTGAAAACTGTGGTAAGCATTAGAGTACACATGAGGCACCTAGCATGACATTTGCAAGGGGTATTCACAACATCTTAGCAGTAGAACTGCTCTGATTGGCCTGACATTCTAATAAATTGAATCATGACGGCTGAATTTAAGACTGATATTTGAGGAACTAGTTCAAGGTACTTTGTTTCTGTAATGTGTTTTTAGAAAAAAATGAAATGAAATGAAATAAATAAAAAAGAAGATTGTTTACTTAATAAAATATTATCCTCTTTTCATGCAAAAAAATTATATATAAAATGGCAGTAGAGGAAATAGAGAACCAATATGTCTCAGCAGATTATCCACTAGTTACATTTTTCTACTAGTGTTTAATGTGGAGCATCAGCAAACTTTCAAGTATCCTAGAATAGCTGTCCCAAATCAGCAAAATCAAAGTTAAAACAACAGAAACAACAAAAAAAAGTACCAGTTCAAGATGAAATGTGTAATATAAGCAACAAAAAAATTACCTTTGGTTCATCATTAAACGTTTATTTTATGTATGTAGAGTGTACATTTATTTATGTAGAGTGCAAATGCCAAATACTTTGTCCACACTAGAACTCTAATATCTCAATTGATTCCAGACTGGTGATGCTGCTGTTTGATAAAGAGGAAAAAAAAAAAAAAAAAAAAAAAAACTGCTAATTTGGCTGTTATTCTACTGCAAAGCAGCTGTGATCACAACCTCCTGAGCAATGAAAATACTTTCTCCCAGACTCATGTAAAACTTTCACATGGAAAACTTCCAAAAAGCTAAATATGCATATTTCATAATTTAGTGAGATATATTTTGCATTATGCTGTTATATTTTGCAACTCATCAAGAATAAATACCATATCCTGGGACTTCTCCACTCATAAAGTGTGCTACAGCAATCACATATAACATATACCTTTTTATAATCAATATAGTACATTTGAGCTTAAGTGGCAACCCTGGGGAGTGAATAAAAAAGAAAAACACAGCTAATTGAAGACTTCCATCTTCATCTCCCATCCCCCTTACAGTTTTCTACATTTTGTTTTAATGTGTACAGAATCTTCATATGGTTAATGAACTTAGTAAAATTCTATTTTATTTTTAATCTATAGTGTTGAGATGCTTATATTTGAAATTTGCTCAAGGATATTAAGAATATTGAAACAACATTATGGTTTTGAAAACCTAGTTTTGAAAATAACTGCAATCATATAAATTTATATGTGGTTATATAAGAAAGGCTTTACTGTATTGAATGATAACTGAGAATATTTATCTGAATTTAAAAACTGAGATGTTAGTGAAAATGCCATTGTCATCAAAATAATGCTCTGTTGATACATAACTGAATCACATGTTCTTTTCAAATATTTGAGTTTTTAAATTCATAAACAAGAGTTCAAAATTATTAATAGATAGGTTATCATTTTTCCATTTCCTCTGTTAAAACATTTATGAAAATGAAAAAGCCATGCTTCAGTTCAGTTCAGTTCAGTCACTCAGTCGTGTCCAACTCTTCATGACTCCATGAGCCACAGCATGCCAGTCCTCCCTGTCCATCACCAACTACTGGGGTTTACCCAAACTCATGTCCATTGAGTCGGTGATAAAATTTAACCATCTCATCATCTGTCATCCTCTTCTCCTCCTGCCGTCAACTTTTCGCAACATCAGGGTCTTTTCAAATGAGTCAGCTCTTCGCATCAGGTGGCCAAAATATTGGAGTTTCAGCTTCAACATTAGTCCTTCCAATGAACACCCAGGACTGACTTCCTTTAGGATGGACTGGTTGGATCTCTTTGCAGTCGAAGGGACTCTCAAAAAGCCATGTTTAGTGTGGTAAATATTTGCACCAAGGTGAATGTGAAGACAGTAAGTCCTCAGCATCAAGGTAATTTACAGTATCAGTTGTATCCTTTTCAGAGGACTGTGCTTTAAGAAATATCTGTAAAATTATCATGCATCTACAAACATTAATAGGCTAAATGGACCTAAAGATTTTAAGGCATTTTAAATATTTAGATTACTGTTGTAGTCTATAATAATGATGGCCATATTATAATCATTCAGGACAGGACCCAAACAATCATTTTGAATTACTTTGCATTCTTAATATTTATCATATACATAAATTATGATAAATAAAAGTAAATCACAAGCAATTACTAAATCATATAAGTTTCAGAATGTCTCAATAACAGAACAAAAATAGCATCCAGTATGTAATATGCAATCATCTGATGCTCTGTACCTGAATGTACCCTAAACTCTCCTACTACAATTACAATAAGCAGTCTCTGAGCATTTACACTAAGAATACAGATTAGTAATCTCTATAAGAACTTTGAAAGTCATGCCAACTGCCAACTGGATGCAGAAAAATTTAGTGGTCAAGCAAGGTAATCAGTCATGCAAGTAAGTTTAAACATCCCCTTCTTTTTGTATCTTCAAAAAATATTGCAATCCTCCTATATATGTATTTCATTTAATCAAGCTTCACATAATCTAGGATTCTGTCCCTTGATTTTTGTCATGTTTAACTCATGTTCTGAAACTCTCATTGCAATATATATATATATATATATATATATATATATATATATATATATATATATATATAAATGTACAACTGTGGTCTGGGAGAAATGGGTGAAGGTGGTTAGATGATACAAACTTCCAGTGAAGAGATAAATTCTGCAGATGTAATGTATAACATGGTAACTACAGTTAGCAATAGTATATTGCATATTTGAAAGTTGCTAAGAGAACAAACATTTAAAATTCCTGCTACACACAAAAATGCCACCATATAAGGGGATGGATAAGCTAACTAACCATATTGTGGTAACTATTTTTCAATATATACATATATAATTACCTTGTAACATGTCAATTTTGTCTCAATAAATGTGGGGAAAATGTATAACTATTTCATATACTTGAAACATTTGACATTATGATCACTTTATTTCATAATCTTATTTCATAATCTTATTATTTCAGAATCTTTTCTTTCTGCTATATACTGGCAATGCTTGAACAATACGGGTTTGAACTGCACAGATCCACTTACAGAGAGATTTCTTTTAGTAAATATATTGAAAAAAATAGGAGTTTTTGCAAAGTGAGTAGGCTGAAAATCAAGAAAAAGTTATGTTGTTAATGAATAAAATACATGTAGACACTAGTATATTTTGCTTTCATAAAATATACAAAATCTCTAATTAAAACTTAAAATTTAAACGTACACAATAATTATATAGACTGTACATGGCTCTATGAAAGAGATTGTGAGTGATCTCACCATCCTGATTATCTGGGTCGTGAAGCTCTTTTTTGTACAGTTCTGTGTGTTTTTGCCACCTCTTCTTAATATCTTCTGCTTCTGTTAGGTCTATAACATTTCTGTCCTTTATTTAGCCCATCTTTGCATGAAATGTTCTCTTGGTATCTCTAATATTCTTAAAGAGATCACTACTCTTTCCATTGTTTCCCCCGATTTCTTTGCATTGATCACTGAGGAAGGCTTTCTTATCTGTCCTTACTATTCTATGGACCTCTGCATTCAAATGGGGATATATTTCCTTTTCTCCTTTGCTTTTCACTTCTCTTCTTTTCACAGCTATTTCTAAGGTCTCCTCAGACAGCCATTTTGCCTTTTTGCATTTCTTTTTTTAGGGATTGTTCTTGATTCCTCTCTCCTGTACAATGTCATGAACCTCCATCCATACTTCATCCGGCAAACTATCAGATCTAGTCCCTTAAATTTGTTTCTCCCTTGCACTGTATCGTCATAAGGGATTTGATTTACGTCATACCTGAATGGTCTAGTGGTTTTCCCCGCTTTCTTCAATTTACGTCTGAACATTAGGTACCATTAAACAATCACACAGCTCCTTCATCATTATCACCGTATGGATCATCATACTTACACATAAAGGTGAATTTCCTATTCTCATTGTTGTCTTATTTTTGATGTCTAATGTTAGTAGTACAAAGAATATATACAGTGTTTTGTATCATATAAGACAGTATTGAAGTAGGTACAGAAAGGCAGATAATTCATCTTGTAAACAGATGACATAAAATTGTAATAGAACAGGGGTTTCAGCTGCAAAAATCCATGTAGATGTCGATTAAAAAAAAAAAAAAAAAAAAAAAACAGCATTATCCTATCCATGGTTGACTGAATTCAGAGATGTAGAATCCACAGATACAGAAAACTAACTATAAGGGACTATAGTATCCATGGATTTTGGTATCCATATCAGGTCTTAGAACCAATCTGCAGGAGATACCAGGGGATGCCTGTGTAGAACTGAAAATATATTTTCTTCTTCTTGATTTTCTTAATAACACTTTCTTCTCTCTAGCCTAGTGTATTGTAGGAATACAATACATATGAAATGTATTAATCAACTTTTGATGTTATTGTAAGGTTTCTGGTCAACAGTAGGCTATTGATATTAAGATTTTGGAAAGTCAAGTGTTTCATGTAGATTTTTGACTAAGTGGAAGATCAATGTTCCTAACCTTCACATTGCTCGAGTCAACTGTATATGTTTTTAAGCAAACTGATAAGTATTTTTAAATGGCTATTATTTCTTTATATAGAGAAAGTATAATATGTGATGAAGAATAGGTTTCTGGGCAAGTAACTCAAAGCTTAGCTGAAATTTCTTTACAGTACTAGTCCTACGTGGACAATTCTGTTCTCTTTAAATGATCATCTGAACTCTAATAACTTCCATATCTCTAATTTCAATATAGATGCTTCTTATGTCTCCAGGAGTGTCTGCTGTACAATTCAAGGTACTTCAAATACAGCACATTCATAATTTAACTCATCTTCCCTCATACTTCATTAGTCAAGGTGAACCTTCTATAGCTATTATATCAGTGACTGGTATACCCAATGCAATGACCAAATGATTTAGCCAGAAAAATCAGGAGTTTCCTTCTCTCGAAAAAATTCAGGTACTAATTATTACCTAGTCCACTTGTTAGATTCTGTGAAATACATTCTTTCATCTTTATCCATGATACCCTTGCTAATTTTATACATTTGTTATACAGAATACTGTAGTTTTTTTGGCCACAGGTGCTTTCATCTTCAATTTTAATTCTTTGAACTTCATCCTTAGCTAATAAGATAGTTTTAAAATTATCATTTATTTCCTATCACCTAAACTCCTTAGTCTGATAAATAAGGTCCTTCATTTTATGACCCTTGGCAGCTAATTCAGCATCAATTCTAGTCATTTCCATCTTCAGGTTTTACCATATTTTACTCAAACATGTCCTATGATTTCTGACATACACTTCTGTTTACACTGCTTTCTCTGTTAGTAACAACCTTTTCTTTCTGCTCATTTTCATCTGCTAATATTCCAGTTGGAAATTTATTCTTTAAATTAATCTATTTATTTTAATTGGAGGCTAATTACTTTACAATATTGTGGTGGTTTTTGCAATACATCGATATGAATCATCCATGGGTGTACATGTGCCCCTCCATCCTGAACCCTGTTCCCACTCCCTCCCACCTCATCCCTTGGGATTGTCCCAGACCACTGACTTTGAGTGCCCTGCTTCATACATTGAACTTGCACTGGTCATCTATATGGTAGTATACATGTTTCAATGGTATTCTCTCAAATCATCCCACCCTCACCTTCTCTCACAGAGTCCAAAAGTCTGTTCTTTACATCTGTGTCTCTTTTGCTGTCTTGCATATAGGGTTGTTACCATCTTTCTAAGTTCCACATTTATGTGTCAATATATTTTACTGGTGTTTCTCTTTCTGACTTACTTCACTCTGTATAATAGGCTTCAGTTTCCTCCACTTCATTAGAACTGAGAAAAATGCAGTCTCTTTTACAGCTGCTGCTGCTGTTAAGTCACTACAGTAGTGTCCGACTCTGTGTGACCCCATAGACGGCAGCCCACTAGGCTCCACCGCCCCTGGGATTCTTCAGGGAAGAACACTGGAGTAGGTTGCCATTTCCCTCTCCAATAAATGAAAGTGAAAAGTGAAAGTGAAGCTCAGTCTTGTTGGACTCTTCGCGCCCCCATGGACTGCAGCCTACCAGGCTCCTCCATCCATGGGATTTTCCAGGGCTCCTCTGTCCATGGGATTTTCCAGGTAAGAGCGCTGAGTAATATTCAATTGCATACATGTACATAAGTTTCTTATCCATTCATCTACCAATGGACATCTAGGTGGCTTCCATGTCCTAGTTAATGTAAACAGTGTTGCAATGAACATTGGGTTTTATGTGTCTCTTTCAATTCTCTGTGTGTATGCTAGAAATTTCTTGAAGCTTTCTGTGGCTCTTCCTATTTCTTCATCAGAGATTGATTTGGTGCTTAGTTCTGTATCCCACTGCTGTTTATATTTTCCAAATAGAAATTTTATTTTAATTAAATGTTTAACTAGAATTTGCACTCCATGTTACATAAATTGTTTTTCAGAGCTCTAAGACTCACCAGGTGCTGTGATTCCATTGTGAACAGAGGGGAAAAATAAAAGTGTAATAATCTTCAGCCTTGAATAAAATCTCCAAATATCACTGGACTCCACATACCTTACGACTTCACTGATCAGACAAACTCCCTAATAGTTCATAATATCGATCTTCCACATAATTAGAGATGTTAGCTAACTCTTGCTTATATAACTATATCAGCGAGCATATTATCAATATATTAGATCAATATCATGGACTTCAAGAAATCCAAAAGATGAGAATATTCCAAAACTAAATTATGGCAATGTTAGGAAAAATGAGTATAGTCCTGGGACATGAATAGTTTCTATTTCATATGAACTTGAACTGTTTATAAACATTTTTTTTTTTTTTATCTCATTGGAGAAGAAACCATCTTAATATCAATGACTAATGCTATGCACCTGAGGCCATAGTAATCAACTCTGACAAAGTTGCCATATTCAGCATGATGACTGAGACCATTGCTGATGCTTAATTGATCTGGTAGTAGTCCGTGACCATTCTGCATTTCAGTTCAAATCAGGGACCACTATCAACCCCAGATTTTGACCAGAAATTCACTTGTCATCATGTTTTCATATCTCAGATATCCATTCTAGCAAGATGGGACACATGATGCTTGGGTTTTTAAACATCAACATTATATAAAACCAGATGTCATGCATTCCTTAAAATGTCTGTGTATTGCCCTTTATACAACATGCAAATATTCAAGTAAATAACTTGGTGTTTTAGTTATCTCCTGTTATATAACAAATTACCTC
Source organism: Tragelaphus eurycerus (assembly GCA_935064755.1). NCBI lineage: Eukaryota > Metazoa > Chordata > Mammalia > Artiodactyla > Bovidae > Tragelaphus > Tragelaphus eurycerus. The sequence goes on along the minus strand of CAKXYN010000007.1, from coordinate 46,062,939 downwards.
AAAATCTGAGGACAAAACTATAAATATTTGTGATCCTCACATTCCGTGTGTCAATAATCAGGAATGTTGAGGCTCACAATCACTCATTAAGTGTAGCCAAGATATCTTCTGAGCTGTGATCATCCAAAAGTTTGAGATGGGAAGTAGCCCTATATACATGGCTTGCAAGTTGGTGCTGGTAGTTTAATTGTGGCTTCTGTTTGTTTCCATCAGAGATCAGATCAGATCAGATCAGTCACTCAGTCGTGTCCGACTCCTTGCGACCCCGTGAACCGCAGCACGCCAGGCCTCCCTGTCCATCACCAACTCCCGGAGGTCACTCAGACTCACATTCATCGAGTCAGTGATGCCATCCAGCCATCTCATCCTCTGTTGTCCCCTTCTCCTCTTGCCCCCAATCCCTCCCAGCATCAGAGTCTTCTCCAATGAGTCAACTCTTCACATGAGGTGGGCAAAATACTGGAGTTTCAGGTTTGTTTCCATACAGGATCTCAAATTGCTGCTTAAGTTTCCTCAGAACATAACAGCATTCTTATTCCAGATCAAGTGACCTAAGAGACAACAAGACAGTGTTGATTCTTTTTATACCTCAGACTTGTAAGTCATGCACCATCACTTCTACCACATCCTATTCATTAGAAATGTGTCACTACATTCAGTTTGCAATCAAGGTTAGAATAATTAAGTTTGAGCTTTTGAAGGAGGAATGTTGTAAGTACTTGTGAATATAATTTAAATTTCCTATAATCCTTTTAATGACAAATTATTTACACTTCTCCACAACTCAAAGTACATTTTCTCCAACACATTCAATATTCTCATCCTTTTAAACTACAAGTTTGAAGTTTGAAATCTTATTATTTAAAACATGTCTAAGGGCAAGAAAATTAGTTTCTCTTCAGAATTAGTTTCTCTGGTACTGTAGAATTCTTCAGACAGGATGGTTTGTAACCTAAATAAGCCAGTTATGTCTCTTCCAATTCTAACATACGTGGTATATGGGTGCAAGATACCTGTTACTGACAATCATTGAAAAATAATGGAAAACTATAGGAGACAAATAGAAGTTTGTACCAGTTTTGAAATCAAACATGGCACAAGTGGACTGTTCCTTGATTGGATACAAAGCCTTGACATGTTTTATTTCATGGCTCTTGACTTCACCTTCTGAGCCTTTTTTGTTGTTGTTGTTGTTGCTAATAATCTTTCTTACACATTAAAGATAGCCTGAGTCTTTCTCAGAATGCTTTATGGTCATAGAAATTTTGGCATTCAATCATGTGGTTTCTTTGTGAATTTTGTACGTGTACTCTTTCTTTTTCCCTGCCAGAAGTTTAACTAGCTAGTATTTCTGCCCATAATCTTTTCTTAAAATGTGTGAGTCTTTTATGAATCTTACTGGAGTTCAATAAATTGATCAAAATTCATAAACAGAACATTTTTAAAGCTCTTTCCTTGTCTTCTTTGGACCTACATTGAAGCTACTAAAATACAACATTCTTAAAGACTTCCTTAAATGGAAAAATTCTCATTTTGACTGTTTCTTCTACTCTTACAATGCATTAGATTTTTTTTTCCTGTGGTTTTATAACTACATTTTACTATCACATTCTTAGCTTCATCTTTAGACCATGTTTTCCTGATAGTGGTCTGAATTTGATCTCTATCTAGAAGATACTGCATAATTATAGCATTATTGATCTTCTGAAGAGGCTTGGCATTTTCACTCAGGGCACAGCTAAAAATAGTTACATGAGAGATTCTGTATAAACAAGTGGTAGATGAAAAAAAAAGAGCTCAGCTACTTTTCATGAGTTGAAATATTACGTGGGAGCAAACAAAATAGAAATTGCAGCTGTACTGAATCCTCACATAAAAAAGTAACCTTGAAAGACAGAGGTGAAGAAAAGCATTCATTTTCTCAGTGAGGAGAGTTTTGGTCAACGCATTTTGTTGTGCACTTTATGCTGAAGGACAAAAGAACTGAGGTTAGATTCAAGCAGTAAATCATGTGGAAGGACACATGGCAGTATGACAACTTAACATTCATCAGAGGGCATCTATCACTGAAGAAGAATTAAACAACAAAATTACCACAATCACTTGGTTGATATCAGCAAGTCCGGGTTATCCATTTTCAATTTTAGCATGATAGATACTTAATGAATTGACCTTGGTATCAGGAACAGAAGCCATCCATTGATAATATGGCCTGAACTTTCTCCTACCATGGTTAATCTAGTTTGCCATTGTCAAATATCCAGATCCTTGGGAAACTGTTTTTTGGTGCTTTTTTTTTTTTTTTTTTTTTTTTAATTTGGCAAGTGTCCTGTCTGTAAAAATAATTTAAGGTCTCCAAATCTGTGCCTTTATTTGTCTACCACCCAATCAGTTGATTTCTTGAAAAACTACCACATCAGTCAGCAAGAAAAGTAGCTCACTAAGCCACCTGCCAGGAAGTAGGGCCTCTATTGGCCCTAGGACAACAAAAATAGTGACATGTTGGAGTTTCTTGGAGCACCTTGATGATCCCATGTTCAGGGTGGAAGGTCAGAGATTTCCCAAGATAAGAAAGAAAAACAGGATTCCATACAAGTAACAGTCTGGGATTGGGCTGCAAACAGGTGTTACTGTGGGTCCTAGCTGATCTCAACTTATATACATTTGAGTAGGTGCATTCAGTGTCTGTCATGCATAAGAAATCAGATCTGGTCCCAAGATATTTTGTCCTGATATCACTGCTGACCTGGGCAGTTTCCAGAGACTGGTGAAGATATACAAAATATTGAAGAGGGCTCTCCAAACTGGGATGCAGTGTCCTTTGCCTAGGTCTAAGGACAATATTTCTTCCAAGTCTCAGTCATTTTCCAAACACTGGGTGCTGAATTGGGTGACACTTGGCTTTCCACATGCCTACTGTAATGAGGGCTGATGATTCCACAGTCATGGTGAGATGGAATAAGAGTAGCAGACGCTGAAGTTTCTATCCTCTCCAGAGACCAAAGTGAAGTTAAATTACTGATGTTCTGACCAAAGCATAGAAAAATCCAACTCATGAGTTGCAACATTTACAAACACAGCATGGTCAAAAGATTTGTCAGATTTACAGACTGGGGGCAGAAGGAGAAAGCAACAACAGAGGATGAGATGGCTGGATGGCATCACTGATTCAATGGACATGAGTCTGAGTGAACTCCGGGAGTTTGTGATGGACAGGGAGGCCTAGCGTGCTGCAATTCATAGGGTCGCAGAGTTAGACACGACTGAGTGACTGAACTGAACTGATGCTAGCAACCAGGACACCCTGACTCATTGGAGATCCTAACAGGATTCCTAAGATTTGCACCTGATAAATCTTGGGAGAGAAGTCTCTACTCATCTGTGGCATTCTTCTACAATGCCACTGGATATTTGTTCTGAATTACCTTTACAAAGATACATGCATGAATAGTGAGCAGTCTTGAAGGATAGGGATAGTATTTTTACTTGCTTTTCTGTGCATTTCTTTTCTTCTTTTTAGTAAAAGAACCTCCTGATTCTGTATAGAGAAAAACATGGTGCCTCAGAAGCGCTTTATACTTTTTATCATTTTTTTCTTGCCAATGGAAAACAAAACAACATAAAAGAAAGCAAAACATTTTTTCTGTATAGCACTCAGAAAATGTGCTTCTCTGTTCTTGTCCATGTTCCCTACATTTGAAAGCTTTCTCTCATTTAACCCCAAGTTCCTACAAACACTACATACAGGGATATGTACTGTAACCTCTCAGTTTTTTTGTTTTTTTCCTTTAAACCTACATTTTCTTCTGTGACTGTTGACAAAGACTCTAGATAGCAATAACAAAGATAATCAAAAATAGAAATATAATATTATCAGTTTTTTGCATTACAGGTATTGTTACAAATATTTTGGTAATTAATTGCCACATTTATCACCACAATAACCTTATGAAGTAAATGTTATAAATTGAGGTGCATTTAATTAATTGATTATATAAATGAGGAATAAGGATTTTGTACAACTTCACTGTTATTATTGTATCACACTTTTTTTTAACAATATATTTATCCCTTCATTTTACATCTGAATGTATGATGTGTCATCTTTCGAGGGAGTTGAAATATTACTTTAAGATTGGCAGTGCTTTCTGCTCCAGTATATTGATTTGGCTTCTGATAACCTGCAAGATGTAAACAGAAGCTGGTTTCATCCCCTAGAGTGCTAACACTCTAATTTGAATAGTAAGTGTTGCATGAAAAAAAAAAAAAAAACCTAAAAACATAAATTTTAATATATGTGGAGAAAAAGATTCCTTGTTTTATTCATTTGTGGAAACCTCAGAAACAAAAAGTAAACCCTAAATTCTATATTTTTATATTATATAACTTATATCATGATCCTTTGAAATTGAGTTCTATAGATCAAAAGTGGAACATCTAAATAAAGTAGTATGTCAATGGCAAATAAGAATTAATTGACAAAGTAGTATTTCCATCTAGCACAGTTTGAGATCAAACTGAGTATTTTTTCCTAATATAATATACAGCATGGAGATAATAACACCTAATTATGCAATGGCACCCCCCTCCAGTACTCTTGCCTGGAAAATCCTATGGACGGAGGAGCCTGGTAGACTGCAGTCCATGGGGTCGCGGAGAGTCAGACATGCCTAAGCGACTTCACTTTCACTTTATACATATGTAATAAGACATTTTAAAAACTGATACATTGGGATAATTGTGAAAACCCAGTAACTGTGGATTTTTCTGCAATTTGGATATTATAAAAAATATTTTAGAGTATGCAGTAAAATTTTGTGTTTGCACAGATAGATTTAGGTGGCTGAATAACCTGCATGTTATAATATAGAAAATATATGGACAAATAAGCCAGAATAGGTAGACCGGAAATATGCCCATAATTAAAACATGGATTAAATTTTGACAAAGATGTCAAGATAAGTCACTGGGGAAGAGTATGCTAGTATGTCAACAGGAGGTGATAAATATTAGATATCCGTGTATTAAAACAATAAACTTCAAACCTTACTGCATGCCATATACACAATGCCACTGCAGATGGTGACTGCAGCCATGAAATTAAAAGATGCTTACTCCTTGGAAAGAAGGTTATGATCAACCTAGATAGTATATTCAAAAGCAGAGACATTACTTTGCCAACAAAGTTCTGTCTAGTCAAGGCTATGGTTTTTACTGTGGTCATGTATGGATGTGAGAGTTGGACTGTGAAGAAAGGTGAGTGCAGAAGAACTGATGCTTTTGAACTGTGGTGTTGGAGGAGACTCTTGAAAGTCCCTTGGACTGCAAGGAGATCCAACCATTCCATTCTAAAGGAGATCAGCCCTGGGATTTCTTTAGATGGAATGATGCTAAAGCTGAAACTCCAGTACTATGGCCACCTCATGCAAAGAATTGACTCATTGAAAAAGACTCTGATGCTGGGAGGGATTGGGGGCATGAGGATAAGGGGACGAAAGAGGATGAGATGGCTGGATGGCATCACTGACTCAATGGGCATGAGTCTGAGTGAACTCTGGGAGTTGGTAATGGACAGGGAAGCCTGATGTGCTGCAATTCATGGGGTCGCAAAGAGTCGGACACGACTGAGCGACTGAACTGAACTGATACACAATGTAATTTAATGTGGATGCTATACCTAAATGAAGGCCTAAAAATGTAAACCTTCCCAAAAATAATCATAGGACATCTTTGTCATGTGATGTTATATTGGGCGAAAATTTATCAGATATGAAAAAAGCCATAATTTTAAAATATAAGTTGTATTTCATTAGGTGTTTAAAGTTATATTTATTAAAGACCTTTTTAAGGTAATCAAAGAGTAAGCCACAGATTGAAATATTTGTAAATCATGTGCTGATAAAATTCTTCTACACAGAATATTAAGTTAAAAATAAATATTATCTATGTATATCTATCTATCTATATCAAATGTGAATAAAAAAAAAAAAATCTCTACATGATCAGCAATTAGGAAAACAAATTAAAGCCACAATGAGATACCAGTGCTCAGGGACTTCACTGGCTAAAATTAAAGTGATAATATCAAATGACAGAGATGTGGGAGAGCTGGAACTTAGCTATATTGCTACTAGGAATGGAAATACTATGGCAATTTTGTAGGAAAAATATCACTATGTGCATATAATGCTCTGTATTTAGCTTCGCTGCTGCTGCTGCTGCTAAGTCACTTCAGCTGTGTCCAAGCTCTGTGCGACCCCATAAATGGCAGCCCACCAGGCTCCCCAGTCCCGGGGATTTTCCAGGCAAGAATACTGGAATGAGTTGCCATTTCCTTCTCCAATCCATGAAAGTGAAAAGTGAAAGTGAAATTGCTCAGGCATGTCCAACTCTTTGTGACCCAATGGACTGTAGCCTACCAGGTTCACTCCAGGCAAGAAAACTGGAGTGGGTTGTCATTTCATTCTCCAGGAGATCTTCCTGACCCAAAGAATGAACCCAGGTCTCCAGCATAGTAGGCAGATGCTTTACCGTCGGAGGCACCAGAGAGAGGTATGAGAAATCAAGTTAAATTCTCTTAGTAAATTTAAATTATTCAGTCTAGTACAATAACTATAGCCAACATCTTATACTTTAGCTACTCAGATCTTATTCATCTTATAACTGAAAGTTTGAGCCCTTTTGTCCTCCTATTACAAAACATGCAGACCCTGACAACCTCACAATTGCCATTCTACTCTTTTACTATGTTTCTATATGTTCAACTTTTGTTTTTAGATTCAACATTTAAGTGATACCACACACTATTTGTCTTCCCTGCTTAGCTTAGTTCACTTAGCATAACATCCTCTGGGTTCATCTGTGCTGTTGCAAATGGGAGTATTTCCTTCTTAAGACAATGATATTGTAATGTATGTATGTGTGTGTTTGTGTGTGTGTGTGTATCCTTTATTTGTTCATACATCAGTAGACACTTGTTTCCTTATTTGCCTATTGTGAATAATGCTGCATTAACATGGGAGTACTGGTATGTCTTCAAAATAATTATTCTATTTCCTTTGTATACCTATAATATCTTTCAAAATTACAGAATTTAAAAATCATCTAATGTGACTCTCCTCATCTTACTCAACCTTATTAAAACATACCCTGGGACTTTCAAAGACTGATTTGTTTTTCCTCTTATATGTCTCTGTACTTGCTGCCTCCCACCATTATTACTCGTCTCCTTTTTCTCTCACTAACATCCTAATCTTTCATGGATATGCATAAATGTTTCTCTACCAATCAGGAGAGGATGCTAAAACTAATTTTCCTTTGTCCTTCTTTCATTACTCATTACAATGGATTCATGACTTCATCACATGCTTTCCTTGCCTGTGAGATTGAATACATGCCAAGGACAAAGAGCATGACTTACTCTCCTTTGACTTTTTCTTAATTCCTATCACACTGCTGACACATAATAGTGTTCCATAAATATCTATTGAATAATTGAACACAATGACTTATTTGAATGCCTGGCTATAGTCATTTTCTAAATCCTGGAGGGGAAATGAATGAATAAAGATACATTCAAGATTTTTACTAGGCTTTTAAAAGTACTGAGATACTAAATATTAAATCATGTCCCTGAACAGAAATAGTGACTATAGATGTCAAGAGTTTAATTTAGCATTATGTATTAGAAGAATCAGACATCAATGTATTTGGAAATTCTCTCTCTGGCTATGATGAAGGAAAAATTGCATTTAGAATACTTAATGTGCATATATAAAATTCATTTGGTATTTTCATTAAAGTTACAAATATAATTTTATGAACTAAATTTTTAACTTACTATAATGTAAAATATAAAATATATTAAAGAACCTGCTGAATGATGTCATAGGTGTTTTATCAAAATACTGGAAGTTGAATACACTCAAACAAATCAGATGACAATAGAGTTTGATTATTAAGGAGTAAATTATTTGAAATTATAAAACACCTAGAAGAGTAAAATGACCTGAATACAATTAACTTATTTTATTTATCCATTAAAAATATTTAGGAATATCTACTATTTTCCACTTGAACTAAGTATTGGTGATAAATTATTAAAGAATAAGAAATACACTCTGTCCTTGTAAGGATAAAGCTTTATTAAGAAAATAAATGTGGTATCAAAAATGACTCAAATATATATTTTGGAGTTAAATGTTGATTTTGAATTATGAAACAACCACATCCTTAAAATGAAGTTCTACTTTAGGATGTAAAAGCAAACTTCAAAAATTATTCAATAATATCTTCACATTTATAAATTTAAATATTTTCTAAAGACCCAAAGTTCATTGGTGTAAATACTGTGAAAAGTGAAACTGAAAGTGGCTCAGTTGTGTCCTACTATTTGTAAACCCATGGACTGTGCAGTCCATGGAATTCTCCAGGCCAGGATACTAGAGTGGATAGCTTTTACCTTCTCCAGGTGATCTTCCCAATCCAGGGATGAAACCCAGGTCTTCTGCACTGCAGGTGGGTCTGTACCAGCTGAGAAACCAGGAAAGCCTATAAATACTGTATCAGTTCAGTTCAGTTCAGTTCAATTCAGGTGCTCAATCATGTCCGGCTCTTTGCTACCCCATGAATCACAGCACGCCAGGCCTCCCTGTCCATCACCAACTCCCAGAGTCCACTCAAACTCATGTCCATCCAGTTGGTGATGCCATCCAGCCATCTCATCCTCTGTCATCAAATTTTCCTCCTATCCCCAATCCCTCTCAGCATCAGAGACTTTTCCAATGAGTCAACTCTTTGCATGAGGTGGACAAAGTACTGGAGTTTGAGCTTTAGCATCATTCCCCCAAAGAACACCCAGGGCTGATCTCCTTTAAAATGGACTGGTTGTATCTCCTTGCAGTCCAACAGACTCTCAAGAGTCTCCTCCAACACCACAGTTCAAAAGCATAAGTTCTTCGGTGCTCAGATTTCTTCACAGTCCAACTCTCACATGCATACTGTATAGAGAAGCATTATTATTATTTTTTAATAACATATTGTTTATCCTAGTGTACCAGAGATCAAATTGTCAGCATCTGCTGAATCATCAAAAAAGCCAGAGAGTTCTAGAAGAGCATCTATGTCTGCTTTATTAACTATACCAAAGCCTTTGACTGTGTGGATCACAATAAACTGTGGAAAATTCTGAAAGAAATGGGAATACCAGACCACCTGACCTGCCTCTTGAGAAATCTATATGCAGGTCTGGAAACAACAGTTAGAACTGGACATGGAACAACAGACTGGTTCCAAATAGGAAAAGGAGTACGTCAAGGCTGTATATTTTAACCCTGCTTATTTAACTTATATGCAGAATACATCATGAGAAACGCTGGGCTGGAAGAAGCACAAGCTGGAATCAAGATTGCCTGGAGAAAGATCAATAACCTCAGATATGCAGATTACACCACCATTATGGCAGAAAGTGAAGAGAAACTAAAAAGCCTCTTGATGAAGGTGAAAGTGGAGAGTGAAAAGGTTGGCTTCAAGCTCAACATTCAGAAAACGAAGATCATGGCATCTGGTCCCATCGCTTCATAGGAAATAGATGGGGAAACAGTGGAAACAGTGTCAGAGTTTATTTTTCTGGACTCCAAAATCACTGCAGATGGTGACTGCAGCCATGAAATTAAAAGATGCTTACTCCTTGGAAGAAAACTTATGACCAACCTAGATAGCATATTCAAAAGCAGAGACATTACTTTGCCAACAAATTTCCGTCTAGTCAAGGCTATGGTCTTTCCTGTGGTCATGTATGGATGTGAGAGTTGGACTGTGAAGAAAGCTGAGTGCCGAAGAATTGTTGCTTTTGAACTCTGGTGTTGGAGAAGACTCTTGAGAGTCCCTTGGACTGCAAGGAGATCCAACCAGTTCATTCTGAAGGAGATAAGCCCTGGGGTTTCTTTGAAAGGAATGATGCTAAAACTGAAACTCCAGTACTTTGGTCACCTCATGCAAAGAGTTGACTCATTGAAAAAGACTCTGATGCTGGGAGGTGTTGGGGGCAGGAGGAGAAGGGGACAACAGAGGATGAGATGCCTGGATGGCATTACTGACTCGATGGATGTGAATCTGAGTGAACTCCTTGAGTTGGTGATGGACAGGGAGGCCTGGCATGCTGCAATTCATGGGGTCTCAAAGAGTCGTTGACAATTTGTGACTGAACTGAACTGTACTGAACTGATCATATTTTCTAATCAGGTGAAGAAAAAATATATATATGTGCATGGCATTTTCCTTTGTAATTCATTAACTGCTATAGTTATTCCCAGCATTAGTGCATAACATACATCAATCCTTATGTTCATGTCATAAATTTTTCTTCTCCTAAATATAGTTCTTCTTAAAATGTTACAAACTCTGTCATTTATAATCTCTAACAATCAAGAAATTTGAATTTCAACTTTTTACATCTCTATTGCTCACAGCATTTATTAGCTATCATTATAGTATAGAAAATCAATCAAATTAATTTTATAAAATTAATGCATAAGAATAATTGCAAAGCACATAGCATCCCCTTGAACACAGGTGCATTCACTCATTTTCAATTATGTTCTGTCACTTAGCACATGATATAAATATTCATTTATAGCACATGCCTAGTTTTTTTCTTTCTTTAAAAAATATCAGGCATGTTTTAATGAAAAAGAAAAAAAAAAAAAACCCTCTTGCCTTGACTAGTGTTTATGTTCTAATTGTAACAAAAATTGTTCAGTATTTGATATACATTCTTTTTTATGGTTTTTCATCCATGTATATTTTTATTCTTTTTCTTTTCTTTTCAATTGGAACCAAAACTCTAAGTTAATTTGGGGGATGCTATGCTATGCTAACACATGTTATGTTTTGCTATAAAATGTATCCCACCATAAATTATTTTTGTCTCTGCATATTTCCTTAAGAAAAATTGTCTTCTCTATAATTAATAAGTCTGCATAGATTACAGGGAAATCATTTGGGCCTTTTGCAACCAGTTTAGTAATCTAACATATTTTCTTTCTTAGATCTCACTTTTCTTTTTTCTTAGTAGCTGTTTTGAAATTTCTGTGCAATTCTAAAACTTCCCATTTGATCTTTTATATCACATACAAAACTGAAGCCATCAAATAAGAACTCTTCCCACTCCAGTACTCTTGCCTGGAAAATCCCATGGACGGAGGAGCCTAGTAGGCTCCAGTCCATGGGGTCGCTAAGAGTCGGAGACGACTGATCGACTTCACTTTCACTTTTCACTTTCATGCATTGGAGAAGGAAATGGCAACCCACTCCAGTATTCTTGCCTGGAGAATCCCAGGGACAGAGGAGCCTGGTGGGCTGCCGTCTATGGGATCGCACAGAGTCGGACGCGACTGAAGCGACTTAGCAACAATATATCTTCACCCCCAAAATAAATTCCTTATATGGCACATGCATTTTTAGATTGCCTTCTTTTCACAACTGAAAAATTGGTTGTGCTTATTTCTAAGGATATTTCTAATATCCAAGGTTCTATTTAATTAGGACATTCAATGAGAAAAAGTGTAATTATTATTCATGATCTTTATTTTGAACCTCTCACTTTAATTGTCTTCATTATATTTCTCTCATCCCCCTCACAGTCAAACTTTCTTAAAGATTGAGTAAAGCTGATTTTTCATCTTAACTCTTCAAACTACAACAGTTTGGCTTCAACTTGCATGTTACCCAGAAATCCTTGCAAAATTCACCAACCAGATCTGTTTTGCTAAGATTAATAAAAATTCTGATTTCTTATTGTAGAAGACAGGAACAATAGAAAAAAAGCAGGCCCCAGAAAGGGCTACAGAAGGAATTCATAATTATTGATAAACTGGATGCTTCAAGGCATGAGACTCTTGGAACACATTCAGAGGGAACAGTTCATAACCTTTAAAACAAGATATGATCCTGGGGTTGCAAAACAGACCCCAGACTGTTTCCCAACTGGCCTTTCAGAATCACATGTTTTATGTATCTGGAGGAAAAACTATAGATAAAAATATTAGTCTTAGTTGCTGATTTGTTATTGATTACTGTTCCTTGGTTAATCAGTGATTAATGATCACTTTGTTCTTTGGCCCTGAAGTCCACAAGAGTTATAGCTTAACTCCCTGCACATTCTTTCCTTCATGGCTGAGAGTATAATAAAGCTGGCATGGATTCAGTTTCGGCACCTTCACCTTGGAGCGGTGTTGGTCCCCTGTTCCTCGCCTTTCACTGAACTCTTGTGTCTTGTTTCTCATTTTCTTGCCAGCATCGTGCTTTTGGAAGCCCTGCTCATCAAGCTGGACTAGACATCTTATCTCAAAATGGAACCATGCATAAGAGCCAGGAAGATAATCAGCACCACATATTGAAGAACTAGCTTTAGGGAATTTGAAAAAAGTAGTGGAAAGACTAAAGTAAATGGATACTTCACTTTTTGAGAGTAACAAAGAGTAGTGTTTTGTTTTGGTTTTGCTTTTACAATTTTTTTAATATTTTATTTTTTTTTAATTAAAGGGTATTTCTATACAGTACTGTGATAGTTTTTGCCGTACATCATTATGAATCAGCATCAGCATATATCTGTTCCCTCTCAAATCTCTCTCCCATCTCCCTCCCCATAGCACCCCTCTAGGTTGTCACAGAGCACTGGCTTTGGGTTTCCTGTGTTATATATCAAAGTCCCACTGGCGATCTGTTTTACATATTGTAATGTATATGTTTCAGTGTTATTCTCTCATATCATCCCACTATCTCCTTCCCCTACTGTGTCCAAAACAACTGTGTCTCCTCTGCTGCCCTGCAAGTAAGATTGTCCGTAATCTTTTTAGATTCCATATATACATACATTGATATACAATATTTATCTTTCTTTCTGACTTACTTCACTCTGTATAATAGACTCTAGTTTCATCCACCTTATTAGAACTGACTTAAGTTTATTCCTTTGTTAAAGCTGAGTAATATTCCATTGTATATATGTACCACAACTTCTTTATGCATTCATTTGTCAATGGACGTCTCAGTGGCTTCCATGCCCTAGCTATTGTAAATAGTTCTGAAATGAACAATGGGGTATATGTGGTATATGTGTTTTGTTTTGTTTTTCATTTTTGGTTTCCTTAGGGTGTATGCCTAGTAGTGGGATTGCTGGGTCATATGATAGTTTTGTTCCTAGCTTTTTAAGGAATCTCCATATTGTCTTTCATAGTGGTTCTGTCAATTTACATTTCACTGAGACTTGTTTACTTAAAAAAATATTTGTTAATGACAATATATACTCTGGAACATTCAAGGAAATTGAATAAAGAGATAATAGGTTCTTCTTTTTAGAGTACGTAAAAATAAACTTAATTAAACAATGTGTATTAGTCACTCAGTTTTGTCCAACTCTTTGCGACCCCATAGACTGTAGATCTCCAGGCTTCTCTGTTCATGGAATTCTCCAGGCAAAAATACTGGAGTGGGTAGCCATTCCCTTTTCCAGGGTGTCTTCCCAACCCAGGAATCTAACCCAGGTCTCCCCCATTGCAGGCAGATTCTTTACTGTCTTGAGTCACCAAGGAAGATCTAATTACACTGTACACTCGTAATTTTTCAAGATCTTAAAAACAAAATTCAAGACATTTCCAGTATTTGTAGTTTGTTAGCATAGTGACTTAAAGCAGCCTCTTCTCTTAATCATTCCTTTCTACTTTAAGCGACATGAATTGTAGCAGCACCACCATATTTTGGTTTCTAATAAAATTATTCTATACAGAGTATCACAGATCTTCACAGAGTAGTTGAGATGTAATGTTAAGGCCAGATAAGAGTAACATGAGTCATGAATGATATTCAAATATAAAATGAGCTGTATGATAGTCACATAGTATATGAACCACATAGTATTTGGTTCCTGAATTCTTAATTGGGAGGATGGGAGTGTTAATCATAGTACAAGTAGATATTGAATTCAAATAATATGTGAATTGCAAATATTTTATCAGTCTATATTTATGCATCACTTTCTTTACAATGTCTTTTACAGATTAAAAGTTTTAATAAGCACGTGTCATATTTCTTTTTCATGACACTGCTTTTTGTCATATCAAAAAACTCTGGTTAAACCAGGCCATAAACATTTTCTTCCATATTTTCTTATGTGAATTTAATACTTATAAGATTTTTAAAATGATACATTTTGTTTAATTTTGTGTAAGATGTGAGAAAGAGGGTGAAGTTTCTGCCTGTTCGTTTTATTTTTTGTTGTTTTTGTATATGAGTGTCCAAATTGTCAACATCATTTATTGAAAAGACCATTCTTTCTTCATTGCATTACATATTTGCCAAAAATAAATTGGCCATTCTGTGTGATTATGTTTTGGGCATTTACTTTTTCCATTAATCTATGTTTAAGCCTTTCGCAAATAGCACAGTAAGCAGTTGTAGTTTCACAGTAAGCCTTAAAAATCAGAGAGCATGATTACAATACTCTTATTTTTCAAAGTTAGTTTGGTTATTCTAGTACTTTTGCCTTTGAAAATATAATTAAAGTCATCTTATATATATCTACACAAAATTTTATTTAGTAGTAGTAAATCTGTAAATTAATTTTGGGAAATCTGCAATGTTAAGTTTTCCAGTCCATGAATATAGTATGTATTTCTGTCTTCATTATCTTCATTAGGGTTTCATAGTTTTCAATATATAGAATCTGTATGTACTTGATACATTTATATTTCACTATTTCTTATTTTAGAGTTGCTGTTAGTGAATTAAAAAAACAAAACTAGTCTTCCTCTAATTGTATTCTGTTCCTTTCTAGAAATGAAATTTGTTTTGTGTGTTGAGGTGGTATCTTACAACATTGCTAAACTGATGTATTATACAATAGTTGTTTTATACAGCTGATGTATTTTACCAGATTGTTGATGTCTGCAGAATTTTTACTGTTTTCTATAAAATAATCACATTCTATATAGTCAATCAGGTTCTATATAGACAACCTAAAAATATAGAATACCTTATTTGTTCTTTTGTAATCTGTAATCATTTTACTTTTAATGTTTTTTTTAAATTGCATTGTATAAGATATTCAGTATGATGCTGTATAGTCATGTGAAGAGTGGACATCCTCACTTGTTCTTATTCTTAGTGAGAGAGCATTGCTTTTCATTAATGAGTATGTTAAGAAAGTTCCCTTACATTTTTAGTTTCCTGAGAGTTTTTATTATGAATCAGTGTTTTATTTTACTAAATAGTTTCTATACTAATTGATAAGATCATGTAGCTTTTCTTCTTTAGGCTTATTTAAACTAACAGATTTTGGAATATTATTTCAGTCCAGAAATCTTGAGATAAAACCCTCTTGATCCTTCAGTGTATTATTTTATTTATATATTTCTAAGTATATGAGTTGTTAATGTTTTGCCAAGAATTTTACATCTACATTTATTAGAGATATTGTTCTATTCTTTCCCTCTCTCTCTTTCTTTTGGTATTTTTTTTTTTTTCTAATTTTCTTATAATTGTCATTCTGGCCTGATAAAATATTATGGATAATGTCCCTTCTTATGTCTTCTACAAGATAATTTTATGCATTGTGTATTAATTCTTTTTTAATTTTAAAAATGGAATGGAATGAAACCAATGGATCTAGACATTTCTAGAAACACTGAATTATTAATTTAATTAGTTTAATAATATAAGAATATGTATGTGTGTATATATATATATATATATGTGTGTACATGCTCAGTCATGTCCAACTCTTTGCAACCCCATAGACTGTAGCCCTCCAGGCTCCTCAGTCCATGAAATTTTCCAGGCAAGAATACTGGAGTGGGTTGCCTGCCCTCCTCCAGGGGATCTTCCCCACCCAGGGATCGAACCTGAGTCTTCTATGTGTCCTGCATTCTAGGCTGAGCCACTGCTGAAGCTCAATGTAAGATTGCTCACTTCATTTTATTTTGGGTAAATTTTGATAGATTTGTCATTTTAGGAAATTGATTCACTGACATGTTTTCAAATTTGTGGAAGTATTAGTAGAGTTCTCCTTTTGAATTTTCAATGACTACAGGGTCTGTAGTTACATCCTTTTCTTCATTTTTCCTACTGTCATTTCTGTCATCTTACTTTTCTGTGTGGGTGTTTTACTTGCTAGATGTTTATCAGCTTTATAAGTCTTTTCAAAGGCTTGGTTTCTTTGATTTTTCTCTTTTTTTATGTCAGTAATTTTACTTTTGCCTTTTTATTTTACCAGTATATTTGATTTATCATTATTTTGTTCATGTTTTCTCATTTCTTAAGAGAATTCTAAAGCCCTACTCCTCATCTAGTGTGAGATTGTAATCCTATACATTCCCCACTAAGTATTGCTTTAGCTGCATCACATACATTTAGATATATATCAATTTGTTCAGTTTGAAATAATTGTAAATTTTCCTTAAGACTTTTTATGTGAGTTGTGGATTATTTAGAAGTATGCTTTGTAATTTTCAAGTGATTGGAGATTTTCTTTTATTATTCAATTATTGATTTCTAGGTTAATTCTACAGCATATACTTTGTATAAATTATATTTTATTTATTTATGATTTGTTTTATGACCTAAATATAACCATTCTTGGTGAATGTTCAATGTACACCTGAAAGGAGAGTGTATTCTGCTATTTTTTGGGGAATTGCTCTGTACAGGTTGACTAGATTCAATTGGTTTTTAATGTTGATCAATTCTTTAATGTTTATGAAATTTGTATCTACTAACACTATTTATACTAACAGAGGAATGTTAAAACTCAGCTGTGATTGTGAGTTTTTCTGCATCTCTTTTAAGTCCTGTCAGTTTGTCAGTTTTGCTTAATCTATTTTGAAGCTCTATTGTTAGGTGCATTAACATTTTGGGTTTTTATTTCTTCCTGGTTAATTGACTGTTTTATTATTATTATTGTCCCTCTTTAGTTGTGGTTTATTTGTGTCCCTCTTCAGTTGTGGTAATAAGCTTCTAGTTTATTTCTATACTATATTATAGCAATATAGCAAATCAAGTGTTTGTGTGGTGCACTATTTCCTTTCTTTTAACTTTAGCCTATGAGTTTTGTTATATTTAAAGCAAATTTCCCATAGACAAACATAAAGCTGTGTCTTTTTTACCCACTATGATACTTTTTTATTTTAATTGATTTTTATAATGATTCCTATTTAATATGATAATTGATTTGCTTGAGATTAGTTCTGTATTTTTAATATATGTTTTGTTTGTTTGATTGGCTGATTTTTCTTTTCCTTCCTCTACTTTCCATTCCCATCTTCTTCAGGGTTATGTGACTGCTTCTTATGCATGTTCTAAAAAGTTTCCATCAAACAGAAAGAAATACATTGAAGTTAAGTAAAATAAATGAGAAATTAGCAGTATCAAACAAATAAAATTTAGGCATATTTGACACTTGAAGAAGACAGTTAAAATGAGGCTTGGCAGTTTTTGAAATCATAAGCGCTTAGCAAAATTGACATTACCTTTTTTAGGTGATACTGGAAAAAGTTAAATGGTGTGTTTTCAGTTCAGTTCAGTTCAATTCAGTCACTCAGTCATGTCCGACCCTATGTCACCCCATAGACTGCAGTTTGCCAGGCTTCCCTGTTCATCACCAACTCCTGGAAATTGCTCAAACTCATGTCCATCAAGTCATGGATGCCATCCAACCGTCTCCTCCTCTGTCGTTGCCTTCTCCTCCTGCTTTCAGTGTTTGTCAACATCAGGGTCATTTCCAGTGAGTCAGTTCTCCACATCAGGTGGCCAAAATATTTTACGTTATTTTTAGTTTTCAAGATTAAGGGAAGTAAAACACAATTTTTTGCAGTATGTAAAGACAAAAAGATTGTGTGTTTTGCTTCCCTTAACCTTGTGAGAGTATTTCAATAATATCCTATTTTTAAAAAAATTTGACTTTGGCCTTCTATTTTTGTATATCACATATCTCAAGTATCATTCACAGAAACAAGCTCATCATTTTTATCTCATGTAACTAATTACTCTTAAACAAATTCATGACAATATTCTAAATGTCCAAATAGAGTGAAAACATATATCAATTTTCAAGGGACAAAGTGGTGGACAGTGGGGCTTCCAATGTGGTTAACTGTTAACTGTCATATAGTTCATTCAAGATTATTTTCGCTTGCAAAGTCAGTGTTCTGGATGGAATCTTCAGGCTCTATAGATTATAAATAATTACTGACTAAACATTCATTATTGCAGAACCTAAAATATGTAAGCAATAAATAAATTAGTACAAAATAAATAAGATGATTCATGGAATTTTTATTAAAAATAGATCATTATCAAGTTTAAAGTTTAACTTTGCATACAAGGTGAAGGATAACCATACCTCTTACTTTCCTAAACAAGAGGGAAATATGGTTGATAGTTTTGGTGTATTGTAAAATATATATTTTAAAGAATACAGTTCAATGACATTTAGTTCCTTCGTAAATTTGTGCACCTGTTCCACTGTCTAGTTCCAGAATATCTCCATCATTCCTTGTGCCTATTAAACAGTCACTAGAGGTATCAATTAAGTGTTCAACCCTCATTTCTCCCTTTAATCCCTGCTTTGGTAAGATCCCCTGAAGGAGGGAATGGCAACCCACTCCAGTATTCTGGCCTGGAAAATCCCATGGGCAGAGCAACCTGGTGGATTATATCCATGTGGTCACAAACAGTCAGACATGACTGAAGAGACTGAACATACACACACACACACACACACACACACACACACACCAGCCCTAGTCAATGACTAATTTACTGTTTGTCTCTATGGATTTGTCTTATTTGAATATAAGCAATCTGAAATATGCAGATGATATAATTGTAATTGCAGAAATTGAATGGGAATTAAAGACCCGCTTGAAGACAATGAAAGAAGAGAGTGAAAAAGCTGGTTTTTAAACTCAACATTCAAGAAACTAAGATCATAGGATCTGGACCCATCACTTCATGGCAAACAGAAGGAGGAAAAGTAGAAGCAGTGTCAGATTTTTTTTTCTTAGGGTCCAAAATCATTGCATATGATAACTGCAGCCATAAAAAGACTCTTGGTCCTTGGAAGGAGAGCTATAACAAACCTAGACATACCTAGACATTTAAAAGTAGAAACATCACTTTGCCAACAAAGGCCCATACAGTTGAAGTTATGGTTTTACCAGTACTTATGTATGGATGTCGGGGAAGACAATGGCACCCCACCCCAGTACTTTTGCCTGGAAAATCCCATGGATGGAGGAGCCTGGTAGGCTCCAGTCCGTGGGGTCGCTAAGAGTCGGACATGACTGAGCGACTTCACTTTCACTTTTCACTTTCATGCATTGGAGAAGGAAATGGCAACCCACTCCAGTGTTCTTGCCTGGAGAATCCCAGGGACAGGGGAGCCTGGTGAGCTTCCGTCTATGGGATCGCACAGAGTCGGACACGACTGAAGCGACTTAGCAGCAGCAGTATATGTATGTATGTATATAAAAGGAAAATGCAAGACAGTTCCAGAAAAACATCTATTTCTTCTCTATTGACTATGCCAAAGACTTTGACTGTGTGGATCACAATAAACTGCTGAAAATTCTGAAAGAGGTGGGAATACCAGACCACCTGACCTGCCTCTTGAGAAAACTGTATGCAGGTCAGGAAGCAACAATTAGAACTGGACATGGAACAACAGACTGGTTCCAAATAGGGAAAGGAGTATGTCAAGGCTGTATATTGTCACCCTGCTTATTTAACTTATATGAAGAGTACATCATGAGAAACGCTGGGCTGGAAGAAACAGAAGCTGGAATCAAGATGCCGGGAGAAATATCAATAACCTCAGATATGCAGATGACACCACCCTTATGGCTGAAAGTGAAGAGGAACTAAAAAGCCTCTTGATGAAAGTGAAAGTGGAGAGTGAAAAGGTTGACTTAAAGCTCAACATTCAGAAAGCGAAGATCGTGGCATCTGGTCCCATCACTTCATGGGAAATAAATGGGGAAACAGTGGAAACAGTGTCAGACTTTGTTTTTCTGCACTCCAAAATCACTGCAGATGGTGACTGCAGCCATGAAATTAAAAGACGCTTCCTCCTTGGAAGAAAACTTATGACCAACCTAGATAGCATATTCAAAAGCAGAGACATTACTTTGCCAACAAAGGTCTGTCTAGTCAAGGCTATGGTCTTTCCTGTGGTCATGTATGGATGTGAGAGCTGGACTGTGAAGAAGGCTGAGCACCGAAGAATTGATGCTTTTGAACTGTGGTGTTGGAGAAGACTCTTGAGAGTCCCTTAGACTGCAGGGAGATCCAACCCGTCCATTCTGAAGGAGATCAGCCCTGGGATTTCTTTGGAGGGAATGATGCTAAAGCTGAAACTCCAGTATTTTGGCCACCTCATGCGAAGTGCTGACTCATTGGAGAAAACTCTGATGCTGGGAGAGATTGGGGGCAGGAAGAGAAGGGGAAGACAGAGGATGAGATGGCTGGATGGCATCACTGACTGGATGGACATGAGTTTGAGTGAACTCTGGGATTTGGTGATGGACAGGGAGGCCTGGTGTGCTGTGATTCATGGTGTTGCAAAGAGTTGGACGCGACCGAGCAACTGAACTGAACTTTTATTTTCTGGATATCAAATCTTTTCAGATATATGATTTCTAAATATTTTATCCCAATATTTGGGTTACCTTTTCACTTTCTTCATAGTGTTTTTGTTGCAAAAAATTTAAATTTTGGTGAAATCTCATATCTTTGTTGTTGTTTAAATATTTTCTATTTTTCCTTCCAGTCAATTTCTATTTTTCTATGTTCAATTTTTACAAGCTTTTTCCTTTGTCAGTTTTATTCTACTACTGAGTCTATCCAGTGAAATTTATATTTCAATATTTGTATTTTTGTATTTCAATACTTCATATAGTGCTTCTTTATACCTTGTAACATTTTATGCAGATAAATTCATGACTTATTGGAGCATTTTTTAAAGGCAAATATTTTAAATTATTTGTTAAATATTTTCAACATCTTATCATCTCAGTTATTTTCTCTTTGCCCGTCTTTCTTATTAGTTGATATTTGTCTGGTGTAAACTTAAATTATACTGTATTTCAATGTATATTATGAGATTCTAGGTTCTGCTTAAACTGGCAAATGTTGATATTCATACTTTTGGCCAAAATTGACCTATTTAGTTTTGTTTTTCAAGTTAAAGTATCCGTCCTATAGGATATGGTTCTGCCATCAGTTCAATCATCAAAAACTTTGTAATATTCTTTTCATCTGTCCTATTTTTGTTTCATTCTGTAGGCTATCTGTGACTTGGTAAAAGGTCTATTTTCTCAGTACCCAAAGTCTTTGCTATAATAGTCAGATCAGGTATATTCACCTGCAGCTCAAAATCTGAATTACAAAAGCAGCTTTATGAGATTGTATTCATGAGTTCTTCCATTTCCATCTCTCGTAGACTTTTCCATTCCTTGCTTTTTTTTTTTTTTTTTATGGTCATCTGATTAGAATGTTTAGTTTACAGTTTGTTTACTTTTTCATATCTTTTCATATTTGATAAACCATTCATGCCCTAGCATTGGGAGGGCAGAGAAAGAGAAAAAAGCAACAAGATTTGGTCATGTTCTCATGAGATCTAAACTTTGAGAGAAATGTTTCTTCTCTCAATGTTTCAACTCCTGTTAGTCCCTCATACTGGCTGCTGCCATTGCTGAATTGGTATGGGGGTCAAATATGAGAGGACAGAGCAAAATAAAGGAAAGAAAAGTAATTGATTTTCTGCACTCTGAAGAAGCATTAGAATTTTCCTTTTGTCTCCTTAAGTCAACACTAGAATTTTGGGTGCCACCTAGCTCATTCCCAGGTTGCATACTATTATTATAGTCAAGCTGATTTTCCTTTTACTCACATTCAGTTTGCCGGTAATTTGGCTCTGATACTCATTGCTGAATTATGAACTACGATTTCTCTACACAGTTCTGAAATAATTGCTATATGCATTCTGTCCTGTTTGTACTATCATATTAAATGGCAGAAGCAACTGAAGTGTGCTAAATTTATATTATCCAAAACCGGAAACAAAGCTACCATTTATTAGGTTGAAGAGTCATTTGTAATGCAACTCTCTTAAGATCTTCAGAGGTTGCTAATCCTTTTGAATCCTTGATATTACAGACATTTCAAATCATGACCATAAATCTAATCTTTGTTTGTAAGTATCATTTCATTTAGCAAAAGGTATTACTGCTTTGACATAAGCTATGTGTCTCAGATTTAATCTTGAATTTTTCCATGGATCAACATAATGGAAATAGTTGGAAATGTAAGGTAACTCATCCTTTCCCTAAACCCACTGTTCAGAATTAACATTGGCATTAAATGGAAAGATACTATTTCTTCTATCATGTTAGGAATCAAAATAAGCAAGTCCTTCTGAAGGGTTTGGAATGTCAAAATTCCTACAAATCTCTCCCATATCTCAATATTGTCTTTCATAGTTTTAACTACAGCCATCAATAAAGGAGATTTTAGGGTAAAAATAATTAAATAGCAGTGATAATAAAATTTTTTACAAGTCAAATGAATAACCAGTGATATAAAATTACTCACGACTAAAAAAAAAAAAAAGTGCAATATATTTCATGTCTATATTTTCTAGACTATGATACACTATCATGTAATTTTGTATTATATTCAGATCAGTCACTCAGTCATGTCCAACTCTTTTCGAACCCATGAACTGCAGCACGCCAGGCCTCCCTGTCCATCACCAACTCCCGGAGGTCACTCAGACTCACATCCATCGAGTCAGTGATGCCATCCAGCCATCTAATCCTCTGTCGTCTCCTTCTCCTCCTGCCCACAGTCCCTCCCAGCATCAGAGTCTTCTCCAATGAGTCAACTCTTTGCATGAGGTGGCCAAAATACTGGAATTTCAGCTTTAGCATCATTCCCTCCAAAGAAATCCCAGGGCTGATCTCCTTCAGAATGGATTGGTTGGATCTCCTTGCAGTCCAAGGGACTCTCAAGAGTCTTCTCCAACACCACAGTTCAAAAGCATCAATTCTTCAGCGCTCAGCCTTCTTCACAGTCCAGCTCTCACATCCATACATGACCACAGGAAAGACCATAGCCTTGACTAGGCAAACCTTTGTTGGCAAAGTGATGTCTCTGCTTTTGAATATGCTATCCAGGTTGGTCATAACTTTCCTTCCAAGGAGTAAGCGTCTTTTAATTTCATGGCTTCAGTCACCATCTGCAGTGATTTTGGAGCCCAGAAAAATGAGGTCTGACACTGTTTCTCCATCTATTTCCCGTGTAGTAATGGGACCAGATGCCATGATCTTCGTTTTCTGAATGTTGAGCTTTAAGTCAACCTTTTCACTCTCCACTTTCACTTTCATCAAGAGGCTTTTTAGCCTCTCTTCACTTTCTGCCATTAGGGTGGTGTCATCTGCATATCTGAGGTTATTGATATTTCTCCAAGCAATCTTGATTCCAGCTTGTGTTTCTTCCAGTCCAGCATTTCTCATGATGTACTCTGCATATAAGTTAAATAAACATGGTGACAATATACAGCCTTGACATACTCCTTTTCCTATTTCGAACCAGTCTGTTGTTCCATTACCAGTTCTAACTGTTGCTTCCTGACCTGCATACAGATTTCTCAAGAGACAGATCAGGTGTTCTGGTATTCCCATCTATTTCAGAATTTTCCACAGTTTATTGTGATCTACACAGTCAAAGGCTTTGGCATATATAGGTAATAAATATACCTATTTTTTGGTAAAGAAAAGAAAAATACAACCTATTCTAGCATCCTGGTAATATTTCTCTAAATTCCCATACACTGTAGCATCAGTCAAAATTAATATGAACCTAATAATGTGTGATACCACACAACATTGTGCCCACCAGGACCCAGGAAAAAGGAGCAGTGACCTCACAAGAGACTGACCCAGATTTGCCTGTGAGTGTCCAGGAATCTCTGGCGGAGATGTGGGTCAGCAATGGCCTGCCTCAGGGTTAAGGGCCACTGCATGCCTCAGGGCCTGTATAGGGTCTTTTGAAGGAGATCAGCATTATCTTCATTACCTCCACTATAGTTCAGGTCAAATAACAGGAAGGAAACACAACCCTGCCCTTCAACAAAAAAATTGGATTAAAGATTTAATGAGCATGGACCTGCCTATCAGAACAAGACCCAGTTTCCCTGTTAATCTTTCTCATCATAGGTGACTGGAATGTAAAACTAGCAAGTCAAGAAATACCTGGGGTAACAGGCAAATTTGGCCTAGGAGTACAAAAGAAAGCAGGTCAAAGGCTAACAAAGTTTTGAAAAGAGAACTCACTGGTCATAGCAAACACACTCTTCTAAAAATACAAGAGAAGACTCTACATGTGGACATCACCAGATGGTCAATACCGAAATCAGATTGACTATATTCTTTGCCACCAAAGAGGGAGAAATTCTACACAGTCGGAAAAAAACAAGACCGGGAGCTGACTGTGAGTCAGATCACAAACTCTGTATTGCCAAATTCAGACTTCAATTGAAAAAAGTAAGGAAACCACTAGACCATTCAGGTATGACTAAATCAAATCCCTTAAAATTATACAGTGGAAGTGATTCAAGGAAGTAGATCTGACAGGCAGAGTGTCTGAAGAACTATGGAGAGAGGTTCCTGACACTGTACACGAGACAGGGATAAAGACCATTCCAAAGAAAAAGAAATGCAAAAAGACAAAATGGTTGTCTGATGAGGCCTTACAAATAGCTGTGAAAAGAAGAGAAGCCAAAGCAAAGAAGAAAAGGAAATATATAAGCATCTGAATGCAGACCAAAGAATAGCAAGGAGAGATAAGAAAGCCTTCCTCAGTGATCAATGCAAAGAAATAGAGGAAAACAACAGAATGGGAAAGACTAGAGTTCTCTTCAAGAAAATTAGAGATAGGAAGGGAACATTTCATGCAAAGATGAGTTCAATAAAGGATAGAAATGGTACGGAACTAACAGAAGCAGAAGATACTAAGAGGAAGTGACAAGAAAACACAGAACTATACAAAAATGATCTTCATGACTCAGATAGCCATGATGGTGTGACCATTCACCTAGAGCCAGATATCTTGGAATATGAAGTCAGATGGGCCTTATGAAGCATCACTATAAATAAAGTTAGTGGAGGTGATGGAATTCCAGTTGAGCTATTTCAAATCTTAAAAGATGATACTGCAAAAGTGCTGCACTCAATATGCCAGCAAATTTGGAAAGCACAACAATCACCACAGGACTGGAAAAGGTCAGTTTCACTCCAATCCCAAATAAAGGGAATGCCAAAAAATGCTCAAACTACCACACAATTGCACTCATCTCACATGCTAATGAGGTAATGCTCAAAATTCTCCAAGCCAGGATTCAACAATACATCAACTGTGAATTTCCAGATATTCAAGCTGGATTTAGAAAAGGCACAGGAACCAGAGATCAAATTCCAACATCCATTGGATAGTAGAAAAAGCGAGAGAGTTCCAAAGAACATCTGTTTCTGCTTTATTGACTATGCCTAAATCTTTGACTGTGTGGATCACAACAAACTCTGGAAAATTCTTCAAGAGGTGGGAATATCATGACTTGCCTCTAAAGAAATCTGTATGCAGGTCAAGAGGCGACGGAACTGGACATGGAACAACAGATTGGTTCCAAATCAGGAAAGGAGTATGTCAAGGCTGTATATTGTCAGCATGTCTATTTAACTTATATGCAGAGTACATCATGAGAAACGTTGGGCTGGATGAAGCACAAGCTGGAGTCAAGATTGCCAGGAGAAATGCCAATAACCTCAGATATGCAGATGGCAACACCTTTATGGCAGAAAGTGAGAAGAAATGAAAAGCCTCTTGATGAAAGTGAAAAAGGAGAGTGAAAAACCCTAATCTTAACGCTAATTTTTTGTTGGCTTAAAGCTCAACATTCAGAAAACTAAGATCATGGCATCTGGCCCCATGACTTCTTGGCAAATATATGGGAAAACAATGGAAGCAGTGTCAGACCTTTTTTTTTTTTTTGCTCTCCAAAACCATTGTAGATGGTGATTGCAGCCATGAAATTAAAAGGCACTTGCTCCTTGGAAGAAAAATTAAGACCAACCTAGAGAGAATATTAAAAAACAAAAACAAAAACAAAAACAAACACAGACATTATTTTGCCAACAAAAATCTGTCTAGTCAAATCTATGGTTTTTCCTTTAGTCACGTAAGGATGTGAGAGTTGGACTATAAAGAAACCTGAATGCCGAAGAACTGACGCTTTTGAACTGTGGCATTGGAGAAGACACTTGAAAATCCCTTGGACAGAAAGGAGATCCAATCAGCCCATCCTAGAGTAAATCAGTCCAGAATAATTATTGGAAGGACTAATGCTGAACCTGAAATTTCAATAATTTTGGCACCTAATGTGAATAACTGAGTTATTCAAAACCAATACTGTAAAGTAATTAACCTCCAATTAAAATAAATAAATTTATATTAAAAAAAAAGAAGAAGAAGAAACGACCGTAATGCTGGGAAAAATTGAAGGTGGTAGGAGAATGGGATGATAGAGAATGAGATGGTTGGATGGCATCATCAACTCAATGGACATGAGTTTGAGTAAACTCTGGGAGCTGGTGATGGACAGGGAAGTCTTGCATACTGAAGTCCATGGGGTTGCAAAGAGTTCGACACAACTGAGTGACTGAAGTGTACTGAACTGAATACATCACAGGTGAGATTTTGGCTTCTTCACTGTGGATTACAAAGGATTTACTGTCTTCAACAAGTATTATGGCATCAGAATTGTTCTCAACCAACTTAATAATTAACCAGCACCACAGTCCTTACAGCATGATCTTAATTATTACATTTTTAACTCTTAATAAGGACTCTTACTTAATGTTTGGCTAAAATTAATATAAACAATCAAAACAAATCACAGCTTCTTTCTTTCTGTATCTTTGAAACTTTGCTTGAGTCAATGTATTTGAGTTAATCCTGTTGGAATTCTATGATTGAAAAGGTTATATATCTATCCTTTTTCCAGTAGTGAAGGGTCTGTGATTAACAGACTCTCCAGCAACAAATGCATTGAGGGAGAATACCTTTCATCCAAGGAGCAAGTTATTGGCACACACACACACACACACACACACACACATACACGCACACAATTTACTCAGTATTTCCCTATTAATTTGCTATTTTTTGTTAAAAGAACACTTGAAGGTTTACTTTATAATTTCTTTTTTGTTACTGATTTTAAATTTCTTACCATATATAAAACTATATGTTTCCTTCTGTTTTCATTGATACTTGCTATATTAAGAATATTTTGTTGTCAGATTGAATCACTTCTATTGGGAGTAGTATTAATTTGTTATGTCCTGTATTATCATCCATCTATGTCACCAAGACTGCTTCTAATTGTATAGCAGCGCTCACTCCAAGTATAAGCATAGTATAACTTCTACTATGAGACCCTTCCTTGGTTTGTACTCTAAACCCTCATATTATTTGATGATGCTGAGACAATGAAAATATTCTTGCTGATATTCTTACAGACCCTTCTTGCAACAAATACCTGTGTTTTAATGACAAGTATATTAATTCAGTTTGGAAAAGGAGACACAGGTTTGATCCCTGGGTCAGAAAGTTCCCCAGAAGAACAAATGGCAACCCACTCCAGTATTCTTGCCTGGAGACTACCATGGATAGAGCCTGGCAGGCTACAATTCTTGGGGTTGCAAAATTGGACATGACTGAGCATGAAAAGTTTTTTCTTCTATTTTCAAGGCCAGCCTTATCTTTATATTTAAGAAGCAAGGAGTCTTCTATCCTACTGATGTATAAGACGAAAGAATTTGGTTAGATTAAGGAAATATCTCTATCAGGGGATTTAGACAAATGTTCTGGTTAGAGTGTATGAGCATCCTTTGGAATTTTTCCTATCCGTAGAAAAGCCATATTTTATGTTATCAGATATATGTTTCCTTGGATAGAACTTTACAAAATTATCTTAGGTTGGCTAAATTGTTAAAGGGGCAAAAAAAAAAAAAAAAAAAAGCTCTAAAATCAT
This sequence comes from Tragelaphus eurycerus, assembly GCA_935064755.1. Classification (NCBI taxonomy): domain Eukaryota; kingdom Metazoa; phylum Chordata; class Mammalia; order Artiodactyla; family Bovidae; genus Tragelaphus; species Tragelaphus eurycerus. Next base: position 46,034,795 of record CAKXYN010000007.1, on the reverse strand, counting down.
TTTTGTTTGTTAACATATGACATCAGATCAGATCAGTCGCTCAGTCTTGTCCGACTCTTTGTGACCCCATGAACTGCAGCACGCCAGGCCTCCCTGTCCATCACCAACTACCGGAGGTCACTCAAACTTATATTAATTGAGTAAGTGATGCCATCCAGCCATCTCATCCTCTATCGTCCCCTTCTCCTTCTGCCCCCAATACCCCCCCAGCATCAGAGTCCTCTCCAGTGAGTCAACACTTCGTATGAGGTGGCCAAAATACTGGAGTTTCAGCATTAGCATCATTCCTTCCAAAGAAATCCCAGGACTGATATCCTTCAGAATGGACTGGTTGGATTTCCTTGCAGTACACGGGACTCAAGAGTCTTCTCCAACACCACAGTCCAAAAGCATCAATTCTTCAGTGCTCAGCCTTCTTCACAGTCCAGCTCTCACATCCATACATGACCATAGGAAAGACCTTTCCTATGGTCATGTATGGACCTTTCCTATGCCTAGCCTTGACTAGGCGAAAAGACCTTTCCTATGCCTAGCCTTGACTAGGCGAACCTTTGTTAGCAAAGTGATGTCTCTGCTTTTGAATATGCTATCTAGGTTTGTCATAACTTTCCTTCCAAGGAGTAAGTGTCTTTTAACTTGATGGCTGCAGTCACCATCTGCAGTGATTTTAGAGCCCAGAAAAATAAAGTCTGACACTGTTTCCACTGTTTCTCCCTCTATTTCCCATGTAGTGATGGGACCAGATGCCATGATCTTCGTTTTCTGAATGTTGAGCTTTAAGCCAACCTTTTCACTCTCCACTTTCACTTTCATCAAGAGGCTTTTTAGCCTCTCTTCACTTTCTGCCATAAGGGTGGTGTCATCTGCATATCTGAGCTTATTGATATTTCTCCCAGCAATCTTGATTCCAACTTGTGTTTCTTCCATTCCAGCATTTCTCACGATGTACTCTGCGTATAAGTTAACAAACATGGTGACAATATACAGCCTTGACGTACTCCTTTTCCTATTTGGAACCAGTCTGTTGTTCCATGACCAGTTCTAACTGTTGCTTCTTGACCTGCATACAGATTTTTCAAGAGGCAGATCAGGTGGTCTGGTATTCCCATCTCTTTCAGAATTTTCAGCAGTTTATTGTGATCTACACAGTCAAAGGCTTTGGCATAGTCAATAAATCTGAAATAGATGTTTTTCTGGAACTCTCTTGCTTTCTCCATGATACAGTGGATGTTGGCAATTTGATCTCTGATTCCTCTGCCTTTTCTAAAACGAGCTTGAACATCAGGAAGTTCACGGTTCACATATTGCTGAAGCCTGGCTTGGAGAATTTTGAGCATTACTTTACTAGCGTGTGAGATGAGTGCAATTGTGCAGTAGTTTGAGCATTCTTTGGCATTGCCTTTCTTTGAAATTGGGATGAAAACTGACCTTTTCCAATCTTGTGGCCACTGCTGAGTTTTCCAAATTTGCTGGCATATTGAGTGCAGCACTTTCACAGCATCATCTTTCAGGATTTGGAATAGCTCCACTGGAATTACATCACCTCCACTAGCTTTGTTCGTAGTGATTTTTTCTAAGGCCCACTTGACTTCACATTCCAGGATGTCTGGCTCTAGGTCAGTGATCACACCATCATGATTATCTGGGTCGTGAAGGTCTTTTTTGTACATTTCTTCTGTGTATTCTTGCCACCTCTTCTTAATATCTTCTGCTTCTGTTAGGTCCATACCATTTCTGTCCTTTATCGAGCCCATTTTTGCATGAAATGTTCCTTTGGTATCTCTGATTTTCTTGAAGAGATCTGTAGTCTTTCCCATTCTGTTGTTTTCCTCTATTTCTTTGCATTGATCATTGAAGAAGGCTTTATTATCTCTTCTTGCTATTCTTTGGAACTCTGCATTCAGATGTTTATATCTTTCGTTTTCTCCTTGCTTTTCGCTTCTCTTCTTTTCACATATGACATATGTCACATATGACATATGTCACATATGACATATGTCACATATGACATATGGCATGGGAATGTCTAAATAGACTTTTCATTGTTATTTTTAGTCAAATTGAGAGGTTGTGTTCCAGATAATCTAAATAAGTATAGAATTTAGAATGCATAAAAATTCACCTTGACAAGCTCTAAAAATCATGTTTCAGACCTAAAAAGTCACTACCAAAGAAGAAGAAAATACACCCACAATAAAAGACTATTTGAACGGAAACCAGGAGATATAAGAATTACATAAGGATTTCATGGAAAACATGATAAACAATTATTTTAAATATCAAAAACAATTGAATAGGCTGACACTTAGGACTATAGGCATTAATTTGTGATCAAGTTGTTTCATAACAAGCAAGTCTGTATCGCATGTTCCACAGTGAATATACTCAGTCAGTTATATAATTTGCAGCATTGGCGGTCTCCTTGAGTAAAGCAATGTAAAAAGGTTACTATAAATCATATCAAAGCAATTAGATAGCTATGGTCAAAGAGTCCTTAAATATCATTTGGAGATACTAGAGAAAGAAAATGTAAAGTTTAAAAAAAAATTCAAATGCAAAATATTTAGAGTAATGAATATTAAAAATGTTGTTAATGCTTCATTATACTTTTTTGGTGTTAATGCAAATTATGTAAATTTTAAGGCTAAAATATATTCCTCATTGGTTTGCCTTAAAGATGATATCTGTATAAGAGCCATATAAATAAAGCTCTTTTTTTGTTTTAGCAGAAATTCTGCACTCATTTTATGCCTCTATAACTAACATTGCACAGGATGTGCCACAGAATATATATAGCTCCAACTTCCCAGAGATGCTGTGCTTACTTCCTTGCTTTAATGACTATTTCACTTTCAAATGGATTTATTAACAGAAGTAAGTACACTCTAAACAGATGGTTGTCAGAAATCTGCTTACTTCAATAAAATAATTGAGAGTTAACAAACATTTGCAGCTTGGTGTGGTATAAAGCATCACTGCATTAAATTGCCATAAGGAATGAGGCACATAGAACATTTTATAAAGATAACTCATGTTTATGTAGTTTTGATTTCAGTAATATTAAATACATAAAATGCATGTGCAAATGACTAACTCGAAATTATAAATAATATTCATTAAATAACACCTATCATCTTCAAAGCTTACATAACTCTGCTGAAACCCCTGTAAAAATAGGATCAACTGCAGCCAAAATGGGGAGAGATTAATTGAAGTTTTTACTCTGAAAAATAATAAGCCGAAAGTCAGAATATTTATGATTGATTCCCTTAAAATGTTTTCTGCAAAGCTTGTGTATCATAAAATAAATAACCGGGATGATATCCAAAATCTCAACTAAAATAAAATAGTCAGATAATGTGCAGTATTAATCTGCTAAACCATATTAAAATATTGTGCAACTAGTAGCATACCATTGCAGGCTGTAAAGGTAAGATGTTACAAGGAAAGTAGAGCTGGACAAACAATATTTAAAAGAACAATGTTTAAAGTTAAAAATTTTGTTTTAAATACTAAAAAATATAAAGGATAGACTAAGAAAAATTTAAAAATTAGTGTGCTATTTCTTCTTTCAGGAATGAATAATATTTCATTTTTAACTGGGAAATATGTTGTCTAATTGTTGTGATTTATTCTGTTTATTTGCCTGAACACCAGTTTAGTCTACCACACAGTGATTAGACATATAGACAGATGATAGGTATGTGATATAGATATAGATATATAGATATGTATATATATTCACACATGTATATACACATATATATGTATATACACACAGTAAATTCACTTTTCAGTCAGCATTATCAATTCATTTTTTTTTTAAATTCTCTGTCTAGACTATCTTACTCAAGCTACATTAGACTGTAGTACTCATACAATGTCTTAAAAAAAATCAGGATAAGTTAACAGATAAGAGGAATATGTGGGAGCATCTTAAAACTAGATATTTGAGTCATAATCCATGAAATGTGTTTTACTGTAGTGAAAGTATAAAAATTATTCTACTAAAATTATACTCGAGAATTATTTTGTGTTTTATAATTTATATTGACAAACAGGTTTAAGTCCTTTAAAGTGTATCAGGAATTTAACTGATATTGTTAAAACAGAATTATTGGTTTGTCACCTCTGTGTTTTAAATAGACAGATCAAAGGAATACAACTAATTTGAAGAGCTGAAATTTCTGGTAGTGATGGATTTTAGTATTTATTCCAAAATATCAATAAGAGGATCTGGCCTTGAGAAGGTATGTTGAATGTCAAAATCAATCTGGTGTTTTTGTTGATTTTGTTTATGAAAGTTAGAAAAGGATTTCTTTCAAAGTAGCATTAAATAATTATAAATTCCAATTCTTTCTATAACTCATCTATGCTTTTAGTATTAATCATATATCTTGCATAGAAGGAATAAAAATCAAAGAAACTGAATAGGCTCACCATAGTTTATTTTCTGAGTAGAATTGGTAGAACAGCATTACTGTACCCCTGCCACAAGAGACAATGAAAGAAATTCTTTACCAGTGGAAGCTGTGCTAGTAACAGGATGACCATCATTTCCACATTTGTCTAGACTGATAATCACACAGTTAATATGATAATAATAATGAAAAATCTACAGCATGGAAAATAATTTATAAATCAAATATTAAAAATTCTATTTGGGATGCAAAGAAGTACATTTTTTCACATCCTTGGCTTAATTGGTAGGATCCTATTACAGGATAGGGACCTATTCTCTTCCCACAGAAACAGCTCTTTAATAATTTCTTCCTGTCTTTTTCAACTTCACTTTTGTGATTTTCAGTTTAACAAACTCAATTTTCATAGCTTTTTCCAAAGAGATGTTCTTAGTCCAATTACTTTATTTGAATGTCATATACATGATATCAATAACCTCAGATCTGCAGATGATACCACCCTTATGGCAGAAAGTGAAGAGGAACTAAAAAGCCTCTTGATGAAAGTGAAAGTGGAGAGTGAAAAGGTTGGCTTAAAGCTCAACATTCAGAAAACGAGGATCATGGCATCTGGTCCCATCACTACATGGGAAATAGATGGAGAAACAGTGTCATACTTTCTTTTTCTGGGCTCCAAAATCACTGCAGTTGGTGACTGCAGCCATGAAATTAAAAGACGCTTACTCCTTGGAAGAAAACTTATGACCAACCTAGATAGCATATTCAAAAGCAGAGACATCACTTTGCCAACAAAGTTTCACCTAGTCAAGGCTATGGTCTTTCCTATGGTCATGTATGGATGTGAGAGCTGGACTGTGAAGAAGGCTGAGCACTGAAGAATTGATGCTTTTGAACTGTGGTGTTGGAGAAGACTCTTGAGAGTCCCTTGGACTGCAAGGAGATCCAACCAGTCCATTCTGAAGGAGATCAGCCCCGGTATTTCTTTGGAAGGAATCATGCTAAAGCTGAAACTCCAGTATTTTGGCCACCTCATGCGAAGAGTTGACTCATTGGAGAAGACTCTGATGCTGGGGGGTGCGGGGGGGATTGGGGGCAGGAGGAGAAGGGGACAACAGAGGATGAGATGGCTGGATGGCATCACTTACTTGATGGATGTGAGTCTGAGTGACCTCCGAGATCTGGTGATGGATAGGGAGGCCTGGCGTGCTGCAGTTCATGGGGTCGCAAAGAGTCGGACACGACTGAGAGACTGATCTGATCTGATCTGATCTGATACATGATATGAAAACTTTTTCCTGTTAACTATTCAAGTTGAATAACTCTAGTTCTTCACAAGCTAAGTAACATAAAAAACAAAAAACTGAGGAGGAAATAATTTTAGTGAAGGAAAAAGAAAGCAAGAAGACCTGTGTCTCATCAAGTGCCAAAGATGGATGTTTTAAATACAACTCGGATTTGGCCATCAGGAGACAGAGTTTAAGGGTAAATGATGAAGATTAACCAAGAGAGGTCAAAGTGGTGAAGACATACAAATCATCTACTCCCCAAATGCCTGAGACTAGATGATCAAGAGATGAATGCATCAGTAACTAAAGGAATTGATGATTCCAAATTGAAAGGAAACAATACACTAAACTAAATAATTATTTTTTTCTTTATTCATTTTTTTTTTTTTTTTTGCTTGATCTTCTCTACTGCCATGTTGGTGCAATTTCCTGCAAGTTGTAACTGTTGGTTATAATTGTGTTTAATATATGTTAGGTTTTCAATAGGAATTGTAATAGTTTATTTTATTTTAATATAGGTTCTCCTTTTAATGAATAATATTGCACACATTTGTTGTTTTTATGAAATACAACTTTTTAATCTGAAAATAAAATTACTTCTGTTTCAGTTGTGAACAATCTGGCCTGCTTTTGAAAGAAAAGGACAAAACCAGAGTTAGAATACAATATTTAGATTGAGAAAGATTTAAAATATTTTCAAAATAAAATCATAATGTTTTTACATTAGAAATATATCTACCTTAATATTTTAGTAGTAGTAGTAGTAGTATAACTTAGCAATGGAATTTTCATAAACAACTGAAAACTGCAATTAATTTAAGTTCAAGAAAATAAATCTTGTAGTTACTTTTCATCATTCTCTATTTATGGGTAATAAAAGCAAACAAATCAAAATACTACTACTGCCAAATTAATATTTATATCATTGAAAGGTTTATTGTTTGCCTTCTTTAGACAAACTTGAAAATTCATCAGAATAAAGCAAAATAATTACCAGAACATAATACATACTTTTGAATACTTTGGACAGTCCATATATTAAAAAATAAAGATATATGCATTAAAATTCTGTCTGGGTATTAAAAGAATTATGTATAATTGAAACAATTTCATAAATATTTAAACATATAACAATTATTTTGGCAAAGACTATTTTAATTATTCAATATAACATTAATGTATATGAAACAGTTGACAATTTCAGTCATTTTGTATTAGTGCCAGTTAGTTTACCTATATAGTTTTCTTCCTTATATGCATTAGTTTTGTTGATCAAATTGCTATTTCATATCTTTTTTCCATCTATTATATTTTTTAAACTATTTTAAATAATTTTATTATTTGTATTTGGAATTTGGACATGAATCCTTAATATCACAATCTATATAATAGTTGATTTTAAGTTCACTATTCCTTCCAAGTCTTCTTGGAGTCTGTATTAAGATGCAGTAGTGTTAGTAGTAGTCAAATTTTTCTATTTTGTATGTCTAGCATTTTGTTAATATATTAGACAGTATGGAAGCTACTTATGTTGTACTCCTTTCAGAGGTATTGAGTACTGTTTTTGCATGCAGTCCTCTTACTGGTAGACCCCTTTGACCTTCCCAGCTATAGTTTTATGTTTTCTTCTATAGGTCTATTTCAGTTTTGTCTTAGTAATAGGTTACAATCTAGGGTGTGGCATTTACTTATTTGGTCTTTAGCTGTACAGTCTCACCTGAATACTTGATTGCAAAGCAAGTTATCTTCACTCTTCTCCCTGGAATTCCAGTCTCCATAGCATTAAATGGATCCTGGTATCTCTGTTAGCTAGTAACCCCACTAGTCTGCTTTTTCATACTATTCATGGGTTCTCAAGTTTGAGAGGACTGATGCTGAAGATGAAACTCTAATACTTTGACCACCTGATGTGAAGAACTGACTCACTGGAAAAGGCGTTGATACTGGGAAAGATTGAAGGTTGGAGGTGAGGTGGACAACAGAGGATGAGATAGTTGGATGGCATCACCAACTCGATGGACATGAGTCTGAGCAAGCTCCAGGAGTTGATGAAGGACAGTGAAGCCTGGTGTGCTTCAGTCCATGGTGTCTCAAAAAATCTGACACAACTGAGTGGCTGAACTGAACTAAAGTCATTAGTCTGAGTCATGACTGAAACATACAAAACTCAAGCTCTCATTTATGATATTATATAGAACTTAGACCAGACTTCCATCATTTTTACTCTAGAATTCCTCTAAAAATCTGTCTACAAAATTCCACTGGCCAAAGGCCAAGTGGATCAACACAAATGTGGGTGTCCCCTCACTGTTAAGGAAATTCCAAACAACAGGCTTTGACAGTTTTATTGACTCTAGAATTGAGAAAGAAGGCCTAACAGGGAGAACTTGGAGTAGAAAAGAATTTAGTACATCAGAAAGAAGAAAAGGGGCTTAAAGTCTCTCCTCCTTTCTCTCCCATTCTTTCCCTGTCCTCAAAAGCAGGCTTCATCAGGTGCAATTGAAGAAGACTTCTATCCAAGGCAGAAGAGATATTAATATAAACATGCTAAGGACTTAAGAATCAGAATATGTTAAGCATTTGCTAGGAGGGCCTAGAGGAGCTATCCCACTTTGAAGGTCAGGAGGGGCAGCGGTGAGGAGATACCCCTCATCCAAGGTAAGGAGCAGCGGCTGTGCTTTGCTGGAGCAGCCATAAAAAGACACCCCATGCCCAAGTTAACAGAAACCCAAGTAAGATGGTAGATGTTGCAAGAGAGCATCACAGCACAGACACACTAGTCAATCTAATCAAACTAGGACCACAGCCTTGTCTAACTCAATGAAACTAAGCCATGCTCCAGGGGCAACCCAAGACAGGCAGGTCATGGTGGAGAGGTCTGACAGAATGTGGTCCACTGGAGAAGGGAATGACAAACCACTTCAGTATTCTTACCTTGAAAACCCCATGAACAGTATGAAAAGGAAAAATGATAGGATACTGAAGAGAAACACCGCAGGTCAGTAGGGGCCCAATATGCTACTGGAGATCAGTGGAGAAATAACTCCGGAAATGATGAAGGAAGGAGCCAAAGCAAAAACAATACCCAGCTGTGGATGTGACTGGTAATAGAAGCAAGGTCCGATGCTGTAAAGAGCAATATTGCATAGGAACCTGGAATGTTAGGTCCATGAATCAAGGCAAATTGGAAGTGGTCAAACAAGAGATGGCAAGAGTGAATGTCGACATTCTAGGAATCAGCAAACTTAAATGGACTGGAATGGGAGAATTTAACTCAGATGACCATTATATCTACTACTGCGGGCAGGAATCCCTCAGAAGAAATGGAGTAGCCATTATGGTCAACAAAAGAGTCCGAAATGCAGTACTTGGATGCAATCTAAAAAAGGACAGAATGATCTCTGTGTGTTTCCAAGGCAAACCATTCAATATCACAGTAATCCAAGTCTATGCCCCAACCGGTAACACTGAAGAATCTGAAGTTGAATGGTTCTATGAAGACCTACAAGACCTTTTAGAACTAACACCCAAAACAGATGTCCTTTTCATTATAGGGGACTGGAATGCAAAAGTAGGAAGTCAAGAAACACCTGGAGTAACAGGCAAATGGCCTTGGAATACGGAATGAAGCAGGGAACAGACTAACAGAGTTTTGCCAAGAAAATGCACTGGTCATAGCAAACACCTTTTCCAACAACACAAGAGAAAACTCCATGCATGGACATCACCAGATGGTCAACACCGAAATCAGATTGATTATATTCTTTGCAGCCAAAGATGGAGAACTCTATACATCAACAAAAACAAGACCAGGAGCTGACTGTGACTCAGATCATGAACTCCTTATTACCAATTTCAGACTTAAATTGAAGAAAGTAGGGAAAACCACTAGACCTTTCAGATATGACCTAAATCAAATCCCTTATGATTATACAGTGGAAGTGAGAAATAGACGTAAGGGCCTAAATCTGATAGATAGATTGCCTGATGAACTATGGACTGAGATTCATGACATTGTACAGGAGACAGGGATCAAGATCATCCCCATGGAAAATAAATGCAAAAAAGCAAAATGGCTGTATGGGGAGGACTTACAAATAGCTGTGAAAAGAAGAGAGGCAAAAAGCAAAGGAGAAATGGATAGACATAAGCATGTGAATGCAGAGTTCCAAAGAATAACAAGAAGAGATAAGAAAGCCTTCCTCAGTGATCAGTGCAAAGAAATAGAGGTAAACAACAGAATGGGAAAGGCTAGAGATCTCTTCAAGAAAATCAGAGATACCAAAGGAACATTTCATGCAAAGATGGGCTCAATAAAGGACAGAAATGGTATGGACCTAACAGAAGCAGAAGATATTAAGAAGAGATGGCAAGAATACACAGAAGAACTGTACAAAAAAGATCTTCATGACCCAGATAATCACGATGGTGTTATCACTGGAGCCAGATGATAACACCGGATGGTGTTAACAGCCAGATGATAACAGCCAGATGGTGATAACACCTAGAGCCAGACATCCTGGAATGTGAAGTCACCTGGGCCTTAGAAAACATCACTACCAACAAAGCTAGTGGAAGTGATGGGATTCCAGTAGAGCTATTTCAAGTCCTGAAAGATGATGCTGTGAAAGCGCTGCACTCAATATGCCATCGAATTTGGAAAACTCAGCAGTGGCCACAGGACTGGAACAGGACAGTTTTCATTTCAATCCCAAAGAAAGGCAATGCCAAAGAATGTTCAAACTATCGCACAATAGCACTCATCTCATACACTAGTAAAATAATGCTCAAAATTCTCCAAGCCAAGCTTCAGCAATACATGAACCATTTTAGGAAAGGCTGAGGAACCAGAGATCAAATTGCCAATATCCACTGGATCATCAGAAAAACAAGAGAATTCCAGAAAAACATCTATTTCTGCTTTATTGACTATGCGAAATTCTTTGACTGTGTGGATCACAATAAACTGTGGAAAATTCTGAAAGAGATGGGAATACCAGACCACCTGAACTGCTTCTTGAGAAATCTGCATGCAGTTCAGGAAGTAACAGTTAGAACTGGACATGGAACAACAGACTGGTTCCAAATAGGAAAAGGAGTACATCAAGGCTGTATATTGTCACCCTGCTTATTTAACTTATATGCAGAGTACATCATGAGAAACGCTGGACTGGAAGAAGCACAAGTTGGAATCAAGATTGCTGGGAGAAATCTCAATAAGCTCAGATATGCAGATGACACCACCCTTATGGCAGAAAGTGAAGAGGAACTAAAAAACTTCTTGATGAAAGTGAAAGTGGAGAGTGAAAAAGTTGGCTTAAAGCTCAACATTCAGAAAACGAAGATCATGGCATCTGGTCACATCACTTCTTGGGAAATAGATGGAGAAACAGTGGAAACAGTGTCAGACTTTATTTTGGGGGCTCCAAAATCACTGCCAATGGTAACTGCAGCCATGAAATTAAAAGACACTTACTCCTTGGAAGGAAAGTTATGATCAACCGAGATAGCATATTCAAAAGCAGAGACATTATTTTGCCAACAAAGTTTCGTCTACTCAAGGCTATGGTCTTTCCTGTGGTCATGTATGGATGTGAGAGTTGGACTGTAAAGAAGGCTGAGCACTGAAGAATTGATGCTTTTTTTTTTTTTTTTGAGATAATCATATGGTTTTTATTTTTATTTTTTTTTGATCAAGAATCTCTTTTATTGATTATCAGAAACATTACAAACATCTAGTATGAACAAATTGTAACATGATAGTGTTTAGTTTGAACAATTAATACATTTCAGATATAATATTATACATATTTCAATGCTATTCTCCCCAATCATCTCACCCTCTCCTGGTCCCAGAGTCCAAAAGTCTGGTCTATACATCAGTGTCTCTTTTGTTGTCTCGTAAATAGGGTTATTTTTTACCATCTTTCTAAATTCCATATATATGCGTTAGTATACTGTATTTGTGTTTTTGTTTCTGGCTTACTTCATTCTGTATAATAGGCTCCAGTTCCATCCACCTCCTTAGAACTGATTCAAATGTATTCTTTTTAATGGCTGAGTAATATTCCATTGTGTATATGTACCACAGCTTGCTTATCCATTCATCTGTGGATGGACATCTAGGTTGCTTCCACGTTCTGGCTATTGCAAACAGTGCTGCTATGAACATTGGGGTACAGGTGTCTCTTTCAATTCTGGTTTTCTCAGTGTATATGCCCAGCAGTGGGATTGCTGGATCATAAGGCAGTTCTATTCGCAGTTTTTTGAGGAATCTCCATACTGTTCTCCAAAGTGGCTGTACTAGTTTGCATTCCCACCAACAGTGCAAGAGGGTTCCCTTCTCTCCGCACCCTCTCCAGCATTTATTGCTTGTGGACTTTTGGATAGCAGCCATTCTGATTGGCGTGAAATGGTATCTCATAGTGGTTTTGATTTGCATTTCTCTGATAATGAGTGATGTTGAGCATCTTTTCATGTGTTTGTTAGCCATCTGTATGTCTTCTTTGGAGAAATGTCTATTGAGTTCTTTGGCCCATTTTTTGATTGGGTCATTTATTTTTCTGGAATTGAGCTGTAGAAGTTGCTTGTATATTTTTGAGATTAGTTGTTTGTCAGTTGCTTCATTTGCTATTATTTTCTCCCATTCTGAAGGCTGTCTTTTCACCTTGCTTATAGTTTCCTTTGTTGTGCAAAAGCTTTTAAGTTTGATTAGGTCCCATTTGTTCATTTTTTATTTTATTTCCAATATTTTGGGAGGTGGGTCATAGAGGATCCTGCTGTGATGTAAGTCAGAGAGTGTTTTGCCTATGTTTTCCTCTAGGAGTTTTATGGTTTCTGGTCTTACATTTAGCTCTTTAATCCATTTTGAGTTTATTTTTGTGTATGGTGTTAGAAAGTGTTCTAGTTTCATTCATATTGAGGGGTCTTGTTTTTGTATCCATTCAGCCAGTCTCTGTCTTTTGGTTGGGGCATTCAACCCATTTACATTTAAGGTAATTAATGATAAATATGATCCCGTTGCCATTTACTTTGTTGTTTTGGGTTTGAATTTATATATCCTTTTTGTGTTTCCTGTCTAGAGAATGTCCTTTAGTATTTGTTGGAGAGCTGGTTTGGTGGTGCTGAATTCTCTCAGCTTTTGCTTGTCTGTAAAGATTTTGATTTCTCCTTCATATTTGAATGAGATCCTTGCTGGGTACAATAATCTGGGCTGTAGGTTCTTTTCTTTCATCACTTTAAGTATGTCTTGCCATTCCCTCCTGGCTTGGATAGTTTCTATTGAAAGATCAGCTGTTATCCTTATGGGAATTCCCTTGTGTGTTATTTGTTGTTTTTCCCTTGCTGCTTTTAATATTTGTTCTTTGTGTTTGATCTTTGTTAATTTGATTAATATGTGTCTTGGGGTGTTTCGTCTTGGGTTTATCCTATTTGGGACTCTCTGGGTTTCTTGGACTTGAGTGATTATTTCCTTCCCCATTTTAGGGAAGTTTTCAACTATTATCTCCTCTAGTATCTTCTCATGGTCTTTCTTTTTGTCTTCTTCTTCTGGGACTCCTATGATTCGAATATTGTAACGTTTAATATTGTCCTGGAGGTCTCTGAGATTGTCCTCATTTCTTTTAATTCGTTTTTCTTTTTTCTCCTCTGATTCCTTTAATTCTGCCATTCTATCTTCTAATTCGCTAATTCTATCTTCTGCCTCTGTTATTCTACTATTTGTTGCCTCCAGAGTGTTTTGGATCTCATTTATTGCATTATTCATTATATGTTGACTCTTTTTTATTTCTTCTAGGTCATTGTTAAATCTTTCTTGCATCTTCTCAATGCTTTTCTCCAGACTATTTATCCATGATTCCATTTTGCTTTCCAGATTTTGGATTAATTTCACTATCATTATTCGGAATTCTTTATCAGGTAGGTTCGCTATTTCTTCCTCTTTTGTTTGGTTTCGTGGGCTTTTATCCTGTTCCTTTACCTACTGGGAATTCTTCTGTCTTTTCATCTTGTTTAAATTGCTAAGTTTGGGGCGTCTTTACTGTATTCTGGTAGTCTGTGGAGTTCTCTTTATTGTGGCGTTTCTGCACTATATGTGGGTTTGTACCGGTGGCTTGTCGAGGTTTCTTGTTTATGGAAGCTTGTATCGGTGTTCTGGTGGGTGGAGCTGGATTTCTTTTCTCTGGGGTGCAGTGGAGTGTCTAGTAGTGAGTTATGAGATGTCTATGCTTTTGAGGTCGCTTTGTGTAGCCTGTGTATTGGAGCTCAGGCTGTGTTCTTGTTTTTCTGGAGAATTTGCTTGGTATGTCTTGTTGTGGAACTTGCTGGTCTTTGTGTGATGCTTGGTTTCAGAGTAGGTATGGAGGCTTTTAATGAGCTCCTGTCAATTAGTGTTTCGTGGGATCAGGGTATGGACTTAAGCCTCCTGGTTCCGGTTATTGGTCTTATTTTTACAGTAGTCTCAAAAACTTCTTCTTCTATAATGCATTCCCCAACTGGACTGCTCAGAGATGTTCATGGAATTATACATAGAAGGAAAAAGGGAGGAAGGAGACAGAGGTGGTCAGGAGGATAAAAGGAGGGAGTGTGAAGGAGAGAGACAGATCTAGTCAGTAATCAGTAAAGAAAAGAAAAAAGGAAAGGAAAAAAGCAAAGGACAAAAAGGAAAAAAAAAAAAAAAAAAAAACAAAACAGGGTCGCAAAAGTTATATCTAAACGTGGAGATTAAAGAAGTACTAGAGGATAAAAAAAATAATAATAAAAAAAAAAAAGAAACAAAACAAACAACAACAACAAAATAAAATTAAAAGGGAAAAAAAAAATTTTGTTTTCCTTTTTCCAATTAAAAAATAATAAAAATTTAAAAAATATATATATATTAAAAAAAAAAAAAGAAAAAAAAAAGGAAATAATGATGGTAAAAATAGTAACAATATATATAAGAGTTTCTCTATTATTGTTGTGAGTTCAGTTCATTTTCAGCTAGTTCCTTGTTCCGGCTTAAATTTCTCAAGATCTATAGGCCCCTTTCTCTGTGGTTGGTCTGTATAGTTCTTTGTTCTGTGCACGGTTCGGCGGTGTTCTGGGCCAAGGCCCGCCACTCGTGTGGTCGGCGCTGCACAATCTGGATTGCCGGCCCAAACTACTCCAGTTAGGCAGCACTCCAGACAATCAGGCGAACGAAGTCTGCGCTGAGGCCCGCAGAGGGGGAGGGGGTCGGCGACGGGAATGGCGGGCGGGCGGGTGGGGGAGGGGATGGGGTGGCCCTCGTGGGAGCCGCCGGCACAGCGGGCGGGGGCACGCCTGCGCGGGAGTGGCCGGCGGGGGAGCGTCCAGTGGGGGAGAGTCCCGCGGGGGAGGCGTCCCTCTGGGGAGCGCCGGCAGCGGAGCGTCCCGCGTGGGAACGGCCAAGGCGTCTCCCTGCCATGCCCCGGCTCCCCAGTGGCAGATGCGGGCGTTTGCAGCGGTGCTTTTCTGCTGCGGAAGTTACCGCAGGGCCCGCAGTCTGTGGGTTCTAATTGCTCAACTGTTCTCCTCCCTGTTATGATAGTCTCCGTGTTTCCCAGGTTCGGCGCAGATTCCGCAGGGAGAGTGTTTCCTGGTGTTTGGAAACTTCTCTTTTTAAGACTCCCTTCCCCGGACAGAGGTCCGCCCCTCCCTCTTTGTCTCTCTCTGGCTTCTATATTCTTTCCTACCTCCTTTAGAAGGCAGTGAGTTGCTTTTCTGGGTGTCCGACGTCCTCCGCCAGCACTCCGAAGCTGTTTGTGGTATTTACTCGGCGCCCAGATGTCCCATTGATGAATTTGTGGAGGAGAAAGCGTATTCCCCGTCCTAATCCTTCGCCATCTTAACCGGAAGTCCCAGAATTGATGCTTTTGAAGTCTGGTGTTGGAGAAGACTCTTGAGAGTGCCTTGGACAGCAAGGAGATCCAACCAGTTTATTCTAAAGATCAGTCCTGGGTGTTCTTTGCAAGGAATGATCCTGAAGCTGAAACTTCGTTACTTTGGCCACCTCATGCGAAGAGTTGAGCCATTGGAAAAGACTCTGATGCTGTGAGGGATTGGGGGCAGGAGGAGAAGGGGACGACAGAGGATGAGATGGCTGGATGGCATCACTGACTCAATGGACGTGAGGCTGAGTGAACTCTGGTAGTTGGTGATGGACAGTGAGGCCTGGTGTGCTGTGATTCATGGGGTCACGGAGTCACACACGACTGAGCGACTGAACTGAACTGAACTGAGGCCAGAATTGCCTGAGTCCTTGACTGAGACTTCCTTCAGAGGCTGCAGTGCATTGGCTCTAGCCTTTGTCTGGGGTCAAGAAGGCAGAATTCCCCCATGAGATCTTCTAGGTAAAGTCTTTATCATTGACTATAATCAGGCCTGAAAAACCACACACAGATTTCTAACGAGGAATTGAGTATCTCCATGTCATAAGGACATGAGATCCAATCAGGAATAGCTCATCATGTTCAAATGTCGTTCAACATTTAAATGCAAAAATATTGAATAAACCAAAGAAATAGAAAGTCATTAGAACATTTCAGCAATAAATCTTATAGATGAAAACCGCTGATAAATATTAAACTAATGTGTGTTTGGAAATACCAACAGTGTGATGGAACTTATGGTTCTGAAGGACTCCAAGGGTTAAGACCTTCCTGGATCACTAGGATCACTAGTCCTATTACTTTGAGAGGAAGAGAGAACCCTTCAGTTTTTAGAGTCTTTTGTCCAAACTCAGTCTTCCAATGCTCTTGAGAATCCCCCATTATTAACACAGTGTCTATTACATAGTCTTAAAGAAGGAGAGGGGCTCAAAAAGCCCTATCTTGTTGTGTACAATCAGTAAAGTATTCTATGAAAGTGAAGTGTTAGTCATTCAGTTGTGACCAACTCTTTGCAGCCCCAAGGACTGTAGCCCACCAGGCTTCTCTGTCCACAGAATTCTCCAGGCAAGAATACTGGAGCGTGTAGCCATTCCCTTCTCAAGTGGCTCTTTCCAACCCAGGAATCAAACCTGGGTATCTCACACTGCAGGCAGATTCTTAACCATCTGATCCACCAGGGAAGCCCAAAGTATACTTTAATCAGCCAATAAATATAAATAAAGGGTGAAACTTTAAGAAGAACATGATATATACATCAGTTCAGTTCAGTCGCTCAGTCGTGTCCAACTCTGCCACCCCATGAATCGCAGTACGCCAGGCTTCCCTGTCCATCACCAACACCCAGAGTTCACTCAGCCTCACTTCCATGGAGTCAGTGATGCCATCCAGCCATCTCATCCTCTGTCATCCCCTTCTTCTCCTGCCCCCAATCCCTCCCAGCATCAGAGTCTTTTCCCAATGAGTGAACTCTTCGCATGAGGTGGCCAAAGTACTGGAGTTTCAGCTTTAGCATCATTCTTTCCAAAGAAATCCCAGGGCAGATCTCCTTCAGAATGGACTGGTTGGATCTCCTTGCAGTCCAAGAGACTTTCAAGAGTCTTCTCCAACACCACAATTCAAACAGAATTTGCCAAATAATATTTATTAATCTCAATGTTTATTTTAACTTGTCTTCACATATCTTTTAACATATTTTGACATGTCTTTACCTATAGTCTTTGATAATTGTCTGTCCTGGTGTTGGTTCTTAATTTTACTCTCTCAAATAGTGAGCTAGACTTAGTATTATTGATATACTTCTAATGAATATGGTGTGAAAAAAGTATATATTTGCAAAGTATTGTGTGGAAAGGGAAAAATAGTTATCTGACAGACACAATCTTAGTATTACTCAGTGTTAACATCACTAGTAAAATTCACATTCTTGTGTTCCAAATTATATAGTTTAATGAGAAGGGCACTTCCCTTGTATAGAATTCAGAAAGATCTATAACCTGAGTCTAGTCATGAGAAGACATCTGAAAAATCCAAATATAAAGAATTCTATAAAATATCCAACCAGTACTATTCAAAAGAGTGAAGGTCATGAAAAACAATGAAAGCCTAAGAAATTATCATAGTGGAGGATACTAAGGGGATATGGGAATTAAATATAATATTATATTCTGGATTAAATATTATTTTAGAAAGAAATGACATTGAAGGAAATTCTGGTGAAATCCAAATAAAGTCTACTGTTTATTAATGTTATTATACTAATGTCAGTTTATTAGTTTGGTAATTGCCAAAGGATAACATGGCTAGATAGCATCTCTGACTCAATGGACATGAATTTGAACAAACTCCAGGAGACAGTGGAGGACAGAGAAGCCTGCTGTGCCATAGTTCATGAGGGTGCAAAGAGTCGAACACCACTTAGCCACCGAACAACAACAAGTGTAACGTGGTTATGTACATTAAGGAAGACTGGTAAAGCATGAGTGTATATGCTAAGCTGCCTCAGTCTTGTCCAACTCTTTGCTACCCTGTGGGCTATATGATAGTCCACCAGGCTCTTCTCTCCATGGGATTCTCCAGGCAAGAATAATGGAGTGGGTTGCCATGCCTTCCTCCAAGGGATTTTCCCAACTTAGGGGTCGAACCCATATCTCTTATGTTTCCTACATTGACAGGCAGATTCTTTAGCAAGCGTATATAGTAATTTGCTGCAGGCCTTGGCAAACACAGAAATTTGTACCACTTAATCCCATAAGCACACTATCCTGCCCCTTGTCCCTTTCCTTCTGCACTGGTGTTCATTAGTCTGCTATCTATATCTGTGAGTCTATGTCTGTTTTGTTATACGCAGTAATTTGTTTCATTTTTTAGATGATAACATGCAGAATTTGTCTTTCTCTCATTTATTTCTCTAAGCATAATACTCTCTATGTACAACCATGGTGTTGCAAATGGTAGAATTTTGTTCTTTTAATTTATCTAATAAGTTGCAATATTGAGTATATTTTCATATGCCTGTTATTCCTGATATATTTTTTAAACAAAAGTACTCATTATTAGCAGTTACAACAAACATTCAATAGAGAATCTAGAAACAGAAGAAAACAACAGAATGGGAAAGACTGAGGAACTATTCAAGAAAATCAGAGATATCAAAGGAAGATTTCATGCAAAAATGGGCTCGATAAAGGACAGAGATGGTATGGACCTAACGGAAGCAGAAGATATTAAGAAGAGGTGGCAAGAATACACAGAAGAACTGTACAAAAAAGAGCTTCATGACCCAGATAATCATGATGGTGTGATCACTGACCTAGAGCTGGACATCCTGGAATGTGAAGTCAAGTGGGCCTTAGAAAGCATCACTACGAACAAAGCTAGTGGAGGTGATGGAATTCCAGTGGAGCTATTCCAAATCCTGAAAGATGATGCTGTGAAAGTGCTGCACTCAATATGCCAGCAAATTTGGAAAACTCAGCAGTGGCCACAAGATTGGAAAAGGTCAGTTTTCATCCCAATCCCAAAGAAAGGCAATGCCAAAGAGTGATCAAACTACTGCACAATTGCACTCATCTCACATACTAATAAAGTAATGCTCAAAATTCTCCAAGCCAGGCTTCAGCAAAATGTGAAGCATGAACTTCCTGATGTTCAGGGTGGATTTAGAAAAGGCAGAGGAACCAGAGATCAAATTGGCAACCTCGGCTGGATCATGGAGAAAGCAAGAGACTTCCAGAAAAAATATCTATTTCTGCTTTATTGACTATGCCAAAGCCTTTGACAGTGTGGATCACAATAAACTGCTGAAAATTCTGAAAGAGATGGGAATACCAGACCACCTGATCTGTCTCTTGAGAAATCTGTATTCAGGTCAGGAAGCAACAGTTAGAACTGGTCATGGAACAACAGACTGGTTCCAAATAGGAAAAGGAGTATGTCAAGGCTGTATATTGTTACCATGTTTATTTAACTTATATGCAGAGTACATCATGAGAAATGCTGGACTGGAGGAAACACAAGCTGGAATCAAGACTGGCGGGAGAAATATCAATAACCTCAGATATGCAGATGACACCACCCTTATGGCAGAAAGTGAAGAGGAACTCAAAAGCCTCTTGATGAGAGTGAAAGTGGAGAGTGAGAAGGTTGGCTTAAAGCTCAACATTCAGAAAACGAAGATCATGGCATCTGGTCCCATTACTACATGGGAAATAGAGGGAGAAACAGTGGAAACAGTGTCAGACTTTATTTTTCTGGGCTCCAAAATCACTGCAGATGCTGACTGCAGCCATGAAATTAAAAGACACTTGCTCCTTGGAAGGAAAGTTATGACCAACCTAGATAGCATATTCAAAAGCAGAGACATCACTTTGCCAACAAAGGTTCGCCTAGTCAAGGCTATGGTCTTTCCTGTGGTCATGTATGGATGTGAGAGCTGGACTGTGAAGAAGGCTGAGCGCTGAAGAAGTGATGCTTTTGAACTGTGGTGTTGGAGAAGACTCTTGAGAGTCCCTTGGACTGCAAGGAGATCCAACCAGTCCATTCTGAAGGAGATCAGCCCCGGTATTTCTTTGGAAGGAATGATGCTAAAGCTGAAACTCCAGTATTTTGGCCACCTCATGCGAAGAGTTGACTCATTGGAGAAGACTCTGATGCTGGGAGGGATTGAGGGCAGGAGGAGAAGGGGACGACAGAGGATGAGATGGCTGGATGGCATCACTGACTCGACGAATGTGAGTCTGAGTGACCTCCAAGAGCTGGTGATTGATATGGAGGTTGGCGTGCTGCAGTTCATGGGGTCGCAAAGAGTCGGAAACGACTGAGCGACTGATCTGATCTGACCTGAAGGGAAAGTATTCAGAAGTTGCCTTCCCATTATTTAATAGATGGGTGTAAATTGGAACCTGGAAAAATGAGGAGTCTTGTCCTTCTAGAGTCCAAAATAGAGGGAAATGTAAACCTAAATATCATAAAACCTAAACAATCTTTATTTTTTTAGCATTTAATTTATTTAATATTTTTATTGAAGGATAATTGCTATACAGAATTTTTATGTATTCTGTCAAATCTAAACATGAATCAGCCATAGATATACATATATCCCCTCCCTTTTGTACATCCCTCCACATCTTCCTCCCCATCCCATGCCTCTATGTTGAAACAGAGCCTCTGTTTGAGTTTTCTGAGCCATAGAGCAAATTCCCGTAGGCTATCTATTTTACACATGGTAATGTAAGTTTCCATGTTACTCTTTCCATACATCTCACCCTCTCCCCATATCCCTAAATCTGTTATCTATGTCTGTTTCTCCATTGCTGCCCTATAAATAAATTCTTCAGTACCATTTTTCTACATTCCATATATATGTGTAAGAATATGATATCAATCTTTATCTAACTTCACTCTGTATAATAGGCTCCAGGTTCAATCACCTCATTTTTTACTAATTCAATTGAGTTCCTTTTGATGGCTGAAAAATATTCCATTTTCTATATGAACCACAGCTACTTTGTCCATTCATCTGTCCGTGGACATCTAGGTTGTTTCAATGTTCTAGTTATCCTAAATAGTGCTGCAATAAACAATTGGGTACATGTGTCTTTTTAAATTTTTATTTCCTCAGGGTATAT
Source organism: Tragelaphus eurycerus (assembly GCA_935064755.1). Classification (NCBI taxonomy): domain Eukaryota; kingdom Metazoa; phylum Chordata; class Mammalia; order Artiodactyla; family Bovidae; genus Tragelaphus; species Tragelaphus eurycerus. The sequence continues at coordinate 46,013,574 of CAKXYN010000007.1, read as the reverse complement.
GCCTAGGAGTAGGATTGCTGGGTCATATGGTGGGGTTTTTATCCCCTAGTTTTTTTTTTTTTTTTTTTTAACAAATCTCCTATTCTCTTACATAGAGGTTGTATCTATTTACATTTCCACCAACAGTGCAAGAGTGTTCCCTTTACTCCACATCCTCTCCAGCATTTATTGTTCATAGACTTTTTGATGATGGCCATTCTGACTGGTGTGAGGTCATATATCTTTGTAGTTTTAATTTGTATTTTTCTAATAATGAGCAATGTTGAGCATATTTTCATGTGTTTGGTAACTATCTGTATGTTTTCTTTGGATAAATATTTGTTTAGGTCTTTTTCCCACTTTTTGATTGGGTTGTTTGTTTTTCTAATATTGAGTTGTATAAGCTGCTTGTATATTTTGGAAATTAATCCTTTATCAGCTGTTTCATTAGCTATTATTGTCTCCCATTCTGAGGGTTTTTATTTTCACCTTACTTATAGTTTCCTTTGCTATTCAAAATATTTTAAGTTTAATCAGGTCCAATTGTTTACTTTTGTTTTTATTTCCATTACTCTAGGATGTGGTTCATAGAGGATCTTGCTTTGATTTATGTCATTGAGTGTTCTGCCTACATTTTCCTCTAAGAGTTTAATAGTTTCTGGTCTTACATTTAGGTCTTTAATCCATTTTGAGTTTGTCTTTGTGTATGGTGTTAGAAAGTGTTCTAATTTCATTCTTTTACATGTAGCTGTCTCGTTTTCTAACACCATTTATTGAAGAGGCAGTCTTTCCCCCATTGTATATTCTTGCCTTCTTTGTCAAAAATAAGGTATCCAAAAGTTCATGGATTTATTTCTAGGCTTTCTATCTTGTTCTACTGGTCTATATCTCTGTTTTGGGGCCGGTACCATACTATCTTAATGATTGTAGCTTTGTAGTATTACCTGAAGTCAGGAAGTTTCATTCCTCAGTTCCATTCTTTCTCAAGACTGCTTTGGCTGTTTGGGGTCTTTTGTGTTTCCATATGAACTGTGAAATTTTTTATTTTAGTTCTGTGAAAAATGTAATTGGCAATTTGATAGGAATAGCATTGAATCAGTAGATTGTGTTTGGTAATACAGTCATTTTCACAATATTGATTCTTCCTACTTAGAAATATTGAATATCTCTCCATCTGTTTATGTTGTCCTGATTTCTTTCTTTAGTGTTTTATAACTTTCTGTATACAGTTCTTTTGTCTCCTTAGGTAAATTTATTCCTAGATATTTAATTCTTTTTGTTGCAATGGTGAGTGGGATTGATTTCTTAATTTCTCTTTCTGATTTTTCATTGTTAGTATATAGAAATGCAAGTGATTTTTGTGTATCGATTTTGTATCCTGCAGCTCTGCTAAATTCACTGATTAGCTCTAGTAATTTTCTGATACTATCATTAGGGTTTTCTATGTACAGTATCATATAATCTGCCAATAGTAAAAGCTTTATTTCTTCTTTCCCAATATAGACTCCTTTTATTTCTTTTTATTCTCTGACAGCTATAATTGCTTTCTATTTCTTCCTGTTTGAGTATTAGAAGATTGAACTTTTCTAAGAATCTGTCAATTTCTTCCAGGTTACCCATTTTATTGCCATATAGTTGTTCACAAAAGTATCTTATAATCCTTTGTATTTCTGCATTGTCTGCTGGAAACTCTCCTTTTTCATTTTTAATTTTGTTGATTTGATTCTTCTTTCTTGTTTCTTCCATTTATTTTTTCATTTATTTCTGCTGGGTTCCTTATGATTTCTTTCCTTCTACTAATTTGGGTTTTTAGTTCTTTGTTTTCCAGTTGCTTTTGGTGTAAAGTTAGGTTGTCTATCTGATGTTTTTCTTGTTTCTTGAAGTAGGATTGTATTGCTATAAACTTCCCTCTTTGGACTGCTTTTGCTGCATCCCATAGGTTTTGAGTTGTCATGTTTTCATTGCAATTTGTTTCTAGATTTTTTTTTATTTCCCTTTTGATTTCTTTAGTAACCTGTTGGTTATTTATAAACATATTGTTTAATCTCCATGTGTTTGCATTTCTTATAGTCCCCTCCTCCTTGTAATTGATATCTATTCTCACAGCCTTGTGGTCAAATAAGCTGCTTGATATGATTTCAATTTTCTTAAATTTACTGAGGTTTGATTTGTGGCCCAAGACGTGGTCTATCCTGGAGAATGTTCCATGTTCCATTGAGAATGAGAGAGTCAGTTTCTAGGCAGGTTGATAAGATGTTAAGGGGTCCCCGAGGAGAGGGGTCTGGGGTTCTTGAGGAGGAGATAGGGGTCTGGAATTCTCAAGGAGGAGGAAAGACCAAACGTCTCTCTCTCTCTCTCTCTCCATTCCTTAGTCTTAGTCACATCAGATCAGATCAGATCAGTTGCTCAGTCGTGTCTGACTCTTTGCGATCCCATGAACTGCAGCACGCCAGGCATCCCTGTCCATCACCAACTCCCGGAGGTCACTCAGACTCACATTCATCGAGTAAGTGATGCCATCCAGCCATCTCATCCTCTGTCGTCCCCTTCTTCTCTTGCCCCCAATCCCTCCCAGCATCAGAGTCTTCTCCAATGAGTCAACTCTTCGCATGAGGTGGCCAAAATACTGGAGTTTCAGCTTTAGCATCATTCCTTCCAAAGAAATACCGGGGCTGATCTCCTTCAGAATGGACTGGTTGGATCTCCTTGCAGTCCAAGGGACTCTCAAGAGTCTTCTCCAACACCACAGTTCAAAAGCATCACTTCTTCAGCGCTCAGCCTTCTTCACAGTCCAGCTCTCACATCCATACATGACCACAGGAAAGACCATAGCCTTGACTAGGCGAACCTTTGTTGGCAAAGTGATGTCTCTGCTTTTGAATATGCTGTCTAGGTTGGTCATAACTTTCCTTCCAAGGAGTAAGTGTCTTTTAATTTCATGGCTGCAGTCACCATCTGCAGTGATTTTGAAGCCCAGAAAAATAGTCTGACACCGTTTCCACTGTTTCTCCCTCTATTTCCCATGTAGTGATGGGACCAGATGCCATGATCTTCGTTTTCTGAATGTTGAGCTTTAAGCCAACCTTTTCACTCTCCATTTTCACTTTCATCAAGAGGCTTTTTAGTTCATAAACCGTGTTTTTTTTTTTTTTTCCTTTAAGCTCAAAGCTGATGATTATACAACAAACAACTCAGTTTGAACTCTGCTAATGATTGCCTAGTGGCTCAGATGGTAAAGCATATGCCCACAATGTGACTTGGGTTCAATCCCTGGGTCAGGAAGATTCCCTGGAGAAGGAAATGGCAACCCACTCCAGTACTCTTGCTTAGAAAATTCCATGGATGGAAGAGCCTGGTGGGCTACAGTCCATGGGGTCTCAAAGAGTTGGACACGACTGAGCGACTTCATGTCACATCACATCGAGAATTATGTAACAGGATTATATGGATCCTGCTTGAGTACAGTTTGTTCTTCCTGAAAACATTCTGGACAGTCCTTTTATCTTAAACTATACATTATAAAAGTGAGTCTAGTAATATCTTCACAGATTTGATACATTCTTTTGATTTATTGTAATAACTAATTTAAAAATTATATAACTCCCTTGCTAACACTAGCGAGGTTGAGGGGGGTGCACTGTCCATCCCCTCTGATGTCTATGTCAGAAGCTTTCTCTGTACCTTTTCTTACTTTAATAAAACTCTGCTACATAAAAGTTGTTGAGTGATTAAGCCTGCTCCCTGGTCCTGAAGCTAAATCTTCTTCAGAAATCACAAATCTGACATTGTTCACCATAAGTTATTATTTTGGGGGCTCGTCCAGGATCTTCAGGACAAGGTAAGAACTCTGAGAGCTCTAGCCTTCCTGCTGTCTCAGTATGCACATTTTCTACTTTACTTACTCTACTGGTGTGCTTGTGTGCATGAATGGCACACCATGCATGAAGCAAGTGATAAGTTCTGCTCTGTGGTTTTGCATTACCTCATAATAACTGAAGGCAGCCCCAAAAGGCGAACCTTATTGAGGGTTTATACCTACCAGCCAATGCCAAGAGATAGCCAAGGTCCCTTCAAAGGAAGCAGCCCGAGATGTAAAGAATGCAGGTCGAACTTTCCTTTCTCAGTCATCTTTTCCTGGTCTCTTTGACCATTTAGTAATTGTGTTGGGTAATTAGAACTGCTAACATAATTTGTCAGATCATAGACTTCCATGGAACTTGTGATCAATGCTCTTACTATGTACTTTTACTAGACCCCAAGTATGGAAGCTCCTAGCCTTGCTAGGTGCCAAAAGTTACAAGAGCACATTTGGAAATCAGGCGGAACTCTAGCTTCAAGAATGTCTCTCAGGCTAGAGGTTATTTTTTTGGCTGTCTGACTCAGGGGTCAGCCAGCGAAATGAAAGTGTCTTTTTCATGGCTGTGCCTCCTGTCTATATGGAGAGAAGCACTGCTGGTGACCGTGAGGTTTTTGAGGACACAGATCGGGAATTGCAGGATGTGGTCAGAATGAAAGTAATACGGGCTTCTTTTGGTAGTACTAGGTCTTAAAGGACCAGAGTAGGCTCTCTGATGGCTTTTGTCTCAATTCCTTAGCTATTTCTTTCTTTGGAATCTGTGGAAATGGATTGGAAGGATTGTTCCTAGTAGCTTGAGGACGAAAATCACTTTTGCCTCACTAGCCAAACCTCCACCACCTCTTTTGCTATACTGATGTGACAATGACTCTCCGCTTCTACTGAGGTCAAGACTGTACTCAGCAATGTGCATAGGCACACTTGAGATGGATGCTTCCCCTAGTAGTACTATCTTGGGAAAAATTCCAGGAAAGCTACTCTGTTATACTCAGGGTAGCATCAGAGAAAAGGGCAAATCAAACAAAGGTGTTGATGGTATGGAACTAAATCCATCTGGGATGCCATCAGATCTACACCTGGTGAATCTCCATCCCAGTTTGGTGGTAGAACCAGGAGGGACAAATAAGATGCCTGCATCAGTAAGGGACAGAATAAGTCTGATCAGAGAAGGGAAGCTTCAGTGAAAAGTCTGTCTACGCCACCATCTAGAGCAGGGAGGGATGCCTCCAGTGGAAAGAAGCCACAGCTGTGGATGCCACTTTTTCTCTCCTACAAATGGAAGCTAGCAGTTCCAAAACCACTCCTTTAAAATGTAATTGTTATAAATTTATTAAAATGTATTTATTATAAGGAAAAAAAAGAAGAAGAAGCTGGGACAAGTTTGATCTCCAGAGTTTAAAAAGACATGCTTGATCTTCTTTTGTAATACTGAATGGCCACAGTAGGCTTTGAAAGATCTGTTGAAGGATCTCATTTATTACTGTTTTACAACTAGATCAGTTCTGTAGAAAACAAGAGAAATTGATAGAAGTGCCATATGTGTTCTCTCTGAGAGATATACCAGACTTACGTCCTAAGGGTGCAGGATTTGGGTGTGAAACATTCAGCTGTCTCCCGTTCCCTTACTTTGCCCCTGTATTTGGGGCTCCCAACTGAACAGGCTGAGAATTAGGGATCCCTTCCAGGAGGGGTGGTCTCAGTCTCGGTAGAATCTCAAACAGTCCCAATTATGGTCAAGACTATTTAGAGGATCCAAAAAGTACATGGAAGCCTTTACAGGACTAACTTTACTTTATGACCTTACTTGGAAAGATGTATGTCTTAGGACAGATGCTGACCCCTGACTTGAGAGTTCTAGTTCTGAGGGAAGCTACTACTTTTGGAGATGAATGGCTTGAATGTGAAACGAGGGAAAAGAGGGAATATGAAATAGCCCTTCTTCCTACTGGGAGCCAAGCAGTTGCAATAACAGGGTCATTTTGTCATATGTATTCTTGAAGGACTTAAGCAAGTGCATGCTAAGACTTTAAACTATTCCAAGTTGGCTGACATACAACAGGGAGAGAAGGAAATTTCTGGTAAATTCCTAGAGAGATTATAGGAGGCTCTCCACAAGTTTACTAATGATTTTGAAAGTCCAGTAGGAATGATCTTAAAAGATAGAAACTGGAGCCTATTATACTGAGTGAAGTAAGATCATATCAGATCAGTCGCTCAGTCCTGTCCGACTCCTTGCGACCCAATGAACTGCAGCAGCCAGGCCTCCCTGTCCATCACCAGCTCCCGGAGGTCACTCAGACACGCATCCATCGAGTCAGTGATATCATCCAGCCATCTCATCCTCTGTCGTCCCCTTCTCCTCTTGCCCTCAATCCCTCCCAGCATCAGAGTCTTCTCCAATGAGTCAACTCTTCACATGAGGTGGCCAAAATACTGGAGTTTCAGCTTTAGCATCATTCCTTCCAAAGAAATCCCAGGGCTGATCTCCTTCAGAATGGACTGGTTGGATCTTCTTGCAGTCCAAGGGACTCTCAAGAGTTTTCTCCAACAACACAGTTCAAAAGCATCAATTATTTGGAGCTCAGCCTTCTTCACAGTCCAGCTCTCACATCCTGACCTAGAGCCAGACATCCTGGAATGTGAAGTCAAGTGGGCCTTAGAAAAAAATCACTACGAACAAAGCTAGTGCAGGTGATGGAATTCCAGTGGAGCTATTTCAAATCCTGAAAGACGATGCTGTGAAAGTGCTGCACTCAATATGCCAGCAAATTTGGAAAACTCAGCAGTGGCCACAAGATTGGAAAAGGTCAGTTTTCATCCCAATCCCAAAGAAAGGCAATGCCAAAGAATGCTCAAACAACCGCACAATTGCACTCATCTCACATGCTAGTAAAGTAATGCTCAAAATTCTCCAAGCCAGGCTTCAGCAATATGTGAACCATGAACTTCCTGATGTTCAAGCTGATTTTAGAAAAGGCAGAGGAACCACAGATCAAATTGCCAACCTCGGCTGGATCATGGAGAAAGCAAGAGAGTTCCAGAAAAACATCTATTTCTGCTTTATTGACTATGCCAAAGCCTTTGACTGTGTGGATCACAATAAACTGCCGAAAATTCTGAAAGAGATGGGAATACCAGACCACCTGATCTGCCTCTTGAGAAATCTGTATGCAGGTCAGGAAGCAAAAGTTAGAACTGGTCATGGAACAACAGACTGGTTCCAAATAGGAAAAGGAGTACGTCAAGGCTGTATATTGTCACCATGTTTATTTAACTTATATACAGAGTACATCATGAGAAATATTGAACTGGAAGAAACACAAGTTGGAATCAAAATTGCTGGGAGAAATATCAATAACCTCACATATGCAGATGACACCACCCTTCTGGCAGAACGTGAAGAGGAACTCAAAAGTCTTTTGATGAAAGTGAAAGTGGAGAGTGAAAGGTTGACTTAAAGCTCAACATTCATAAAACGAAGATCATGGCATCTGGTCCCATCACTACATGGAAATAGATGGAGTGAAGTAAGCCAGAAAGAAAAACACCAATACAGTATACTAACACATATATATGGAATTTAGAAAGAATGGTAACAATAACCCTGTACACGAGACAGCAAAAGAGACACTGATGTATAGAACAGTCTTTTGGACGCTGTGGGAGAGGGAGAGGGTGTGATGATTTGGTAGAATGGCATTGAAATATGTATAATATCATATATGAAACAAGTCACCAGTCCAGATTCGATGCACAATACTGGATGCTTGTGGAAGTGCACTGGATGACCCAGAGGGATGGTACAGGGAGGGAGGAGGGTTCAGAATGGGGAACACGTGTATACCTCTGGCGGATTCATGTTGATATATGGCAAAACCAATACAATATTGTAAAGTTAAAAAATAATATAAAATAGTAAAAAAAGAGATAGATTTATCACTCTTAGTTCCAGATATCAGCTGTAAGTTATGAAAACAGGCATTTGGACCAAATCTGTCTTTAAAAAACTGTTGCAGTGGACTCAGACTGTATATTATGGTAGAGCATATGAGAGGATGAAAGTAAGAAGCAAAAAAAAAAAAAAAAGAACCAGGTAATAGACTGAAACCCCAGCATGGCTGTTAGATCCCTCTGAGAGAGCCTGAGAAAAATGCCCAGAGGGACCCAGGTGAAAAGGGATGGACTTGTTATTACTGTGGAAAGGATGGGCATCTCAAGCCTTGGATTGCCCCCAGGCATCTAAGCTGCCCCCAACTCCAGGTCCTGTCTGCAAAAACCAAAAGAGAATACTGGAAAAGTGACTGCCCTCTGAAGTTTAGGCCTCAGCGGTCGGATTCTCAAGACAATCTGGACTGAAGGTGCCCAGGGGTCCCCACACAAGCTTCCATCCTAATACCTGAGGAATCTAGGGTATTAATAAGTGGGGGTGGGGGTGGGGTTAGGAATCAATCAGTCAATTTATTTTGGACACTGGGGCAACTTTCTCTGTGCTCACTGAAGCCCCTGGCCCACTTTCCTCCTGATCCACTACTGTTAATAGGACTGTCTGGATGAGCAAAACATTATGTCAGTCATCTTTTAAGCAGCAACTGGAACTCTGTGCTGTTTTCTCATGAGTTTCTGATCATGCCAGACTCTCCCTCACCCCTTCTGGAGAGGGATATACTGAGTAAGGTTCAGGCCTCTGTTTTCATGAATATGGAGCCTTCCCTTTCACTTCCATTAATTGAAAAAAATGTAAATCCTAAGGTGTGGGCTGATGAAAAAACTGTGGGTCCAACACAAAATATTCTTCCTGTTGTTATCAAGCTCAATGGCCATCACTTATCTCCACATCAAAGCAGTATCCACTAAAGCCCGAAGTTAATAAATGGGCAAAATCTTACTGTACTGACTTCTCATGATGTAAGTGGGATCTTAAACTCTAAATTTCAGAGCAACAATGCTCCAGCGTTAAAACTGCTGTAACTCAAGGAGCAAAACCAATAAAATATTGTAAAGTTAAATAAAATAAAAACAAAATTTAAAAAATTAAAAAAAAAAAAAAAAAAAAAAGCTCAAGGAACAGAATATCATTCACACTGTTCATGGAAACCCCAATCTTTGGGAAAGGTAAAAAAAGGTGAAAGACATTAAGAGACATCTGCATAAGTTAACTCAGGAAACATAAGGCAGTTGGCTTAAAGTTTTACCCATAGCTTTAATGAGGGCTTGAATTGCCTCCAAGAAGAATGGACTGTGTCTATGACTGACTGATTTTGTGCAAAGATATTGTTAGAGACCCTGAAGCCTTAGAACTAACTATGTGACTCAGCTTTCAGCTTTTCAACCTCCTTGTCAAATGAAGGCTTCACATGATGGGTTTCTCTGCTTCAAGAAAAGGACTTTTGTCTGCTCTGTGAATACCTTCACCAACAACAATTGTATGTAATGCCTCTTCTTGATCTGATGACATCTAACGATCCTAAGATGGACTTATGTAACTATGGACATAGTTAATTTTGACTTAATTTTTATTATGTTTTAACTTGGTTGAATGACATTTTGCTTTACATTTGTAACTGTATGATATGGTTTGTTTCTTACCATCAGAAAACTTTTAAGTTAGAAATGGATATCCAGGCTCCTACAAATGCCACAGCCTCCTCCAACTATTACTTGGGGACCCTGGATCAGAGACACTCAGTATGAGTGTTAGGAGACTACATTGCCTCAACAATTTAGGGATGACGCCCCTCAACAGCAGGAAGTAGTTACAGAACAAAAACGATGCTCTTTTCCCTTGGCAACATAATTCTCCTAAAAGAAAAGGGAGGAATGAGAGAATCAGTTCCTAGGCAGGTTGATAGGAAGTCTTGGGGTCCCTGAGGAGAGAGGGGTCTGGGGTTCTCCAGGAGGAGGAAAGAACAAACGTCTTTTTTTTTTTTTTTTTTTCCTCTACATTTCTAAGTCTTAGTCGCATAAAACATTTTTTTTAAGCCCAGAACTGATGATTACACAACAAACAACTCAGTTTAAACTCTGTACTAAGGATTATATAACAATAATGTATCCTGCTTGAGGACAGTTTCTCCTTCCTTAAAACATTCTGGCTAATCTTATTATCTTAAAGTGTAAATTATGGGAGTGGGTCTAGTAAGAGCTTCACAAACTTGAGACATTCTTTTGATTTATTGTAATAACTAATTTTAAAAGTATATAACTCCCTTGTTAACACTATTGGGGGGCACTCTCTGACCCCTTCTGATGCCTATGTCAAAAGATTTATCTGTGACTTTTCTTACTTTAATAAAACTCTGCTACACAAAAGTTGTTGAGTGATCAAGCCTGGTCCCTGGTCCCGAAGCTAAATCTTCTTCAGAGATCACGAATCCAAGATTATCCACATAAACTGTCGAGAAGAAGGTGTATTCTGCCTTTGGATGAAATAGGTTAAAGATCTCAATGAGATCCATCTCATCTAATGTATAATTTAAGTCTTGTGTTTCCTTGTTAATTTTCTGTTTTGATGATCTGTGAAAAGGTATAAGTGGGGTGTTAAAGTCTCCTATTATTGTGCTGCTGTCAATTTCTCCTTTATGTCTGCTAGTGTTCGCCTTATGTATTGAGTTGTTCCTATATTGGATGCATAGATATTTACAATTGTTATGTCTTCCTCTTGGATTGATCCCTTGATCATTATGTATTATTCTTCTGTATCTCTTGTAATTTTCTTTATTTTAAGGTCCTTTGTCTGACATGAGGTTTGCTACTCCAGCTTTCTTTTGCTTCTCATTTGCATGGGATATAGTTTTTCATCCTCTCACTTTCAGTTTATATGTATCTTTAGGTCTGAAGTGGATTTCTTGTAGGCAGCATATATACAGATCTTGTTTTTGTATCCATTCAGCCAGTCTGTGTCTTTTGGTTGGAGCATTTAATCCATTTATCTTTAAATAAGTATTGATATATATGTTCCTTTTGTCATTTTATTAATTGTTTGGGGTTGATTTTGTAGATCTTCTTTTCTTCTTTTGTATTTCTTGACCATATAAGTCTCTTTAACATTTGTTGTAAAGCTGGTTTGGTGGTAGTGAATTCTTTTAACTTTTGCTTGTCTGAAAATGTTTTTATTTCTCCATCAATTTTCAATGAGATCCTTGTCGGGTACTGTAATCTTGGTTGGAAATGTTTCCCTATAAGTAGTTTAAATATATTCTGCCATTCCCTTCTGGCCTGCAGAGTTTCTGCTGAAAGATCAGCTGTTAAATGTATGAAGTTTCCCTTGTAAGTTACTTTTTCCTTGATGCTTTTAATCTTCTTTCTTTGTGTTTAGTCTTTATTAGTTTGATTAGTAGCCATCTTGATATGTTTCTCCTTGGGTTTATTCTGTATGGCACTCTTTGGGACTCTTTGAAACTCTTGGACTTGATTGACTATTTTCTTTTCTATGTTGGGGACATTTTCAACTATAATCTCTTTAAAATTTTTCTCATACCCTTTCTTTTTCTCTTCTCCTTCTGGGACCCCTATAATGTTGGTGTGTTTGATATTGTCCCACAGGTCTCTGAGACTATTCTCAGTTCTTTTCATTCTTTTTACTTTATTCTGTTCTTCAGAAGTTATTTCCACCATTTTATATTCCAGCTCACTGATTTGTTCTTCTGCTTCATATATTTTGCTATTGATTCCTTCCAGAGTATTTTTAATTTCAATAATTGTGTTTTTTGTGTCTTTATGTTTATTATTTAATTCTTCTAGGTCTTTGTTAATTGATTCTTGCATTTTCTCTATTTTGTTTTCAAGATTTTTGATCTTTAATATCATTATTGTGAATTCTTTTTCAGATACATTGCCTATTTCCTCTTCATTTATTTGAATTTCTGTGTTTGTAATTTGTTCCTTCATTTGTGTAGTATTTCTATGCCCTTTCATTACATTTTTTTTTAATTTATTGTGTTTGAGGTCTCCTTTTCCCAGGCTTTAAGTTTGAATTCTTTCTCCCTTTTGCTTTCTGCCCTCTCCAGTGGTTTTTGTAAGTTTTTTACACAGTGAGATCTGTGCTGAGTTTTTTGTTTGTTTGTTTTTCTTCTGATGGACAAGGCTGAGTGAGGTGGTAATCCTGTCTGCTGATGATTAGGTTTGTATTTTTGTTTTGTTTGGTGTTTACATGAGCATCCTGCATAGGGTGCTACTGGTGGTTGTGTGATGCCAGATCTTGTATTCAAGTGGTTTCCTTTGTGTAAGTTCTCACTATTTGATACTCCTTAGAGTTAGTTCTCTGGTAGTCTAGGGTCTAGGAGTCAGTGCTCCCTCACCAGAGGCTCAGGGCATGATCTCTGGTCAGGAACAAATATCCCACAAATGATTTGTTATGGCATTAACTGAGATTAAAAGAAATAGCCAAAAACAAGAAATCAAAGATGAACCACAGAAAAATGGCAGTTACAAAATCAGGCAAATAGTAATTAAAATAATGGAACATACACCCATAAGCAAAATCAAAACAGTCCAACTAAAATAAAGTACAATAGATTGACCCAGCAAATAAAGGAAATCAAAAATTATATTTACCAGTTAAGAACAAAACTAACTAAAGCACTAATTGGAAGACAAAACTAAAGCAATGTGCCAAGTTGGGAATAAAGCAATGAAAGCAAAACTAACAAATATGTTGATAAGAAAGAAAATAAAGGAAAAAAAGAAAGAATATATATGCAAAGTTAAATAGAGGTAGATGAAGAAGATTTATATACATTAAAAATTAACTGCAAAGTGAAAATAACAGAAGAAAAGGCCAACAAAGTAATCAGATCAGATCAGATCAGATCAGTCGCTCAGTCATGTCTGACTCTTTGTGACCCCATGAATTGCAGCACGCCAGGCCTCCCTGTCCATCACCAACTACTGGAGGTCACTCAGACTCACATCCATCGACTCAGTGATGCCATCCAGCCATCTCATCCTCTGTCGTCCCGTTCTCCTCCTGCCCCCAATCCCTCCCAGCATCAGAGTCTTCTCCAATGAGTCAACTCTTCGCATGAGGTGGCCAAAATACTGGAGTTTCAGCTTTAGCATCGTTCCTTCCAAAGAAATCCCAGGGCTGATCTCCTTCAGAATGGACTAGTTGGATCTCCTTGCAGTCCAAGGGACTCTCAAGAGTCTTCTCCAACACCACAGTTCAAAAGCATCAATTCTTCGGCGCTCAGCCTTCTTCACAGTCCAACTCTCACATCCATACATGACCACAGGAAAGACCATAGCCTTGACTAGGTGAACCTTTGTTGGCAAAATAATATCTCTGCTTTTGAATAAATGTAGAAAAAATAAAGTAAGCTTTAAAAATTTTAAATTATAAATAAGAGAAAAGAAAGAAAAAAGTGATAACTGCACAGAACTGCAAAGATCTGATGTAACAGCAGAGGTTTATAATAAAAATAAAGTTTGTGACTGAATATACACATATACACCCATAAGCAAAATCCAAACAGCCCAACGAAAAGAAAGTACAGAAGATTGACCTGGCAAACAATGGAAATCAAAAATTATATCTACCAGTTGAGAACAAAACTAACTAAAGCAAAATCTGGAAAACAAAACTAAAGCAAGGTGCCAATTGGGGAATAAAGTAACAAAAATAAAGCTAGCAAATATACTGAGAGGAATAGAAAGAAAGAAAAGAAAGAATAGATATGCAATGTTAAATAGAGATATAAAAAGAAGGTTTATATACATTAAAGATTAATTGCAAGGGGAAAAGATAGTAGGAAAAGCAAACAAAGGAATAAATGTAGAAAAATAATAATAGGCTTAAACAATTAAAAATTTTAAAAAGAGAGAGAGAGAGAAAAAAAAAAAAAAAAGGAAAACTCCCTAGAACTGCAGAAGTCTAATATAGAGGCAAAAGTTTGTAACAATAAAAAGTGTGACTGAGGGGAAAAAAAAAAAAAAAAGCTCAGAAACTTAATTAAATTTCATAGTCCCAATAAAATTGACAAATACAATAGAGCTTGAAATAGAAAAAAAATCCAAAAGGATCTACAGAACAAGTCAAAACACAAGAAAAATAAATGTTTTTCTTGAGTTACTGCTGTCAGAGTCCTTTCTCTCCCTGGGAGTCACAGTGTACCTTACCTCCCTAGGACATCCTCCAACACTGTGGTGATTTATGGACCTGTCGTGGGGGTAGTTCTGATTCTAATCTAGTCCTACTCCTGTGTGTTCTTGCCTCAATGTTCACAGCTATCAGAACCAGTGCATTTTCTTTTGTGTGAGCTCTCAATGGCCTTTTATATATTCTATAGGCACAGAATCTGGCTAATTGATGGTGTGAATTTACTATGCAGCTTGTACAGCTGGTGGGAAGGTTTTGTGTCTTATTCCTTAGCCACACTGCCCCTGCATTTCAATTTTGGTTTTATTTCCACCTCTGCATGTGTGTCATCCACTGGGGCTTACTTTTGTGGCTGCACTGGAGGACTTGGGTTTGCCCCTGTCTGAGGGCCAATTGTGGAGGTCATGCAGCTGCTTGGGCTACAGAGGTTCTTGCAGCACCAGGTACTCAGGGCAGTTGGTGGCTAGGGCAGCAGGAAATATAGTACTCTATATAGTAGTAGCCAATATGCTCCAGTATTCTTGCTTGCCAAACCTCCCTGAGAAGCTTGGGAGACCACAGTCTACAGGGTCACAAAGATTTGGACACTACTGAGTTGACCCTGAGTGCATAGATGCAAGATGTTTTTTGCCTGTGGCAGCTCTTCCTAACTGAGAGTTGAGCATGAAGGTGGCACAACTGCCTGGCTTGCAGGCACCCTGGAGGCTCCAAGTGTGTAAGGACACAGACTGACTCTGCCACAGGAGTTATGGTCCTATCAGAGAGTATTTTTTTTTAGCCTCTTGTAGATGGTGATCAGAAGACCTCTTGGGCCAGTCTTTCTCTGTAGTTCTGCCTATTCAGGCATATAGAGGGGCCCCCTAGCTGGGGTCCTACCAAGTTTTGTGTGGTTCTATATTTTCTTTTCTGCTGGTCAGGTACTCCTGTCTGCTCTCAGCTGGTTTTCTGCATGTACTTTTGGGTCTGAAGGTATATCCCTGGTGTATCCTTGGAGAGAGATGTATTCCATATCTACCTACTCTTCCACCATCTTGTTCTCCTTGATATATTTTTAACCGAAGATTTATTTCAGTTTTAATTTTGTTAACTTTTTGAAGAGTTTACATTTTTTAGTTGGCTTTTGAAAATGAATCAAAACATCCATATATACACATATATAGGTTTGCATTTGAATTGATAAATAGAATATGATAACTATTTCAGGTATGGGTAGTAGGTCCATGAATCATATTAATGAGGTGTTACTTTCTCAACTTTTTATATGTTATCATCTGAACTTAGAAACCTAAATTATAATAACTAAATAATATAATATCAATTTTACTATTTATCATGAATATTTGTTCCAGAATGAAAAACATCAAAGCTTGTATTTCAACTCCTAAATTACAATTTGGGGACAGAACAAACTCCAAATAACAAAATGCTAATAATATAGAGAATATAAACCCAATATAAATGACTGCATTTACTATTTTAATTCAAAAAACAAAGTTTATTACAAAAGATACATTCCGATTACTCAGGAAAAAAATCTTTCATATCTAATAATTTTTTATTTACTTTATATCACTTGATATGTGTTCTCTTTTTTCCCACATCACTTTGTAGTAGAGATTCAGAATGTCAGCAAGAAATGTCTCATGCTACAAAAGATAACTAGTTATGCAAATGTATCTAGTTGTCAATACCAAAAGTCACATATTGCATTGCAGGGTGATTCTTTACCAGCTGAGCCACAGGGGAAACCCATATTATGAATTAGGATAGTTAATAAGATATTTTTAAAAATAAATAAACTAAAATGGAAATATCATACTGATATTAAAATAATCTGATTTATTTAAAATTAACAATCCATAAAATTGCACATTTTTGAGATTTGCATTTGCTGAAAATTTTATTTTCTAAGTTCATAATATTTGAAAATTTTATTCCATAAGAATCTACAGAAAATGTGAGGATTTTCAGAGAAAGCATCCTAGGTCAAGAAATTAGTTAAATATTTAGATAATCAGCAACTGGTTGTGTTCTGTCATATTTCAATGCATGATTCTATAATTTATTGGAAAACACAACCAAACATTTCTCAGTTTTAAAAATAGACATTTTTCCTTAAAGTTTTATTTATTGTCATTTTTATGTTGATTTGTAAATTATTAACTTGGTATAAAAATCATGTATTTATCTTAGATAAAATCTTACTTTCTATTAAAGGTGAATATAAAATTACTTTAATTAACAATATAAGTATGAGGGACATGTCAAGTGGTCCAATGGTTGAGAAACTGCATTCCAATGTAGGGAACAGAGGTTCCATCCCAATCAGGAAACTAAGATCCTATACACTATGGAACAACTAAGATTGCACACCACAACTACTGAACCTGAATCCTCAAGAGCCCATGTTACACAACAAGAGGACCACAACAAGAGAAGTCCTCATGCTAAAACTAGAGAAAAACTGTGCACCATGATGAAGAGCCTGTGTGCTGCAATGAAGACCCAGTAAAATCAGTCATGTCTGAATCTGATACACCATAACTGCCACATTCCATGCTTTCCTGTCCATCACCATCTCCCAGAATTTGCTCAAACAAATGTTTATTGGATTGGTGATAACCATCTCATCATCTGTCATTCCATTCTTCTCCTGCCTTTAATCTTTCCCAGCATCAGGGCCTTTTCTAATGAGTCAGCTCCATATATAGAGGCATAATAATTTTCATCAACTACCTCACAAGCATGAATTTAAGAATAATAGAAAAATGTATTTCTCTTACAAGAAACTTAGGAGTTGTTCAAGGGGGCAAAAAAAATAACAAAAATAAAAAAAACTTATATGTAGCTTAAAATGATGTTTTAACAAATATGTAACTTATAATAAAATGGATTCTTGAGCCCAATTATTTTACTCATTCACACTATAATTTATATATGAAATTCTATTTTCGTGTTAAAATAAGTAACATGAAAAAGAACATTTTACTGGGTATCAGAAAAGCAAGATTTTAAATCCATTTCTAATTTTAGGAGCTCTACAGAAACAACTTTAAGGTATCTGAATATGCTTTCTTGACTTCATTTTTTGGGCTCCAAAATCACTGCATATGGTGACTGCAGTCATGAAATTAAACGAATCTTACTCCTTGGAAAGAAAGTTATGAATAACCTAGACAGCATATTAAAAAGCAGAGACATTACTTTGTCAACAAATGTCCATCTAGTCAAGGCTATGCTTTTTCCAGTAGTCATGTATGGATATGAGAGTTGAACTATAAAGAAAGCTGAGCTCTGAAGAACTGCAGTTTTTGAACTGTGGTGTTGAAGAAGACTCTTGAGAGTCCCTTGGACTACAAAGAGATCCAATCAGTCTTTGGTGTTCATTAGAAACACTGATGTTGAAGCTGAAACTCCAATACTTTGGCCACCTGATGCAAAGAGCTGACTCATTGGAAAAGACCCTGATGCTGGGAAAGATTGAGGGCATGCATAAAAGGGAATGACAGAGGTTGAGATGGTTTGATGGCATCACTGACTCAATGGACGTGAGTTTGGGTAGGCTCTGGGAGTTTGTGATGAACAGGGAGGCCTGGCGTGCTTCAGTTCATGGGGTTGCAAAGAATTGGACATGACTGAGTCACTGAAGTGAACTGAACTGATGATGCTTTCTTATTTTAAGTATAATATAAGGAAAACACTTGCCTCGATAGTTGTTATACTGAGAGAATAAAAATGACATATTATGGTGAAACAAACATATATAAAAACTGAAAAATCATTGGAAAACTTACCTTTTTTTGCATTTAAATTATATGCTTTGAAGAGCAGAAGTCTTTAAAGTGGAACTTAATATTGTATTAAATCATTATATTGCTTTCTTTTTGGCATCAGTTCAGTCACTCAGTTGTGTCTGACTCTTTGTGACCCCCTGAGTTGCAGCATGCCAGGCCTCCCTGTCCATCATCAACTCCCGGAGTTCACTCAAACTCACATCCACCGAGTCGACAATGCCATCCAGCCATCTCATTCTCTGTCTTTCCCTTCTCCTGCCCTCAATCCCTCCTAGCATCAGAGTCTTTTCCAGTGAGATAACTCTTCGTATCTGGTGGGCAAAGTATTGGAATTTCAGCTTTAGCATCATTTTTTCTAATGAATACCCAGGACTGATCCCCTTTAGAATGGACTGATTGGACTTCCTTGCAGTCCAAGGGATGCTAAAGGTTTTCTCCAACACCACAGTTCAAAAGCATCAATTCTTCGGTGCTCAGTTTTCTTCACAGTCCAATGCTCACATCCATACATGACCACTGGAAAAACCACAGCCTTGACTAGACAGACCTTTGTAGGCAAAGTAATGTCTCTGATTTTGAATATGCTATCTAGGTTGGTCATAACTTTCCTTCCAAGGAGTAAGCGTCTTTTAATTTCATGGCTGCAATCACCATCTACAGTGATTTTGAGGACCAAGACAAAATAAAGTCTGACACTGTTTCCACTGTTTCCTCATGTATTTCCCATGAAGTGATGGGGCCAGAGGCCATGATCTTCATTTTCTGAATATTGAGTTTTAAGCCAACTTTTTCACTCTCTTCTTTCACTTTCATCAAGAGGCTTTTTAGTTCCTCTTCACTTTCTGCCATAAGGGTGGTGTCATCTGCATATCTGAGGTTATTGATATTTCTCCCTATAATCTTGACTCCAGCTTGTGCTTCTTCCAGCCCAGCGAGTCTCATGATGTACTCTACAAATAAGTTAAATAAGCAGAGTGACAATATACAGCCTTGACATACTCTTTTTCCTAATTTGGAACCAGTCTGTTGTTCCATGTCCAGTTCTCAAGAGGTTTCTCAAGAGGCAGGTCAGGTTCCCATCTCTTTCAGAATTTTCCACAGTTTATTTGATCCACACAGTCAAAGGCTTTGGCATAGTCAATAAAGCAGACATAGATGTTTTTATAATCTCTCTTGCTTTTTTGATGATCCAGCAGATATTGGCAATTTTATCTCTGGTTTTCTGCCTTTTCTGAAACCAGCTGGAACATCTGAAAGGTCACAGTTCATGTACTGCTGAAGCCCAGCTTGGAGAATTTTGAGCATTATCTTACTAGCGTGTGAGATGAGTGCAATTGTGCAGTAGTTTGAACATTCTTTGGCATTGCCTTTCTTTGGGATTGGAATGAAAACTGACCTTTTCCAGTCCTGTGGCCACTGCTGAATTTTCCAAATTTGCTGGCATATTGTGTGCAGCACTTTCACAGCATCATCTTTCAGGATTTGAAATAGCTCAACAGGAATTCCATCACCTCCACTAACTTTGCTCATAGTGATGCTTTCTAAGGCCCACTTGACTTCACATTCTAGGATGTCTGGCCCTAGGTGAGTGATTACACCATCATGATTATCTTGGTTGTGAAGATCTTTTTTGTACAGTTTTTCTGTGTATCCTTGCCATCTCTTAATATCTTCTGCTTCTGTTAGGTCCATACCACTTCTGTCCTTTATCGAGCCCATCTTTGCATGAAATGTTCCCTTGGTATCTCTAATTTTCTTGAAGAGATCTCTAGTCTTTCCGTTTCTGTTGTTTTCCTCTATTTCTTTGCATTGATCACTGAAGAAGGCTTTCTTATCTCTTCTTGCTATTCTTTGGAACTCTGCATTCAGATGTTTATATCTTTCCTTTTCTGCTTTGCTTTTCACTTCTCTTCTTTTCACAGCTATTTGTAAGGCCTCCCCAGACAGCCATTTTTTTTTCTTGCATTTCTTTTCCATGGTGATGAACTTGATCCCTGTCTCCTGTACAATGTCATGAACCTCCGTCCATAGTTCATCAGACACTCTGTCTATCAGTTCTAGTTCCTTAAATCTATTTCTCACTTCCACTGTATAATCATAAGGGAGTTGATTTAGATCATACCTGAATGGTCTAGTGGTTTTCCCTACTTTCTTCAATTTAAGTCTTTATTTGCAAACAAGGAGTTCATGATCTGAGCCACAGTCAGCTCCCAGTTTTGTTTTTGCTGACTGTGTATAGAGCTTCTCAATCTTTGGCTGCAAAGAACATAATCAGTATGATTTTATTGTTGACAATCTGGTGAAGTTCATGTGTAGCGTCTTCTCTTGTGTTGTTGAAAGTGGGTATTTGCTATGACCAGTGCATTCTCTTCACAAAACTCTATTAGCCTTTGCTCTGCTTCATTCTGTATTTCAAAGCTAAATTTGCCTGTTACTCCAGGTGTTTCTTGACTTCCTACTTTTGCATTTCAGTCCCCTATAATGAAAAGGATACTGTTTTTGGGTGTTACTTCTAAAACGTCTTGGAGGTCTTTACAAAACCATTCAAATTCAGCTTTATCAGCATTACTAGTTGGGGCATAGACTTGGATTACTGTGATATTGAATGGTTTGCCTTGTAAACGAACAGAGATCATTCTATTGTTTTTGAGATTGCATCCAAGTACTGCATTTTGGATTCTTTTGTTGAATGGCTACTGATGGCTACTTCATTTCTTCTAAGGGATTCCTGCCCACAATAGTAGATATAATGGTTATCTAAGTTACATTCACCCATTCCAGTCCATTTTAATTCGATGATTCCTAGAATGTCGATGTTCACTCTTGCTATCTTCTGTTTGACCACTTCCAATTTGCCTTGATTCATAAACCCAACATTCCAGGTTCCTATGCAATATTGCTCTTTACAGCATCGGACCTTGCTTCTATCACCAGTCACATCCACAACTGGGTATTGTTTTTACTTTGGCTCCATATCTTCATTATTTCTCGAGTTATTTCTCCACTGGTCTCCAGTAGCATATTGGGCACCTACTGACCTGGGGAGTTCCTCTTTCAGTATCCTATCATTTTTCCTTTTCATACTGTTCATGGGGTTCTCAAGGCAAGAACACTGAAGTGGTTTGCCATTCCCTTCTCCAGTAGACCACATTCTGTCAGACCTCTCCACCATGACCCACCCATCTTGGGTGGCCTCACAAGGCGTGGCTTAGTTTCATTGAGTTAGACAAGGCTGTGGTCCATGTGATTAGACTGACTAGTTCTCTGTGATTATGGTTTCAGTGTCTGCCCTCTGATGCCCTTTCACAACACTTACCATTTTACTTTGGTTTCTCTTACCTTGGACATGGGATATGTCTTTACAGCTGTTCCAGCAAAGTGCAGCTGCTACTCCTTACCCTGAACAAGCAGTATCTCCTCACTGCTGCTCCTCCTGATCTTGAATATGGAGTAGCTCCTCTCGGCCATCCTTATTTTGCCATAGTAGCTAAGAAATTTTTGTATAATACAAAGGCACAATGACTTTTTCTTCAGTTTTATTCTACAAATTTGGCTTTAACTGATAGTACCATGGACTGCAAGGAGATCCAACCAGTCCATTCTGGAGGAGATCAGCCCTGGGATTTCTTTGGAAGGAATGATGCTAAAGCTGAAACTCCAGTACTTTGGCCACCTCATGTGAAGAGTTGACTCATTGGAGAAGACTCTGATGCTGGGAAGGATTGAGGGCAGGAGGAGAAGGGGACGACAGAGGATGAGATGTCTGGATGGCATCACTGATTCGATGGACGTGGGTTTGAGTGAACTCTGGGAGTTGGTGATGGACAGGGAGGCCTGGTGTGCTGCGATTCATGGGGTCACAAAGAGTCAGACACGACTGAGCGACTGATCTGATCTGATCTGATAGTAACATAGGATACTTTAACTAATCAATTAGCTCATCTGCTTAAAATGGATAGGATAAAAAGTGGTCAATGTCATACTGAAATTGCATATTGACAAAACTTTTAGTTATTGTTACTCTATTTTAGTTATGAGAAAGGTAAGTTAAAAGAAAGTCTGGGAGAATGGAAGAGCCTAATTCTGTTAACTCCCTTCTTAGACTCAGTTTAGACAGAATGCATGCATCATCCTCCTTTCTTATTTCCACATCAAGCCAGTGCCCAGGACAAAGTCCATATTCCATGAATAATTGTTAAATGAGTGAAGGGGTTGGAAGAAACACTATAATTAATTAACGTAGTCACCAGAAGAAAACTTAGGACAGGTTCTTGACTTTTCTCTGTGAGGGGAACTATAATAATACCACATTTTATTTCAAGTAATGCAACAGAAAATGTCTTAGTGTTGTATTTTGAAAGTGGACCCTTTAAATATTCTCCAACTTCCCTGTGTACACACCTTTACATGTATATATACCTTCATAGCTTCTACTTCCCCAAGGATTCCGTTTCCTATCCCAACCAGGGCTATCCATTCAATCTTAGGGTGATGCTGATTGATGCATCCTTCCTAATATTTCTTTTAGAAATAAATCAGCTTTGGAAACATACCAAACTTCTTCCCTACTTCTCCCTGAATTTAAAGCCACATTTTCAACATTTAACCCATAAAATACCCTGGACATTCCATAGTATTTCTAAGGTAGATTTTACAAATTAAAGCAGAAAAATGACCCTGGATTCCACATATAAAGAATATACTTCACTGTCAGAACATAGCTCCTGGCTGGCAGAGCATAAGTATACTGAACTACTTAAGATAAAAGGTATTGCAAAGAACATCCTCCCTGTTAATTTAGGCAATCCAATAAACTGGACTGTCTCCTGCAAGGTGAAGGACGCCTTGGAAACCTTAATGAACATCTTTCTGAATAGCAGTTACAAGTTTAGCTGCTCACCATCAAAGACTGATTAAGTTAGGCAAGATATTACCTTTCTATCCAGTCTGTCCTGTCACTCACATACTTTGCCACTGAGATTGAACTAGCTACTGTCTGCAGTGCAAAGATAGTATTGCTCAAAATATATGTGTCCTGTTAACCCACAGATAGAATCACTTATCATAGAAGCTCTTTATCAGAGTTCTTGCCAATGATTATATAACTATCCCATATAAACAAGTAAGTTTTATAATGTGTTTAATAAAATGGAGAAAGTTATGGAAATTGTTATTAGATAAAGATATTTCAAAAGAAAAGAATTATTGTATTTCTATGCATTTCAGTGTGAATTATATTTCTCATAAGATTAATCAAGATGACATGATATTTAGAAAGAGAAATCCTATTGTCCCTACTAGATTGTTTCATTTTTCAGAATTTAAATAATTAGTATCATTTGATATATACATTACTAAGCAATCTAAGTTGCCAAATAATCAGAAATTATGATAGAAATAATATTCATTAATGTGTATGTTATATATAAAATAATATAAATTTCAATGCCATCTCATATCTTATTTATGGGGTCCGTTTATTATTATCAAATTTTAATAACCTATTTATATTTACCTCTTTGCTATACTTAAGTAGCGAGGAAGGCAATGGCATCCCACCCCAGTACTTTTGCCTGGAAAATCCCATGGACGGAGGATCCTGGTAGGCTACAGTCCATGGGGTCGCTAAGAGTCGGGCATGACTGAGCGACTTCACTTTCACTTTTCACTTTCATGTATGGGAAAAGGAAATGGCAACCCACTCCAATATTCTTGCCTGGGGAATCCCAGGGACGGGGGAGCCTGGTGGGCTGCCGTCTATGGGGTCGCACAGAGTCAGACACGACTGAACCGACTTAGCAGCAGCAGCAGCAGCATACTTAAGTAGATCTGAAACTAGGTTGGCCTTTTTTGCAATTGTATATCCCAAGATAACAATAAAATTAGTAAATTTTTTTTATAAACAAACTTCTGAAATAGTTCACATACTAGAACATTTGATACCTTCATATTTATCTTTTAAAAGGAAATACCCATTCATATCAATGAAAACACTATCCAGCATCTCATGTCAAAAATTCTTATATTTTTATGGACTTCTTATATATGAAGTAAATAAAAATGCATTATTTTTCTAATTTTTCCCGTGTTTCTTTTATTACTTATAATGGAAGTACACTGAATTGTATGGAATGAATGGAAGTACAGTGAAAAATATATTCAATGAATTATGGGGTTACTTTCAGGTTTTAAACAATATTTACTCATATAAAAAATAAATGTCAACCATATTTAGGCTCCATTCGTGGCATACAGGATGTATCAATTTACAAAATAAAGAGAAATGCACGTTCTTATAAGGCTAGCATTCTATTTGGGAATAATGATGCTTTACAAGATAAATTATTAAAAATAAAAGTGGGATGAATGGAAACAAGTACTAAAGAAAACAGAAAAAAATAATGACAGAGATTTGGAGTTTATTGCATTTGTGACTGAGTAAACAATGAAGAAGGAAATGGCAACCCACTCCAGTGTTCTTGCCTGGAGAATCCCAGGGATGGGGGAGCCTGGTGGGTTGCCGTCTCTGGGTTCACAAAGAGTCGGACTGAAGCGACTTAGCAGCAGCAGCAGCATGTATACAATAGTTTGAGTACCATTTTGCATATGGTCATTCATTTTTGACTTATTATTGATGGAATAAATGTATAATAGTACACATTCTTATTTTTAACTAGTTCTTATTTTTAACTAATATAAGGAATAATTATTTTGATATTATATAGTTATACATTAACTAATAGCACTACTTTGGAATAAATGTAACAGATCTAGGAATTTTTTGATGAATAATATATTAAGAGGATCCTCAACAGTGGGGGGAAATTGAGAGAATACATAGATATTGTATGTGTGTTTTCTCAGTGGTGTCCAACTCTTTGCAACCTCAGCAACAAGCTTCTCTTTCCATGGAATTTTCCAGGCAGGAATAATGGAGTGGACTGCCATGAATTGCCAATTTTCCCCAATCTTTTCCCAAAACTTTCTCAAAATCAGTTTAAAGTGAGACAAATATATCATGTTCTATCTTCAGTGATAACAGGAGCCAGACTAGATGAGTAAATATGGGAGCATATTTCCTTTCAATGCTATCAACATTAAAATACCAATCTTTTGTTGTTGTTGTTGAAAAATGCCAAGATTTTTGTTATTATCAAATCCTATTGAAAACATCATGTTTATCATGTTCCTTACAAAATTTTCTGATCGGTCAGTTCAGTTCAGTCACTCAATCATGTCCGACTCTTTGCGACCCCCTGAATTGCAGCATGCCAGGCCTCCCTGTCCACCATCAATTCCCGGAGGTCACTCAAACTCACATCCACCAAGTAGGTGATGCCATCCAGCCACATCATCCTCGGTCGTCCCCTTCTTCTCCTGCCCGCAATCCCTCCCAGCATCAGAGTCTTTACCAATGAGTCAACTCTTCGCAGGAGGTGGCCAAAATACTGGAGTCTCAGCTTTAGTATCATTCCTTCCAAAGAAATCCCAGGGCTGATCTTCAGAATGGACTGGTTGGATCTCCTTGCACTCCAAGGGACTCTCAAGAGTCTTCTCCAACACCACAGTTCAAAAGCATCAATTCTTCGGCGCTCAGCCTTCTTCACAGTCCAGCTCTTACATCCATACATGACCACAGGAAAGACCATAGCCTTGACTAGGCGAACCTTTGTTGGCAAAGTGATGTCTCTGTTTTTGAATATGCTATCTAGGTTGGTCATAAATTTCCTTCCAAGGAGTAAGCGTCTTTTAATTTCATGGCTTCAGTCACCATCTGCAGTGATTTTGGAGCCCAGAAAATAAAGTCTGGCACTGCTTCCACTGTTTCCCCATCTATTTCCCATGTAGTGATGGGACCAGATGCCGTGATCTTCATTTTCTGAATGTTGAGCTTTAAGCAAATTTTTTCACACTCCTCTTTCACTTTCATCAAGAGGCTTTTTAGTTCCTCTTCACTTTCTGCCATAAGGGTGTTGTCACCTGCATATCTGAGGTTATTGATTTTTCTCCCAGCAATCTTGACTCCAGCTTGTGCTTCTTCCAGTCTAGCGTTTCTCATGATGTACTCTGCATATAAGTTAAATAAGCAGGGTGAGAATATACATCCTTGACGTACTCCTTTTCCTATTTGAAACCAGTCTGTTGTTCCATGTCCAGTTCTAACTGTTGCTTCCTCTCTGTATATAGGTTTCTCAAGAAGCAGTTCAGGTTGTCTGGTATTCCCATCTGTTTCAGAATTTTCCACAGTTTATTGTGATCCACACAGTCAAAGGCTTTGGCATAGTTAATAAAGCACTCATAGATGTTTTTCTGGAACTCTATTGCTTTTTTGATGATCCAACAGATGTTGGCAATTTGGTCTCTGGCTCCTCTGCCTTTTCTAAAACCAGGATGAACATCTGGAAATTCATGGAGCAGTCATGAAGAGATACCCCAAATCCAAGGTAAGAGAAACCCAAGTAAGACAGTAGGTGTTGCGAGAGACATCAGATGGCAGACACAAAAACCATAATTACAGAAAACTAGTCAATCTAATCACACAGAACACAACCTTGTCTAACTCAATGATACTAAACCATGCATTATGGGGCCACCCACAATGGGTGGGTCAAGGTGGAGAGGTCTGACAGAATGTGGTCCACTGGAGAAGGTAATGGCAAACCATTTCATTATTTTTTGCCTTGAGAACCCCATGAACAGTATGAAAATTTTCCGATACATCTGCTCAATCTGCATTAATAGTTCTTAACTGGGTTAACATTATTATCATCTATTTAATCAGTATGAAAATGTGCTTACTCAATTCTATATTTTCTATATATACAATGATATATATATTGAGAAAGCTTTCAATTGTTTTCATAACAGAGCATTGCATTTACAGTTTATGCTTCTCAAACTATTGATATTTTCCTTCAGACAGCCCTTCCTAATAGTTTTGGTGGGGGGAATTTTATTCATCCATACAAATTCAACATTCATATTTACAACAATAGCTTTATTCTCTGTTGTATTTCCTGTGTTATAAATGTTGCCACTGCTGCTGCTGCTGCTAAGTCACTTCAGTCATGTCCAACTCTGTGCGACACCATAGATGGCAGCTCACCAGGCTTCCCTGTCCCTGGGATTCTCCAGGCAAGAACACCAGAGTGGGTTGCCATTTCCTTCTCCAATGCATGAAAGTGAAAAGTGAATGTGAAGTCGCTCAGTCATGTATTACTCTAGCGACCCCATGGACTGCAGCCTACCAGGCTCCTCCGTCCATGGGATTTTCTAGGCAAAAGTACTGGAGAGGGGTGCCATTGCCTTCTCCGGTTATAAATGTTACTACTTGTTAAATTATATCTTGATATTTATCTCCTTGTGGACATAATTTTCTTTCTTGAGAACAAAAGGATCATGTTTTATTCATTTGTATAAACAGTTGGCAATCAGATGGGGAAGCAATGGAAACAATGAGAGGCTTATTTTGGGGGGCTCCAAAATCACTACAGACGGTGACTGCAGCCATGAAAATAAAAGGTGCTTGCTCCTTGGAAGAAAAACTATGATCAAACTAGACAGCTTATTAAAAAGCACAGTCATTGTTTTGCCAACAAATTTCCATCTAGTTAAAGCTGTGGTTTTTCAAGTACTCATGTATGGATGTCAGAGTTAGACCATCAGGAAAGCTGAGCACCAAAAAATTGATGCTTTTAAACTGTGATGTTGGAGAAGACTCTTTGAGTCCCTTGGACTGCAAGGAGATCTACCCAGTCCATCCTAAAGGAAATCAGTCCTGAATATTCATTGGAAGGACTGATTCTGAAGATGAAATTCCAATACTTTGACCACCTGATGCAAAGAGCTGACTCATTGAAAAAGCCCCTGATTCTGGGAAAGATTGAGGGCAGGAGAAGGGGATGACAGAGGATGAGATGGTTGGATGGCATCACTGACTCGATGGACATGAGTTTGAGCAAGCTCTGGGATTTGGTGATGGACAGGGAGGCCTGGCGTGCAGCAGTTCATGGGGTCACAAATAGACATGACTGAATGACTGAACTAATATTCAGTTCTAGAAATGTAGAAGTACTAGTGTATTTCTCTATAAGTGAAAACTATATGTTTTGAAATGATTTGTGCATACCTTCTCCTGCCCACACTAATTAATTTGAGATATCTATAAGAAATTGTCTACCAGTTTCACCTGTATTCCTCACATTCAAGAACTAATTGCAGTCTCCTGGGGGTATAAATGTGAGCTATAATCACAAATGAAGCATGCGGGAAGCTGCAGGAGAATGAAAGATTTGAAATGGTGTGAAGTGCAGCCACTTGACTTAACAGAAAGAATGTATGTTGAGGGGAAGTATTTCCAGAAGAAAAGAATGATGATGACTTGTTAAGCTTCATCAGTAAAAGACATATTCCATGAGATCAAATGATTATATGATTTGTTATCCATCAGAGAAATGCTTAATGTGATGACTGATCACTTGTTGAGCATTGTTTGGTATCATGTCATATGATACACGAACTACCTGCCACTCACAGTTAATATCTTTACCTCATATAAAGCCTTCAGAAATAGAAGATAGCAACCTTTTAGAATAGAACTCCCCTGCCTTTAAGCTTTGACGAACATATATCAGTCTTTCTCCCCGTTACAAATTAGCCCTTAAATCTAAGACCAACATAATCAAAAAGAGTAGTCTCTTTCTGCTTCAGAGTCAGCAAACTCTACTTCTTCATATTTGTGTTGTCACATATATACTCCTCTGCTTTTTCTGCTACACAGGCATTTACATAATGCCTACTACTTAATATGTACCCTTCTAGAATAAAGAATAAAAGAAATACAGAAACAAAGTCGCTTTTCTCATAAAATTAATATTTAAAGAAATACAGTTTTAAAAAATGTTTTAAATACATACACAGTATGTTGGAGATTAAAATACAGTGCAGGATTTTGTGTTCATGGAAGGCCTGAGTGAAAAAAAATGATATTTAGGTAGATATATGAATATGAAAATAAAGAGGAACTACAGAGCCTCTCTATGAGGGTGAAAGAGGAGAGTGAAAAGTTGGCTTGAAACTCAACATTGGGTGTGCTGTATGTTCGGTCATGGCCAACTGTTTGTGGCCCCATGAACTGTAATCTACCAGACTCCTCTGTTCATGGGATTTCCCTGACCAGAATACTGAATGGGTTGTCATTTCCTATTCCTGGGTAGCCCAAGCAACTCTATATTAAAACAAAACAAAACAAAAACACACTGTTCCAGTCCCATAACTTCACAGCAAATAGAAGGGGAATAAGTGGAAACAGTGACAAATTTTCTTTTCTTAGGCTCCAAAATCACTGCGGACAGTGACTGCAGCCATGAAATTAAAACATGGTTGTTCCTTGGAAGGTTAGCTATGACAAACATAGAGACCATATGAAAAAAAAAAAAACAAACAGAGATACCAGTTTAATATTTCACAGAGATATATACAAGCCCATATAGTCAAAACTATGATTTTTCCAGTAGTCATGTATGGATGTGAGAGTTGGACCATAGGAAAGTTTGAGCACCAAAATATTGTTGCTTTTGAATGTTGGCACTGGAAAAAATGCCTGAGAGTCCCGTCAACTTCAAAGAGAACAAACCAGTCAGTCCTAAAGAAAATCAACCTTGGATATTCATTAGAAGGACTGATGCTGAAGCTGAAGCTTCAATACTTTGGCCACCTGATGAGAAAAGCTTATCCTTTCGAAAAGGCCTGATGCAGAAAAAGACTGAAGGAGGGAAACAAAGGGGGCAAATGGGGATCTCCCCAAGTCAGGGCTTGAACTTGCATCTCCATCATATGGTTACAAAAGTAGCAAAGGGTCACAAAGAGTCAGACATGATGTAGCAACTGAACAACAACAGCAATTAACATGGATATGAATATTGTTGCTGTCAAGAAAAAAAAAAAAAAAGCACAACTTAAAAGTTGTGAGTTATGTTTTATGTGGCAGAATTTCTGAGTATGTAAGCTTGGAAGCAAATTTTTCTTATAGCTCTGAAGGATTGCTCCATAGAGGTAAGGGATGAGCCAGGATATATGAGTTTTAAAACAAAATACAGGTAGTCAGGACATCAAATGTTATACTCTTAATTAAAGGAAACCAGACATCTCAAGTTAATGTGTTTAACAATTTTCTGTGTATGCCAGATTCTGGTCTCATTGAAATCACTTCTTTGATATGCACCTTAACTATCAAAGGTTAGTATCTTGTTGTTGTTTTTTTTTTTTTTTCATCCTAAATCTCCTCAAGGTGCACAGTTGGGAGTGGCTGTAGTGGCTGCTGCCTTGATGGATGCACATATTTTATTTATTGATATGGCAGGAAATTCTTCATTCACAAAAGCAACAGTGAAATGGGTCAACAGGTAAAAATATATATATATATATATATATTTTTTTCAGGACAGGCTTTAATTATTTGAAGTTAGAGAACACTAAACATGTATGCTTATGTTAGGAAGAGAGAAAAGAAGAGTTGAAATATAAAAGAAAATATTGTAGGAGCAATATCTTTGGGAATCAACGAATTGACATACAAAGTTTAGTTGGAAAACTTTTACAAGTACCAAAGCAAATATTCTTCAAAAGTTGCTCTCCCATATTCTTCACTAATTTAAATATTTATTAACTAATCATACATCAGCTTAAATATTACTTGAGTATGAAATGATTCCACAGATTTTGTCAGGTTTTTCTTTCTAAGCCTTCATATTCACTCTGTAATTTACAAATACCTCATGAATGCTTAAAAGGACAAATTAATAAATATCAAGCCAATACATATATACCGATCACTATTTATATATGATATTGTTTATTTTCCATCGTAAGGACATTTCTATCCTTTATGAACTTCTTCATCTTTTGTTGTGGTTCAGTCATTCAATTGTATCTCATTATTTGCAACCCCATGGACTGCAGCACCACAGACTTTCCTGTCCTTCACCGTTTCCCAGAGTTTGCTCAAACTCATATCCATTGAGAATGTGATGCCATCCAACCTTCTCATCCTCTGTAGTCCCCTTCTCCTTCTGCCCTCAATCTTTCCCAGCATCAGAGCATTTCCCAATGAGTTGGCTCTTCACATCAGGTGGGGAAAATATTGAAACTTCAGCTTCAGCATTATTTGGACTCCTTCCAAATAATATTCAGGGTTGATTTCCTTTAGCATTGACCGGATTGATCTTCTTGCTGTCCAGGGGATTTTCGAGAGTCTTCTTCAACGCCACAGTTCAAAAGCGTCATTTCTTCGGTGCTCGGTCTTTTCTATCATCCAGCTCTCACATCCATACATGACTACTGGAAAAATAATAGCTTTGACTACATGGACCTTTGTAGGGTAAATACCGTCTCTGATTTTTAATACACTGTCTAGGTTTGTCATAGCTTTTCCTCCAAGGAGCAAGCATGTTTTAATTTCATGGCTGTAGAGGCCATCCACAGTGACTTTGGAGCCCAAGAAAATAAAGTCTGTCACTCCATTATCTTCCCATCTATTTGACATGAAATGATGGGACCACATGCCAAGATCTTCATTTTTTGAATGTTGATTTTTAAGCCACCATTTTCACTCTTCTTTTTTACCTTCATCAAGAGGTTCCTTAATTCCTCTTCACTTTCTTCCATAAGGGTGGTGTCATATGCATATCTGAGGTTATTAATATTTTGCAGGGCAATCTTGATTCAAGTATCTGCTTCAGCCAGCCCCATATTTCACATGATATACTCTATAAAAGTTAAATAAGCAGGATGACAATATACCACCTTGATGGTATACAGCCTTCCTTCAACTTAGAATCTTAGAATTCATCTCAATATTCAGTAGTGTTTTTATCTAATATTTTATAAATGTATATATTCCTTAAAGTGAATTAACATTCTCAACTTTGTTTCAAAGATAGTTTGATGATCCTAAATGATTTTGAGTTTCAGGTTAAAAAAATAGCCTGTAATGTAAACAATTTTAGTCACATTGTTTGAAATAGAATTATGCACAATCTCACAAAATGATATGCTATAAGTGTTACCAAAATTTAAAATGTGTAAGTGCCTTATTGATAAAAATAAAAGAATGTTCACACTATATTGCCAGATAAACCCATGAAAATAAGCCATGTAAAACCTAAGTATTTTAAGGAGACTGTAATTAACTATGTTTTAGTTTGAAAATATTTATTTATATGTTTCATCAGTATAGAAGGAATAGAGCACAAGCCTCAGTTAAGTTGATGCATTAACACTTCACAGAAATGTATGTGGACCAACCACTCAAAATGACAAAAGACATTGAAAAAACAAAAATTAAAATAAATTTATTGTAAAGAAATGTTTAATGTATAAAATATTAAATTTACTTTCTCTCGTACTGCACAACTATATTTTATAAAAAAAAAAAAATACTCCAACGTGGTTCAAACATATAAGTAAAAAGAATTTTAAATTTGATTAAAGGCATGGAACAAAAATAATTTTCAAAACGTACACTTAGAACTTTGTATTATAATAATAACCAATTTAAAATCTTGTCTGTATGTATTAAATGTCATAGATCATTTAATTCAGTTTAGTCACTCAGTCGTGTCCAACTCTTAGCAACTCCATGGACTACAGAATACCAGGCTTCCCTGTACATCACCCAAATCCTGGAGCTCACACAAACTCATGTCCATTGAGTCAGTGATGCCATTCAACCATCTCATCCTCTGTCATCCCCTTATCGTGCCATCAATCTTTCCAAGCATGAGAGACTTTTCCAATGAGTCAGCTCTTCACATTAGGTGGCCAAAATACTGGAGTTTCAACTTCAGAATCAGTCCTTCCAATGAGTATTCAGGACTGATTTTCTTTAAGATGGACGGATTGGATGTCTTTGTAGTCCAAGGGATTCTAAGAGTCTTCTCCCAACACCACAGTTCAAGAGCATCACTTCTTTGGCACTCAGCTTTCCTTTTTATTATTATTATTTACTTTACAATATTGTATTGGTTTTGCCATACATCAACATAAATCCACCACGGGAGTACATGTATTCCCAATCCTGAACCCCCCTCCCACCTCCCTCCCTGTACCATCCTTCTGGGTCATCCCAGTGCACCAGCCCCAAGCATCCTGTTTCCTGCATCAAACCTAGGCAGGCAATTTGTTTCTTATATGATATTATACATATTTCAATGCCATTCTCCTAAATCATCCCACCCTCTCCCTCTCCCACAGAGTCCAAAAGACTATTCTATGTATCTGTGTCTCTTTTGCTCTCTCACATACAGGGTTATCATTATCATCTTTCTAAATTCCATATATATGCATTAATATATTGTATTGGCAGAGAAGGCAATGGCACCCCAATCCAGTACTCTTGCCTGGAAAATCCCATAGATGGAGGAGCCTGGTATGCTGCAGTCCATGGGGTCGCTAAGAGTAGGACATGACTGAGCAACTTCACTTTGTCTTTTAACTTTCATGTATTGGAGAAGGAAATGGCAACCCACTCCAGTGTTCTTGCCTGGAGAATCCCAGGAACAGGCGAGCCTGGTGGGCTGCCATCTATGGGTTCACACAGAGTCAGACATGACTGAAGCAACTTAGCAGCAGAGCAGCAGCAGCAGCAGCATACTGTATTGGTGTTTTTCTTTCTGGCTTACTTCACTCTGTATAATAGGCTCCAGTTTCATCCACCTCATTAGAACTCATTCAAATGTATTCTTTTTAATGGCCAACACTCCATTGTGTATATGTACCACATTTTCTTATCCATTCACCTGCTTATGGACATCTAGGTTGCTTCCATGTCCTGGCTATTATAAACAGTGCTGCGATGAACAGTGGGGTACACGTGTCTCTTTCAATTCTGGTTTCCTCGGTGTGTATGCCCAGCTGTGGGATTTCTGGGTCATAAGGCAGTTCCATTTCCAGTTTTTTAAGGAATCTCCACACTGTTCTCCATAGTGGCTGTCCTAGTTTGCATTCCCACCAACAGTGTAAGAGGGTTCCCTTTTCTCCACACCCTCTCCAGCATTTATTGCTTGCAGACTGTTGGATAACAGCTGTTCTGACTGGCATGAAATGGTACCTAATTGTGGTTTTGATTTTAATTTCTCTGATAATGCGTGATGTTGAGCATCTTTTCATGTGTTTGTTAGCTATCTGTATGTCTTCTTTGGAGAAATGTCTATTTAGTTCTTTGACTCATTTTTTGATTGGGTCATTTATTTTTCTGGAATTGAGCTGTAGGAGTTGCTTGTATACTTTTGAGATTAGTTCTTTGTCAGTTGCTTCATTTGCTATTATTTTCTCCATTTCTGAAGGCTGTCTTTTCACCTTACTTATAGTTTCCTTTGTTGTGCAGAAAATTTTAATTTTAACTAGGTACCATTTGTTTATTTGCTTTTATTTCCAATATTCTGGGAGGTGGGTCATAGAGGATCCTGCTGTGATGTATGTTGGAGAGTGTTTTGCCTATGTTCTCCTCTAGGAGTTTTATAGTTTTTGGTCTTATGTTTAGATCTTTAATCCGTGTTGAGTTTATTTTTGTGTATGATGTTAGAAAGTGTTCTAGTTTCATTCCTTTACAAGTGGTTGACCAGTTTTCCCAGCACCACTTGTTAAAGAGATTGTCTTTAATCCATTGTATATTCTCGCCTCCTTTGTCAAAAATAAAGTGTCCATAGATGTGTGGATTTATCTCTGGGCTTTCTATTTTGTTCCACTGATCTATATTTCTGTCTTTATTCCAGTACCATACTGTCTTGATGACTGTGGCTTTGTAGTAGAGCCTGAAGTCAGGTAGATTGATTCCTCCAGTTCCATTCTTCTCTCTCAAGATTGCCTGGGCTATTCAAGGTTTTTTGTATTTCCATACAAATTGTGAAATTATTTGTTCTAGTTCTGTGAAAAATACCATTGGTAGTTTGATAGGGATTGCATTGAATCTATAGATTGCTTTGGGCCATATACTCCTTTTCACTATATTGATTCTTCTGATACATGAGCATGGTATATTTCTCCATCTATTAGTGTCCTCTTTGATTTCTTTTACCAGTGTTTTATAGTTTTCTATATATAGGTCTTTAGTTTCTTTAGGTAGATATATTCCTAAGTATTTTATTCTTTTCTTTGCAATGGTGAATGGAATTATTTCCTTAATTTCTCTTTCTATTTTCTCATTATTAATTTATAAGACTGCTTTCTTTATAGAATAACTCTCACATCCATACATGACTACTGGAAAAACTAGCTTTGACTAGACGCATCTTGTTGGCAAAGTAATGTCTCTGCTTTTTACTATGCCATCTAGGTTGGTCATAACATTTCTTCCGAGGAGTGTCTTTTTATTTCATGGCTGCTGTCATGATCTGCAGTGACTTTGGAGCCCAAGAAAATAAAGTCAGCAACTATTTCCATTGTTTCCCCATCTATTTGCCATGAAGTGATGGGGCCAAATGCCATGAACTTAGTTTTCTGAATGTTGAGTTTTAAGTGAACTTTTTCACTCACCTCTGTCACTTTTGTCAAGAGGCTCTTTAATTCTTCCTCACTTTCTACCATAAGGATGGGTTTATGTGCATATCTGTGATAGTTGATATTTCTCCCAGCAATCTTGATTCCAGCTTGTGCTTCATTGAGTCCAGTATTTCTTATGATGCATTCTGCATATAACTTAAATAAGAAGGATGACAATATACAGCCTTGATGTACTCCTTTCTCAATTTGGAACCATTCTGTTGTTCCATGTCCAGTTCTAACTATTGCTTCTTGTCCTGCATACAGATGTCTCAGGAGGCAGATCAGGAAGTTTGGTATTCCTATCACTTGAAGAATTTTCCACAGATTGCTGTGATCCACACAGTCAAAGGCTTTGGCATAGTCAATAAAGCAGACATAGATGTTTTTTCTGGAACTCTCTTGCTTTTTCAATGATCCAACAGAAGTTGGCAATTTAATATCTGGTTCCTTTGTCTTTTCTAAATACAATTTGAAAATCCGGAAGTTCACAGTTCACATACTGTTGAAGCCTGGCTTAGAGAATTTTAAGAATTACTTTGTTAGTGTGTGAGATGAGTGCAATCGTGCTGTAGTTTTAACATTTTTTGCATTGCCTTTCTTAGGGATTGGAATGAAAACTGACCTTTTCCAGTCCTGTGATCACTGCTACATTTTCCAGATTTGCTGGCATATAGAATGCATCACTATCACTGCATCATCTTTTAGGATCTGGAGTAGCTCAACTGGAATTCCATCAGACCCTTGAGCTTTGTTCAAAGCGATGCTTCCTAAGCCACACTTGACTTCACACTCCAGGATGTCTGGCTCCAGGTGAGCCGTCATACCATCATGATTATCTGAGTCATGAAAATCTTTTTTGTATAATTCTTCTGTGTATTCCTGTCACCTCTTCTTATTTTCTGCTTCTGTTAGGTACATACCATTTTTGCCCTTCATTGTGCCCATTTTTGCATGAATGATCTCTGTTCATTTCAAAGGCAAACCATTCAATGTCACAGTAATCCAAGTCTATGCCCCAACCAGTAACGCTGAAGAAGCTGAAGTTGAACGGTTCTATGAAGACCTACACACCCAAAAAAGATGTCCTTTTCATTATAGGGGACTGGAATGCAAAAGTAGGAAGTCAAGAAACACCTGGAGTAACAGGAAAATTTGGCGTTGGAATACGGAATGAAGCAGGGCAAAGACTAATAGAGTTTTGCCAAGAAAATGCACTGGTCATAGCAAACATCCTCTTCCAACAACACAAGAGAAGACTCTATCATGGACATCACCAGATGGTCAAAACCAAAATCAGATTGATTATATTCTTTGCAGACAAACATGGACAAGCTCTATACAGTCAGCAAAAACAAGACCAGGAGCCGACTGTGGCTTAGACCATGAACACCTTATTGCCAAATTCAGACTTAAATTGAAGAAAAGTAGGAAAAAACACATTTAGGTCATTCAGGTATGACCTAAATCAAATCCCTTATGATTATACAGTAGAGGTGAGAAATAGATTTAAGGGCCTAGATCTGATAGATAGACTGCCCGATGAACTATGGAATGAGGTTCGTGAAAATGTACAAGACACAGGGATCAAGACCATCCCCATGGAAAAGAAATGCAAAAAAGCAAAATGGCTGTCTGGAGAGGCCTTACAAATAGCTGTGAAAAGAAGAGAAGCGAAAAGCAAAGGAGAAAAGGAAAGATATAAACATCTGAATGCAGAGATCCAAAGACTAGCAAGAAGAGATAAGAAAGCCTTCTTCAGCGATCAATGCAAAGAAATAGAGGAAAACAACAGAATGGGAAAGACTAGGGATCTCTTCAAGAATATCAGAGATACCAAAGGAAAATTTCATGCAAAGATAGGCTCGATAAAGGACAGAAATGGTATGGACCTAACATAAGCAGAAGATATTAAGAAGAGGTGGCAAGAATACACAGAAGATCTATACAAAAAAGAGCTTCACAACCCAGATAATCACGACGGTGTGATCACCGACCTAGAGCCAGACATCCTGGAATGTGAAGTCAAGTGGGCCTTAGAAAGAATCATTATGAACAAAGCTAGTACAGGTGATGGAATTCCAGTTGAGCTATTTCAAATCCTGAAAGATGATGCTGTGAAAGTGCTGCACTCAATATGCAAGCAAATTTGGAAAACTCAGCAGTGGCCACAGAAATGGAAAAGGTCAGTTTTCATCCCAATCCCAAAGAAAGTCAATGCCAAAAAATGCTCAAACTACCGCACAATTGCACTCATCTCACACGCTAGTAAAATAATGCTCAAAATTCTCCAAGCCAGGCCTCAGCAATATGTGAACCGTGAACTTCCTGATGTTCAAACTGGCTTTAGAAAAGGCAGAGAAACCAGAGATCAAGTTGCCAACCTCGGCTGGATCATGCAAAAAGCAAGAGACTTCCAGAAAAACATCTATTTCTGCTTTATTGACTATGCCAAAGCCTTTGACTGTGTTGATCACAATAAACTGGAAAGTTCTGAAAGAAATGGGAATACCAGACCACCTGATCTGCATCTTGAGAAATTTGTATGCAGGTCAGGAAGCAACAGTTAGAACTGGTCACGGAACAACAGACTGGTTCCAAATAGGAAAATGAGTACGTCAAGGCTGTATATTGTCACC
Organism: Tragelaphus eurycerus; assembly: GCA_935064755.1. NCBI lineage: Eukaryota > Metazoa > Chordata > Mammalia > Artiodactyla > Bovidae > Tragelaphus > Tragelaphus eurycerus. The sequence goes on along the minus strand of CAKXYN010000007.1, from coordinate 45,975,675 downwards.
ATGTTTATTTAACTTATATGCAGAGTACATCATGAGAAACGCTGGACTGGAAGAAACACAAGTTGGAATCAAGATTGCTGGGAGAAATATCAATAACCTCAGATATGCAGATGACACCACCCTTCTGGCAGAAAGTGAAGAGGAACTCAAAAGCCTCTTGATGAAAGTGAAAGTGGAGAGTGAAAAAGTTGGCTTCAAGCTCAACATTCAGAAAACGAAGATCATGGCATCTGGTCCCATCACTTCATGGGAAATACATGGGGAACAGTGGAAACAGTGTCAGACTTTATTTTTCTGGGCTCCAAAATCACTGCAGATGGTGACTGCAGCCATGAAATTAAAAGACGCTTACTTCTTGGAAGGAAAGTTATGACCAATCTAGATAGTATATTCAAAAGCAGACATTACTTTACCAACAAAGGTCCGTCTAGTCAAGGCTATTGTTTTTCCTGTGGTTATGTATGGATGTGAGAGCTGAACTACGAAGAAGGCTGAGCGCCAAAGAATGGATGCTTCTGAACTGTGGTGTTGGAGAAGACTCTTGAGAGTCCCTTGGAGTGCAAGGAGATCCAACCAGTCCATTCTGAAGGAGATCAGCCCTGGGATTTCTTTGGAAGTAATGATGCTAAAGCTGAAACTCCAGTATTTTGGCCACCTCATGCAAAGAGTTGACTCATTGGAGAAGACTTTGATGCTGGGAGAGTTTGAAGGCCAGAGTAGAAGTGGACGACAGGGGATGAGATGCCTGGATGGCATCACTGACTCGATGGATGTGAGTCTCAGTGACCTCTGGGAATTGGTGATGGACAGGGAGGCCTCACGTGCTGTCCTCATTCATGGGGTCGCAAAGAGTCAGACACGACTGAGCGACTGATCTGATCTGATCTTGCATGAAATGTTCCCTTGATATCTCTAATTTTCTTGAAGAGATCTCTCATCTTTCAAATTCTGTTGTTTTCCTCTATTTCTTTGCATTGATCACTGAGGAAGGCTTTCTTATTTCTCCTTGCTATTCTTTGGAACTCTACATTCAAATGGTTACATCTTTCCTTTTTCCCTTGGCCTTTAGCTTATCTTCTTTTATCAGCTATTTGTAAGACCTCATCTGACAACAATTTTGCATTTTTGCATTTATTTTTCTTAGAAATGATCTTGATCACTGCCTCCTGTACAATGCCACGAACCTCTGTCATCCATAGTTCTTCAGGTAGTTTGTCCATCGGATCTAATCCCTTGAATCTATTTGTCACTTCAACTGTATAATTGTAAGGGATTTTATTTAGGTCATATCTGAATGGTCTAGTGGTTTTCCTTACTTTCTTCAATTTTAGTCTGAATTTGGCAATAAGGATTTCATGATCTGAGCCATAGTCAGCTCCTGGTCTTGTTTTTGTTGACTATATAGAACTTTTCCATCTTTGGCTGCAAAGAATATAATGAATCTGATTTCAGTATTAACCATTTGGTGATGTCCATGTATAGAGTGTTATCTTTTGTTTTTGGAAGAGGGCACTTGCTATGAGCAGTGCATTCTCTTTGCGAAGCTCTGTTAACCTTTGACCTGCTTCTTTTTGTACTGCAAGGCAACCTTTAGCTATAATTTTGTGACAAATAGAAACAGTGAGAAACTTTTTTTTTTTTTTTTTTTTTGGACTCCAAAATCACTGCTGATAGTGACTGCAGCCATGAAATTAAAGAATGCTTGTTCCTTGGAAGAAAAGCTGTGACCATCCTAGACAGCATTTTGAATAGCAGAGACATTAATTTGCTTACAAAAGTCTGTCTAGTCAAAGCTATGGTTTTTCCAGTAGTCAGGTATGAATGTGAGACTTGGACTATAAAGAAATCTGAGTGCTGAAGAATGAGTGCTTTTGAACTGTGGTGTTGAAGAAGACTCTTAGAGTCCCTTGGAATGCAAGGAGGTCGAAACAATCAATCCTAACGGAAATCTGTCCTGAGTATTCATTGGAAGGACTGATGCTGATGCTGAAATTCCAATACACTGGCCACCTAATTCAAAAGATTGACTCATTGGAAAGACCCTGATGCTAGGAAAGATTGAAAGTAGGAGGAGAAGTGGATGACTGAGGATAAGATTGTTGAATAGTATCACTAAATCAATGGACATAAGTTTGAACAAGCTCTTGGAATTAGTGATGGACAAGGAAGCCTGGTGTGTTGCTATCCACCGTGGTTGCAAATATCCAGACATGACTGAGCAACTGAACTGAGCTGAGTTGATTGAGCTGACATATGAGTAAAGATATTTAACTTCAAAGTTCAGCCCAAACTGAAGTCATCACATGTTTAAAAGCTTATTGTGAAGTCTTAAGAAACTGCAAAACAGCATCTTTATGTAAAGGAAAGAAGTTGATATAGATGTGGCCTGTACGATTTTCTCCGTGGAAGACTATTGCCATCCTTTTAGAAGTTTGAGTAAATATCCTAGGTAAATTTTACAGAGAACATAAAGTTACCTCACATAAGAAAATGCTGACCATTTTATTGCCATGGTCACAAATCAATGGCAGAACCCATTTAAAACCTGTCTAAACAACTAATGATAACAGACTTTGTAAACACAGAGCTAAAATCCATCCAATCAGTAGCGACCCCTCTTCTTGAAAATTAATAGAAGAGTCATGCCAGTGAACCAGTTTCCAAGGCTGGCATTTTTCTTGAAACAACCCCTGCCTCCAAGGCTCTATAACTAATAGAATTACAAAAGGAGTGTGTTCCAAAACTTCAATATAACATCAAGAGTTGGCTTTATTTAGTGAAACAATACATGCCCAGACTAACTCTCCATTATTTGAGAAAAGGAGGACTACAATTCAGCCTTTATTTTAGATTTTAAATAATGGTTTTATTCTCTATGCCAATACACATCACATGGAAGGTGAAAGTTGAGTTCAAGCTGACCATGATGGGGTGAGGGGTGGGGAACTGGAGAGCAGATGATAATGATGTGTTCAGTTCAGACCCTTTAGGAAACTTAACATAGTACAGAACTTAGTTTTGTACTTATACCTAAATCACAGCACAGACAACCACTCCAGATGACGAATCCAGACACAAACAGACTTTAATTGTTTTTGCTGTAAAACGCACAAAGCTAAACAATCTATTTTCTAAGAGCCTAATTTCAGAGTCAAAGAGGAATGAGGGGACTTGTCCCTGCTTACAAATGAGTTGATCTTTTGCAAATCATTCTTGTTCTTCATTATTCTCCTTTGGCCTTAGAAACTTGAAGTTTAAAATGAAAATAATAGTAGTTTCTTCAAAAGGATATTAATCACAGCTAAGTACTAGAATCATAGTTGTTGTTTTTTCTTTGTTTTTGTTGTTGTTGTTGTTCTTGTTTTTGTTTTTTTATGCTGCTCCCTGGATATTTGTATTTAATTGTCTAAGAGGGAGCAGAAGCATTCACACTCTCTCTGGATGATTCTAATGAGCAATGTTGAGACTGCTGGGTTAGAAGAATTAAAATGTTTTTTCTTGAAAGGTACTAAAGAAGATTTATTATATGATAAGTACCCATGACATGATATTCTTGTTGTTACTGTAGAAACATTAGTAGTACTATTAGTTATCAACATAATAGTTTGATATGGTTACATTTGTAGAAATAGCTGTGAAAATTCCTGCTGCATGATTCCCTCAATGTTGCATTTCTCCTTAGTATAAGGGTAGATATCTCTACCTGAAAATTTTCTTTGTGTTTATGTTTAGTCTCTTAAGTCATGTGCAACTCTTTGCAACCCCATGGACTGTAGGCAACCAGGCTCCTTTCCATGGGGTTTCTCAAGGAAGAATACTGGAGTAGGTTGCCATTTCCTTCCCCAGGGGATCTTCCTGACCCAGGGATTGAACCTGTGGCTCCTACAGCATTTCCTGCATTGCAGACAGATTATTCAACCACTGAGCCACTGGGAAAGCCCATCTGAAAATTTGAAACATATTAATTGAAAGCTCTTTTAATTTTCAATTGTTCTTATTTTTAGAAAGCTATCTATACTTCCCTGGTGTTAAAATGGAAAATGGATTCTCTCAGGCACTCTATATGTCTCTAAATACTCACAAGCACTAAAGGTGTATTTTCCTTTTATCTGGACTTGAAGCATTTAGAGATATATAGAATGCCTGAGAGAGTCCATTTTCCATCCTAATACCAAGGAAGTATAGATAGCCTTCTAAAAATATGAATACTTGAAAATTAAAAGAGTTTCTGATGGAAATAACAATGCCTGTAACAATCTATAATAATAATGCATAATAATAATAAATGTTGGCAAATAGAGAAACTTAAAAAATAGGAAAGGTCAAATTTTAGTTTTCAACAAGAGTGTGTTCAAGAAAAGTATTCTCAGTACAGGAATCATCCAAGTAGATAAAACTGACTCTTGCTGCTGCTAAGTCGCTTCATTTGTGTCTGACCCCATGGACTTCAGCCTACCAGGTTCCTCCGTCCATGGGATTTTCCAGGCAAGAATATTGGAGTGGGTTGCCATTGCCTTCTCCTAAAGTGCCTATTATTAAGTTATAAATGACCATAGAAGTGAAGAAGATTAATTATAACATTGAGGAAGAAAACTGAATCAGTGTAATAGAAGTTAAATTTAGCCATTCTCATATAATTCATAATAATAGCATAGTGAATATAAAAGTGTTGAAAATAAGGAACACAAACATAAATTTTGTAATTAGGCATAAGGTTCACCATTTTATGGATTTGCTGCTGCTGCTGCTGCTGCTGCTAAGTCACGTCAATCATGTCTGACTCTGTGCGACCCCATAGACAGCAGCCCACCAGGCTCCCCGGTCCCTGGGATTCTCCAGGCAAAAACACTGGAGTGGGTTGCCATTTACTTCTCCAATGCATGAAAGTAAAAAGTGAAAGTGAAGTCGCTGTCATGTCTGACTCAGCGACCCCATGGACTGCAGCCTACCAGGCTCCTCTGTCCATGGGATTTTCCAGGCAAGAGTACTGGAGTTGGATGCCATTGCCTTCTCTGATGGATTTGCTGGAGATATATATATCATCAACACTATGTTTTATCTCTCTTAAGATATTTTAAAATTTACTGTACTGTTAGTGACCTTCCAATCTTAACAGGCTATTTATGTTATATCTTTTCTATTGATTTTCTTTTCCTTTTAACATTGTTATTGTGGATTTATTTTACATAAAACATTTTAATATTAGCATGTTAGTCATTTGTTTCCTTTCATGACATTGTATTTTTTTTTTTTTTTTTTTGCACTAAAAGGAAGAAGAAATGCCTAATCTACAAAAAAATTTCCAGTTATTTTTGGTACAATTTTACTTCTCTGTTTTATTCAGTTTTACTTTATCTGGAATCATTTTCTGTGTATAGATTGAAATTAATTTTAAAACACGTTCTCAACTTTATTCCTAAACATTGATTGTTCATCTCAGTATCATTTATTACTACTTCACATTTATCTTACTTTGTGCCACACCATTTTAGTTTATGCATGCATGCTAAGTTGCTTCAGTTGTGTCCAACTCTTTGGGACCCCATGGACTGTTGCCCACTAGCCTCTTCTGTCCATGGGATACTCCAGGAAAGAATACTGGAGTGTCGTTTCCTTCTCCAGGGAATCTTCCCAGACCCAGGGATGAAATTTTCATCTCTTGCATATCCTGCATTGACAGGCGTATTCTTTCCCACCTGTGTCGTGCCACCTGGGAAGTTCCATTTTAGTATACTAAAGACTACGTATACCAAATTAAAAAAAAAAAAAAAAAAATCTTATGACTCTATATCACTGAATTGTTCATTTGCTCCTAAACTAGTGATTTAATATCTTTTGAGTTCTCGAATGGCACCCTAGCTTCTATTCTGAAACCACTGGTCCTTCGAGGAGTCCTACTTTTACTCAAAGCAAATTGCACACATATACCACTGTTAACAGACACACAGACTCATATATGCTTTTTATTTGCTACATAATTAAATCCCCAGTATTGATCACAGGTTTTTATAAATATATACAAATAATCTTTCTATAAATCTCTTTATAATATTAAACCTAGTTAGAAAGGAAAGACAATCAATAGTAAAGAAAACAGCAAAATTATGAGTATAATAAAGATAGATGTTTGCTTTTCTAGAAGAGAAAGAAAGTTCTGGACTTTGGTAAACCTGTACTGTCACTAGATGTGATTACATTCTTAAGATTTTCTATTTTTCCATTACAAATCTTGGTGGTTTTCACAATTAGGAAAAAAAATATCCAGGCAACATATTAACATTCTAAGGAAGAATTGATAAAAATAAGCAAGGAACATAAGAACACAGAGCAACCAAATTGGTCCTTTGTTAAGTATTTTACCAGAAACACCATCCAGAATATTACAGTTACACTGAGAAGATGTATGCAAGAACTTTTCATATTATAAAAGGTAATGGTCAGTGTTTGATTACAGCTAGCTCTATAGTTACATAGAGCCCTAAAAGAACACAAAGCCATCTAAGAAGGAAAGAGAGAATTAATCTCTGTCATAAACACTATGTATTTATTTTTGTGACTAGTAGACACTCACTTGCATTGTAAAAACAATAATAAGTAATCTAATATACAGGTAAAAATTATATTTTGAAACTTTAACATGGAACTCAGTGAGAAATATTTATGCTTATACTGAAAAATGAGAAAACACACTGAAAAGTTTTTCAGAACAGTTTACTTTCCAAAACATGAAGTGCTTTTTGAGTTTAAGAAAAACTTTGAAACTATATACACAAAGAAAAACAAGAATGACAGACAAGAACTTTGACGTTTGTAAACACTATTTTACATTTTCAAATTTGGTACGTGGTTTTTAAGTAACTAAACCTAAATGGTAAGAATAGTAGATTATATCACTATAAAAATCAGTTCTCTATTTTCCTGGAAATAACCATTTTTTTTTTTCTTCTTTTGTTAGGTGAACCTATCGCTGTCATTAAGAGAAGATCCCTGTGTAATTTGTTAAGATAATTTATATTGACAAATATCATTTATCAAGTGACTGTGGCTTTTTGAATATATTGAAATATGTAAAAAGCAATGCCTTTTAATACTGTTGAGAGCAGATCATTTTGTACATGTTTCAATTGAATGCTCATAAAAACCATGCCATGTTTATCCCAAGTGAAAAGATGAGACCATTTGGCAAGTACAGAAATTGTTATTATTGAATGATAGACTTAATCACTTAAAAAAGAGATATTTGGGGCCAATTGCATACCTTAATATGGGTTAACAACGTAAAACTATAAAATCCGTTAAAGCAAATAATCCAAATGAAAATATATCTGAAAATTATGCAGGTAAATATCTTTGAAGAAATGAATGGGAAAAAAAACTTAAATGACCAAGTATTTTTAAAATGTTTGTCTTTGATAAGCAGTTCCTGGGCTGCCATCTCTGGGGTCGCAAAGAGTCGGACATGACTGAAGCGACTTAGCAGCAGCAGCAGCAGTTCCTGAGGGATTCCGACTATGACAGTGTATGTCAAAAGCTATCGTTTGATGGAAAAATATCTTCAATGTACTAAGACCAAGTTCTTTCAAGCTGTAAGTCAATACCCTGAATCCCGTTAAGTCAAAAAAAAATGTATTCACATAAAAATATTCTCAAAATTTACCCTCCACTCACTTTTAAACATTTTCTCAAACTTTCATTCACTTTTAAACATTTTATTAGATAGTTAGTATCAATAACCTCAGATATGCAGATGACACCACCCTTATGGCAGAAAGTGAAGAGGGGCTAAAAAGCCTCTTGATGAGAGTGAAAGTGGAGAGTGAAAAGGTTGGCTTAAAGCTCAACATTCAGAAAACGAAGATCATGGCATCTGGTCCCATCACTACATGGGAAATAGATGGAGAAACAGTGGAAACAGTGTCAGACTTTGTTTTTCTGGGCTCCAAAATCACTGCAGATGGTGACTGCAGTCATGAAATTAAAAGACGCTTACTCCTTGGAAGGAAAGTTATGACCAACCTAGATAGCATATTCAAAAGCAGAGACATCACTTTGCCAACAAAGATTCGCCTAATCAAGGCTATGATCTTTCCTGTGGTTATGTATGGATGTGAGAGCTGGGCTGTGAAGAAGGCTGAGTGCAGAAGAATTGATGCTTTTGAACTGTGTTGTTGGAGAAGACTCTTGAGAGTCCCTTGGACTGCAAGGAGATCCAACCAGTCCATTCTGAAGGAGATCAGCCCTGGAATTTCTTTGGAAGGAATGATGCTAAAGTTGAAACTCCAGTATTTTGGCCACCTCATGTGAAGAGTTGACTCATTGGAGAAGACTCTGATGCTGGGAAGGATTGAGGGCAGGAGGAGAAGGGGACGACAGAGGATGAGATGGCTGGATGGCATCACTGACTCGATGAATGTGAGTCTGAGTGACCTCCGGGAGCTGGTGATGGACAGGGAGGCCTGGCGTGTTGCGGTTCATGGGGTCGCAAAGGGTCGGACACGACTGAGCGACTGATCTGATCTGATCTGATGAATGGAAAATCTTATATATGTATCATTTCAGTTCAGTAGAGTCGTTCAGTTGTGTCTGACTCTTTGCCACCCCATGAATCACAGGACGCCAGGCCTCCCTGTCCATCACCAACTCCTGGAGTCCAACCAAACCCGTGTCCATTGAGTCGGTGGTGCCATCTAACCATCTCATCCTCTGTCATCCCCTTTTCCTCTGCCCTCAATCTTTCTCAGCATCATGGTCTTATAAAATGAGTCAGCTCTTCGCATCCGGTGGCCAAATTATTGGAATTTCATGTTCAACATCAGTCCTACCAATGAACACCCAGGACTGATCTCTTTTAGGGTGCATTGGTTGGATCTCCTTGCAATCCAAGGGACTTTTAAGAGTCTTCTCCAACACCACAGTTCAAAAGCAGCCATTCTTCAACACTCAGCTTTCTTTATAGTCCAACATTCACATCCATACATGACCACTGGAAAAACCATAACCATCACTAGATGGAACTTTGTTGGCAAAGTAATGTCTCTGCTTTTTATTATTTTTTATATTTTTTTTTATTTTATTTTTTAACTTTACAATATTGTATTGGTTTTACCATATATCAACATGAATCCACCACAGGTATACACGTGTTCCCCATCCTGAACCCTCATCCCTCCTCCCCCTGCACCATACCATTCCTTTGGGTCATCCCAGTGCACCAGCCCCAAGCATTCAGTATCATGCATTGAGTTCATCACAGCATTGTCTCTGCTTTTTAATATGCTGTCTAGGATGATCATAACTTTCCTTCCAAGGAGTATTTGTCTTTTAATTTCATGGCTGCAGTCACCATCTGCAGTGATTTTGGAGCCCAGAAAAATAAAGTCAGCCACTCTTTCCTGATCTATTTGCCATGAAGTGATCGGAATGGATGCCATGACCTTAGTTTTCTAAATGTTGAGCTTTAAGCCAACTTTTTCACTCCCCTCTTTCACTTTTATCAAGAGGCTCTTTAGTTCTTTTGGTTTTTTGCCATAAGGCTGATGTCATCTACATACGTGAGTTTATTGATATTTCTCTCAGCAATCTTGATTCCAGCTTGTGCTTCCCCAAGCCCAGCGTTTCTCATGATGTACTCTGCATATAAATTAAATAAGCAGGGTGACAATATACAGCCTTGATGTACTCTTTTTCTTATTTGGAACAAGTCTGTTGTTCCATATCCAGTTCTCTAACTTCTGCTTCCTGACCTGCATACAGGTTTCAAGAGGAAGGTCACGTGGTTTGGTATTTCCATCTCTTTCAGGATTCCACCAGTTATTGTTAAGCACACAGTCAAAGGCTTTGGCATAGTCAATAAAGCACAAATAGATGTTTTCTGGAACTCTCTTGCTTTTTTCATGATCCAGCGGATGTTGGCAATTTGATTTCTTGTTCCTCTGCCTTTTCTAAAACTAGCTTGAACATCTGGAAGTTCATCGTTCACGTGTTGCTGAAGCCTGGCTTGGAGAATTTTGAGCATTACTTTACTAGCGTATGAGATGATTGCAATTGTGCAGTAGTTTGAGCATTCTTTGGCATTGTCTTTCTTTGGGATTGGGATGAAAACTGACCTTTTCCAATCTTGTGGCCACTGCTGAGTTTTCCAAATGTGCTGGCATACTGAGTGCAGCACTTTCACAGCATCATCTTTCAAGATTTGGAATAGCTCCACTGGAATTCCATCACCTCCACTAGCTTTGTTCATAGTGATGCTTTCTAAGGCCCACTTGATTTCACATTCCCGGATATCTGGCTCTAGGTGAGTGATCACACCATCGTGATTATCTGGGTCATGAAGATCTTTTTTCTACAGTTTTTCTGTGTATTCTTGCCACTTTTCTTAATATCTTCTGTTTCTGTTAGGTCCCTACCATTTCTGTACTTTACTGAGCCCATCTTTCCATTAACTCTTTCCTTGGTCTTCAAGAGATCTCTAGTTTTTCCCATTCTCTTGTTTTCCTCTATTTCTTTGCATTGATCTCTGAGGAAGGCTTTCTTATCTCTCCTTGCTATTCTTTGGAACTCTGCATTCAGATGCTTATAACTTTCCTTTTCTCCTTTGCTTTTTGCTTCCCTTTTCTTTTCTTTTTTTTCTTTTTTTCTTTCACAGCTATTTGTAAGGCCTCCTCAGAAAGCCATTTTGCTTTTTATCATTTATTTTTCTTGGAGATGGTCTTGATCTCTGTCTTCTGTTCAGTGTCATGAACTTTCATCCATAGTTCATCAGGCACTCTGTCTGTCATATCTAGTCCCTTAAATCTATTTCTAACTTTGACTATGTAATCATAAGGGATTTGATTTAGGTCATACCTGAATCGCACAGTGGTTTTCTTCACTTTCTTCAATTTCAGTCTGTATTTGGCAATAAGGAGTTCATTTTCTGAGCCACAGTCAGCTCCCGGTCTTGTTTTTGATGCTATGTTCATGTTGATTCATATACTGTATATGTATATCTATATATGCATATAGTATATTTGTATAATTATACTTATTCCTTGTGCATTTATTCCCCAAATTAATACCTTCAGTCTCACACACACATACACATACTATACATAAATATATATATACACACACCAGGGAATTTAAAGCTGCTGATATATCCTTACTTCAAAAAAAGTTTGCAACTTTACATATTACATTGTGCTATTAGAAAATCATAATGGGGATGAAATGTTGCAATATATATTTTTATCATGACTAATAACAAATAAATAAACACATTTAGGACTAAATTAATTAAGCCTGTAATTTATTTACTTGAATGTATCATATAAATATTTCTTAAAAGCAATCAATTTATGTACTGATATATCAAAGTGATTTTTTTTTCTGAATAAACACTAAAAATTAATTTGGTAGTTAAGATAATTATCAAAAATGACAAAATAATTTCCATAAATCAAATGCCTTTTCAAAATTTTGAAGTAATGTATTTAAAGCACATGGTAAGATAAAATATTTTCTAAAAATATTGCATTAGCTAGAAAAGGACTAATAAAATGATCAATGCTATTATTTTTCCAACTTACTATAAACAAATCAGGTTAAATGCATGATTTTAAGTTAAACAGAAAGATAGAAACAGGTGATATTAATTGCCATCTGTTAAATATTAATAATGATTTCTGAAACATTTCACAGAAATGAAGTGACAGTCTCCAATGACTAAATATCAAATCCTTTCAAAATGGATTTTGAAATATTTGACTGAAATATCAAAATGCTTTCAAGTGCTCCTTTTATTCCTCAGTTTTGAAGAATGACTTAATTCAATTATCATCAAAAGGATGTATATAGATATAGATATAGAAAATCTAGGTTTCAACAGTACCTGAACGATGAACTTCCAGATGTTCAAGCTGGATTTAGAAAAGGCAAAGGAACCAGCAATCAAATTGTCAACATCCACTGTATCATCGAAAAAGCAAGGGAGTTTCAGAAAACATCTACTTCTGTTTTCTTGATTATGCCAAAGCCTTTGATTGTGTGGATCACAGCAAACTGGAAAATTCCTCAAGAGACAGAAAAAACAGACTACCTTACTTGCCTCCTGAGAAATCTGCATGTAGGTCAAGAAGCAACAGTTAGAACTGGACATGGAACAACAGAATTGTTCCAATTGGGAAAGGAGTACGTCAAGGCTGTATATCATCACCCTGCTTATTTAATTTATGTGCAGACGACATCATGCAAAATGCCAGGCTGGATGAAGCACAGCTAGTATCAATATTTCTGGAAGAAATATCAATAACCTCAGATACACAGATGACACCACCCTTATGGCAGAAAGTGAAGATGAACTAAAAAGACTCCTGATTAAAGTGAAAGAGGAGAGTGAAAAAGTTGGCTTAAAGCTCAGCATTCAGAAAACTAAGATCATGGCATCTGGTCCCATCACTTCATGAGAAAAAGATGGAGAAACAGTGGCAGATTTTTATTTTTGTTTTTTTGTTCCAAAATCTGCAGATGGTTAATGCATCCATGAAATAAAAAGACACTTACTCCTTAGAAGGAAAATTATGACCAACCTAGACAGCATATTGAAAAGCAGAGACATTACTTTGTCAACAGAGGTCTGTCTAGTCAAAGCTATGTTTTTTCCAATAGTCATGTATGGATATGAGAGTTGGACTATAAAGAAAGCTGAGGACCAAAGAATGGATGCTTTTGAACTGTGGTGTTGGAGAAGACTCTTGAGGGTTCCTTGGAATACAAGTAGATCAAACCAGTCAACCCTAAACGAAATCAGTCCTGAATATACACTGGAAGGACTAATGCTGAAATTAATGTTCCAGTATTTTGGCCACCTGACGGCAAGAATTGATTCATTGGAAAAATCCTGATTCTGGGAAAAATTGAAGGCAGGAAGAGGAGGGGATGACGGAAGATGAGATGGTTGGATGCATCACTGACTCTATGGACATGAGGTTGAGTAAGCTCTGGGAGTCGGTGATGGACAAGGAAACCTGGCGTGCTGTAGTCCATGTAGTCACAAAGAGTTGGACGTGACAGAGCAAGTGAATTGAACTGAACTGACTATACATATATAGATTGTCAGGAACTGCATTAGGCATTACTGACAAGATGGAGGCACGGCCTCAACTCCCTCTCCTTGTCCCACAGGCACAGACCCAGGATGAAGGAGTTAGGCCTTGTGATTCTGACTTGTTTTTTCCTCTCCTTGGCTGAGTTGACTGAAAGGAATATTAAGGTGCTTACTGTTCTTGAGAGGAGCATGGGAAGGCACAAGCCTTCTGCAGCTGTGCTCAGAGAATAATTCATAAAGTTAATCGTCGACATTCGTTCAAGGACCTTTACAGCAGAGTGTTCCAGGATGAGCATGTAGGCCGCAACTTGAGGCCATGGGAGGGATTGCTATCCGAAACGTCTTTTGGAGGGAAATGTTTATGGCAAAGGACTTTGCTGAATTTAGGGCTTAGGAATAATTAAAATAGTTAGAAGCTAAAGAATTAAGGAATGTTGTAATGTTAGCATATTTTACTGTAGCTTTAGAAATTAGGAATTTTGGAGATATTAGTGATTAGAAGCCTTTTTAGAGAAAGTGAGCTCAGGATACTAGGGGCAAACAGGATTTAGAAAGATAAGAAAAACTGAGGAATGTGGTATGCAACCCAGACATTAGCATGCATTACTATGTATTCACAAGGACACATGAGAAGAAGTAGATAAGAGAATCGCTGAGGCAGGAACTCCTTTTGAGGAGCAACAGTGATTTGTGGAGACAACAAATCTGGGTCAGGGGGAACTGATAATGTCAAACCTCTGACCTAATGCTTTTGTAAAAGTATAAGAGAATCTTAAGCTTTAAATAAATATGCAATCCAAGAAAACTGAGAGACTGCATCATTTCTCACTGACACCGCCCATCTCTTCAGGTTGATTCCCTGGCTGCTGGAGCTGGACTCTGGGAATAGATAAACAGATATATAGACAAATATAGTTTTAGAAGGGAGTGGTGTACATCAATACATAGGTGTATATGTTTGGTGGTGGTGCTTTAGTCGCTAAGTCTTGTCTGACTTTTTCAACCCAATGGTCTGTAGCCTGCCAGTTTCCTTTGTCCGTGGGATTCTAAAGGTGAGAATGCTGGAGTGGATTGCTATTTCTTTCTCCAGAAGATTTTCTCCACCCAGGAATTGGACTAGGTCTCCTGAATTGCAGGTGGATTCTTTACCAACTGAGCTACAAGGTGGGAGGTGGGTGGTTAGTAGATATATATGTATATATGTAAGTAAATAGAGAGATATGTTAAAACATTATTCAATTTATGAAATATAGCTTGGATATACTACAGAGAACTGAAGAATTGTTTTATTCAGTTCAAATCATCTATTCAACCAATGTTTTTTTTTTTTTTTTTATCTATTAATCATTATTATGAAAAAGTTTCTTATGATTTACATCTGTAGAAAGGAAAAAGGGGTTTAGGGTTTTTGATGAAAGTTGTCCCTATCCAGCAGGAATTCAAAATCATTTGTGACTTTTTCATTAATTAAAAAAAAAAAAAATATGATCATTTAAGAGAAATGTTTTCCAACCCTCTCTCTTTTTCAGAGTATTGGATTAGCAGATGCAAGCCAATATATAAAAATTAAACAATAAGATTCTACTATTTGTCACAGGGAACTATATTAGACCTAAAAGTAAGCCCAGAAACTATAAAACGCTTAGAGGAAAACATAGGAAGAACACTTGATGACATAAATCAAATCAAGATACTCTGAAATCTGTCTCCTAAAGTAATGGAAATAAAAACAAAAGTTAACAAAGTGGGACCCAATTAAACTTAAAAGCTTTTGCACAGCAAAGGAAACTATAAGCAAAATGGAAACAAAACCCCCTGAATGGGAGACAATAATACTAATGAAACAACTGACAAAGGATTAATTTACAAAATATACAAACAGCTCATACAACTCAACATCAGAAAAACAAACAACACAATCAAAAATTGGGGAAAAGACCTAAAGAGACATTTATATAAAGAAGACATACATATGGCTAACAAACACATGAAAAGATGCTTAACATTTCATATTATTTAGTTGAGTCGCTTAGTCGTGTCCGACTCTGCGACCCCATATATCACAGCATGCCAGGCCTCCCTGTCCACCAACAACTCCCGGAGGTCACTCAGACTCACATCCATCGAGTCAGTGATGCTATCCGGCCATTACATCCTCTGTCGTCCCCTTCTCCTCCTGCCCCCAATCCCTCCCAGCATCAGACTCTTCTCCAATGAGTCAACTCTTCGCATGAGGTGGCCAAAATACTGGAGTTTCAGCTTTAGCATCATTCCTTCCAAAGAAATCCCAGGGCTGATCTCCTTCAGAATGGACTGGTTGGATCTCCTTGCAGTCCAAGGACTCTCAAGAGTCTTCTTCAACACCATACTTCAAAAGCATCAATTCTTCGGCACTCAGCCTTCTTCACAGTCCAACTCTCACATCCATACATGACCACAGGAAAAACCATAGCTTTGATTAGACAAACATTTGTTAGCTAAGTAATGTCTCTACTTTTGAATATGCTATCTAGGTTGGTCATAAATTTCCTTCCAAGGAGTAAGCGTCTTTTAATTTCATGGCTTCAGTCACCATCTGCAGTGATTTTGGCGCCCCCCAAAATAAAGTCTGACACTATTTCCACTGTTTCCCCATCTATTTCCCATGAAGTGATGGGACCAGATGCCATGATCTTCGTTTTCTGAATGTTGAGCTTTAAGCCAACCTTTTCACTCTCCACTTTCACTTTCATCAAGAGGCTTTTTAGTTCCTCTTCACTTTATGCTATAAGGGTGGTGTCATCTGCATAACTGAGATTATTGATATTTCTCCCAGTAATCTTGATTCCAGCTTGTGCTTCTTCCAGTACAGCGTTTCTGATGATGTACTCTGCATACAAGTTAAATAAGCAGGGTACAATATACAGCCTTGACGTACTCCTTTTCCTATTTGGAACCAATCTGTTGTTCCATGTCCAGTTCTAACTGTTGCTTCCTGACCTGCATACAGGTTTCTCAAAAGGCAAGACAGGTGGTCTGGTATTCCCAACTCTCAGAATTTTCCATAGTTTATTGTGATCTACACAGTCAAAGGTTTGGCATAGTCAATAAAGCAGAAATAAATGTTTTTTCTGGAACTCTCTTGCTTTTTCCATGATCCAGCGGAGGTTGGCAATTTGATCTCTGATTCCTCTGCCTTTTCTAAAACCAGCTTGAACATCAGAAAGTTCACGGTTCACATATTGCTGAAGCCTGGCTTGGAGAATTTTGAGCATTTTTTACTAGCGTGTGAGATGAATGCAATTGTGCAGTAGTTTGAGCATTCTTAGTCATTGCCTTTCTTTGGGATTGGAATGAAAAGTGACCTAGGTTGACTCATTTCATTCTGCTGCTGCTGCTGCTGCTGCTAAGTCGCTTCAATCGTGTCGGACGCTGTGCAACCCCATGGATGGCAGCTCACCAGGCTCCCATGTCCCTGGGATTCTCCAGGCAGGAAGACTGGAGTGGGTTGCCACTTGTTTCTCCAATGCAGGAAAGTGAAAATTGAGAGTGAAGTCGCTCAGTTGTGCCAGAATCTTAGTGACCCCATGGACTGCAATCCACCAGCCTCCTCCATCCATGTGATTTTCCAGGCACAACTTAAACATTATTATGGATTTATGAAATGTGTCAAAGCAGTAAAGTAAAAATTTTCATTTATTTTAGGGCTGGTTGTTTTGAATTTTGCTTTTAATAAAAGTAGCTTAAATAATAAAAGAAAGAAAAAAATTATATTTAATTATAATTTATCAATAATTTTAAGTATTTTTAGTTCCCTCATAAGTTTACTCTGTTTGAATTATTTTGGCTTCATAAAAATAGTTACTCACATACTGTTCTCCATAGTGGCTGTACTAGTTTGCATTCCCACCAACAGTGTAAGAGGTTTCCCTTTTCTCCACACCCTCTCCAGCATTTATTGCTTGTAGACTTTTGTATCACAGCCATTCTGACTGGCGTGAAATGGTACCTCATAGTGGTTTTGATTTGCATTTCTCTGATAATGAGTGATGTAGAGCATCTTTTTATGTGTTTGCTATCCCTCTGTCTTCTTTGGAGAAATGTCTATTTACTTCTTTGGCTAATTTTTGATTGGGTCATTTACTTTTCTGGAATTGAGCTGTAGGAGTTGCTTGTATATTTTTGAGATTAGTTGTTTGTCTGTTGCTTCATTTGCTATTATTTTTTCCCATTCTGAATGCTGTCTTTTCACCTTGCTTAGAGTTTCCTTTGTTGTGAAGAAGCTTTTAAGTTTAATTAGGTCCCATTTGTTTATTTTTTATTTTATTTCCAGTATTCTGGGAGGTGGATCATAGAGGATCCTGCTGTGATGTATGTCAGAGAGTGTTTTGCCTATGTTCTCCTCTAGGAGTTTTATGGTTTCTGAACTTACATTTAGATCTTTAATCCATTTTGAGTTTATTTTTGTGTATGGTGTTAGAAAGTGCTCTACTTTCATTCTTTTACAAGTGTTTGACCAGTTTTCCTAGCACCACTTGTTAAAGAGATTGTCTTCAATCCATTGTATATTCTTGCCTCCTTTGTCAAAGATAAGGTATCCATATGTGCGTGGATTTATCTCTGGGCTTTCTGTTTTGTTCCATTGATCTATATTTCTGTCTTTGTGCCAGTACCATACTGTCTTGATGACTGTGGCTTTGTAGTTGAGCCTGAAGTCAGGCAGGTTGATTCCTCCAGTTCCATTCTTCTTTCTCAAGATAGCTTTGGCTATTCGAGGTTTCTTTGTATTTCCATACAATTTGAGAAATTATTTGTTCTAGCTCTATGAAGAATACCGTTGGTAGCTTGATGGGGATTTCATTGAATCTATAAATTGCTTTGGTTACTGCTGGGCATACACACTGAGAAAACCAGAATTGAAAGAGACACGTGTACCCCAATGTTCATCACAGAACTGTTTATACTAGCCAGGACATGGAAGCAAACTAGATGTCCATCAGCAGATGAATGGACAAGAAAGCTATGGTACATATACACAATGGAGTATTACTCATCCATTAAAAAGAATACATTTGAATCAGTTCTAATGAAATGGATGAAACTGGAGCCTATTATACAGAGTGAAGTAAGCCAGAAAGAAAAACACCAATACAGTATACTAATGCATATATATGGAATTTAGAAAGATGGTAACAATAACCCTGTATACGAGACAGCAAAAGAGACACTGGTGTATAGAACAGTCTTTTGGACTCTGGGAGAGGAAGAGAGTGGGATGATTTAGGAGAATAGCATCCAAATATGTATAATATTATATTTGAAACAAGTCGCCAGTCCAGGTTTGATGCCTGATACCAGATGCCTGGGGCTGGTGCACTGGGACGACACAGAGAGACGGTATGGGGAGGGAGGAGTGAGGAGGGTTCAGGATGGGGAACACATGTACACCTGTGGTGGATTCATGTTGATATATGGTAAAACCAATATAATATTCTAAAGTTAAATAAAATAAAAATAAATAAATAAGTAAAATAGTTACTCACAAAATTTGTTTTATTATTCTTATATTCAACATTGCATTTGGCATTTTTATTAAATATACTAAATAATATTTATAGAATAAGCTATTTTTAAAATTTCATTATTTTGCTCAAGATTTTATGTATTATGATAGGAAAGAGAATTAATCTTTCACAAATCCACGTTTAATTAGGCTTCTCATGTAAGGACTCTTTATTTAAAAAAAAAAAAAAAACCCTCCATTTTTAAGATTACTGCATAGTGATTTGTATTTTTGCTGTTTTGAAATTGAACCTTTTTATATTTCATGTTTTATAACATCTTACTGCACGTTTATAGGAAAAAAAATGTATATTTAAATGTGCATTGTGTTCTCCTATGTAGATTCTCTTACTAACTACAAAGAGTTTCAATATTGTTTTTTGTTAAAAGTGAAATTATTCCAAATATTACCTACTTTGGAATTTTCACTTTCTCTTATTGTGTTGGTTCAGTTCAGTTCAGTCACTCAGTCATTTCTGACTCTGAGACCCCATGAACCACAGTATGCCAGGCCTCCTTGTCCATTACCAACTCCAGAGTTTACCCAAACTCATTTGCATTGAGTCGGTGATGCCATCAATCCATTTCATCCTCTGTTGTCCCCTTCTTTTCCTGCCCTCAATTTTTCCCAGCATCAGGGTCTTTTGGTTGCAAACCCCACAGAATTTTAATATTAGGCTCGTTATCATTTGTTTTTATCTTACAAGATATAATAGGAAAATCTACTGCTTGTTTGTGAGCTTCATTGATACTTGGTTTTGGAAAGTTTCTAATTATCATCTTAAGAAAATATTACATTTTAGATTCATTAAAATTTTATGAAAAAATAATTTTGAAGTGATAAAATATATTCTTATGCTTTTCAAACTATATTTTTCTTAATTGATCTCACCATGTAATAAATGTAACAGCAGGCTTCTGGAGGTGGAACTTTTTTTTTTTTTTTGCATACTGTGAAATTCAACATTTGTAGTCTATTGGTCTATTAAATTTTTTAGTATGAAAACTTATATTTTATATATGATATATTAAATAAACAATATGGTTCATCTCCATAGGTTTTGATATAAAGTTTATTCTAGCTGTACAAGATAATTTAGCAAAATCTTTTTGCTTCCAGTTTGCAATAGCAATTTTACCTAGGATTAATTATATATAATGGTTTTTGGATTTTGAGCCAGTGTGAAGAGACATAGTCTGTGGTTTTTTTCCTTTTCCTCTTTTAAACAAGTATTCTTTATTAAGATTTGCTACCTCCTCTAGAGTCAAATTTTGACAATATATACAATTATTTATCATTAATATTTATATTGTATTGACATTCAGTCAGTTAGTTCAGTCGCTCAGTCATGTCCGACTCTGCAACCCCATGGACCACAGCATGCCAGATCTCCATGTCCATCACCACTAGCGGGGTTTACTCAAACTCATGTCCATCTCATCCTCTGTTGTCCCCATCTTCCCTTGCCTTCAATCTTTCCCAATATCACAGTCTTTTCCAGTGAGTCAGCTCTTCGCATCAGGTGACCAAAGTATTGGAGTTTCAGCTTCTGCATCAGTGCTTCCAATGAACACCCAGGACTGATGTTCTTTAGGATGGACTGGTTGGATCTCTTTGTAGTCCAAGGGACTCTCAAAGGTCTTCTCCAACACCACAGTTCAAAAGATTCAATTGTTTGGCACTCAGCTTTCCTTATAGTCCAACTTTCACATCCATACATGATTACTGGAAAAACCATAGCCTTGACTAGATGGACGTTTGTTGGCAAAGTAATATCTCTGCATTTGAATATACTGTGTAGGTTGGTCATAACTTTTCTTGCAAAGAGTGTCTTTTATTTCAAGGCTGCAGTCACCACCTGCAGTGATTTTGCAGCCCCTCAAAATAATGTCTGCCACTGTTTCCACTGTTTCTCCAACTATTTGCCATGAAGTGATGGGACTGGATGCCATGACCTTAGTTTTCTGAATGTTGAGCTTTAAGAAAACTTTTTCACCCTCCTCTTTCACTTTCATCAAGAGGCTCTTTAGTTCTTTTCGTTTTCTGCCATAAGGGTGGTGTTATCTGCATATCTGAGGTTATTGATATTTTCTCAGAAATCCTGATTTTAGCTTGTGCTTCATCCAGCCCAATGTTTCTCATGATGTACTCTGCATATAAGTTAAATAAGCAGAGTGACAATGTACAGCCTTGACACACTCTTTTCCCAATTTGGAACCAGTCTGTTATTCCATGTCCAGTTTTCCCTGTTGTTTCCTGACCTGCATATAGATTTCTCAAGAGGCAGGTCTGATAGTTTGGTATTCCCATCACTTTCAGAATTTTCCACAGGTTATTGTGATTCATACAGTAAAAGGGGTTGGCATAGTCAATAAAGCAGAAACAGAAGTTTTTTTGAAACTCTCTTGCTTTGCAATGATCCAGCAGATGTTGACAATTTGAACTCTGGTTCCTCTGCCTTTTCTAAAACCAGCTTGAACATCTGGAAATTCACATATTGCTGAAGCCTGGCTTGAAGAATTTTGAGCACTAGTTTACTAGCATGTGAGATAAGTGCAATTGTGCTGTATTTTGAGCATTCTTTGGCATTGCCTTTCATTGGGATTGGAATGAAAACTGATCTTTTCCAGTCCTGTGGCCACTTCTGAGTTATCCAAATTTGCTGGCATATTGAGTGCAGCACTTTCACAGCATCATCTTGCAGGATTTGAATAGCTCAACTGGAATTCCATCACCTCCTCTAGCTTTGTTTGTAGTGATGCTTTCTAAGGCCCACTTGACTTCACATTCCAGGATATCTGGCTCTAGGTGAGTGATCACACCATCATGATTATCTGAATCCTGAAGATATTTTCTTTACAATTCTTCTGTGTATTCTTGAAACCTCTTCTTAATATCTTCTGCTTCTGTTAGGTCCATACCATTCCTGTCCTTTATTGAGCACATCTTTGCTTGAAATATTCTCTTGGTATCTCTAATTTTCTTGAAGAGGTTTCTAGTGTTTCCCATTCTGTTGCTTTCCTCTATTTTTTTTTGCACTGATCACTAAGGAAGGCTTTCTTATCTCTCCTTACTATTCTTTGGAACTTTTCATTCAAATGGGTATATCTTTCCTTTTCTCCTTTATTTTTTGCTTCTCTTCTTTTCACAGATATTTGTAAGGCCTCCTCATAAAACCATTTTGCTTTTTTGCGTTACTTTTCCTTTGGGATTGTTTTGATCCCTGTCTCCTGTTCAATGTCATTAGCCTCCATCCATTGTTCATCAGGCACTCTTTCTTTTAGATCTAGTCCCTTAAATCTATTTCTTGCTTCCACTGCATAAACATTAAGGATTTGATTTAGGTTATACCTAAATGTTCTAGTGGTTTTTCCTACTTTCATCAACTCCAGTCTGAATTTAGCAATTAGGAGTTCATGATCTCAGCCACAGTCAGCTTCTGGTCTTGTTTTTGCTTACTGTATAGAGCTTCTCCATCTTTGACTGCTAAGAATACAATCAATATGATTTTGTTGTTGACCATCTGGTAATGTCCATGTGTAGAGTCTTCTCTTGTGTTGTTGGAAGAGGGTGTTTACTATGACCAGTGTACTCTTTTGGGACAACTCTATTAACCTTTGCTCTACTTCATTCTGTACTCCAAGGTGAAATTCGCTGGTTACTCCAGGTTTTTCTTGACTTAGTACTTTCACATTCCAGTCCCCTAAAATGAAAAGGACACCTTTTTTAGGTGTTAATTCTAGAAGTTCTTGTAGGTCTTCAGAGAACCGTTAAACTTCAGCTTCTTCAGCATTAGTGGTCAGGGCATTGACTTTGATCACCATGATATTGAATGGTTTGCCTTGAAAAGATACTGAGACCATTCTGTTGCATTGACATTAATAATACATTATTGCAAAACGTAATCACTTTATCATTGCTTCAAGTCTCCTTTTACAATTTCTCCTACTGACTCATTTTACTTTATCATTAGCTTTGTTATAGTTTATTTACAAAAAGAAAAACAAACAAAAAACAAACTTGAAATCATATATCTATATCATTTTTAAATATTTTCTAAAGAGTTGACAATTGCTGTGAATTTTATCCTCCCTTTTATATTGTCTTTAATTTACATACCTTTATAATATTTGTTCCTTTATATTAAGTCTTATACATGTAATATTTATTAATATTGTATCCTTGTCCTCAGCAAAATCAACCTTCCCATGAAGTTTTGTAAATCTTTCTGTTAGAGTACAAAGACATAGAATAAAGTACACAAGTATGAAACAATGAATGTTCACAAAATGATTTATATACATAAGCATCACTTTGATCAGGAAACAGAACATTGAAAGCACCTTAGAAGCCTTCCTTGTGGTTCTTCCAGATAACCCTTCTTTTCTTAAAAAATCTGCCTTTATTCTAACTTTTTGAGAGGTAAATGACAACCCACTGCAGTACTCTTGCCTGGAGATTCCCATGGATTGAGGAACCTGGTGGGCTACATTCCATGGGGTCGTGAAGAGTCAGACATGACTGAGTGACTTTACTTTCACTTTTCACTTTCAGGCATTGGACAAATAAATGGCAACCCATTACAGTGTTCTTGCCTGGAGAATCCAAGGGATGGGGGAGCCTGGTGGGCTGCAATCTATGGGGTTGCACAGAGTTAAACATGACTGAAGGGACTTAGCAGCAACAGCAGCAACATTATAACTTTTATTATCATACAATAATTTTGTCTATTTTTGGACACGGTACACAGAGAATCATATAATATACTTCTTTCTATTTGCTTGCATTTGCTCAGTACTACTTTTTGATATTCATTCATATTGGTGCATGGAATGGTAGCTCATTCTTTTCATTGATATGATTTGGTATTCTATTGAATGAATGTATCAGAATTTGATTACCAATTTAATGATTTATTGGTGTCATTTCTGGGTTTTGTTGCTCTCTGTGTGGGCTAATACTAGGAACATGATGTAAATATTCTCATTCATGTATTTGGATGAACTTATGACTACATTTCTGTGTATTATATACCTTGTAGTGGCATTAAGGATTCATGAAATATGTTTATTTTCAATATGCAAATCTTGCCAAATTGTTTTCATTGTGCTTATATGAATTTACAATACCTCCAGCAGTGAACAAAAATTCTAACATCTCCATGGCATTGGGGATTATTTTATTTATTTTTTGATAGTCTGGTGGTTTTTTTTTAATTGGAATTTGAGGCTAATTACTTTATGTATTCTCTCTTTTGTTTTTTTACTAAATGCTAATATAATTTATGGAGGTATGTTACCTTGGTACTAATTTCTTTTTCTTCATGACAAAAAAAAAAAAAAATGAATTTTTCATTACAATATTGGTCATTCAAATATTCACTTCAGTTCAGTTCAATCACTCAGTTGTGTCTGACTCTTTGAGACCCTATGGACTGCAGCACGCCAGGCTTCCCTCTCCATCAGAAATTCCCAGGGCTCATGCAAATTCATGTCAATCGAGTCAGTGATGCCATCCAACCACCTCATCCTCTGTCATCCCCTTTTCCTCCTGCTTTAATCTTTCCCAGCATCAGGGTCTTTTCAAATGAGTCTGTTTTTCACATCAGGTAGCCAAAGTATTGGAGTTTCAGCTTCAGCATCAATCCTTCCAATGAATATTCAGACTGATTGCTTTTAGGATTGACTGGTTTGATCTCCTTGCAGTCCAAGGGACTCTCAAGAGTCTTTTCCAACACCACAATTCAAAGCATGACTTTTTCAGCACTCAGCTTTCTTTATGGTCCAACTCTCACATCTGCACATGATTACTGGAAAAACCATAGCTTTGACTAGATGGACCTTTGTTGGCAAAATAATGTCCCTGCTTTTTAATATTCTGTCTCTGTTGGTCATAGCTTTCCTTCCAAGGAACAAACATCTTTTAATTTCATGCCTGCAGTCACCATCTGCAGTGACTCTGAAGCCCAAAAAACTAAACTCTGTCACTGTTTCCAATGTTTCGCCATCTATGTGCCATGAAGTGATGAGACCGAATGCCATGATCTTAGTTTTCTAAATGTTGAGTTTTAAGCCAATATTACTCTCCTTTTCACTTTCATCAAAAGGCTGTTTAGTTCTTCCTTGCTTTCTGCCATAAGGGTGGAGTCATCTCCATATCTGAAGTTATTGATATTCCTCCTGGCAATCTTGATTCCAGCTTGTGCTTCATCCAGCCTAGCATTTCGCATGATGTATTATGCATATAAGTTAAATAAGAAGAGTGACTATATATAGCCTTGAAATACTCCTTTTCCAATTTGGAACCATTCTGTTTTTCCATGTCCAGTTCTAACTGTTGCTTCTTGACCTGCATACGGATTTCTCAGGTGACACTGATTATTTAAAATTGCCCATTCAACTTTTTGTCTATCGTTAAAAACTTAATTTTCTTTTTTATCTTTATACTTTGTAAAATTCCTTATATCCACTAGCTATGAGAGTTTACTGAAAATATTTATTGCAATGATCTTCCACCTGATGACTTGGATTTAACTTCTCATACTAGATTCTTTTTAAGAGTTCATTTAATGAAAAATGTTTCCTACCTCTAGGATAATAAATATATTTTATGTTATTGTGTAGAAGGTAATGCATATATTTTATATGTTGTTTTCTAGAAGTTTTAAATTTATTCTTCTGTTTAAATGTACAACTCAACTAGAATGAAACCTGGTTTCTCCAAAACTAGCAGTTTATCCCAGAAATTTGTGTCATGTAGTAGAAGGCAAGCCATATTACTGGAAGCTGGTAGACTTCAAATAATAGATGTTATTCCCCCTTATTTATTTTACATATTTTAAATTTTCTTTCTTTATAGTATTTTTCATAGTATCCCAGTTGTTCTCATTGATCACTATTTATTTTAGAAAATTGCATGTGTCTCCAAGAGGAGACAATAACCCTTAGATCTATATCATAATATCATGAAAAGACAAATTTCTTTCCTTTCTCTTTCCTTTCAAATGTTTACTACAGCATTTAATTCTTTCAATTTTAGAGCTTTTTTATTTTCCCCTGCAATGTGAATGTGATGTGTCTGGGTATAGATCTTTGTTGTTTTTATTTTGTATTGAGTAATTTGTGTGGTTTTAAAGTTATCAGTGTGAAATATTAGGGTACAATATTTTTTCTGTACTATTTTTCCTTTCAATCTTCCTTTATTTAGGACCCCAATTACATGGTGTGATGAGTTGAATTGTAAACCTCAAAATACGTGTTTACCCAGAATCTTAGAATGTGACCTTATTTGGAATAAGGATCTTTGAATGTATAATTGGGCTACAATATCAATATGAAGTCATAATAAATAGAGGGTTTTCCTTAAATCAAATAAGAAGAATTCATTTAAGGGAGAAAGAGCAACAAAGACAAAGAAATACAAAGGAGAGGGCCATGTGAAGACAGAGAGAGACTGAAGAAATGCACCTCCTTGGACTGGATCTTTTCTCAGAGCCTCTAGAAGGAACCAACCTTTATGCTACCTTGATTTCAGAATTCTAAAATCCGAAACTATGACAGAATCTGATTCTATTGTTAAAAGTCACTAAGTTTGTGTTAATTTACTGTGGTAATCTAAACTATTGCACAGGCTTCCCTGGTGGGTCAGACTGTAAAAAAAATCTACCTGCAATGCAGGAGACCCAGGTTTGATCCCTGGGTGAGGAAGATTCTCTGGAGAAGGGAATGGATACGCAGTACAATATTCTTGCTTGGGAAATCCTATGGACCAAGGAGCCTGTCAGACTACAGTCCATTGGCTTGCAAAGAATCGGACACAACTGCACAATTATCATTTTCAAACTAATGCACATGGATATGAAAACGCCTGATATTCTCCATGAGGTAACTATAATCCTGTTCAACTTTTTTCCTCTTCTTTAATTCTCTGCTTCATATTTTATGACTTGTATTATATATGAAAGTATTTTTAACCTTCTCCAACATCTTCTTTTCTACTAATTCCATCTAAAGAGTTTTTTTTTTTTTATTTAGAAAGAACTTTTAATCTCAAAATAATTTATTGAATCTTTACTTTTTCTCAATATAGTATTTTTCATTAATATTTGACCTAGTAGGAATATATGTGTCCTATGTTCCATGTGCCAATTTCATCATATCTGTCACTATTTTGTATAATTCTATTAATTGGTTTTATGTCATATATCTCTGTCTTTGAATGTGTGATAAATTCCAAACAGATTCAATGCATTGCATTATGTTGATAAAACTGAACTTTGGTATATTCATTTAAAGATTGTTGGACGATGTTTCAGTCCCTGTTCTTTGAAGGTGCCCTTAAATCTTAAACCTGAGCAGGCTTCTTTGTAATCATCAGATCAGATCAGATCAGTCGCTCAGTCATGTCCGACTATTTGCGACCCCATGAACTGCAGCACGCCAGGCCTCCCTGTCCATCACCAGCTCCCGGAGGTCACTCAGACTCGCATCCATCGAGTCAGTGATGCCATCCAGCCATATCATCCTCTGTCGTCCCTTTTTCCTCCTGCCCTCAATCCCTCCCAGCATCAGAGTCTTCTCCAATGAGTCAGCTCTTCGCATGAGGTGGCCAAAATACTGGAGTTTCAGCTTTAGCATCATTCCTTCTAAAGAAATTCCAGGACTGATCTCCTTCAGAATGGACCGGTTGGATCTTCTTGCAGTCCAAGGGACTCTCAAGAGTCTTCTCCAACACCAGAGTTCAAAAGCATCAATTCTTCGGCGCTCAGCCTTCTTCACAGTCCAGCTCTCACATCCATACATGACCACAGGAAAGACCATAGCCTTGACTAGGCGAACCTTTGTTGGTAAAGTAATGTCTCTGCTTTTGAATACGCTATCTAGGTTGGTCATAACTTTCCTTCCAAGGAGTAAGCGTCTTTTAATTTCATGGCTGCAGTCACCATCTGCAGTGATTTTGGAGCCCAGAAAAACAAAGTCTGACACTGTTTCCACTGTTTCTCCATCTATTTCCCATGCAGTGATGGGATCAGATGCCATGATCTTCGTTTTCTGAATGTTGAGCTTTAAGCCAACCTTTTCACTTTCCACTTTCACCTTCATCAAGAGGCTTTTAGTTCCTCTTCACTTTCTGCCATAAGAGTGGTGTCATCTGCGTATCTGAGGTTATTGATATTTCTCCCGGCAATCTTGATTCCAACTTGTGTTTCTTCCAGTCCAGCATTTCTCATGATGTACTCTGCATACAAGTTAAATAAACATGGTGACAATATGCAGCCTTGACGTACTCCTTTTCCTATTTTGGAACCAGTCTGTTGTTCCATGACCAGTTCTAACTGTTGCTTCCTGACGTGCATACAGATTTCTTAAGAGGCAGATCAGGTGGTCGGGTATTCCCATCTCTTTCAGAATTTTCCATAGTTTATTGTGATCCACACAGTCAAAGGCTTTTGCATAGTCAATAAAGCAGAAATAGATGTTTTTCTGGAACTCTCTTGCTTTTTCCATGATCCAGCGGATGTTGGCAATTTGATCTCTGGTTCCTCTGCCTTTTCTAAAACCAGCTTGAACATCAGGAAGTTCACAGTTCACATATTGCTGAAGCCTGGCTTGGAGAATTTTGAGCATTACTTTACTAGCGTGTGAGATGAGTGCAATTGTTCGGTAGTTTGAGCACTCCTTGGCATTGCCTTTCTTTGGGATTGGGATGAAAACTGACCTTTTCCAATCTTGTGGCCACTGCTGAGTTTTCCAAATTTGCTGGCATATTGAGTGCAGCACTTTCACAGCATCATCTTTCAGGATTTGGAATAGCTCCACTGAAGTTCCATCACCTCCACTAGCTTTGTTCGTAGTGATGCTTTCTAAGGCCCACTTGACTTCACATTCCAGGATGACTGGCTCTAGGTCAGTGATCACACCATCATGATTATCTGGGTCATGAAGCTCTTTTTTGTACAGTTCTTCTGTGTATTCTTGCCCCCTCTTCTTAATATCTTCTGCTTCTGTTAGGTCCACACCATCTCTGTCCTTTATCGTGCCCATCTTTGCATGAAATGTTCCCTTGGTATCTCTGATTTTCTTGAACAAATCCCTAGTCTTTCCCATTCTGTTGTTTTTCTCTATTTCTTTGCATTGATCACTGAAGAAGGCTTTCTTATCTCTTCTTGCTATTCTTTGTAATCATACTGTCTCCAAATTCCAGTCATTTCCATCTCTCCAAATCTGTGCATCTTAATTTAGAAAACATCATTCTGTTCTTGAGTTCCCTACCATGCTTAGGTGTCTTACCAAAAAATCGTTAAGCAAAAGTCTAGGGAGATTATGGAACTTAGCTTCCCAGGTGGCACTAGTAGTAAAGAACCTGCCTGCCAAGGCGGGAGACATAGGAGAGGCAGGTTCAATCCCTGGGTTAGAAAGATCCCCTGTAAAAAGGCATGACAATTCACTCCAGTATTCTTGCCTAGAGAATCCCCATGAACAAAGGAAGCTGGTAGGGTACAGCCCATAGGGTCACACAGAGTAGGACATGACTGAAGTAACTGAGCATTATGGAACTTACATTACTTATTTCCCTTCATTTAGTGATAACAAACTAGTTGTCAAGTTTCTAATGTCTGAAAACAATTGTCCAATATATTTTGCCTAGTTTTCTGGTTATTTATAATGAAATGAAAAGCTGAGTCTCTTATACTCTATCAACGGAAGAAGTGATAATCCCTTAAAATTGTATATAAGCAAGTTAAATTGCTAAATAATATTTAACTAATTTAATAGAATTGTTCTACTATAAATAGGAGGCCTTGCAAATAGCTGTGAAAAGAAGAGAAGCAAAAAGCAAAGGAGAAAAGGAAAGATATAAACATCTGAATGCAGAGTTCCAAAGAATAGCAAGAAGAGATAAGAAAGCCTTCTTCAGCGATCAACATAAAGAAATAGAGAAAAACAACAGAATGGGAAAGACTAAGGATCTCTTCAAGAAAATCAGAGATACCAAAGGAACATTTCATGCAAAGATGGGCTCGATAAGGGACAGAAATGGTATGGAACTAACAGAAGCAGACGATATTAAGAAGAGGTGGCAAGAATACACAGAAGAACTGTACAAAAAAGAGCTTCATGACCCAGATAATCATGATGGTGTGATCACTGACCTAGAGCCCGACATCCTGGAATGTGAAGTCAAGTGGGCCTTAGAAAGCATCACTACAAACAAAGATAGTGGAGGTGATGGAATTCCAGTGGAGCTATTCCAAATCCTGAAAGATGATGCTGTGAAAGTGCTACACTCATTATGCCAGCAAATTGGGAAAACTCAGCAGTGGCCACAAGATTGGAAAAGGTCAGTTTTCATCCTAATTTCAAAGAAAGGCAATGCCAAAGAATGCTCAAACTACTGCACAATTGCACTCATCTCACACACTAGTAAAGTAATGCTCAAAATTCTCCAAGCCAGGCTTCAGCAATATGTGAAACATGAACTTCCTGATGTTCAAGCTGGTTTTAGAAAAGGCAGAGGAATCAGAGATAAAATTGCCAACCTCTGCTGGATCATGGAAAAAGCAAGAGAGTTCTAGAAAAACTTCTATTTCTGCTTTATTGACTATGCCAAAGCCTTTGACTGTGTAGATCACAATAAACTGTGAACAATTCTGAAAGAGATGGGAATACCCGACCACCTGATCTGCCTCTTGAGAAATCTGCATGAAGGTCAGGGAGCAACAGTTAGAATTGGTCATGGAACAACAGATTGGTTCCAAATAGGAAAATGAGTATGTCAAGGCTGTATATATTGTCACTCTGTTTATTTAACTTATATGCAGAGTACATCATGAGAAACACTGGACTGGAAGAAACAGAAGTTGGAATCAAGATTGCTGGAAGAAATATCAATAACCTCAGATATGCAGATGACACCACCCTTCTGGCAGAAAGTGAAGAGGAACTCAAAAGCCTCTTGATGAAAGTGAAAGTGGAGAGTGAAAAGGTTGGCTTAAAGCTCAACATTCAGAAAACGAAGATCATGGCATCTGGTCCCATCATTACATGGGAAATAGATGGGGAAACAGTGGAAACAGTGTCAGACTTAATTTTTCTGGGCTCCAAAATCACTGCAGATGGTGACTGCAGCCATGAAATTAAAAGACGCTTACTCCTTGGAAGGAAAGTTATGACCAACCTAGATAGCAACCTAGATAGCATATTCAAAAGCAGAGACTTTACTTTGCCAACAAAGGTTCGCCTAGTCAAGGCTATGGTCTTTCCTGTGGTCATGTATGGATGTGAGAGCTGGACTGTGAAGAAGGCTGAGTGCTGAAGAATCGATGCTTTTGGACTGTGGTGTTGGAGAAGACTCTTTAGAGTCCCTTGGACTGCAAGGAGATCAAACCAGTCCATTCTGAAGGAGATCAGCCCTGGGATTTCTTTGGAAGGAACGATGCTAAAGTTGAAACTCCAGTATTTTGGCCACCTCATGCGAAGAGTTGACTCACTGGAGAAGACTCTGATGCTGGGAGGAATTGGGGGCAGGAGGAGAAGTGGACAACAGAGGATGAGATGGCTGGATGGCATCACTGACTTGATGGATGTGAGTCTGAGTGACCTCCGGGAGTTGGTGATGGACAGGGAGGCCTGGCGTGCTGCGCTTCATGGGGTCGCAAAGAGTCGGACACGATTGAGCGACTGATCTGATCTGATATGAAAGTGTTTCAGATCATTGTACTTTATATATACAGTTAAAAATATCAATTCAACTCATCCATTATGCTCTATCTATTCTTGTTCTTGAAGACTACCATGCACACTTTGTGAATATATAGGTTGTGCTGGCTGTCTTTATATTCCTGAACATATAGCTATACAATTATATTTCACAGATATTTGAGTTCTGTTCCAGATCACTGCGGCATGCTGAAGGTTGGGTTTGCAGTGACAATATCTTAAAATAATAGGGCGGCAAAGTTTGCCATTTAAGCCAACTTTTCCTTTCTCATGCGATTTCTCTGTAGTATGCAATGTTGTATGATAAGAATTTAATAAAGCAAAACTTCTTTCAAAACTGGACTCAGTCCTTTCAAACCCTGATGCTGCTTTATCAGCTAAATTTATGCAATATTCTAAATACTTTGTTACTCTTTCAACAATCCTGACAGCATATTCAGTGGGAGTGAATTCCATCTCAAGAAGCCACTTTGTTCATCCATAAAAAGCAACTCTTCATCCATGAAAATTTTATCATGAGATTGCAACAATTCAACCACATCTTCAGGCTCCACTTTTAATACCATTTCTCACTCTTTTCACAACATTTATAGTTACTTCCTTCACTAAAGTCTTAAATCCATCAAAGTCACCCATGATAGTGAAAGTCAACTGCTTCCAAACTCCTGTTAATGTTGATATTTTGACCTCTTGTCATGAATTATGAATCTTATTTATGACATCTAGAATGACAAATCCTTTCCAGGAGGTTTTCAGTTTACTTTTTCCAGGTCCATCAGAGGAGTCACCATCTATGGCAGCTATAACCTTAAAATATATTTCTTATATAAAACTTGAAAGAAGTTTTATATAAGAAATAAACAGAAATTATTTATTTATTATTTTAATATAAATAGTTGGAATTTAATTCCTTGACCCATAGGCTACAGAATAGATGTTGTATTTACAGGCATAAAAACAATATACATCTTATCATTCATCTACATTACATCAGAGCTATGATATGACCAGGTACATTTTCAGAGAGCAGTGCTATTACAAAAATATATATATATATATATATATATATATATATTTTTTTTTTTTTTTTTTTCTAACCACTAGATCTCAACATGCATGCATAACACTCAGTCATCTCTTACTCATTGCTACCCCGTGGACTGTAGTCCACCAGGCACCTCCGTCCATGGCATTTTCCAGGGAAGAAAACTAGAATGGATTGCCATTTCCTCTTTTAAGGGATCTTCCTGACCCAAGGATTGAACCCACATCCTCTGCATTGGCAGGCAGGTTCTCTACTACTAAGTCACCTGGGAAGGCCATAGATCTCAACAGTGGGCTACAATATTCAGTATACCATGTTGTTAGCATACATGCTATTATCGAGGCTTTGTTTTCCATTTATAGAGTACAGACAAAGTAGAATTAGGATAATTCCAAAGGGCCCTGAAATTAAAAGATACTTACTCCTTGGAAAGAAAGTTATGACCAACTTAGATAGAATATTCAAAAACAGAGACATTACTTTGCCAACAAAATTCCGTCTAGTCAAGGTTATGGTTTTTCCAGTGGTCATGTATGGATGTGAGAGTTGGACTGTGAAGAAAGCTGAGCGCGGAAGAATTGATGCTTTTGAACTGTGGTGTTAGAGAAGACTCTTGAGGGTCCCTTGGACTGCAAGGAGATCCAACCATTCCATTCTAAAGGAGATCAGTCCTGGGGGTTATTTGGAAGGAATGATGCTAAAGCTGAAACTCCAGTACTTTGGGCACCTCATGCGAAGAGTGGACTCATTGGAAAAGACTCTGATGCTGGGAGGGGTTGGGGGCAGGAGGAGAAGGGGACGACAGAGGATGAGATGGCTGGATGGCATCACTGCCTCGATGGATGTGAGTCTGAGTGAACTTTGGGAGTTGTTGATGGACAGGGAGGCCTAGTGTACTGCAATTCATGGGGTTACAAAGAGTCGGACATGATTAAGTGACTGAACTGAACTGAACTGAAAGGGCCTTAGAATTTTCAAAATGGTAAGGGATTTCACACTTAAGTCCCCAGTAGCAACATTCCCTAAAAAGAGACTCAGCTTGTCCTTTGAAACTTTGAAACCAGGCATTTACTTCTCTAGTTATGACAGTGCTGAGTGGTATCTTCTTCCAATACATGGCTACTTTATCTACAATGAACATCTGTTGTTCAATACAGCCACATTCATTATCTTAGCCAAATCTTCTGGATAACTTGTTACAACTTCTACATTAGCATTTGCTGCTGCCCAAATGGTAAAGAATCTGCCTTCAATAGGGGAGAATGTGGTTTGATTCCTGAGTGGGAAACATACCCTGGAGAAGGAAATGACAACCCACACCAGTTTTCTTGCCTGGAGAATCCCATGGGCGGCAGAGCCTGGTGGATTACAGTCCAGCAGGTCTTGAAGAGTAGGGCACAGCTGAGCAACTAACACTTCGTTTCATTTTACTTGCATTTTTATGTTATGGAGAGGACTTCTTTCTTCCAACGTCATGACCCAGCCTCTGTTAACTTGAAACTTTTCTTCTGCAGTTGCCTCACCTCTCTTAGCCTTCATAGAATTTAAGAGAGTTAAGTTACTTAACTACATTAAGCATTAGACTTTAGCTTAAGAAAATGCTTTGACTGGTTTGATCTTCTACACAAATCAATAAAACTTCCTCCATATCAGCAATAAGACTGTTTTTTTTTTTTTTTTTTTGTCATTAGTTTGTTCACTGAAGTAGCAGTTTAAATTTCCTTCAAGAACTTTCTTTTACATTCACAACTTGGGTGTTTGGCATAGGAGCCCAAGCTTTCACCCATCTTAGCTTTCAATATGCTTTTCACACTGTTTTATCTTTTCCAGATTTTGATTTAAAGTGAGTGACATGTGACTCTGTCTTTCACTTGAACATTTAGAGATATGTGAAGGGTTATTAGCTGACCTAATTTCAGGAGTGGTGTATCTAAAGGAACAGGAGGAACTGTGAAGAGGAGGAGTTGGGAGGGTGGCCAATATTTGGAGCAATCACACATAACATTTATCAACTAAGCTCATCACTTTATATGGTCATGGTTCTTGGCATCCCAAAACTATCTCAATGGTAACATCAAAGATCACTGAAACCAGAGCACCATAATACACATATAAAATAATGAAAAATTAGAAATATTATAAGAACTATCAAAAGTGTAACACAGAGACACCAAGAGACCAAATGCTGTTGGAAAAAATGCAACCTATAGTCTTACTTGATAGGAAGTTGCCACATACATTCAGTTTGTAAAAAACTTAATATCTTCAATAAAACAAAGCACAAAAAACCAAGGTGTGCCTGTGTTAAGTTCAGTTCAGTTGCTCACTCGTGTCTGACTTTTTGCAACTCCATGGACTGCAGAAGGCCAGGCTTCCCTGTCCATTGCCCACTCCTGGAGATTACCCAAACTCATGCTTATCAAGTCGGTGATGCCATCCAACCATCTCATCCTCTGACATTCCCTTCTTCTGCCTTCAGTCTTTCCCAGCATCAGGGACTTTTCAAATGAGTCAGCTCTTCACATCAGGTGGCCAAATTATTGGAGTTTCAGCTTCTAGGTTGGTCATAGCTTTCCTTCCAAGGAGTAAGCGTCTTTTAATTTTGTGGTTTCAATTACCATCTGCACTTTCATGCATTGGAGAAGGAAATGGCAACCCACTCCAGTGTTCTTGCCTGGAGAATCCCATAGACGGAGAAGCCTGGTGGGCTGCAGTCCATGGGGTCACATAGAGTCGGACACGACTGAAGTGACTTAGTAGTAGGAGTAGGAGTAGTAGTAGCACTGATTTTGGAGCCCAAGAAAATAAAGTTTCTCATTGTTTCCAAGGTTTCCCCATTTATTTGCCATGAAGTGATGGGACAGAATGCCATGATCTTAGTTTTCTGAAAGTTGAGTTTTAAGCCAACTTTTTCACTCTTCTCTTTCACTTTCTTCAAGAGGCTTTTTAGTTCGTCCTCACTTTCTGCTATAAGGGTGGCATCATCTGCATATCTGAGGTTATTGATATTTCTAACAGCAATCTTGATTCCAGCTTGTGCTTCATCCAGCCTGGCATTTTGCATGATGTACACTGCACAAAAGTTAATTAAGCAGGGTAACAATATACACCCATGATGTACTCCTTGCCCAATTTGGAAACATTCTGTTGTTCCATGTCCAGTTCTAACTGTTGCTTCTTGTCCTGCATACAGATTTCTCAGGAGGCTGGTCAGATGGTCTTATATCCCCATCTCTTGAAGAATTTTCCACAGTTTGTAGTGATTCACACAGTCAAAGGCTTTGGCATAATCAATAAAGCAGCCCAAGGCCAAATTTGCCTGTTATGCCAAATATCTCTTGACTTCCTACTTTTGCATTCCAGTCCC
Source organism: Tragelaphus eurycerus (assembly GCA_935064755.1). Classification (NCBI taxonomy): domain Eukaryota; kingdom Metazoa; phylum Chordata; class Mammalia; order Artiodactyla; family Bovidae; genus Tragelaphus; species Tragelaphus eurycerus. The sequence continues at coordinate 45,939,918 of CAKXYN010000007.1, read as the reverse complement.
CTATAATGAAAAGGTCATTGCTTTGGATGTTAGCTCTAGAAGGTCCTATAGGTCTTCATAGAACCGTTCCACTGCAGCTTCTTCAGTGTTACTAGTTGAGGCATTGACTTATATTACTGTGATATTGAATGGATTGCCTTGGAAATGAACAGAGATCATTCTGTCGGTTTTGAGGTTGCATCCAACTATTGCATTTTTTACTTTTTTGTTACTATGATGGCTACTTCATTTCTTCTAATGGATATTTGCCCATAATAGTACATATAATGATCATTTGAGTTAAATTCACCCATCCCAGTCCATTTTAGTTCACTGATTCCTAGAATGTCAACATTCACTCTTGCCATCTCCTATTTGACCACTTCTCCACTGACCTCCCGTAGCATATTGGGCACCTACAGACCTGGGTAATTCATCTTTCAGTGTATTATCTTTTTGCCTTTTCATGCTGATCATGGGGTTCTCAAGGCAAGAATACTGAAGCTGTTTGCCATTCCCTTCTCCAGGGGATCACATTTTGTCAGAACTCTCCATCATGACCTGTCCTTCTTGTGTGGTCCTACACTGCATGGCTCATAGTTTAATTGAGTTAGACAAGGTTTTGGTCCATGTGATCAGTTTGGTAAGTTTTCTGGGATTGTGGTTTTCAGTCTGTCTGCCCTCTGATGAATAAGGATAAGAGGTTTATGGAAAGTTCCTCATGGGAGAGACTGACTTAGGGGAAAACTGGGTCTTATTCTAATGGGCAGGGCCATGCTCAGTTAATCTTTAATTCAATTTTTCTGTTGATGGGTTGGGCTGCATTCCCTCCTTGTTGTTTGACCTGAGGCCAAACTATGGTGGAGGTAATGAAATAATGGGAACCTCCTTCAAGAGGTCCCATGCATAGACTGCTGCATTCAGTGTCCCAGACCCTGCAGCAGGCCACTGTCGACCCACGCCTTCTCCTGAAACTACTGGACACTCACTGGCAAGTCTGGGTCAGTCTCTTGTGGGGTCTCTGCTCCTGGGTTCTGGTATGCACAAGTTTCTGTTTGTGCCCTCAAAGAGTCTGTTTCCCCAGTCCCGTGTCTGGCAGTTTATAGTGGAGTTAATAGCAACCTCCTCCAAGAGGGCTCATGCCATACCCAGGTCTGCTGCACCCAGAGCCCCTGCTGTCTTGGTTGATCATAGCTTTTCTTCCAAGGAACAAGTGTCTTTTAATTTCATGGCTGCAGACACAATCTTCAGTCATTTTGGAGCCCCCAAAATAAAATCTGTCACGGTTTTCATTGTTTCCCCTTCTATTTGCCATGAAGTGATGGGATCAGATGCCATGATCTTAGTTTTCTGAAAGTTAAGTTTTAAGCCAGCTTTTTGATTCTCTTCTTTAACTTTCATCAAGATGCTCTTTAGCTCTTCTTCACTTTCTTCCATAAAGGTTGTGTCATCTGCATGTCTGTTATTTATATTTCTCCCATCAGTCTTGATTCCAGCTTGTGCTTCATCCAGTCTGGCATTTCACATGATGTACTCTGCATAACTTCCCTAAAATAGGCCCCTGACTTCTCTATCACATCCCGTCCTTGTTTGCTTTGCAAACACTTGTGTACCCAAGGAGAAAAGTTGCAACTAGAGAGCAGGGTCTTCCTGTTCCCTGTGGTCACCTCAGCTCCTGCCTCTCCCCCTGACTCAGCACCCACTCCACAAACACATTCTGAATATGTGGTATGGTTTTTAGCAAGTGCCTGACTCTGTATGGACCTGAAGCAAAATCTCAGTTGGTATACATATATATATTTGCACTTTATTTGGGACTCTTGAGTTGACGGGAAGATGGGAGGAGACTCACTAGCTGTTTCCCTTTTTCTGGGCTTCCTGGTGGCTCAGGGGGTAAAGCATCTGCTTGGCATGGGGGAGATCTGGGTTCGATCTCCAGGTGAAGAAGATCCCCTGGAGAAGGAAATGGCAACCCACTTTGGGGGGTCTTTTGTGGTGACTCAGAGGGTAAAATTTCTGTCTGCAATGTAGGACACCTGGGTTTGATCCCTGGGTTAGGAATATCCCCTAGAGAAGGAGATGGTAACCCACTCCAGTACTCTTGCCTGGAAAATGCCATGAATGGGAGAGCGTGGTAGGCTACAGTCCATGGGGATCACAGAACTGCACATGACTAAGCAACTTCACTTTTCACAAAGCAGGTGGCTTGCCACTTCTTGCAGGGAAGTCACTTGACAGTATGTTTCCCCTAATCAGTTAAGAAGAGTCTTTGCCACTCACATTTACAGAGCACTCTCCACTGCGATCTTTGCTCTGCAAATGGTACAGTGTCTGTACTCTAAGAGTGTCTTTACACAGCTCTAAATGTGCAGGGAAATGTGTTATCTTGATGCTGGAAATCGAGGTAATACAGCAAAATCATGATATTCCTCCTGTGAAAGCTGAAAAGTTTCAGCCTCCATCTAGCCAGGACAAAACACACTGGGTCATTTTTCTGTGCATTATGCCTTTATTAATAGGGTCTTTTAAAAATTTATGTGTGCAACCTGTATTCATGTGAGGAGGTCACTAGAAGACAGAATTAAATAAGCTTTATGTTCCAAATTCCAACCTATTATTTGAGTCTTGGCACTGTTTTGTAATGTCCTGCTAATTTTTAGTTAGTTTTCTAATTTCTATTCTAAAGTTAATTTTTTAAATTAATTAATTTTTATTTTTAATTTAAATTTATTTCTTTATTTTGAGTACATATTGAATTTTATTTATTTATTATTTATTTATTTAACTTTACAATATTTTATTGGTTTTGGCATACATCAACATGAATCTGCCACAGTGTACATGTGTTCTCCATCCTGAACCCCCTCCCACCTCCCTCCTTGTACCATCCCTCTGGGTCATCCCAGTGCACCAGCCCCAAGCATCCTGTATCCTGCATCGAACCTGGACTGGTGATTCGTTTCTTATATAATATTATACATGTTTCAAAGTTAATTTTTATTGGAGTATGGTTGTTTTACAATGTTTTCTTAGTTTCTACCATACAGAAATGCTATGGACCTAACAGAATCAGAAGATATTAAAAAGAGGTGGCAAGAATACACAGAAGAACTATACAAAAAAGAACTTCACAACCCAGATAACCATGATGGTGTGATCATTCACCTAGAGCCAGACATCCTAGAATGTGAAGTCAAGTGGGCCTTAGGGAGCATCACTATAAACAAAGCTAGTGGAGGTGATGGAATTCCAGTGGAGGTATTTCAAATCCTGAAAGGACATGCTGTTAAAGTGCTGCATTCAATGTGTCAGCAAATTTGGAAAACTCAGCAGTGGCCACAGGACTGGAAAAGTCACTTTTCATTCCAATCCCAAAGAAAGGCAATGCCAAAGAGTGCTCAAACTACTACACAATTGCACTCATCTCACATGCTAGTAAAGTAATGCTCAAAATTCTCCAAGCCAGGCTTCAGCAATACCTGAACCATGAACTTCCAGATGTTCAAGCTGAATTTAGAAAGGCAGAGGAAAACAGTTCAAATTGCCAAGATCAGCTGGATCATTGAAAAAGCAAGAGAGTTCCAGGAAAAACATCTATTTCTATTATTGACTATGTCAAAACCTTTGACTGTGTGGATCACAATAAACTGCAGAAAATTTTGAAAGAGATGGGAATACCAGACCACCTAACCTGCCGCCTTAGAAATATGTATGCAGGTCAAGAAGCAACAATTAGAACTGGACATGGAACAACAGAGTGGTTCCAGATAGGGAAAGGAGTACGTCAAGGCTGTATATTGTCACGCTGCTTATTTAACTTATATGCAGAGTACATTTTGCAAATGCCAGGCTGGATGAAGCACAAGCTGGAATCAAGATTGCCGGGAGGAATGTCAGTAACCACAGATATGCAGATGACACCACCCTTATGGCAGAAAGTGAAGACGAACTAAAGAGCCCCTTGATGAAAGTGCAAGAGGAGAGTGAAAACGTTCGGTAAAGCTCAACATTCAGAAAACTAAGATCATGGCATCTGGCTCCAACATTTCATGAGAAAAATATGGAGGACCAGTGGAAAGAGTGGCAAGTTGTATTTTTTTGAGGGCTCCAAAATCACTGCAGATGGTGAATGCAGCCATGAAATAAAAAGATGCTTACACCTGAAAAGAAAAGTTATGACCATCCTAAACAGCACATTAAAAAAAGAGACATTACTTTGCCAACAAAGGTCCATCTAGTCAAAGCTATGGTTTTTCCAGTAGTCGTGTGTGGATGTGAGAGTTGGACTATGAAGAAACTTGAGCACCGAAGAGTTGATGCTTTTGAACTGTGTTGTTGGAAAAGACTCTTGAAAGTCCCGTGGAATGCAAGGATATTCTACAAGTCCATCCTAAAGGAAACCAATCCTGAATGTTCATTGGAAGGACTGAGATGCAGAAGCTGAAATTCCAATACTTTGGACACCTGATGCGAAGAGCTGACTTGTATGAAAAGACCCTGATGCTGGGAAAGATTGGAGGCAGGAGGAGAAGAGGATAACAGAGGATGAGATGGTTGGATGACATCACTTTCTCAATGGACATGAGTTTGCATAAACTCCAGGAGTTTGTCATGGACAGGGAGGCCTGGTGTGCTGTGGTCCATGGGATCACAAAGAGTCAGACACGACTGAGCGACTGAACTGTATTGACTGTACAGGAATGTATATAAATACTTATTCTCCTCCCTTTTTCAAATCCTTCCCATTCAGGTCACCATAGTGCACTAAGTAGAATCCCCTTTGCTATACAGTATGTTTTGTTAGTTATCCTTTGGCACATAGTATCGATAGTGTTCATGTGTCAATGCCAATCTGCAAATTCCCTCCCCCACACTTCTTTCCCCCTTCATATCCATAAATGTATTCTCTACATCTGTGTTTCTTTTCCTGCTTTGTAAATAATATCACTTATACCAGGGGTCTCCAAATTCTGGGCCATGTACGGGTACCTCCTGTCAGATCAGAGACAGAATTAGATTAGAAATAAAGTGCACAATAAATATAATGTGAACCATTCCCCTCTACCTGGTCTGTGAAAAAAAGTGTCTTCCATGAAGTTGGTCCCTGATGTCCAAAAGATTGGATACCATTTATTTATAACATTTCTCTGGATTCCACATATATGTGTTAATATACAATATTTGTTCTTTGAAAAGCTAAAAACTATTTTCTGAATTATTTTTCATCAGAACTTCTAAATGTATGCATATTCAATGCATCATTTACAAAGAGTGGAACTTTAATGCCTACTAAATGTTAAGACCTTACTTTTAACCAATGTACCCTAGTGGAGGCAGTATGTCACCATGGCTTAAGAACATGGCCTCTCTAGTGGGACTGAGCAGGTGAGGACACTAACTTGTCATTTCCTCACCACGTGGCCTTTTGTAATCAGAAAACTAATTAGATTCTCTTGTGCTATTTTTCCCTCAGCCTAGGACTGAAGTTAAAAAATATTTATCATATAGAATTGTATGTGAGAAATGTATAAGAAATAACTTCTTAACGTACTTCCTAGAATGACTGGTCCACAAAAGAAAATAAACAAAGTTAGTTACTATTTTAAATATGGACATAATATGGTGATTTCTACCCCACTCCATATATCATCAATTTGTCTAATTCAATGTCTGTTATTTGTTTTCTCATTGTATTGATTGCTCCTAGGCAAGATCAACAGGCATCTGGAAGACAGAAGCAGTAGATTTTTGATAGTAAAAAGTTATCGATGAAAAAGAAACATGAATAATTATATCAGTAAATAAATAACATCGCTAGAAGGCAATGGCACCCCACTCCAGTACTCTTGCCTGGAAAATCCCACGGACAGAGGAGCCTGGTAGGCTGCAGTCTATGGGGTCGCTAAGAGTCAGACATGACTGAGCGACTTCACTTTCTCTTTTCACTTTCATGCATTGGAGAAGGAAATGGCAACCCACTCGAGTGTTCTTGCCTGAAGAATCCCAGGAATGGCAGAGCCTGGTGGGCTGCAGTTCATGGGGTTGCAAAGAGTTGGACATGACTGAGCGACTGATCTGATCTGATCTGATGCAAGTAACTACTTAAAAATGAACAACAAAATTTAAAACAAAATAATGTTTAGCCTTTGTGATACTCTGAAGGAATTATCTTTATTGTAAAGTACTCAGAATATTAACTATTCAAATACATAACAGTAAATGAGAACAAATTGATCTCTCCACTATTTATGGTATCCTTTAAAGAATTGTTCTTATTATTTACTTCAGAAATAACCCCTGACGCATACATATTTAATAAAGTAGCCCCAAGATATGCATACACACAGATTAGTTAGTCAGATATACCTGTATACATCATTCAAAAGATTTAATTGGCTACTAATTTGATATGATAGCCTTACTAATTTTATATTTGTCTGTAAAATTCTGAAATTCTGGGGATCACATGTCTCTTCTAGTATCTAAAACAGGTTTCCTGTATGCAACAATTCTGGTATTGTAAAAAGCAAACGAGAATTTTAAGTTCAATGAATCAGTCATTTAATGTCCTTTTTCTCCATAAAACCATAAAAAAGTGAGCAATATCAATTATTCATGACTATGAGTAAGTATTTAGTGAAACAGGCTCTTGGGACTTTGTTATAACTGCTACTGCAAACTATTCCCATTAGAATTTTGATTACAAGGGAAATTAAGAATGAAATTCAAATTCCATTAATGTTTAACATAATTTTACAATGAAAATGCATATAAAACTTATATAACGAACTTATATAATGAAAATGCATGATTTCAGTTTACACTTAATTAATTATATATATTATTCATATATTACATTATAGAAATATCATTCCCTTACAATCATTATACTCAGCTGAAAATTCATTAAACATTGGGGCTGGTGCACGGGAGTGACCCAGAGGGATGGTATAGGGAGGGAGGAGGGTTCAGGATGGGGAACACATTTATTCCTGTGGCATATTCATGTTGATATATGGCAAAACCAATACAATATTGCAAAGTTTAAAAATAAAATAAAATTATAAAAAAATAAATAAAAGAGAAATGTAACATATAGAGACTGAAAATTTTCTCACCTGTTACTTTTTAGTGCTCATCTGTTATTTTAATTACATTGTACTTGTTGCTAAACTTCATAAAGAGATGTGTGGTTATTGTAAAATCATACATGGTGCACCAGAAAGAATATTATTTATTTTTGATCAAATAATATATCCAGAAACATTACAACCATATGCTGACTGGCAAATATAGCATCCTATTTTAGAAATGTATTATCATATTTCTATACATAGGTTAATATCTAAATATGAACTGATTGTTGTTCAAGGGATTATCATTTCTACTATCTTTACAATCAGTTTTCTCCATTGAAGCTTCTTGTAACATCTTATCAATATCAAGCAAATAACATTGAAAGGAATTAAGTACATTGTAAATGAAGAAGACAAATTAGTTTTTAATAATTTAGATTGTACTTAAAATACATAACCACAATAGAATAATTCAAGTAAAGTTAGCTTTTGAAGGTCCTTAAACACTGAGTGATTCAACATAAGAATAAATGCAATAATACAATTTAATTTTAGAATGTTTTATATTTCAATAAAAGACAAATATTGTGTAGTTTTTTAAAAATATGTTAACTATTTTGCTACCATACAAGTGAATGTAATATTGAAACCTTCATCTACTTAGTTAATTTGGTGTTTCATCAATACTATATGACTTCCCTGGTGGCTCAAACGTTAAAGCGTCTCTCTACGTTGCGGAAGACCCAGGTTCGATCCCTGGGTTGGGAAGATCCCTTGGAGAAAGAAATGGCAATCCACTCCAGTACTATTGCCTGGAAAATCCCATGGACAGAGAAGCCTGGTAGGCTACAGTCCATGGGGTTGCAAAGAGTCGGACACGACTGAGCGACTTCACGTTCATGTTCATTACTATATATTAGTTACAGATATCACGTTCACATTTGAAAAAGCCCAGTATATCAATAATATTACTGAGCAATTAAAAAGAATACATTTGAATCAGGTCTAATGAGGTGGATGAAACTGGAGCATATTATACAGAGTGAAGTAAGACAGAAAGAAAAACACCAATATGTATACTAACGCATATATATGGAACTTAGAAAAAGGATAACAATAACCCTGTATCAGATCAAATCAGATTAGATCAGTCGCTCAGTTGTGTCCGACTCTTTGCGACCCCATGAATTGCAGAACACCAGGCCTCCCTGTCCATCACCAACTCCCGGAGGTCACTCAGACTCACATCCATCTAGTCAGTCATGCCATCCAGCCATCTCATCCTCTGTCGTCCCATTCTCCTCCTGCCCCCAATCCCTCCCAGCATAGAGTCTTCTCCAATGAGTCAATTCTTTGCATAAGGTGGCCAAAATATTGGAGTTTCAGCTTTAGCATCATTCCTTCCAAAGAAATCTCAGGACTGATCTCCTTCAGAATGGACTGGGTGGATTTCCTTGAAGTCCAAGGGACTCTCAAGAGTCTTCTCCAACACCACAGTTCAGACGCAGCAATTCTTCGGCGCTCTGCCTTCTTCACAGTCCAGCTCTCACATCCATACATGACCACAGGAAAGACCATAACCTTGACTAGGCGAACATTTGTTGGCAAAGTTATGTTTCTGGTTTTGAATATCCTATCTAGGTTGGTCATAACTTTCCTTCCAAGGAGTAAGTGTCTTTTAATTTCATGGCTGCAGTCACCATCTGCAGTGATTTTGGAGCCCCCTAAAATAAAGTCTGACACTGTTCCCCATCTATTTCCCATGTAGTAATGGGACCAGATGCCATGATCTTCGTTTTCTGAATGTTGAGCTTTAAGCCAACCTTTTCACTCTCCACTTTTACATTCATCAAGAGGCTTTTGAGTTCCTCTTCACTTTCTGCCATAAGGGTGATGTCATCAGAATATCTGAGGTTATTGATATTTCTCCCAGCAATCTTGATTCCAACTTGTGTTTCTTCTAGTCCAGCGTTTCTCATGATGTACTCTGCATATAAGTTAAATAAACAGGGTGACAATATACAGCCTTGCCATACTCTTTTTCCTATTTGGAACCAGTCTTTTCTTCCATGTCCAGTTCTAACTGTTGCTTCCTGACCTGCATGCAAATTTCTCAAGAGGCAGATTGGATGCTCTGGTATTCACATCTCTTTAAGAATTTTTGGCAGTTTATTGTGATCTACACAGTCAAAGGCTATGGCATAGTCAATAAAGCAGAAATAGATGTTTTTCTGCAACTCTCTTGCTTTTTCCCTGATCTAGCACATGTTGGCAATTTGATCTCTGGTTCCTCTGCCTTTTCTAAAAGCACTTGAACATCAGGAAGTTCACAGTTCACATATTGTTGAAGCCTAGTTTGGAGAATTTTGAGCATTACTAGTGTGTGAGATGAGTGCAATTGTGCAGTAATTTGAGCATTCTTTGGCATTGCCTTTCTTTGGGATTGGGATGAAAACTGACCTTTTCAAATCTTGTGGTCACTGCTGAGTTTTCCAAATTTGCTGGCATATTGAGTGCAGCACTTTCACAGCATCATCTTTCAGGATTTGGAATAGCTCCACTGGAATTCCATCACCTCCACTAGCTTTGTTCGTAGTGATGCTTTCTAAGGCCCACTTGACTTCACATTCCAGGATGTCTGGCCCTAGGTCAGTGATCACGCCATTGTGATTATCTGCATTGTGAAGCTCTTTTTTGTACAGTTCTTCTCTGTATTCTTGCTACCTCTTTCTTAATATTTTCTGCTTCTGTTAGGTCCATGGCATTTCTGTCCTTTATCAAGCCCATCTTTGCATGAAATGTTTCTTTGGTATCTCTGATTTTCTTGAAGAGATCCTTAGTCTTTCCCATTCTGTTGTTTTCCTCTATTTCTTTGCATTGATCGCTGAAGAAGGCTTTCTTATCTCTTCTTGCTAGTCTTTGGAACTCTGCATTCAGATGTTTATATCTTTCCTTTTTTCCTTTGCTTTTCACTTCTCTTCTTTTCACAGCTATTTGTAAGGTCCCCAGACAGCCATTTTGCTTTTTTGCATTTCTTTTCCATGAGGATGGTCTTGATCCCTGTCTCCTGTACAATGTCACGAACCTCATTCCATAGTTCATCAGGCACTCTATCAGTTCTAGGCCCTTAAATCTATTTCTCACTTCCACTGTATAATCATAAGGGATTTGATTTAGGTCATACCTGAATGTTTTAGTGGTTTTCCCGACTTTTTTCAATTTAAGTCTGAATTTGGCAATAAGGAGTTCATGGTCTGAGCCACAGTCAGCTCCTGGTCTTGTTTTTGCTGATTGTATAGAGCTTCTCCATCTTTGGTGGAAAAGAATATAATCGATCTGATTTCGGTGTTGACCATCTGGTGATGTCCATGTATAGAGTCTTCTCTTGTGTTGTTGGAATAGGGTATTTGCTATGACCAGTGCATTTTCTTGGCAAAACTCTATTAGTCTTTGCCCTGCTTCATTCTGTAATCCAAGGCCAAATTTGCCTGTTACTCCAGGTGTTTCTTGACTTCCTACTTTTGCATTCCAGTCCCCTATAATGAAAAGGACATCTTTTTTGGGTCTTAGTTCTGAAAGGTCTTGTAGGTCTTCATAGAACCATTCAACCTTAGTTTCTTCAGTGTTACTGGTTGGGACATAGAATTGGATTACTGTGACATTGAATGGTTTGCCTTGGAAACAAACAGAGAGCATTGTGTCGTTTTTGAAATTGCATCCAAGTACTGCATTTCGTACTCTTTTGTTGACGATGATGGCCACTCCATTTCTTCTGAGGGATCCGTGCTCGCAGTAGTAGATATAATGGTCCTCTGAGTTAAATTCACCCATTCCAGTCCATTTGAGTTCGCTAATTCCTAGAATGTAGACATTCACTCTTGCCATTTCTTGTTTCACCACTTCCAATTTGCCTTGATTCATGGACCTGACATTCCAGGTTCCTATGCAATATTGCTCTTTACAGCACTGGACTTTGCTTCTATCACCAGACACATCCACATCTGGGTATTCTTTTTGCTTTGGCTCCATCCCTTCATTCTTTCTGAAGTTATTTCTCCACTGATCTCCAGTAGCATATTGGGCCCCTACTGACCTAGGTCATTTCTCTTTCAGTATTCTATCATTTTGCCTTTTCATACTCCTCATGGGGTTCTCAAGGCAAGAATACTGAAGTGGTTTGCCATTCCCTTCTCCAGCGGACCACACCCTGTCAGATCTCTCCACCATGACCCGCCCATCCTGGGTTGCCCCACGGGCATGGCTTAGTTTCATTGAGTTAGACAAGGCTGTGGTCCTGGTGTGATTAGATAAACTAGTTTTCTGTGAGTTTGGTTTCAGTGTGTTTGCCCTCTGATGCCCTCTTACAAGACCTACCATCTTACTTGGGTTTCTCTTACCTTGGACGTGGAGTATCTCTTCCCGGCTGCTGCAGCAAAGCACAGCCATCGCACCTTACCTTGGACGAGGGGTCTCTCCTCATCGCCGCCCTTCCTGACCTCGGTCATGGGGTAGCTCCTCTTGGCCGTGCTTAGTGCGCTGATCACAGCCGCCGAGGTGCTCTTAGTGTGCCAGTCGCAGCCGCCGAGGTGCTCAAGAGACAGTGATGTATAGAACAGTCTTTTGGATTTTGTGGGAGAGGGAGAGGGTGGGATGATTTGGTAGAATGGCATTGAAACATGTATAGTACCATATATGAAACAAGTTGCCAGTACCATATATGAAACATATAGTACCATATATTAAACAGTCCAGGTTTGATGCACGATACTGGATGCTTGGGGCTGGTGCACTGGGATGACCCAGAGGGATGATATGAGGAGAGAGGGGGAGGGGATTCAAGATGGGGAACACGTGTATACCTGTGGTGGATTCATTTTGATATATGGCAAACCAATACAATATTGTAAAGTTAAAAAATAAAATAAAAGATACAAAAAAATAATAATTATTTTCAGAAAGCTACAACATATTTTAAAAATAAGCCAGTGCACTGAATGACATTAAATGTATGTGTGATTCACTGTGATTAATGTGCATTTAAAGATCCTCATTAAACATTGTTAATGAATATTCATATAAAAACATTCTCATTTGCACATGTTGAAGAATGAATTTTAGGCAATGGCACCACACTCCAGTTCTTTTGCCTGGAAAATCCCATGGACAGAGGAGCCTGGTAGGCTGTAGTCCATGGGGTCACTAGAGTCGGACACAACTGAGTGACTTCACTTTCACTTTTCACTTTCATGCATTGGAGAAGGAAATGGCAACCCACTCCAGTGTTCTTGTCTAGAGAAACCCAGGGATGGGAAGCCTGGTAGGCTGCCGTCTATGGGGTCACACAGAGTCGGACATGACTAAAGTGATGCTGCAGCAGCTACTAACATGAAAACAAAGGGACTATGGCAAAATATCCACAAAATCTAGGACAGTATATTTCATATAGTAGTGGTTCAATAAATATTTCTTAAAGTAATAAGCAATTAACTTTAAGCTATAACAACTCCAATTAAAAAAAAAAAAAGACTTTAAAAATCAAATCTTCCTAAGAAACGATTTGTATTGAATTCGTATATCTACAGTGTAAATATATAATACTAGAATTTTAAGAGTTTGAAATTTTAAGGCATGTACTTTAAAGGCTTTATTTCAAATTTAATAAGAATATTTTATTTAGGTGACAAATGTGATTATGTGACTTCTTATCTTTGTGGATGCTATATTTGTCAGAACACAATATTAACTTGAAGTAAGTGCTTGAAATGCAATATATTTATGTATTTTATTTATGCATATCCTGGCTTGTTCCATTAAATTATTTAATACATTTGTTCTTTATTTTATCAGCATGTATATCAGTTTTACTGCACTGCAATTGTCCTGTAGTAATAGAAGTCTTCAATGTTCAAAGGCCCTATATATTATATAACATGGCAACAGATAACAAACTATTCCTGGATGTGCCTGTGGATGATATGTTGCGTCTAACAAATATGGATAATACTCATAAATATATTTTATATCTAATATTTCACACTAAAATGAGAATGAAATGGAAAACCACTTCAATAGTCTTGCCTTGAGAACCCCATGAACAGTATGAAAAAGTACAATTGTAGAAGAGATATTGTTAAGAGCATTGGTGTACTTAACATAAGTCACACCTAATTAGAATTCATTCACACCAAAAAGAATGATAGGTTGCAAATAAGTTTCAAGTGGAGTAGCTAACCTTTTATTTTCTTATTAAATGTAATATGGAGTAAAAATAAAATGAAAAATGTATTTAAGTGATATTTTGTTATATTTATTTACCTTGTCTTAGAATTGTATGCTTATTTTTTCAACTTTATTGCTTTCAGAAAGAGCAAAAGTAATTAATATTTTAGTAAAAACTTTTCTATATTTTACCAAATATTTTCCTCAGAATATTACATTCTTGAAATAATATGTCCTACAAGCTAGTAAATTTATGTGAGCTATACTTTTGGAATAAATCAGTAACATGAGTATAAATAACTATATACATTTAAGCATTTTTGCATTTGTTTTTCTTAAATTATCTCTTACATTAAATCTCTATATATTTTCTCTCTCATATATATGTATATATATATACATATATATGTGCATTACTTAAGCTGACACTAACATCAATATATATGTATGACCCATTAAAATGCAATATTTTTCTATTTGCTTTTATATCTCAATATATTCATCTTCTTTGGAAGACACAGACACTTCACCTTGGGAAATGTGGACATTTATCCAATAGACTACTGATATTTTTTAGTGTTTTTATACCAGACTTTGTGTGTTGAGTGAAAACACAAAATGAAAACATATGGTTTTCTTTTAGAAACTTAGGCTAACCAAACAGAAATCCAAATAAAAATAATAATTTATCCATAAATCAACCATTTTTTCTTTTTTTGTCTTTTTTATTTATTTTATTTTTTAACTTTATAATATTGTATTGGTTTTGCCATATATCAAAATGAATCTGCCCCAGGTATACATGCGTTCCCCATCCTGAACCCTCCTCCCTTCCCATACCATCCCTCTGGGTCGTCCCAGTGCACCAGCCCCAAGCATCCAGTATCATGGATCGAATCTGGACTGGAGACTCATTTCATGTATGATATTATACACGTTTCAATGCCATTCTCCCAAATCATCCCACTGCTGGGCATACACACTGAGAAAACCAGAATTGAAAGAGACACATGTACCCCAATGTTCATTGCAGCACTGTTTATAATAGCCAGGACATGGAAGTAACCTAGATGTCCATCAGCAGATGAATGGATAAGAAAACTATGGTACCCATACACATGGAGTATTACTCAGCCATTAAAACGAATGCATTTGAATCAGTTCTAATGAGGTGAATGAAACTGGAGCCTATTATACAGAGTGAAGTAAGCCAGAAAGAAAAACCATTTTTTTTTTTTAAATAAGGATGCTCAGAGGATGCTAAAGGAATAAAGCAACTATGTTTATTACTGAAAGTTAAAAAGGTCTTTCCAAAGTGCTAAAACTTTGCACTAAGATTGGAGAAATGGTATTAAATTCTGCAAATGAGAAATCGGTGTTGGAAAGGTATAATGGACGAAGATCTATTTATTCAGTCTTCAAACAAACATTGACCATCTACCATATCAGCAGAGATGGGGACTTACATTTTGACAAAAAGCAAGAGATGCAAATTTCTCATATGCAGCTCCTGGGGAAAATCATAATGAATGTGCCAAACTAATTTACTAGTCCTTCCTTCTGTCGTTTCTACACACAAGTCAGTTGCAGGCACAGACACCTACTTGTGTGTATGCACATCTCACAGCACAAGATCATTTCCATATTTTCAATTGGAAACTTTATCTGTTTTACTGTTTAAATAATCAGATATACAGACACAAACAAGCTAACAAATTTTTCAATAGGACAGTTAATTTTATATCCAGTTACATAATTCAAAGCAATGTCAGGAGCTGTTACTCCCTGAATTCCAAGATCTCCAGCTGATAACAGTTTCTCAATCTCTGATGTACTTCCTTCTGACTCCTATCTTTCAAGATAAACAAATGAATTATACAATGATAAAGGGAAATTAAACAATAGCAAAAAAGAAGTTAATTCTTAAAAATGTAAAAAAAAATGACAACCATCAAATAATAGACACCAAATCAATCTATGGTAATGCAATAAATGGGACAAAAACAGATTCTTCATTGGTAGTGGAGTAGAATTTTTATAGTGTAAATCTGATGGATCCTGATTATGTTTGGGAGACTTTTTTTTTTTTTTTTTTTTTGGTTACTCGTGGCTCTCCAAGGTGGGCTGCTGTCTATGAGGTCGCACAGAGTCAGACACGACTGAAGAGAACTAGCAGCAGCAGCAACAGCTCCAAGGTGAAACTTGAGATTAGGGACCATGGGAGAATGTTGTAGAAGATTTAACAGTCCATTATAGATCTGTTTGCTTTACAACATCTCAGAAATTACCTTAGCAATAACAATTGCCAGCTATTTGGGGGAATAGAGTTATCTTAATATATTAGCTTCTCTTTCATTTCAATTCTGAGGTCTCTTAGCTAGTACGGATTTCAGTAGCTTATTTAATAAGAAGATTTTTGTATTCTTTGAATATAAGGAGATGGATCTTGGCGATCATTCTTCATTATCCTCAGCCCTGAAAGCATTACGACAGTTATACCAGCCCTGATTTTATTTGGCTCTGTTCTACACCTTTCAGTTCAGTTCAGTTCAGTCACTCAGTAGTGTCGGATTCTTTGCGACTCATGAATCGCAGCACGCCAGGCCTCCCTGTCCATCACCAACTCCCAGAGGTCACTCAGACTCACGTCCATCGAGTCAGTGATGCCATCCAGTCATCTCATCCTCTGTCGTCTCCTTCTCCTCCTGCCCCCAACCCCTCCCAGCATCAGAGTCTTCTCCAATGAGTCAACTCTTCGCAGGAGGTGGCCAAAGTACTAGAGTTTCAGCTTTAGTATCATTCCTTCCAAAGAAATCCCAGGGCTGATCTCCTTCAGAATGGACTGGTTGGATCTCCTTGCAGTCCAAGGGACTCTCAAGAGTATTCTCCAACACCGCAGTTCAAAAGCATCAATTCTTCGGCACTCATCCTTCTTCACAGTCCAGCTCTCACATCCATACATGACCACAGGAAAAACCATAGCCTTGACTAGATGAACCTTTGTTGGCAAAGTAATGTCTCTGCTTTTGAATATACTATCTAGGTTGGTCATAACTTTCCTTCCAAGGAGTAAGCGTCTTTTAATTTCATGGCTGCAGTCACCATCTGCAGTGATTTTGGGGCCCAAAAAATAAAGTCTGACACTGTTTCCCCATCTATTTCCCATGAAGTGATGGGACCAGCTGCCATGATCTTCGTTTTCTGAATGTTGAGCTTTAAGCCAACTTTTTCACTCTCCTCTTTCACTCTCATCAAGAGGCTTTTTAGTTCCTCTTCACTTTCTGCCATAAGGGTGGTGTCATCTGCATATCTGAGGTTATTGATATTTCTCCCAGCAATCTTGATTCCAGCTTGTGCTTCTTCCAGCCCAAAATTTCTCATGATTTACTCTGCATATAAGTTAAATAAATAGGGTGACAATATACAGCCTTGATGTACTCCTTTTCCTATTTGGAACCAGTCTGTTGTTCCATGTCCAGTTCTAACTGTTGCTTCCTGACCTGCATACAGGTTTCTCAAAAGGCAGGTCAGGTGGTATGGTATTCCCATCTCTTTCAGAATTTTCCACAATTTATTGTGATCCACACATGGGTCCTATTTGATTTTTTTTTTTTTTTTTTTGATGAGTGACAACAGGAGCTATATGTCAAACAAAAGCAGACATGAGAAGCCTGGATGGGACACTAAAGGACTCTTCTTCTCTGGTTATTTTAGACTCTCTGCATTAAAAGTTTGCTTAATAATTTTAGCAAAAAATAGAAAATTTCCTTTTGCAAACTGACGCAGTATGTGTTTTCTCATTTGTCTCGGATCATAGGTAACATTCAGAAAATTCCTCTCCTAATAAAGATACAAGCCTTTTCATTCCAAGAATCCATGATGAACAAATATCTTTTTTATTTCAGTATTATGTCTTAATGGCTGTAAAAAGTAACCAACATCCTCCTGTGTATATGACATTTTTCTCTGCAATAGCATGGTCAAAATCCTAAGACAATAGATAATAATAAACACTATGTTTTACTGTGACACAGCAAGTAAGACTCAGTTGACTTGGCATGGAAAGATCCTTGCTAATTCCAATCCCACCTTTAGTCAGGCAGTATCACGTCTTAGTTTTATTTTTCATAATACTGCACTCCAGTCACAGCATCTCTATTAAGACTTTCCCCAAACTTTTGAAATGGAACTTAATCAAATAATATTAACACCAAAGTCCAGACATTTATTTTTCATATAATGATTCAGCCCTGCACATCTAAGACAGGCACACTGTCACTGTGTTCTGATTGATTTGAATTAAAATCTCAAGTACTTTCTTCTCTACTGTTGGGTGTCCTTTAGCATCATTATTATTATTTTTTTTTCAAATCAAGAGAAATTGTGAAAATATATGAAACTTCTGGATACTTCAAGTTTACATACAACATATCTTCTTTGATAAAAGAAAAGGATAATAAAGAAGTTTTTAAAAAAGAAAATAATATTCAATTATAAAATGAAAACTTTAAAGAAAATTTTTAGATTGTTAAGATTTGAGTCATGGACTTCCTGGTAGACAAATGGTTAAGACCTTACCTTCCAAGGCTGGGGGTGCAGATTAGATCCCTGATCACGGAGCTAAGTTCCCCCATATGTGTTTTAGTTGCTCAGTCATGTCTGACTCTTTGCAAAACCATCAACAGTAGTCTGCTTCTCTGTCCATGGAATTCTCCAGGCAAGAGTACTGGAGTGGATTTCATTCCCAATGTGGGATCACATGGATCCCACATGCCTATGACCAAAAATCTGAAAACATAAAACAGAAGCAATAATGTGTCACATACACATTTTAACAATATCAGTTCTTCCCATACTTGAACCTGGGGTATTTTTACATTTATTTATTTTTAATTTAATTTATTTCATAAAACTTCATAATTTTCAATATTCAGATCTTTCACTTCCTTGGTTAAAATTATTTCTAAAGTTGTGTGTGTGTGTATGATAATGGGCCCATTTTGTTTTCTCTTTCTGATAAGGTGTTTTTCTTCGTAGTTTATGGAAATGTAAATAATTTTGTATACTGATGGTGTATCCTGCAACTTTACTGAATTTTAATATTAGTTCTAACAGTTTCTGAATGAAACATTTATAGTTTTTCTCTAAATTATACATGTTATGTATAAACCAAGAGGATTTTACCTATTCCTTTCTGGTTCAGATGTCTTCTATTTCTTTTTTCTGCTAATTTATCTGGTTAAGACTTCCAATACTTTGTTGAGCAAAAGTGCACTTCCACTGCAGGGATATGGGTTCAATCCTGGTCAGGGAACTAGGATCCTACATGCTGCACTGTGTAGAAAATAAAATAATAAATTAAAAAAAAATATATATATATATATAACTAAATGCTAGTGGCACATTTTTAATTAAAAAACTCTCTTGCTTGTTGGGCAGAACATATAATGAATTCTGGAAGCCCAGTTTATAGGGTAATGTTTTATAGGGAGAAAGTTCACAAAAAAGAAGAAAAAAGAGAGGGGTGGGTAGGGAGGGAGGGAGGGAGAAACATTAAAGCGGTAAATTAAATAAAAAGAGAATAATTTATAATGATTTAGCAATACAAAGGGGAAGTAACATTGAAAGATGAAGTTGGACGTGAGACTACATGGTACTAGTTGCTTTTAATGCTGGGAAGTTACATCTTTTTTATGTAGGAAGTGAAAATTTTTACTTAGAACAATTATTTTTGAATTAGTGCTCAGCAAATGATTAAATAATTGTTTCAATGTTTTAGCTACATATTACTGTATGTGAGTTACCATGACAGGGATTGGACCACAAAAGCCAAAATTAAAGAATAATTTGGAAGAGAAGAATAATTAAAGCATAGAAAACTATTAGGAGGTCATTGCTAATATCTTGATGAGGAAAATTAGTGTATTCAGAAAGTATGGAAGGTGGTTGGATATAATTTAGGAATACCTCTTTGGAAGGTATATACAGGCAGAATTTGGTGATTAACAATTGGTGTAAGAATGGGATGTGTCAAAGATAATTCTTAGATTTCTGACTGAGGAAATTGTTTGGGTGATAGTACCACTCACAAAGATACTCCATGCAGAAAAATCAGTTGGGAATAAAGATTCTAATTTATTTGATGTATTTGGCTTAATTTTGGGACACAATAATATAATCAATAGTGTGTTATACCTGAAATTTACATAGGTTCTTCAATTAAGTCAATCAGTAAAAATATCATTTCTAATAGAAGTTGTATCTAAATAAAATAATTGGAGCTTCACCTTCAACACTAGTACTTCCAATGAATATTCAGTGTTGATTTCCTTTAGGATTGATTAGATTGATCTCCTTGCAGTCCAAGAGACTCTCAAGAGTCTTCTCCAGCACCACAGTTAAAAAGCATGAGTTCTATTATTTTCTCCCATAGAAAAGGGAACCCTCTTACACTGTTGATGGGACTGCAAACTAGTACAGCCACTATGGAGAACAGTGTGGAGATTCCTTAAAAAACTGGAAATAGAACTGCCTTATGGCCCAGCAATCCCACTACTGGGCATACACACTGAAGAAACCAGAATTGAAAGAGACACATGAACCCCAATGTTCATTGCAGCACTGTTTATAATACGCAGAATATAGAAACAACCTAGATGTCCATCAGCAGATGAATGGATAAGAAAACAATGGTACATATACACAATGGAGTATTACTCAGCCATTAAAAAGAATGAATTTGAATCAGTTCTAATGAAGTGGATGAAACTGGAACCTATTATACAAAGTGAAGTAAGCCAGAAAGAAAAACACCAATACAGTATCAGATCAGATCAGATCAGTCGCTCAGTCATGTCCGACTCTTTGCGACCCCATGAACTGCAGCACGCCAGGCCTCCCTGTCCATCACCAGCTCCTGGAGATCACCCAGACTCATATCCATCAAGTCAGTGATGCCATCCAGCCATCTCATCCTCTGTCGTCCCCTTCTTCTCCTGCCCTCAATCCCTCCCAGCACCAATACAGTATACTGACATATATATATATATATATATATATATATATATATATATATATATATATATGGAATTTAGAAAGATGGTAACGATAACCCTGTATGCGAGACAGCAAAAGAGACACAGATATTTAGAACAGTCTTTTGGACTCTGTGGGATAGGGAGAGGGTGGGATGATTTGGGAGAATGGCATTGAAACATGTATAATATCATATATGAAATGAGATGCCAGTCCAGGTTCGATGCATGATACTGGATGCTTGGGGCTGGTGCACTGGGACGACCCAGAGGGATGATATAGGGAGGGAGGAGGGAGAGGGGTTCAAGATGGGGAACACATGTATACCTGTGGCATATTTATGTTGATGTATGGCAAAACCAATACAATATAGTAAAATAATTAACCTCCAATTAAAATAAATAAATTTATATTAAAAAAAAGCATGAGTTCTTCAGTGCTCAGCTTTCTTTATGGTCCAGTTTTCACACTGCATATGACTAATGAAAAAAATCATAGCTCTGACTGGCTATATGGACCTTTGTCTTTGCTTTTTAATAAGCTATCTAGATTTGTCCTAGCTCTCCTTCCAAGGAAGAAGCATCTTTGAATTTCATAGCTGCAGTTACCATCTACAGTGATTTTGGAGTCCAAGAAAATAAAGCCTGACACTGTTTCCATTTTTCCCCATCTATTTACCATGAAGTGATGGAACCAGATGCCATGATCTGAGTTTCTTGAATGTTAGGTTTTAAGGTGTAGCCATCTATAAATTATCAAATTAGAATGGACAGAGGAAGCTGTCAGGCTAAAGTCCATGAGGTTACCAAGATTCGGACATGACTGAGCACACACACACACACACACACACAAACACACTCACATGTTTGACACTCTACTAATACTTTTCCCTTTGCTAAAATGAACATATGGATGTACTTTTCAATTATATAAATCTGTTAATCCATTCTATCCCCTCACTATCAGCAAGCACATTCTTTGTCCAGTCTACCACTCATTGCTTGTTACCTGAATACTTTAATACTAAATTACCCTGACAACTAATGAGTTAATTATTGATAAATCCATGAAAAACTCCATGTTAAGCAGATTTTTTAACATAAATCCGTGAT
Source organism: Tragelaphus eurycerus (assembly GCA_935064755.1). Taxonomy (NCBI): domain Eukaryota; kingdom Metazoa; phylum Chordata; class Mammalia; order Artiodactyla; family Bovidae; genus Tragelaphus; species Tragelaphus eurycerus. The sequence goes on along the minus strand of CAKXYN010000007.1, from coordinate 45,918,497 downwards.
TGTGAAATTTAAATTGGATCTCAGAAATATTCAGCCAATTAAATATAGCTTCTTTTTTCACATTTGAACAAGACAATTTTATTCTTCCCAATTTTTCTTAAGGTCTTCCCAGGTGGCATTAGTGGTAAAGAACCCACATGCCAGTGCAGGAGACATTAGAAATGTGAATGTAATCCCTGGGTGTGGAAGAGCACCTAGAGGAGGTCATTTCCACCCACTCTAGTATTCTTGCTGGAGAATACCTTGGACAGAAGAGGCTGGCAGGCTATAGTACATAGGGTCACAGAGTTGAACATGAGTAGGAAATGGCAACCCACTCCAGTGTTCTTGCCTGGAGAATCCCAGGGATGGGGGAGCCTGGTGGGCTGCTGTCTCTGGGGTCGCACAGAGTCGGACACGACTGAAGCGACTTAGCAGCAGCAGCAGCAGCAAAGCGACTTAGAATGCATGTTTTTACTTAAACCTCTAAAATTACAATTCAGAGATATTTCTTAGCTTTTAAAATTAAAAAGTTAAAATTAACATTCTCATCTTGTTTCCAACAAGCTTAAGAACCCACTGATTGACTGCACTTCGTTTTTTTTTTTTCTTTCCTATGTCTAACAGGTCCTATTTCCCTCCTAGAAAAAAAGAGAGAAGAGACTAACAGTTATCCTCAGGGATTTATCCTATGCATTCTGAAGGACTTGGATCAGTTAGTTTGTCAGTGATTTCTATCATATGTTGTCTTCTTCTATTGTATTATCCACATGAATACAATGGTATTGGTGGAACAAAACTAATTTTTCTTAAACCATAACTCCACATCTCTAAATAGCTATAATTTTTGTTATCTCTTTTATAATAATTTGCTGAGTGTTATTTTTTTGCCAACTCCAAATCATCTTATAAAACAATATAGCCTGGCTTTGTACCCACTAAACCTCCTTTTATCAGTGTCACCAACCATCTCCAGGTTTTAAAATCAATGGACTCTATCTGTCATCTCTTCTTCATTCTGTCAGTGTTTTTGAATGTGGTTTATCATACCATATCTTTTATGAGCCACCTTCTTTTCTTTTGGCTAATTCTGACAACAATTTATCATATGTGGTTTGTTATTTTGCTTTTCATAAATGAATAGTTCATAAATAATCTTCTTGGGACACTTTGGCTGTTCCTTCTTCATCATCTATTCTCTAAAGATTGTAATTTCTCAAAGCTCAGTATTTTAAGTTTATATTTTCTCTCTCATACTTCCTAAGGATGTAAATGCCACCAGTAATCTAATACTTCTATAGCTAAAAAAGGAAATCACATAATATCCACATATTATTACAGTCCCCTACATATGAACAATCCCCTGGTAGAGTGGTAAGAGTTGCAGATTTGCTCCCAGGATCAGGGAGATTCCCTGGAGAAGGGCATGGAAATGCAACCTAGTATTCTTGCCTGGAGAATCTTCATGGACAGAGGCACCTGGAGAGCTGCAGTCCATAGGGTCACAAAGAATCGGACATGACTTAAGCGACTTCAGTTTAGTTCAGTCTCTCAGTCGTGCCAGACTCATTGCGACCCCATGAATCGCAGCACGCCAGGCCTCCCTGTCCATCATCAACTCCCAGAGTTCACTCAGACTCACGTCCATCGACTTAGCACGTACATATACGCACATACGTAAGAATTAATTCCTTTCCAAGAGGATGTTCATAAGTTCAATTTGTTTGTTAAGTCCTAGAAAGTTAGCCTAGGTAACCAGTTAACACAATCAGCCATATAGTACTGTATCTTAATTATTTATCATACTTTTCACACAAAAAAATATATAAAAAGCAAGCAAACCCAAAAAATACACATTTTTAATCTTACAGTAACATGAAAGTACAGTACCACAGTACTATAGCTGACATACAAGGCCTGAAACCTAGTGAAAGGGCAAGAATGGTTATTGATGGGAGGAGGGAAAAGAGGTAGGAGATGCTAGAGCTGAAGGACTGTCAGCAATGGGAATCAGAAAGCAAGCTGCAATTTTACTCATGCCTAACATTAATGACACAGGTTCTGGTTTCCTGCTGGATTCAATTCTACCTACCCTCTTGAAATAATGATTCAGTGATGTCTGGGTAGTAGCTTTTTTTTTTTTTTTTTTTCCTTCATAACTGACACTAGCACTGGATTGAATTCTGAATTACTACACAATTCTAGATACAGGTCTTTGATTCCTCAAATAAAGAAAATCCTCTTGGCATTCCCTGCATTGTGAATCACTTCAGTTTTTTAAGTTACTTCTTCTTGTCTCTCTTTTCTCTGGGTCTTCAATTTCTGATAGCACTGGCATCAATCAAGGTTCTTGGCCTTCTCCAAGCAATAGAAAGTAAGTAGAGGCCAGATAAAAAATTCAGGTAAGGCTTTTTTTGGTTTCCTGCTCCAGCAGCAGGAGGGAGCAAAAACAAGTAACAAGTTCACTAGTTCGCTCCTCGAAGCTGGGAGAGCTTGTTATTTATGTGGGGTGAGGGGAGGGGTGCATCCAGGGCTTGGGCTGGAGGGGTGGCTTAGGTGGTTTGCCCACTTTTTAGTTGTGTTGAGTACACGGGGCCATGTGCACCACCCTGCTTTTGCTTCCAACACCCAGTTTAAATTTGACCCTGGTTCTTCAGAAATAGCATTTTTTTTTTTTTGTATCTTTTGGTCAAGAACTTGCCCCAATTGCACATGTATACAGTTATTTTTAGTCACATTATAGTTTCTTTTTATTTTGTAGTTCAAAAAGTGTGTCCAGGTGCAAACTTTGCAGTCCTGCAGCAAAAGTTTCTGGGTTCAGGCATGTTTCAGTACCAGCTACATCACTGCTGTCTTTATGCTTGATCTGGACATCCAGGGCTTGAAATAAAGATACTTTACCACAGTACTGTATTGTACAGTAAAGTACATAGAATCACAGTCACTTGCAGAAGTTACACATAAATGACAATGTACTCCAGATATGTGAACTAACTTATATAATTGGACACCTGAACTCATGTTCACATTCTTGAAAGGTCGCAATTTGAAGCTCCTATGTAGAGGATTAATTGTTCAAAGAATGATTCACATGCACTAAAATAAAGTAATAAAGGGATAAAAAATTGGCAAAACTTCCCTCATAAAATTATAAAGTAAAATTATTCTTAATAGCAATTTGTATGTTAGTGTTGGTGTTTGCCTTGAAAATTTAATATAACTGTCTGTGCAAGCCATCAATGGTGAAAATTAGAAGTAATTAAACACTAATTATATTAAATTACTCATCTTAGTATTAAATACTTCATTTAGAATCCACAGTATTATCTTAACAGTTATAAAAAACATAGTTAATGTCCATTCTGAATAAAGCAATATATGCATAATCTTTGTTTCAAAAAATCTAAATCTATATATATTTTATGAACTAAATATCTATTCCTTTTCCATATAATATTAGAAATATTCTGAAATATTAGATTTACAGCTAACCAATGCCTCTCAACTAAAAATGCTGTCATAGATAATGAGGGAAAACACTAAATGCATAGACAGTTGGAATTTATTTTACTATTTCTCTGTTATATGTATTTCTCCTTACATGTAAGAATGCTAAATATTTTAAGTAATAACTTCTGAAGGGAAAAATGGAAATTCAATAAATTCTTATTTTATTTGATTTGTAAATGTGTAGAAAAATTTTCACAAATGAAATCTTACATCATTTTAAATTTTTGATTATTTTAAAGTTAGCATCTAGGGGAAAATTATTTTAATTGAAATCCATACTATTATCAAAGATGGTTATGATATGATTTATGAGTTAATCATTTGTACTCTGAATGTTTCTGTACATTTAAATAGAGGTAGAATGAAGAATGGAAGAGCAGTCATAAATATCTACAATTTTAGTGCAAGAGATTGCAAACAATAGTTAATAAATATCATTGAATATATAGCACACATGTTTCTCAATGTTTCTATGCAAGGAATCATGTAATCCTTTCAGATCGATTCCCAAGAATCTTATCTATGCTGGAATCTAAACTTCTTGGAGTCTACTGATTGATTTAATTATATTTTATTTCCAGTTGGATTCAGTCAATGGAGAGATATGCAAAAATATAAAAAAGAGTGAAGAAAGTAAGAAGAGAATATTTCAATAGCTTCACTCTAGTAAGATCACTCTGGAGTGGGTGGATCCTTTACTTCACAGATTCCCATCTGATTGCCTGTCTCAATAACTGTAAGATTTGTACTTACTGAAGTAAATCTGATTCTTTCATATGTGGAGTGCTAGTACTAGGACACTGAAATATCCCTTATTAGTTTCTTAATTCCTTTTCATACGTTTAAATTATTTCTCTATAATATTAATTTTATCTCATTCTAACTTGAACGTATACATTTTCCCTTAATTGACAAGTGAAAGTGAAAGTTGCTTCAGATCAGATCAGATCAGTTGCTCAGTTGTGTCCGACTCTTTGCGACCCCATGAATCGCAGCACTCCAGGCCTCCTTGTCCATCACCAACTTCCAGAGTTCACTTGGACTCACGTCCATTGAGTCAGTGATGGCATTCAGCCATCTCATCCTCTGTCGTCCCCTTCTCCTCTTGCCCCCAATCCCTCCCAGCATCAGAGTCTTCTCCAATGATTCAGTTCTTCCCATGAGGTGGCCAAAATACTGGAGTTTCAGCTTTAGCATCATTCCTTCCAAAGAAATCCCAGGGCTGAACTCCTTCAGAATGGACTGGTTGGATCTCCTTGCAGTCCAAGGGACTCTCAAGAGTCTTCTCCAACACCACAGTTAAAAAGCATCAATTCTTCGGCTCTCAGCCTTCTTCACAGTCCAACTCTCACATCCATAATGACCACAGGAAAAACCATAGCCTTGACTAGATAAACCTTTGTTGGCAAAGTAATGTCTCTGCTTTTGAATATGCTATCTAGGTTGGTCATAACTTTCCTTCCAAGGAGTAAGCGTCTTTTAATTTCATGGCTTCAGTCACCATCTGCAGTGATTTTGGAGCCTCCCAAAAATAAACTCTGACACTGTTTTCACTGTTTCCCCATCTATTTCCCATGAAGTGATGGGACTGGATGCCATGATCTTCGTTTTCTGAATGTTGAGCTTTAAGCCAACTTTTTCACTCTCCACTTTCACTTTCATCAAGAGGTTTTTTAGTTCCTCTTCACTTTCTCTCATAAGGGTGGTGTCATCTGCATATCTGAGGTTATTGATATTTCTCCCAGCAAACCACTGGTTATAATCTCCCAGATTAACATAAATTGAGAAAAAATGTGAAGATCTCAACCTGTATAACCCAATCTCCTTCTCTTCCATTTATCCAGCACCGTATGTCTTCATTCTCCAGACACTTTAATTGCCTTCCAATCGTAAAAAACTACTCGAACATTTCCCACACTTTCTCTAGACTTTTGTTACTTTACCTGCCGGAAATCCTCTGTTGTCCCCTTTTCCTCCTGTCCTCAATCTTTCCCGCATCAGGGTCTTCTCAAATGAGTCAGCTCTTCACATCAGGTAGCGAAAGTATTGGAGTTTCAGCTTCAACACTTATTAGAAAGGTTTTTAATAATTAAAACTAAACATGCAATAATTAGTGTTCTTAATATAAGTGGCATGATGTCATCTAAATTATTTTTTTAATTCAGTTTGATACATTTTTCTGTAAAATTTTTAGTTCTATTAATACATGGAAGGAATCTTTCAACACTATACTGCTTAGTATTTTCTCTCTCATAACAGGATAAAGTTGGTTTGTAGAGAATCACTTCTGATACTAGGCTCAGTTCATTTAGTCTGTTCAGTCGCTCAGTCACGTCTGACTCTTTGCGATCCCATGAACTGCAGCACACCAGGCCTCCCTGTCCATCACCAACTCCTGGAGTCCACCCAAACCCATGTCCATTGAGTTGGTGATGCCATCCAACCATCTCATCCTCTGTCAAAATATTGGAGTTTCAACATCAGTCCCTCCAATAAACACCCAGGACTTTCCACATATCTGAGTTAAGTTGTGCTGAAAGCATCTACCTTTACAACTAGAAATCAGTTGGAGGATACTAGAGCAGAGTATTGTGTTCATACACTGCTTGCTTCTTTATCAAAAGCTTATCTGATTTTAAATTTTTTAAACATTTGAAGGTAGAAATATTAAAATAAGTAAATAATATAAAAACAAGTAACATTATCCTATCTATGTTCCAATTGATTCTACTTAATACCAGAAACTTAAATACAAACATAGTATATTATTTTTATATTGTTGTCATAACAAATTACCACACAATTAGAGGCTTGAAACAACATGAATTTATTATTTTATGTGTCTGAAAATAAGATGCTCTAAATGAGGTCACTGGACTAAAATCAAGATATTGGCAGGACTGTGTTTCTTTTGGAAGCTCTAGGGTAAAAATTGTTGACTTGCCTTTTCCAGTATTCAAAGACTGTGCACATTTCTTGGCTCATGATCTTGCATCATTCCAAGCTCTTTCCATTTTGAAAACTCATTTGCTGACCTTAACCTTCTTACTTCTTCTTATAAGGACAACTGTGGTTATATTTAGGCCTACCAGGAAAACCAGATAATTTCTTAATCTCAAAATAATGAACTTAGTTGCATCAGCAAAACCCCTTATTACATATAAGGTAAGATATTCAAATGTTCTGGAAATTAATATATAGATCTATTTGGAACACTACTATTAGGTCCATTAGACAGAGTGAAGTCTCTGATGTCTTGCAGTATTGAAATTACTCTATTTTTTCAGCCATTGTTTATCAAACAGAAACTTTATCTCCTGGTTAAAATTATGTTTCAAAGAAATTGTTTTCTGGAATGTTTTGGGAAACAAAATTTTAAAATAATCAATATGTTTAAAGTAATTTTAAAAAAAAAAGTAAAATTAGCTAAAAGTACATGAAATGATACACAGTAAAAAACTTAAATTATGTGTTATATGAGTGCAATTTATAATTAATGAATAGGCAGTTAAACAGAATTGCTGAAACACTGGTGATACAAAAACAAGTAACATCACTTCAAAGACATGCTAAACAAAGACAAAGTAATAAAAATGACAGGGTAGGTACAAAGTATGTATGACTTTGAGACAAGTAAAACTGTTGAAGGAGGTCAGCAAGAGAGTCTATCAGGCAAAATTTCATGTGGGAAATCCTACTGACTTGGGTTACAAAGAAATCAATAAAAAATTTCTCATGTAAACTTAGGAAAATACTTGGAGTAATTTGGGAGAAGGTAATTAAACTTAAGTCACTAAATATTATATATGAACATGAACGTTAACTTGAAGTCTCTCAGTCGTGTCCGACTGTTTGTGACGCCATGGACTGTAGTTTACCAGGATCCTCTGTCCATGGGATTTTCCAGGCCATAATACTGGACTGGATTGCCATTTCCTTCTCCAAGAGATCTTCCCAACCCAGGGATCGAACCGGGGCCTCTCGCATCATAGACAGACGCTTTACCATCTGAGCCATCAGGGAAGTCAGTATTATATACACACACCTCCATTGTGGCTCAGCTGGTAAAGAATCTGCCTGCAATGCAGGAGACCTGGAACCCATTCTTGGGTTGGGAAGATCTCCCGGAGAAGAGAAAGGCTACCCACGCCAATATTCTGGCCTTCCAGAAAAACATTTATTTTTGCTTTATTGACTATGCCAAAGCCGTTGACTGTGTGGATCACAATAAACTGTGGAAAATTCTGAAAGAGATGGGAATACCAGAACACCTAACCTGCCTCTTGAGAAATCTGTATGCAAGTGAGGAAGAAATGGTTAGAAATGGAAATGGAACAACAGACTGGTTCCAAATAGGAAAAAGAGTATGTCAAGGCTGTATATTGTCACCCTGCTCATTTAACTTATATGCAGAGTACATCATGAGATATGCTGGGCTGGATGAAGCATAAGCTGGAATCAAGATTGCTGGGAGAAATATCAATAACCTCAGATATGCAGATGACATCACCCTTATGGCAGAAAGTGAAGGAGAACTAAAGAGTCTCTTGATGAAAGTAACAAAGGAGAGTGAAAAACTTTGCTTAAAGCTCAACATTCAGAAAACGAACATCATGGCATCTGGTCCCATCACTTAATGACAAATGGATGGGGAAACAGTGAGAAATTTTATTTTTTTGCTTTCCAAAATCACTGCAAATGGCAAATGCAGCCTCGAAATTAAAAGATGCTTGCTCCTTGGAAGAAAATTTATAACCAATCTAGATAGCATATGAAAAAACAGATACATTATTTTGCCAACAAAGGTCCATCTAGTCAAAGCTATGGTTTTTCCAGGAGTCATATATGGATGTTAGAGTTGGACTATAAAGAAAACTAAGTGTTGAAGAATGGATGTTTTGAACTGTGTTATTGGTGAAGACTCTTGAGATTCCCTTGGACAGCAAGGAGATCCAACCAGTCCATCCTAAAGGAAATCTGTCCTGAATATTCATTGGAAGGGCTGATGCTTAAACTCCAATATTTTGGCCACCTGATGTGAAGAACTGACTCTTTGGAAAAGACCCTGTTGCTGGGAAGGTTGAATGAGGCAGGAGAAGGGGATGCAGGAGGATGAGATGGTTGAACGGCATCACCGACTCAATGGATGTGAGTTTGAGTAAACTCTGAAGTTTGGTGATTGACAGGGAGGCCTGGTGTGCTGTAGTCCATGGGATCACAATGAGTCAGACATGAGTGAGTGATTGAACTGAACTGAAATATTATATATAAATATTACATATTTCTCAGCCTCAGTGGATTTGGTCATGTATCATTTTTATTATTGTTTTTTTTTTTTTTTTTTTCTCGAGGGTGTGCTCAAAATTTTTGCTGTTGTTGTTTTTCAGTCTCTATGTTATATCTGACTCATTGTGATTCAAACAGTTGTGCTGAAATAGATGTGCTCAAAATAAATACACTCAAAATTTATAAGCTTATCTTAGGCTAAATGGCTGATCTTGGGTGTGGTAGGGAAAACATAAGATGATCCTAGAGAATCTATCCATTTTGGAAATAAGGAAGTGCTATCCATTTATCACATTTTGCACCTTGACTACATACAGCTTTTATTTGTCAATGATACTTGAATAAATTGGGGGGGAGATGAAGTCATAACACACACATAAAATGGGTCATGTTAAAGCACTCAGGTACCATATTTAAGAACACTCAGTTGTCAAGCATGAAAGAATTTAAGCAAGTGATAAATATCAGGCTTGGAGTAAAGCAAAGTTAAAGTAAATCATCTATACTGATAATGGATACAGGATTGCATAAATAAACAAGTGAGAGAAATGGGACAAAATTTACTGAAGAAATTTCAGTAAAATAAGTAACTACTCCTTTCTCTTTAAATGCAGGCTTGACTTGGTGATTGGATTCCAAATAACTAAGAAATGGAAAAGTCATAACTATTTAGTCTAGAAACCTAGCAATACTATCTTAACCAAGTAACTTGGATTCATGTTACCAGTTATCTTATGTGAGTATCATGTAAATCCTAATAAAATGTGATGAGGACACTGTGCCTCTGTGGTATTATTTCCAAAATCTATCACCTTTATCTGAGCATGGATGCACAATAAGCAAACCCATGCTGAGGGACATTTAACAAAACACCTGACCAGTTCAGTTCAGTTCAGTCTCTTAGTTGTGTCCAACTCTTTACGACCCCATGAACTGCAGGACACCAGGCCTCCCTGTCCATCACCAACTCCTGTAGTTCACTCAAACTCACCTCCACCAAGTCGGTGATGCCATCCAGCCACCTCATCTTCCATCGTCCCCTTCTCCTCCTGCCCCCAATCCCTCCCAGCATCAGAGTCTTTTGCAATGAATCAACTCTTCCTATGAGGTGGCCAAAGTACTGGAGTTTCAGCTTTAGCATCATTCCTTCCAACGAAATCCCAGGGCTGATATCCTTCAAAACGGACTGGTTGGATCTCCTTGCAGTCCAAGGGACTCTCAAGAGTCTTCTCCAACACCACAGTTCAAAAGCATCAATTCTTCGGCGCTCAGCCTTCTTCACAGTCCAACTCTCACATCCATATATGACCACTGGAAAAACCATAGCCTTGACTAGATGGACCTTTGTTGGCAAAGTAATATCTCTGCTTTTCAATATGCTATCTAGGTTGGTCATAATTTTCCTTCCAAGGAGTAAGCATCTTTTAATTTCATGGCTGCAGTCACCATCTGCAGTGATTTTGAAGCCCCCCAAAATAATGTCTGACCTTGTTTCCACTGTTTCCCCATCTATTTCCCATGAAGTGATGGGACCAGATGCCATGATCCTCATTTTCTGAATGTTGAGAGCTAATTCTTAGGTAGGTTGATAAGGAGTGTGGTGTCCACAAGGAGGAATGGGTCCAGGGTCTTCAAGAAGGAGAAAAAAGGATTTGGGACTGTCAAGGAAGAGAAAAGAGCATTTTTTTGTTTCCTACATTGCTTTGTCTTATTCAATATAACAATGTATTTTGCTCAAGGACACATTTCTCCTTCTTAACAAGACCCTTCTGAATAATCCTATTGTCTTAAGGCATATGTTGTGGGAATGGGTCTGTTAAGACCTTTCTATTGTTAGTTCTAATCTTGTTAAGTTAAGATATATGTTAGGGAGAGGATCTGATAAAAGTATATAAGACCTTGATAAGACTAGTGTGGGGGACACTCTGTCCCCCTTTTGATGTATATGCCAGAAGCTTTCTCTGTCCTTTTTCACTGTAATAAAACTTATACCACATAAAAGCTCTGAGTATTCAAGCCTGGTCCTTTGTCCCAAAGCTAAATATTTTTCTTTGAAGATCATGAATCCGACATTGTCCTCTGTAAGCTATGAGTACCAGTAAGCGTTTTTAAAATGTATTTGCATTATTACTAGGTTCTTCTTGCTTATTTTTATGGATATGATCTCTCCTCTAGTATTAAAGTTTTAGCTTAATTAAAAATCTAGAATATGCACTATATATATATATATATAGTATATATATATATTTAACAGTTCATTATCTTTCAGTTAAGTATGTTAATTATTTAGACTTTTCATCAGACAGATATCACCATACATATTTAACTGCAAATGCTATGTTGGCAATTTGTAGTTATCCAGACAAATTTTGAGTTGTTAGTTTTTCAATGTAGAATAACAGGTTTTTTTAACAATGATCTTGTGGGAATTAATTTTATATTATTTCCTCTATTTATTTTACTTTAACTTTCATGATAATGTAAATATGACAAAAATCAAAACTGTTTATTTAAACAAAATAAATACTTACATCACCTTACAAGAAAATAAAATTGGCTAACTATGCAAGAAATCATATCACAGGAAATCTAAGTTGTAAGTTTGTAAGTTTACAAAAATCACAGTTGTAGATTTGTCTTAAATTTCTTTCTAGTAAGAAAATATTTATTATTCATTTTAGACTGATGTATCAATATAAATATTGGTATTCATGCATGCTCAGTTGCTTCAGTTGTGTCCTACTCTTTGCAACCCTATAGGACTGTAGCCCTCTAGGCACCTCTGTCCATGGGATTCTCCAGGCCAGAATACTGCAGTGGGTTGCCATGCTCTCTTCTAAGGAATCTCTTCAACATGGGGATAGAATCCACAACTCCTGAATTGCAGGGAGATTCTTTACACACTGAGACACCTGGGAAGCCCAAATATTGGCATATCCATCCATGAAAGTACATGAGACTATAAAATATCATGAATAAATATTAGAAATTTTGTCAGGTAAGGTAGAAAGATTTTATAAGCTATATGATTAATATCTGATTCCATACTATTTATTTATTCTTGATACCTTTTCAGGATGATTTCAGAAAAGTGATGGTAAAGCTTTAAAAGCTTTAAATATCAATATTTCAACAATATGTTTATACATATTTTGAGAACTTTCATTACTTTTTTACAGATAGTCTATAAACATGATGATGTAAAATACTGCTTCTTCCAGTTTGTGAATATACAGTGAAATTCAATGAAATAACATTTTGTTTAATACTGGAATATTAAAAAAATACTGGAAAATATTGATGAATGATATAAATATACATTTATAATATTAATAAAATAATACCTTATTAGCATAGGGGTGGCAAAATTTTACCTTTATCCTCTTATGGTTTTTCGGCTAAGCCTGAGAATTAAATTGATATAATACAGATTAACAGGAGAAATGCATGTTAATTCATACAACTTTTGCATGACAAAGAGCAAAGAGATGAAGAGACAAAGAAAGGGTGAAACCAATAAGCTTTTCCAGTCGGTTGAACAAAAAGAGAAAATTGGTAACTAAAGAGAAAAAAGTAACTAAACTAACTGTGTGGGGAGGCTTAAGGAAGGTAAAAAATTTTTAAACAGGTTTTGTTTGTATAGAATTCTTTATATAAAATCTCTCTGTCTTAGCTTCTTGTCCTTGATGTTAAGAATGTTACTTTTCTTCTGATATAGGGAGAACATTTTCCTTTTAAGAAAAAGAAGAAAGATCAGAGTCTTCTTCTTGCAATTTCTGTTTTGCAAATGCCTTTAACTAAAAATAATCCTTATGCCAAAGTGGCAAATTTTGCAGTGATATATTTTGTCACCCTTTATTAGAAAATAGTGAAATATTTTGATGCTTCCTGATTTATAGAACATTAATTTCTTTTTATTATTATTTTTAGAAAATCACAAATGTAACATATAGAAAAAAAAAAGTTCATTCCTATCTTTTAAATAAAGCTATTTTAAGACAACTGCATTTATAATTATATATTTATTTTTCCAATGTTACATTACAAGTCCTAATTATTTAATTTTAGACTATGTAACTATTGTTTTAAGCACTTATTCTTGAAGATGTATGGACATTGTTCATTTTGAAATTGTTATTAAGTTAAATATTTCATTTGTTAATGTTAAAAATGCAGTTTATCCTCTTATATTTATTGAAAAATGTGAAAAAATCTATGTAAATGAGATCATATGTATCTCTTATGGAGATAAATGAATGAGTAAAGACCTTATTTTCTGAAAATGGAATATAGACAGAACTCTGCAGTCACATTTAAAATATTTGTAATAACTTCTTTAGATTCAAGGTTGTTACACATATATAAAATTTAACAATATTATAGTAATTATGCAGATAAGTATTTTTGCAATCTACATCATGATTTTTATAATATTTAAATATACCTAGAAGTACATACATCTGTTCTGAATGATAATGCCATCACTGTCTCATTGTATGGGTAACTGTTTTGGACAAATAAGGGGAATAGATTGCTCAGATAGAGGCAATCCTGACATTATTTTGGGCATTTGATTGACATGATTTCCCTTTCTTTATAATTTTTACTAATCACTCAATAATCAAAAATTGACCTAACGTATAAAATAAAACATGTGAATTTTTCTTACAAAGGTTAGTATGAAGACAGTACTAACAGAGTAAACAAGGGACAAGGAAGAAGTGAAAGAAGTAGAGGGGAAAACAGGGGCAGAAATAAGTGGAGAGAAAAGAAGAAACCACAGTTCCAACAATCCAATAATAACTAGAAAATAATTTGCTTAATCTTTGGAAGGAAAATTATGACCAACCTAGACAGCATATTCAAAAGCAGAGACATTATTTTGTCAACAAAGGTCTGTCTAGTCAAGGCTATGGTTTTTCCAGTGGTCGTGTATGGATGTGAAAGTTAGACTATAAAGAAACCTGAGCACCAAAGAATTGATGCTTTTGAACTCTGGTTTTGACTCTTGAGAGTCCCTTGAACTGCAAGGATAGTCCAGTCTATCCTAAAGGAGACAGTCCTGAATGTTCATTGGAAGAACTAATGCTGAAACTGAAACTCCAATACTTTTGCCACCTGATATGAAGAGCTAACTCAATAGAAAAGACTCTGATACTGGGAAAGATTGAGGGCAGGAGGAAAAGAGGACGGCAGAGGATGAGATAGTTAGATGGCATTAACAACTCAATGGACATGGGTTTGGGTAGGCTCCGGCAGTTGATGATGGACAGGGAGGCCTGGCGTGCTGCAGTTCATGGGGTCACAGAGTCGGACACAACTCAGTAACTGAACTGAACTGAACTGAACTGAATTTGCATTTTAACAGATAGTCTCCCCATAAAACACTTTTTATTGTGCATCTAATCACTTGAGACTACTAATAAATATCCAGCTCCCATTGCTCCTGCCATGTAGAATCTCAAATGGTGCAGTGTGGCAGGAACAAAGTTACTTAAAACTCTGTCTGACTTACTTCACTCTGTATGACAATCTCTAAGTCCATCTGTATTGCTGCCACTGCAACTGGCATTGTTTTATTCTTTTACATGATGGAGTAATAGTCCATTCTATATCTATACCATATTTTTAAAAATTGGGATGCAGTTGCTTTATAATGTTCTGTTGATTTCTGACATACAATGAAGTGAATCATCTATTTGTATACATGTATTCCCACCCTCTTGTACATTTCTCTCACCACCCTCCTCAATTCCTCCCATCTAGGATGTCACAGAGCACTTACCTGAACTCCCTGTACTATACAGCAAGTTCCCACTAGCTATCTGTTTTACACACGGAAGTGCACATATGTCAAAGACAATCTCCCAATTCATCCTACCCCCTTCTTCCACCCTGTGTCCATACATCTCTTATCTATGTCTGCATTTCTATTCCTGCCCTCCAAATAGATTCATCTGTACATTTTTTTGTATTCCATATATATGCATTAATATACCATATTGTTTTTCTCTTTCTGACCATATTCACTCTATGTGACAGACCCTAGGTCCATCCATATCACTAAAAATAACTAAATTTCATTCCTTTTAGTGGCAGAGTAATATTCTATTGAATATATGTACCGCATCTTTTCTTTAGACATTACATTGTTGATGGACATTTATGTTGCTAATTTAGATTTTAAAAATATCATATGATACTGCTTATATGTGGAATCTAAAAAAGAAAGAAAGAAAGGTACAAATGAATCTATCTACAGAACAGAAATAGATTTACAGATTATAAAGCAATCTTATTGTTACCAGGTATCCTAGAAAACCACAATAGTGTGGTCACTCACCTGGATCCAGCCATCCTGGAGTATGAAGGCAAGTGGACCTTAGGAAGCATTGTTATGAACAAAGCTAGTGAAGGTGATGGAATTCCAACTAGGCTATTCCAAATCTGATGATGCTGTTTAAGTGCTCCACTCAAGATGCCAGCAAATTTGGAAAACTCAGCAGGGACCACAAGACTAGAAAATGTCAGTTTTCATTCCAGTCCCAAAGAAGGGCAATGCAAAAGAATGTTCAAACTATTGCACAACTTCACTCATTTCACATTCTAGCAAGGTAATTTTCAAAATATTTCAAGCTAGCCTTCTGCAGTACATGAGCAAAGAACTTCCAGATGCACAAGCTGGATTTAGAAAACAGAGAGGAACCCTGGATCAAATTGCCAACATCCACTGGATCATAGAAAAAGCAAAGAAATTCCAGAAACAAAAAATTTTCTTCATTGAATAAACTAAAACCTTTGACTGTGTGGACCACAGCAATCTGTGGAAAATTCTTAAAGTGATGGCAATACCAGACCACCTTACCTGCCTCCTAAGAAATCTGTATATAGGTCTAGAGGCAAGAGTTAGAACTGAACATGGAACAACAGACTGGTTCCAAATCAGAAAAGGAGTACATTGAGACTATATATTGTCTTTATTTAATTTTTATGTTTATTTAGTTAATATGCAAAGTGCATCATGTGAAAGGCTGGGCTGATGATTCAAAACTGGAATCAAAATTGCCAGGGGAAATATCAATAACCTCAGATGTGCAGATGATACCACTCTAATGGCAGAAAGGGAAGAACAAAAGAGCCTCTTGATAAGTGTTAAAGAGGAGAGTGTAAAAGCTGGCTTAAAACTCAACATTCAAAAAATGAACCTCGTGGTATCCAGTCACATCACTTCATGGAAAATAGATGGGAACACAATGGGAACTGATTTATTTTTGTGGGCTCCAAAATCACTACAGATGGTAACTACAGTCATATAAATAAAAGATGCTTTATCTTTGGAAAAAAAGCTATCACCACCCTAGACAATATATTAAAAAGCAGAGATCACTTTGCTGACAAATATCCAATGGCACCCCACTCCAATAGTCTTGCCTGGAAAATCCCACGGATGGAGGAGCCTGGTAGGCTGCAGTCCATGGGGTCGCTAAAAGTCGGACACGACTGAGCGACTTCACTATCTCTTTTCACTTTCATGCATTGGAGAAGGAAATGGCAACCCACTCCGGTGTTCTTGCCTGGAGAATCCCGGGGACAGGGAGGCCTGGTGGGCTGCCGTCTATGGGGTCACACAGAGTCGGACACGACTGAGGTGAGTTAGCAAAGTTATAATGTTTTCAGTCATTTAAGGACGTGAGTGTTGGACCATGAAGAAGTCTGAGCACTAAAGAATTGTTCCTTTCAAACTGTGGTACTGAAGAAGACTCCTGGGAGTCTCTTGGACAGCAAGGAGATCAAACCAGTTTATCCTAAAGGAAATCAATCCCGAATATTCATTGGAAGGGCTGACGCTGAACCTGAAACTCCAATACTTAGGGCACTTATTGTGGAAAGATGACTCATTGGAAAAGACTACTTGGAAAGATTGCAGGCAGGAGGAGAAGGGGGCAACAGAGTATGAGATGGTTGGATGGCATCACTCACTCAATGGATATGAGTTTGAGCAAACTCCAGGGAATAGTGAAGAACATAAATCCTGGCATTCTCTAGTCCATAGGGTAGCAAGGGGTTATACACGACTTAGCAACTGAACAAAAAAAAAAACAAAAACTATTCTAAGAATTTTTTTTTTTTTTTTTTTTTTAATTATTCAACTCACTCTTTAACAAGCTTTCAGTTGCCAAGTCATGTTTTGACTCTTGTGAACCCATGGACTGTAACCTGCCTGGATCCTCTGGCCATGATTCTCCAAGCAAGAATACTGGAGTAGGTTGGCATTTCCTTCTCCAGGGGATCTTCTCTACCCAAGATTCGAACCCGGGCCTCCTGCACTGCAGGCAGATAACAAGGTCTAAGTCTACACAGTCTATTTATTTTTATAACAGTTAGCCATGATATGAATAATATCCACATTTTGCATAAAACTAACCACAATCAAATTAGCATTTATTTTCTCTAATCTCCCATATTTGTGACTTTTTACTCCATAAACATCATTTTTTCCCTATATCTCCCACTTGTATAATGTTGAAATAAAGTTTCAGATGCTTTTTATCCTATTTTTAAGCAAAACACCATGGTGGATCAGATGGTAAAGAATCTGCCTGCAATACAAGAGACCCAGATTTGATCCCTGGGCTGGTAAGATCCTCTGGAGAAGGGAATGGCTATCCACTCCAGTATTCTTGCCTGGAGAATTCCATGGACAGAGGAGACAGTCCATGAGGATACCAAGAGTCCGACAAGACTGAGCAACTAACACTTTCACTATCATATAATATTTGAAAATAAAATATATACAATCTGGTAGTTAATAGGACAAAAGAATTCCTGCTAGGTTTTGAAGTATATTTATAGTTATGCCCATTTAAAAGGTTGTATTTCTATAACTTTCAGAATTGTATCTATTATAAAAGGAATGTACATTTTTTAGTACAAAGCCATCTATTCAAAACATAATATAAATTTGACTACTTTTTAAAAGATTTATAATTTCCCCATAATAATTTTTTTAAATTTTTTTCATGGATATTTAGAATTGAATAATTGTTAGATAACAGAATGATTGAGAACATGAGTTTCAGGTGCAGAGAATCCAGCTTTTGGTTTCATATAAACCATTTGCTAGCTGTGATACTTCCATTAAATTTCTTAACTTTTCAGCAGTCCTGCTTCCTCAAATATAGGAGTTGAGAAGGTTAAATGACAGAAGCATGTAAAGTACTTAACTCACCCTGCAGGACATAATTATATTTTTGAAGATACTTGAAGGTCCCATTACTATTATTTTAAATGTAAATTGCTGACACATATGATGGCCTATAGAGCTACAAATTCACTTTTCTTTATACTAAAAGCAACTTAGCATTCTTGAAAAATTAAGTCCCAAGCATTTTAAAAGAATTAAATTTTAGAACTGATTTGAATAATATTTTTCATATATATATATATATGTAAGCCTGAAACTTTATTTCATGCTGTTGAACTACGATATGAAATCCCATTCACTATAGAAACTAAGTTCACATTTTCCTCTCTCTACTAAGTCAATTTAAAATGATTTTTTGGTTAAACAACATAAGTAAACTTTGGAAGAATAAATATAAATATAAATTATATTTATAAAATATAAATATAGAAATATATGTGATACAGTTTTTGACTCTCTCATAAAAAAATTGATAAATATTTGGGGATCCTAGCAACCTAGCATTTGAACAAAATTAAATTCAGAGAATGTTGAAGGTGTGAAAGCTTGCAATTCCTACTCTAGTGTAAAAACTTTCAAGACTTTCTCTTCACCTATGTGTTTCTTCAGAATATTTTTTGGAGCTTAGTAGTTATTTTAAGCATAAAATTTATTGATTATGTCCTACAGTGAGTTACTTGAAAACTATTGTGTATGACCAGTTTAGCTGACATTTTTGTCATTGAATTTTATAATTTTTTCTCTCTAATGTGAAAGACACATTTTTTTTTCATTTATTGCTCTCAGAACAAGAAACCCCTATCATTGATATATGAATTATTGCTTCAAAGAGACAGAGTGCCTAATTTCTACCAGATATCATATTATCACATCTGTATAAAGAAAGTAGTAGAACTAGGAAAATGTAACATTCTTCAAGCAAGCACTCACCAAAAATAAAATTAAATTGAAATTCAAATTAAATTATTTCTATCCTATTTCCACTATAGTCTCTCTCTATGTCTTCCTTTCTCTTTCCTGTTCTCTCTGTCTCTCTTGATTTCTTTATCTGTTTCTCTGTCTTTTTCTGTCTCTATTTATTTGCCTGTCTGTCTCTCTTTCACACATGCACAGATATTCACACACACACACACTATAATTGTGTGATAATGTAAAAATCAAGCAGGAAAACTTTTTTGAATATGTTGATGCAAATGAGCTCATCCTATAAGGTATTCAGAGCCTCCATCTTACCACTGTGGTTCTAATTATGTCCCTGAGACTCTAATGAAGTACCAGTATGACATTACATTTTCAGTATACAAGTGTCAAAAACATTTCAAAGTCAAACAAACCATAAGGGACAAATTAATATTTAGATAAATAAAGCAAACGTAACTGTATATCATGTAGAAATCCAATTAATTGTGCTGCCTGAGTAAAGAAGTTCAGACAGAGACACACTATTTGCTTTTGTCAGCATTTTGAAAAGACTTAAAATCCCACACCACCAAATTTAACCAAAGCCTATACCTTTATTAGGGAGAAGGCAATGGCACCCCATTCCAGTACTGCTGCCCAGAAAATCCCATGGATAGAGGAGCCTGGTAGGCTGCAGTCCATGGTGTCTCTAAGAGTCTGACATGACTAAGCGACTTCAGTTTCACTTTCACTTTCCACTTTTCACTTTCCACTTTCATGCACTGGAGAAGGAAATGGCAACGCACTCCAGTGTTCTTGCCTGGAGAATCCCATGGACTGAGAAGCCTGGTAGGTTGCAGTCCATGGAGTCGCACAGAGTTGGACACGACTGAGGCAACTTGGCAGCATATCTTTATTAAGTTACTAAATCCACACTACCTGTTACACCATCATTTCCTACAATAAAATTGCTGCTAACTGCTACTGCTAAGTCGCTCCAGTCGTGTCCAACTCTGTGCGATCCCATGGACGGCAGCCCATCAGGCTCCCCCGTCCCTGGGATTCTTCAGGCAAGAACACTGGAGTGGGTTGCCATTTCCTTCTCCAATGCTGGAAAGTGAAAAATGAAAGTGAAATAGCTCAGTCGTGTCCGACTCTTAGCAACCCCATGGACTACAGCCTACCAGGCTCCTCAGGTCCATGGGATTTTCCAGGTAATAGTACTGGAGTGGGGTGTCATTGCCTTCTCCAACAATAAAACTGCTACCATTGATAAAACGTTTTATGTTTATAGGAAAAATAATATTTCCAAAAATAAATGGAATGGGATCAACTATAAAATGTGGAAGGCATTTCCAAAAATATTGAACTATTGTTCATCATTTTTAACATTTTATTTTCTCTATAAATATTATTTTAAATCTGATCTTTTTTCCCTAAATTATTTTAAATATGTCATTTTGAAACTAATATATTTAATTTAGCACTTAACATATAGGTGATATACATTGTTATTTCCTAGAGAATTATATTGGAAAAGTGGACATGATTATGTGATTTTTCCAATAGGTATTCTCTATTGAATAGTTCTTTTTAATATGTGAATAAATCTGTGTATGTTTTATATCTCAAACAGAAGTTTAGAAAATTTGTTTCTAATAAAAGCAAAACTAGATAACAGTTTGACTTGGAATAGTAGGAGACACATTTTACATATACGTGTGTATTGTATATATGTATTTGCTGATGGTATATATTACATATACATATCTATGTAATATAATACTAATGTTTATTATGTATATTATCCTATATTTATTGTTATTATTTTCCTCCTCCAAGAAATTGAGATCATTTCTGTGTCCCTAGCTAACCTAGCTGGTTAGTAGTAACTTTAAGATAACCTAAAAGAGTGATTAATGTGACATCTCAGATTCATTTAAAGATATATATTATAGATTCTACAACTACTATTAACATCTCTGTATGTACAGCAAAGAGCATATGTGGAGGTTTGGTATCTTAATGTTAATTTTTTTGGACATCCTTATCCTTATAATTAACGAACCTTAATATTTCTTGACAACATGACCAAAAGTTTACTTTTTAATATTACAAGTTTCCTATACATGGCAAGCGGGGAAGGCAATGGCACCCCACCCCAGTACTTTTGCCTTGAAAATCCCATGGACGGAGGAGCCTGGTAGGCTCCAGTCCATGGGGTCGCTAAGAGTCGGACACGACTGAGCGACTTCACTTTGACTTTTCACTTTCATGCATTGGAGAAGGAAATGGCAACCCACTCCAGTGTTCTTGCCTGGAGAATCCCAGGGACAGGGGAGCCTGGTGAGCTTCCATCTATGGGGTCGCACAGAGTCGGGCACGACTGAAGCGACTTAGCAGCAGCAGCAGCATACATGGCAAGAAGTTAAGCTCCTATCAGAGATGCAAAGGATATGAGTAAAATGATATGGAAAACAAATTCATTAAGAGATAAGGCATATAATGTCAAGATATACAAATAAAGCCTCCATACAGCCTGAGAAATACTGAGTACCACTGATAGCATGTGGATTCACTCTAAGTGCAAAACCTTTGGTAGACAATAAATGATGAAGTAAAAGAGACTTCTATAATGCTCTTGTGTCATTTTTAAATTTTGTACATATTTTATATTGTGAAATAGGTGCACATTAAAAGAGTATTTAAATCATAGGTATTGAAATAATAGTTATGAAGCATGCTTTTCTATAGTTAGCTTCCATCTGAAGAAATAGAGGTTATTATAAATGAAATTGCACAATTTATTATCATATTAACAAATAGATTGAGCCATACTTATGTAAACACTACAATTTTCTTGTTTTGTTATTTAAATACCCTTTAAATTAAAAAAACAGGAATTTTTTATATCCTAAAATGAAATCTAGATAATCATGTATCAATCATTTTAATTTCCATTAATTTTAAGGAGACTCTGAAAAGAGATGTATTAGTTGCTAATAGGTCAAAACATGTAATTTGAGAGCTTTTAATCAAACACTTTTATAAGCCCTAGTATAATAGTAATAAATCTCAAAGAACAAAGTTTTATATGATTGAGTCATACAAGAATATTCGTCAGTCATTTTAAAAGTCATTTTAATTCATTAGACAGATATATAGAATTATTTCCCTTTACCCTTTTTACAATAAATTAAAAAAAAAAAAAAAAAACATGTCTCAACCTATTCTTTTGTCTTAAATGAGAAGTCCCTGAATCTCCTCACAGCATTTATTTGATTTTTTGACAACTTTTGTAGCATACTGTTAATTCAAGTTGCATATTCTATAACTTGCAGACCAACCAAAACTACAGATCTAAGGTAGCTAAAACCTTAGTAATGGTATGAATTAAATTGAATTTCCTTTTACAAAATGCATGTCATGTTTACCTTGTATGTATGTCTTTTTAAAAATTGAATAATAGCCATCAAGTAAAATCACTTGAAAATATATTTGAGTATCAACTATGACAGCCATTTGGACACTAAAAAATCCACATTTTATTATATAAACTGTTGCATGCAATTTCAAATATTGTTCATTGGGACATGTAAAACATTGTATACTAAGTGCTGTCTCATTTCAGAAAGTTTATTTTTTCCTAAAATATCTATAATACCTTAAGAACTACAAATATGTGCAACAGGAAACCTATCAAAAGTCGGACAGAAATGCTTTCTATTGCACAATCTATAGTGGAAAATAAAAATACGGAGACTTGACTTAATAACATATTTCCTGCTCTCCTGAAATAAGACACTTATGGCATCAGGAATTTTGGCTGATTTCACAAGGCCAGTGGACACGTGGAGCTGTGTTTTCTCATAAATTACTTCAAAGAGAATAATTATCTTAACTATAGAAAGGAAAGGTACAACACCTGTATTTTGTCCACAATAGAAAGCATGCTTGTCACATTCAGATCAGATCAGATGAGATCAGTCGCGTAGTCATGTCGGACTCTTTGCGACCCCATGAACTGCAGCACGCCAGGCCTCCCTGTCCATCACCACCTCCAGGAGGTCACCCAGACTCACACCCATCAAGTCAGTGATGCCATCCAGCCATCTCATCCTCTGTCGTCCCCTTCTCCTCCTGCCCTCAATCCCTCCCAGCATCAGAGTCGTCTCCAATGAGTCAACTCTTCACATGAGGTGGCCAAAATACTGGAATTTCAGCTTTAGCATCATTCCTTCCAAAGAAATTCCAGGATTGATCTCCTTCAGAATGGACTGGTTGGATCTTCTTGCAGTCCAAGGGACTCTCAAGAGTCTTCTCCAACACCACAGTTCAAAAGCATCAATTCTTCGGCGCTCAGCCTTCTTCACAGTCCAGTTCTCACATCCATACATGACCACAGGAAAGACCATAGCCTTGACTAGGCGAACCTTTGTTGGCAAAGTGATGTCTCTGCTTTTGAATATGCTATCTAGGTTGGGCATAATTTTCCTTCCAAGGAGTAAGCGTCTTTTAATTTCATGGCTGCAGTCACCATCTGCAGTGATTTTGGAGCCCAGAAAAAGAAAGTCTGACACTGTTTCCACTGTTTCTCCATCTATTTCACATGTAGTGATGGGTCCAGGTGCCATAATCTTCGTTTTCTTAATGTTGACCTTTAAGCCAACCTTTTCACTCTCCACTTTCACTTTCATCAAGAGGCTTTTTAGCCCCTCTTCACTTTCTGCCATAAGAGTGGTGTCATCTGCATATCTGAGGTTATTGAGGTTTCTCCCAGCAATCTTGATTCCAACTTGTGTTTCTTCCAGTCCAGCATTTCTCATGATGTACTCTGCATATAAGTTAAATAAACATGGTGACAATATGCAGCCTTGACGTCCTCCTTTTCCTATTTGGAACCAGTCTGTTGTTCCATGACCAGTTCTAACTGTTACTTCCTGATCTGCGTACAGATTTCTCAAGAGGCAGAACAGGTGGTCTGGTATTCCCATCTCTTTCAGAATTTTCCACAGTTTATTGTGATCTACACAGTCAAAGGCTTTGGCATAATCAATAAAGCAGAAATAGATGTTTTTCTGGAACTCTCTTGCTTTTTCCATGATCCAGAGCATATTGGCAATTTGATCAGACCAATTTGATCTGGTTTCTCTGCCTTTTTTAAAACCAGCTTGAACATCAGGAAGTTCACGGTTCACATATTGCTGAAGCCTGGCTTGGAGAATTTTGAGCATTACTTTACTAGCGTGTGAGATGAGTGCAATTGTGCGGTAGTTTGAGCATTCTTTGGCATTGCCTTTCTATGGGATTGAGATGAAAACTAACCTTTTCCAATCTAGTGGCCACTGCTGAGTTTTCCAAATTTGCTTGCATATTGAGTGCAGCACTTTCACAGCATCATCTTTAGGATTTGGAATAGCTCCACTGGAATTCCATCACCTCCACTAGCTTTGTTCGTAGTGATGCTTTCTAAGGCCCACTTGACTTCACATTCCAAGATGTTCGGCTCTAGGTCAGTGATCACACCATTATGATTATCTGGGTCGTGAAGCTCTTTTTGGAAAAGTTCTTCTGTGTATTCTTGCCACCTCTTCTTAATATCTTCTGCTTCTGTTAGGTCCATACCATTTCTGTACTTTATCGAGCCCATATTAGCATGAAATGTTCCCTTGGTATCTCTGATTTTCTTGAAGAGATTCCTAGTCTTTCCCATTCTGTTGTTTTCCTCTATTTCTTTGCATTGATCACTGAAGAAGGCTTTCTTATCTCTTCTTGCTATTCTTTGGAACTCTGTATTCAGATGTTTATATCTTTCCTTTTTTCCTTTGCTTTTCGCTTCTCTTCTTTTCACAGCTATTTGTAAGGCCTCCCCAGACAGCCGTTTTGCTTTTTTGCATTTCTTTTCCATGGAGATGGTCTTGATCCCTGTCTCCTGTACAATGTCATGAACCTCATTCCATAGTTCATCAGGCACTCTATCTATCAGATCTAGGCCCTTAAATCTATTTCTCACTTCCACTGTATAATCATAAGGGATTTGATTTAGGTCATACCTGAATGGTCTAGTAGTTTTCCCTACTGTCTTCAATTTCAGTCTGAATTTGGCAATAAGGAGTTCATGGTCTGAGCCACAGTCAGCTCCTGGTCTTGTTTTTGCTGATTGTATAGAGCTTCTCTATCTTTGCCTGCAAAGAATATAATCGATCTGATTTCGGTGTTAACCGTCTGGTGATGTCCATGTATAGAGTCTTCTCTTGTGTTGTTGGAAGAGGGTATTTGCTATGACCAGTGCATTTTCTTGGCAAAACTCTGTTAGTCTTTGCCCTGCTTCATTCTGTGTTCCAAGGCCAAATTTGCCTGTTACTCTTGGCAAATTGACCTCCTACTTTTGCATTCCAGTCCCCTATAATGAAAAGGACATCTTTTTTGGGTGTTAGTTCTAAAAGGTCTTGTAGGTCTTCATAGAACCGTTCAACTTCAGTTTCTTTGGTGTTACTGGTTGGGGCATAGATTTGGAGCTTGTCACATTATTGGATCATAAATGTATGTAGAGTGAATTTTCAAAAATTTCCTTTTCTTTTTGGCATGAACAGTGCAAGATAAGACTTAAAACAGACACAAAAAAGCAAAAAGGAATTTGGACATGGGAAAATTAAAACTGAAAATTTGCAGTGCAGTTTGGTCCCTCAATCTTGTCCAACTTTTTGCAACCCCATGGACTGCAGCACGCCAGGCCTCCCAATCCATCACCAACTCCCAGAGTTTACTCAAACTCATGTCTATTGAGTTGTTGATGCCATCCTACTATCTCATCCTCTGTTGTCCCGTTCTCCTCCTGCGCTCATTCTTTCCCAGCATCAAGGATTCTTTAAATAAATCAACTATTTACTTCAGGTGGCCCAAGAATTGGAGTTTCAGCTTCAGCATCAGTCCTTCCAATGAACTTTTAAGAGTCATCTCCTTTAGGATGGATTGGTTGGATCTCCTTGCAGTCCAAGGGACTCTCAAGAGGCTTCTCCAACACCACAGTTCAAAAGCATCAATTCTTCAGAACTCAGCCTTCTTCACAGTCCAACTCTCACATCCTTACATGACCGCAGGAAAAACCATAGCCTTGACTAGATGAACTTTTGTTGGCAAAATAATGTCTCTGCTTTTGAATATGCTATCTAGGTTGGTCATAACTTTCCTTCCAAGGAGTAAGCATCTTTTAATTTCATGGCTGCAGTCACCATCTGCAGTGATTTTGGAGCCCAGAAAAATAAAGTCTGACACTGTTTACGCTGTTTCCCCATCTATTTCCCATGAAGTGATGGGACCGGATGCCATGATCTTCGTTTTCTGAATGTTGGCTTTAAGCCAACTTTTTCACTCTCCACTTTCATAGAAGTGTTCAACTTTAGCTTCTTCATTGATACTGGTCATGGCATAAACTTGGACTACTCTAATATTCAATGATTGGCCTTGGAAATGAACAGAGATCATTCTATCGTTTTTGAGATTGCATTCAATGTACTGCATTTAGTACTCTTTTGTTGGCTATGATGATTACTCCATTTCTTCTAAGGGATTCTTGCCCACATTCAGGTTCTTATGCTGTATTGCTCTTTACAGCATTGAGCCTTGCTTCTATCACCAGTCTATCCACAACTTGTTTTTGCTTTGGTTCTCTCTCTTCATTCTTTCTGGAATTATTTCTCCACTGATTTTCAGTAGCATATTGGGCATCTACCAACCTGGGGAGTTCATCTTTCAGTGTCTTATCTTTTTGCCTTTTCATACTATTAATGCGGTTCGCAAGGCAAGAATACTGAAGTGTTTGCCCTTCCCTTCTCCAGTGGACAACGTTTTGTCAGACTATCAATCATGACCCATCCATCTTGAGTGGCCCTACATGGCATGGCTTAGTTTCATTGAGTTAGACAAGGCTGTGGTCCATGTGATTAGATTGGTTAGTTTTCTATTATTGTGGTTTCAGTCTGTCTCCCCTCTGTTGCCCTTTTCGAGTGCCTACTGTTTTACTGGAGTTTCTCTTACTTTGGATGTCAAGTATCTCTTCAAGGCTGCTCAAGCAAAGCACAGCCGCTGCTCCTTACCTTGAACATGGGATATCTCCCCTCAGCCACCTGCCACTCCATCGCCATGCAGTCTCTGCTTTTAACCAATTCATTAAAAACAATCCGTAAGTGTAATATTTAAAATGAAATAGTGTAAAATCACTTAACTTCTTTGCAAGTAACTTAGATTCCTTTAACATATGCCTTATCTCAATGGCCTACTTCAACCACAACCTAATAAAATGAAGTTATAATAATAGGAGCATCATTTTACTAAAGAAAAGTTTACATAGTACTTAATATTGTGTCACTGTATGTATGAACATATTATATAGAAATATATATATTGGAGAAAGAAATGGCAACCCACTCCAGTGTTCTTGCCTGGAGAATCCCAGGGACGGGGGAGCCTGGTGGGCTGACATCTATGGGGTCACAGAGTCGGACACGACTTAAGCGACTTAGCAGCAGCATATATGTAATTGACTAAAGAAAAATGGAATAAGCCCACACAAAATCTCTGATTAAGCCCATCAATTCACCTACAATTCTAACTGAGTGAAGACACCCACCATAGTAAAGAGGGAAAAAAAAAAAAAAAGTTGATATTCTGGTGTGCCCCCAAGATAGAGTCCCACCTAATGACCAATGAATTTATTTTCCATACTTCCATGAATATTGGTTGCTTGTGGCTTTCTGTTATATCCCCTTCTGGGAATTATCTATCACAAGGAGCTTCCACCCCTAAAGTCATGCTAATATCCAGAACCACTGTATATATAATAACATTAATGGGGAAATACAGTGATTCTATCCCATCTTTTCAATCCAGGGCATCTCTTAAACACCGTTTCAGCTTGAAAGCATATATTAGGGGAAGTATATACATAAATTACTGGGATTTCTGTATAAAAAGTTTGTCTTTCCTCCTCTAATATATTATTCAGTCATTTATTTATATCATTGTGGATTTATATTGATTCCGTAATTTGGGTTAAAATCAAATATAGCGGTAATATGAATATGCATGTGTCTGACTTCAGTCGAGTCTGACTCTTTGTGACCACATGGACTGTAATCCAGCAGGCTCCCCTATCCAGAGGATTCTCCAGGCAAGAATACTGGAGTGGGTTGCCATGCCCTTTTCTGTGGGATGGCATGCTTTTCTCCCCGGCCCAGGGATTGAATCCTTATGTCTTTGTCTCCTGCATTGGCAGGCAGATTCTTTACCAATAACACAAATATGTTATTTATTTATCTTGATATTCAAATTGCTGTGGTTTTAGCCTTTGGGAGCTCTATCAATCGGCATCTTTTACTTATTTTGCATTTGAATATTCCCTTACTTTTTTTGACACAAGATGCTCCAGGCTTATCTTGAATACGTTCCACCCAGCCCTAGAATCAACCATTGCTTACAAGAAACTCTGGTTCCTGTCATCAAAGAATGTCATTAGAAATCAAGTTCTGAGTATTGGGTGTGCTTATTTCTAGACCCTCTCAAAGAGCAGAGGTGGAAAATGCATTCATTTCTACAAACTCACATGTATACACACATCTATGACTACTAATGCAATTAAAACAAAAAAAAAAGTCACTCAGTTATGTCTGACTCTTTGTGACCCAATGAACTATACAGTCCATGAAATTCTCCAGGCTAGTACTACAGTGGGTAGCCTTTCCCTTCTCCAAGGGATCTTCCTAACTCAGGAATCGAACTGGGGTCTCCTGCATTGCAGGCGGATTCTTTACCAGCTCAGCCACAATTAGATGCATCTATAAAGGCTCATACGACTCCAGTACTCTAGCCTGGAAAATCCAATTGAGAGAGGAGCCTGGTGGGCTGCCTTCTATGGGGTAACACAGAGTTGGACATGACTGAAACCACTTAGCAGCAGTGGCAGCATAAAGGCTTAGCATGACTCATCTTCGTGCCTCCCACTCTAATCCAGTACCAAATGAGTCACACTAGCCTCTCTTCCCCACTTACCTGTCAATAACCTCCTCTTCCAACAATAAGACAATTAACTTTCACTATCTTCCATTCACATACTTATTTTTTAAATTCCATTATGTATGTATAGCAATTTCAGAATTGCTACTTCATATCCTTGTGAGAAACAAGTTTACCAACTAGAGCATAATGTTTATGTGCTTATATAGTTATTTTGTCTTTAGTTTTACAATTTCCTGTCAAAACATCTTTTTCCAATGTACTCGAGTCAGCAGCTTTAAGAGAAGAATACTGACAAAATGAGGTACTTTATTAATTTCAATATTTTTGGTATTCTGCATTCTCTCCCAAAGTTCTCTGATCTTCTGTTTTTGTTGTTGTTTATTTGCATACATTAAGGATCACTATTTGTGTTGCGAATTTGTACAAGTTTAAATAAATGCATAGCATCATTTATCCACCACTGCAATAATATAACAATTAGTTGTACTGCTCTAAAGTTGTTCACTGTACTTCCCCTCCTCAAACACTGCTCTTTCCCAAGACTGGCAAATGATTCCTATCCTTTTTCTTTCTCAATCACTGTTGTTGAGTCCCAGTCATGTCTGACTCTTGAGGGTGACCCCATGGACTGCAGCATGCCAGGCCTCCCTACCCTTCATTATCACCCAGAGTGTGCCCAACTTTGCTTTCTCAATAATGCCAAATTACTGGCCTTACTTTGTGTATGTAGGCTTTTAGATTTGGCTCCTTACCAAGATGCATTTGATTAATTAGTGTCAGATGGATTAGGCATTTACTTTAATCACTGAATATAATTACTACACTGTATGGATGTATGCTTTTTAACATATACTTTTAAAAGGTTATTTTTTATTTATAGTTATTACAAAATATTTGTTATATTCCTTGCCTTGTACAACATATACTTGAGCCTATCTTACACCCAATAGTGAAAGACATCTTTACTGTTTACATATTTTATTATAAATAATAATTGTCTCCATAAGCTGTAGTCAATATTCATTCACAGATTTTTATGTGGTCCTAAATGTTCAAATCAGTTAGATAAATGCTTAGTTGTATGAATGCTGTATCATAAGGTGTGTCTATATTTAGCTAGTTAAATAACTACCAAACACACTTTCAAATTGTGGCTGTACCAATTTTAATTATCACCTACAAAGAATGAGTTTCAGCAAGTTCTGGAAGTTGGTAATGGACAGAGAAGTCTGGCATGCTGCAGTCCATGGGGTCCAAAGAGTCAGACATGATTGAGTGACTGAAGTGAACTGAACAAAGAATGAGAATTCCTATTGCTCTATATCTTCACCAATACTTGTCATTTTCAGTGTTTAGGTTTCTAGACATTATAATAGGCTGGTAGCAGTAATTTTTTTAATGTATTTAATTAGCACTTGGGGGCTTCCCAGGTAGCTCAGTGGTTAAAAAAAAAAAAAAAAAAAAAAAATTGCCTGCCAATGCAGGGACCACAGGAGACACAAGTTCAGTCTCTGTGTTGGGAAGATCCCCTGAAGGAGGAAATGACAAGCCACTCCAGTATTCTTGCCAGGATAATTCCATGGACAGAAGAGCTTGGCAGACAACAGTAAATGGGGTTGCAAAGAGTCAGACACAACTGAGCACTCAAGCAAGAAAAATTATATTGAGAAGCTTTCTGTATTCCTTTTCCGTATTGAATATTTTTATATATAATGTAATTAATTTATTTATTTAATGCTGTGCTGGGTCATCATTGCTGTTCAGTCTTTTTTCTAGTTGTAGTGAGCAGGAGTTCTCTCTACTATGGTTCATGGGCTTCTGATTGAAGTGACTTCACTTTTTGTGGAGCATTCAGTAGTTGTGGTACTTGGTCTCAGTATTTGCAGCTTCTGGGCCCTAAAGCAGAGGTTAAATAGTTGTGGCACACAGGCTTAGTTGCTTTGTGGCATGTGAGATCTTCCCAGATTAGGAGTTGAACCCATGTCTCTTTCACTAGCAGGTAAATTCTTCAGTGAGCCATTAGAGAAATCCTCCATATTGAATGTTAAATATATTTTTTGATCTGTTCATAATTTTTACTTTGTTTCTTTGTTGGAGTAGTTTTTTTTTTTTTTTTTATCTATATTTATACTCTGTTATTATTATTTGTTCTTAATATTTTTGTTCATATTTGAGGTCTAAAATGTACTTTCATGCATTGGAGAAGGAAATGGCAACCCATTCCAGTGTTCTTGCCTGGAGAATCTCAGGGACAGGGGAGCCTGGTGGGCTGCTGTCTCTGGGGTCACACAGAGTCGGACACGACTAAATTGACTTAGCAGTAGCAACAAAGGGGAAAAGGGTTAGAAGAGTAGATCTAGAAAAAAAAGAATGAATATTAAGAATATTGTTAAGAATAAGTGTCTTAATACCTCAAATGAATGAACACTTCCAAAATTACTCTAATATTTTTAATAGTATTTATAAGATGTATACCTGAAACTATACACTTAGAATTTGTCAAATATTACCCATAATTAAAATGCCAGAGATACAAAATTGCCAAATTCTAGTAGACAAAAAATGACGAAAGCAGTTGCCTAAAGCGGAGGAGACTCAAAGTCTTCTGATTTTTTCACAAACAGAATTGATCTACCTACTGTTGTTTAAAACAGGTCTCCATGGGAGAAAAGAGGGTCTGAAGCCTTCTTTTGCCATCTTGTTAATGTCCCCAATACTAATTTAAAGCAGAACTTTTATCATTTCATGTCTTTCTTGATAGTAGACTATAAATTTTTCTCTAGTTTTTAGGCATAAAACACAGTATATTTTATAAATTAATTGTACAGCTTAATTCTTAAACATAGCATTAAATTTCAGCATTAACTGATTGGAAACGAGGCATTCCAGGTTTTTCCATAACTTTGATCATATGTAATTTTTCGGATACAATGCTCAGTCAGTTCAGTCGCTCAGTCACGTCCGACTCTTGGTGACTCCATGGACGGCAGCAGGCCAGGCCTCCCTGTCCATCACCAACTCTGGGAGTAAACTCCCAGAGTTTACTCAAACTCATGTCCATTGAGTTGATGATGCCATCCGACCATCTAATCCTCTGTTGTTCCCTTCTCCCACCTTCAACTTTCCCAGCTTCAGAGTCTTTTCTAATGTCAGTTCTTTGAATCGGGTGGCCAAAGGACTGGAGATTCAGCTTCTACATTAGTTCTTCCAATGAATAATTAAGACTGATTTCCATTAGAATGGACTGGTTGGATCTCCTTGCAATCCAAGGGACTATCAAGAGCCTTCTCCAGGACCACAGTTCAAAAGCATTAATTCTTTGGTGCTCAGCTTTTTTTTTATAGTCCAACTCTCATATCCATACAGTTCAATTCAGTTGCTCAGTCGTGTTCGACTCTTTGGGACCACAGCATGTCAGGTCTTCATGTCCATCACCAACTAACGGAGTTTACTCAAACTCATGCCCATTGAGTCGTTGATGCTATCTAACCATCTCATCCTCTGTCGTCCCCATCTCCCCTCACGTTCAATCTTTCCCAGTATCAGGTTCTTTTCCAATAAGTCAGCTCTTCACATTAGGTGGCCAAATTATTGGACTTTCAGCTTCTGCATCAGTCCTTCCAGTGAACAGCCAGCACTGATCTCTTTTAGGATGGACTGGTTCGATCTCCTTGCAGTCCAAGGGAATCTCAAGAGTCTTCTCCAACACCCTAGTTCAAAATCATCAATTCTTTGTTGATATCCATACAAGACTACTGGAAAAACCACAGTCTTGACTAGACGATTCTTTGTTGGCAAAGTAATGTCTCTGCTTTTTAATATGCTCTCTATGTTGGTCATAACTTTTCTTCCAAGAGGGAAGTATCTTTTAATTTTATGGCTGCAGTCACCATCTGAAGTGATTTTGGAGCCCAAAAAAGTAAAGTCTTTCACTGATTTCACTGTTTCCCCGTCTATTTGGATGAAGTGATGGGACCAGATGCCATCATCTTAGTTTTCTGAATGTTGACTTTTAAGGCAACATTTTCACTACCCTCTTTCACTTTTATCAAGAAGATCTTTAGTTCTTTGCTTTCTACCATAAGGGTGGTGTCATCTTCATATCTGAGATTATTGATATTTCTCCCAGCAATGCTGATTTCTGCTTGTGCTTCATTCAGCCCAAAGTTTCTCATGATGTACTCTGTATATTAATCAAATAAGCAGGGTGACCATATACAGCCTTGATGTACTCCTTTCTCTATATGGAACCAGTCTGTTCTTCCATGTCCAATTCTACTTGTTCTTCCTGACCTGCATACAGATTCTCAAGATGCAGGTCAGGTGGTCTAGTATTCCCATCTCTTTCAGAATTTCCCACTGTTTTTTTTGATCCACACAGTCACAAGGGTTTGGCATAGTCAATAAAGCAGAAGTAGATGTTTTCCTGGAACTCTCTTGCTTTTTTGATCATCCAATGTATGTTGAAATTTGATCTCTGGTTCCTCTGCATTTTTAATTTTAGCTTGAATATCTGGAAGTTCATGGTTAACATATTGTTGAAACCTGGCTTGGAGAATTTTGAGCATTACTTTATTAGCATGTGTATTCTTGCCACCTCTTCTTAATATCTTCTGCTTCTGTTAGATCCACACCATCTCTGTCCTTTATTGTGCCCATCTTTGCATGAAATGTTCCTTTGGTATCTCTGATTTTCTTGAAGAGATCCTTAGTCGTTCCCATTCTGTTGTTTTCCTCTATTTCTTTGCATTGATCACTGAAGAAGGCTTTCTTATCTCTTCTTGCTATTCTTTGGAACTCTGCATTTAGATGTTTATATCTTTCCTTTTCTCCTTTGCTTTTCGCTTCTCTTCTTTTCACAGCTATTTGTAAGGCCTCCCCAGACAGCCGTTTTGCTTTTTTGCATTTCTTTTCCATGGGGATGGTCTTGATCCCTGTCTCCTGTACAATGTCACGAACCTCATTCCATAGTTCATCAGGCACTCTATCTATCAGATCTAGGCCCTTAAATCTATTTCTCACTTCCACTGTATAATCATAAGGGATTTGATTTAGGTCATACCTGAATGGTCCAGTAGTTTTCTCTACTCTCTTCAATTTCAGTCTGAATTTGGCAATAAGGAGTTCATGGTCCGAGCCACAGTCAGCTCCTGGTCTTGTTTTTGCTGATTGTATAGAGCTTCTCCATCTTTGGCTGCAAAGAATATAATCGATCTGATTTCGGTGTTGACCATCTGGTGATGTCCATGTATAGAGTCTTCTCTTGTGTTGTTGGAAGAGGGTATTTGCTATGACCAGTGCATTTTCTTGGCAAAACTCTATTAGTCTTTGCCCTGCTTCATTCCGTATTCCAAGGCCAAATTTGCCTGTTACTCCAGGTGTTTCTTGACTTCCTACTTTTGCATTCCAGTCCCCTATAATGAAAAGGACATCTTTTGGGGGTGTTAGTTCTAAAAGGTCTTGTAGGTCTTCATAGAACCTTTCAACTTCAGCTTCTTCGGCGTTACTGGTTGGGGCATGGACTTGGATTACTGTGACATTGAATGGTTTGCCTTGGAAACGAACAGAGGTCATTCTATCGTTTTTGAGATTGCATCCAAGTACTGCATTTCGGACTCTTTTGTTGACCATGATGGCCACTCCATTTCTTCTGAGGGATTCCTGCCCACAGTAGTAGATATAATGGTCATCCGAGTTAAATTCACCCATTCCAGTCCATTTTAGTTC
The DNA here is from genome assembly GCA_935064755.1 of Tragelaphus eurycerus. Lineage (NCBI taxonomy): Eukaryota > Metazoa > Chordata > Mammalia > Artiodactyla > Bovidae > Tragelaphus > Tragelaphus eurycerus. Next base: position 45,883,876 of record CAKXYN010000007.1, on the reverse strand, counting down.
GCATGTGGGATGACAGCAATTGTATGGTAGTTTGAGCATTCTTTGGCAATGCTTGTCATTTGGAATTGGAATGAAAACTGACCTTTTCCAGTCCTGTGGCCACTGTTGAGTTTCCAAATTTGCTGGCATATTGAGTGCAGCACTTTCACAGCATCATCTTTCACAGCATCATCTTTTAGGATTTGAAGTAACTCAGATCACTCACAATTTCAATCTTTAGTCCATCCATGTAACTAAAAATAACATTATTTAAATATTTTTAATGTTTAAATAATATTCCATTATATTCATGTACCTCTTTTTTATCTATTCATCTGTAATAGACATATTTAGTTTTTTCCATGTCTTGCTATTGTGAATAGAACTGCAATGAACATTGGGGAAAATGCAACCTCGTGGATCATATTTTTCCTCAGGTATATGCTGAGGAAATATGCTGAAGGTATTGCTGGATCATATGGTAGTTCTATTTTTAGTTTTATAAGAAACTTCCATACTCTTCTCCATAGTGGTTGTACTGTACCAAATTGCATTCATCCTCTCCAACATTTATTATTAGTAGACTTTTTGATTATGGCGATTTTGACTGGTGTGAGGTGTTACTTCATTCTAGTTTTGATTTTCATTTCTTTAATAATTTAATTTTCATTTCTCTAATAATGGTGCCATGACTTCGGGACCAAAACTTATATTCTTGCTGATGGTTCTGATGAAGTCAGTGCTCTGTATATGAGGATTACAATTCATTAAAAAAAAATAATAATAATGTGTAGTTTGCAAATCTGTGAGTTGTGAATGTAGTAACTGTTCTCTGGGACCAAGGAAGGAGTTAGATTTTACAAGGAACTGTATTGACCATGTGGCTTCAATTCTATGTTAAATGTAGCTCTCACATCATAATCTCTGTGTATCTCACATTCTTCCCTTGGAAGCTGATATCTAATCTGGCTGTGTATAGCCTATTAAACTGAACTGAGGACTCCAAAAGTATTGGTATTTGACTTTGGCATATTTACTTCTTGAATTGTTTTCTTTTTCCTTTTTAAAGTAAAATTAGATTTATTATTTTCTTATTACTATTTGTTTGTTTATAATTTTGCTGGATCTTTGTTGCTCTGCATGAGGTTTCTCTAGTTGCTGTGGGCAGAGATTTCTCATTGTGATGATTTCTTTTGTTGTGGAGCACAGGCTGTAGGCACATAATCTTCAGCAATTGTGGCATCAGGACTCTAGGACTTGAGGGCTCCAGTAGTTCTGGTATGCTTGTTCTGTTGCTCTGCAGCATGTGGAATCTTCCCAGACCATGTATTGAAACTGTGTCCTCTGCATTGAGGCAGATTTTTATCCATTGTACCACAGGGAAATCCTTGAATTGTTTTCTTTAGATGTTAGTAGCTTTGAGTATTCAGAAGTTAATGACATGGGAAAGTGATCCAAACACTTCAGCAAATTTGTCACAAAACAAACAGTGACTGAGTACTGGTGTTATTAGAATACGAACTTTGGGCAGAGATCAGTCTATATCCTTCACCACTAAGGGTCATTTAGAAATGGAAGGGTTGCCCCATCTCTTCTTGCTGTGGGTTTGCAGTGTCCCCACAGCAAACTCTCATCATCTGCTGTTGCCCTTTTTCTCCCAATGGGTCTTGTACAGACTCCTGTATCTTTACCACAAGCAAAGTGTTAGAAATGTACTCCATGGAGAATAAAAGGGAAATAAATGAAAACATCCTTCCTATCAGAATCTTTAAACTTTAATTTTCTTTGCTCTTTACCTAGAGGTAAAGAAAATTACCTTTTTATCTTTGCTCTTTAACTCCCTTTCCTGAACCAAAACATACTTATATTGAAGCTAATTTAAGTTTGATGCAGTGGTAAAGAATCTGCCTGCTAAATTTGCAGATACAAGAGATGAAGGTCTGATCCCTGGGTTGGGAAGATCCCCTGGAAGAGGAATCAGCAACCCCTGTTAGCCTTCTAGCCAGGATAATCCCATGGAGAGAGGATCCTGATGGGCTAAGTCCAGGGGGTCTCAAAGAGTCAGACATAACTGAGCATGTGTGTGCTCCCACATGCACACACACACACACACACACACACACTAATTAGTGATGTTGAACATCTTTAAATGTGGTTTTTGGCTATTTGTCTGTCTTCTTTGGACAAATGTTTATTTAGATCATCCACCCATATTTTATTTATTTATTTATTTATTTATTTAATTGGGTTGTTTTGTTGTTAAACATTTCTTGTGTCTTCCGGATGCATGTCACCCTTCTTTTTTGAGATCTTGGATGATCTTCAGTTCAGTTCAGTTCAGTCTTCATTTCACTTCAATGGGCTGTTCTCAGTTTCATTTTGTGCCTTCATCTGGGACTTTTTACCCTGCCATCTCATTTTGTCAAATTTTCTGAGACTCTGTTTCTTTTCCCCATGATGTAGGACTATAGTTCTTATTTCTACTGTCAGCCTTCTGGTGAATGAGGCTGTCTAAGAGGCTTGTGCAGCCTTCCTGATGTAAATAACTAGATTCTGCCCTGCGGTAGTTGGTCTGGCTCTTGTCCTTCTGGTGGGCAGAGCCTTGTTCAGGGAGATTAAGTCACTTGTCTGCAGCTGTGTTCCTGTCTGTCAGTTGTTTAGCCTGAGGAAACCCAGCACTGAATCCTACAGGCTGTTTGGTGGGGATAATGATGGTCTTGAGTAGGTATCATGCAAATGGGTACTTCCCAGAACTGATCCTGCCAATGTTTTTAGCCCTACAGTGAGCTGCAGCTGCCCATTACGTCTGAAGGAGACCCTTCAATTCTAGCATGTAGTCCAGTTGAGCATCTTTTAGAGTCACTGCTTTTATACCTTGGATCTTGAGGAGCATGAGATTTGTGGACTCTCCAAAAGTGGATTTCTCTGTTCTTCAGTCTTGAGGAAGTTCTACAATCAAACTACACTGGCTTTCAAAGGAAGATCTCTGGGAACTCTTCCTCTTGTTTCTCGCCCCAGTCTGGTGGTTCTGAACCCCCACTCCAGTGGGATAACCTCTGTGGTATAATTATTTTCTTCAATGTAGAGTTTTAAGTCAGCTTTTTCACTTGCCTTTTTCACCTTCATCAAGAGACATTCTAGTCTCTCTTCACATTCTGCCTTTAAGGTGGTCTCATTTGCATATCTGAGGTTATTGATATTTCTCCTGGAAATCTTGATTCCAGCTTGAGCTTCATCCAGCCTGGCACTTCCCATAATGTACACTGCATACATATGAAATAAGCAGGTTGATATACAGCCTTGACATACTATTATTCCAATTTTGAACCAGTCCATTGTTCCATGTCGGGTTCCAACTATTGCTTCTTGTTCTGCATACAGGTTTCTCAGGAGGTAAATAAGGTATTTCCTTATCTTTAAGAATTTTCCACAGTTTGTTGTGATCTACATAGTCAAAGGCTTCATAGTCAATGAAGGTGTCGATAGTCAATGTAGATGTTTTTTTGCTGGAATTCCCTTGCTTTTCCTATGATCCAACAAATGTTGGCATTTTGATCTCTGGTTCATTCAAAAAGCTCAGATTGTGGGAACCAGTCCAATCCCTTTATGGCAAATAGATGGGGAAAAAATGGAAACAGTGTCAGACTAAATTTTCCTGGGCTCCAAAATCACTGTAGACTGTGACTTCAGCCATGAAATTAAAACACGAGACAGCATATTAAAATCAGAGACAAAACTTTGCTGGAAAAGGTCTGTATTGTCAAAGTTATGTTTTTGTGTTTTTTTCCCGTAGTTGTGTATGGATGTGAAGGTTGGATCACAAAGAAGGCTGAGTGCCAAATAACTGATGCTTTCTAACTGTGGTGCTGAAGAAGACTCCTGAGAGTCCCTTGAGCAGCAAGAGATCAAACCAGTCAACTCTTAAAGAAATCAACCCTGAATATTAATTGGAAAGACTAATGCTGAAGCTGAAGTTCCAATACTTTGGCCACCTGATGCAAAGAGTCTGTTCACTGGAAAAGACCCTGATGCTGGGAAAGATTGAGGGCATGAGAAGAAGGGGGCGACATAGGTTGGGATGGTTGGATAGCACTACCGACTCAATGGACATGAGTTTGAGCAAACTTGAAACCTTGTGCACTTCAATTCAAGGAGTCACAAAGAGTCGGACACAACTGAATGAATGAACAGCATAATTGTTTTCTAGTTTGTGGGTTGCCCAACCAGTGGGTATGGGATTTGATTTTGTCATTATTACACCCCTCCTACAACTCATTTTGGCTTCTTCTTTATCTTTGGAGGTAGGGTACCTTTTTTGTAGGTTCCATTGTTTTTTCATTAATGATTATTTAGCAGTTATTTGTGACTTTGGTGCTTTTGTAAGAAAAGGGTGAGTTCACCATATTGAGCTAATTTTGCAGTGAGTTTTCTTTTAAATTCAAAATTGTTTAGTCTTAGTCATCACTGATCACTTGAAAGGCACTGCAAGCCACAGGATACACTATTAATATGGGTCTCTAGCTACACAGACATCTGTTAGATAATAAATCGAAACATAAATAGATCATCAAATTGATGGATAAGTTACATAGAGGACACTCTTATGACTCAAATGTTAAATATTCATAAAGGGTAAAGAGCACTCAAAAACTATATTTTACCAATAAAATTACCAAGTAAAGTTACAAAAACACTCTGAGAATTTGATATGAAAAAATTTAAAAGCATTATGGCATGACTTAATTGGAGAAATGTTTGGAAGGAAAGCTACATAAAGCAAGAAAATATGAAGAACTAGATTTGTAAACGATCAGCAAATGATATATCTATTGATTTGCCTTTTAAGAACATATTAAATATCCAGTTACCTAAATGATTGGGATTATCATTTAGTAATTAGTATACCAAGAAGTATAGGATGTGAATAGAATTATAACTGTTTTAGAAAAATAAATGCCAAAATATGTCATATGTTTTCAAATTACAGAGAATACTGCTTCAGTATAAAATACATAAGCAAAGATAGAGCAACAGGATTAGGAAGTATAATAAAAAAGCCAGTCTAGATAAATAGGCATATAGTTTTATCTATACCTTCAATTAACAAGTACTGCTGTAATCACCGGAGAAGGCAATGGCACCCCACTCTAGTACTCTTGCCTGGAAAATCCCATGGATGGAGGAGCCTGGTAGGCTGCAGTCTATGGGGTCGCGAAGAGTTGTACACGATTGTGCTACTTCACTTTCACTTTTCACTTAGATGCATTGGAGAAGGAAATGGCAACCCACTCCAGTGTTCTTGCCTGGAGAATCCCAGGGACGGGAAAGCCAGGCGGGTGCCATCTATGGGGTCGCACAGAGTCAGACATGACTGAAGAGACTTAGCAGCAGCAGCAGCAGCAGCTGTAATCACTGTGGAAATAATACCAAAGGCAATCAAAAAAGTATGCTGAAAATTAGAAGAAGGAAGCATATTAGTCATGCACCATAATACTGGAGGAACAACATTAAGACAGAGCCTCTTACAACCCATCATCCAAAGAAGAAGATTCATTGTCTCCTTATTACAAATCTATCAACAGAAGTTGGCCTAGTTAGACTCATTCCACCATCAGGTTGAACAGATATTCTCCTAAGTTCAGGAATACTGCTAAGAATCAATAATAAGTGCACCTGACACATAGGAGCCACATGTATACTCTCCCACCTAGAAACCAGATGTTGATGACCAGAAATGCCAACAAGGGAAACTGCAGGTTAATGAGTGCCTGTTAGGAGGTACCTTCTTTTTTTGTGTGACTCAAATCTCCTTTCCACCAACTAGAGGCAAAGAAGTAGTTGGACAATCTCAATAGAATGAACCTATAACAATAGTAGGACAAAACTGGGAATTTTTTTTTGTTCTCGTAAACCATAGATCTGTCACTCATCTAGATTTGTTAAGTAGCCTGTCAAGACTGTTTGTTAAGATATCCAAGAACAGGTGTAGGAAACTGCCTTTATCTCCATAGGTCAAAGAACACCCTCCATCAATGAAAGACAATAGACATCCAAGAGATCCAGACATGGCTGATTGCTTCAAAATAAGCACTAGGACTACGATGTATGCTTTGTCCTTGAAAATCACAAAACTGCCCTGACCTAAAGCCACAAAATATCAGAACTTTGAATAATTTCGTTCAGTACATCAAAAAAACAAGTGGAGAAAAATAGAAACCATAGACTCAGCAGATAATTGAATTAGCTTTACTGAGCAAGGCTCTGCCCACAGATCAAGACCCAGCTTTTCCCATTACCAATCCCTTCCATTGGGAAGCTTACACAACCTCTTAGCCTCATTCATCAAAGGGCAGACATAAGAAGCAAAGACTCACCAGCAGCTAAAACAGAAGTCGTATTCAATTCAGTTCAGTTCAGTCGCTCAGTCGTGTCCAACTTTTGCAATCCCATGAATCGCAGCACGCCAGGCCTCCCTATCCATCACCAGCTCTCGGAGGTCACTCAGACTCACATTCATCGAGTCAGTGATGCCATCCAGCCATCTCATCCTCTGTCGTCCCCTTCTCCTCCTGCCGTCAATCCCTCCCAGCATCAGAGTCTTCTCCAATGAGTCAACTCTTCGCACGAGGTGACCAAAGTACCGGCGTTTCAGCTTCAGCATCATTCCCTCCAAAGAAATCCCAGGGCTGATCTCCTTCAGAATGGACTGGTTGGATCTCCTTGCAGTCCAAGGGACTCGCAAGAGTCTTCTCCAACACCACAGTTCAAAAGCATCAATTCTTCGGTGCTCAGACTTCTTCACAGTCCAGTTCTCACATCCATACATGACTACAGGAAAAACCGTAGCCTTGACTAGACGGACCTTGTTGGCAAAGTAATGTCTCTGCTTTTGAACATGCTATCTAGGTTGGTCATAACTTTCCTTCCAAGGAGTAAGTGTCTTTTAATTTCACGGCTGCAATCACCATCTGCAGTGATTTTGGAGCCCAGAAAAATAAAGTCTGACACTGTTTCCACTGTTTTCCCATCTGTTTCCCATGAAGTGATGGGACTGGATGCCACGATCTTCGTTTTCTGAATGTTGAGCTTTAAACCAACATTTCATTCTCCACTTTCAATCTCATCAAGAGGATTTTTAGTTCCTCTTCACTTTCTGCCATAAGGGTGGTGTCATCTGCATATCTGAGGTTATTGATATTTCTCCCGGCAATCTTGATTCTAGCTTGTGTTTCTTCCAGTCCAGCATTTCTCATGATGTACTCTGCATATAAGTTAAATGAGCAGGATGACCATATACTGCCTTAACGTACTCCATTTCCTATTTGGAACCAGTCTGTTGTTCCATGTCCAATTCTAACTGTTGCTTTCTGACCTGCATACAGATTTCTCAAGAGGCAGATCAGGCGGTCTGGTATTCCTAACTCTTTCAGAATTTTCCAGTTTATTGTGATCCACACAGTCAAAAGCTTTGGCATAGTCAATAAAGCAGGAATAGATTTTTTTTCTTGAACTCTCTTGCTTTTTCTATGATCCAGTGGATGTTGGCAATTTGATGTCTGGTTCCTCTGCCTTTTCTAAAAACAACTTGAACATCAGGAAGTTCACGGTTCATGTATTGCTGAAGCCTGACTTGGAGAATTTTGAGCATTACTTTACTAGTGTGTGAGATGACTGCAATTGTGCGGTAGTTTGAGCACTCTTTGGCATTGCCTTTCTTTGGGATTGGGATGAAAACTGAGCTTTTCCAGTCCTGTAGCCACTGCTGAGATTTCCACATTTGCTGGAATATTGAGTGAAGCACTTTCACAGTATCATCTTTCAGGATTTGTAATAGCTCAGCAGGAATTCCATCACCTCCACTAGATTTTTTCATAGTTATTCTTTCTAAGGCCCACTTGACTTCACATTCCAGGATGTCTGGCTCTAGGTCAGTGAACACACCATCGTGATTATCTGGGTCATGAAGCTCTTTTTTGTACAGTTCTTCTGTGTATTCTTGCCACCTCTTCTTAATATCTTCTGCTTCTTTTAGGTCCATACCATTTCTGTCCTTTATCGAGCCCATCTTTGCATGAAATGTTCCTTTGGTATCTCTAATTTTCTTGAAGAGATCTCTAGTCTTTCCCATTCTGTTGTTTTCCTCTATTTCTTTGCATTGATCACTGAGGAAGGCTTTCTTATTTCTTCTTGCTATTCTTTGGAACTCTGCATTCATACACTTATATCTTTCCTTTTCTCCTTTGCTTTTTGCTTCTCTTCTTTTCACAGGTATTTGTAAGGCCTCCCCAGACAGAAGCCATATTACAAAAAGTAAATCATGATGGAAAAGCAGAAAGTTATATCCCAGATGAAGAAACAAGATAAAACCCTGGAAAAACAACTAAATGAGTTGAAAGTAGACAACCTTCCAGAAAAATAATTCAGAATAATGATAGTCATGATGAGCCAGGATCTCAGGAACACACTGGACAAGATGTAAGAAATGTTTACCAAAGACCTACAAGAACTAAAGAACAAACAAAGAGAGATAAATAATACACTAGAAGGAATCAATAGCAGAATTAATAAGGCAGAAGAATGAATAAATGACGTGAAGGACAAAACGGTGGAAATCAATGATGCAGAACAGAATACTGAAAAAATAAAATGAAGATTGCCTAAAAGACCTTGGAACAACATTAAATTCACCAACATCCACATTATAAGGGTCCTAGAAGAATACAAGAGAGAAGTGGTCTGATAAAATATTGGAAGTGATAATAACTGAAAAATTTCCAAACATGGGAAAGGAAATAGTCAACCAAGTCCAGGAAGCAGAGAGATCCAAGCGGGAAAAAAAACAATGAAGAACACATCAAGATATAGTAATAAAATTGGCAGAAATTAGAGACAAAGGTAAAATATTAAAAGCCACAAGGGAAAAATGGCAAACAACATACAAGGGAACTCCCATCATGTTCAGCTCAATGGAAACCCTGTAAGTCAGAAGGAAATGTCAGGGTATATTTAAAATGATGCAAGGGAAGAATTTATAACCAAAAATAATCTACTCATCAAGACTCTTATTCAGATGTGATGGAGAAATCAAAAGCTTTTTGGACAAGCAAAAGTCAAGGCAGTTCAGCACTACAAAACCAGCTTCACAAAAAATGCTAAAGGAAATTCTTTAGGTGGAAACACAAGAGAAGGGAAAAGTCTGCAAAAAATAAACTCCAAACAATTTTAAAAAATAGTAATAAGATCATGCATATGAATAATTATCTTAAATGTAAATCGATTAAATGCACCAACCAAAAGACATAGAAGGCTGGGTGGAAAACATGTGCATGTGTGCCCTTCCACTTGCCATGTCACTCTGCTTGACCTCTCCAAATTGTATGCAATTATTTTATATTATTAAGCTAATCATGTTCCCATTAAGGCTTGCATTGTAACCATCTTTTACTTTTTGTCTGGCTAATGATTGTGAAAACTGATAAGCATCTTTTACTATTATGATTATGTAACTATTACTCACTTAATACCATTGTATCATGATTGGTCAACAGAAAAATAATAGATTCTATATCACCAAAACTACTATTTAATAGAAAAACCTGTAATTAGTATTTAAAATTTAGATGCATATCAGAATTATCTTGAAAGCTTTTGAAAAATACAAATACCTAGATATTGCATTTTTTTCTCCATACCTGCAGATATGTTTCTAATGAGCAATCACGTTTAAAAGCAACTGGACTATATGATGATCTTTTATTCTTATCTAGTTTGTTGCACGTTTTCTATTTCATATTCAATGCTCCCACTTAATTTAGTTTATGTTTTCCAGTTTCTCTATCTCTTCTTATCCTTTTCTTTTTTCTGTTGTTCTTTCTTAAGCATTTATCAAGTTTGTGTCATGCTGTGCTTAGTCATTTAGACATGTCAGACTCTTTGTGACCCCATGGACTGCAGCTAGCCAGGCTCCTCTGTCCATGAGGATTCTCCAGGCATGAGAGGGCTGTCATGCCCTCCTTCAGGGTATCTTCTCAACCTAGGCATCAAAGTCAGGTCTCCCAGATTGCAGTCAGATTACTTCCCAATTGAGCCATTAGGGAAGGACAAGAATACTGGAGTGAGTAGCCTATCCCTTCTCTAGGGTGTCTTTCTGACCCAAGAATCAAACCAGGGTCACACGCATTGGAGGTGGATTCCTTACCAGCTGAGCTACCAGGGAAGGCCTCCTTTCCACCATCGACAGAGGTAAAAAGTGAGTCCTAAATATTCAGCGAATATCATTTGGCTGTACACAGTGTCTAGAATAATATCTGGCAAATGATACATGCTACATAGTTATGAGATGAAGCAATCTAAGTGGTAAATGAATAGAATTTATGTTATGATAAGAATGTATTTATATGGATTAAACTGACATAGGATGGCAAAAATTTGACAATATCATATATTAGTATGTCATGAAAAGTGTCCAGACTATAAGAAAGCACACATATTAAAGCAAGCACACTGAGATCAAGTCTTTATTAAAGCTGAAAACATTCATCCAATATAATTGCATAGGCATTTCCAATTACTTAAATATTAACTTTAATACTAATGTCAGTGTCATATAACGTTAATAAATATAAGAATGCTACTCATGGAATCTCAATATCAATTTCCAATTCCTGACATTGAATCTAAATACAAAGTAGCACAGGTAAACAAAGGGACAAACATGCGGAATTTATCTACTCTTGTTCGAAGAGAAATATAATTAGATCAGATGGCTAGACCAGCCATCCAAAGGGAATGCTTAAATGCATACCTCTGATGGAATACTATATTGCAGATAAAATCAATAACCAAAAATTACATGTAGCAATATTCTTACATTTGCATATTATTTAGTAATTACTTAAATAGTGTTTCATATCTGTTAAATATGGTTCTAAGTGTTTTACAAATATTAACTTATTTAATACTGATAATCTTAGGAGAAGAGGTTTTCAGGTGGCTCAGTGGTACAAAATCAGTGGAAAGAATCTGCCTGCCAATGCAGGAGATGTGAGTTTGATCCCTGGGCCAGGAAGATCCCCTGAAGTAGGAAATGGCAACCCACTCCAGTATTCTTGCCTGGGAAATCTCATGAACAGAAGAATTTGATGGGGCTACAGTCTGTGAGCTCCCCAAAGAGTCAGACATGATTTAGTGACTAAACAACAACAGCAACAACAATTTTATTAGATTGGTACACTTTTACCCTCACTTAGAGATGAGAAAACTTCAGAAGATGATTTTGAAACATGGCTTGGGTCACAGAACTAGTAAAATTTGGAGCAGAAATCCAAATCCAATCAGATTGAATCTTAATTGCTCTCAAACTTTGTGCTATGTTTGCAATAGAAAAACAAGCCTGAATCCATATTGTATTTATTCCTTTATCTCTAACTATAATATTCTGTTTTCTGTGCTTAGTCATGCTGGCTCTGCACTTTTGTAAAAGAATGTTGTCAGTAGCCTAAAATATGCATACTATAATTCATTCTCAAGGATCTGCCTCTTGGTCTTGACCTTTAAAGGTATAATAAAAAGTTGCATAACAGAAAATAACAAGTGTCTTATTGGAATTTCATAAGGATATTGTAACTGGACCTATAGTTGCAAGCACAAAAAATTCTGGCACCCAGAAGTTTGCAACTACTAGCCACAATCCCCTCCCTTTGGAATACAGATAAGCCTGAATTCTAACTCAGATAGGACTGTTCTTTAGGACACTAGTTCTCAGCCTGATGGTTTTACAAATATAGTCACAATTCCTTGCCCTAAGAACTTGTATCTCAATTTATTAACCTTTCAAGTGGTGAGGAAACTGTGATTGGATTCAGTGACATGTACACACACACACACACACACACACACACACTTATATAACATTAGTAAATGGAAGAGTTAACTCATGGAATTACAATTATAAACATTATAAAGTGTTATATAAAAATATTGTCCAATGTTCATTGCAGCACTATTTACAGCAGACAGTACAAGGAAGCAACCTAGATGTCTATTCACAGATGAATGATTAAGGAAGTTTTGATACATATATACAATGGGGTATTACTTCGTCATAAAAAAGAATGAATTTGAGTCTGCTGAACTGAAGTTGAGGAACTCAGAGCCTGTTACTTCACAAAATGAAGTAAGTCAGAAAGAGATTATATATATATATACACAATAATAGACATATATTACATGTATATACATACAATGTATATATACATGTATATACATACATGTATATACTGAGCAACTGAATATATGTATATATATCTATATACATGTACATATATATATATGTACATGTATATACAAGTCAGAAAGAGATTATATATATATATACACACAATAATATACATATATTACATGTATATACATACAATGTATATACATGTATATACATGCATATATATACATGTATATACATACAATGTATATACATACATTATGTATGTATATATAATATACAGTTCAGTTCAGTTGCTCAGTCATATCCGGGTCTTTGTGACCCCATGGCCTACAGCATGCCAGGCTTCCTTGTCCATTACCAACTCCCAGAGCTTCCTCAAACTCATGTCCATTGAGTCTGTGATGCCATCCAAACATCTTGTTCTCTGTTGTCTCATTCTCATCCTGCCTTCAATCTTTCCTAGGATCAGGGTCTTTTCCAATGAGAGTTCTTCACTTTAGGTAGCCAAAGTATTGGAGCTTCAGCTTCAGAATCAGTCCTTCCAATGAATATTCAGGACTGATCTCCTTTAGTATTGATTTATTTGATCTCCTTGCAGCCCAAGGGACCCTCAAGAATCTTCTCCAACACCATAGTTCAAAAGCATCAATTCTTCAGCTCTCAGTTTTCTTTATAGTTGAACTCCCACATCCATACGCGACTACTGGAAAAACCATAGCTTTGACTAGATGGCCCTTTGTTGGCAAAGTCATGTCTCTGGTTTTTAATATTCTGTCTAGTTTAGTCATAGCTTTCTTCCAAGGAGCAGGTGTCTCTTAATATTATGGCTGCAGTCACCATCTGCAGTGATTTTGTAGCCCAAGGAAATAAAGTCTGTCATATATTAACATTTTCTCCTGCTGGTTCAGATGGTAAAGAGTCCATCTGCAATGCAGGAGATGAGTGTTTGATCCCTGGAGAAGTAAATGGCAACCCACTCTAGTATTCTTGCCTGGAAAATCACATGCACAGAAGAGCCTGATGGACTAAAGTCCATAGTGTAGCAAAGAGTCAGACACAACAGAACAACTAATACACATATTAATGCATATATATAGAATCTAGAAAATAGTACTGATGAACCTATTTGCAGGGCAGGAACAGATATGTAGACACAGAAAACAGACTTGTGTAGACAGTAGGATATGGAAAAGCAGGATGAATTGAGAGAGTAGCATTGAAGTATATACATTATGTATGCAAAAACGATGGCTAGTGGGAAGTTGCTTTATAACACAAGGAACTCAACTTGGTGCCATGTGACAACCAATGGGGTGGTATGGAGGGGGAGTGAGGAAAAAGAGATGTGATATATAGATAAACAGATACATACATACATACACACACACACACACACTCATGGCTGATTCATTTTGTATGGCAGAAACTGACACAGCATTATAAAACAATTATCCTCCAATTAAACATTAATTTAAAAAATGTTCTATTTAGAAGCATATACTTACATACTAAAGAGCCTCTTGATTAAGGTGAAAGAAGAGAGTGAAAAAGCTGGCTTAAACCTAACATTCAAAAAATTAAGGTCATGACATTCAGTCCCATCAATTCATGGCAAATAGATGGGGAAGCAAATGGAAATAGTGACAGATTATTTTCTTGGGCTCCAAAATCACTGCAGATGGTGACTGCAGCCAAAAATTAAAAGACGCCTGCTCCTTGGAAGAAAACCAGTGACAAACCTAAACAGCATTTTAAAAAACAGAGGCATTTCTTTGCCTACAAAGGTCTATATAGTCAAAGCTATGTTTTGTTTTGTTTTGTTTTTTCCCCAGTAGTTATGTATGGATGTGAGAGTTGGACCATAAAGAAGGCTAACTGCTGAAGAATTGATGCTTTTGAACTATAGTGTTGGAGAAGACTCTTGGGAGTCCTTGGACTGCAAGATCAATCCAGTCAATCCTAAAGATCAACTTTGAATATTAGAGGACTGATTCTGAAGCTGAAGCTCCAATCCTTTGGCCATCTGATGCAAAGACCCAATTCTTTAGAAAAGACCCTAATCCTGGAAAAGACTGAAGGTAAGAAGAGAAGGGGATGACAGAGGATGAGATGGTGGGATGGCATCACTGACTCAATGGACATGAGTGTGAGGAAGTTCCAAGAGATGGTGAAGGACAGGGAAGCTTGGCATGCTGCACTCCAAGGAGTTGCAAAGAGTCAGACAAAACTGAGAGACTGAACAACAACAATGAAGCATGTGCTTATATTCATATATGCTGATAACTTCTTTCAGTAATGGATAAAAAGTCAAACTCACATTTGTAGTTATATCTGAGACTCTTCTGGTGGCTCAGATGGGAAAGAATCTGCTTCAGTACAGGAGACCTGAGTTCAATTCCTGGGTTGGGAAGATTCCCTGGAGAAGGGAATGGCAACCCACTCCACTATTCTTGCCTGGAGAATCCCATGGACAGAGAAGCCTGGCAGACTACAGTCCATGGGGTCACAAAGAGTTGACATGACTTAATGAGTGAACCACAACAGAGAAACTAAAAAAGAGACTGAAATTTGGGGATAAAGTTAATCATAGTTAAAATAAAAGTTAAGGAAGTTAATCACTGGTACTCTTTTATTTTAACTAAAATAAAAGAGGCCTATAGAGTTCAAGATAATGATCTTGCTTATTACCTAACTGAAGCCAAGAGAAAGGATTCAACTGAATTCTATAGAACTATTTCATGATTTCTACCCACTTAACCAGAATCTGTACTCACACACTGTTTTGCAGCCTGCTATTCTGGGTAAAATGTTCATATTCCTAACTAGAGTTAATCCCACCAGATATTCACTAAACTGCAATCTTTTCAACAATAAAAGAATAAGCTAGACATTTATTTACCTTTAGTACGTTATCACCATGTTAAAGTGGTGAAGTTTGAATTAGCTTGTATATTTGGCATTATTTCTTCTATCATGCACAAATTAAAAAAAAAAAAAAAAATTCATAATTTCATTTTTTAACCCAGCTGCTACCATGCAACTTTGCTCCATTTTTTAATGTAAATACTTTTGAAAGAATTTCTTTTTTTTTATTCAAGCCCTTCAAATGATGATATAAATGAGCACTATTTTGAGGAAATAGAGACTTATATAATAAAGTTGAAAATTTCAATATAGCAATTTACTCAGGTATATATCTTATAACATTCCTTACATATATTCACCTATAAATATGTAAAAGCAGACATGTAAAACATGCATTATTTGCAAAAGAGACAAAAAAAAAAAAATCAATCCAAACTTCTACAAATGTTCCTTGATAATCAGTGGATCAATAAACTGCAGTACAGTCATAATGCAATGTAATCATAATAGAAATTATAACAATAAAAAAATCCATTATTAATGTTGTTGTTGCTGTTGTTTATTTACTCAATCATGCCTGACTCTTTTTTTGTCCCCATGGAATATAATTGGCCAGTCTTCTCTGTACATGGTATTTTCCAGGCAAGAATACTGCAGCAGCTTCATTTTCTTTTGCAAGGCATCTTCCTGACCCAAACTACTTTTTCCTAAATTGCAGGTAGATTGTTTACTGTTGAACCATCAAGACTTCCCAATTTTAATAATATGATGTCAAAAAAAAAAAAAGACATTAAAATATGTGTACTACATTCCAATTTTAAAATTTAAAACCATGTAAAAGTACACACATTTAGGGATTCCAACTTACATTATAAAAGAGCTTCAGGGAATTTTACCAAAAAAAAAAAAAAAAAATCTGGATAGCACATACTTTGTACTTTGAGAGAGTAGAAGATTTAATAGTATTTAAAGAGCCACAAAGAAACCTCAAAAGCAATGGAAAAAAATTTTTTTTTTTTTTGCTTGAGCTGGATTTTGTGTGCTGTACACTCTCTGTACTCACATCCTTTATTCATTGTGTATATTTTATGGTTATCCTTTTAATTTTTAAAAGGTTCAGAAATACATGGATCAAGAACATGGCAAATTATTACTTTTCTAAGCTAAAGAAATATCTGAGTTCTTAGATCATCAATACCTGGCAAAGTTAATCATGAAATCAATGTCAGAATAAATTTCAGTGTTTAATTATTTCAGGAATATTTTAAAAATTCAATGGGAGGAGGAAGTTTTATAAGAATAAAATTATAGCAAGCAATTATAATGAATAATGCACACATATCTATAAAAATGTTTTGGTTACTATGTTTATCAAACAAAATAATTGCAAGGCAACACTATCTAATAGAATATGATAGGAAAACTTCTTTCTATAATATTTTTAATCAAGGAGATAAAAATTTAAAAAAATTGATAAAATTGGACAATAAGCATGAGTAAACAAAAAGTTAATATGTTTATAGTGAAGTATTCAGTCACAATGAGATCAGATACAGATAAGTAAAGGCCTTAAGGTCCTGCAGCTACCAAGCACTATAAGGAATCAAATCCAGTCTGCTTGAGTCTAAAGCTCAAGCTGTAAATATCAACAAAGCAGAATTTTATCCAACCCAAAAAGAAAATCCATATGTTTATCCAAGAAATTCTAGAATATGCTTTATATTTAATACTTTAGTTAAAAATAGTATACTTAAGCAGACTAAAAAAATTAAGTTATTATTAAATGATACTTTGCTTTTCCTGTGATATTGAAAACCTTGCTGAAAGATACTGAGAAGATTAAAGGCAAAATTGTGCCTAATGCCTTAACTATCCTTTTTATTACCTTGTATATTCAACTATTTCCTTCTTACTGGATCCTATTCATTCGTTGTTAAACACATTCATGTCTCTCCACTAAAGAAAATTTTGCAATCTCTGTTACCATATCCCATTTCATCTAAATTTCATTTAAATTAATTTCATTCTTTCCTCGTTTTACAATCACTCATTTTTTAATTTAAAGAGTTTTAGTCGTATGCCCTGTGGCATGTGTCATCTTAGTTCCTCAATCAGGGACTGATCTAATGGTCCTGTGATGTAAGAAAAGAAGTTTAAACATTGAATCACCAGAGAAATCTCTAAACATTCTAAAATTAATTTTTTTATATTGATTCAACATTGGTTTATAACGTTATGTATGTTTTTTACTCGGAGAAGGCAATGGCACCCCACTCCAGTACTCTTGCCTGGAAAATCCCATGGACGGAGGAGCCTGGTAGGCTGTAGTCCATGGGGTCGCTAAGAGTCAGACACGACTGAGCGACTTCCTTTTCAATTTTCACTTTCATGCATTGGAGAAGGAAATGGCAACCCACTCCAGTGTTCTTGCCTGGAGAATCCCAGGGACGGGGAAGCCTGGTAGGCTGTAGTCCATGGGGTCGCTAAGAGTCGGACACGAGTGAAGCGACTTAGCAGCAGCAGCAGCAGCATGTTTCTTCTATACAATATCATGTAAGTTTTATCTGTACATTACATTTCTACTTCTTGTATAACATAGCCAACTTACCACCAAAAATCCAGTCATCATATAGTTGATCACCTTTATCATTTTGCTCTTTCTTCACCAAACCCTTTCCCCTTGGGTAAATACTGCTCTGTTTTTTGAATTTTTGCCTTTATGTTTGTTTGGTTTATTTTATTCACTTATTTGTGTGTGTGTGTGTGTGTGTGTATGTTCATCATAGCATTTACAATAGCCAAAATATGGAAACAATTCAAGTGCCCATCAACAGATAAAGAAAATATGGTGCATGTATATACAATGGAATAATACTAATCCAGATGCTGTCCTGAGAATCCTTTATCCTTGGAGGCAGAGAACTTTTGATACAGACATTTTTACTACCTTCATACATTTTTAGTTTGTAAACTCAAACTATCTAGAATCAAATGAGACCCAATATATGAGAAGTTAATTCTTCTGTTGCTGCTGCTGCTGCTGCTAAGTCGCTTCAGTCGTGTCCGACTCTGTGCGACCCCACAGACGGCGGCCCACCAGCCTCCCCCGTCCCTGGGATTCTCCAGGCAAGAACACTGGAGTGGGTTGCCATTTCCTTCTCCAATGCATGAAAGTGAAAAGGGACAGTGAAGTCGCTCAATCGTGCCCGACTCTTAGCGACCCCATGGACTGCAGCCCACCAGGCTCCCCCGTCCATGGGATTTTCCAGGCAAGAGTACTGGAGTGGCGTGCCATTGCCTTCTCCGTAGAGAAGTTAATTCTTCCAGTTCCTTCTCAGCCTTGAATGCTATTACTGAAATTTGTAGAGGAAGTTTTCTGCTGTCTATCCAAGACAGCCTTCTCTGTCCTTCATCATTTCCTGAAGATTGCCCGAATTCATGATTATTGAATTGGTGATGCCACCCAATAATTTCATCCCTCTGGTGTCCTCTTCTGCCTTCAATCTTTCCTAGCATCAGGATCTTTTCTAATTAATCAGCTGTTAGTATCAGGTGGCCAAAATATTGCAGCTTCAGCATCAGTTCTTCCAGTGAGTATTCTGGGTTGATTCTCTTTAAGAATAACTTGTTAAATCTAATTGCAGTCCAAGGAACTCTCAAGAGTCTTCTCCAGCACTGCAGTTCAAAAACATCAATTCTTTGGCCTTCTGCCTTCTTACTGGGCCAGCTCTCACATCCGTACATGAATACTGGAAAGACAATATGGACCTTAATTGGCAAGGTGATGTCTTTGCTTTCTAACAGATTCTCTAGGTTTGCTATAGAGTTTCAGTCAAGAAGCAATCATCTCTTAATTAAATGGCTGCAGTCACCATCTATAGTGGTTTTAGGACCCAAGAAGAGAAATCTGTCACTGTTTTCACCTACGTCTTTTCTATTTGCCATGAAAAAATCAGACTGGATACCGTGATCTTAGCGTTTTTAATGTTGAATTTTAAACCAGCTTTTTCACTCTCCTCTTTCACCTTTATTAAGAGGCTTATTACTCCCTCTTCATTTTCTGCCATTAAATTAATATCATCTGCATATCTCAGGTTATTGATATTTCTCCCAGAAATCTTGATTCCAGCTTCTAACTCATCCTCTAACTCATCCAGCCCAACATTTTGCATTCTCTGATCTGCATTTTAATTAAATAGGCAGGGTGACAATAAATAGCCTTGTCTTACTCCATCCTCAATTTTTAACTAGTCAGTTGTTCTACATAAGTTTCTAACTGCTGCTTCTTGATCCATACACAGGTCACTCAGGAAACAAGTAAGATGGTCCCCAAAATAGTGGAGGGCTTTAATAACCCACCTTCATCAGTGGACAAATCATCCAGACATAAAATCAATAAGGAAACACAGACCATGAATTATATTTATAGAGCATTACATCAAAAGGAGAAGATTGAACATTCTTCTCAAGTTCATACAGAACTTTCTTCAGGATTGACCACATTCTGGGCCATAAGGCAAGGCTTGGTAAACTTAAGAAAATAAAAATTATATCAAGCATCTTTTTTTATCACAAGGCTATGAGATTAGAAATAAAGTACAAGAAAAGACTCTAAGAAACACAAACAATATACTACTAAACAACCATTGGATCACTGAAGAAATAAAAAATAAATAAAACAATAAATTAAAAAATATATATCTAGAGACAAATGGGAATGAAAACACAGTGATCCAAAACTTAGGGGATGCAATGAAACAATTCTGAAAGGGAAATTTATAGCAATACCTTACCTTGCTATTGTTTATAGCAGTCTTACCTCAAGAAACAAGAAAATTATCAGATAAACAACCTAACCTTACACCTAAAACAACTATACAAAGAACCAAAAAAACCTAAAGTTGGTAGAAGGAAGAAACTCATAAAGATCAGAGGAGAAATAAATGAAATAGAGACACGAAAAAATCAGTCATAAAGATCAATAAAATTAAATGGTGGTTCTTTGAAAAAATTGATAAATCTTTAGCTTTTTCTTCACCAAGAAGAAAAGGGAGAGGACTCAAATCAGTAAAATTAGAATACAAAAAGAAGTTACAACTGACTTCACAGAAATACCAAGGATTATAAGATACTATCATGAACAATTGTAGGCTTCTTAGGTGGCACTAATGGTAAATAATCTGCCTGCAGGAGACACAGGAAGTATGGGATTGATCCCTGGGTCAGGAAGATCCCCTGGAGAAATAAATGGCAACCCACTCCAGTGTTCTTGCTTGTAAAATCCCATGGACAGAGCTAAAGCCCATGGAACCTCAAAGAGTCAGACAGAAATGACCACGAGCACAATGAACAAATGTATGCCAATAAAATGGACAACCTGAAAAGAATGGGCAAATTCTTAGAAAGGTAAGTCTCTCTAGACTGAACCAGGAAGAAATAGAAAATACAAACAGACTAATCACAAGCACTGAAAGTGAAACCATGATTAAAAATCTCTCAAGAAACAAAAGTCCAGGACACAATGGCTTCCCAGGTGAATTTTATCAAACATTTAGAGAAGAGTTAACATCTATCCTTCCAAAACTGTCCTAAAAAGCCACAGAGGAAAGAAAACTTCCCATCTCATTTTATGAGGCCACCATCTCCTTAATACCAAAACTAGACAAAGATACCATAAAAAGAAAGAAAGAAAGAAAACTGCCATCCAATATCACTGATGAACATAGATGCAAAATATTCAACAAAATAGATATAGAAAAAGTCTTTGACAAAATTCAGCACCCATTTATGATAAAAACTCCTCAGAAACATGGCACAGAGGCTACATACCTCAACCTAATAAAGACCATATATAACAAATCTACAGCAGCATGATACTCAGTAGTGAACAGCTGAAAGCATTTTTCTAATATCAGAAGCAAGAAAAAGATGTCCGCTGTCATCTCTTTTATTCAACACAGATTTTAAAATCTTAGCTACAGCAATCAGAGAAGAAAAAGAAGTAAAGGGAATCTAAATTGGAAGAGGAAAAGTTAAACCATCACTGTGTGCAGATGTCATGATACTATACATAGAAGATCCTAAAGATGCTACCAAAAAACTGCTAGAACTCATCAGTAAATTTGATAACATTGTAAGTTAAAAAATTAATACAAATCTGTTGCATTTCTGTACACTACCAATGAAAGGTCAAAAAGAGAAATTCAAAAAGCAATTCCATTACCACAGTGTTTAAAATAATAAAATACATAGGAATAAAACTACCGAAGAAGAAAAGAGGCCTATACTATGAAAAATATAAGATACTGATGAAAGATATCAAAGAAGACATAAACGGATGAAAATATGTTCATATATTGGAAGAATCAATATTAAAAAAATTGCTATATTACCCAAGGCAATTTACAGATTAAATGCAAATCCTATCAAGTTACCAACCACATATACAATGAAGTAGAATAAAAAATATCAAAATTTGTATGGAGACACAAAAGGTCCTGAATAGCGAAAGCAATATGAAAATGAAAAATAGAGCTTGAGGACTCAGGGTCACTGACTTCAGACTATACTACAAAGCTATCATCATCAAAACAGTATGGTACTGGCAGAAAAATAAAAATTTAGATCAGGGAACAAAATAGAAAAACCATAAATAAGCCCATACACATATGGTCCAGTAATCTATGACAAAGTAAGAAAGACTAAACCATATTGATATGACAGACTTTTTATCAAACTGTGCTGGGAAAATTGGAGAGTCACAGCTTAAAAAAAAAAAGAAAATAGATCATTCCTTAACTCCATATACAAATATAAGTTCAAAATTAATTAAATATATAAATGTGAGATCAGATAAGATCAGATCAGTCACTCAGTCGTGTCCGACTCTTTGCGACCCCATGAACTGCAGCACGCCAGGCCTCCCTGTCCATCACCAACACCCGGAGGTCACTCAGACTCACATCCATCGAGTCAGTGATGCCATCCAGCCACCTCATCCTCTGTCGTCCCCTTCTCCTCCTGCCCCCAATCCCTCCCAGCATCAGAGTCTTCTCCAATGAGTCAACTCTTTGCATGAGGTGGCCAAAATACTGGAGTTTCAGCCTTAGCATCATTCCTTCCAAAGAAATCCCAGGGCTGATCTCCTTCAGAATGGACTGGTTGGAACTCCTTGCAGTCCAAGGGACTCTCAAGAGTCTTCTCCAACACCACAGTTCAAAAGCATCAATTCTTCGGCGCTCAGCCTTCTTCACAGTCCAGCTCTCACATCCATACATGACCACAGGAAAGACCATAGCCTTGACTAGGCGAACCTTTGTTGGCAAAGTGATGTCTCTGCTTTAGAATATGCTATCTAGGTTGGTCATAACTTTCCTTCCAAGGAGTAAGTGTCTTTTAATTTCATGGCTGCAGTCACCATCTGCAGTGATTTTGGAGCCCAGAAAAACAAAGTCTGAAACTGTTTCCACTGTTACTCCATCTATTTCACATGTAGTGATGGGACCAGATGCCATGATCTTCATTTTCTGAATGTTGAGCTTTAAGCCAACCTGTTCACTCTCCATCTTCACTTTCATCAAGACGCTTTTTAGTTCCTCTTCACTTTCTGCCATAAGGGTGGTATCATCTGCATATCTGAGGTTATTGATATTTCTCCCAGCAATCTTGATTCCAACTTGTGTTTCTTCCAGTCCAGCATTTCTCACGATGTACTCTGCATATAAGTTAAATAAACATGGTGACAATATACAGCCTTGACGTACTCCTTTTCCTATTTGGAACCAGTCTGTTGTTCCATGACCAGTTCTAACTGTTGCTTCCTGACCTGCATACAAATTTCTCAAGAGGCAGATCAGGTGGTCTGGTATTCCCATCTCTTTCAGAATTTTCCACAGTTTATTGTAATCTACACAGTCAAAGGCTTTGGCATAGTCAATAAAGCAGAAATAGATGTTTTTCTGGAAGTCTCTTGCTTTTTCCATGATCCAGCGGATGTTGGCAATTTGATCTCAGGTTCCTCTGCCTTTTCTAAATCCAGCTTGAACATCAGGAAGTTCACAGTTCACATACTGCTGAAGCCTGGCTTGGAGAATTTTGAGCATTACTTTACTAGCCTGTGAGATGAGTGCAATTGTGCGGTAGTTTGAGCACTCTTTGGCATTGCCTTTCTTTGGGATTGGGATGAAAACTGACCTTTTCCAATCTTGTGGCCACTGCTGAGTTTTCCAAATTTGCTGGCATATTGAGTGTAGCACTTTCATAGCATCATCTTTCAGGATTTGGACTAGCTCCACTGGAATTCCATCACCTCCACTAGCTTTGTTCGTAGTGATGCTTTCTAAGGCCCACTTGACTTCACATTCCAGGATGTCTGACTCTAGGTCATTGATCACAGCATCACGATTATCTGAGTCGTGAAGCTCTTTTTTGTACAGTTCTTCTGTGTATTCTTGCCACCTCTTCTTAATATCTTCTGCTTCCGTTAGGTCCATACCATTTCTGTCTTTTATCGAGCCCATTTTTGCATGAAATGTTCCTTTGGTATCTCTGATTTTCTTGAAAAGATCCTTAGTCTTTCCCATTCTGTTGTTTTCCTCTATTTCTTTGCATTGATTGCTGAAGAAGGCTTTCTTCTCTCTTCTGGCTGTTCTTTGAACTCTGCATTCAGATGTTTATATCTTTCCTTTTCTCCTTTGCTTTTTGCTTCTCTTCTTTTCACAGCTAAATGTTAGGTAGAACATTCTAAAAATCTTAGTTGAAAAACAAGCAGAACACAGTATGATGTAAATTACAGCAACATCTTTTTCAATCCATCTATCAGGTTAGTAAGATCATGAACACTTTATTGTAAAATTCAGATATAAACTGAAGAAATTAGGGAAAACCATTAGGCCATACAGGGATGACCTAATCAAACCCTTATGATTATACAGTGTAAGTAACAAAAAGAATAAAGAGACTAGATCTGATGGGCAGAGTGGCTGAATATCTATGGACAGAAGTTAGAAACACTGTTCAGGAGACAATGATCAAAAACATCCCCAAGAAAAATAAAAACTCAAAGGTAAAATTGTCATTTGAGGAGGCCTTAAAAAATAGCTGAGAAAAAAAAAAAAAAAACAGAAGTGAAAGGCAAAGGAGAAAAGGAAAGTTATACCCATCTAAATGCAAAGTTCCAAAGAATAGCAAAGAGAGATAAGAAAGCCTTTTTAACTGAACAATGCAAAGAAAGACCAGAAAGTAATAGAATGTGAAAGACTACTGATATCTTCAAGAATATTAGTGATGCCAAAGGAACATTTCATGTGAAGATGGTGCAATAAAGACAGAAATGGTATGGGCCTAATAGAAGCAGAAGATATTAAGAAGAGGTGGCAAGATAACAAGGAAAAACTATACAGAAAAGGTCTTAATGGATAGGTAAGACGTTGTGGTCACTCACATAGACTCAGACATCCTGCAGTTGAAATGCAAGTGGGCCTTAGAAGCATTACTGCAAACAAAACTAGAGGAAGTGATGGTGTCCCATCTGAACTATTTCAAATCCTAAAAGATGATATTGTGAAAGTGTTGTACTCAATATGCCAGCAAATTTGGAAATTCAGCAGTGGCCACAGGACTGGTCAGTTTCCACTGAAAAGGTCAGTTTTCATTCCAAACCCAGAGAAGGGCGATGCCAAAATGTGTTCAAGTGATCATTCAATTACACTAATTTCATGCACTAGCACAGAGAAGGCAATGTCAACTCACTCCAAGACTCTTGCCTAGAAAATCCCATGGATGGAGTAGCCTGGTAGGCTGCAGTCCATGGGGTTGCAAAGAGTCGGACACGACTAAACGACTTTACTTTCACTTTCACGTTTCACTTTCATGCACTGGAGAAGGAAATGGCAACCCACTCCAGTGTTCTTGTCTGGAGAACACCAGGGATGGCAGAGCCTCGTGGGCTGCCGTGTATGGGGTAGCACAGAGTCGGACACAACTGAAGCGACATAGCAGCAGCAGCATACACTAGTAAAGTAATGCTCAAAATTTCCCAAGGTAGGCTTCAACAATACTTGAACTGTGAACTTCCAAATGTTCAAGTTGGATTAGGAAAGGCAGAGGAACCAGAGATCAAACTGCCCACGTCCACTGGATCATCAAAAAAGCTAGAGAATACCAGAAAAACATATCAGTTCAGCTCAATTCAAGTCTTTAAGTCATGTCCGACTCTTTGCGACCCCATGAATCACAGCACGCCAGGCCTCCCTGTCCATCACCCACTCCCAGAGTTCACTCAAACTCATGTCCATTGAGTCGGTGATGCCATCCAGCCATCTCATCCTCTGTCATCCCCTTCTCCTCCTGCCCCCAATCCCTCCCAGCATCAGGGACTTTTCCAATGAGTCAACACTTTGCAGGAGGTGGCCAAAGTATTGGGGATTCAGCTTTATCATCAGTCCTTCTGATGAACACCCAGGACTGATCTCTTTTAGAATGGACTGGTTAGATCTCCTTGAAGTCCAAGGGACTCTCAAGAGTCTTCTCCAACACCACAGTTCAAAAGCATCAATTCTTAAGCGCTCAGCTTTCTTCACAGTCCAACTCTCACATCCATACATGACCACAGGAAAAATCATAGCCTTGACCAGATGGACCTTTGTTGGCAAAGTAATGTCTCTGCTTTTGAATATGATATCTAGGTTGGTCATAACTCTCCTTCCAAGGAGTAAGCGTCTTTTAATTTCATGGCTGCAGTCACTATCTGCAGTGATTTTGGAGCCAAAAAAATAAAGTCTGACACTGTTTCCACTGTTTCCCCATCTATTTCCCATGTAGTGATGGGACCAGATGCCATGATCTTAGTTTTCTGAATGTTGAGCTTTAGGCCAGCTTTTTCACTCTCCTCTTTCACTTTCATCAACAGCGTCTTTAGTCCCTCTTCACTTTCTGCCATAAGGGTGGTGTCATCTGCATATCTGAGATTATTGCTATTTCTCCCAGCAATCTTGATTCCAACTTGTGTTTCTTCCAGCCCAGCGTTTCTCATGATGTATTCTGCATATTAGTTAAATAAGCAAGGTGACAATATACAGCCGTGACATACTCATTTTCCTATTTAGATCCAGTCTGTTGTTGATTACACCACAGTCTTTGTGTAGATCACAACAAACTGGAAAATTCATCAAGAGTTGGGAATATGAGACCACCTGACCTGCCTCCTGAGAAATAAGTATGCAGGTCAAGAATCAACAGTTAGAACTGGACATGCAAAAACAGACTGATTCAAAATTGGGAAAAGAGTGCATTAAGGCTGTATATTTTCACCCTGCTTATTTAACTTATATGCAGAGTACATCATGTGAAATGCAAGGCTGGATGAAGCACACCCTGGAATCGAGATTGCCCGGAGAAATATCAGTAACCTCAGATATGCAGATAACACCAGTCTTATGGCAGAAAGCAAAGAAGAACTAAAGAGCCTCTTGATAAAAGTGAAGGAGGAGAGTGAAAAAGTTGGCTTAAAACTCAACATTCATAAAACTAGGACTGTGGCATCTGGTCCCAACTCTTCATGACAAATAGATGGGAAAACAATGGAAATAGTGACAGATTTTATTTTCTTGAACTCCAAAATACTGCAGATGGTGACTGCAGCCATGAAATTAAAAGACACTTGGTCCTTGGAAGAAAAGTTTGACCAACATAGACAGCATATGAAAAAGCAGAGACATTACTTCACCAACAAGGTCCCTCTAGTCAAAGCTATGGTTTTCCTAGTAATGATATATGGATGTGAGAGAAAGCTAAGTGCTGAAGAACTGATGCTTTTGAACTGTGGTGTTGGAGAAGACTCTTGAGAGTCCCTTGGACTGCAAGGATGTCCAACCAGTCCATCCTAAATAGAATCAGTCCAGAATATTAATTGGAAGGATTGATGTTGAACTGAAATTCATACTTTGGCCACCTGATGCAAAGAACTGATTTCTTGGAAAAGACCCAAATACTGGGAATGTTTGAAAACAGGAGGAGAAAGGTATGACAGTGGATGAGATGGTTGGATTGTATAACCGACTCTATGGACATGAGCTTGAGGAAGCTCCAGGAGTTGGTGATCAACAGGGAAGCCCGAGGTGCTGCCGTTTTGGGGTTCACAAAAAGTTGGACACGACAGAGCAACTGAAGCGAACTGAACCAGCCTCCTGAGAAACCTGTATGCAGATCAGGAAGCAACAGTTAGAATCATGTAGAGAAGTGTTAAAAATTAGAAAAGGAGTACATCAAAGATGGTATATTTCATCATGCTTATTTAACTTATATGCAAATTGCATCATGTGAAATGTTGGGCTGGATGAATCACAAGAGTGCAGGGAAATATATCAACAACTTCAGATACTGAGATGACACCACCCTACTTACAGATAGTGAAGAGGCACAAGGAACTTCTTGATGAAGGTTAAAAAGGAAAGTGAAAATGGTGGCTTAAAACTCAATTTTGAAAAAACGAAGATTATGTCATTGGGTTCCACCAGTTCATGGCAAATAGATTAGGAATAAATACAAATAGTAACACACTTTATTTTTTGGGGTTCCATAATCATTGTGGATAGTGACTGAAACCATGAAATTAAAAGAGGCTTGCTCCTTGGAATAAAAACTATGAAAGAGTTGTACAGTGTTTAAAAAGCAGAGACATCACTTTGCCGACAAACATCTGAACAGTCAAATCTATGGTTTTTCTAGTACTCATGTATGAATGTGAGAGTGGGACCATAAAGAAGGCTGAGTGCCAAATAATTGATGCATACAAATTTTGATGCTGGAGAAGACTCTTTAGAATCCCTTGTGCAGCACAGAGATCAGAGCAGTAAATCCTAAAGAAAATCAACCAAGGAATATTCACTGGAAGGACTGATGACAAAGCTGAACTGTCAGTACTTTGGCCACCTGATGTGAAGAGCAGACTCACTGGAAATGACCATGATGCTGGGAAAGACTGAGGGTAGGAGAAGAAGGACCTGACAGAGGATGAGATCATTGTATGGCATCATCTATTCAATGGACATGAATTTGAACAAACTCCAGGAGATAGTGAAGGACAGGAAAGCCTGGTGTGCTATAGTCCATGGGATTACAAAGTGTTGGATATCACTGAGAGACAGAAAAACAACCCAGAAAAATGGAAATAAGGCAAAAATAAGCAAATTAGACCTACTTAAACTTTTCACAGTAAGGGAAATAATAAATGAAACTAAAAGACAACACACAGATTGGGAGAAAATACTTTTAAATAATGTCACTAATAAGGGATTACTCTCCAAAATTTACAAATAGCTTAGGATGCTTAATAGCATCAAACCAAGCAAGTCATTCAAAAAATTGGTAGAAGACCTGACTAGACATTTCCCCAAAGAGGACGTAAACATGGCCAATAGGCACATGAAAAGACATTTAAAATCGCTAGGTATTAGAGAAATGCAAATCAAAATCATAATAAAATATCACATCACATTGGTTAGAATGGCTATCATAAAAATATCCACAAACACCAAATGCTGGAGAGGGTATGACAAGAAGGGAACCCTCCTGCACTGTTGGTGGGAATGTTATTTGGTGCAGCCACTATGGAAAATCTTATGGAAATTCCTTTAAAACTAATTATAGAGCTAACATAGGACCCTGAAATCCCATTCCTGGATATATAGCCAGGGAAAACCATGGCCCACAAATGCATGCATCCCATTGTTCATTGCAGCACTGTTTACAATAGCCAAGACATGGAAGCAGTCTAAATGTAATCAGCAGAGGACTGGATAAAGAAACAGTGATGTGTGTGTGTGTGTGTGTGTGTGTGTGTGTGTGTGATACATACATATATATGCAAAGAAATAGAAGAAAACAACAGAATTGGAAAACTAGGGATCTCTTCAAGAAAATCAGAGATACCAAAGGAACATTTCATGCAAAGTTGGGCTCAATAAAGTACAGAAATGGTATGAACCTAACAGAAGCAGAAGATATTAAGAAGAGATGGCAAGAATACACAGAAGAACTGTACAAAAAAGATCATCACGACCCAGATAATCATGATGGTGTGATCATTCACCTAGAGCCAGACATTCTGGAATGTGAAGTCAAGTGAGCCTTAGAAAACATCACTATGAACAAAGCTGGTGGAAGTGATGAAATTTCAGTTGAGCTATTTCAAATCCTGAAAGATGATGCTGTGAAAGTGATGCACTCAATATACCAGCAAATGTGGAACTCTCAGCAGTGGCCACAGGACTGGAAAAGCTCAGTTTTCATTCCAATCCCAAAGAAAGGCAATGCCAAAGAATGCTCAAACTACCACACAGATGCACTCATCTCACACACTAGTAAAGTAATGCTCAAAATTCTCCAAGCTAGATTTCAGCAATGTGTGAATTGTGAGCTTCCTGATGTTCAAGCTGGTTTTAGAAAAGGCAGAGGAACCAGAGATCAAATTGCCAACATCCGCTGGATCATGGAAAAAGCAAGAGAATTCCAGCAAAACATCTGTTTCTGCTTTATTGACTACGGCTAAGCCTTTGACTGTATGAATCACAATAAACTGTGGAAAATTCTGAAAGAGATAGAAATACCAGACCACCTGACCTGCCTCTTGAGAAATTTGTATGCAGGTCAGGAAGCAACAGTTAGAACTGGACATGGAACAACAGACTGGTTCCAAATAGGAAAAGGAGTACGTCAAGGCTGTATATTGTCACCTTGTTTATTTAACTTCTATGCAGAGTACATCATGAGAAACGCTGGACTGGAAGAAACACAAGTTAGAATCAAGATTGCTGGGAGAAATATCAATAACCTCAGATATACAGATGACACCACCCATATGGCAGAAAGTAAAGAGGAACTAAAAAGACTCTTGATGAAAATGAAAGTGGAGAGTGAAAAAGTTGGCTTAAAGCTCAACATTCAGAAAACGAAGATCATGGCATCCAGTCCCATCACTTCATGGAAAATGGATGGGGAAACAGTGGAAACAGTGTCAGACTTTATTTTTCTTGGCTCCAAAATCACTACTGCAGATGGTGACTGCAGCCGTGAAATTACAGGACGCTTTCTCCTTGGAAGGAAACTTATGACCAATCTAGATAGCATATTCAAAAGCAGAAACATTATTTTGCTAACAAAGGATCGTCTAGTCAAGGCTATGGTTTTTCCTGTGATCATGTATGGATGTGAGAGGTGGACTGTGAAGAAGGCTGAGCACCTAAGAATTGATGCTTTTGAACTGTGGTGTTGGAGAAGACTCTTGAGAGTTCCTTGGACTGCAAGGAGATCCAACAAGTCCATTCTGAAGGAGATCAGCCCTGGGATTTCTTTGGAAAGAATGATGCTAAAGCTGAAACTCCAGTACTTTGGCCACCTCATGTGAAGAGTTGACTCATTGGAGAAGACTCTGATGCTGGGAGGGATTGGGGACAAGAGGAGAATGGGATGACAGAGGATGAGATGGCTGGATGGCATCACTGACTCGATGGATGTGAATCTCAGTGAACTCTGGGAGCTGCTGATGTACAGGGAGGCCTGACATGGTCCAATTGATGGGGTCGCAAATATTTGGACATGACTGAGCAACTGATAGATATATATATATATATATATATATATATATATATATATATATATATATATATATATATATATATAAAGGAATATGTGTGTAACAACAGACTGGTTCCAAATCAGGAAATGAGTATGTAAAGGTTGTATATTTTCACCCTGCTTATTTAACTTATATGCAGATTACATCATGAAAAACACTGGGCTGGATGAAGCACAAGCTAAGCACCAAAGAATTGATGCTTTTGAACTGTGGTGTTGGAGAAGACTCTTCAGAGTCCCTTAGAATACAAGCTGATCCAACTAGTCCATCCTGAAGGAAATCAGTCCTGAATGCTTATAGGAAGAACTGATGCTGAATCTGCAACTCCAATATTTGGCCATCTGATGTGAAGAGCTGACTCATTTGAAAAGACCCTGATGCTGGGAAAGATTGACAATGGAGGGGGACAATGGAGGATGAGATTGTTGGATGGCATTACTGACTCAATGGAAATGAGTTTGAGTAAACTCCAGGAGTTGGTGATGGACAGGGAGGTCTGGTGCACTGTAGTCCATGGAGTCATAATGAATTAGACAAGACTAAGCTACTGAACGGACTGACTGACTGACAATAGGATATTACTTAACCATTAAAAAGGAATGAAATAATGCCATTTGCAGCAAAATAGATGGACCTAGATATTGTCATACTGAGTTAAATAAGTCAGACAGAGAAGGAGAAAAATCATATAGCATCCTTTATATATGTATACTTTGCCAACAAAGGTTCGTCTAGTCAAGGCTATGGTTTTTCCTGTGGTCATGTATGGATGTGAGAGCTGGACTGTGAAGAAGGCTGAGCGCCGAAGAATTGATGCTTTTGAACTGTGGTGTTGGAGAAGACTCTTGAGAGTCCCTTGGACTGCAAGGAGATCCAACCAGTCCATTCTGAAGTAGATCAGCCCTGGAATTTCTTTGGAAGGAATGATGCTAAAGCTGAAACTCCAGTACTTTGGCCACCTCATGTGAAGAGTTGACTCATTGGAGAAGACTCTGATGCTGGGAGGGATTGGGGGCAGGAGAAGAAGGGGACGACAGAGGATGAGATGGCTGGATGGCATCACTGACTCAGTGGACGTGAGTCTGAGTGAACTGCAGGAGTTGGTGATGGACAGGGAGGCCTGGCGTGCTGTTATTCATGGGGTCGTGAAGAATCGGACATGACTGAGGGACTCATCTGATCTGGTCTGATATGTGTATTTTAAAAATAAAAGATGCAAATGAACTTATGTACAAAACAGAAAGAGAGTCACAGTCTTAGAAAACAAATTTATTGTTCCTGGTGGGAAGGGATAGTTAGGAACTTTGGGAAAATCAGGTACACATTGCTTTAGCCATATGATTGTCTCAATAGATACAGAGAAAACCTTTGACAAAATTCAACATCCATTTATGATCAAAACCCTCCAGAAAGCAGGAATAGACGGAAGATACCTAAACATCATAAAAGCTATATACGACAAACCCACAGCAAATATGGCCCTAATGGTGAAATATTGAAAGCATTTCCCCTAAAGTCAGGAAAAGACAAGGGTGCTCTCTTTCACCACTACTATTCAACATAGTTTTGGAAGTTTTGGCCACAGCAATCAGAGCAGAAAAAGAAATAAAAGGAATGCAAATTGGAAAAATACAAAAAAACACACCTTTGAATAGCAAAAGCAATCTTGAGAAAGAAGAATGAAACTGGAGGAATCATCCTGCCTGACTTCAGGCTCTACTACAAACCCACAGTCATCAAGACTGTATGGTACTGGCACAAAGACAGAAATATAGATGAATGGAACAAAATAGAAAGGCCAAAGATAAATCCATGTACCTATGGACACCTTATCTTTGACAAAGGAGGCAAGAATATACAAAGGAGAAAAGACAATCTCTTTAATGAGTGGTACTGGGAAACTGGTCAACCACTTGTAAAAGAATGAAACTAAAACACTTTTTAACACCATACACAAAAAATAAACTCAAAATGGATTAAAGATCTAAATGTAAGACCAGAAACTATAAAACTCCTAGAGGAGAACATAGGCAAAACACTCTCCGACATAAATCATAGAAGGATCCTCTATTACCCACCTCCCAGAATATTGGAGATAAAAACAAAAATAAACAAATGGGACCTAATTAAAATTAAAAGCTTCTGCACAACAAAGGAAATTCTAAGCAAGGTGAAAAGACAGCCTTCAGAAAGGGAGAAAATAATAGCAAATGAAGCAACTGACAAAGAATTAATCTTGAAAATATATAAGCAACTTCTGCAGCTCAATTCCAGAAAAACAAACTACCCAATCAGAAAATGGGCCAAAGAACTAAATAGACATTTCTCCAAAGAAGACATACAGATGGTTAGCAAATACATGAAAAGATGCTCAACAGCATTCATTATCAGAGAAATGGAAATCAAAACCACAATGAGGTACCATTTCACACCAGTCAGAATGTCCGGTATCCAAAAGTCTACAAGCAATAAATGCTGAAGAGGGTGTGGAGAAAAGGGAGCCCTCTTACACTGTTTGTGGAAATGCAAACAAGTACAGCCACTATGGAGAACAGTGTGGAGATTCCTTAAAACGTTGGAAATAGAACTGCCTTATGACCCAGCAATCCCACTACTGGGCATACACACCGAAGAAAACAGAATTGAAAGAGACACATGTACCACAATGTTCATTGCAGCACTGTTTATAATAGCCAGGACATGGAAGCAACCTAGATGTCCATCAGCAGACGAATGGATAAGAAAGCAGTGGTAGACATACACAATGGAGTATTATTCAGCCATTAAAAAGAATACATTTGAATCAGTTCTGATGAGGTGGGTGAAACTGGAGCCTATTATACAGAGTGAAGTAAGCCAGAAAGAAAAACACCAATACAGTATACTAATGCATATATATGGGATTTAGAAAGATGGTAACGATAACCTTGTATGCGAGACAGCAAAAGAGACACAGATGTATAGAACAGTCCTTTGGACTCTGTCAGAGACAGTGAAGCTGGGATGATTTGGGACAATGGGATTGAAACATGTATGATATCATATATGATACAAATCACCAGTCCAGATTCGATGCATGATATAGGATGCTCAGGGCTGGTGCATTGGGATGACCCAGAGGGATTGTATGGGGAGGGAAGTGGGTGGGGGGTTCAAAATGGGGAGCACGTGTACACCTGTGGTGGATTCATGTCAGTGTATGGCAAAACCAATACAATATTGTAAAGTAATTAGCCTCCAATTAAAATAAATAATTTTATATAAAATAAAAAGAAAGAAATTCAAACCACACATATTAAGGCCCTGTCATTCACATGGAGCTCAACTCAATTTTAACTGCAAAATATATCTTGGTTTGCAGATTCTGCTGAAAGCAAAGAAAACTATCAGTGATCTGTTTATCAATTCTCATTTAGAACCAATTACAGCTGTAGCCATTCTTAAAATACTAGGCCAAAATGCATATTACCAGCTTAATATTGAAGTGCAACAGCTTTTACACTATGGTCTCATTATATTTTGAGTTTACTAAGTTATTTCCTGTCAGAAATCAAATCAGTCTGTGTGGAAAGGGTAGGAGCAAGGACTTATTGGAATCTGAAGCAACAACAAATTCAAATAACACAGATCAGATCAGATCAGTCGCTCAGTCATTTTGCGACTCTTTGCGACCCTATGAACCACAGCACGTCAGGCCTCCCTGTCCATCATCAACTCCTGGAGGTCACTCAGACTCACATCCATCGAGTCAGTGATGCCATCCAGCCATCTCATCCTCTGTCGTCCCCTTCTCCTCCTGCCCCTAATCCCTCCCAGCATCAGAGTCTTCTCCAATGAGTCATATACCATAATAATTAGTTCCCTAACCAAATGAAATCTACATAGTAAATATCAAATATTATGTATTATTTTACTGGCATTGTAATAATTTCTTATATTTCCTTTAATCCTCTCTTTTTAAACTTTATTATTGACATGGTCACATTCATATATTTAAGTGCATAAAATAATCTGAGTGATAAAGAATCAAAGAAAGTTACCATAGTGTAAACATGGAAAACTAATATTTTTACACCAGTGAAAGAAGGTTCAAGTATGCTTTGCCATCATTATCTGCTCTCCTTAATGTAACTACTGTTCTATCACCTTGATTAGTTTTACCACTTCTAAAATGTCACATAAATAAAATCATAGTGTATGTACTTTTGTGAATTCAGCTTCTTTTTTTCCTCAAAATGAAGTCTACAAGATTTTTTAATGCTACTGTATATATCAGTAGTTTACTTTTCTTTTCTGTGTGGTATACCATTGAACAAATAAAATGAAATATGTTTATTAATTGCTTTACTGATAATTATATTGCAATTCTTTTGGGAAATTACAGAAAAATCTTATGTACATTCTTATGCATAATGTTTTGTGGCCACATATATTCATGTAGTCAGTTCAGTTCAGTCACTCAGTTGTGTCCGACTCTTTGTGATTCCATGAATTGCAGCACGCCAAGCCTCCCTGTCCATCACCAACACCCGGAGTTCACCCAATCTCCCGTCCATCGAGTCAGTAATGCCATCCAGTCATCTCATCCTCTGTCGTCCCCTTCTCCTCCTTCCCGAAATCCATCCCAGCATCAGAGTCTTTTCCAATGAGTCAACTCTTCTCATGAGGTGGCCAAAGTACTGGAGTTTCAGCTTTAGCATCATTCCTTCCAAAGAACACTCAGGGCTGATCTCCTTCAGAATGGACTGGTTGAATCTCCTTGCAGTCCAAGGTACTCTCAAGAGTCTTCTCCAACACCACAGTTCAAAAGCATCAATTCTTTGGTGCTCAGCTTTCTTCACAGTCCAACTCTCACATCCATTCATGACCACTGGAAAAACCATAGCCTTGACTAGACGGACCTTTGTTGGCAAAGTAATGTCTCTGTTTTTCAATATGCTATCTAGGTTGGTCATAACTTTCCTTCCAAGGAGTAAGCGTCTTTTAATTTCATGGTTGAAATCATGTAGAATAGGTACCTCTAAGAAACATTGTTAAGTCATAGCCTGATATTAAACTACCTTTGCATTAGTTGCATCTGTTTATTGAATCTGTTATTTGAATCCAACATAAGCAACTAGGGGTGGCATAGTCATAAATGATTCAAGCTGATCTCTAAACCCCACCCTAGATAAGCCCTATTGTCCCAAAAGAGCTCACAGATGTCCCATAAAATAACTATAGAGAACTTTCCAACTCAGAGGTATGAATCCAAGGCACACAGTGGATAAAAACCACTGAATCTTCTCCAACTCCCACACAAGCATCCTTGATGCAGAGCTGTGTCCTTAAGTGGCCTCAGGCAGATAGAACCAACTAAAGGTTCATGAGCATTCCCTAAATGCATACATCTGATCATAAGAGACTGAGCTATGTGAAAGACGTACACAGTAGAGCCTGTTGTTATATATCTTGCAACTGTCAATCAAAAATCTCAGTCCACACCCACCTGGATCAATATGTAGAAGTCTCCTCTTAAAAAACCCTTACTTCATTATTCTGGCACCACTCCCTGTCTTAGCTTGGCCCACTTCTATTTTGAGTTCCTTGAGGTTTTCTTTCTGTTCCTTCTTCAATTAACTTGTTTTTGTTACAGGTAAAACCTCAGATTCTTTTCTGTGTTCTTACCAAGACCCAAGGCCTCATGAGGAACTGTCCTCTTCGATTATTAGTGTGAAGTAGTCAAAGTATTAGTCACTCAGTCATGTCCAGCTCTTTGCAACCACGTGGGCTGTAACCTGGCAGACTCCTATGTCCATGGAATTCTCTAGGCAATAATGCAGTAGTGGGTTAGCCATTCCCTTCTCTGAGAGGTCTTCTCAACCCAGAGATCAAACCCAGGCTTCCTTTATTGCAAACAGATTCTATAACATCTAAGCCACCAGGAAAGTGAAAGTGTTAGTCACTTCAATCAGGTCCAACTCTTTGTGACCCTTAGAAGGTAGCCCACTAGGCTCCTCTGTCCATGGAATTCTCCAGGCAAGAATGCTGGAGTAGATAACCTTTCCCTTCTCCAGAAGACTTCATCTATCCATGGATTGAACCTAAGTCTCTTGCATTGCAGGTGGATTCTTTACCATATGAGCCATGAGGGAAGCCACCAGGGAAGTCCCTCAATTTTCCCTATCAGGTAACAAACCTAGATAGTAGATACATGAGCATTCTTCACACAGTTCTTTCAACTTTTATGCATGTTTGAAATATTTCAAAATAAAAAGTGGGAAGTCTAATATGGAGGATATAAGCAAGTACCAGAGTTACTCATTCTTGATCTGTGTCCAAGGCATATTTAAATATACAGAAATGCCTATGTAAGAAAAACCATGTGCTGCACTACAGAGTGGCTGGCCCTTGACATTAGCCTG
Organism: Tragelaphus eurycerus; assembly: GCA_935064755.1. NCBI lineage: Eukaryota > Metazoa > Chordata > Mammalia > Artiodactyla > Bovidae > Tragelaphus > Tragelaphus eurycerus. The sequence continues at coordinate 45,846,771 of CAKXYN010000007.1, read as the reverse complement.
TGAAATTAGGCCAGAATTCAACCCTTCTGCAGGAAGACATATACAAGAAAGGATATAATGAGTGTAATCTGTATATTTTTCTCTTTTCACAAACACATAAATCAGTTAAATCATACCATACTGAAAGGATAAACATAATCCCAAAGTGATACATTTTTGGTTCTTTCATATGAAAGGTTGATGAGACAGACATCATGTTTTCCCATAATAAGGTCATATAAGGTGAACTTTCATCTGATATTCAAAATCATCTTTATGTATTCTAAAATAAACATAAAATCTCTTTAAATTTAATTTTCCATTATACTGGAGGGGTTACATATAGAGGGAATCATTCTTGAGGCATTTACTAATTTGAATCCATATCTAATCACTAAATGTTGATATTTTTACCTCCCAAATAATGTTTCAAGATTGCTTTGTAATACTTCACTTTAGGCTTTGAAATGAGAAGTTGAGTTCAGTCACTCAATCATGTCTGACTGTTTGCAACCCCATGGACTGCAGCAAGACAGGCTTCCCTGTAAATCACCAAAGCACGGTGCCTACACAAACTCATGTCCATCATGTCGATGATGCCATCCAACCATCTCATCTTCTGTCATCAGCTTCTCTTCCTACCTTTAATCTTTCCCAGCATCAGGGTCTTTTCCAAAGAGTCAGTTCTTCACATCAGGTGGCCAAAGTATTGGAGTTTCAGCTTGAGCCTTAGTTCTTCCAATGAATATTCTGGACTGATTTCCTTTAGGATGGACTGGTTGTATCTCCTTGCAGTTCAAGGGACTCTCAAGAGTCTTCTCCAACACCACAGTTCAAAAGCATTGATCCTTTGATGCTTAGCCTTCTCTATGGTCCAACACTCATATCTGTACATGACTATTGGAAAAACCACAGCTTTGACTATAGGGGCGTTTGTCAACAAAGTAATAGCTCTGCTTTTTAATATTCGGTCGAGGCTCCTCATAGCTTTTCTTCCAAGGAGCAAGCATCTTCTAATTTCATGGCTGCCATTACTGTCTGCAGTGATTTTGGAGGCCAAGAAAACGGTCAGTGTTTTCTTTTTTTAATTTTTTTCTATTTATACTTCGTGAGGTAATGGGACCAGATGCTACAATCTTAATTTTTTTAATATGCATTTAAAGCCAGTTTTTTCACTGTCCTCTTTGACCTTCATCAAGAGGCACTCTAGTACCTTTTTTACTTTCTGCCACTAGTGTAGTATCATATGTATATCTGAGGTTGTTAATATTTTTTCCTGAAATCTTGATTCCAATTTCTGATTCATCCAGTCTAATATTTCACATGATATACTCTTCTGATAAGTTAAATAAGCAAGGTAACAAAATACAGCCTTAACATACTCCTTTCCCAATTTTGAACCAACCCAGTGACCTATTTTAACTGTTGCTTCTTGTCCTGCATACAGGTTTCTCAAGAGGTAAGTAAGATGGTCAGGAATTCTCATCTTTTTAAGAATTTTCTACAGTTTGTTGTGATCCACACAGTTAAAGGCTTTGTTGTTGTCAATAAAGCAGAAGTAGATATTTTTATGGAACTCTCTTGCTTTTTCAATGATCCAATGGATGTTGATAATTTGATCTCTGGTTCCTCTTCCTTTTGTACATCCAGCTTGAACATCTGGAAGTTCACAGTTCACATATTGTTGAAGCCTGACTTGGAAAATTTTGAGCATTTACTTTACTAGTGTGTGAGATGAGTGCAATTGTGAAGTAGTTTTTAACATTCTTTGGCAATGCCTTTCTTTGGGATTGGAATGAAAGCTGACATTTTCCAATCCTGTGACCACTGCTAAGTTTTCCAAATTTGCTGGCATGTTGAGTACACCACTTGCACAGTAATATCTTTTAGGATTCGAAATAGTTTAGCTGTAATTTCATCATCTCCAACAGCTTTGTTGGTAGTAATGCTTTCTAAGACCCACTTGACTTCACCCTCCAAGATGTCTGGCTCTAAGTGAGTGAGCACATTATCATGGTTATCTGGGTCACTATTATTATTATTTGTACAGTTCTTCAGTGTATTCTTGCCACCTCTAGTTAATCTCTTCTACTATTGTTAAGTCCTTGTTATTTCTGTCCTTTATTGTGCCCATTTTTGTGTGAAAATCTCTAATTTTCTTGAAGAAATCTCTAGTCTTTCCCATTGTATCATTTACCTCTATTTTTTGCATTATTCAATTCAGAATGCTTTCTTATTTATTCTGGCTATTTTGTCTATAAAAGTTAATCCAAAAAAAGCTGAAATAATGACTTTATTCACATATATATTTAATTTCCTGAGTTCAATGATAATAAAGATCATAACTTCTTTACCTTTTTATATATCACTGCTTTATAAAATAGTGAGTGAGTGATAGTTGCTCAGTCATGTCTATTTGTGATCTCATAAACTGTAACTTGTCAGGCTTCTTTGTCCATTGAATTCTCCAGCCAACAATGCTGTAGTGGGTTGCCATTTCCTTCTCCAGATTTATAAAGTATTCACCATAAAATTATTTTCATAATGTGAGAATTTCTGTTGTAAGCTGTTTTTCTGTGTGATCTTGAATTGAAATCTAGAGGTTTTCACTTCTAATTTTATTTTCTTGACCACTATGTACTCATGTTAGAGTACATAGAATTATGAAGGATGTTAATCCAAGTCTAAAATTAAAATGTGTGCTAATAATTTTTATTCTTACTGAAGTAAATATTGTTTTTGCCAGCCCTTTCATGAATAAAATTGCTTATCTCCAACTTAAATTTTCAATACTCTTAAAGAATATCCAAGGAAGAAATTTAGAATATATCTGGTAATTCACGCAAAAAAGTCCCCAAAATCTGCCTTTAACAAATATTTTTACCTTGCTCAAATTTTTCATAAAATTGCTATATTGTCCACTTCTTTGAACAAGAGTTATATGAATTTTTAAGAATATTACTTCACTAAAATTATATTTGCTTAAAATATATATTTGCATAGTACATAAGTAAATATGGAAAGAATAATGCTTTAAACAACTAAACCTTATTTGCATATTTTCACTGAAAGTCACTAAAGTAAACTCATATTTGTTAGAATAGATTGAAAGGCTCTATACTTTTGGAGGGTATCTCCAGTTGCTCAATGGTAAAGAATCACCTGCAATGCAGGAGAAGCAAGTACGATCTCTGTGTTGGGAAGATCCTCTGAAGAAGGGCATAGCAACCCACTCCAGTATTCTTGCCTGAAGAATCCCATGGATAGTGCAGCATGGTGGGCTACAGCCCATGAGGTCGCAAAGATTCGGACATGATTAAAGAGATTGAGCATACACATACATACTTTTGGAAATGCTACATAAGTCTCAAAGTGCATTTGTCTTTATCTTAAGGTGCTCATGAAATGATCCTTTGCTATAATCAGAATTAAATATGTTCATGTATGGCAAAACCAATACAATATTTTAAAATAATTAGCCTCCAATTAAAATAAATAAATTTAAATTAAAAAAAAAGAAGAGAAATGTCTATTAAGTTCTTTGGCCCATTTTTTTATTGGGTCATTTATTTTTCTGGAATTGAGCTGTAGAAGTTGCTTGTATATTTTTGAGATTAGTTGTTTGTCTGTTGCTTCATTTGCTATTATTTTCTCCCATTCTGAAGGCTGTCTTTTCAGCTTGCCTATAGTTTCCTTTGTTGTGCAGAAGCTTTTAAGTTTGATTAGGTCCCATTTGTTCAGACATACAAATGGCTAACAAACACATGAAAAGATGCTCAACATCACTCATTATCAGAGAAATGCAAATCAAAACCACTATGAGATACCATTACACGCCAGTCAGAATGGCTGCGATCCAAAAATCCACAAGCAATAAATGCTGGAGAGGGTGCGGAGAGAAGGGAACTCTCTTACACTGTTGGTGGGAATGCAAACTAGTACAGCCACTATGGAGAACAGTATGGAGATTCCTCAAAAAACTGGGAATAGAACTGCCTTATGACCCAGCAATCCCACTGCTGGGCATACACACTGAGAAAACCAGAATTGAAAGAGGCACGTGTACCCCAATGTTCATAGCAGCACTGTTTACAATAGCCAGGACGTGGAAGCAACCTAGATGTCCATCCACAGATGAATGGATAAGCAAGCTGTGGTACATATACACGATGGAGTATTACTCAGCCATTAAAAAGAATACATTTGAATCAGTTCTAATGAGGTGGATGGAACTGGAGCCTATTATACAGAGTGAAGTAAGCCAGAAAGAAAAACACAAATACAGTATACTAACGCATATATATGGAATTTAGAAAGATGGTAACAATCACCCTGCTTATGAGACAGCAAAAGAGACACTGATGTATAGAACAGACTTTTGGACTCTGGGACTGGGAGAGGGTGGGACGATTGGGGAGAATAGCATTGAAATATGTATAATATCATATCTGAAACGAGTCAGTCCAGGTACGATGCCCTATAACAGATGCCTGGGACTGGAGCACTGGGATGACCTGGAGGGATGGTGTGGGAAGGGGGGAGGGAGGACGGTTCAGGATAGGGAGCACGTGTATTCTGGGGGCGGATCCATCTCGATGTATAGTAAAAATAATACAATATTGTAAAGATAAGAAAAATTAAAAAAATAATAATAAAATTAAAAAAAATAAAAAAATAAAAAAATAAAAAAAAAGAAGAAACGAAAAAAAAATCATTTTCTTGGATAACCCATTGCCTTTTAAGTAAATACAACAATTCATTGATAGATTATTATAAACAAGAAGTCATAGCAATAAAATCCCTTTGGAAGACAGGCCCTATAAAAATCTAGGAAACAACATTTTAATGTATATATAGCTGTGTTTAGGTGTATGTATATTTATTCTCTATAATTTATAAAGCCTAAATAAAATCAACAGAGAGATTAAAAACAACAACAACAACAAATAAAAAGTTTACTGAGTTCCTACTACTAGAATATTCAACAAAATCCTGAATAAAACCCATAAAAAGCAGAAAAGGTACTGTTTTCCCCTTGTTTGAGAGACTGAGCTTGACTTGATCTGTCCTTTAAGTGAGGAATAATTGTTCATTAGACCCTGAAATTTGCACCAATGTTATACATTTACATTGTGAGATGTTTAAAATTTTTTAAGAGTTGGAAAAAACATATTATCAGAAAAAATTATGGAATAATATTATCAGAGTATCAAATTATATCAAATATTACCATGCACTCCAAGTCAGGAAGCAACAGTTAGAACTGGTCATGAAACAACAGACTGGTTCCAAATAGGAAAAGGAGTACGTCAAGGCTGTATATTGTCACCATGTTTGTTTAACTTATATGCAGAGTACATCATGAGAAATGCTGGACTGGAAGAAACACAAGTTGGAATCAAGATTGCCGGGAGAAATATCAATAACCTCAGATATGCAGATGACACGACTCTTATGGCAGAAAGTGAAGAGGGGCTAAAAAGCCTCTTGATGAAGGTGAAAGTGGAGAGTGAAAAGGTTGGCTTAAAGCTCAACATTCAGAAAACGAAGATCATGGCATCTGGTCCCATCACTGCATGGGAAATAGATGGGGAAACAGTGTAAACAGTGTCAGACTTTGTTTTTCTGGGCTCCAAAATCACTGCAGATGGTGACTGCAGCCATGAAATTCAAAGACGCTTACTCCTTGGAAGGAAAGTTATGACCAACCTAGATAGCATATTCAAAAGCAGAGACGTTACTTTACCAACAAAGGTTCGCCTAGTCAAGGCTATGGTCTTTCCTGTGGTCATGTATGGATGTGAGAGCTGGACTGTGAAGAAGGCTGAGCGACGAAGAATTGATGCTTTTGAACTGTGGTGTTGGAGAAGACTCTTGAGAGTCCCTTGGACTGCAAGAAGATCCAACCAGTCCATTCTGAAGGAGATCAATCCTGGAATTTCTTTAGAAGGAATGATGCTAAAGCTGAAATTCCAGTATTTTGGCCACCTCATGCGAAGAGTTGACTCATTGGAGAAGACTCTGATGCTGGGAGGGATTGAGGGCAGGAGGAGAAGGGGACGACAGAGGATGAGATGGCTGGATGGCATCACTGACTCGATGGATGCGAGTCTGAGTGACCTCCGGGAGCTGGTGATGGACAGGGAGGCCTGGCGTGCTGCAATTCATGGGGTCGCAAAGAGTCGGACACGACTGAGCGACTGATCTGATCTGATCTGATATTCTAACTGCCATTAACTAAAAACTTCCAGTGAAAAAAATCTGAGTTAATTAAAAACATACAACTAAAGATCCTTTATATAATGTTCAGAAAGAAATTACACACATATTTTAAAAACTTTATAGCTGAATAATTGAAACATGAGTCTATATAAGGTAATTATAAAGTTATGAAATATGATATATATTTATTTGTAAAAATAAAAAAAAGTAATTGAATAGAATTTAAATTGTTAGAAAAAATTTATGTTTCTATGTATTGAGAAGATAACCTTACAAGCATTGCTTCCTTTTCTATAGGAAGTTGTATATCCACTGAAAAAGATTTTCCTGACCCCATTTCCACTGGGCTACTTTTTCTACAAATAGAAAAGTTCTAGTTATTATTAGCAGTGCCCAATAGATATACAGGTGAAAGGATTATTGAATATGGCATACATTTTGTTAGGAAAAGGCACTAGAGAGAAAAATGCAGCTGCAAGGCTATTATAAAAAATGTTTTTGCTTAAAGGTGAGTTGCAAAGAATTTTTTCTCTTCTATTTTAATTAGGTAAGCTCAAGAATATTTTATGTGTAGAATATTTCAAATGGTGAGGGAAATGAGTGTAATTTAGCAACTAATAGTTTTTAAAATAGCCTTTTAAGATATTTTTGTTGGTCTCTTGAAGTTCTACCAGCTGGTTTGCAATTACAGAAATGCTATTAAACGAATCACTCTGGGACAGCTGAATTACTGGAAACTTTAGTGGAGTCAGATCAAAGGCTGACAAGGGGCTTTACTTAGAAGATAAAGTACAATAAGGTTGTGAAAAGTTTTATTTGAGATCATTTCCTTATCTCTCAAAGACTGAATAAAACTTTTGAAACATCAGCAATCCAGAGTAATCCACTTTCCTCTGACCTGAGCTTCTATAAGCCTACTGCTGTAGTTTAATACTTTGATTTGTTGAGAATAAAAAGAAAAGAAAAAGAAAAAAAAGAATGAGAAAAAAGGCTGATTTTGTCATTTCAAGCAAAGTAAACTCTCAGGTAGTCATGTCAGGAGAGGAAGTGAATTGTTTACTCAAGTGTTCTTTTAATCAGTGAATTTCTATAACACATGCCATATTCTTTTAATAGTTATAAACAGAATTTATATTAATACATGTACTCATGCAAACTGAACTTATATTATTAAAATAAAAATATATTTCTATAAGTAGAATTGACTAAAACAAAATATATATTCTATAATCTTTAATCTTTCAGTCATAAAATAAGATTTAATGACTTTTTTCACAGACACTTTAGAAAATACTTGGTGGACCTCTGAGATTTCCTTTCCTCTCTGATTTATTTTCCATGCACCCACTAAATGTGTTAACACTTTTCTAAAATTGTTCTGTTTCTTTGTTGTCTAGACTAGATATTTTACTTCCATTTATAGTTATCCTATTTGCTTCACCATATTTTCTTTAAAATATTTTTATAGGAATTTACTTAAGCATCTGTATTCAACCCAGTTTTTTTCTACTCATTGAATTATTGCTTCAGTCTTACCCATCTATGAATTTTAGTTGACAAGGCCACTAATGACACTTTTGTTACTAACTCTTAAAAACATATATTCATTCTTCTTACTGTAACTTAGCTGTATTTTTCATTGTTTAGTATTCCCTCTCCACCTCAGTTCTCTCCTCTCTTGTATCCCTTGACACTATTCTCCTATTTTATTGGCTGATTCTTCTCAGTCTTTTTTGAATGCCACAAGCTACACTGAAATATTAAATGTTGACTTGCTAGGATTGTTTCCCTAATCTCATTTTTCTTCTCTCATCACATACTCTTCCTTCCAGGGTGATCTACTCCCTGAATTTATTTTCTATTAATATATCATAATAACTACAATTGTACATTTCAAACCCATCTCCATTTCTCATGAGTTGAATAAATATATATCTTGGATTTTGGAGTTTGATTGCTAGATGACACATCTTAATGAGAACATAAAGTAAATTGAATTATTTATTTTCCTTAGAAATGATTTTCCTGTATCCCTTGTTTTAGAGCTGGATACTGCAATTTAGCTTTATTTTAACCTAGACAACATATTAAAAAGCATCGACATTATTTTGTCAACAAAGGTCCACCTAGTCAAGTTTATGGTTTTTCCAATAGTCATGTATGGATGTTAAAGTTTGATTATAAAGAAAGCTGAGTGCAGAATTCATGCTTTTGAACTATGGTGTTGGAGAAGACTCTTGAGAGTCCCTTGGACTGCAAGGAAATCCAACCAGTCCATCCTAAAGGAGATCAGCCCTGGGTGTTCATTGGAAGGACTGATGCAGAAGCCGAAACTCCAATGCTTTGGCTACCTGATTCAAAGAGTTGAGTCACTGGACAAGACCCTGACACTGGAAAAGATTGAAGGCAGGGGGAGATGGGGACAGTAGAGGATGAGATGATTAGATAGAATCACTGACTAAATGTGCATGAATTTGAGAAAACTCCAGGATATAGTGGAGGACTGAGAAGACTGGTGTGCCGCAATCCATGGGGTTGTAAAGAGCCAGACATGACTTAGCAACTGAACAACAGTAAATGTTACAAAGCAAGACAATAAAGGACTTCCAATGGGAAACTCTTCATTAAGCAGAATTTGGGGACATAGTAGGTCACACTCTTAGTATGTCTAGTTTCATATATATATGAAGCATATAAAGCATATATGTATGGTTGTATAAGCTTGAACTCTCATGCAATTCTTACATTAATTCTGGAACAATGCATTATATTTTTACACAAGTCATTTCATGTTGATATATTATTTACAAATCACATGCAAAACAAAATGTTCAGGACAATAAAAATGACTCAAGTTCAGACATCTTGTAACTAGCACAGCAAGTATCGGCCAAATAGTTGGATAGTTGAAGCAAATAATGATTCTAATCTCATCTTGACCTAATTATTCCACAAAACCTTACTGTTGTTTCTGCTTTTGAGACATTTATTTATATCTATCATATCAGTATGGTTAAAATACTATATAAAACTTGTTGCTATTGCACTCTGTTGACCAACTCTGTGTCCCGTGACATCATGTTAGTGGTTTGAACTCAGCTATACTGGGCTTGTCTATTCTATAGAAATCAAAGAGCATAGCAAATAGTCTTTTTCTTTTTTTTTTTTTTTTTAACAAAAGAGCACGGTGCACACACATATATGAATATGTATGTATATATAGACCCACATACATTTCTTAATAAAATCTAAGCAGTTTAAATATTTTTACAAACAAAAATACGCATGTTGGAAAAGCACATTCAATCAAAGTTTGTTACTGAAATGGAGAGTGTGAATGTGATATATGGATAAAATGACATGTATACATAAACAGTAAAACCAAAACAGGAACTTACAAAGACTAATGTTGATACTGTACAATGTTCTTTGAACTGATGGATATGAATAAGGTAATTTTCCACCTTAAGGTGAAAGAGAGAATTTTTTGTAAGGGCTGATCAATCTTATACATTTAATTATAAAACTAGTTCTTTAAATGTTATCTTAAGGATTTAAAGTCAATTGAAATAGTACGTTGGTTCTGTCCTCATGATGCTGATCTAAAGCACTTACTATATGATTTAATATATTTAAAACATACATATAGATAAGTGCCCCAAATTTTGAAAATGTACTCATTTTCAAATAATATATATTATATCAATAGGTTTCATATTATAAAACTAAGCTTTTGTGTGTTTTTGTGCTATTTTTCTCTCTTTCAATTCTCCATGGTCCATGAAGAAGTAGCAGTATATAGTAAAGAGAAGTCTTATGTCAGTGACTACTGTGAAACCTCAGGAGATAAGTTGCATTGCCTTTCAAAAAGGCTTTTGTATTTGTTTAGCTGTTGTGCAGAAATGTCTGTACATTACTAAAGAAAAAGAAAATAAATCTATAATCAGTAATGTCACTGGGGAGATGTGTTCTGAGAACGCAGCTAGTTAGTGTTACGGTTGACTAGGAAAAAGAGAAAAAAATGACCAGAAGATAAAACTTAGATACTGTAAGAAAACTAAAATTACTCTCAAATATAGTAGAAACTTTTGTGTACAAAGATACTAAAGGAGATATAACATAATTAACAGTAAATATTGGAGAAAGGAAGAAATGTTTGCAATAAATTAGGTCTTTCCTTGCTGTAAGATTTCTAGCTGCTATGAAGATTAAACCATAATTCATTTAAGTACCAAAATAATTGTAAAGAAAGTTCAGACATATTGAAGAATATGAAACTGTATATTCCTTAAGTGTCCCTATTATTTTGTATTATGCATATTTCAGTTCAATTCAGTCTGTCAGTCGGGTCCGACTCTTTGTGACCCCATGGACTTCAGCATGCCAGGCTTCCCTGTCCATCACCAACTCTCAGAGCTTACTCAAACTCATGTCCATTGAGTCAGTGATGCCATCCAACCATCTCGTCCTCTAGTGTCCCCTTCTCTTCCTGCCTTCAATCTTTCTCAGCATCAGGGTCTTTTCCAATGAGTCAGTTTTTTGCATCAGATGGCCAAAATATTGGAATTTCATCTTCAGCATCAATCCTTTAGTGGCCTAAAAATGTTGTCTCTTTAAAAGCTAAGTTTATTCTGAAGACTTTCTTAATTAAAATGAAATTGTTCTTTCATCTATCTCTTAATATTTCACTGGAATTAACATTCTTAGCTTTAAAAAGGTAAAATTTAGCATACAGTATATGGCAAAAGGACATCCTTTTCGGGTGTTAGTTCTAAAAGGTCTTGTAGCTCTTCATAGAACCATTCAACTTCAGCTTTTTCTGCATTACTGGTTGGGGCATAGACTTGGATTACTGTGACATTGAATGGTTTGCCTTGGAAACGAACAGAGATCATTCTGTCATTTTTGAGATTGCATACAAGTACTGCATTTCGGACTCTTTTGTTGACCATGATGGGAGTCCATTTCTTTTGAGGGATTCCTGCCCACAGTAGTAGATACAATGCTCATCTGAGTTAAATTCACCCATTCCAGTCCATTTTAGTTCGCTAATTCCTAGAATGTCGACATTCACTCTTGACATTTCTTGTTTGACCACTTCCAATTTGCCTTGATTCATGGACCTGACATTCCAGGTTCCTATGCAATATTTCTCTTTACAGCATCGGACTTTGCTTCTATCACCAGACACATCCACAACTGGATCTGCCTCTTGAGAAATCTGTATGCAGGTCAGGAAGCAACAGTTAGAACTGGTCATGGAACAACAGACTGGTTCCAAATAGGAAAAGGAGTATGTCAAGGCTGCATATTGTCACCATGTTTATTTAACTTATATGCAGAGTACATCATGAGAAATGCTGGACTGGAAGAAACACAAGTTGGAATCAAGATTGCCGGGAGAAATATCAATAACCTCAGATATGCAGATGACACCACTCTTATTGCAGAAAGTGAAGAGGGGCTAAAAAGCCTCTTGATTAAAGTGAAAGTGGAGAGTGAAAAGGTTGGCTTAAAGCTCAACATTCAGAAAACGAAGATCATGGCATCTGGTCCCATCACTTCATGGGAAATAGATGGAGAAACAGTGGAAACAATGTCAGACTTTATTTTTCTGGGCTCCAAAATCACTGCAGATGGTGACTGCAGCCATGAAATTAAAAGACGCTTACTCCTTGGAAGGAAAGTTATGACCAACCTAGATAGCATATTCAAAAGCAGAGACATTACTTTACCAAAAAAGGTTCGCCTAGTCAAGGCTATGGTCTTTCCTGTGGTCAGGTATGGATGTGAGAGCTGGACTGTGAAGAAGGCTGAGCGCCGAAGAATTGATGCTTTTGAACTGTGGTGTTGGAGAAGACTCTTGAGAGTCCCTTGGACTGCAAGGAGATCCATCCAGTCCATTCTGAAGGAGATCAATACTGGAATTTCTTTGGAAGGAATGATGCTAAAGCTGAAACTCCAGTATTTTGGCCACCTCATGCAAAGAGTTGACTCATTGGAGAAGACTCTGATGCTGGGAGGGATTGAGGGCAGGAGGAGAAGGGGACGACAGAGGATGAGATGGCTGGATGGCATCACTGACTTGATGGATGTGAGTCTGATGACCTCCGGGAGCTGGTGATGGACAGGGAGGCCTGGCGTGCTGCGGTTCATGGGGTCACAAAGAGTCAGACACGACTGAGCGACTGATCTGATCTGATCTGGCAAAAAAATATGTAATAACTTTAAAGCAATTTTAACTGAAAAAAATGGAGAAAGTGTTCTTAAATAGCTGCTATTTCATTGAAAATTTTACCCAAAACACATGCCTTGGGGACATTGCCTACAAAGAAATAAAGCTGCTTGTGTCACATAAGTTTATAAGTTTAAGAAGTGTTTTCTCAGAGTTGTTATTCAGTGGAAAGAACACTGAATACAAAATAAGATCCAGTTTCCATGTCCTAACTGTTGCACTTATCTATCATATATCTTTGGAAAATTAAATACCATCTATCACAATATGCCATCTATTTACAAGGAAAATAATGCACTTTCTTTAAAGCTTTGTTCAAAGAATCTAGCATGTAACAGTACTTAATGCCATTCTATGAATATTTTTATAATCATATTCTACTTCTAACACCTCATACTTAAAACAACCTATACCTCACAATAACAATTGTGCAATTTCCTAGAAATGCATTCTGTAAGAAGTTAAAAGTTACTTGGAATTAGTTACTAGTAGTTCATGAGTAAAATACTTTAAAAATTCTTGCTGAATAAAACACATTGGTACTCATAGAACGAGATACAACTCTAATAAACAGAGACTGAATTTGAACACAGAAAAATATTATAAACAGAATCACAAGAATGCTGCTTAAAATTTTCCTAAAATTCCATGCAGAAAATCCTCTATAATACAGTATTGAACATTTTGAATGTGATACATAATAGTGAAAATTATTTTTTATTCATTGAAGTTGGCATATTCTACAGATTATACCCGCTAAGATTTCAGTTTCCTGATTCTTTTTCAGATGTGATTGACGTCTTAAATTAAGCTTGGGGATGATTTGACATATTGTGCTGACTTGAAGACTGGAGTTGGGGCAAGGGTGTATGACAAAGATTTTTAGTAGGTTCTAGAAACTGAGAGTAAGCCATGGATGAGAACCAACAAGAAACCATGGAGCTGAGTTCTATAGCATCTTGGAAACAAATTTTGTCAACCATCTGATGATCATGTACACACATTCTACCCCAGAGATTCTACATAAAATCCCAGCCCAGGCAACACCTAGGTTTCAGCCTTGTGGAACAAAGTCAGCTGAACTTACTTGGAATTTTTGATTTATAAAACTATTAAATAATGAGTAATAATGTTTTAAATTTGTGATAATTTGTTACTTAGTAATGGAAAACCAATATATTCATTCAACAAATTGTTTTTATGTGCCAGCAAGATTTAAGGCACTATGTTAAATGATGTGAGCAAACAAATATTAATCAAATATAAAAGATGCTCACTGGAGAATACAGAAATTAAAGAGAGAAGATACAAAAATTACCATACAGTGAGATAGAAGGGAATTCTAGAAAACATATAGAGAAATATGTTATGGATACAAAATATTTATTTGAAAGGAAAAATGATGAAAGAGTTGATAAAGACATTTTTATACATGCAGTCCAAAAAGATACTAGATCATATGAGTTTAAAATATCAGTTGAAAATATTGATTATTTGTGCAATTTTACCAGTAAATATTCTGAAGAACTCTTAGGAATATAAAGAAAAGATAAATCAGCTTTGAATTATTATCTAAGAATCCTCAATATTATTCTTTATAAAAAGCAGTTTTAAACAATGTTTATCATTGGAGTGACCTAATTAAAGATGTATAAAATGCAAGAATAAAATGAAAGTATTATAAAATGGATAAGGAAGCAGAAAATAAGTTCTTCAGAAAACCAGGTTAAAGATCTATTTAAACATAATGGTAAATGGAACATGACCTTAAATATACATATATATATATATATATATATATATATATACACATACACACACACACACTTATACACAAGTCTGCATATGTTTAGGCACAAAAATAAATAGGAACAAAGCACCCTGAAAGATGTTGCAAGGTTATTTTTAAAAAACAAAAAAGAAAGGAAAGGGAGAGAAAAATGTATGTATGTATGTATGTATTTATGTATATAATCACTTTCTATTCTCTCTTGCTTCTTAAAATCTCAGGCTATACTATTTTTTTTAAATCCTGAGTATAGGTATGTAGGCAGGCAGAGAATAGCATCATAATTCAAATGTAAGCAGATGGGGAGGAGAAGTTTGTTTGCAGTATAGAGAGTGGGTGGTTTTAAAGCAACTATTTAAACTTTCAGTGGGTTGTTCAAACAAAATTGTATGTCCTACTTATGAAAGTATAGTTTTGAATTTCACAGAGATAAAGTTTTAAGTTTTCCTTTGAGTTTTTCTGAAGCTGTGTTTAAAATTCTTAATTCTATAGTGAGCAAAATTCAGTAAAAATTATCAGATTGTCCTATAGGATTAGGAAGACCAAAAAAAAAGTGTCCAAGACTTTGAAATATGAAAGGGTCATGTTAAACACCCAGTAGTTTCAATCTGAATCTTAAAAGGCTCATCCCCAAGATTTAATTTCAACTGAAAAAATACTGGAGAGGCAGTCCCAAGATGGCCGAGGAATAGGATGGGGAGACCACTTTCTCCCTCACAAATTCATCAAAAGAACATTTAAACGCTGAGTAAATTCCACAAAACAACTTCTGAAGGCTGGCAGAGGACATCAGGCACCCAGAAAAGGAGTCCATTGTCTTTGAAAGGAGTCCATTGTCTTTGAAAGGAGTCAGGAAAAAATATAAAAGACAAAAAAAAAAAAAAAGAGAGAGAGAGACAAAAGAGGTAGGGACAGAGCTCTGTCCCAGGAAGGGAGTCTTAAAAAGAGAGACGTTTCCAAACACCAGCAAACACTCTCACTGCTGAGTCTGTGATGAGCCTTGGAACCATAGAGGGCAACATAACTGGGAGGAAAAATAAATAAATAATTAAAACCCACAGATTACGTGCCCACCAATAACCCCCCCAGCGGAGAAGCCGCGTAGAAGCCTGCACCCGCCACTATCAAGCGGGGGCTGGGCAGGGAGGCGCAGGCTGCATTGCTTAGAGTAAGGACCAGGCCTGAATGCCCCAAGGGCAATCTGAGGGAACTAACTTGGGCTAGCAAACCAGACTGTGGGATAGCTACCACAGGAAAAGCCCTAACATAAGACACCGCCAGGCCCGCTCACAGAACAAAGGACTGTACAGAGATAGTTGACTGCAGACCATCCCCCTCTGGGGACAGGCAGCCAGAGCTGGAAGACCCCAGAGAGACATTATCTACCAAACTGCAAGCAGGCTTCGTTGCTAAGACTTCTTGAGGTTCTGGACAATCAACATCTGCCTGAGAAGGTGTGCCAATTGTACACCCAGAAAGCCCAGCAGCAGGGACAGGGGAGGCAATAAGTTGCAGTGACCATGCTCAGCAAACACCTCATCACCTGAGCTGCTCAGACCTGGGAAGGACACAAAACGCAGGCCCAACCGAGTCTGTGCCTCTGAGGACTTCCTGAGTGTCTGAACCTGAGTGGCTTAGAACTGGGAGGTGCATGCAGCCTAGGGCTGGCCTCGGACAGTTCCCAGTGGAGCAACATGGAGCCTGAGCAATATGGGCAGGGAAGGGACATGAGCTGTGAGCAGGGGCAGCCCCATTGTGGCTGAGACACTGAGAGCACATGCCAGTGTTATTTGTTTGCAGCATCCCTCCCTCTCCACAGCGCGACTGAACAAATGAGCCCAAAAAAGTGTCCACCACCACCCCCTTGTGTCAGTATGGAAATCAGACACTGAAGAGAGCAGCAAACAGAAGCTAAAGCAGAGGGAACCACCTTGGAAGTGACAGGTGCAATAGATTAAAACACTGTAGTTAGTACCAACTGCATAGGAAGGGGCCTATAGATCTTGAGAAATATAAGCCAGACCAAGGAACTATCCGAAAATGAACTGACCCCACACTGCCCACAACAACACCAAAGTCCTAGATATATTTTTATTATTTTTACAATCATTCTTTTGTTTTAAATTTTAAGTCCCCTATTACTCCTTTAATTTTCACTTTTATAACCTACTATTACTTTGCAAAAAAATACCCTATTTTCAAGCAAACTTCATATATATATATATATTTCTTTTATAATTTTTGTGACTTTTTTTTTAATATTGTATTTTTGAAAATCCAACCTATAGTCTAGATTTTCAATCTTTGCTTTTTGGTATTTGTTATCAAATTTTACCTTTAAGAACCCAATCTTCAGTACCCATTTTTACTTGGGAGTGAGATTACTGGCTTGACTACTCTCTTCGCATTTGGACTCTCCTTTTTGTCCACCAGATCGCCTCTATCTCCTCCCTCCCCCTTCTCTTCTCTATCCAACTCTGTGAAACTTTTTGTGTGTTCCAGATGGTGGAGAACATTTAGGGAACTGATTGCTGGCTGGATCTGTCTCTCTCCTTTTGATTCCCCACTTTATCCTCTTGGCCACTTCTATCTCCTTCCTCCCTCTTCTCTTCTCTGTATAACTCCGTGAACATCTCTGAGTGGTCCAGACTGTGGAGCACACATAAGGAAGTGATTATTTGCTAGCTTGCTCTTTCCTCTTTTGATCCCACTCATCTCTTTCAGGTCACCTCTAATTCCCTCCTCCCTCTTCTCTTCTCCATGTAATTCTGTAAACCTCTCTGGGTGTCCCTCACTGTGGAGAAACTATTCATCTTTAACCTAGAAGTTTTATCAATAGTGCTGTATAGATGGAGAAGTCTTGATACTACTGTAAAAATAAGACTGAAAACCAGAAGCAGGAAGCTTAAGTCCAAATCCTGAGAAAACCAGAGAACTTCTGACCCCAGAGAACATTAACTGACAGGAGCTCATGAAAAGCGTCCATACCTACACTGAAACCAAGCACCAACAGGTTCCAGGGCAAGACATACCACACAAATTCTCCAGCAACACAGGAACACAGCTCTGAGCTTCAATATACAGGCTGTCAAAAGTTACTCCAAACCCATTGACATCTTATAACTCATTACTGGACACTTCATTGCACTCCAGAGAGAAGAAATCCAGCTCCACCCACCAGAACACCGAGCAAGCTTCCCTAACCAGGAAACCTTGACAAGTCACCCATAAAACCCCATCCACAGTGAGGAACCTCCACAATAAAGAGAACTCCACAAACTGTGAGAATACAGAAAGGCCACCCCAAACTCAGCAATATAAACAAGATGAAGAGACAGAGGAATACCCAGCAGGTAAAGGAACAGGATAAATGCCCACTGAATACTGATCGTGAAAATGATCCAAAATCTTGAATTCCATCAAAATGGAATCACAGATAAATAGCCTGGAGACAAGGATTGAGAAGATGCAAGAAGGGCTGAACAAGGACCTAGAAGAAATAAAAAAAGAGTCAATATATAATGAATAATTCAATAAATGAGATCAAAAACACTCTGGAGGCAACAAATAGTAGAATAATGGAGGCAGAGATAGGATTAGTGAAGTAGAAGAAAGAATGGTAGAAATTAATGAATCAGAGAGGGGAAAAAAATCAATTAAAAGAAATGAGGGCAATCTCAGAGACCTCCAGGACAATATTAAATGCCCCAACATTCAAATAATAGGAGTCCCAGAAGAAGAAGACAAAAAGAAAGATCATGAGAAAATACTTGAGGAGATAATAATTGAAAACTTCCCTAAAATGGGGAAGAAAATAATCACTCAAGTCCAAGAAACATAGAGAACCCAAAACAGGATAAACCCAAGGCAAAACACCTAAGGCACATATTAATCAAATTACCAAAGATCAAACACAAAGAACAAAAATTAAAAGCAGCAATAGAAAAACAACAAATAACACACAAGGGGATTGCCATAAGGATAACAGCTGATCATTCAATAGAAACTCTTCAGGCCAGGAGGGAATGGCAAGACATACTTAAAGTGATGAAAGAAAATAAACGACAATCCAGATTACTGTACCCAGCAAGGATCTTATTCAAATATGAAGGAGAAATCAAAAGCTTTACATACATGCAAAAGCTGAGAGAATTCAGCACCACCAAACCAGCTCTCCAACAAATGCTAAAGGATCTTCTCTAGACAGGAAATACAAAAAGTGTGTATAAACTAGAAGCAAAAACAATAAAATAAATGACAACAGGATCATATTTATCAATAATTACCTTAAATGTAAATGGGTTTAATTCCCCAACCAAAAGACAAAGACTGACTGGATGGATACAAAAGCGAGACCTCTATATATGCTGTATGGCTTCCCTGGTAGCTCAGATGGTAAAGCGTCTGCCTGAAATGCAGGAGAACTGGGTTCGACCCCTGGGTTGGGAAGATCTCATGGAGAAGGAAATGGCAACCCACTCCAGTATTCTTGCCTAGAGCATTCCATGGACAGAGGATCCTGGTAGGCTACAGTCCATGGGATTACAAAGAGTCGGACACAACTGAGCGATTTCACTTCATATATGTTGTGTACAAAAGACCCATCTCAAAACAGGGGACACATACAGACTGAAGGTGAAGGGCTGGAAAAAGATATTCCACACAAATAGAGACCAAAAGAAAGCAGGAGTAGCAATACTCATATCAAATAAAATAGACTTTAAAACAAAGGCTGTGAAAAGAGACAAAGAAGGACACTACATAGTGATCAAAGGATCAATCCAAGAAGAAGATATAAGAACTATAAATATATATGCACCCAACATAGGAGCACCACAATATGTAAGACAAATGTTAACGAGTATGCAAAGGGAAATTAACAATAATGCAATAAGAGTGGGAGACTTTAATACCCAACTCACACTTATGGATAGATCAACTAAACAGAAAATTAACAAGAAAACATAAACTTTAAATGATAAAATAGGCCAGTTAGACCTAATTGATATCTATAGGATATTTCACCTCAAAACAATGAATTTCACCTTTTCTCAAGAACACATTGAACCTTCTCCAAGATAGATCACATCCTGGGCCATAAATCTAGCCTTGGTAAATTCAAAAAAAAAAAAAAAAAAGAAATCATTCCAAACATATTTTCTGACCACAATGCAGTAAGATTAGATCTCAATTATAAGAGAAAAACTATTAAAAATTCCAACATATGGAGGCTGAACAACACGCTGCTGAAAAACCAACAAATCACAGAAGAAACCAAAAAAGAAATCAAAATATGTATAGAAATGAGTGAAAATGAAAACACAACAACTCAAAACCTGTGGGATATGGTAAAAGCAGTGCTAAGGGGAAACTTCATAGCAATACAAGCATACCTCAAGAAACAAGAAAAAAGTCAAATAAATAATCTAACTCTATACCTAACGCAATTAGAAAAGGAAGAAATGAAGAACCCCAGGGTTAGTAGAATGAAACAAATCTTAAAAATTAGGGCAGAAATAAATGCAAAAGAAATAAAAGAAACCATAGCAAAAATCAACAAAGCCTAAAGCTGGTTCTTTGAAAGGATAAATAAAATTGACAAACCATTAGCCAGACTCATCAAGAAACAAAGGGAGAGAAATCAAATCAATAAAATTAGAAATGAAAATGGAGAGATCACAAAAGACAACACAGAAATACAAAGGATCATAAAAGACTACTATCAGCAATTATATGCCAATAAAATGGACAACTTGGAAGAAATGGACAAATTCTTAGAAAAGTACAACTTTCTAAAAGTGAATCAGAAAGAAATAGAAAATCTTAACAGATCCATCACAAGCACAGAAATTGAAACTGTAATCAGAAATCTTCCAGCAAACAAAACCCCAGGTCCAGACAGCTTCACAGCTGAATTCTACCGAAAATTTAGAGAAGAGCTAACACCCATCCTACTCAAACTCTTCCAGAAAATTACAAAGGAAGGTAAACTTCCAAACTCATTCTATGAGGCCACCATCACCATAATACCAAAACCTGACAAAATGCCACAAAAAAAAAAAAAAAAAAAAAAAAGAAAAAAAGAAAACTAAAGGCCAATATCACTGATGAACATAGATACAAAAATGCTTAACAAAATTCTAGCAATCAGAATCCAACAACACATTAAAAAGATCATACACCATGACCAAGTGGGCTTTATCCCAGGGATGTAAGGATTCTTCAATATCCGCAAATCAATCAATGTAATACATGACATTAACAAATTGAAAAATAAAAGCCATATGCTATTCTCAACAGATGCAGAGAAAGCCTTCGACAAAATTCCACTTCCATTTATGATTAAAAAAAAAAAACTCTCCAGAAAGCAGGAACAGAAGGAACATACCCCAGCATAATAAAATCTATACATGACAAACCCACAGCAAACATTATCCTCAATGGTAAAAAATTGAAATCATCTCCCCTAAAGTCAAGAACAAGGCAAGGGTGCCCTCTTTCATCACTACTATTCAACATAGTTTTGGAAGTTTTGGCCACAGCAATCAGAGCAGAAAAAGAAATAAAAGGAATCCAAATTGGAAAAGAAGAAGTAAAACTCTCACTGTTTGCAGATGACATGATCCTCTACATAGAAAACCCTAAAGATTCCACCAGAAAATTATTAGAGCTAATCAATGAATATAGTAAAGTTGCAGGATATAAAATCAACACACAGAAATCCCTTGCATTCCTATACATTAATAATGAGAAAATAGAAAGAGAAATTAAGGAAACAATTCCATTCACCATTGCAACAAAAATAATAAAATACTTAGGAATATATCTTCCTAAAGAAACTAAAGACCTATATATAGAAAACTACAAGACACTGGTGAAAGAAATCAAAGAGGACACTAATAGATGGAGAAATATACTGTGTTCATGGAATGGAAGAATCAATATAGTGAAAATGAGTATACAACCCAAAGCAATCTATAGATTCTATGCAATCCCTATCAAGCTACCAACGGTATTTTTCACAGAGCTAGAACAAATAATTTCACAATTTGTATGGAAATACAAAAATATTTGAATAGCCAAAGCAATCTTGAGAAAGAAGAATGGAACTGGAGGAATCAACCTGCCTGATTTCAGGCTCTAATACAAAGCCACAGTCATCAAGACTGTATGGTACTGACATTAAGACAGAAATATAGATCAATGGAACAAAATAGAAAGCCCAGAGATAAATCCATGCACGTATGGACACCTTATGTTTGACAAAGGAAGCAAGAATATACAATGGAGAAAAGACAATCTCTTTAACAAGTGGTGCTGGGAAAACGGGTCAACCACTTGTAAAAGAATGAAACTATAACACTTTCAAACACGATACACAAAAATAAACTCAAAATGGATTAAAGATCTAAACATAAGACCAAAAACTATAAAACTGCTAGAGGAGAACATAGGTAAAATACTCTCTGACATACATCACAGCAGGATCCTCTATGACCCACCTCCCAGAATATTGGAAATATAAGCAAAAATAAACAAATGGGACCCAATTAAAATTAAAAAGCTTCTTCACAACAAAGGAAACTCTAAGCAAGGTGAAAAGACAGCCTTCAGAATGGGAGAAAATAATACTAAATGAAGCAACTGACAAACAACTAATCTCAAAAATATATAAGCAACTCCTACAGCTCAATTCCAGAAAAATAAATGGCCCAATCAAAAAATGGGCCAAGGAACTAAATAGATATTTCTCCAAAGAACACATACAGATGGCTAACAAATGCATGAAAATATGCTCAACATCACTCATTATCAAAGAAATACAAATCAAAACCACAATGAGGTACCATTTCACGCCAGTCAGAATGGCTGTGATCCAAAAGTCTACAAGCAATAAATGCTGCAGAGGGTGTGGAGCAAAGGGAATCCTCTTACACTATTGGTGGGAATGCAAACAAGTACAGCCACTATGGAGAACAGTGTGGAGATTCCTTTAAGAACTGGAAATAGAACTGCCTTATGACCCAGCAGTCCCACTGCTGGACATACAAATGGAGGAAACCAAAATTGAAAGAGACACGTGTACCATAATGTTCATCACAGCACTGTTTATAATAGCCAGGACATGGAAGAAACCTAGATGTCCATCAGCATACAAATGTATAAGAAAGTGGTGGTAGACATACACAATGGAATATTACTCAGCCAGCCATTAAAAAAGAATACATTTGAATCAGTTCTAATAAGGTGGATGAAACTGGAGCCTATTATACAGAGTGATGTAAGCCAGAAGGAAAAACACCAATACAGTATACTAATGCATGTATATGGAATTTAGAAAGATGGTAATGATAACCCTGTATGTGAGACAGCAAAAGAACACAGAAGTATAGAACAGTCTTTTTGAATATGTGGGAGAGGGAGATGGTGGGATGATTTGGGAGAATGGCATTGAAATATATATATATATAATATTATATAAGAAACGAATCGTCAGTCCAGGTTCAATGCAGGATACAGGATGCTTGGGGCTGGTGCACTGGGATGACCCAGAGGAATGGTATAGGGAGAAAGTAGGAGGGGGGTTCAGGATGGGGAACACATGTATACCTGTGGTGGATTCATGTCAATGTATGGCAAAACCACAATATTGCAAAATAATTAGCCTCCAATTAAAATAAATAAATTTAAATTTAAAAAAATACAAAGATTGAAATTCACCCACATATATCAGAATGTCTGATTGGATTAACATTCTAAATCAAAGTATTATTGAAGAAGCTGGACAGTCAATTTTTTGAAGTCTCATGGAGTTAGGATTATGGGGTATCTACCAAAACTGAGCAGAGTTATAAATATTCAGTCTTTCTAATGAAACCATAAAAGGCAATGACTCATAAGTAAAAGGAAACCAAAAATAGAAAAGCCCTGCCAAGATTTAAAAATTATCTTTGAAAAAACACAATCTCAGATTGCATTTTGAGAGCTACTATATTAGAGAAAAATATTACTATAGCAAATTTTAAAGTTTCTTTCTAATTTTTAGAACACATCGCTCAATATTTACTAAAATATTATCAGGAGACAAAATCAAATGGATTACAAAAGAAAATTAGAAAATAGAGTAAGACCCACTGGAGATACAAAAAGTCTGAGAAATTAAAAGGTTTTTAAAATAACTTGTTTATGAGTGTTAGAAATATGTTTCAAACTGAAAACACAGCAGAGAACTTTAACAAGAAGGAGGGGAAAAATAAAACTAGAGAAAGGATTTATTGAACCAAAAAACATAATAAAGGACCCTTAAGATTCAATAGGTGGTTTAAACATATGATTAAATAATCCCAATATGAGGATTAAGATGCATAGTATTAATAACACCTGAGAAAAATATAAATGGATGGAAAATAAATATATTTAATGGGTTTAACATTCCTCTCATTATCCATGAATTAGTATAGGTATGAATTTATACTAGACTTTAGTTAGTCAATAAAGTAAGTTGAAATATTTACAGCAAATTAAAAAAATAGGGAAATCATTTAACACAATATTAGGCAACAAGGAAGACACAAGAAATATAAAGTTATCTATATAAATATCAAATTGAAAAATGATAAGTGTAAACATGAATTTAGTGATAATTGCATTAAACACATATTGACTAATAGTTCAAGCAAAAGATAAATGAATAAAAGCAGAAAAACAAATATAAACTATCAGTAACATAACTACACTTTAAATATAAAGATTCATGGAAAAATAATGCAAAGGAATAGAGAAAAATATGCCATCCATAAACTACACAAGGAGAAGATGGTGTAAAGTAATCAGTTCAGTTCAGTTCAGTTGCTCATTTTGTCCCACTCTTTGTGACACCATGGATTGCAGCACCCAGGCCTCCCTGTCCATCACCATCCCCCATAGTTTACTCAAACTCATGTCCATTGAATCGGTGATGCTATCAAACCATCTCATCCTCTGTCATCACCTTCTCCAACTGCCTTCCATCTTTCCCAGAATCAGGGTCTTTTCAAATGACTCAGCTCTTCACATCAGGTGGCCAAAGTATTGAAGTTTCAGCTTCAGCATCAGTCCTTCCAATTAATATTCAGAACTGATTTCCATTAGGATGGACTGGTTGAATCTCCTTTCAGTCCAAGGGACTCTCAAGAGTCTTCTCCAGCACCACAGGTCTAAAGCATCAACTCTTCAGCTCTCAGTTTCTTTATAGTTCAGCTCTCACATCCATACCTGACTACTGGGAAAACCATAGCCTTTACTAGACAGATGTTGTTGCCAAAGTAATGTCTCTGCTTTTTAATATGCTCTCTAGGTTGGACATAATTTTTCTTCCAAGAGGCAAGCGTCTTTTAATTTCATGGCTGAAGTCACCATCTCCAGTGATTTTAGAGCCCCAGAAAAAGTCTGTCACTGTTTCCCCATCTATATGCCATGAGGTGTGACCAGATGCCATGATCTTAGCTTTCTGTTTGTTGAGCTTTGAGCCAACTTTTTCACTCTCCTTTTTCACTTTCCCCAAGAGGCTCTTTAGTTCTTCATTTTCTTCCATAAGGGTGGTGTCATCTGCATAGCTGAGGTTTTTCATATTTCTCCCAGCAATCTTAATTCCAGCTTGTACTTCATCCAGACCACTGTTTCTCATAAGGTACTCTGCATATAAGATAAATAAGCAGGGTGACAATATATAGCCTTGATGTACTCCTTTCCCTATTTTGAACCAGTCTCTTTTTCTATGTCCAGTTCTAACTGTTGCTTCCTGACCTCCATACTGATTTCTCAAGAAGCAGGTCAGGTGGTCTGGTATTCCCATCTCTTTCAGAATTTCCCAGTTTGTTGTGATCCACACAGTCAAAGGCTTTGGCATTGTCAATAAAGTAGAAGTAGGTGTTTTTCTGGAACTCTGTTGCTTTTTTGATAATCCAACAGATGTTGGCAATTTGATCTCTGGTTCCTCTTCCTCTTCTGAAATCAGCTTGGACATCTGGAAGTCCATGATTCATGTACTGTTGAAGCCTGGCTTGGAGAATTTACAGCATTATTTTACTAGAGAGTGAGATGAGTGCAATTATGCAGAAATTTGAGTATTCTTTGTCATTGCCTTTCTTTGGGATTGGACTGAAAACTGAGCTTTTTCCAGTCCTGTGGCCACTGCTGAGTTTTCCCAATTTGTTGGCCTATTGAGTGCAGCATTTTCACAGCCTCATCTTTTAGGATCTGAAATAACTCAACAGGAATTGTCATGTAATATTATTAGATAAATTAGATTAGCCCTGCAAATCTTTTTAAGTGGATATATTTCCTAATGATAAAAATACTCAATAATCTAGTCATTCCAAATTCTGTGCACCTTGCAATGCACCCTCAGTATACATAAAGCAAAATTTCTGGGTAGTAGTAAAATGGTTCCTAGTCTTATTGATGTTACTGCACTGCAGATAGCCCCCTCGCTCATAATTTGCTGGTTTATCAACTAATTTAATGGTCTCCAGACCACAAGGGCTGTTGTGGATTACTACTGAGAAGGCCATTGACCTAATGTCTAAATCAAATGGGACAGAGAAATAAGTACTTTATTCCTGTACCTGCTACCAACCCAAACCAAATTCTTGCTGAAGTGGGTCTGTTACACAGAGTGAAAACTCCCCAGACAATATGTATGTCTGGAACATAGCTGGGAGGCCTTTCAATGAGAGGCAGCTTGCCTATTCACTGAAGTGTGGAGGTTTTTCCTCAGATCACCCAGATGGTCACCACAGTTGGCAACAAATAAGAAACTGCATAAGAAACCTGCAATTTTACTAGATTATAAACAGCATATTGAGAGACCATGTTCAAAATAATAATGAAAAAGGAACTAGCTGGCTATTAGAACTATATAATGTGGGGTGATAGCTACTGCTGACTGCAGTGTAAATATGACAGCTAGCTAGTTTGTCTAGAGATACAAAAATCTATGATTCACTAAGAGATCAAACTGCCTTAAAGACTCAAACTGCCCATGATAGTGAGAGGTTACTAGAATTAAAATAGACATAAATCAGAAACAACACCCTGCTTCCTCAGATGAGGCCTGACTCCAAGAGACATTGCCCTCATTACATGGGGTCTTTATGGCTTGAAAGGAGGCTCATACCTTGCTACCTAAATCTTCACTAGTATAATGGGTATATCATTTTGCAGAACATCTACAGAGAGAAGAACCTATAACTATACCCAAATCAACACTTTTATTGAGTTGAAACAAAATAACTCTTCAAAAAAAAAAAAAAAATCAGAATATGGTTGACTTGCAATGGTGTATTAGCAAAACAACTCTTTTTACAATGAAGCTTTACTCATTATCAGGTCTCTCTACTCTCTTTAATAAGTCTTATATATACAATCAAAGAAGTATTAGATAGCACAGAGATGTTAATCCATAATGAAGAAATTACCTCCCTTCATTTCCCAACTTTAACTACTAATAGGACAATTAAAATAGCTTCCAAAGAGAACCATCCAGTGAATCTAATTCTACTCAGT